>CM068372.1:38584272-39859272 GCA_034769895.1 Magicicada septendecula
CTGAGAGAAAGTATATTTGTAAAAGGGATGCAGAGGGTAGAATTTTCCTTTGATGTTGTAGTGGGGGGTGAAGAAATGACTTCACGTATTTTTAGCAAGGACGAGAGTTCCTTAGATTTATATTTGGGAGACGATAGGTCTACAAATAGAGTTACCTGGTGTTTTTGTGTACCTCATAGGTGGTGCAGTAATTATGAGTTAGTGACCCCTGCATATTTGGAGAGAGAGAGTGTAACTTGGTGTTATGGTGAGAAATATATATATAGAGAGAGAAAGAGAGTAATAGAGATTTTTAAGATAAATAGAAAGTATAGAGAATTTGTAGAAAGGTTAGGAGTAGAGATGGTGGATGATTATAGTGAATACTTACCTTATAGTGAAATTGAGATAGTAATAATAGTAGATGATGAGAATAATGATAACAATTACTTACCGTGGGAAGTAAAGGGTGTCGTAGTAGATGATAGCAATGACAATATGACTTACATGATTATGACAGATAATACTGAGGTAGACAGAACCATACCCGATCGTGACATGGTAAATGCTAAATTAATATGGAATACACCTATTAATATTAACGAGATAGTGGAAAAATATAAAAATGTAAACAAATATTATATTGATAATGAGAATAATATCATTTCTTAAGTAAAAAATAAGTTGTATAGACCTAAGATTCGACTGTTATTCAATGATGGAGGATAGATTGTTTTTTTGTGTATGAACAGTTAATATATGTGAACAGTGATTTTGAAATGGACTGCATATGAACTGATTTTGATTAATGATAACATAATAAGTTGGATTGTATATTTTTTTTTGTATTAATGTCAATGTATTTGTGTATTCTGATGTTGTGTATTACAGGTAAATTTTATGTACACCATATATGTAACAGTAAGTTATAGTTTAATTGATTTATTAATTAACAATTAACATGTTTTTGTTTTAACTAACCAATGATGAATAGTGAAAGTTTAATTAATTTAATTAAATAATTGAAAATTAATCACTTAATTAATGTGGTATAAAAGAAAGTTTGTGTAATGAAGTTAACTTATTAATTTGTAATGAAGAAAGTTTCTAATGAATAATAAATGATTAAGTATAAATATATATTTGAATATTGAGGTGTACTGTTATGAGTAGGTGAGAGATGAATTTTATAATGCAATTGTCAATGATTACAGTAATGTAGAATGTTAAAAAGGGATAGAGCCTGGGTGTAAATTAAGGCATGTGAGTTAGTCAATCAGAGTTAATGGAGTTAGATAGATAAGAATTTAAAGAAAATAATACAAAGAGAGTATTAGATATTTTAGGGATACAGTAGTAGTGATTATATGTAGAGAGGTGAGTAAAGTAAAGGTTAAACATATATTTGTTGATAATGATATTTTGTAGTGGGGGTGAGGTGATAAGGAGTGGCCAACGTATAGCGTTGTGGCAGGTAATAGCGTAGTTTAAGGGAGTGTTTGCCGATATTTTGGAAGGGCAAAAAAATTATGTATGTCTATAGCCAGGTAGGGAACACCCATCTTAGTACAAAGACGAGCGGTGCCAAAGGATTTAAAACGGAATTAGTGAAGTGGATTATAATTGAGAAATTGGTGTCATGATAGGTAAATTTGGTTGTTAGTTAGAAGAAAGGTGAGTAAGATTATAAATGTTAGTGCCTATATAATAAGTCAAATCATCGTGAATACAGGAGTCACCCAGACTAATGATAAAATGTGAAAGGTTAGGTAGAAAATTCAGAGTAGAGAGGTAATAGGAAATGAAATAATAATAATGTAATATGATTATTAATAATAAAATTGAATTTTTTGTGTGAAGAATTAAATGGTAGTAAATGATAAATAATTGATGGCTAATTAATAAAAGTTTAATAATTAAAAGTATTAATTAATTAATTAAAAAGTAATGTTGTAATTTCAGACACAAATTTAAAGAAATTTTGATCAAGCTTAAATGTGAATTGGTTATTTTATTGTATTAACCGTATTACTGTATTAATATAATGATGAGTGTATTATTATGTATTATGTTTTATGTATTAGCATAGGAATTTGAACATGATGTATAGGAAATAGTGTGTGTGGAGGAGAAAGAGGGGTAAATATTATTAACAGCACCAGTTTACTTACTGTTGATAATAATAATAATAAGATTTTTTATATAATTTCTATATAATATGTTTGAGTAAGAGGGAGATTTTGGTAATTGTATCCATAAACTTTGGATTATATGTTTCATTTATATAAAGATTTGTGTTTCTTCTATAATTATATTAATTATGAAAACAGAAAAGGGTTAATTATTATCGATGGGAATCGAAAAGATTTTATAATGTTAAGGGTAGTCAATGAAGAGAATGGCACTTTTATATAATTCTTGTTGAGTTGAAGCAAACCCAGTGCTTCTTAACACAAACCAGCACATAGATAAGGGGAAACAGATCAGTTAGGGATATAGTATTATACCAAGCCACTATTTTAATATTTTTGATTTATTGTTTCAGTGTTTGGTGATGTTGTGATGGCGGTCCTGAGCTGGCCAGCGCGCCAGAGCAGGAGTGTTACGCGCCTGACTGGCCTTATGGTGTTGGGATCTCGAAGGAGAAGTCCAGTAAGGTCATGCAGGTACTGTCATCATCATCGAACCACGGGTGAGTTATTGTATTTCTTTTCATATAAATAGTAAGGGGGTTGTGGCGACATATCCTGGCTGATCCTTATAGGAAGTACGAATGTGTCAATGAAAGTCTTCATGCTTCGGCATAAAATCTTTCATTGAGGGGTTTTTGTGACGGTACAATTCTGGTACCCTAATAAATTTGTAAACCTATGGTTCCAAACATAATTATTGTATTTTTATTTTATAACAAATTTTAATAATAATAATTTTATTTTGTATTCCTGTAAAGTTTTGGTGAGAATTGTCAACAACGCAATATTAAGTTAACAGGATTTATATCAAATTCAGTGGAAAATTACGAATGTAACAAAAAACTGTTTGTCACGATAACAAGTAAACAAGACCAACCCATGATTACGTCAGACGAAAGAATGCAAGGCACATTGTATTCCACTAGGCTGGGCCGTTTGAACAAAGAACCAGTGATGTCGTTGTTGCCCCACCTCTGCAATACACAGTGGTGAAACAGTGTCATTTTCGTCCAGACAGTGAACCGTGCCGGCCAGCGTATTCACTAAGTGTGGTATTACACCACCAAAAGTGTATTATTAACAGTGGTACATTAACCAATTTTGAGTTAGAACATCGGCAGAGTGTAATTCACGAAGCGACGCCAAAAAATCTGGCAAAAGTGTGATCCAGGGGGGATGCTACAATAGAGAGCGTGTGCCCAAAGACGATGTGACAGTCCAGATTTTTAGTACGTGCAGCCAAAGAATCTGGCAAAAGTGTGATCCAGGGGGGATGCTACAATAGAGAGCGTGTGCCCGAAGACGATGTGACAGTCCAGAATCAAAGAATTCGAGGTGTTCGATGTCCGTAACACAAAAGTGCAGCTAAGTACCATTGGCTACAACAATTTTATATAAATCTTAATATTCAAAATTATAAATGACCAAAATTCATTAAAATTTTAACTAACTTTGTATACCATGAATTGAAATGAGCTCATAATAATTATACCAGAGAGTGAGAGAGAGAGAGAGAGAGAGAGAGAGAGAGAGAAAGAGTGGATGATAAGATATTATTAACAAGTGCTGGGTTGTGACACGTTATACGTAAATTTATACCTATAGATATATATTTAACATTGTAACATTTTAATATTATGTATTTTGGAGGGCAAATGAAATGTTTAAGGGAATTTTTTGACTTAATGTAACGGCGTCTCATGACGTAACACCTATTGGGTGTATAGAAGCGTGCGTATTTCGCACGATAGAGTCACATGTTTTGTAATTAAAGAGGTTATTAAAAGGTAATGTCATTTGGTAAACATTTCAAGCAAGAGTTATTATTTCAAATAACACATTCCGCTACTTCGAGTTTCGCTTAAACGAATTCTGGCCTTAAGCTAAGTAAAATTTCATTGCTTGTAATGATGGCGCCCGGAACAAAAGTTGAATAAAATTATTGATATTACATAGTAAGATTTATTGGTCAGTAATAAAATAATATAACATTGGCGCCCAAACAGGGACTTGTAATTTACTCTGTAATGACTGAACTTAAAAGGATAAATCATCCTGACTGTCTGTCCTTAATTTATGAATTAAAAAAAAATAATTGCTGGGTAAAAAGTAGATAGCAGGAACCTAGTGAAATCTGTCATCAAATAACTAACATATCGTGACGTTTATTTCCAAATAAATTATTTTAGGTCAGATTACAGGTAAAAAGGGGATTTTTTGAAAGCTGTTGCCTAACTGTTATAAGTATAAAGGGAAAACCAGAAACTTAGCAATCTCATTGTCTTTAAAGTACAAAAAAGATAAAGGAAAATCAGTATGGAGAACCATACATGACTTCCATGTTCTACTTAATTTATAAAATTATTTTTTATATGCACACAAAAACTAAGAACAAAACCAAATGTATCAGCATGCTTTTGGTAAAAATGCTGAGAAAAATAATGAAAATATGAATTGTACTTAGTAGTTAATATTTTAAAAATAAAAAATTAATTTGATTAAATTATCTTTTATTTAAACAACACGAAAGAAAGCGAATACCGCTCAGCGTTTGTTTTCTGCGAATTTCTGAAAACAAAAAATTATTTTGTTTATCTATACATGGTTACATAGCATGGAACGATATCAGTTGTTAATATTTATTGAAATTTTGAAGTTTTCGGTCTGATAAATTTGTAACGTCAATACAAACAATTACCCCTCCCTCTTCAACTACCCTTTTCATTTATAGATATTTCATGTACCTTTCTACAGTGGATTATTATGACCTTCTTTCCAGGATACTTTATTTATCAAAATTAAGTACTTTACTCTTCTTTAAACGTAAAACATTGCAGGTAAACTACCCCTTCCCCTTAACCGATCTTCACCAAAATCAATAGTCCTCTACAACTTGGGCACGTATGCAAAAAATTATTTAATTCTGTTTGAATTTATGGGAGTTATTGTTCGCCATAGAAAATATTCTACACACAGACACTTTTTGGAAAATGACTTTTCTTCATGTTTTGAGGGTAGTACAATCAGAATCTACCCTTCTCTCAAATATGTTTTTTTTTTTGCAATCACCATACTTCCATTTCCTTACGGAACATGGAGGTAAAAAACATACTAGTTTGAAAAATTTCAGTGATACAAACAACTCGTCAAAAGACATTTGTATTGTAGGTATATTGAAACTGTAGTAAATTTCTGAATAGAAAATTTCTGGATGTAGTTGAAGAGTTATGTTCATAATTACTGTCCTTGTGACCAGACCATAAAATTGTCACATGTAAAGTGGAACTAACATAACATGTTTGTTTCTTCAAAAATTTCTTCTAGACCCGTGATATGAAGGCTAGCGTATGATATCTAACCAAGTTCCAGTGTCGATGACCGACCATTTTATTTGTAACCATTTGTCTTTATTTGTCTACAAACTGGACGTTATTGTGTTCCAAGAGAGTCCGTTCAATTTAATAAGGAAGGGGGTTGTTGGTTTGTTGTTTTTGAATGTCAGTTCAAAAAGTGTTCAACTAGAGACAGTTTTTATGAGTGGAGGAAGTGTTATTTTATATAATGAAGTTATGTCTGTAGTGACGAAGATAGAAGAAGACAAGATGTGACAAAGATAGATGTAGTTTCATCTCTCAGAAGAAGTTAATGGTGATTGATGAAATGCTTCGTGACACTGAGTTATTTCAAATTATTTTAGTCTTTTCCTGTAACAATTTGTAAATGTAAATTAAGCTCTGTGTCCTCTATCAATGTAACAAATATGTTAAAACATTGGGAAAGTAATTATTCCTTGTTTTATTAGTAAACATGTGTATTTGTTGAAGCTGTTTGGTGGGTACAAAGAATTTAATAAAACAGACATGTATAGGCAATATGTCCAGGCTGTATGCACATAATGTCAGTCACAGGAGCAGCTGTTTCATAAATTAAGTAATGTTGCTTGTTTAGATATATATTAATGAATATAGCATGTTATAAATTAGTAATTATAAACGTTATAATATATGTTATAAACTTCAGTAATTAGTAAATGTTATAAAGTTTCTAATGTTTATTATTAAACATATGCACACTCACAGACAAAATCAGTATTGAACTGATAACCTTAGGGTACAAAGCACTCTTTGAAAATTGTTGAATCAGCCAAAACAATAATATGTGTTTGTGTGTGAAACAGTTGCCAAAAGTAGAGATTAAAACAGGCCACAACAATTTTTTTAAATCCATAAGTTTTTGAACAGAGTACTTTTCGTCTTGTAACATTTCAAATACATACACTGTACTTTTAAGAAATAAAACTTTATTTTTATGTGATAACATGTTATAGCTATAACACTATTCGATTGCTAGAAAAATTTCATGGTTTCAACATCAAGAGGGAAACATCTATATTATAACATGTACACTTTTTAAAATTGTAGGGTAAACCAGAAACTAACCAAAATAGACATACTGTTTTTAAAATACACTGATACATCGACGTACAAGAAAAACAACACTGTTTTAAATTGTTTTGTTATCACAGATTCATCAATCATTGGCAAATGGACATTGCATAAATATAAATAAAACTAGCATGAAAGCACTGCTACTATCTTAAAAAAATTCACCATCATTTTTTATCTTTTCCTCAAAATTATTATATATTGTCAGAGGTTGATTTCTAAAATTATAGGTGCTGGAACGCACCAATTCAAAAGTTGTACAGACGCAAATATACTTATATCTTATATTAGCTTATAAGTTTACATCAGGTTGTTACAAAGGAGGTCTACATTCTTAAAGCCTTATAAATTATGTATAAACTTGTATCTAAAAAGGTAATATAGTTTACTGATATTTCTAAAGAGCTTCATCGTCAGGTTAGCCGCACGACAATAGAAAACATATCACTCATGATGGCACAATTCCGGAGCCTCAAACTCTAAGTGATGGTTTTGTAGTTCAGACATTTTAAAAAGTTTTCAAAGTTTCATCATTGTGTCGTCATATTGTTTGTTTGTTGACCTTTCCTTACTCTTTGTGTCCAATGCTATATGATGGCCAGAAATCAGCACTCTCACATTCACTTGAAGATATTGCTATTGATTCAATAGCATATTTCAAGGTAGAAATACTCACTGAAAAATATTCTCAGTAGTTCCCAATCAGTTGCCTCTCATGTAGTTTTAATTTTGAAGCAAGTTTTTAATTTCATTTTCTCCATATCTTATTGGGACATTTTTTTGAACGCTAGTAGTTATGATAAAGATTAGTGCTGGTGTTTGATTTTGACAGATGTTTAGTTTTGTAGTGGGGCTTATGAGGGGCACAATTTAAAATGTAGTAGTACATTTTTGTAATAATTAGGTTTTTCTTTTCATATATTGTTTCGGTAACTTTATTTTTGGATCCAAGAGGTTCCGGAATGCCGCTCAGCGCGTTCCCCCTGAAATCAAGCCCTGTGTATTGTAACTGACTTTGGATGGTACCAGATAGATGTTGGATAGTGGATCTGTTAGATTAAGACCACGGATATATTATATTAAGTATCTTTTCTTTATGGGTAACATTGTGTGGGTAGGTGGGTGGGTGTGCGCGCACACGCCCTAACATGTGAATAATTAATTTGTAAATGACACACAAATCTAATGGGGGGGGGGGACAAATCTAAGTTCTTAAATTTTACATTATGTCAAAATTTGGGAAAGCATCCGGCTTCAGTTAATTGATTGTCAGTAGAAGTATACAAGATAAAGTGAGATAACAACAAGCGAAAGACAGTACTCCAGTGGAAGTGGAGATATTATTGTCCTTTGCAATGGATTAATTATTGTATGCAAAAGTTACCGATTTGGTTAGAAGATTAACATTCTTATTAGCTTACTGTGAGTGCAGGATATTTAGGTCAGCAGAATTTTTATTAGTCTAAAATTGCACACTTAGCTATCAGTGGCATATCTAGAATTTAGCCTGCGTGGGGGGGGGGTCAGCTTCATACATAAGAAAAAAACAAGTAAAGACTAATCAACATTACTATCTGTAAAGTGGCTGAAATCAGTCCCATTAAACAGTAATGACGGAATAATAATATGCCTATGCGTTATTGAAACATTGTTTACAAGATACTTATTGACTGAATTGATTTTCTTATATTGCATATTTAAATGTACGTATATGCAAATGCTGTGTAATAACCTGTTTGTATATTTAAAATATCGGTATGGAGAACCATACATGACTTCCATGTTCTAAGATTTATATTTAAAATCATTAACGAAATGAAATGTTTCCATAGAAACTACTTCTTTCCACTTATTGCTTCAGCCTTAACCACAGTGCTGTGGTCACTAACGTATACCACCACACGTTATCGCACTCGATTTTCACTGATGATGGCAGTCGACGGCACTGCTGAAACGTCTGGTTTTGCAGAAACATTGGACTACGGCCAAACAGCCCGGAAGGAATTTACCTACAAACTACCACTTTGTTGCCGATAACATAGTACACATATAAAAATTGATCTCCTCCCCTTCAACTAACCTCTTCGTTTATAGATATTTCATCTACGTTTCAACAGTGGATTATTAAGATCTTCTTTACTTTATTTATCAAAATTAAGTACTTTACTCTTGTTACAACAACAAATGTTTCAGGTAAACTACCCTTTCCCCGTAACCGATCTTCACCAAAATCAATAGGCCTTGAGTCTTCTACAACTCAGGCACATATGTAAAAAATTATTTGATTCTGTTTGAATTTACGGCAGTTATCGTTCGTCATAGAAAAAATTAACCTTGTTATCACATAAAACGTTGCAGGTAAACTACGCCTTTCTCTTAACTGATCTTCACCAAAATCAATAGGTCTTGAGTCCTCTACAATTCAGGGATGCATGCAAAACATTATTTGATTCTGTTTGAATGTGCGGCAGTTATCGTTCGTCATAGAAACAATTACCGTTGTTAAAACATAAAATGTTGCAGGTAAACTAACCCTTTCCCTTAACCGATCTTCACCAAAATCAACAGGCCTTGAGTCCTTTACAATTCAGGAACGTATGCAAAAAATTACTTGATTCTCTTTTAATATGCAGCAGTTATCATTCGTCATAAAAAATTACCCTTTTAAAACATAAAACGTTGCAGGTAAACTACCCTTTTCTCTTAACCGATCTTCACCAAAATCAACAGACCTTGAGTTCTCTATAATTCAGGAAGGTATGCAAAAAAGTATTTGATTCTGTTTGAATTTGCGGCTCTTATCGTTTGCCATAGAAAAAAAATCTACACACACACACACACACACACACACACACACACACACACACACACACACACACACACACACACACACACACACACACACACACACACACACACACACACACACACACACACACACACACACACACACACACACTTTTCAAAAAATTAATTTTCTTCATGTTGTGAGGTTAGTACAATCAGAATCTGCAATTATCTCGAACACGATTTTTTTTGCCGTCACCATACTTCCATTTCCTTATGGAACATGGAAGTAAAAAGAGTTAGGTCTACTACTGTATTAGCGTACACAACTGCAAAAATAATAAAACAGCCTAATAATTAAGAGATTAACAAAATTCGTCAACTTTTTTTATGGGGGGGTCTGGTCGGTCCTGTTCTCCCCCCCCCCGTACACGCCCCTAATAGCTATAGAATTATTATTGTTACCCTCCTTCACACAGGCACACGCACACACACACACACACACACACACACACACGTTTATTGTTCAGAAATCTGAGTTACATGTAAGTCTGTTGCAAGGATGTTTTCGAGATCCTTTGCCATAACTTAAAAACCTCTTTATTAAAAAATACATGCTGTTGATAATTTTCAGGATTGTTAATGGAATAAATCCGCTTATAGTTCAAGCCACGTATTTTATAATCACTACAAAACAGGTTAATTACCTTCCGTCACGCTTTTTGAAATCCGAAAACAGGATTACTTGAGTTTCGACACATTAAGTGTCATCTTCAGATCCTTGATGAATATAGGTTAAAAATACATTT
Organism: Magicicada septendecula; assembly: GCA_034769895.1. Taxonomy (NCBI): domain Eukaryota; kingdom Metazoa; phylum Arthropoda; class Insecta; order Hemiptera; family Cicadidae; genus Magicicada; species Magicicada septendecula. The sequence goes on from CM068372.1 coordinate 38,594,485, forward strand.
GTTGATGTATGCACATCCCGTCAGACAATAAAAACAACACAAATATAATAACAAAAATACTTAAATAATTTAACACATATTAAAACCAAGACAAAACAGAACGAAAACACAATACACACGGCCGACGCGGACCTGCGCAGGAACACGTTATACAGTAAAATCAATCGATACCGATTTGACCTTTGATTAATTTTATCGATCTGACACAGCTAATATCTCGTTCTATTTCGTTTACTGTGTTGAATAAAATATTATTTTTATGGATCGATTTTTCATTTAAGATGCGATCGTAATTATCTTTAGTGGCCTTATATATTTCAAACCTTTCAAGAGTGTCCAGTTTAAGAGATTTCCTACATTTATGTAATATGTCCAAATTCTCACTAATACTTTTTATGTTATGATCTTGTGAACTTAAATGTTCAGCAAATGTGGATCTTCCTATATTTGATTTAGAGCTTGGGAGGTGTTCTTTATAACGCAATTTGAACGAACGACCCGTTTGTCCTATGTAGAAATTTGAACAATCCGAACAATTAAACCTGTATACACCTGTACCGTCGTATTCATCGAAAGACTTATTTTGATTTTTAAACTTAAGATTGTTCTCGAGTTTATTATTTGCTTTTGAAGCCAATACTATATTTTGTTTTTTCAATTGGTTTTTTAAAGTGTAATGTAACATTCACCATACTCTATTGCGATATATTTTACTTTTTCTTTAGGCATGTCAATATTTATTAGTCTATTTTGTTTCTTATTTATTATTTTATCTATTAAGTTACATTTATAACCATTGGCTATCACTATGTGTTTAATAATTTCGACTTCGTTTTTATGGTCTTCTGTGGAGAGGGGCAATGATAACAATCTATGTACCATACTAAAGATGGTAGTATCTTATAAGGCCACTAAAGATAATTACGATCGCATCTTAAATGAAAAATCGATCCATAAAAATATATTTTATTCAACAGAGTAAACGAAATAGAACGAGATATTAGCTGTGTCAGATCGATAAAATTTATCAAAGGTCAAATCGGTATCAATTGATTTTACTGTATAACGTGTTCCTGCGCAGGTCCGCGTCGGCCGCGTGTATTGTGTTTTCGTTCTGTTTTGTCTTGGTTTTAATATGTGTTAAATTATTTAAGTATTTTTGTTATTATGTTTGTGTTGTTTTTATTGTCTGACGGGATGTGCATACATCAACAAATGTATTTTTAACCTATTTTCATCGAGGATCTGAAGATGACACTTAATGTGTCGAAACTCGAGTAATCCTGTTTTCGGATTTCAAAAAGCGTGACGGAAGGTAATTAACCTGTTTTATAGTCTTAATACGCTTTTGGAGGCAAATACAATGTTTAAATTTTATAATCAACTAAACGCTATGCAACTCACCGTGTGTGGCTTAAGTAAGTGTCTTCACAATACAATTGACATGTTTCGGGACACTTGTCCCATCCTCAGAATTTTTAAAAATTGTAACTATTAGAATTAATCGAAATACATAAATAATAAAAATACTGCCAGGCACTGACCTGCGATCGTTTTCACTTACCTGCTTGCATTAAATTTCGATCAGAAGCCCAGAGTCGCCACGATATTTTTTGGTTAAAATATCGAAAACCTTAACACTCCACCTTAATCAAAAACGGGACAATTTCGCAATCTGACTACCCCCCAATAATAATTCAGAAGATATCCGGGAACGTTTAGACGAATCTTGCAGCACGGAAATGAGAAAGTGGTAATGACGAAATAACTTAGACTACCACATGGTTCACAGTAAACTAAATAATTTTAATTAATTAAACACAAGGACATTGAAAAGCAAATTTTAAAATATACATTTATATATCAGATTTAAATATTATTTAAGGTAGCCCATTCTGCTCACGCACACTCTCACACGATTAATATATTACCCCTTGTTTTGTTTTACGAATTCGTGTTTTTATTCACTGTAATTTTATTAACTGTTCACTGCCGCGATGCCGACCGAACACGTGTTTTTGTTGCCCGATTCCACTGTCCGTAATTTAACCGTTGTCAATTCACAACTCCACTGCACCAATTATAATCTTGTTACGTCCGTTGATTCCTCGGGTCCCAGTCGGTACTAAAACGGTATTATATTTTGTTATTCACATGTTATGAAATTCGGCCGACTGGGCCGATACAACACTCTCAGTGTCTGTTAGCGAACTCTGTTTCTCGTGGACTGCCCAGAGCGGCATAGCATTCGTCGCTAACTTGATTGCGTCTTTTTTTTGTGTGGAAACCAAGGCCTCATAGTTCTTCGTCGCTTGTAAGTCCTATTCAACCCATGCAGTTGATGGTGTGTTGATCGTACCAGATATTTGCGCAGCACTGGCTGACGTCATGAGGTAGGTGGGACTTAAGCTTTACATCCGGCACCTTGGCAAACTAAGTGAACAGAATTTGTTACTCTTAGCCATCTTTGCGGGTCACACCGGCGTGGGTCCGCGCGCATGGTTGTGTGACGCGATCGGGCGCACTGTCACACACTCTCAAAGTTCTGGGAACTGACGCTTGGTACATTCTTCTCTACTGATTGCACAACAGATATTGCGTATTGTGCCTTTGTTAGAAACTGTTTCCATTCACCACGTGTTCTGGTCAGAGTTGGGAATTAAATTTACAAATATTTTTTATAAATCCCAAAAAATGTAATAAAATAAAATCCCGCAAAATCGGCACGTTACAATACCCCCCCCCCCAATGAGAGATCTTCTGTCGAAACAGAAGAAACCTCATTGCTAAAACCCCTAAGAGGACCGGTGAGGAACTGGTGCCAACAACCCCCTCTTGCTCTTACACCTCATGGGTAAATGACCCCCCTGGCTCAGCGACTATGGACGCATCTGAACGAGATCACTGGACTTCTCTGTTTGAGATCCCAACACCGAAAAATCGAACAGATACACACCACAGCGCTCCTCACCTTCTAACATGCTACCCCAGAAAAAAAAATCCAAATCCCTGGCTCATCTCATGCCAGATCCTCAACCGATATGTTCCCCCTTACCTGCAAACTGGGCTGCCTTTAGCAGTTACTGGGCTCACCCACACACTTATACTACATACTGTAAACATTGACATATTCTTAGCTATACCATTTCATTTAAGTTAAAATCCAAAAAATCAAACTAAAATCTTTTATCTAAAAAATTCTCTTCATAATTTTTTTGTTATTAGAAAATACACAAATTGAACATTTCTTAAAATAGGAACATCCTTAACCTAACATGTGATTACACCTATATTCTCACAATACAATTCAATAAAACAAACACGATTAGTACACAAACAATAACATCATCAAAGTTCAAAAATATCAATTAGATGGCAGGCGGGAAATAAAAAAAAAATTTTTTTTTCAAAAAATTTTAAATTCCAAAAATTTAAATTTATTAAAATATTTTCTTTTTACTTCCATATTCCTTAAGGAATGGAAGTATGGTGATGGCAAAAAAAATCGTGTTCGAGATTATTGCAGATTCTGATTCTACTACACTCAAAACATGAAAAAAAGTCGTTTTCCGAAAAGTGTCTGTGTGTGTGTCTGTGTGTCTGTCTGTCTGTCTGTCTGTCTGTGTGTCTGTCTGTAGATTTTTTTTCTATGGCAAACGATAACTGCCGCAAATTCAAACAGAATCAAATAATTTTTTGCATACAGCCCTGATTTGTAGAGTACTCAAGACCTATTGTTTTTGGTGAAGATCGGTTGAGGGAAAGGGGTAGTTTACCTGCAACGGTTTTTTTTTATCAAGGGAAATTTTTTTTTTGGCAAACGATAACAGCCGCAAATTCAAACAGAATCAAATAATGTTTCGCATACAGCCCTGAATTGTAGAGTTCTCAAGACCTATTGTTTTTGGTGAAGATCGGTTAAGGGAAAGGGGTAGTTTACCTGTAACGTTTTATGTTTTAACAAGGGTATTTCCTATGGCAAACGATAACAGCCGCAAATTCAAACAGAATCAAAAGATTATTTGCATACAGCCCTAAATTGTAGAGTTCTCAAGACCTATTGTTTTTGGTGAAGATCGGTTAAGGGAAAGGGGTAGTTTACCTACAACGTTTTTTTAACAAGTGTATTTTCTATGGCAAACGATAACAGCCGCAAGTTCAAACAGAATCAAATAATTTTCTGCATACAGCCCTGATTTGTAGAGTACTCAAGACCTATTGTTTTTGGTGAAGATCGGTTGAGGGGAAGGGGTAGTTTACCTGCAACGTTTTTTTTTCTATGGCAAACGATAACTGCCGCAAATTCAAACAGAATCAAATAATGTTTTGCATACATCCCTGAATTGTAGAGATCTCAAGGACTTTCGATTTTGGTGAAGATCGGTTAAGGGAAAGGGGTAGTTTACCTGCAACCTTTTACGTTTTAACAAGAGTAAAGTACTTGAAAATTTATTTAAACTTTTTGAAACAATGGTAATTGTTTAAAATAAAATAATTTTGTTGCCAGGTAACAAAAATAAAGTCATTTTGATTATAAAATATAAATATTTACAACAAGAAAAGAATTTTCAGTTTTCAAAATTTAAATATATTTTTATAAAACAATGGGTTCTTCATTGAGGTGGGGACCATGTCACTCACTCCATCTCAAGCCTCTCCCATTTTGCAGAAAAAGAGGACCCTGTCAAGGCTGATACTTTGACGACAGTTACAGGGCTTTCCACCAAATTCAGCAGAGTGACAGGTAGGCCCAACTCTGATTGGCTCCTCAGATTTCCCCAGCGTTAGTAGGTTCTATGAAAATATTTTATTTCAAAAATGATTTTAAATATAAATCTTAGATATGTTTTATAAATCTCATGTTGTATGTTTTAACATGGGTAATTTTTTATATGACGAACCATAACTGCCGTAAATTCAAACAGAATCAAATAATTTTTTACATATGTGCCTGAGCTATAGAGAACTCAATGTCTGTTGATTTTGGTGAAGATCGGTTACGGGGAAAGGGCAGTTTACCTGAAACATTTTTTGTTGTAACATGAGTAAAGTACTTAATTTTGATAAAGTATCCTGATAAGATCTTAATAATCCACTGTAGAAACATAGATGAAATATCTATAAATGTAGAGGCTAGTTGAACGGGCTGGGGGTAATTTTCTATAAATCAAAATTATAGTTGAAGGGGGAGGGGATAATTTTTTTTTATATGTGTACTACGTTATTGGCAACAAAGAAGTATTTTTTTGTTAAAATTCCTTCCCTGGCTGTTTGGCTGAAAATGATTTTAAATATAAATCTTAGAATATGGAAGTCATGTATGGTTCTCCATACCGATATTTTAAATGTTGAAATTATTTAAAATTACTCAAATTAATTAAAAGCAAAATTTGCTTTACCTCCTTGCTAAACGTGTCTATAGTATATGACCTCACCTATCAGCTGATCCAAACTGGGTCAAGTCAAGAACCTTGACCTACATAAATTATACACAAGTTACATCTGAAAATACATTGAATATCTTTAAAATTCTGTCTTTCAACCCAAAACATAATAAAATAAAATATTTAAAATTAACAAAATATTCTTATAATTAACAATCAAATTGATATTTAAATTACTCAAATAAACACTTTACATTATTTTCACATTCTATTAAAAATTTGTCACTGGTTTCAATCAAAATTTTATATTTTTACTATAAATCTCTTTATTTAATCATCTCCTTCTCCATTACTTTGGGTGATTTAATTATTTATACTAGCTCGATCTGCCACTTGGCAGGTATACATATATAATCTTTATCCCTTTGACTCTAATACCACTAACAACTTTAACTATCAGGACACCCATCTCTATCAAAATATCTATCAAACAATCTCTAAACCCAACTTACCATTAAACTCAATCTACATCATTCTCTCGATATATAAAAAAAATAATCTCTGACCCTTTGTACTTAGGATATGTGTTCCCCCCCCCCCAAAAAGCTCATTCCCTTATGTTGGTTCCTGGATTCTACCTAAGGTAACCCTTTCCGGCGCCTAACGGTCCCTTCCCGTCCCAACCCTTTTGTTGTGGACTCCACCATTACACTATCCCCTCTTACAAAATTACCATCCCCAAATCCCATTCTTATTACCCCACTTCAACTACAAAATAACATCATCATTTATAAACATCAATATATCAATCAATACTCTACATATATTCCCCATAACTACTGTCAGCATCAATATTTCTCCAATTCTATTACATTAATTCAAAACAACATTACATTAATTCAAAACAACATTACATTAATTCAAAACAATATTATTCTCTCTACTACCACTTTAACTTTAACTTGGACTGATCTACATGTCCCACAAAATATTAATCACCCACAATCTATCTTTTATTATTTTCACAAATTATTTAAAATCTTCACTTTATCAAATTACTTTTCTCATCATTTGAAACAGTGTTTTTAACACATCACAACATTATATTTAACATTAATTACCTTGAACATCAATAAACAATTTAACAGTGACATTTTACTACTGATCAGCTGACATTCCTAGCAAAGTGAAAACACATTTCAAAATTATACGCATTCTATGAAATACATATGGTTATCAATCCTTACCTCTACCATACTACACATCATTGTTTCCTCTCTTTCTGACTCTGGTACTATTGTGTAAACCGCCTGCCGGTCGGTCTAGTTGTTTATTTTTGTTATACTCATCTCAAAATTACACAAATTATATAACACATATTTTTATTAATTCTTACCTCTAACACAATAAAATAATACATTTATAAAATACAGAATGAACACATTATACTGAATGTATGAACACCTATTTATCAAAGCGTAATACAAGCATTTAAATATAGCAAAATTGAGTTATCATTTTTTGTGTTATGAAATTTAAATTCGTTGCTCATCTGAGCAACCCCCTAATCCACACACACTATTGCAATTTCTGTTGGACTGTAACGCCCATTTGCTTTCACAAAGACTGCATAGTTGGAGGAATTGAACATCTCCGTGTCTTTGCTTCGGCGTTACATTTTAAAAGTTTTAGGTATCGACATACCCTCGTTTTATAGTTATAAGCCCTTAAAACGGGTCTACCACCTGGCTATGCTGTCCCTATGCGGACAGAGTGGCAGCCGCTGTTCCATAGTTCCGGGGATTTCCCCTAGTTTCACCCCCCTATTAATTTCTACTATCAACCAATTTCAAGTCAGCTATGGTCAAGGGACTTGATTATGGCCATAGCTGACCACTAGCCAAAACCACAATTAGTGCTGGTAAGGCAGTAATCGCCCGAAAAGTCGGGGAAATCAAACTTCACTTTAATGCCTGTTCTATTCATCATTATTATGTACGACACGAAAGTCTATCATGGTACAATTAACATTGTACGAAAAAAGGTGTGCCGTACATTTTCGCCATGCTGGCCTCCGATGGAGGTAACACTCACTGTTACCCCCAACCCATTCCACTATACACTGGGGCACAGGCCACCCCAGCAATAGCACATTAATAACTAAATAATAAAAATTTTATATACAACATTCTAATGTGATATTTTCATCAATCATTAATCATTTAACTCCTTCATAACTTTCGACAATTAGATTACTTAAAATTTTCAAATTCATTATTAATATTTATTTTTCATCATATCTCAGTTATTATTATTTGTTAAACTATTATCTCAAGTTATTTTCATTACTGAAGTTAAAATTCTTTCCATTACGTTAAACATCTGTAAACATTTTATTATAGCTGACTGGTTATTATAAAAAAATTTTTTATACTTGCAGTTCATTATTCACATACTGACATACACAAAATATATACACCATACACACCAATACTTTCAGGTTACCTCTGAAACATTTAATCACAGTGTTATTTCAAATCAAACAATTTAACATTTAATTACTACATTCACATCTCGAAAAATAATTTAAATTCATTAGGAAATTCAATTATACAACATTTAAATCAGTTAAAATATTTAAAACGTCTCAAATTATTTTAATTAAATTAATTATTGAAAATACAAATTCAAATGCTATCAAAACAATTACAATTCGCTAATTACTGTCTCCAAAATTAATTTTGTTATTTATTTAGATTGCAAAATATTAATATTATTATTACAACAATTACCTACATACACATTGTTTACCTGACATTCTACAATACACACAAATAAATTTACTAAACATTTACTTACAAATCGTCATAATTATTTATTCAGTTATATCATATTTCAATGTCAAAATCAGCTGGGTCATCACCATATATTAACATACTTAAACTGTTCCTTCCCCGATTTCTTAATCTAGCCTCCATCGTCATGTAATAGTCGTACCTTTTTATAACATTTCTCTTCCTTACTTATACTCAATTTGTTACTATTATCATTATTACACACCATTATTTCTATATCCTTCGTTATACCATTTATTATGTCATAAAACTTGTCACGATCAATTAATTTTGTCCAGTCTCCGTATGTAATCTTTCTTAACACCAAGTTAATTATTTTATCATCATAAATTACCTTATTGTTATTTAAACATGTATCATCCCTCTCTATCTTAACCGGTAAGTATTTCAGAATTAACCTCTCTTTCAGCTCATTATAGTCTCTCTTTAATTTATACAATTCTGTCTCTCTTTCACTACACCATTCTCTATCTAGATTTCTCTCATCACAATGCCATATCACACTTTCTCTCTCATTCCATGCAGAGGGTACTAACTCAATTAAACATTTCCTGACTTCTCCAGGAACAACAAAAAACTTCAAAAAACAACTATTCGTAGAACACTTGTCTACCCAATATATACGTGAAGATCTTTCTTCACCCCCCATAACACCTCGTAAAAAATTTACCCTCTGTTTCATACCCACAATATAACTCTCCTTCCACTCATTATCTATTTCATCAATACTAATTACTACGCCTTTACAATTTATTACTTTCTCTATCTCACCACCATCCAATACTTTACTCTCAAGTATATCATTATTATTTAACATTATTTTATCATTGGAATTAATTATATTAACATCACCACTTACCTCAGAATTGTAATCACCATCATTGTCTTCACTAGTCAACACTACCTCTCCCACTAATTTGTCACTGTTATTTATGAATTCATTATTAGAATTATCGTTAGCACTCACCTGGTTAATTATTTCTTCACTATCATTAACAACATTATTACCACCTACCTGTTTTAATTCAACTTCTGTACTCTCTTTTAATCGACATCTATCTCCTCCCCACTTCTTGTCCTGTTTATTAAGAGCATTTTTTACTTTATTGAAACCCTTATCCATTATTTTGTCCCAGTCGTCAAACCGTTTATTACAAAGGTTAAGTATGTCATTTAACGTATACTCTTTTTCTTCCACCCCTACACTGTCGTCAGGCCTTAGGCCTATTTCCTGTCTTATTTTCTACCCCTGTTACTTCGACTACCTTACCTTTGTCATTGGTCATCTTATTACCAATACTAATATCATCACTATGCTTTTTAATTTCGGCAAATATTCCTTCTTCTTGTTCTTCCATTCGTGTTAACCTATTGTCTAAATTACCCCACTCCTCGTCTGTCATTTCGCCTACAACCCCTCGAAATTCACTCTCCCACTCATCCCATGCGAAACCCATATCATTACCTTGTATTTTGGCCATGTTTAAAGTTCATTTATATAACACTTTTTATATATAAAAACCACTATTTTTCTACAATCAAAACACCTAACACAACTGTAAATCATAATAACACAAACATAACCTACTCACACGTACGTAATTATGTACGATAAATATTTTTACAAAATACGTCATTACCACCTCCTATTTTCTGTGCTTTAAAATAGGTCTACCGCGTATAAATAAAATTAAACCAGGATCCTGGCAGCGCGAGCCAAATGTAACTAGACAAAAAAGATCGAAATACATAAATCAATAAATATACTGCCAGGCACTTACCTGCGATCGTTTTCACTTACCTGCTTGCATTAAATTTCGATCAGAAGCCCAGAGTCGCCATGATATTTTTTGGTTAAAATATCGAAAACCTTAACACTCCACCTTAATACAAAAACGGGACAATTTCGCAATCTGACTACCCCCCAATAATAATTCAGAAGATATCCGGGAACGTTTAGACGAATCTTGCAGCACGGAAATGAGAAAGTGGTAATGACGAAATAACTTAGACTACCACATGGTTCACAGTAAACTAAATAATTTTAATTAATTAAACACAAGGACACTGAAAAGCAAATTTTAAAATATACATTTATATATCAGATTTAAATATTATTTAAGGTAGCCCATTCTGCTCACGCACACTCTCACACGATTAATATATTACCCCTTGTTTTGTTTTACGAATTCATGTTTTTATTCACTGTAATTTTATTAACTGTTCACTGCTGTGATGCCGACCGAACACGTGTTTTTGTTGCCCGATTCCACTGTCCGTAATTTAACCGTTGTCAATTCACAACTCCACTGCACCAATTATAATCTTGTTACGTCCGTTGATTCCTCGGGTCCCAGTCGGTACTAAAACGGTATTATATTTTGTTATTCACATGTTATGAAATTCGGCCGACCGGGCCCATACAACACTCTCAGCGTCTGTTAGCGAACTCTGTTTCTCGTGGACTGCCCAGAGCGGCATAGCATTCGTCGTTAACTTGATTGTGTCTTTTTTTTTGTGGAAACCAAGGCCTCATAGTTCTTCGTCGCTTGTAAGTCCTATTCAACCCATGCAGTTGATGGTGTGTTGATCGTACCAGATATTCGCGCAGCACTGGCTGACGTCACGAGGTAGGTGGGACTTAAGCTTTACATCCGGCACCTTGGCAAACTAAGTGAACAGAATTTGTTACTCTTAGCCATTTTTGCGGTTCACACCGGCGTGGGTCCGCGCGCATGGTTGTGTGACGCGATCGGGCGCACTGTCACACACTCTCAAAGTTCTGGGAACTGACGCTTGGTACATTCTTCTCTACTGATTGCACAACAGATATTGCGTATTGTGCCTTTGTTAGAAACTGTTTCCATTCACCACGTGTTCTGGTCAGAGTTGGAAATTAAATTTACAAATATTTTTTATAAATCCCAAAAAATGTAATAAAATAAAATCCCGCAAAATCGGCACGTTACAAAATGTCTCTTCATACCATCATACGATGGCACAGTCGTCAATATATTTAAAAAATATTAAAATCCACATAAACATAAAACACAATTACATTACACAAATTATGTGCACAACAGTTTTACAGTGTACACCGCACAGCAACCGACAGCGCACTCAGTTGCTCTCATAAATTTTACAGATCACTGTGCGCTGTCGTTTGCCGTGCGGTGTACACCGTAAAACTGTTGTGCGCGTAATTTGTGTAATGTAATTGTGTTTTATGTTTATGTGGATTTTAATATTTTTTAAATATATTGACGACTGTGCCATCCATCGTATGATGGTATGAATAGACATTTTTAAATATTCTGAGGATGGGACAAGTGTCCCGAAACATGTCAATTGTATTGTGAAGACATTTACTTAAGCCACAGACGGTGAGTTGCATAGCGTTTAGTTGATTATTAATTTTCAGGAGTTCGTATTACAGTGATTTCCAGTATTGTTAAACATCGACAGACACAACACGCTCTGTTGTGTTTTAAATGATAAATAATCATGCATCTGAAATATTCACAGTTTATTAACACAGATGATATTTCACATTGTGTACATGTTGAAGATTTTTATCACATTGTACTTGAAAAACTGGAACTAAAAACAGAAGTGCTACCTGTATCAATATATAGCTAAATTATGGACATAACACAATTCTCCCACTTTAATTCAGGATATAACAAAAATACGTTTACACATAAATTAAATTTAACATACAATATCATATGAATTTTTATTGAATGTTTAATTCAATTCTAATTATAAATATAGTTTGTGAGATATCTTGGTGGTTGACGGTGTTTCACTGATCTGCATAGAAGAGGTTGAGGTTCAGCCTCTCCGTGATCTTCCTAGATCTCTAGGTGAGAAGCAGCACTGTTCCCGGCTTGTTCTTTTGGCTGAATTGTCTCTCCCTGGTTTTCTTGGAGTTCTTGTAGTTCCCTCTGTGTTGGTATGTTTATAGTTTCAAATTGTGGTTCAGAAAATGTAACTTGGTTCTTTCTTGTCGGTTTTGACATGGGATCTGTAGAAACTTCTGGTACTGTCACAAGTGATCTATGTGATGCTTACATGTTTAGCCATCTCTATCTAGTTGAACTAAGTAGTGTAGTTTCCCGAACTTCCAAGTGACAATGCCGAATTTCCAGATGCATTTTAGTGAGTATCATCTTGCCTGTTCTCTGTCTCCCACGCTTAGTTGCCTCTTGTGCCATTCGTTGGTACTGCTATCGGTAGATGTCTAACTCCAATCAGAATTTTAGAATGTCCGGTTTTGTATGGAGATTATGTTTAAGGTACAGTTTTGCTAGTGATTTGCCACATGCTAGTGGTGTTAGACAGTAGTGTAAGAGGATTTCTTGTACTTTCTAATATAAAGGTAGATTTGTTGTTTGCATTACTTTAAGTTTTTGTTTTAATGTTTGCGAATGTTTCTTTCACGAATCCCGTTAGTTGAAGGGTGGCCTGATGCTATAAATTTCTGTTGAATACTGTTGTCATGGCTGGCAAAATCTATTAAAGATTTAATTTTTTTTTAAATGTGGCATTATCAGAAACAAGGTTACTGGGTTGTCCATGAACAATTGATTTTAGAAGTTGAATTGTTGATTCAGATGTAGGTTCTTGTTTTGATAAGTTTACTTCTACCCGTCTTGATTTTGCGTGAACTGGTACTAAGAAATAATTGTCTTTCTTGTAGGATTCTTCTTTATAAGAGCACATTCTTGACACAACTTGACAGTGTGTTCAATATACTGATCAATGTTATTCCAAAACATGTATCTTCTGGAATGTTGCTTCATTTTACTTCCATGTTCCATAAATAAATGGAAGTATGGTGATGGTGAAAAAAATCGTGTCCGAGATAACAACTGATTCAGATTGTACTACCCTCAGAACATGAAGAAAAGTCATTTTCCAAGAAGTGTCTGTGTCCGTGTGTCTGTGTGTAGCATTTTTCTATGGCAAACGATAACTGCTGCAAATTCAAACAGAATCAAATAAGTTTTTGCATATGTACCTTAGTTGTAGAGTACTCAAGGCCTATTGATTTTGGTGAAGATCGGTTAAGGGGAAACGGTAGTTTACCTGCAACATTTTATGTTTTAACAAGAGTAAAGTACTTAATTTTGATAAATAAAGTATCCTGAAAAGAAGATCATAATAATTCACTGTAGAAAGGTAGACGAAATATCTGTAAATGAAAAGGGTAGTTGAAGGGGGAGGGGGTAATTTTGTATAAATGATAATGATAGTTGAAGGGGGAGAGATAATTTTTTATATGTGTACTACGTTATCGGCAACAAAGAAGTAGTTTGTTGTTAAAATTCCTTCCCGGGCTGTTTGGCTGTGGTCCAATGTTTTCTGCAAAACCAGATGTTTCGCCAGTGCCATCAACTTCCATCATCAGTGAAAATCGACTGCGCTAACGTGAGGTGGTATACATTAGTGACCACAGTACTGTGGTTAAGGCTGAAGAAAGAAGTAGTTTCTATGGAAATATTTCATTTTGAAAATGATTTATACAGGGTGATTCACGAAGAAACACTTTTTTTTAGGTTAGAAGTACAATAACTTTGTTAAATGACTAATAAATGCATAAAAGTTAGAAACAAAACTTGTAAAGAATTTAATTCTGAGAAAAATGGTGTAAATAAAGTCAATAAAAATCAACAAAAAATTCCAATTGTTTCCAATTTTCCAAAATTTGTTTTTAGGCAAAGATTTTTCTGTTTTACGTCGGATATCATGAAACTTATGGGAGATACAGTTCTGCGACCTGTTTTATTCGATTTTTCAGGTCAAAAACCATAAGGAACAACAGAATTCGCCCCTTCCCAGAATTTCAGAAAGTCTTCACTTACCCGGGGGAACAGAAAAACCCGGGCGAAATCTTTCGCTTGCCGTAACTCGCTAACGAAGCATTTCCGGACCTATGTTTATATGAACTTTTTTTCTTATTTTTTTATGTAGATTCATCTCCCGAAGTATTTCCGTTTCTTCATGAATCACCCTGTATATATAAATCTTAGAACTTGGAAGTCATGTATGATTCTCCATACCGATTGTTTACCATTCCAATGTATGTGTTGTGCAGTTCAGGTGTCTGCACAAAGATTTTGGAATTAAAACGCTTTGGCCCTTAAATGTGACTCCATTTTGAAAATAATATTCTGAGTCATATGCACCACCAAACAGCAAGTTTGATTTAAGTTTAAAGAAGTAATCTCTGCTAGTTTCTTCCATGAATGTGGTGTACCCACTTCATCCCACTTCGAATTTGGAGTCTTCAGGAATTTGGCGAGATAAGCTGAATTCTTCAACACTATTAAATACTAAATAACTAAGGTTAGGAAAGCATGTGTCATCCATACTGCCACACTTTAAGTTATTAAGGCAGTAATCATATCCGTGTTGCCATTTTTTGTTGTGTTTTGAATGATAAATCGTCATGCATTTTTAATAGTCACAGTTTATTAACACGACATAATATTTAACATTGTATACATGTTGAAGATTTTCATCACATTGCACTTGAAAAACTGGAACTAAAAACTAAAGTGCTACCTGTATCAATCATACATCTTCTAACATAATGTGCTAATATTCTATACATAATTAAATAATATCGATTACGAACATAACACATTATCTCTCAGATACACTGATAACCTCTGAATGCAAAGTTTCTTTCAATGAGTGTGTTTCACCAAACATTCTCAACATACGATAAAATTTGATAACATTACTAAGATAAAAAGTAAATGTTGTGGCTTAGGCGAGGTTCAAGGCTATACTAAAAGTGTATTTGAGACTAAGTGGTATTTATGTTTTTATTTTTATTTTAGTCGTATAAAGTGCCAGAAACAGTAATTACAAATTAATTTAGTGATGAAAAAATGATTTTTTTAAATTTACATTTTGTATTAAATTATAATCATTGTTTGTACAGAGACTGACGGATCGTTATGTTTTAAAACCACTGATAGCAGCAATAAGTGGCTGTGCATATGGCGTAGGCTTCAGTTTGGCTCTGTGGAGTGATCTCAGAGTTGTAGAGGACACTGCTGTACTTGGATGTCTACAGCGCAGGTTTGGTAAGATTTTCTTTGGTTTCTACCAAGTAGTAGGAGTGGTACCAAATTATTCTCTGAACATTTGTATCTTTTCAGTCCCATCATTCGTTTTGTTTATTGAGAACAAAAAGAAAAAAAATAGTCTGGGATGTTTTCAGTTGTGGCAGGTGTGCTAACTAATAAAAATACTAGACTTTACTTTAAAATATGTATGCATTATAATATATAAAATAGCTTTCATACAGACCATTTAGGCGACGAGGTTTATCATTTTTAGTCATTCTTTTCTTTCTGGTTTACTATCTTAGTCTTTGATTTTTTTGTCTTTAAATCTGCCATGACAGCATACTGCCACCTTTGCCATGATCTCCCTCTCAGTATCCAGGACTCCTTCCTCCTCCTCCTCTTGTGAAGCTACATTTAATTGAAAAATAATAATTAATAAATTAATAACTTTATTTGTAAAAAATACACATTTTCCAAAATTCTTACCTTTATCGGGTCCAGGATCGTTCACGCGAACTCGTGACCTATAAGTGTGATTTAAGGTGCGTGTTATTTAATAAATTACTCTCATTGATAGCATTTAACCAATTGATTTATTAACATCATTTCACATAAAAAATTACTTTTACTCTGCTTTTTTCTTGTACAAAGAACAAGTTTCTCTGTGAGCTTATTTTACAAAAAGAATTAACAATTGCTTATCCAAATAACTACATTCTAGGTATTAAAAGGCAATCCAGTGCTTTGCTCATACACTCTCGCTTTCACACTTTTCCCCCCTCTTTTGATTTAGCGCTTTCTTTGATTTTTTTTTTATATTATATGTATTTTTTATTTAAATTATACGGTTACTTCCCTGTTGTCTCCATGAAGAGCACATGTAATCAGTCCGGTTTTTGTTCACTTGGTTGTTCCGAAAGAGGTTTTCACTGGTTGAATTTTGACCACGTACGATTTGTTAATATTTCACTGTTTGATTATCACTTTACACCATTTTTGTTTGTATTTTGTTCACATTTTTTAGCAATTTTATTAAATTTTGGCCCGCGAGCCTTTTACACTAAACCGGCTGGTTTCGCTAGGTGACACTAAGTGGTTTCGACGCTGACTGATGCTTATTTGTTGTTTATTTCCACAAATTTTCACATTTTCGGTCGGTCGGTCTATATTTTGAATAGATATTAAGCGAACCGCACACCAATGCAACTGCGCGGTTTTGAGTTTAGAAGCCGACTGACGCTCACTTCGACGTTTTCAAGATGGCCAGAAACATTCCGAGAGCACCAACTTGCGTTTTCATTGGCTAACGCTATTTATCGTAGACTCGCAGTCGGCGACCAGGAAAATCGTACGTGGTCTTCACTCTGTCTGAACGGGCATCCGCGCACTTGGCTACATTATTACCATTGATACAAGAATAAAATAAATCCCCTTGATTCTGTATCGTTAGACTCTCCTCTTCCATCCTAGCTACTGCAGTCTTTTTACTCTTATCACCATGTCTAATGCTGGTTAGCCATTGGCACTATATACCTCCTTATTTGTTCTCCTAACATATCCACCCCCCCCCAATATTCTTCCAATCATCTTACTTTCCCATCTCTTTAGGCTATGACTAAATTTTTTTGGTTGTCTGTGGCTAATGTAAAGGTTTTTTTAATGTATTTTTTTCTGTGTAACTTAATGTAATGTTTTATTCCGTTCATCCTAGACTGTATGGTATAAATAACACAGTTATCTGTACGTTAAATGACGGGGTGGTTTTCCAACATGACATCTACTTTTAACGTACTGTCCTTTGTTAAAATCTGTGTGTAGACGGTCTTACTTTTTTTTATCAGCCATCTAAGGACCACATGCCAATTTCAGTTTCAATGCTTTATTCTTTGTTCTTTTCTTTTTCTCCAATATTCTTTCATCTTTTCACTGTGTCTCTTCTTCTTGTCTTCAGTCCACTTTGAACCTGCGTTTTTCTCTCTCCTACCCTGGACTTCTTCCATTTTTAACACATTTGCCCGAAAAACTTCTCTTTCAGTTGCTGTCAGTTGCGTTTATATTATTTTTTTCTAAATCCTTTTGGACTTCTTTAATCCAAGTTGATGTTGACTTCTTCCCCCACAGATATTTGAATATCTGCTTTGTTAATCTATTGTCATCCATTCTATATAAATGTCCAAAAAAATAATAGTCTTCTTTTTCTCATTGTTCTGTTGTATTTTCTATACTTTGATATATTTAATAATTACTTCTTAATTTCCAGCCTTCTAAAGTTTTTCGTGGGCCTAATATTTTCCTAATACAGTATTCCCTCGCCAACCGTGGGGGTTAGGTTCCTACAAAACATCGCGGTTAGTGAATCCGCGGTTGGTGAAGTTAACTTTATATGGGAAAAGTAAGGTTAGGGGAATCTGAAACAAAGCCAGAAATATAAAATACTGTACAACTCTTTATTATACAGTATACACTACATTGTTCGAATGTATAAAACCAGTCCAATGATTTCAAATAGCTGACAGTTACTTAAATTATAAAAATTTTTAAAATACATACTGTATTACATTATAACGAAAAAGCCGCTAAGACAAGGAAAAAATAGCGGCCAGTTTTTAGTGCTAAGTAAGTCCAGTTTTATAGCTTACTACAATTTTCAACTTAAAATTTTAAAATAAAAACAATTTTTAACACACAAACAATTTAAACGCAAAATTTTAATCAAAACAATTTTAAATCGAGGCATGGGAATCGGCACTTGTGGAAGGGTGAGGGACGTCAGTTGACTTGCCACCAGATGATTTAAAATAGCATAAAAGAGAAGTCTGCTTCATTTTATTTTGAAACTCCTTCTGAAGCTGCTTGTATGGAGATAATCCTCCAAACCCCGTTTGAATTTTATACTCCGCTCCATGATGGGATCGATGTCAAGAAAAAATTCAGCGAGATTGTTAGCCAAAAGTATTCCTTTGCTTAGGCTAGAAGACGTCATTTCTCTCTGTTCTTCTTTGTCCTCCTTGTCATCATCCCCATCCTCACTCGATCGTATTATTTCTTCCAATTGATCTTCATTCAACTCCTCCTTGTGTGACTGAAGAAGTTCTTCGACGTCGTCATCTTTCATGTCTGCCAATCCTTCCACCTCCCAGACGTCTTGCAACATCTACAATATCCTTAACGGCTGGGAGTTTGTGTTGCAAACCTTGATTAACACACTCCTTCCACAGCTTGGACCAACAGGCATTCAAAGTTGACCGTTTTACTTTCTCCATAGCTTCCAGTATCCTGTTGAATGTGCGTCGTGTGTAGTATCGCTTGAATGTTTTGATAATTCCTTGGTCCATCGGTTGTATGAGTGAAGTAGTATTTGGGGGCAGAAATACAACTTCAACATTCGGATGGGCGAACTGGAGAGCCTCGGGGTGTCCTGGAGCGTTATCTAAGATCAGGAGAACCTTGAAGGTTAAGTTTTTCTTAGATAGATACCGTTCAACATCAGGAACGAAGCAGTTATTCAGCCAGTCCATTGACAATGCACCTGTCACCCATGCTTTCTTGTTTGCACACCAAAACACTGGAAGATGACATTTGTTTTTTCCTTTCAAGGCACGTAGGTTCAGCGTTCGATACACTAACATTGGTTTCACCATACAGTCACCAGAAGCATTAGCACACAAGAGCAGGGTGATACGGTCTTTCGAGACCTTGAAACGTGGTGCAGAGCGTTCAGCTTTAGAGATGTATGTCCTCTTGGGCATGCGCTTCCAATACAGACCTGTTTCGTCTGCGTTAAATACCTGTTCCGGCAAATATCCTTTATCTTCAATTAATTTTTTTAATTGTTCAGGATAACTCTCAGCAGCGCTATGGTCAGCTGAGGCTGTTTCTCCCACTATTTTCAAATTGCGAAGGCTATGGAGTGGACGAAGCGAGCAAGCCATCCCTTACTAGCTTGAAATTTAGATTGGCCAACACCTTGCTCTAAATGTTTGTATATTCTCAGTGGCTTTTCACGTATAACTAAGCTACTTAAAGGAACTTTCTTTTGTGTTTGGTCTTCGATCCAAACATTAAGTGCCTTTTCCATCTTTTCAATAATGGGATCACGAGGCATAAAGGTAACTTTAGCACTAGAAGCAGTTCCACTAGCAACACTAGCTTTTATTGTTTCTTCACTATTTTTTATTGTTCTTATAGTTGACTCGTTGACAGCCATTAACCTGGACATAGACGCAGCACTCTCGCCGCGCCCTAACCTGTTCAAAACATCGAGCTTTTTCTCCAGCGGTAGTACATTCCTAGCCCTTTTGGCTAGCTTATCACCGCCAATTATCTTTTCCGAACGTTTGGAACACATTATGATGAAAGGATAGTTTATAAAAAAGAGTAAATTAACACTAGATAATAAGAACAACGCACACTAAAAACAAAAGAACACGCAATACGTCACGGCAGAAGAGCAACGCGCGACTGACTGACTTCAATCCGATTTGAAGGGATATGTGTGCACGAAGCGCTGCCTAGCGGATGCTACTACAAACCGCGTATAAGCGAATTCCAGCCCCGCGGTTGGAAACTACTGTGCATTTATAAAACCGCGTATAAATGAATTCCGCGGTTGGAGAACCCACGGTTGACGAGGGATTACTGTAATTCATCTTTCCAGTATTTCTAGTTTGTCTAAATTATAATTCAATGCTAGATATTCACTTGCATATAGGCATTCTGGCATCACTACTGTACTGTAATGGCTTGCTTTATTATTTCATTATTATCGAGTGATTTACGTGTTTTGAAAAGTCATGACAGAATTGAGCTCAGCCCAGTTCCAGAACACCCCTGGCCCAGGTATGTTTTCTTATATATGTTATATTTTCGTATATACAGCTGATTTTGTTGACAGTACAGTATTGCCAACTTAACCCAAGGGCATATTTCTTTCACTCTGGCCACTCTGGCCTGAAGAATGTAAAGCTCTATCTAATAGCACTGATCTGTGTCCACATGTTGACAAAACCTTCAAAACACAGTCGTGCAATGTGTCCACTTTGGTACACGTGGGCTGTACAGAAAATTTAATATGGTACACACGGGCTCTAGTAAAAGTGTTGTGTGTCCAAAAGTGGTACACATTATAGCAAGAGTGTTAACGGAAGTTGAACGGGCCGTGATCCACTCATCTGCGTTATGACCTTGAAGAGGGATGTACTTGTGTTTCGAGATTGTGCGGTAAATTCAGTAGTTGTGTAGCCACTTCCTATTTCACACCACTATGTGCATATATTTCTAGCATTATTTAACAGAAAAATGTTACACTAAAAAATGTCCGTCTAGCCATAGCCATAGTGAGTCCTTTGCATTAAACCACAGTTCATATTCATATAGCACCATCGGTTTGAGTTCATTTTTACCAGTCTTACTGTTGTTCTATTAGACACCAGCTTTGCCTCAGTAAATGATTATCAGTCTTCCTCGTACACCTATTTGCTTTACTTAATCTTTATCTTTCTTCTTAGAAAGGTGAAGAAAGAAAGGGGAGTTATTAACACAGTGAAGATAAGAAAGCTTCAGTATCTGGGACATCTCATGAGAAATGAACGGAGATTTTACTTATTGCAGTCCATACTACACCAAAAAGTACTTGGAAAGAGAGGAGTTGGACGACCGAGAATATCATGGCTGAGAAATTTAAGGCCTGGTTTGGCATGAATACAACTGACTTATTCCGAGCAGCAGTACAGATTAAGTCTGTATGATATCCAACATCCGAAACAGATAGGAACTATGAGAAGAAGAAATCTCATTTCAATCTTTCATATTTTCTTCACATTATGTTACGATACCAAAATCAGCCCAATACCAGAGAAAGTATATAAAGTAAAAAGCATGCAGATAAAGAAGAATTAACAATTTTAAATAAATAACAATAGAATGACTATAACGTGTACGAGACAACTGACTATGACCCAACCCAAGTGATTGGCCCAATGACAGATGAAATGAAATAAACACATGAATTTCCAAACTAAGCAAAGTAAATATTATTAAATGTACCATTAATCATGGAAAGTACAAACCCAAAGAAAAGGTTGTAATATTAGATAAGTAAGTATAAAATGATAAAGTAATAAACAAACAATAAAACACACAGACCATGATACAAAGAATGATAATTACAAAAGTGAAATATCATAAATAATATACTAATAATCAAAATAAAATGAACCAAGAGTGGATGATAGGAGTAGGGAGTGAATTACCAGTTAACATTCTATAATAAGGGTGATCACACCGGAGTGAATAATGTAAAGAAAATAAATATATGGAATAACCACTATTAACACTAAAGTACAGTGAAACAGTACAAAGTGCAAGTGTAACCCAAAATAGAGATAAACAATGTGACGGTACAATTCTGGTACCCTAATAAATTTGTAAACCTATGGTTCCAAACCTAATTATTGTATTTTTATTTTATAACAATTTTTAATAATAATAATTTTATTTTGTATTCCCTATAAGAGTTTTGGTGAGAATAGTCAACAACACAATATTAAGTTAACAGGATTACAAATGGAAAATTACAAATGTAGCAAAAAACAGTTTGTCACGATAACAAGTAAACAAGACCAACCCATGATTACGTCAGACGAAAGAATGCAAGGCGCATTGTATTCAACTAGGCTGGGCCGTTGAACAAAAAACCAGTGACGTCGTTGTTGCCCCACCTCTGCAATGCACAGTGGTGAAACAGTGTCATTTTCGTCCAGACAGTGAACCGTGCCGGCCAGCGTATTCACTAAGTGTGGTATTACACCACCAAAAGTGTATTAATAACAGTGGTACATTAACCAATTTTGAGTTAGAACATCGGCAGAGTGTAATTCACGAAGCGACGCCAAAAAATCTGGCAAAAGTGAGACCCAGGGGGGATGCTACAGTAGAGAGCGTGTGCCCGAAGACAATGTGACAGTCCAGAATCAAAGAATTCAATGTGTTCGATGTCCATAACACAAAAGTGCAGCTAAGTACCATTGGCTACAACAATTTTATATAAAATTTTAATATTCAAAATTATAAATGACCAAAATTCATTAAAATATCAAAACTAACTAGGTATACCATGAATTGAAATGAGCTCATAATAATTGTACCAGAGAGTGACAGAGAGAGAGAAAGAGTGGATGATAAGATAGTATTAACAAGTGCTGGGTTGTGACACTATAAAGATATACGTAAATTTATACATATATATATTGTAACGAGTTAATGTGGTCGTCCGTGTTATTTAAGCCTCACGTTGTATGCGTCAATCTGTAACGAGAGAATCTGTTCGTACCTGTAAAATGTACACCAATTTTGTATGTGTGATAATAATTAGTGCGTTCGTCTCGCACCGGGGTCGTTACATTAATGTTCGCGGCTAACGATGTCCGTAGCGTTGCGGTAATCACCTGTATAACACGGCAGTAACCTTACCTGTTGCTTATAGGGGTGTGTTAATCCCGGGTGGCGCCAAGTCGTTATATAAAACTAAAATTATTGTCTGACGAGTTATCAGCGGTGACGGTCGGGGCATTCAAATAATTCCCGCTCGCACAGCCGTCTAAATTGTCGCTGCTGCTGCGCAAATGACAACTTGTTCGCTTCTCGTCAAATCTATTCTTAACTAAACACTAGTAATATATAAAGCACTCCCTATGAAATAATAACGACGGTTACTCCCTGTAATAGTTGTTTTTAATAGTTGATAATTAAAATATTCACATTGACAATTATATAATGATACATTTGCACCGACTGATTACATTAGACTCTTGCCTCTGGGCTTGACGAATCGATCAAGGAAACAATTATTTTTCGAATGGCTGTGTACCTTGAAGTATTACAATTGTTTTTGTTTCCAAAATCGTGGATTCTTGTGACTATGAGCTAAAGAATTCCTATGGTTACAATAAAAATATATTACCTTATTCTACGTGTACATAAATAATAATGTGTGATGTGTGATCTGTTCTGTGGTGTCGTAAATGTGTTTTGTAAGTTCGTGTTTAACTAATAGGTTATATTTAACGTTAACAAGTTTTTATCAAGTGTTATTTTATTTAAATGATCTATGAAAGAGAAATATTGGTTTATAGTGAGATTAATTTACCTTTAGTAAAATTTAGAGTGACTAGGGTTTTGGAAAATAAGTAATTTAATTGTACTTAACACCTCAGCATGACTCGGTGTCTTCGTTCGTTTAATCGGGTAGGATTTGGCTGCAATAAGTTCGGTTTTCATTAATTTTGGGGCTTCAATGGGTCTTTTTCATAATGTATCTGGATGTTCTTTTCGGGTAATTTTCCGTTTAATTGCCTTGGATCTCGAGTTGGCTGCTATAAATGGTCGTCTGCTTCTTATGCTGTCATGGTTAGGAACTTTAATTACTTTTTTACATTATTTTCACAGAAAAACGTTCTTCCCAATATTGGCTTCTGTATTCTCTTAATGACGCTTCCCTTCTTCATTTGTTTTCTATTGTTGGGTCAATCACTTGGGTTAGGTCAAAGTCGTCGTTTGTCGAGTCACATTCTTTATATTTTATTTAAATTAACCATTTTTATTTAACATGAAGTATTATTTTAGATTTAATATTGTTTTGTTCATCCCTGGTATTGGGTTGGCTTATTTGTGTTGTAACATAATGCCTCTCCTTCAAAATTGATCATTTTGATAAAACTGAAATGAAGTCAGATAATTTGAACACAAGTTTGAATGAATTTAGAACTGAAATCGAGTCAGCGATAAATGCACTGTGAAGCTACAAACTTGTGTCACATAAAATTAACTAATTTACTAATAAACATTGAATAATTAATGGGCGCCATGTTGCCAGATTGTGCAACAACATAGATATTAGGCTTACCTTTCGGTCCAGTATTCGTGTTCACGAACCAGTAATTGCGAAATATACCTGAAATAACTCACTCGTACTTGTATTTTTTACCAATGACATTACCTTTTATTATCAAAAATGTGCTATTTCATTTTTATTACATTTAATTATTAAATTTTTATTAATTTCATATCTTACCTCTTCCGCCAAAGTCCGTTGCACGAAACTGCGAAATACAAATATGACCTTCAGGTTATCTGAATAACGTACTCAACTCGCTTTTCATTTGAAACAAATCTAATTTAATTGCATTTTTTACTTTCTTTAACTACACCACTCCCTCCTTCTTCTACTTTAACTCACATATTATTGCAACTCTTTCTTTCTTTAAAAAAAAAAAAGATGTAACATAAAATTTCAGTTTACCATTGTAACTTATACTAATATATATTTATGACCATAATAAAGTGACCCAGATTGCCCATCCACTCATTCACACAAAAACCCCCTTTTCTATAATTACTTTATGTCCCCCTTTTATATGTGATCATAACAATTTTGATTTAGATACGTTTTACAGTTTACCGTAGCGTCCCCGTTGACTGAATGGCGCGTCGCACACACTATTCCCTTCTTGATAAAAATATTGTTCCACTGATTTCGGAAACCGCACTTAGTTACTGATTGAGACTACTTTAATTTGATTTTACACTATTTATTTATACATACTGTTATGGTCGGGTGGAATTTTCGGCCCGCTAGCCGGTTGTATTTAGCCAGCTGCGGGCATGGTAATTAGTCGACTGGGATGAACTTTTTTGTGTCGATGTTACATGTGGACAGACATCACTGCCTTGCCGGCGAACGAATTTCATCGCCGTTCGCAGCCTTCGTTGTCGAAGTTTTAGTAGCTGTACATTTGGCACACAGGATTTACGTGTGCTGTGCGACGACGATATTTCACAGCCTTTACTTTCGTTTAGCGTGGATTAGGCGCTTCGCAGATGTTGGTACTGGCGCATTTGTGAGTGGTTGTCACACAGACACAAAGTTCTTAGAATCGTGACACAGTCGACAACATGACATTCCTTTATTAATATTTCATAACAGCTATTGCGTACTGCTCCACTGTTTAGACTGCGAGTTAGATTCAACCAAGGACTGGACACATATATGAAGTAAATTGTACAATTTTACTTAGATCAGAGCCAAAATTAATAAAAATAAAAAAACCTCC
This sequence comes from Magicicada septendecula, assembly GCA_034769895.1. Taxonomy (NCBI): domain Eukaryota; kingdom Metazoa; phylum Arthropoda; class Insecta; order Hemiptera; family Cicadidae; genus Magicicada; species Magicicada septendecula. The sequence continues at coordinate 38,619,918 of CM068372.1, forward strand.
TAATTCGCCCCATTACAATACCCCCCCAATGAACAGAAGAAACAGAAGAAATCTCATTGCTAAAACCCCTAAGAGGACCGGTGAGGATATGGTGCCAACAACCCCCCATTTATTCTTATACCTCATGGGTAAACAACCCCCCTGGCTCGGTGACTATGGGGGCATCTGAACGAGATCACTGGACTTCTCTGTGCGAGATCCCAACACCGAAAAATCGAACAGACACGCACCACAGCGCACCTCACCTTCTAACATGTTTCCCCAAAAAATCCAAACCCCTGGCTTATCTCATGCCAGGTCCTCAACCGATATGTTCCCCCTTACATGCAAACTGGGTCGCCTTTGGCAAATACTGGGCGCATACATACACCTATAATGTTTTCTAAACAAACTCATCATTTAAAATTTAAGTCAAACTCAGATTGTATCAAAACAAAACAAAATCTCTTATCTGAATAGATTAAATCTCTTTGTTATTATTACTGAAAAAAAAAAAAAATTGAATATTTAATTAAAACATGAACTGCCTTATCCAAGCATTTGATTATACATATATATCCTAAACAATATAATCCAATAACACTATTAATATACATAAACAATAATATTATCAGAATTTAAACATCAATTTGATGGCAGACACCAAAATTATAATTTTTTTTTCTACAACCCCCCCTTTTAATCCCTTAACCCCTGATACCCGTTACATATTAATGTGTTCTGCGCTAGGCATCTTGGCCTTTTCCAGCCTCATCCTAGCCGTAAACCACATCTCCCTCGTGACCTGTAACTGGGTCACCGCCCATCCACACTCACTATTACCCCCCCTAGACTGTAGCGTCTAGTTGCTTTCACAAGGACTGATGCGGAAGGGGTGGACATTTTTTTCTTTTATTCCACCCCCATCCTTGCTTCGGCATTACAATAAAATTTGGTATTGCACCTACTAGTTTTTATTTATACACCCCTAATGGACTACCACCCCTATCTGGGTGAAAATAGCCCTGTTCCAAAATAAGGTAGATTCCCCAAAAAATAACCCCCCTACTAAATTTAACAGACCACCGGGTTGACAAAATGAAACAAACCACAAGCCGGTTATATCAAGTAAAATTTATGATTTGCCACAATTAACTACTTTCACGGTCATGATCCGGTGAGGTCATGGCTGCACTTAGGTGGAGAATGTACAGTTAAAACATAAAACGTAGATTGACATTTATAAAAGTTACTTGAACAGTTATGTACACCTCTAAGTTTCCCAAACTTTTTTTTTTTTTTTTTTTTGATAGCATTCACACAAAATTTCCTTAAATTTTCAATTTTAAATGCATATTTTAATCATTATGTTTTTTATCAATATCAATTATTTATTTTATCATTACAATCAAAATTCCGATCAACATAGATTTAAAATCATTATTAAAATTTGTCTTTTTAATTTATTTAATTACCTTTCATTAAATTTAATTCATATTGTTTTAATTAACACTTTCAAAATTAATTACATTTTTCAAAAGGATTCGACATAAAATATTACCTACATTATTCAAAAATTTACATTCCTTTCTTCACATATGGTATGTCTTTTTATTTCATAATAGGATTTTCCTACTGGCAATGATTCAGCAGACTACAACAGTTGTTATTATCAACTCAGCATGGCTATAGACATTAGTCACAACATACAGCACACCTGTTTACATCAACAATAGTCTGGCAGACTGTTGTAATAAACACTCTGTCTCAACCGTCAAGGTTTCGTCATATACTGACACATATACTTCCTACAAATTTTTTGTTTTCTATAAATCTTTTAATGTTCACATATTTGTCAAAGTCTATTTATTACAGTTCAAACCAAATATAATTTTAATTCACCCTTTTAGTTATTATTACTTTTTGAATTACAGTTTTCATTTAATACCATTATCTCAATTCATTTATATTATTGAATTAAACTCTTTTCACACCTGTAAGCATTTTATTCTATCTGATTGGTATTATGAACTTTATACTTACAATACATTATCCACCTATTGACCTGAATACAAAATACACACCACACACACACACCAATATCTCCATGTAACCTCTGAAACATTTAACAACAATGTTATTTCATACCAAACAATTTAACATTTATTGATTAATATCAAATCTCATAAAACAATTTAAATCCATTAGAAAAATTCAATTATACAACATTTAAATTAATCAGAGTATTTAAACATCTCAAATTGTTTTAATCAAATCAATTATTGAAAATACAAGTTCAGTTGCTATCAAAACAAATATAATTCGCTAATTACTGTCTCCAAAATGAATTTTGTTATTTATTTAAATTGCAAAATATTAAAATTATTATTACCACAATTACCTACATACACTTGTTAGCTTAACATTCTACAGTGCACACAAACAAATTTACTACAATTATTTACAAACTTTTGTTATTCACGGTTCCGTTTTTCCACACTTCATTGTCCAAATCTGCCAGGTCAAAACCATAAAACAAAATATTTATAACTGTCCTTTATCGTTTTATAGCCTATCCTCCATCGTCATAGATAAGTCTTTGTTTTATATAGCATTGTTCAATTTCATTAACACACAAAATACTGTCTTGTGTGTCGTCACCATAAAAACCAAATTCATTCATTTTACTAAAATAATCATAAAACAAGTCAACGTTAAGTACATCGGTTAATTCTCCATCAGTAATTATATTCATTATCGGGTTATTTACTTTTGTATTATCAATTAACTCATTATTACTTGGACACACTTCTAACCTTACTTTCCATTTATCATAATCTCTATTTAAATTATACACTTCTGTTTCTCTCTCAACATACAATTCTCTATTTAAATCTCTCTCTTCATAATACCATATCACACTCTCAAAATTACTCCTGACAGAGGGTACAAAATTATACAACAAAATTAAACACTTCAAATCATTCACTAATAAGGGTCTCTTGCCCTCCAATAATAACATTTTTGAACACCTTGGTTCATCACAAATAAGGGGAAAATTTACCCTCTGCCCTACACATTCGTCTACTCTCTTTCTCCATTCTTTTTCTAATTCATCAACACTAATTACTACTTCGTTACAACATATAACGCTCTCTCTCTCTCACTCACTGTTTCACTATCTATTTTCAACGTATCACTCTCTGATACCACCCTTTCAATCACATTGCCATTTTCAATATCATTGTTAACATTTGTTACCTTACTCTCTACTACCACATTGTTAATTATGTTCTCATTTTCGACGTTATTTTTCTCACTAGTTAGGTGTTTATTATCGTTATTATTTTTACTTTTACTCTGTTCTCCTACTGACTCTACTATTCTCTCAATATCATGTTTCAATTCGTTACAACTATTTTCGCATTTCATTTTTACCTCATCAGTGTCAGATTTAAGTACATCAAATTTACAAAATTAAATTCACTTTTAATTTCGGTCTTAATTTCATCAAAACGATTATTTAATTCGTTAAATTTGTTATTCTGTACATCTAATTTGCTGTCAAAACTATTCTTTTGAACATCGAATTTAACATTGATACTGCTATTCATTTTATTGATATCACTACTCAAACTCTCAGACATTGTTTTCATTAAAGTAAATATATCGTCCATCGACAACTCTTTGACTCGTGTTGTCGTTGGAGTAAATTGTGCTGCTACATTTTTGTCAGTGAAGCTGACTTCTTCATTATTCATTTCACTTTCCCTACTCGATTTTGGGGTTATTTGTATCCCCGAATCGTCTGTACTCTTTGTTTCATTTACATTATTTTTTGTTTTATTTTCCTGACTCACGTTTGGAGTCGAGTGGGTTTCAACGTTATTCATAAAATTAGAATCATCACAATTTTCGACACTAGTCGTTTCATTTATATTGCTCTCATTCTTTCCTGCCATTTTTATAAATTTATTAATCTAGATTTACTTACATAAAAACATCTACCACTTAACTCTTACACTCTAAACATTGATGTACTAGTTTGTGTGCTACGTATTTTTTTTTTTACGTATTGTTACTTAGCCTTCAACCATACTTGTATTCGCTTTTAGGTGCCGATTTATAATTATTTTACAAATCGAGTCTCTGTTCACAGCGCCAACTGTGCTATTTCATTTTTATTACATTTAATTATTAAATTTTTATTAATTTCATATCTTACCTCTTCCGCCAAAGTCCATTGCACGAAACTGCGAAATACAAATATGACCTTCAGGTTATCTGAATAACGTACTCAACTCGCTTTTCATTTGAAACAAATCTAATTTAATTGCATTTTTTACTTTCTTTAACTACACCACTCCCTCCTTCTTCTACTTTAACTCACATATTATTGCAACTCTTTCTTTCTTTAAAAAAAAAAAGATGTAACATAAAATTTCAGTTTACCATTGTAACTTATACTAATATATATTTATGACCATAATAAAGCGACCCAGATTGCCCATCCACTCATTCACACAAAAACCCCCTTTTCTATAATTACTTTATGTCCCCCTTTTATATGTGATCATAACAATTTTGATTTAGATACGTTTTACAGTTTACCGTAGCGTCCCCGTTGACTGCATGGCGCGTCGCACACACTATTCCCTTCTTGATAAAAATATTGTTCCACTGATTTTGGAAACCGCACTTAGTTACTGATTGAGACTACTTTACTTTGATTTTATACTATTTATTTATACATACTGTTATGGTCGGGTGGAATTTTTGGCCCGCTAGCCGGTTGTATTTAGCCAGCTGCGGCCATGGTAATTAGTCGACTGGGATGAACTTTTTTGTGTCGATGTTACATGTGGACAGACATTACTGCCTTGCCGGCGAACGAATTTCATCGCCGTTCGCAGCCTTCGTTGTCGAAGTTTTAGTAGCTGTACATTTGGCACACAGGATTTGCGTGTGCTGTGCGACGACGATATTTCACAGCCTTTACTTTCGTTTAGCGTGGATTAGGCGTTTCGCAGATGTTGGTACTGGCGCATTTGTGAGTGGTTGTCACACAGACGCAAAGTTCTTAGCATCGTGACACAGTCGACAACATGACATTCCTTTATTAATATTTCATAACAGCTATTGCGTACTGCTCCACTGTTTAGACTGCGAGTTAGATTCAACCAAGGACTGGACACATATATGAAGTAAATTGTACAATTTTACTTAGATCAGAGCCAAAATTAATAAAAATAAAAAACCTCCTAATTCGCCCCATTACAAAAAGACTCTAAGTACATATGAAATGATTCTATTGAACTATGTGCCAAACACGCACGTTACTATGCCTCGGGGCGTAGTCCATTTATTTTGTAAACATTAATAAGAAATAAACATTGTAAACATAATAAACATAGTATAATATAATCAGAATGATCACAGTTGCACACCACTATATAAAAATTATCCCGATTAGCGCTTTCAAGCCTCACAGCCCATCGTCAGATCGGAATAGGCAGAAATTATTTTAAAAACAAACCCTTCACCCCTCTCCCCCACCCTGCTCACACACAACAAGCTATAATATAAATGACCCTTCCCCACCCCCTAAACCCTGTCCCACACCATCTGTACAGTTACATATTTTTCTAGCAAATTCCTTGTGTTTCAGTGTGTGTGTGTGTGTGTGTGTGTGTGTGTGTGTGCATCCTTTTAAACTTACCCTACTTCCTCTCCACACACATGGGTCAGTCACACACCCTTATTTTAACCATCCAATTAGTACTATGCAAATAATTCTTAATCTTATCTATCTGTCCTCTATCATTTACTTCTTAATCATGTTATAAAATATTTCTTCATTATCAAATTTAATTTTAATATTAATTAAATTGTCTAACCCTTTTTCTCTTTCTTTTAATATTTCTAACTCCTCTCTAAGCTTCCTTTCAACTGTGTTATTTACTACTTTTACAATTTCGTATTCTTCCAAAGGATTAACAAACTTATGGTTGTCTTCTATGAAATGTCTTGCATATAACGAATTGGTTGTTCTATTACCTTCTCCACGTTTGTGGTCAGACAACCTGCATACGAATTTTCGTCCTGTCTCACCTAGGTACACTTTGTTGCAGTCTTTACATTTTAATTTATAAATTCCGCTTTTCTGTAATACTGGAATTTTTTCTATATTCTTATTCCTTATCTTATCAAATACCGTTTCACATTTTTTAATAGCTATATCTACTCCATATTTATTAAAACATTTTATAATTTTTCTAGTATGTGAACCTATGTATGTCAATGACCCTGCATAATTCTTTTGTTCTGGTTCTATTTTAGCTTTTTGTATGTTAACCCTTTTCATAACTTTATCCACTATGTTGGTGTTATAATTATTATTCCTTACAATTCCCTTTATCGTTTTTAACTCCCTAACTTTTGATTCGGTCTCTTTTAAACACTTCTGAGCTCTGTAACAAAATGTATTGATTGCCGCCATTTTATATCTATATGGGTGGTAAGACTCTCTTGGTATAATTATATTAGAATACGACTCTTTCCTAAATATCCCAAACTGTAGTTTCTTATTATCCTTAATTTCTATGTTCAAATCTAAGTAATTTATTTTCTTACCTCCTAAGTAATTTATTTTCTTAGTGGTGTGCAACTGTGATCATTCTGATTGTGATTTCAACCACTAACACAAATTTCTTCATTAAACGTCTGTTAAGATGTGCAATCGACTACAGGTAATGGGCAACAACAATGAGGTAATAAATGACAACAATAAGGTAAGTAAAGTTTTTAAATATCTTAAGTTAAAAGTTAAATTGAAGAGGGTTTTAAGTAAAATATGGTTTAATAAACAATGTCTGGATAATAATGTCATCCCAAAGTACGCTCAAGTTAAAATTAAAAATAAGAACAGTGTAGCCAAAAAAGTAAAAGAACAAAGTGAGAAGTTGTGGATAAAACTGGAAATAAGGTCACTCTACGGCTTAATCAATAGATATAATAGGGAATTATATGACAGACACATAGAATTGTTAAGAATATACTCGTATGTAGAGTTAGAAGAAATATTATATAATTTTGGTTTGGGGTACGTAGAAAAGAAATTGGAAAAGAAAAATAAAAAAATGGTAGATAAGTTAAATAAATTAATAAGAAAGAACGAAGTAAAAAAGGAACACCTCTCTAAGAATAACTATGAAAAAAGAGTAATAAACCTTACAGAGGTGAATTTCAATACAGAAGAAAAAGAAATGTTAGCAAAAGGCTTAAAATACGCACCGCCACCAGAATTAAATCAAGAAAAAACGATTATTGAATGCGAAAGCATAATACAAAAACTAGGAAATGAAAATGATAAAAAAAGAATAAGGTGGGAAGTAGGGAATGTAGTAGATAAAATATTTAAGAAAAGTTTGTATAATTCAAAAAATGAACAAAAAATCAAATCAACTGTAACTAAACTAAAGAATAAAATAAAGAAAAATGATATTATAGTTACGAAGGCGGACAAAGGAAATACAATGGTACTACTGAGAAAGGACGAATACATAAAGAAAACGGAAGAATTTATAAGGGAAGGACCATACGAGGAAATAAAGTATGATTATACAAGTAAGTACCAGTCAAGGATAAAACAAATGATGAAACAGATAACATTTATAGAAGAAAATAAGAAAAAGTATTTATTGGAAAGTAATCCAACAGCACCAACTTTTAAAAGTCAGGTTAAGATACATAAAGAAGGAAAACCAATTAGACCGATTGTTTCTTTTATTAATGCACCTATTTATAAATTATCAAAGGAAGTTAGCAGAGTACTGAGAGAGAAATATGAATTTGGGACAAAATACAACATAGAGAATAATGTAAAATTGATAGAAAAATTAGAAAATATTAGGATTAATGTAAATACAAAATTGATATCACTGGATGTTAAGGACATGTTTACCAATATCACAGTAAATAAAGTTATTAAGTTAATAAACGATAATAATATGGGAGAATACAGGTATAAAAAGCAGTTGATGAAAGTAATTAAAGAATGTGTAAATCAGAACTATTTTAGGTTTAATAACAAGTTTTATATACAGAAAAAAGGTTTACCTATGGGGTCTTCATTATCCCCTATTCTTGCTGAAATATACATGAATGATTTTGAAAAGCAATTAATAACTTCCACTAAGTATAAAGACAATATAAAATTATGGTCTAGATACGTTGATGATGTATTAGTAATTTGGGAAGGAAGCATAGAAGAAGTGCATGAGTTTATAAAGGAGGTAAATAATAAGGATAAAAACTTACAATTTAAAGAAGAGATAGGAGGTAAGAAAATAAATTACTTAGATTTGAACATAGAAATTAAGGATAATAAGAAACTACAGTTTGGGATATTTAGGAAAGAGTCGTATTCTGATATAATTATACCAAGAGAGTCTTACCACCCATATAGATATAAAATGGCGGCAATCAATACATTTTGTTACAGAGCTCAGAAGTGTTTAAAAGAGACCGAATCAAAAGTTAGGGAGTTAAAAACGATAAAGGGAATTGTAAGGAATAATAATTATAACACCAACATAGTGGATAAAGTTATGAAAAGGGTTAACATACAAAAAGCTAAAATAGAACCAGAACAAAAGAATTATGCAGGGTCATTGACATACATAGGTTCACATACTAGAAAAATTATAAAATGTTTTAATAAATATGGAGTAGATATAGCTATTAAAAAATGTGAAACGGTATTTGATAAGATAAGGAATAAGAATATAGAAAAAATTCCAGTATTACAGAAAAGCGGAATTTATAAATTAAAATGTAAAGACTGCAACAAAGTGTACCTAGGTGAGACAGGACGAAAATTCGTATGCAGGTTGTCTGACCACAAACGTGGAGAAGGTAATAGAACAACCAATTCGTTATATGCAAGACATTTCATAGAAGACAACCATAAGTTTGTTAATCCTTTGGAAGAATACGAAATTGTAAAAGTAGTAAATAACACAGTTGAAAGGAAGCTTAGAGAGGAGTTAGAAATATTAAAAGAAAGAGAAAAAGGGTTAGACAATTTAATTAATATTAAAATTAAATTTGATAATGAAGAAATATTTTATAACATGATTAAGAAGTAAATGATAGAGGACAGATAGATAAGATTAAGAATTATTTGCATAGTACTAATTGGATGGTTAAAATAAGGGTGTGTGACTGACCCATGTGTGTGGAGAGGAAGTAGGGTAAGTTTAAAAGGATGCACACACACACACACACACACACACACTGAAACACAAGGAATTTGCTAGAAAAATATGTAACTGTACAGATGGTGTGGGACAGGGTTTAGGGGGTGGGGAAGGGTCATTTATATTATAGCTTGTTGTGTGTGAGCAGGGTGGGGGAGAGGGGTGAAGGGTTTGTTTTTAAAATAATTTCTGCCTATTCCGATCTGACGATGGGCTGTGAGGCTTGAAAGCGCTAATCGGGATAATTTTTATATAGTGGTGTGCAACTGTGATCATTCTGATTATGATTTCAACCACTAACACAAATTTCTTCATTAAACGTCTGATAGTATAATATAGTATAATACCTGCACAACCCAGCACTTAAAAGATTTAGGTCTCTCTCTCTCTCTCTCTCTCTCTCTCTCTCTCTCTCTCTCTCTCTCTCTCTCTCTCTCTCTCTCTCTCTCTCTCTCTCTCTCGTACAATTTATTTTATTCTGAGCTCATTTAAATTTTGAATTGGTTTAAAATTGGTCATTATAATAATATTGAATGAATTTTGAATTGGTCATTATTATAAAATTATATAAAATTATATAGTCCACTGAAATAATAAAAAGAATATTGGAACGTTCTCACCAAATTATATTGGACAGGTCTCACCGCACTGCTAAGATTCGTCGATCGTGCACAATCTATTCCTTCTTTACATCGATTTCGGGCCCACACCGTCGTGTCTACCCACGAAAACACTTTGGGCAGATTCTATACGCACGCAGTTTCGACGATCCATCGGCCGATGACACCTGTTCAGTCGCTTACCGCCCCAACATTTCTGATATTTTAAATAGTTATTTAACCACTTTTGGTGGTGTAAAATTAAAATTCACACTTGGTGAACTTCTTGCCGGCCGGCTGCGTTCACAATCCAGAAGGAAATGACCCAGAGTCTTTGTTTAGCATTGCGTAGGTGGGGCAAAAACTACGTCACCAGGCTTTTGTTTGTTGTTTACGGCAATATGCATTCCGTACCACTGATGTCATCAGGGCTTGTCTCGTTATCGCTATATGTTACATACGGTTTTTTTGCTGTGTTTGCTGGTTCACAATGAAAGCAATCGAAATCCTGTCAATTCACATCTGCGTTTTATAAAATAATTATATAGTCCACTCACCAAAACTTTACAGGGATTATGAAATATTTAAATAATTATTACCAAATAATTGTTAAAAATAAATGAATACAATAATTATGGTCTTTTGTACCATGTTTTATAAATTTAATATTGTACCAGAATTGTACCATCACAGCACGTAACATTGAAATCAAGTCAGTGATAAGGGAAATAAATAATAGATTTGACAAACGAAACGATGTAACTTTACTCACTTTTATTTCTTTAAATTTTGTTTAAATATTGTTTACTTTCTTTCCTACATTTGGTCCGGACGCCATATTTATTGATACCAACAATGAAACCTAAAATTTTGCTTACCTTTGGGCCAGTTTCGTTTAAGCGAACTGAAAATAGCAGAACAAGGTCATTTTCAGTAACTTTACTCCTAATTTTGTTGTTTACCAATGACATTACCTTTTATTTTACTTAGAACATACATTTACATTGAATCCTACTTTGAAAAAAAAAAATGAATACTGCTATTCGGCCATGAGGCGTAGATTATCAAATCAAGTTAGAAGAAATTATTCCCATTAACATTTTACATTCCCACCAAAATAAAGTATAATAAATCATAATAACGCATAATAAATCATATTAGAACACAACCCAGCACTTCTTAAAGATAGATTTTTTTCATTCACCCAATCACACACTTATTCATGCTATACACATTCTATATTCCCCAAATTGAGCTCATTTTAATAGACATTTCTTTAGTAGCATTTTAAGTGGTTTGAATTTATCTGATTGACTGACTGAAGAAATTGTCTGCTGTTTCGTTGTTGTACTTATCTGGTTACATGTGAGTCCAATCTTATTGCGCACATTCCTGTTATTTGTTGGTCGCACGCACTTTTTTTGAAATAATATATTTACATGATAACTGTCAATTAACTGTTAATTTACAATTTTGTTCCGAATTCGTGTAATACGAACACATTTGTTTGGGTGCACCCGAGATTTAGTTTCGGAACTTTTATACGTGTCCGGCCGGCACAAGTGGTATTACGTGACTGAGAGCGAATCCACTGCGTTATTTGCAGAGGTGGAGAGGGTGTCACGTCACCAAGTCTTATTGTTTTCAGACTATGACGACTCAAATTTTAAGGCGCGGCATATTGCACACTGCGTTCTCAAATGACGTATTTTGCAGGCTTGGCTTGTTGACAAGTTCGTTTGGCTAAAAATAGCTGTTGTTTTGCACATATGCTGTTGACCTTGATACAGTTCCTGCTCACTCGATATTACGTAGTTATAAAACTTTACCATTATTTATGCTTTTGAATGAACAATAAAATTTATATGTTTTTTCCCCAAAACCTGTATATGTACCGGATTGTACCGTTACAACGAGAAGTTAGGAGAGAAATAATGGATTGGTGAATATAAGAAGCGAAATAAAAATGAGTAATTTAAATATGAATAACCAATTTAAAAGTGTAAGTGAGAGTTTTAATGGAGTGAATGAGAAGTTTGTTGAAATAAATAATAAACTAGAGAATATAGAAGTTGAATTCAACCAGATAAGTGCGTGTAGTGGTGTCAAAAATAATGACACGGGTGAGTGTGAGGAAAATGAAAATAATGAAGTAACAGATGACCATGGTGATATTATAACAGATATTATAGGTGAGAATAACGGTGGTAAAATAACGAAAAATTATGAAGAAATAATTAACGAGGTAAGTATTAGTTACAAAAATGAATTAACAAGTAATAGTGGTAAGATAGTTGAAAATGAGATATATAAAAGTAATACAGTGAAAATAAATAGTGATGATGATATAGAAACAGGGAGAGAGAGTGAGAGAATAATGGTAGTGGGGGGTAGTGAGATAGTAGAAATCAGTATTTGTAAGTTAGAGAGAGAATATGAAGAGAATTATTTTGTGAATATAGGACAGAGGGTAGAGTTTCTCCAGGTTTATTGTGAACCAAGATGTTTACAAATGTTTTTGAAGGGCGAATGTCCCTTATTGGAGAACAATGCGTTTTCAAATAATTGTCACTTAATTTTTTGTAGTTGTCCTGGAAAAGTCAGGAGGTGTTTTTATGATTTAGTACCCTCTGTATGGAACGATAGAAAAAGTATGAAATGGTTTTATGATGAAAGGTATTTTGATAGGAAGGTAGAGATGTTTAAGGTTAGTAGAGGTTATAACGAATTAGTAGAGAGGTTAGATATTGGGGGAGTTAGTGATATTAAGTACTTACCTTGCGAAATAGTTAGTGCAGCAAATGATGGTAAGGTTGATGATATTGATTACTTACATTATGATGTAACTGGGATAGCAGCAGATGATAATATAATTGACCTAATTGTGACAAATCATACTCAGGGTGACTTGACTATACTCGATGGTGACAAGTTGTATGATATAATAATATGGGATAATCCTTTTTAAACATTTTTCTTGCCTCCAGAAACGATTAAGACTATAAAATAGGTTAATTACCTTCTGTCAACGTTTCTTAAAATCCTTTTAGGATAACTCGAGTTTCGACACCTTTTGGTGTCATCATCAGATCGGATATGAATTAGGTCAAAACATTTTGATGTATATACATCTCGTCAGATATTAAAAAAATTAAAAACAACACATAACATTACACAAATAATAAATAAACTATATCACAACAAAATAACATTACAACAATGAAATATAAAAACAACGCGGCCGCAAACGAACCTGTACAGGAACGCCCCCACGGTAAGACACGGTAAGATTACCACATGCAGTCAAGAGTCTTACCGTGGGGGCGTTCCTGTACAGGTTCGTTTGCGGCCGCGTTGTTTTTATATTTCATTGTTGTAATGTTATTTTGTTGTGATATAGTTTATTTATTATTTGTGTAAGGTTATGTGTTGTTTTTAATTTTTTAATATCTGACGAGATGTATATACATCAAAATGTTTTGACCTAATTCATATCCGATCTGATGATGACACCAAAAGGTGTCGAAACTAGAGTTATCCTAAAAGGATTTTAAGAAACGTTGACAGAAGGTAATTAACCTATTTTATAGGGATAATCCTGTTAATTATTATGGTATTGTAGAAAGATATGAGAATTTAAATAGTCGTGATATTGATAGAAATAATATAATGTATGTAATAAAAAATGAATTGTGTAAACGTAAGACCAGGTTATTATACGATGATGGGGGGTAAACAATTAATGTTTATGAACGTTAAATAAACATTCACTTTCAAGCTTCTCAGCTTATCGTCAGATCAGAAAATGGATTGACATCGTCTGATCTGACGATGAGCTGAGAAGCTTGCAAGCGCTAATCGGAATAATTTTCTATAGTGGTGTGCAACAGTGATAATTCTGTTTGTGATTATAACCACTAACACAACTTTCTTAAAGTTCAGTTTGGTTGTGCAAATGCAGAAACGTATTGCCAGCTACACGGTCACACGCTTTCAAGTTCTAGCAAATGGCAAAATATCATCAGGCTAAGCATTACTGATAATTAGAATGTGGGTATTATCTGGGGAAACTATTTTAACTTTAATTACTGTAATGTAAATAAAAATCGGTGTAACGCTGTTTAGATCATTGTGTGTTTAGTATGTTACAGTTGTTACATTTAATTAGATGTAACCATAGTTTGAGTTAAAACTTTTAGTTTGTTACCAAAAATTCCATTAAAAAAATTAGTACCAGATCTGTTTAGGTATTGTGATTAACTAATTGCACAGTGACAAATGGGAAAACTCAAAAGTGGGCTTCTGATTCGAATTTTTTGAATGATGCCACTATTATCTCGGGTAATAATGGTGTTACGATGTAACGGGGCATTTTATGTGGTGCGATTATAGGGGGGCTTGTTGGAAACCTAAGGACTTACAGTAATATCTGTGAATATATAATATTATTACATTTTTAAAATACTATATGGAAGATTGTGTTTACAGGTATTACCCAGACCGTTGGTAATATCGAAAGATTGGTACGCTCTGTAGGATTAGCAAGAAGCCTGGATTGGGTTTTAACTGGGAGGCAGATCAAAGCAAAAGAGGCATTCGATGCTGGTATTGTTGCAAGACTGGTCGCATGTGGAACAAGTAAGTTTTTTTTTTTAAATTACTGTCAGTGTTAAAATTTGAAAAATTTTGGTTCTTATCGATTTAATTTTTAAAGCAATATTTTTGCTACACCAGAAGTCTGTGACCATCTTCAGCCTAAAATTAATTAACTAATATAAAATAAAATTAAGTATGAAAAAAATAAGCTTTTTTTTTGTTTATTTCGGACATTAAGAATATATTTTTTCTCACATTGGCACCAGTGTCCACCCCAGCTGGTGGCCATATTGGATGCAGTTTGTATTTGACAAGCAAGTATTGATGACATATTTTGGCATGATTGGCTATTTTTTGTTTGTTTTTATTTTAATAATGACGGAACAATGAATTTGTATACATAAATAATACATGAATACATGAATTTGTATACGTGATGGAATAATGAATTTGTAAAAATGAAACCAAGTGTAATGAAGTGGTGGAAAAGGCTTTTGGCAGTGATGCCATGTCCAAACATTTCATCAAACAAGTAATGGAAAAGTGGAAAAAATTAAAGATGTCATTGCTGAATTAGTATAAGGAGACTGCTGAGAAAGTCGGTATCTCATATGGGTCATGTGAAGCAATTTTTACTAACACCTTGGACATGAAATGAATTGCAGTCAGTACAAATTGTTAAATTTGCAGCAAAAACAGTATCCCAAAAATATCGCTGAGCAAATGTTGGCTGAAGTCACTGGAGATCAGGAACTAGTCAAACCCCATCATAACAGGTGATGAAACATGGGTGTATGGCTACGACTTCAAATGGAAGGGAAGTTGCCTGAGACAAAAAGCACGACAAAAAACAACATCCCAAGTTCTTTGCTATGAATTCTTACCATCAGGAGGCCATACAGTAAATAAGTAAAAAATGATCAGAACTGTGGACAAACAGTTCTTGGATTTTGGGTCTTAATGACATACTGGGTCGCAGCTCAGTACTGATTCATACATTTTTGGCACAAACTAACACTTGTGTGATACCACAGCTATTCTGTTCACCACATGCAGTCCTGTTTGACTTTTTCTTGTTTCCAAGAATGAAGAGCACATAGAAAAGATGTTTTGCAACTGTAGATGAGATGAAAACAAAATCACTGAGTGAACTGAAGGCTGTACCAAACAAGTCTTCCATAAATGTTTTGCTGACTGAAAGGAACATTGGCATAAGTATTATAACGAGAAAAGGTGTATGGGTGTTTTTAAAATAATAACACTTATTATATCATATCGACTTTATAAAAATCATTCAAAATTTTGTTAAATAAAATTTTCAAAAATTACGAATTAAAATTTTGTCATTATTATTCGCATAATATTTTTCTTTTGTGTGTGCTCATCATACACACAATTATCGTCACTATACAAATAACATTACACAAATATTCATAAATATAATACACAAGATATAAATTGACATGTATAAATAGAAATTTTTATAATATATAATGTGCTCTCGACTTGCTCAGATTGTATTTCTTTTTAAATTCCATATTTTTTTTATATTATTACTACTTTGCTTTGTGTGCCTACGTATGAATATCGTATTCATGAAATATCAATCAATTTTAGAATTACTTAAACATTTTTGCTACGTAATACATTAAAAAATAATTTTTTAAATGTTATATATCATTATAAATTACTACAATTTAACCAATTAAATTTTACAATTATTATTTACACTATTAAAGTTTATCATTGTCTCTACTCTTTTCTTTATGTCTTTTATGACTCGTTGGTTGACGAGTAAAAATGGTTTCATGTGTAGCGGGGCATTTTGGGGGCCTACCTGAGGCAATCTAAAGAAATTTGTATATTTTTTGTAATAAATAAATAAAAATCTTCATTTGGGATAAAACATACAAAACTTAGGTAAATTTCCTGTTTGAAACGAAAACAACAGTGGCAGCATTGACTGTGAAGGTTATTCGATGATATTTTGTAAAACAGATTCAACAGACGCAGAATTAATAAACAGCCAACAAACTGTACCAAGGTCAACAAATGACGAACACGAAACCAGTAAACAAATTATGCAACAAGACATCAGGCGAGCGTTACGTCAGCGTATTACATAACATGAATGCTGCGTGTGTCAGAGCCAGCAGCTGTGTGACACACAACAGAACAAAGTAGTCGGCAATTATCTTCAACAGCAGACGGACGTGGGCAGTTCCGGTCGCCGCCGACTGCGTACCGTTTTGGCCCGCAGAACAACAAAAATGTGAAATTCAGTACATCTCAGTATTTACACAGTCGGCATGTAACTTTTGAACACCGCGGACGCTAAACAACAGTGCGTCGCCGGTTTGCCGATTTGAGGCGAAGTTTTTGTGTTCGCCGGCTGTGCGTGATATTCGCCCGCACAGTAAAGAATGTGAATACTATATTTCAAAACATGACTTAAAATTAAAATTTCGTATTAAAAGTGTAATTAACAGTTTCATTATAATCTAACAGTTCGATAATCATGAAGTGAAGTAAAGTGCGCACGTAAAACCATGTGACGGCTTCAGGAATAATAATCGGCTTCAAATTCAGCTAAGTAGCCATGTATCGATGAGATTTTAATAAGGGTTTTTCAAAATTACTGGCAGAATGGGGAAATAAATTTTGGAGAAAGTATAAAATATTTAAAAATGAGATCTCTAAAGTAGCTTTGTGTGTGTTGTGGGTGTATGTGAGAATATAGTTTTACTATAGTTTATAGTAATAAGAAGGCTGGTTTGCGTTCCCATTATAATTCTTAATAAATGTATTTCAAGAATCTGTTATTGTATTGCGAGTAAGTAAATTAAAAGAAATTCAAGGTAATTAACAACTATTATTCACGAACAAATTTTGTCTGTATGATTTTATTAATATGAAATATGAATAATAATAAAGTATTAATAACATTTAATTATTGATGAACATAAATGACTGTTATTATTTCAGCAACCACATTCTGTTCTCCTAGTTCGCTGATTCGAACCTTGGTAAATTTTTTTCTTGCAGTTGGTAAGGCAAGATGGCGCCCGACAAAAGTAGATAGTAAAACTTTAATGAATTCGAAAATCAACCACATTATATTTAGTTTATTATTATCAAGAGAAATAAAACATAACACATGTCACTTTATTGCTGTGCGGTGATACTCAGTGATTCCTCGTCATGATCCTGAGTCCTGTGTCGATCCTCCATTGTCGTCCGATCCTCCTGGTCCACTCAGCATTCAGATTGTAACGGGACAAAATGGGCCGAATCATTTTGTATTAATACTTTTCAATAACTATCAATATGTAGTAAAGCCATTGTTTGGAGTTGCGGGGGAAGCCGGAACAAAGGATACGTGAGTCGCAGTAAAAGCACGTGGCTGTGCTACTTAATAAATTCACCACGTGTTGGCAATGTAAAATGACTTTCCGGCTTCTCGAGAGATCTCGAACTTTCGATAAGCCAATGAGAGAAGGAGGTACGAGGTAGACAGCCGTTTGGTACCACATGGCAAAAAAACAAAGAGCGGATAGTAGGGATGTGTCGGTACCAAATTTTTCCGATCCCGGTACCAGTACCGATTCCATAAGAATCGATTCCCGATTCTCGGTACTGGTACCTAAAAACAAAAATTATCCGCTGAGTGGCTCACTTCCTCGAAGGGTATCACTTCTAGACACTTGTGAGTCAAAGTGAAAGCGTTGCCATCATTACTGTAAAAGTGAGCTTACACTTAATAATATAGTACCATGTAGTCGGTGTTGCTTACAGATGTCCACATATCAGTAGTCAAAGTAATGTTTGTTGCTTGAGATAACTTTTCTTTGACTTCCCTGATCAGATTTTGATACATGTCAGAGATAATTTTGTTGGTCAAGGTTTTTCTTGACGGTATTGTATATCTAGGCTCTAGATTATTTATCAGCCTACGAAAACCTTTATTCTCTACTACAGAGAAAGGCTGAAAATCCAAACAAACCATTTCAGCAATCAGTTTGTCAATATTTTTTGACCTAATGTCATCTGACTTAAATTTTTTAATTTTTTCATACATACTTGGCAAGGTTTGTTGGTGTAAGGTCATTTGATTCCTTAAGTGAATGGCTTTGGAGTAAGGGCTGAATCTAGGTGAAGTGTGAATCTCAGAACTATCACCTAGGTCTGTTGTGGATGCTGGTGACAGCAGATAAATTTGGAGAAGTCATCAGAGGGTTTGGATCATCTGTATCCGAAACATCAACACTTAGGCTTAAATTATCATCACTTATTTCTTCTACATTTAAGCCCATATCTGGGCTGGAAGTTTTACGGCCTAAATTTGTATTTTTACTAAAATAATTGCTTAAAGTGGATCCACTGGGTATACTCAGAGTTTTGGCTGGCTCTCTATTAGTAGGAGCATTCGGCCTACTTTTAGAATGTGTTTTAAAATGTTTCATTAAATTTGAAGTACTCTTGCTTCCACCTCTTCTCGAAATTAATTTACTGCAGATATTGGATTTGGCAAACCGATTATCGGCAGCGTCAATTTTAAAATACTTCCAAACCTGGGATGACATCTCTTAAAAATATTCTAAAATTCCAAATAATTATAAATATTAAACATATCTAAACTGAAACCACTAATAGGGCAAAGTTTGCTCCCCAATTTGAGAACCGGAGACCTCCCCAATTTAGGACACGTCACGAGTTTTCTTCATAACCTATACGGAAAAATAAAACTACTTAATTCTACAAAATTTCTGCTTAAATTAGTGAATTTTGACT
This sequence comes from Magicicada septendecula, assembly GCA_034769895.1. NCBI lineage: Eukaryota > Metazoa > Arthropoda > Insecta > Hemiptera > Cicadidae > Magicicada > Magicicada septendecula. The sequence continues at coordinate 38,639,143 of CM068372.1, forward strand.
CCTTAATTCTGTAGATACTAGCAAAACCAAAGTTTACTATAGACGTTCCTTAAATCTAGGAGTAGGAACTAAAATCTGCAAACGGTGACTAGAATTTACTAATTCGATATTCCTAAATCTACCATTTGTATACAAACATAACCATTACATGTCAAAAGGTCAAAAGAAAATAAAATCATTTTTAAAATTTACAGATATTTTTGGTTAAAATAAGCTTATATTTATATTGTTTTCGCCGATATTTAGTCTACAGTTTTAACTATGTAAGTTGTTGGTTAATTTAACAGATACTTAACAGAATACAGTAATTAAGATGGATATATAACTTAAAGTTAGACAGAGTTGAAAAGTCCCTGGTAAAATATTTTTCGCACAAGACAAACTAATAACGTGTACTTCTCACAAAGCAGATAAGCAACTGAACTGCTGCTCCTACCACGAAGTCTAGACACGAGGCTATTGTAGCATGTGGCTTGCCGATTCGCAGAATAGGGGATTAGATTTGTTGTGGCAGTGCTATTTGTGGCAACGCTTTTGCCTACCTGACTTTGTTTGCTTTCACACGCATACATTATACAAACACTGTATAACTGCCTGTCCGTGTCAGACACGCACCTCGTGCTCCGTTGGCGACGCTCTAACCTACGAATCTTGGCTTTGGTTTTTTGCATTTTTTTCGTGTTTGCAGCCATCGCATTGCGATTCCTTGAAATTTACATCGACTGGGCTGAATCTGACCACGACCTGTGGTGTTTAAATAACGCCACCGTGGTACTTCCGAATCGCCAAACCGCTTTCCGTGTACAGTGTGAAAGTTTTAAAAGTACCGACAATCTAATGACTATGAAAATGGTCTAATGCAAAAACGAAGGATAAAACATGTAAAAGTACTGGTACCGACTTTGTAGCACCGGTTCTCGATACCGGTACCTAACCCCCAGAACTGGTGGTACCGAGAATCGGTACCAAGAACCGACACATCCCTAGCGGATAGCATCACCCAGCTATCTCAGTTCGCCCAGTTCAGCACAACTCATCAAACAGTACAGTCACAGTGGAATAGTGTCGGGAGGCCTGCGCATGTGAACAAGTACAGATAAGTACACTGTAAAAGACCAATTGGCCCAAGTTCATACAGTAATACAATAAATAATAAAGAGCTCGAATAAAAGGTGTTTAATAGAGAGAGAGAGAGAGAGAGAGAGAGAGAGAGAGAGAGAGAGAGAGAGAGAGAGAGAGAGAGGGAGGGGGGAATTTGTATATTTTATAAGCTGTTATAGTATAGTATATAAATTAGGGAAAACTGAAAGGAGTAATATTGAGTTAAAATAAATAACATTTCAGTAACATAAACATGTGTTAAGAGTCGTTATTACGCCAATTTACCATAACCTGTTCCGTGCTAAGAAGCTCGCCTAAAACGGACCTGGGTAAGTGTTGAATTAAAGGAAAATAAATTAACTAAATTATTTAATGGAAAGAGTATTATAGTTTCGACGTTTCACCTTGAGACATCGTGGCGACCTTTGAACGAGTTTGGAATCTTCTGGTGGTTTTTGTAACAAGGTAAGTTTAAAAGAGTTGGGGTAAGTGGTAGGTTTGAGAATTTGTTAGAGATAAAGAAAGCTACAAGATGACTCATACGGTACTGCTGGGATGTCGACCTTGGATGCTCCACCGTCGGGCATAGCCTTCCACTGCAGATGTGTTCCAGTGAATGAAGGGTCGAGGCTGGTGTGCCTCACTTATTTATGCTGTCGGACGCAAAATCATGTTTCAACCATTTTGTGCACGATTTATATTGTTATAGTTTGTCGAGCGTCCCTTTACAGATTCGTTTATTTTTCGTACTTAATTTAATTTTATTCGGAACATGCGAAGTCTTTTGTTTATTACTCGATGTTCATACGATCGGTAATTTTTTTATGTATATTTGTATGTTAACAGTTTTTCTATACTTTAATTGTTCTTGGTTCTATTCACTTTTATTTACACTGCATTAATATTGTAACGCAACATAGTTGAGGTTCCCCAACATTACATAAAAAATTGAATGTAATATGGTCAAGGACCATACCCTGACTTAAGGTTGTTCAATAGGTCATGTGCTCGAGAAGTAACTCAAACCAGAAGGAGGCAATGACTAGTATTAAATGTATAAAAGCCAGACTAAGGAATGATTGAATGTTATGAATTGTTTGTTTTGTACTGTGACATGTTCAGGTCACAGAGTATTTTATATTGTATGTTGAATATACTAAAAATGAAATAATGTTATTTGATAATAATACTTCACCAATAATTATGTTTATGTTTATATTAGATTTGTATTAATATAACCCAGTATAGTTACCAATGTTAGGTACTGTACTAAGTTATCAGTATTGTATAATGTTGAAAAATACTGTTGTTCTAATTAATGTTTATAAACTGGATCAGGAGTGTGACCAGTGTTTTAAATCTAACAAGTAGTTCTGACAATTATGTCATAAATTAATAAAGGGTTCCAGAACCAGTTAATTAATATAAAAACAAATAACCACCAGTAAATTAAAATTCATGTAATTAACTATGTAACCAATAATTAATTGTACAGTAGGTCAGGTAAAAAGAAAATTAAGTTAAAAACCAAATAATGTTATAATGGTTGTAAATGAATCTATAGGCCTAAATTCCATATTAGTGAAAGGAAATTAATACCTTTTTAGCAAACCCAGTCCAACGAAACTCTAGTAAAACATTTACTGTTTAGTAAGGAAGGTTAGGGGAAAGTTTTATGTGATTCAAGATTAATCCAAGCATGGAGTATTTTATTGGAAAGAAGTAGTAATATTCTATAATGCCGGCTCAAGGATATATAGAGAACGTGGTTGTTAAGGCAACTGATATATAATAAGTTGTTGATTTTGAATAGATGGTTCTGATTGTTACAAGCGATTAGATTGAAATGAACCGATATAAAAATATATGAATAAATATAAAGGAAAGATATGTCCAAACTGATAAAGCCTTTTTTGTAAAACAATTATATTTGAACGCTAATGAATCGTACAAATTAAATAACACTCTAAATTATCAATGAGTAAAATAAAAAAGAATTGAAAGCTTCTCACCTCAATCATTAAATAATTCCGCTGAATTTGGTATCAAACCAATTCATGCTATAAATTGAAGACCAGTAAAGAGTTAAAGCCTGAATTAACGGAAATATTTGGAAATACAGAAGACTCGGTTGACGAAATAACCTTCATTGACAGCGTAAGCTGAGATCCTAATTCCAGTTCATTGGGACCAAGAATTGTGAAGTCGCAAAAGAAGAATCGAAGCACAAGAGTTCCTGTGGGATTACCATCATCAATTCATTGAAAACCAGAGCAGTTTTACTGGGTGAAGACGATATAAACTGGATTTTGACCGCTGTTGACAAACATTCACCGCCTAATGAAGCTTTCGTCGTTTGGGTAAAAAACAAATTATTTTCATATCATTGTATTTTAAGTAAATAATTTTATTCTTTTTGTAAATTGAACAACCTTAATTATGCGTTTTACCTGGCCTTACTAATGGTTCAAAGAACTACACGAACCCTGGTATAAGAATTAATTGTCATTATTTTCAAATATATATGTTTTTAGAGTTTGAATAATTAAGAATCGATACATGTTGGGATAGTCGATTGGATCGTCTTATTGTTTGTCTGAGACAACGTAACTTGTTAAATACCAGAGAAAAATAAATAAAGTACATTGGTTGTATTAGATAACGTTTTAATCATTGCAGAGAAAATACTATATGTAGTTGGTGTAATAATTTATTAACAGATTGATACAAAAACTCCGAATAACTAACCTATAAGTATACTTATTTCTAATAACAGCGCTCCAAGTTTGCAGCTGGTGAGACGGGAGATTGCTGAACTAACTGGTTTTTTAATACTAAATTTGAACAAAATTTTGATCGTTGAGGGACTAGGGTTGAAACAAATACCACTTACATTCAGTAAATACTCCATATATATTGCTCATATTAAACAACCACTGAGAACTAAATTAAGTCTATAGAATAATACCATTATAAATTCAGGAACATAATTCTAATTTTGTGGACTTAATAATCTATGTTCTGAGGGTTTCACCGGTCACAACCGAAAGGTATATTAGTTAATAATATATTAATTAAACCAGGTGACAGCAGTTTAATAGTTACGGATCGCCACCTACAACGTATTACTTGGCGTTTGTTACACCGGAGTCTCTTATAACTAATTACACTAATAGACAAGATTTCTTTACAATTTGACGTCTCCAGCTGGTATCGTACAATATAACATACGTCCTCACATAATTAACAAGCAGTTCGTTACTAAATTGATTACAACAGTGGGGTTTGAATAAGACGGACATTTTCGCTAGTACCGGCAGATATTGGTTTTATTACAAATTGGCGCATAACAACGTGGAGCTTATTTAAACACGTACTCAACACATTCTATTTTATATTATTACAAATTGACGCTCGCAACGTGGGGCATCATCGTCGCATCTTAACACCTAATCTATATTCTTTAACAATATGTATTATTTGTTTCACACTAGATTTTGCACATGTGTGTGTCTTTATATTATTAATAACGTGATGCAATTTGTTTTGTCAAATCTTACGTGCACTTACCAAAATTTAAATAAATTACTCATTTAATTCACATTTATTCAGGGGTGACACTATGCCGGTTTCTACTGGCTCACACACACACACACACACACACACACACACAATACACTGTACACAAACTTAGCTGTGTGTGGCGTGATCTGCATGTACCGTCCTGCACATTCGGTGTTCCCCTTTGCTGGTTACTTACAGCTTTCAATACGCATTTTTTTCATATTGACGAAATTAATTATTTATTCTAATTTAACAGTTTTTTTAACTAACTGCGAAAATGCACAGTAACGTATGCAGACTTACTGTTGCAGTATATTATATCTAATGGGGGTCTACTTTGAATGGGACAATATCGTCAAAGAATAAGTGAAAATTGCTGTTATTTTCTTATCACACTTGTATAACCATAATTCTCTTGCTTCAGGGAGTCTTGACAAACAATGGTTACATGACATAGTAATAAATAACAAGACCAATAAAACATGTTACCTACTATGTGTATTAAATTGTATGATGAGCTGCTGGACCCAAACAGACGTAACACAAAAATTACTTCAACACCAATAACTGTAATGTTACATTGAATGCAATAAATAAGGCATAATAGAAAATGATTAGTACCAAACTTTAGTGAGCAGAATCAGCGTTGCTTTATTTTAGTAGGATAAAGATTTGCCTCTTTATGTGTAAAAAATTAAACCAGTCAGCGGACTAAAATCAGTGTCAGTGCATCAATCAATGTCAGTTTACAAAATGTTAATAGCTATTACTTACACGCTACCATGAACTCATTAATTTTAACAAAAGTGTTTTTTGTGTCGCATAAATGAATAAACTTAGTTCATTTTATTTTATGTCTGAAGTGTTACAAACTTGGAGTTCCAGATGTGGAATTAATAATTAATTAGTTTACTTGAAAGAACAAAAGGGTGTGTCCTCTGGAAGCATGATGTTGCCGACGATGTGGGGGCCTGTCGTAGAGACATATTTCTTGGGTACCCTCATGAAGTGTCAGCCTTTGTCTCTTTAAGTATGTGCAGGTTATATCGGCGAACAATAAGTTTCCTGAAGAAACTCAAAAACTGCCGGTACTCTTCGACCAAGCCGATGCTAAAAGTCCCAGATAAGTTTTAGTACAAAGCAGACTAGTTACGGGACACGCACATTCACTCTCACAGCACACAATTACAAATGTTACAAGATTACAGTATCAAATTAACAATACATAGCTGATATTAAAGATGAAATATTTTTTCTGACTTGACTGGAAAGCAGTTTAACGTAAGAGGCCTTACGCTACAAACAAATTACATCTGGTCGCTTATGAACGAGTTACAGCATTATACATCAAAAGATACATCGGCACTGCCATTGATTCATGCAGGTTAAGTATTTATAGTTATCTTGGTATGTCAAGTTCCCAGCACAAAGGGCAGATTTGAAGAAAATTTGGTACCTGACTTAGCTCACCTAATTACAAGCTTGGACCCCAGTAGCTGACTGAGCAAAAAGGTTCGACCAGCTGAGTACTGAATTAATTTCGTAAAGAAAAGATGGGGGCGTGTGGATGTCGAACAACAACAAAAACAAACTTCGGAAGATTAATATTTTATCTATTATGTATTATATTTTATGTATTAATATCTCTAAATAAAACACTCCTTGCAAATTTTGGATCACCTTCAGAAAGTTTGTGACCTGCGTGTACAAAAGTTTTACATATTCTTATCAGATAGGCTAATGTATACTTGTGAAAGAAGTTCAGCCTAAGCATATAGATATCTATAGGTAAACATTTATAAACTGAAAAGCTAGGTCTAAATTATATGTCTCTTATGCATTATGATTATAAATTTAATTAAAAAACAATGCAGTAGTTCAAAGCTCTTATTGTACGATTGTTTGCTTTATAATTTGTCATTTTATTAAAACTCATTTAGAGTAATTGGAATTATCATAATTTTTCTGATAACTGAAAATTGTCTAATACTGAAGTTTGTCTAATAATAAACGTATTTTGTACAAAACTGTGGGTGATTTCTACACATCAGGAAGCTTATAAGCTTAAAATAATCATAAGCAGTATTGATAGTATGCAGTTAATATCCTAAATTGAATTTTTTTTTCTAGAGATCTCTTCTACCAAAATTTCAGTGATAACACAGAACAGTATTTATAGCACAGAGTATCTAAAAACAACATATTTGTACGTTGTTTTATAGTTAGGTCTTTTACTGTAACATTTGCTATCATTAAGGTCGATTTGAGTACATGTAGCAAATAAATGATAAGTTGACCTTTGTCGCTATACGTGTGTGCGCGCGTGTGTTTGTGTGTGTGTGTGTTCTTGGTGCTACAACACTAATGATGAGGAATGATAATCATGCACAATTTACTGGCGACTCTGACTACTTGGCTGTATGTAAACGTATCACAGTCATGAATGATAAAAGTGTTGACTTTTTTCCAGCATCATAGAAGAGGTTTTGAAAACCTTGTACAATCAAAATAATTTGTGCAAAGTAAAATGTAATTGATGAGTTATTGTGTGTTTCAAAAACAAAACAAAAAAATGAAAGGATAACGATTAATAATAATAAATTGACATGAGTATGAGAAAGTTTCTCACAGCTTCGTCACGGTTATCACAAAAATAAATGTAGTTTCTTCTGCAAGTATAAAAACTGTTGTGTCTGATATGTATTTCACAGAAATGCCATCTGCATCATCAAGGTCTGAAAGTACTGTTATTTTTTTGTTATTGTTTTATTATTACAGTAGAATCCCTGTTAACTGAAACAAAGGGGGGGGCGGAGTTTCGGATAATAATCAAGATGTCAATTTGTTAATGTTTCAGGTAAACTAACTGAAGGCAATATACAATATTATCAAAAGATTCAATAAAAATCAAACTATTTACATAAACTATTTAGTTTAATGATTTTTTTTTTTGGGGGGGGGAAATGTTTATATTCCTTTGCTTTTTCTTTCACATCGCTTTTCTGTAGCTATATTTTGCCATCGGTTCATTAGCAGAATGTCAGAGGGCTAATAACTCTTCAGATAGTTCAATGAACCTTAACGCTTTTTCTGAAAATATGAATAAAACTCTATGAGAAAAACGCGTATTTCATATAACCTAATTTAATGCCCTAACCCAAAATAAAAACTCTTACCTCTAAGGGATTGAAGATATCGTCAGCCGTGTCATGGCTGCTGCTCTCTGCTATGCCATCGTCTTAGTCGTCCCTTTGTGACATGAACCATAAAAAAACAGCCTCATTTACTTTCTTGTTTTGACACGTCTTCATTGTTTTCTTGTTTGGCATCTTCGAAGCATGTCTTCAATCTTATTTTTCATCTTGACTCAATCAGAAACAGTAGAAACACCAAAACCAAAATCGGCTGCCATAGTTCCCAAAATCTCGCCATTTTTAATTCTTTTAATTGCCTCCAATTTTTCTTCAATCATTATCATGACCCGTTTCCACTTTGTTGACATGACGCACAATTTATGAAACTCAGTTTATAGAAGATATCACACAAGCCACAACATACGATAACTGCATGGGACAGTTACTGAGCGGACGATGTGAACTACCAAAAGTACCAAAACAACCTGACTTGATAGTTTGGATGACACGTGACCACACAATAGGCAACAAGCAGTCAAGACAGTCTGTGCGTGCCCGTTATCCACCCTTTGTCTAATAGGGATCCATGAGGTGGTTGACCTGACTGGTGACGCTCTATGCTTGCATTCTATCTCAAATTAAGGAAACCTGTTTGTTTTGAACAGAGCTATCATGGACAAATCACATGTTACAAACAATGTTTATTACATAAATTTTCGTGTTTTATCTGGAAAACAAATTTTCATTGCAAACATCAGGAATATATAATTTTTTTTGTTTGGTCGTTCGTTTCGGTTAAACTGTATTTTAGTTAAAAGTGTTTTGGTTAATGGAGTGTATTACTGTGTTAGGTATCATAAATTGATTAATGATGATATTTTCAGTTTCTGATTACGCAGATAGTAATTTCATGTCGTAGACAAATGAGTTTTTATACTTGCAGATTCAACAAATTACTTTTGGTATACCTTGCACAGATGGCATAGCACATAACGTGTGTGTGTGTGCGTGTGCATGCATGCGTGCATATCCTGGGGCTTACAGTGGCATTGTGAGCTCTCATCACTCAGTTTAGGGTAGATGTGATGAGTCACTCCACTCCACTTTCCTTCTTATAATATTTACCAGATTGTTGTATATCAGCATTTCATCTGTTTCCATTTCATTATTCCAAAATTTTTACGTGGACTGCCCAATATTCTTATTTCATATCTTGGTGTAATCTCTTTCTTATTCCTTCTTTGTGTATATTCTTAAACGCTTCTTTTTCATACTTTTTTGTTTTTCAATACTTAGCTTTTTTTCTATATTTACATGTCTGTACTACATCATTCATTGGGCTTTATACCTTTGTTACCTCAACTATATCATCTCCTTTCAGTGTTCCATATATCTTTTGTTAATCTTTTCACTTATTTTGTTTTTTATGTTATGTCATCTGTTTACCCTCTTGACGTGTATTCTGTTTAATTTTTCTTCGCTATGTACAAGACCACCACTCCCGTGTTTCATATGTTTTTAATTTTGTAATTTTGCTTAACCATTTTTTTTTTTAATTAGGTAAGCTCGTACAGTTATAAACAAAACAACTATTATATTAATAGGCAGACACATCAGTTATATCAGGCCCAGTGTCTGGCACTGAGAAGATAGTCTCGGTTGTAAATTTGTTTTGGTTTTTAGAATTTATGAAAATCTTAAGTTTTTAAAAAAACTTTATAAATATATCAAAGTCTCTGCTTAACACAATTTTATTTTTCACAGTACTCCAAATGTTTTGCATTATACAGTGTATGAACAAACAGTGTTAAGAAAAATAAAGTGTGCGTTAAACTGAAAAACTTGAGTTATTTTTAACTTATAGCATAAATACTTAGTATAAACCTTAGCATTAAATATTAAGGTTATTGTAATTTTTATTTTCAGAGGTGATCGTGGACATAAATGTAGGGGAGATGTGGTGTGATATTGGTATTGACAGTTTACTATGCATGAAGTTCAGCTGTTTGTGGTACTTTTGTAACGGGTCAAATAAAAGGATTTTTTATTTTATTAAATTTTGGGGATTTTTTATTAAAATATTCTAAATTAATTTCCATCTGTGTGGCCAGTCCACGTGTTTGAATAAAGCATTGTGCGGACAAAGAAACGCGACGCAATAACTGTTGTGAAACAATCACCAAGGAATGTGCCCGGCGTCGATTCTAAGAACTTTACATTTGTGTTGACACCTGCGCCCAAACGCACCACACCAACATGTGCGCAAACGACGCCGCGGTAGGAAAACAACAATGGCCTGGAGGCAATATTTCTGTTCGCCTCGTGGACCATGCTGGCGGAAATGAAACTAAGTACAGCCCATAACTGTGACGTCAACCAGTGCTTACCGAATGTCATCTACGTCAAACACACAAAAAACCACGTGTGTTGAATGTGACACAGCAGTGGCGATGAAATAGAAGGCATTGCTTGCCGCCTTGTGAGACCGCAATCTAGTTGATAGGGAGCTTAGAGACGCTCTCCCCAGTTCTCTTACAGACAGTGCCTGGCCAGGTATTGCCCCAAGGGGCTCTTGCAAAATTTGAGTTTCAAGTAAAAAGTGCGTTTATATTAGAACAAATGGGAAGGCGGTTGAAGTTCATCGGCAGAGAAGGAAATTATAAACTTTTTGGACTTATAACACAAATTTCGTAAGTGAATCGCCACTACTTCGGAGATACCATTAGTTACCGACAAGGGTATTGCACCATGCCTAATACAACTTTTTATAATTAATTCAAATGGGGGTTTTATGTAAATTAGTGTGAATGAGTGAACGCTAGCAGGCTGGGCTGTCTGACATATGTATTAAAATAAGGTAAGATGCTAGAATAAGATTACAATTGCATTGTCGTAGCCATGAAGTAAATCACAGAAAATATTATGTATGTATTTCATTTTCCAAATTTTGAGAAATAGTTGACATGAAGGTTTAAAAGTTTAATAAAGAAAATTTTAATTTAATTCTCTTCAAAAATGAGTTGCGTAAGTAATTTATATAACCCGTAAAACCTACTTGCATTCTAACGTTCGTGTGTCGGATTCTGGGTTCTTGGGCAAAATACAAGGTAGGTAAAAACTAATTTTATTTATTTATATTCGTAATTATAAAATAATAGCACAATTGCTTCTGAACAGGGACAGTTTTTATAAATCAAAATTTAATATAAAAACCACACCTACAAAAGATGCAAGCGGGTTTTTAAGGTTAAAGTAGTGAAGGGGAAATACGTAATTTACGCATTGTATAAGCAAGATTGAGTTTGTGTTATGAGGAATTAAATTAATCGAAATAAAGTAACAAGTTGTATAAAATAAGAAATAATGGAGAATAACGAGAGTATTAATAATGAAGTCAGCTTCTCTGACAGTCAAACCGAGAGTCAAATAAATACCGACTCAGGTATTCAAGCAGAGTCGCTATCAATAGATGACCATAATGTAGAAGAATCTGTAATTAGTACACCGGGAGCGATTTCCACTCCCGTGACGATTAAAACAAATACAAAAGAGAAAGAATTGTCATTAGAAGACATATTCGATTTTATGAAAAATAATTTTAGTAGAGTGAATAGCAATTTTGACGAAAAATTCAATGAACAGAAAAACGAAATTCAAGAGATTAAAAGTAGTGTAAATGAGAAATTAGATGAACAGAAGAGTGATTCTGATAGCAAGTTTGAGGTACAAAATAATAAATTCGATGAATTAAAAAACCAAATTAATGAAATTAATAAACATTTTGAGAATACCAATGAGATAATAGAAACTAGCTTTAATAGATTAGAACAGAGTATAGAGAAAATGGTAGAGTCAGTAGAAAAACCAATTTGTAAAAATGTGGTAGTAGAGAGTACGATAACAAATGATAACAATGATATTGAAAATGATAATATAATTAAGAATGTAATATCAGAGAGCGAGCCGTTGAAAATAGATAATGAGATAGTAAGTGAGAGTGAGAGAATGATAAGTTGTAATGGAGTAATAATTAGTGTTGTTGAATTAGAAAAAGAATGGAAAGAAAGAGTAGATGAATGTGTAGGGCAGAGGGTAAATTTTCCCCATATTTATGATGAACCAGAGTGTTCACAAGTGTTATTATTGGAGGGCAAGAGACCCTATTTAATGGAAGATTTGAGTTATATCCCCTTTTTGTATAAGTTTGTACCCTCTGTGTGGAATGGTGTTGAAAGCGAGAGATGGTGTTATGATGAGAGAGAGTTAGATAGAGAGTTGTGTGTTGATAAAAAGATAGAATTATATAAATTGAAGAAGAATTATAATGAGTTGAAAGAGATGTTAAATGATATGAAATACCTACCGGTTAAAATAGAGAGTGAAGATTATTTTGATGATACATATGTAAATAATAATAATTTACCCTATGATGAAAAAATAACTGACCCGATATTGAATATAATTACTAATGGAGACTGGACAGAAATAAATAATGTTGACTTGGTATATGATTATTATGGTAAAATAAATGAACTGAAATTTTATGGTTATGACACACAAGATAGCCATATGTGTGTAACTGAAATTGAAAATTGTTATTTGAAACAAAGATTAATTTTTGACGATGGAGGTTAAACAATAAAACAATAAATGGACAATTTTAAATATTTTGTTTTATGGTTCAGACCTCGCAACCTTGGACATTGAAGTGTGACACAACTGAATAATAGTGATGAAGAATTGTAAATAAATGTTTAACGAATTTAATTGTGGGTATTGTAAATGTTAGGTAAACAATGTATGTGTGTAGTAGAAATTGTTGTGATGATAATAATAATATTAATATTTTGCAGCCTAAATAAACAACTAAAATGATTTTGAAAAAGATAATAAATGACTTGTAATTACTGTAATTAATGAAAGTAATTAAAATAATTGTTTTTAATAATTGATTTAATTAAAATAATTTGAGATGTTTTAAATATTTTGATTGATTCAAATGTTGTATAATTGAATTTTTCTAATGAGATTGAATTATTCTATGAGATATGAATTTGATAGGTAATAAATAATGGGTATGAAATAATACTGTTGTTACGTGGAGGTATTGGTGAATGTGGTGAATTTTGTGTTTATGTCAGTAGGTGAATTATGTACTGTAAGTATAAATTTTATGATACCAGTCAGATATAATAAAATGTTCACAGGTGTGAAAAGATTTTGACTCTTTAATGAAAGTAATTTGAAATAATTGTGTTAACTAGAAACTATAATTAAAAAATAATAATAACTGAAAGGTAATGTAAAATAAATGTTAATAATAAAGTTGAGAATTTTAAGGAATCTGATTGTAGAAAGTGATGAATGATTTAATTGATGATAGATAAAAGAGTTAATGAAAATTTCACATTATAATGTCTTATATAAAGAATTAATTTAGCTATTAGTGTGCTATGCTGTGGTGGCATGTGCCACAGTAGATAGCGGAAAGTGTTGGGGGTAATAGAGAGTGTTACCTCCATCGGAGGCCAAAATGGCAAAAAGGCACGGCACATTTTTTTTTGTACAATGTCATATTGTACCTTGATAGACAGCCGTGCCGTGCAGAGTAATGATGTAGTAACATGCATGAAGGTAAAGATGATTTCCCCGACTTTTCGGGCGATTACTGCCTTACCAGCACTAATCGTGGTTTTGGCTAGCGGTCAGCTATGGCCATAAATTAAGTCCCTTGACCATAGCTGGCTTGAAATTGGTTGATATTAGAAATTATTGGGGGGTGAAACTAGGGGAAATCCCGGAAACTATGGAACAGCGGCTGCCACTCTGTCCGAGTAGGGACAGCAAAGCCAGGTGGTAGACCCGCATTGAGGGTGTATAATTATAAAACAAATATATGTCGATATCTGAACCGTTCAAATGTAACGCTAAAGCAAGGACAAGGAGATGTTCAATTCCTCCAACTATGCCGTCCTTGTGGAGGCCAATGGGCGCTACAGTCCAACAGAACAAAACAATAGTGTGTGTGGTTTGGGGGGTTGCTCAGGTGAGCAACGAATTTAAATTTTATACCTTAAAGATGATAACTCAATTTTGCACTAATTAAACGCTTGTATTACGATTTGATAAATAGATGTTCATATGTTTATTATACTATGTTTATCCTGTCTTATAAACGTTTTTATTTCAGTATGTTAGATATAAGGATTGATAAAAATATATATATTTCATGTAATTTGTAGAGATTTAAAATGTGTTTGCAGTAAGGTCATTCACCTTGCTAAGAAAAATCAGCTGATCAACAGTAGAATGTCACGTATAAACTGTTTGATAATTTCCAAGGTAATTAATGTTCAATATGATTTTAATGTGTTAAAGATTTTATTTTAATGATGAAAGTAATTTGATATAGTTAAGATTTTTAAATGATTCGTAAAAGATAGATTTTGGGTGATGAATATTTTGTTAGAAGGTAAATCAGTCCAAGTTGAGTTTAAAGTGGTAGTAGAGATGAAAATGTTGTTGTGAATTAATGTAATGTAGAGTTTGAGAAGTATTGATAGTGACAGTAGTTAGGGGAATATATGTAGAGTAATGATTGATATATTGATGTTTATAAATGATGATGTTATTTTGTAGTTGAAGTGAGGTAATGAGAATGTTAATTAGGGGATGGTAATTTTGTAAGAGGGGATAGTGTAGTGTAGGAGTCCGCAACAAAAGGGTTGGGACGGGAAGGGACCGTTTAGCGCCGGAAGGGGTTGCCTTAGGTAGAATCCAGGAACCAGATTAAGGGAATGAGCTTTTTTTGGGGGGGGGACACATCCTAAGTACAAAGGGTTAGAGAGTATATTTTTTATATAACGAGAGAATGATGCGGATTGAGTTGAATAGTAAGTTGGGTTTAGAGAGGGTTTGATAGATGTTTTGATAGAGTTGGGTGTCATGTTTAGGTAAAGCTGTTAGTGGTATTAGAGTCAAAGAGTTAAAGATTATATGTGTACATATCAAGTTGTAAATCAAGTTAGTATAAATAATTAAATCACCCAAACTAGGGGAGATTGAGAATAGTAAAGAAAAGATTCATGGGAAAAATATAAAATTTTGATTAAAACAAGTGACAATTTTAATAGAATTTGAAGAGATAAAGTTGTAAAAGGTATAATCTTGAGTAATTTAAATATCAATTTGATTGTTAATTATAATAATACTTTGTTATTTGTAAATGTCTTATTTTATTATGTTTTGTGTTTAAAGATAGAATTTTAAAGATGTTCAAGGTATTTTCTGATGTCACTTATGTATAACTTATGTAGGTCAAGGTTCTTGACTTGACCCAGTTTGATCAGCTGATGGGTGATGTTGTAAATTAGACCAGTTTTGACAATGAAGTAATGCCAATTTCGTTTCTTCATTAATTGAAATAAATTTAAATAATTTTAATATTGAGAAAAAATATATTTTAATATTAAGTAAAATTTTTTTTTTTAAAACAATTTTTTTTTAATTTTATGCCTGCCATCTAATTGATGTTTTGAACTCTGAGTATATTATTGTTTGTATGTATTAATAGTGTTTTTTATTGAATTGTATTGTTTAGGGTATATGTATAATCACACGTTAGAATAAGGAAGTTCATGTTTTTAATAAACGTTCAACTTATTTATTTTCTAATTATCAATAATAACGAAGAGAGTTATTCAATTTAGATAAAAGATTTGTATTTTGATTTTTGAAGATTAATGGTAATATATATTTGGTTTCAATTTAAAGGAAATTACTAAATTTGATAACAAGATTTGATAGGATGTAGCAATGAGTGTGTGTACAAGCCCAGTAACTGCTAAAGGCAGCCCAGTGTGCATGATAAGGGGGAACATATCGGTTGAGGATCTGGCATGATATAAGACCAGGGATTTGGATTTTTGGGGCGGCATGATAGGAGGTGAGGTGCGCTGTGGTGTGTATCTGTTCGATTTTATGGTGTTGGGATCTCGCACAGAGAAGTCCAGTAATCTCGTTCAGATGCGGCCGTAGTCGCCGAGCCAGGGGGGTTGTTTACCCATGAAGTATAAGAGCTAAAGGGGGTTGTTGGCACCAGTTCCTCACCGGTCCTCTTAGGGGTTAGCAATGAGATTTCTTCTGTTTCGGCAGAAGATATCTCATTGGGGTGGGGGTGGGGGTATTGTAACGGGTCAAATAAAAGGATTTTTTATTTTATTAAATTTTGGGGATTTTTTATTAAAATATTCTAAATTAATTTCCATCTATGTGGCCAGTCCACGTGTTTGAATAAAGCATTGTGCGGACAAAGAAACACGATGCAATAACTGTTGTGAAACAATCACCAAGGAATGTGCCCGGCGTCGATTCTAAGAACTTTACATTTGTGTGACACCTGTGCCCAAACGCACCACACCAACATGTGCGCAAACGACGCCGCGGTAGGAAAACAACAATGGCCTGGAGGCAATATTTCTGTTCGCCTCGTGGACCATGCTGGCGGAAATGAAACTAAGTACAGCCCATAACTGTGACGTCAACCAGTGCTTACCGAATGTCATCGACGTCAAACACACAAAAAACCACGTGTGTTGAATGTGACAGCAGTGGCGATAAAATAGAAGGCATTGCTTGCCGCCTTGTGAGACCGCAATCTAGTTGATTGGGAGCTTAGAGACGCTCTCCCCAGTTCTCTTACAGACAGTGCCTGGCCAGGTATTGCCCCAAGGGGCTCTTGCAAAATTTATGAGTTTCAAGTAAAAAGTGCGTTTATATTAGAAAAAATGTGAAGGCGGTTGAAGTTCATCGGCAGAGAAGGAAATTATAAACTTTTCGGACTTATAACACAAATTTCGTAAGTGAATCGCCACTACTTCGGAGATACCATTAGTTACCGACAAGGGTATTGCACCATGCCTAATACAACTTTTTATAATTAATTCAAATGGGGGTTTTATGTAAATTAGTGTGAATGAGTGAACGCTAGCAGGCTGGGCTGTCTGACATATGTATTAAAATAAGGTAAGATGCTAGAATAAGATTACAATTGCATTGTCGTAGCCATGAAGTAAATCACAGAAAATATTATGTATGTATTTCATTTTCCAAATTTTGAGAAATAGTTGACATGAAGGTTTAAAAGTTTAATAAAGAAAATTTTAATTTAATTCTCTTCAAAAATGAGTTGCGTAAGTAATTTACATAACCCGTAAAACCTACTTGCATCCTAACGTTCGTGTGTCGGATTCTGGGTTCTTGGGCAAAATACAAGGTAGGTAAAAACTAATTTTATTTATTTATATTCGTAATTATAAAATAATAGCACACTTTTATACTTCTTGGAAGAGACAATTGTGTTGTTATATAATTTGTTGTAATATATCTGTTAAAACTTCAACTTTTAAAACAGAGATGTCCAGTGATAAAACATGAAATAAAAAATGCAATGTTCATCATCTTCACGGATTAAACCAAGCATGGTTTGTTCCGGCCTCAAATAGGCAAATATTACAGCTAGTCACTCCACCGCTTCCTCGGACATCCCACACCTCTCTGTCCCCTCGGCATATAGTTCCAGAGTTGTTTGGTGATGCGTCAGTCATCCATTCGGCAAAGATGTTCACACCAATTCAGCCAATAGTGGGCGATCTTGTCGAGTACACTCAGAATATTCAGTTCCTACCGTTTATCTGTGTTTATTCTATGATCGTGGAGAGTACACCCTGCCACGTGCATGAGAAATCTCATTTCAGCCACTTGGATGTGACTGACCTGGTCTTTCGTTAAAGTCCAATTCTCAGATCCATAAACAAGTATGGGAAGAGCCATTACCTTAGGCGTGTTCCTTTACTTGCTGACTTAAGGGTTCACCTAACGGTCCCGCACATAATGTTGAACTTATGGAACTTATTCACAACAAGAAAACAACAAAACACACGATGGTACTGTCCTGGAACAAGTTAGCCATTTTGAATACCTGGGCTACACTGTGTCTTATAAAATGCAATGTTATTATACTTTTTTATCCTTCTTTTTATAATGATCCTGCAGCTATCTCATAATCTGGTATCTTGTAACTTTCTTCTAGTCATTCCATATCCAGAAATTTTTTACAGCAATTCCAGTTTTTTTTTTATGCTGTCTTTTCATTTGCATTTAGTTTTACCTTGGATTTGTGTAGTTTTTTCCCTTAATGTAGTCCTTGGTATTCTCTCAGGTCAGTCTACCAAACTTTTGGGAGCTATAAAGATTCTAATATAAACTTATTCGTTTTAGTTTCATAAATTTTATTACCCTCTTTATCAAAAGTTGTAATAAAATGCAGAATTTTTTTTTAGTTTTCAGTCCCGCTACTAAATGTATGAATGCTTTTAAGGTGTGACTTATATCTGCTGCTGGTCAACTGAATCTACCCATAAAATTTACAAGTACATAACATTGGTGAGAAAGCACAGATGTGTAAAAATATTTAGAGCCCGTAGCACTCCATTTTATGGCCTTTTAGTAAATGCTATGTACAACTTTGTGTGAAACAGGGCAGAACATTATTTCTTTTATACAATTGTTTTTTTATAATACATTCTAAATTATGTTGATATACTGTGTATAGGTTTAGGACAGGCTGTCAATCTGGCCCAGAGCATAGCCAAGTTTCCTCAATCATGTTTGGCTGCCGACAGAGCTGGACTATACCTCCAAGCTCTTCATGAAGAGAGTATACAGATGGGTGTAGTGTCAACTCAGAGAGAACATACTGTCACTTTGTCTGTTAAGGTAAATAGCAGACACTTTGTGTTGCATTTAGTACAAAGTATATGCATTTGCATTTATGACAAGAATATATTTCATTTGGCCATAAAATGTGAAATCATTGTTTTTATTGGAATTATCTCAGCTTGAAATGTAAAAGCTCTTCAGATTTTATGGACATATGAATTTTCTTAAAATAGTAATTGTGTGGTAAACACACATAATTCTTTAAAAATGATTTTAAATACTGCCAGTACTTTAGGAAATGACTTGAACACAACTACCTTTACATTGACTAGAACAGAACTAAACATTAGTGTTATGACATTCCAATAATTACAGTGTCTGGCAACAACGTAGTATATTCATGACTAGCGACCTAATTGTCAGTGTTAGTAATACTGATGGTACCAAATTGTTTAAACTTTGAATCATCCAGATTTCATTTATCATTTCATCGGTACCTTCCTGTACTCTGTTTCCTGCACTTTACATTCTCTTTCATGCATTTTGTGACTTAGACCACATGCACCGTCTCTCCGTGGTTTGCATTGATATACGGGAAAACATGGTATTTTTGTAAAAGCTAGATGAACATTTACCCTTATGTGGCAAAAATGTATATTACCATAAAGAAAGGAGCACAAGCGGTAAAATTTGATTTATTTGTCCAGAAACTTATTTAAAAAAAAGGTGTTAACGATTTGTTAAAGATGGTCACATGAAAAGTAGCTTATAATTTAAAAAGGTAATATAACAGAGGTTCCTAATATTCCTTTTTACTTGTGTATCCCTTGATAGCTCTTTCCCACAAATAGAACTCGTCTTTTACAAACCTTTTGTATGTTTTCGTCCTTAGCTTAATCCTGATGTAAACAAACAGGTGTGGTCATCTGAAACGCTATTTGCTCCTTGAATTAGTGGCTGTCACTCTGACAGAAGCAGTACAGACAGGATACATATAGTATTGATACTATATAAACACATGTAAATTGTAATAATTTGTCCTGACCAAAGTAAAATTAGTGTGACAGTGTCAGACTGACAGTGAAATATTTTATAACACCAGTTAATGGCTTTTTTTTATTAACCGTTTAAATATTGCAACAAACAAAAAAGTAAAGTTTATTTAAAACGAAAATAGAAGCTGTGATAATTACCATTGTACTAAATATTGTCAGTTGCTGTCAAGAGAGTAATTCAGTCCCTTCCATATCTCTGTCTGAACTTGTATCATCACTTGAGTCAGCGTTACTGATAAGATTGTCAATTGTTCACAAGGACGTCGGTAATGTGGCCAGTTGCCTTAGCTTATCATCTTCCTTGATTATATGCTGCACACAATGACTCCACTTGTCCTCCGTTGTTTCATTTACCGCCTTCTCATTAAATTGTTTTATATCAAGAAGCTAATGTTGTGTTGTGACGGGCAACATATACTTTCAACCAGCTCCATATTAATTCAATACGATTCAGAATATAGTGATAAAGAGGAAGTCTTGAAACGACAGCCCCGATTTAAGTGGTAAGATAACTCTAACATGACTATACAGACATTCTGCACATGCGCGTAATACATTACTGTGTGAACAGTGTCAACACCCCTGACCAATAGCGTTTCAGATTTGCCACATGGGTTTGTTTACACCAGAATTGAACTAAGAACGGAAATTGTGTATATTGGTACATTTGCACTCAAACATCTGTAGTATTTTTGTAAGAGTAAAATACTGTTTCATTTATTTTAAATTCAAAATGAGACCTTAATTAAATTTTAATAAACAAGTTGCTTAAACATGTCCTGGATTAGCTGTCTTCATACTGTTGATACAGACTTGTATTATTTACTTGCCAGTACTGATTTTTTTCTTGCATACTCCTTAATGGTCAATCTGGTACCCCTGGGATACACACACATGTATAGCAAAATTGAAAGTTAAGGGGGCATGGAAATGTGCGAAACACTTATGGTCAGAGGGGAAAGGCGATGTGGAGGGAGGCGCTGTGAGATGTGAGAAGAAAATTGTTGTTATCAGCGAAGGTGCAGCCAACCTATGAATATAATTTCTAATAGTAACAAAAACTCGCGACTGTTAAGGTTTGTTTGTAAATATGTCACCACGAATCTGTGTGTGTGTGTGTGTGTGTGTGTGTGTGTGTGTGTGTGTGTGTGTGTGTGTGTGTGTGTGTGCCTACAGTCACACAGCTGGCTTGAAAAAAGAATTATACGTTTATTGTTTCTGACATAAATCAAATAATAATATTGTAATTGTATTACTATACAAATCAAGCAAATGATATGTACTGTTGACACGTATCGGAATTTGTTGCTGTTACATATCAGAATGTTTATAAACATATCTGAGTGTTATTTGGTTCTGTCATTGTGTACTGCTGAGACGTAAAAAACTACAGCCTTTCTGACAGTTCTTATCGCAATGGAATTTGCAAACTGTACACTTCCACTCCTCAGTTACACTCGACTATCCCTACAGTTTATCATTATATAAAGGAATGCATTCTTCGTATTAATTTAATTGCAACAATCTTTTTAATCCTGGACAACAAAAAACTATTATTACTTCCCGTGCTTGACTATGAATAACTTTCCTGCCTTTGCTAGTTGAAGGAGAAGTATTCATTTTAACAAATCTTATTACTGGATGATAACACAAATAATTACGATAATCCGTAATTACAGAATAAAAATTAACTAAAAAATTAAATAACTAATAAGAATGAGTGACTGTAAAACATCGATACAATTAATAATAAATTGAGATAATAATAACAAATGCAAGACTGAGATAGTACGTCACACAGTAACTAACAGGTAACTAAAACATCACACGCAAAGTTGGCAACACCTTCACTTGAATACCAGCTGATTCTCCGATTCCCTCCCGCCGTTCACAATTTCAAAGTGGACTCGTCCATCCATAAAATTGGTTTCTGTGTATATGGCCATAACTTTCAATTTTACTGTACCACGGGTTGGGGACCATGGTATTTGATTAATAAGTATTAATGTATTTTGTGTCTGATAGGAAGCCAAAGAGGGAGCAAAAAAATTTGCAGCTGGTATCGGCAGAAAAGGAAAGTCCACCAATATTACTGCACCTGACAGTAAACAGAAAGCGTAAAACTCAAACTGTTAAACGTGTGTTTATATTTTACACAATTGGACCAGCACACATATTGGAGTGAAAATGTTTGTGGCTGGTATTACCAAAAAAAGTCTTCTTGCTCAGGTTACAGATATTTAAAAAAGCTTATTAAAACTCAGACTGTTATATAAATATGTGTTATATTTTTGTTATACAGTAGAAACCCTCTCGTCCGGCCACCTCGGGACCACACCCTAGGCCGGATTACAAAATGGCAGGACAAACAGAAAATACGCTATAATGATGAAATAATCCTCTTTAGTGAATGATCCGTAAATAAATGACCCAATACAGTATATATAAATTACTAATAATTATAATTACTCACCCTTACTCCATGGTAGCAAGTAAAAAACAAACAAGGAAAATGACTACAAAAGTCACAGAGATATTACTGGACTCTAATACTCTGAACCGATTCGCCCTTATCGAGACGATGAAGGACTTTTAATTTTTGGTCCACAGTCACGAACGTGTGTTTTCGTTTCGCACTCATGTCAGAAAACGTTTTTATTTACACAGATACAGTATTACTGTATACACAGATATATGTACACAGACTATATACACAGAACTCACAACACAAGACATACATCTGCACATGAACAAAAGCGCAAGTCAGCTGAGCTACATGTGTTTTCCGTTTAAGAAGTTGGGGCCTGTCGCTGGAGGCTCGTCTAGACTGTGTGACTCATCGTATGGCTGGCCGAAACATCCGACGGCTGATCCAACTGAGGCCGGACTAGAGGGCGTCTACTGTAAAGTTTTTAGTTACTTTTTTGTACCTTTCCACTTAATTATATAAAAAAAATGTATATTTTATGGTTTTCACTGTGCATCCATGCATATTGTTGTAGCTAGTCATAAGTACTTCAAATTTTTAAAAGAAGACATGTTACTTCTGTGCCAGCAAAACTCATATTTCTGTCAAGTAAATAGTTTGAAAATGATAATAAAGGGAAAAAAGAAATAAACTGAAAGAAACTTTATAAACCAATAGAAAAAAAAGACAGTTTTTTCAGGCTACGTGTTCCAGTTATACTCTATTTTATTCTGAAAATTTCTGAAATGAAACTGTTGGGGGAAGGTAAACTGGAAAACTGTTGGGGGGCGGTGGCCAGCACTGGACAATGTGTGGGAGTGATGGGAGGTGGAAGGTATGATGCGCTCGTAAGAATGGTAGAAGACCTGGAATTTCTGGTCGCAACAATGACATGAGGTCTCGAAATGAAGGAGAAGAATTAAAAAGAATTTACCCTCTTGTTTAAAAAAAAGCTAAATAAATTATGTCCTTTAAAGCAATCCTTTATCAGGGATTGGTGTGCCAATTATCTTGAGTTTTATGAGTAAAAGAAATTTAATTTATGGCAGTGCATGATTCATGTGCATTCATTTATTAACCTAATGTGTATTCAACAGTAAAACTGTGTTTATATCAGCTGTTACGGACATATGTTTTCCCACGGTTTTTGGGTGTTTAATTTTGTATTATAGAAAGTTTGGCCAGTTACAAGACTTGTAAGGAATACTATGAAAATTGTTAAACTATTATAAGATTTTATATTTGTCAGAAACATGTATACTAATATTATACATATGTTTAAGACTGAAAACAAATAAATAATTTTTAATTGCAATGTGTTGTCGATTAGACCCAAATATTAATGTGTCCACTTTTTTCTTATATCTCTTATCAGTAGTTGATATTATATCATTAACTGTGGGCGTGTTAGGCCTTGTCCAATTGGTTTTGATTAATCGGGTCAAATAGACAGTATACTAAATGTGAGTGATAACTCATAACAACAATTACAGCAACAAATAATTTGTGTTGATGGTATAAAGGTTTCAAATTATGTCAGAGGTTTTCTTCTTATATAATAGTGTGTGCGCGTGTGCGTGCGTGCACGGGAGCTTTGTGTATATACACTAATGGAGATTAAAATTGTGAATTAACACTTTGAGTATCATGGCGTTTGTATGTAGACCATCCCCTATGACCAGCGGTTTTTTAAAAAAAGCACTGTTTAAACAATCATAAATACTTAATACAATTTAATACTAAATTAAATTTAATTATACCACACATTTTTTCCCAGACTTTCCTCTTATAAAAATACGAGCAGCGCAGAGGTCACGCTTGCAGTTGGAAATGGGATGTTTTGGATCACCTGCAGCATAGCCCGGACCTCGTGCCCAGTGATTTTCACTTGTTCCTTCACCTGAAACAATATTTGGACGGAAAAAAGTTCGATGACGATGACGAGGTAAAAGAAGATGTCATGACATGGTTCAAAGGGTTGGGGGCAGACTTCTATGACACGGGGATACAAAAGCTGGTTCCCAGACTTAAAAGGTGCTTGGATAATGGCGGTAATTATGTAGAGAAATAAAGATATACGTATTTACGTAATTGTCAGTTAATGATTTGTAAATAAATATTTTTAGACCAATTACGACCTTTGTATCTTTACTTTCCGGACACGCCTCGTATAATAACAAAATAAAGCCCATTAGGCTGAAATGAGATGTAATTTAAATGAAATAAGTCAAATACTATAATGGCTACTTAGGCCTATGAAAATGCCTAACTGTCAAAAACAAACAACTACAAATTGTAACAAATTAACAAAGAAATTAGCTAATCCAAGGTGAACGAAAAACCAAGGATAAATTGTAAATCATTTTTAAGACAAAATTTTATAATAAGTATTTGAATTCAAAAAGAAATGTAATTAACAAGTATTAAAATAATTGTACTTTAATATTTACCTCAAGATGTTTTTTCTATTTGGAACATGTTTCGAGAGTTCCTGTTCTCTCATCTTCAGCCTTCGCCATCTTGTTTCTGGTGAAGTATTTTTTCTGGTGTAGCAGAAAGTGATTGAAATAAAATAATTGTAAAAACATAAAACCTAAAATAACCCAAACTTGTGGGGTATCAAATTAATCTATGAAAGGAAATATATACTATAGTGACAATATTTAATACTTAGGAAGGAAGATAGAGGAATAACAGCAAACAGAAGATATACTAGGATTTTGAAAAGAATTCAAATTTTGATAACAATGGGTTTATAGCCAAATTAGCCAATCAGAATTATTTGGTAACCATAGAAACGAACGTTGGTGGCTTAAATTACCGTTGAATATTGTTACTCGTAAAGCGTCACTCTGACAGAACAGAAGCCGAATTTTGGAAGACCAATTTTTAATTAAAAAATGTAAAAACAGTGAACAAAATTCAAAACCATGATTGAATAAGAAGCAGACGAACCATTGGAGCAGTTAACTAAAGACCAAGGACCATATTACCAGGAAAATAAAAGAAAAATATGACCACATCCAATACGAAAAGGATGCCAGACCTACTTAAGTCCAAAGGTTAATGAAAATAGAACTTATTGCAGCCCAATCCTCTTCTGACTCAATGAATGATAACACCAAGTCATCTGATGTGTTAAGTACCCTTGAATTACCTTATTTCCAAAAATAAAATCACTCTAAATTTTACACAAAGTAATTTGATCTCTCACTATAATCCGAATATTCTCTTTCAAAGATTAATCAAGAAAAATAAACACACTGAAAATCTGTTAACATAAAATATAACCTATTGTTTAAATACGACGACACTACAGAACAGATTGTAACCACACACCTTATTATTTATGTACACTTAGAGTAAGGTAAAGTACTTTTATTGTAATCATAGGAATTCTTTGTCTTGTAATCAAAAGAATCCCCGATTTTGGAACGAAAGTAATTATAATAACTAAAACGTTCCGCAGCCATGCTGATGTGAACACGTCGTTTCCATAATCGATTTCGTCATCCTGAGAAATATTGTTTCATGTAAAAAGTCTGTGCAAATTTGTTAATCAACCAATATAATTTAATTGTCTAATTGAAAATTTTACTTATCAAACATTAAAATAACTAGTACAGGGAGTAACCGTTGTTATTATTTCATAGGGAGTGCATTGTATTACTTGTGTTTGTTTACAAAAGCTAGATTTGACGATCAGCGCTCAAGGTGCAATTCGTACAACTACCTACTCGATTCAGAAGGCTGAACGAGCAGGAATTATTTGAACGCCCCGATCGTCATAGCTGAGAACACCCTATTAACAAGTTTAATTGTTTTAATAAACAATTTGGCGCCACCCGGGATTAACACACCCCTATATAAGAACAGGTAAGGTTACCGCTCTGTTGTACTGGTAATTACAGCAACGCTATGGACATCGTTAGCACAAAATAGATGTAACGACCCCAGTGCGAGACGAATGCACTAACACTACACAAATATAAAACTGGTACACGTCTTATACAGAGACGACCACAGTTTATAACGTTACAACATACATGTAATTCATTCTGCAGAAATGTTTAAGGCAAAGATTATATAATTTAGCTAAAATTTTGCTTTAAAAAACTGTATATTTGAATCATACTTTCAGTAACATTGACAATAACATTAAAAAAATTAATTTCTAATTGGAAGTATATGAATTATAACAATAGTATTTAACTTGCAAATATCCTCAAATAAACATTAATTGTTCACTATTTGAATGTAATTAATTAATTAAATCATGTTCTTAACATATTTATTAAATATTATATATTTACAAACATTAAATAAATAATTTAATCTAGATCAAATAAATAATAATAAAAATTAATTACTAAAAGTAGAATGTACCTACAAAGGTAATAATTTTCTGTTGTATAAAATTGCATGATCATTGCATAAAATAATCACATCGAACAATTAGTGCAATATTATTTTAGTTGTACTATTTTACTACTTTGTTATTATTTGTATTATTACTACATTGTTTTTAATACATTTAAGATCACTTAAATCCTAAAGCAGAACATCCACCTTGCAGTGTTTACTTGTAAAGTGCACAGTCCATTTCCTGGCATAGCATCTCAATGTTGTAATCATCATGTTGTGAGTACATGTTGTTGAAATAACTGTGTATATTCTACAATTGATGGGCTTGTAGAAGATATACTGCCTGCCACATGAATGGTTTTTCACAATTATGTAAGTACAATTATCAGCATATCAGAGGGATTTCCACACCTTTGAATCATTTTAGTTCATATCCATCTGTAATCTCTAGTATAATAATTCTGAACTTGATTTTGTTTGTACTGATTGTGTTTTTTGTCATTTTAGGTTTCAATAATGGATACAGAACAAAAATACTTTTGAACAGTCCAAGAAAGTATTAATCTTGGCCTTATTTCCTGCAACAGACAATTCAGAATTTGAGCCTGATAACCCAAATGAAGATGAACATTATTATTCTGATCACAATAGCTTTAAGAAGGAAATTTTGTAAGATGAACCCGAGTTTGAAGACCATATGTGGAGTGATGAAAAAGGTTTCTTGGCTGAGCGACTTTGTCTATTATGGTTTTTACAGTGCACACGTGCATGTTGTTGTAGATAGTTTGTCATAAGTACTATGAATTTTGAAAGGAAGAAACGTCTCTTCTGTGCCAGCAAGAACTCATACTTTTATGTGGTCTGTCATATAGGTTTTGTAAACAGTTTTGATGAGGAGACTAGTACAAGTATACTGCTAGATGATCTTTGGGGATCCCATTTAGGTGTTTTCTAAGTCCCAGTTCAGTATGAGATTAATAAAAAATTATGGAATTCAGGTTTTGTGAACAGTTTTCCTTTAGAAACAATGTGTACCTTTTCTCAAATATTATGTTGTGGACAATCTGTTAAGTTCGACAATGCTCAAATGAAATTACGAATGAAAATGAACTGTCTTACATAAAAGAAAGAAGGATTACAAGTTTGATAAGGATGTTTTTGGGCCATTTTCGAATTGTCAGAGGTCTGTGAAGATTCCTTTTATCAATGCCTTCACCAGCAAATTTGATATATATAGCTGCTGTGTCTGAGAAAAGAATAGACACTTGTAAATACGTATGAGAAAAGAACAGGTCAGCATATCTCCAATCTCTAATCTGTTCAAAAAGTTAAGTACCAACCAAACCAAAAATGCGCTCTGTCAAAGTGTATATGCTTTGGTATATTCTAGGAATTCATGTGCAAGCCTAAATTGGATGTGTAAGTGATTGTCTAACTCATGGCATCTGAATTGCTCGTCTGAAATTATTTATTTAAAAAAAAATAAATAAATATATTTGTGCATGTACACATATTAATAAAAACAACAACTCTCATAATACAGAACAACATTGTTTTAGTGAAATGTATGTAATCAAAGAAACAAATACTTTCATTTCAGACTTTTGGAAATTTTGTAATAAAATAGAAATATGTTTATAAGAACTAGTCGTGTAGAATTATATATAAATCTGTATAGTTGTGTACTTTTTATATAAATCTATCTTCTTTTACATATTTACTGTATCTTCTTATCTTTCATGTAAAATAATCCATGTTATGTAAAAGTTAATGAATATAGAATCGGGGCTTTATTGGAAAGGGGGATGATTTTTCAAATCATGAAAGGAATCTTTTAATTTCCTGTATACTGCTGTTTTGTACCATGAGAATAACCTCATGGGAAGTCATCTCACCCTTCCGTTTTCCATTACTTTTAGGATGGCATTATAAAATGTGCATAAAATTACATGTAAGTCTAAGAAACATGCTCTAAAAAAAAATTTGCACGTAAACATTCCTCATACAAAGGGTTCATAGCACGTTCTGCTCAAACGATTAATATCACGTAACTAACTATAACTATAATAACAATAATTACAAAAGCTATTCACAATAAATTACAAAAGCCCCAGGGCATCCAAAGTAATACTAAAACTTATTGAAAAGATATTTTAAAATGTATCTTGTATGCATTGTATTTTGTAGTAGATTTGTAAATGTGTTTCTCGTTTTCCTAAAGGAACAAAAATAATGACGGTGAAACAAACAAGAATTTAAATAGTGTTGATATTCACACTGAATCCTTCCATTGAGAGCGGATTATTATATCTCAAATCTCTTGTATTATTGGAATTATTATAAAAGAACATTTCACGAGAATCGCTGACATGTGATTCCGGTCACTCGCAGAAGTGCTGCTGTACGATTTTAGTGCACTCGTCGCAGGTCACTTTACAGCACCATTCAAACGAACAGTTGCAGTGCCAAGTGACGGTCACTTCTTTGCGTTTCACTCTGTATCCACACGTTCTGCACAGTTTCCTACAGCTTCGGCGCTCACTGATAGAAATGTCTGGACCTTGTGCTCGTGAACATACACGGCCTGACGTTCCCGTCCAACCTGCACAACATGGTTACAAATTAAATCTCTATATAAATGTACTTTATTATGCGTACACATGTTTACTTTTATGAAGTGGATGATAAATGTAAAAGTGTGAATATATTTTTCAAAAATTATGTAGGTTTTGCAAAACGACATTTATCAGAAAGTTGTGATTTCCACCTTCACTTAGTGGATTCAGTGGCCATTAAATTGCCTGTTACAGATTTAACAGGCAACCTGTTTCACTGATGTCTGTTGAAGTTAATGGGTATTAAAATTGTTGGTTAAATTTGGTGTGGGCATTAAAAATGGTTAAATTAACAACAGATGGGTAGTCTAATATGTAACTAACTCCCATTGTCGGAATTAATTGTAGGCTCTGATAAAAAGCTGGTTCAGTAGAAAGATAGAATTGGTTGTTAACCCCAACTGAACTTGGTCGATTGCTGGAATTGTTGTGGGAGTTGTAAATTCCCTCCCAGCAATTGCCATTTACATTGATGAAATACAAATTACGTACAGTACCTGTGGTTTGATGGAAAGCACTCTTGTAGGCTGGAAGACCGTATGTAGCTGAAGCTGCTTGTTGTGGTAGTTGTGTTGTAGTAGAAACTGCAGTGTTGATGAACAGTTCGCACATACGCGATTTTTCGAACTTTTGCGTGAGTTTTAAACCGTTTGCCGTATTTGCGGGAAAACGTTACATACGAAAAGAGACAGGCCTGCGAAAGCGACGCGAACACGAGTATTACTATACGAAGTACGAAGCGAACAACAGAACAGAGTTCAGCGCACGTGCGAGAGATCGATTTGTGGTTGGTCTTGCATAAAACGACATGCACTCGCGCACTATTGGAATTTACCAAATCGTACGTGAAATTAAAGTTACGAGGAAAGACAAACACAGGATACTTACACAATGAAAATTAACTACAACTGAAAATTGGCTAAATACTACATCAAATACACCGCCCGCCAAAAACCTATGGTTTTTCAAATAGTGACGGGGGTGACCACATGCATTTACAAAACTGGAAAGGGTGCAACCTTATTGACGGGTCGCACTACGGTACCATTTGCGGTACGTATGGTCAAAACTCGGGTAACGGAATCAGGAGCGGGATGAAGGGAGAGGATTCGTCCGACAGGCCAGTGCAGTGGTGCTGACTCTCCATCTTGTAATAGTACAAGTTGCCCTTCATGGAGTGACGCCGAGTTCTTGTTCCACTTGGAGCGTTGAAGTTGACTGTGAAGATAGGTCTTACTCCACCGTTTCCAAAACG
Source organism: Magicicada septendecula (assembly GCA_034769895.1). Taxonomy (NCBI): domain Eukaryota; kingdom Metazoa; phylum Arthropoda; class Insecta; order Hemiptera; family Cicadidae; genus Magicicada; species Magicicada septendecula. The sequence continues at coordinate 38,669,418 of CM068372.1, forward strand.
ATTGAACTATTTGACGTAGATGAGTCCATCGCTGACGTGGATGGGCGACATTATCTTGAGGCTCTTCTGGAGCTGACAACAAGGATCTTCCAACGAGGAAATGTCCAGGGGTAAGAAAATCAAGTTCCTCAGATGGACCTGGTGACATGTCGCATAGAGGGCGACTGTTCAATATCGCTTCAATGCGAGTGAATATGGTACAATATTCTTCAAATGTAAATGTTACATCACCAAGAGTGCGGTACAAATGACCTTTCGCGGATTTGACGGCAGCTTCCCAAATTCCACCAAAATTCGGCGCATACGGCTGATTGAAGTGCCATTGAACTCACGTAACCATCGTTGTGTTTAATTTGTCGGGATTAATTATAGGCTCTGATAAAAAGCTGGTTCAGTAGAAAGATAGAATTGGTTGTTAACCCAAGGGTCAGCAAGTTGCAGGCCTGAGAATTGGGCAGCTACATCCTTGTGGAGATTAATGGAAGGCAATTCACTAGTGATGCGATCCATGACTACAGACTGTACATGAATTGGACGTTGACGAGCGTCTCGAGACCGAAGACTGAGATCTACAGTGAAAGTAGCCTTGTTCACTTGAGAATTTATACCAGTGAGTGTGAAGTCAACAGGGCATTGTTTAAGAGCAAGACGTGCAGTGCAATCTGCTGTGATTATACTGCGTTGACTGCCAGAATCGAGAACAGCTCGAATTTCCTGACACTGACCATATGCATCCTTTACTAATACTTTTGCTGTGCCGAGTAACACAATTTTCAAAACAGTATCGACGGTTGAGGTGTGACAAGAGAAAGTTGTATTCTGACTGTTGGCAGAGCTTGATGGTGAGAAAACAGGTCCGGGTGCGCCCGTTTGCACACTACTCGGCGTTGAATTGACAGACGAGCTTTGAACATTTGCCTGACAAAGCATAGTGTTGTGGCTTTTACTGTTACATGTTCGACAAGCTTCGTTTGAAGTACAATTTGCACGAGGATGAGTGGAAAAACAAGCAAAGCATCGTTTGTGCTGACGAAGTACATTGTAACGAGAGTCAACAGGCAGTTGTTGAAACTTTTCACAATTGAATATTTTGTGATTGCCATTGCAATGAAAACAGGTAGTGTTGGGTCGAGCTTCCTGAGAGGTTTGAACTAACAGAGTCTTTGCAGATTTATTTACAAATTTTGCCTGGTTAGGTGTGCCTTTGAAACCACTTGTGCCGGGAAACGATCGCCTATTGACAGGTGGTGTACTGGGAGGCGAACTAGGGGGCGATTCAGCCTGAATGATTTTGTATGACCTTTCTAAGTTGGTGATAAGTTTTATCAAATCCTGAAAGGTAGGAATTTTATTATCATCCTCCATTTGTTTTTGTTCGTACAGCATACGGACATCAGAAGGCAGTTTGTGTAAAGCGAGCTGCAACAGGAGAAAATCTTGCATGTTTATGTCAAGGCTGAGCAAGGCATTGACGGATTGTGACGGTACCAAACATCCGTCTTAGGGAATTATGGTACAAGGAAATATTTTATTGTATTTTTTTTAACTAAATTTTTATATGATAAAGATGGTTAGGTTGGCTTCCTGGGAGCTATAAACCACGACGCAATTTCGTCTGTACCGTTCAACTCAAGGTCGAGGCCTACGTGCTTGTTGGGAGCGAGGTGCGCAGAACACATTGAAAATCAGACTGAAACGACAATGATAATGTCAGAAACGTCATCAGTATGTCGCAAAACAATGGCGTCATCCACCTCGAGACAATGGAACGATGACAACAATACACACACACTTACAAAAAATGTGCGTATGATTCGTCCTCAGTCAGCCATAACTAATCAAAGGGTACACACGGTGTACAATTCGCCGGCAAAATGTTGCCAGCAAAGTGTCTTGTGCAATCATGAATATAGTTAAAATGTAGACAGTGAAAATTTAAACAATAATTGGTAAACAACAACACAAAAATGGAATTTAAATTCAGTGAAATATAGAGACTAACGATCAGGAATGTTTGGCCGAACATCTGCCCGACCATGGTCAACGACTGACGCCAACTTCAAGTCTACACTAGCAGGGAAGTCAAAAATCATAACTACCTTTCAATATTCTTTTGAACGCAAAATTTTACTAAATGCAAAATGTACAGCATGTCAATGTATGTGTGGGTGAGAGCATGATTCTGTGTGGGTGTGCTGGCATACAGAAAAATAATTAAGGCATTGGTTTGTGTGCAGATAAATATCTGAAACGTAATAGAGCAATAGAGCTGCAACAAATGTAAAATGGTTTTACAATGAGATTAAATACCAGAAAGAAATAAGTAAAAAAAATTGATGAATAACTAATAACGGCGGAAGTAACGTAAGACGCCATTTTGTTTGATTTTATAATACACCATATTTTGGATATTCATAAATGTAAAGTATTTAGTGTCATTAAACAAAGTTTTTATGCCACCACTATTGTTGTTAAAAGCATTATTTCAAGACCCAGCTCAGTCTCTGATTTCGGTTTAAAAAGAACTCTGGACCCTATAGAGAAAGTAATGTATGGCAGTGGATCACGTGCTCCAGCCCATAATTATGGTACTCACATGGTAAGTACGATAGTAAGTAAACAAAGAATAAATTTGTTAATAAATATAAGTTAACAAATGTCGCCCAGAACTAGGGACATTATTTATTTGTATTGAAATATAAGTTAACAAATGATGCCCGAACTGGCGACATTATAAAAAGTAAATTTTTATAATAAACCCAAATACAGAGACGGGGTGGGGCATTGAGATGGTGTGTATTAGGTGTCATAAGATAGAGGTTATGTTATATCGTAAGGTTAAGTCAATACAAAACTAAACTTTTATAAAAGTTATTCTCGTTAGTAGAAGTTCTTTTATATTCGATATGGCAAACAATAGTGAGATGAGTATTACCGAATCGCAAATTATGAGCGAAGGCTATCAATCAACACCAGTCATAAGCAAAAGAACTGAAGAGAATGAGATAGTAAAAATAATGCAAACACTTTTCGAAATACAGAATAACAAATTTGATGAGAAATTTAGCGATTTAAAAAGTGACATTAAGGAAATCAAAAGACAAAATTGTAATTTGGTAGACGAATAAGTGAAATAGAGACGCGTTTAGATGAAACAGAGTTAGAAAATAAGAGAGAAATAGACAAATTAAACAAAGACGACAAGGTAAGTAGGGGAGAGAATTGTAACAATAAAATAAATAAAAATATGATATTAGAAAATGATTATGTGAACAGTGGTAGTGATAATGAGATTTTAATGGGAATAGAATATGATAATGGTGGAATGTTAGTGTGTAATGAGTTAGATAGAAAGTGGAGAGAAAGTATAATTGTAGGGGGATTGCAGGGGGTACATTTTTCCCTTAATGGTGTAGTGGGGGGTGAAGTAAAGACTTCACGTGTTGAGGAAGGACGAGAGTGCCTTCGGTATATATTTGGAAGACGATAGGTCTGCAAATAAAGTTGTCCCTAGGTTTTTTAGTGCACTTCACAGGTGGTGCAGTAATGGTGAGTTAGTGTCCCCTGCATATTCTGAGAGTGAGAGGTATATTGAGAGAGAGAATGTAGCCTGGTGTGATAGAGAGAGAGGTATTGTGAGAGAAATAGAGATTTTTAAGATAAGTAGAAAGTATGAAGAGTTTATGGAAAGGTTAGGAGTAGAGATGGTTGATAATTATAGTAAATACTTACCTTGGGTGGAAGCTGATATAGCAGTAGTAGGAGATGATAATGAAAATAATGACTTGGTAACTTATCTGAAGGTGACATGACCATAACCGATCGTGACAAGTTGTATGATAAATTGATAGGGAATAACCCTATTAATTAAGATAGTTTTGTAAAAGAATATAAGAAGTTAAATAAGTATTATTGATGATGCCAATATAATTTTTTCAAGGAAAAATAAGTTATATAGACCTAAGATTCGACTTGTTTGATGATGGAGGATAATTATTTTATTGTGTTATGAACATTTAATTATGTGATAGTGTGATTTCAAGATGGACTGTTTTTATGAACTGATTTATGGTCAATGATTAAATGATAATTTTGGGTTGTACATTTTTGTGTATTAATGTCAATGTATTTGTGTATTCTTGATGTTGTGTATTATGTGTATTTTTGTGTAAACCATGCATGTAACAGGAAGGTATAGTTAATTGATTTAATAATAATTATAACATGTTTCAAACTAAATAAATAATTGATTAATTACTTAATTAAGGTTGTACAAAAGAAAATTGTGATGATGAGTTTAAATAATTATGAGATATAGATTCTAATGATTAGTAAATGAGTAAACATAAATATGTTCAGATATTGAGTTGTTTTATTATTGTAAGGTAGGTGATGAATTTTCTAGTGTTATATTAAAGTGAAATGTTGTAAAGAGGTTTGGGTAGTAAGGATAAATAAGGCATATGTATTAGTCAGAATTAACTTTATTGGGAGTTAGAGAGAATAAGAAGTTGAGATACAGATAATACACAAAGAGGGTGTTAGATATTTGAGGGACACAGTAGTTAGTGATTATATGTAGAGAAGATGAGTAATATGTAATTAAAGAGTAAATAGTTGATGGTTATATTTTGTAGTAAGGATAGTGGTGGTAAGGTGTGATCAACGTGCGGCGTTGTGGCAGTTCCCGTAATTAGAGAAGGGTAAGAGTGTTTGCCGATATTTGGTGGAGGGCAAAAGGTTATGAACGCGTATATTGCCAGGCAGGGTACACACATCCTAGTACAAAGAGGTAATAGAAATTTCACTCAAAGAAGTGAACGGTATAAATAGAATTAATGTTGAAGGGGGGTTGTTATGATAGTTGAGATTAAAGTTGAGATTGGTGTCATGATATGTAAATCTGGTTGTTAGAAAGAAAGGTGAGTAAGGTTAGATAGATAAATGCCAAAATAAGATATAGATAATAGTGAATAATAGAGAGTCACCCAAACTAGATAAGTATTGAGGAAAAGGTTAGAAAAAGAAAATTCATAGTAGAAAGGTGATGTAACAGAAAGGTTAATAATAAATTTGAATTTTTTTATAGAATCTAATGATACAATAAAGGTTAACTAATTAAAAGTTGAATAGAGAGTTGATAATAATAATGCTATAAAGTTTTGATACAAGTTATTTAAATGTGAATTATGTAATGTAAATGTAACAATGTTAATGTTTGATGTTCAATGTTTTACTATGTTTTATTGTTATTAGTAGCAATGGTAACAAATATTAAGTAAAGAAGTAACGTTGAAATTGGTGTTGGATATAAAAATACAATTACAATTCTGTTGCAAAGAAATATGAGTGTCATTAAAGATGAGTAAAGGAAATTTAAAATATTTGAGGTGTATGCCATAATAGTTATTTTTTCTTTTAATTTTATATAATAGGATAGAGATAGCGGTTGTTGCTTTGAAAATTAAAAAAAAATTGTTTTATGTGTTATGCTTAGTATAAGAATATGTTTTCTTGTGGTGAGGGAAATAAGTTAATATTGACTGGAATCAGAGAGCTTTAATAAATATAGGAATGTCAAAAGGGGAAATGGATTTTCTGTCTTAAATCTTGTTTGTTTTATTATGGAAGAATTTTTAGAGTTAAGCAAACCAATGCCTCAAAACACAAACCAACGCAGCTAAGGGGAGGCATATCAGTTGTGGATATGGGAATAGATAAGGCCACTGTTTAAAATTTTTGTATTTCATGTTTCAGAGTTTGATGGTGTTGTGACGGTGGTCCTGAGCTGGCCGGTGCGTCAGAGCAGGAGCGTTAAGTGCCTAATGGCCTTATGGTGTTGGGATCTCTCCTGAGAAGTCCAGTAAGGTCAGATGGGTACTGTCACCATCATTGGACCAAGGGTAAGTGATTAAAATTTTTTTTTTCTATATAAACACTACAGGGGGTTGTGGCGACATATCCGGGCTGATCCCTTTAGGCAGTGTGAATGAGTCAATGAGAGTTTTTATGCTTCGGCATAAAACCTCTCATTGAGGGGGTTTTGTGACAGTACCAAACATCCGTCTTAGGGAATTATGGTACAAGGAAATATTTGATTGTATTTTTTTTAACTGTAAATTTTTATATGATAAAGATGGTTAGGTTGGCTTCCTGGGAGCTATAAACCACGACGCAATTTCGTCTGTACTGTTCAACTCAAGGTCGAGGCCTACGTGCTTGTTGGGAACGAGGTGCGCAGAACACATTGAAAATCAGACTGAAACGACAATGATAATGTCAGAAACGTCAACAGTATGACGCAAAACAATGGCGTCATCCGCCTCGAGACAATGGAACGATGATGACAATACACACACACTTAACGAAAAATGTGCGTATGATTCGTCCTCAGTCAGCCATAACTAATCAAAGGGTACACACGGTGTACAATTCGCCGGCAAAATGTTGCCAGCAAAGTGTCTTGTGCAATCATGAATATAGTTAAAATGTAGACAGTGAAAATTTAAACAATAATTGGTAAACAACAACACAAAAATGGAATTTAAATTCAGTGAAATATAGAGACAAATGATCAACTACAAGTCTACACTAGCAGGGAAGTCAAAAATCATAACTACCTTTCAATATTCTTTTGAACACAAAATTTTACTAAATGCAAATGTACCTTTGTCAATGTATGTGTGGGTGAGAGCATGATACTGTGTGGGTGTGCCGGCATACAGAAAAATAATTAAGGCAGTGGTTTGTGTGCAGATAAATATCTGAAACGTAATAGAGCAATAGAGCTGCAGCAAATTTAAAATGGTTTTACAATGAGATTAAATACCAGAAAGAAATAAGTAAAAAAAAAGATGAATAACTAATAACGGCGAAAATAACGTAAGACGCCATTTTGTTTGATTTTATAATACGCCATATTTTGGATATTCATAAATGTAAAATATTTAGTGTCATTAAACAAAGTTTTTATGCCACCACTATTGTTGTTAAAAGCATTATTTCAAGACCCAGCTCAGTCTCTGATTTCGGTTTAAAAAGAACTCTGGACCCTATAGAGTAGAGGTGGGCCGATATACCTGTAATAGGTATTTTGGAACGATATTTTTGTGGAACGGATGTAACAGTGACTGAAAAGTTGAAATACCTGTTATTCGCGGCGACGCTGTTCCGAGTCGAGACACGCCGCCCTCGCTGTTCCAAGTCGAGGCACACCCCCTATGCACCCACACAGACACACACCCACAAAATGTACGCAAGGTCACGTAAACCAAGGCCAAATACTAGGCGTACAAAAATATCGCTGGAACGCAAGGAACAGCCAGTAACGCGTATTTAAAATACTAGGTATTTCAAATACTAGTGGTATCACCGATACACAAGGAACAACGCATTCCAGAGTAACAGTAGTATTTTAGTAACACCTAATATTTCAGGAACACCTAGTATTTCAGGAACAGGTAGTATCAAGCATATTTTGAGTAAGAACTAGTATGAGCCACTTTTTCGTCCTGTATACTTCATTCTGCGCAAAGAGACGGAGCTGTTTTTAATAAAGGAAATAATTTATCCTGCTGTTACATTTATTCTCGTGTGATATGCAGATATATAATACAGATTATATGCTAATAATTATATATTATATTAGTCACCAACTTGTAACTAAAATCGGTTGGTAAAACTTTGTTTTTACTCAAAAAAAACTTTATGTTCCGATCGTTAGTGAAATAGTTGAATTTAATTATATTGAGTTATAACCTATAGAGTGGCTGATGTTGATAAGCTATATTATATACTTTTTATTAATGTGATTTTAACTTCACTACACATCTCACGTAAATGATGAGATTGTTGTAATGGACATTTATGCACTTTATCTATTCTGTTCCTTAAATATCTCTAATGCATTTAATTTACTTTTGTTGTTGCTTATTATTTATAAGTTTTTATTTATGTATTTATATTTATTTTATTACAATTTGTTTTTTATTTTTATTTATAAAATTTTGTTTATTCTCATTCACTCTTGTGGCTTACTGTTATGTTTTTATTATACGTTTCTGATGTTTTTTCACATTATTTTTCGTGGTATTACGTGTAGGCCTACTCTAAATTATTTAATTGCCCCGAGTTTCGCAACTGATTTGTCTAACCAATGTTAGTTTGTTTACTACTAGTGAAAACTTAAAATTGGTATTCCCAAAGTGAGATAGGCCTATAAATTCTCTTGTTTCTTATTTTCATTTAAACAGTAATAGTTTAATAAAGTCACAGTGTAAAGTAACACTGTTAATACTTTTAGTTTCAATTTATTTCTTATAACAAATTATATAGTATAGGTTATATAATATCTTCAAATAAATACACAGCAAGTAGGTTTATTAATATATTAATAGGTTTATCTAGGTGAAAATAAACCTACTTGGAGTGTATTTATTTGAAGATATTACATAGGAGACCTGCAGGAAACTCAAAACGAGTTACTTACAAAGGATAATATAGGTTATGTGTATATAGTATATAATAACAGGTATTTGTACCTGTTATTTTTTTGGAACGGTATTTTCATACCTAGTATTTTAAAATAACAGTTTAGCCCACCTCTAATAGAGAAAGTAATGTATGGCAGTGGATCATGTGCTCCAGCCCATAATTATGGTACTCACATGGTAAGTACAATAGTAAGTAAACAAAGAATAAATTTGTTAATAAATATAAGTTAACAAATGTCGCCCAGAACTAGGGACATTATTTATTTGTATTGTTTTATAAGTTAACAGGATGACTGAAAGGTTGACAGGTAATGTTTTAAGTTGTCATGGCTATTTTCTTTTATTTGATAATTTTTCATCAAAGCATAATAATGATTTGCAGCAGACCTCTTATTACTGTATCTATTACATAAAATGTCATACGTTGTTTGGTAATTTACATCAGTAATTGGTAATGTTTCAACTAAGGACAATGCATGACCTGACAAGTGCGTACGCAAACATTGAAGTTTTTGACATGGTGTGAAGACAGATGAATTGTGAACAGATGAATCAAACAAATTTTTAAAATTAATCCATTGATTAGGTTCACCAGAGAAAACAGGCAGTCAAATTTTGGGCACTTTAAAGGAAGCATGTGCCTGTATGACAGGCTTTTGTTCAGTTGAATTGTCCAGTGTGAGGAGACTGAACAGTTTATCACATTCTTTTGAAATGTCAAGTACTCAGTTGAATCCTTTTCTTGTAAGGAAATATTATTTATTTCAATTTTTTCGATTGCATCTGAAAAGTCGTATAATTTAAGTGCGATTTTGTACGTTTTCCCATCTAAATTATGCCCCTTTGAAGTTGCAAAGGTCTGTAGCGTATTTAGAGTACGTTTGCATTTGGCAAAATCAACTCCATTTGCACGTAGTAATGCGTCCTTTTTACCGGTCATGTTGAATGATTGTTGAACAATTTATTGCGGAGAAGACGAATATTAGACAAGATGACTCTTTTCAGTATAATGTGCATGATGCATTTGAAGTATGCGATGTATAGTGTGCGTATACAGTAGCACAGAGGGCTGAATGTATTTTTGCATGTGGACTGGCTACCGGATACGTGAGTTATGCGTAAACACAATGATGGATACGTGAGTTATGCGTAAACACGGGGGGGGGGGGGATTCGGAGTCATAGGTGACGTACTGGGAATGTCGCAATAGTTTTTAGCCAACAAAACAAGGAAAAAACAGTTATGAAATGTACCTTACGAAATAACAGTTACTTGACACTAATAACGATTACCGTACACAATTTACATGGAGACATATGAGAGTAGTTGCAAAACAACCGTTACCGGTAACCGACGCAATGAGCGGTAGTAACAGTTCGCCCGACCATGTTTCACAAGTTTTTATGATTTCACAAAAACGACTGCAAATTTGAACCATCCACTATTTGAACAATCCGGCCCAAGGATGACCATGTGTCGGGATTAATTATAGGCTCTGATAAAAAGCTGGTTCAGTAGAAAGATAGAATTGGTTGTTAACCCCAACTGAACTTGGTCGATTGCTGGAATTGTTGTGGGAGTTGTAAATTCCCTCCCAGCAATTGCCATTTACTTTGATGAAATACAAATTACGTACAGTACCTGTGGTTTGATAGAAAGCACTCTTGTAGGCTGGAAGACCGCATGTAGCTTAAGCTGCTTGTTGTGGTAGTTGGTTGTAGTAGAAACTGCGGTGTTGATGAACAGTTCGCACATACGCGATTTTTCGAACTTTTGCGTGAGTTTTAAACCGTTTGCCGTATTTGCGGGAAAACGTTACATACGAAAAGAGACAGGCCTGCGAAAGCGACGCGAACACGAGTATTACTATACGAAGTACGAAGCGAACAACAGAACAGAGTTCAGCGCACGCACGAGAGATCGATTTGTGGTTGGTCTTGCATAAAACGACACGCACTCGCGCACTATTGGAACTTACCAAATCGTACGTGAAATTAAAGTTACGAGGAAAGACAAACACAGGATACTTACACAATGAAAATTAATTACAACTGAAAATTGGCTAAACACTACATCTAACACCCATAATTAACAACAGATGGGTAGCCTAATATGTAACTAACTCCCATAATTAACAACAGGTGGGTAGCCTAATATGTAACTAACTCCCATAAAAAACAGCAATAGTTAGGTTTAGAATTATGTTTGCTATAATTTAATAGTATATTAACCAAAGGTTGTACTCTTAGAGATCAAATACGGAATGAAGATATAAGAACCGAGTTAAATGTGTATTCTTTTGGTCTGCAGAATAAGGGAAGGACAAATAAAACTGAGGCAGTGTATCGAGTGAATGGAAGATATGAGACTACCTAAACAAGTAATAAGATACAGATCTCAAGGAAGATGAGATATAGGTAGACCAAGGAAGAGATGGCTTCAGTGAAGGTGGAACAGGCTGCAAGCCTATACCTTGACATGGAGAAGAAGAAGAAGAAAATTTAATATAGATATGTTATTTTGTATATCAAACAGTTGTTAATGTATTTTAACCAAACTGTATAAGATGCACATTCTTGTTTGAATGTGTGTTCAGGAAATTATTTTATATCTTCAGTATTATGTTATACTGATTTGAGGGAGATGCAAGTGCAGGTTGGAGGAGTAAGGCTCTGGACAGAGGAGAATCGTTGAGCAGGCCAGGGTTCTACAAAGACTATAGTGTCAGAAGAAGAAGGAGGGATAATGTTATGTTATACGAGGGGGACCCAAAAGTAACGAGAATTTTTCTCTGGCAGTTGGTAGAACGCTAGTTCCGACTTCTCCCACTAGGTGCCTTCACTAGACACCATTTTGTATCAGTTGCCCTAGCGGCATTGTTGTGCATTAGCGCTGTCAGTGTGACTATTTTTTGTAAGCGCTGTTTCACGTTTTCGGCGATTTGTCAATGGCAGACATTAAATACCAACGTGCTAACATCAGGTTCTGTTTCCTGTTAGGGAAATCAGCAGCAGAAACTGTCGCAATGCTTCGGATGGCTTATGGGGAGGAAGCTTTGAGCCAGGCAAGGATTTTGAGCCGACAAGAAAGCACATGCGGAACGAATTTTGCTGCAACACGTTTCGTCTTCAGATCTTCAGTCAAAATTCGTTGGCATGAACTCCAGGATATTCCAGTCATTTCCTCCAATTCAACGATTGTTCTACGACGATCAAACATGATCGCAACATGGATTTTTTCAATGTTTTCGTCCGTTTTGGAAGTCAAGGGACGTCCCTGTTGTAGTTCGTCTTCAATTGACATTTGACCACTTTTAAAACGAGAAAACCACTCGTAAATCCTTGCCTGGCTCAAAGCTTCCTCCCCATAAGTCGTCCAAAGCATTGCGACAGTTTCTGCTGCTGATTTCCCTAACAGGAAACAGAACCTGATGTTAGCACGTTGGTATTTACTGTCTGCCATTGACAAATTGCCGAAAACGTGAAACAGCGCTTACAAAAAATAGTCACACTGACCGCGGTAATGTTTCCACAACAATGCCGCTAGGGCAACTGATACAAAATGGTGTCTAGTGAAGGCACCTAGCGGGAGAAGTCGGAACTAGCGTTCTACCAACTGCCAGAGAAAAATTCTCGTTACTTTTGGGTCCCCCCTCGTATATTAGAAACTTTATCATTAATCTGTCTGTAGGAATACACAATAAAGATTATGGGACTGTTGACTTATACTGTGTAGTTTGATCAGTTGAATCATTTATTTTTGCAGCTGATGAAGTCAGTTACTAGATTGATACATCGATCTGATAAAATTACCGTTAAGGAGATGTAAACATTCATAGGAATAGCTGCCATGTGTTTCCTTTCCAAAATCTAAAATATTGAAAAATAAAAATCTAAAAACGTTAAACAGCTTATCTGATTACCATCACTAGCAAAGTCCTAGACGTTAGTAATTTCAATCGTAACTAAACGACAAGACAATAAGAGCCATAAGCTTTTGAAACTTGTTGGGTTTATAAAATAGGTTAATTACCTTCTGTCAACGTTTCTTAAAATCCTTTTAGGATAACTCGAGTTTCGACACCATTTGGTGTCATCATCAGATCGGATATGAATTAGGTCAAAACATTTTGATGTATATACATCTGTCAGATATTAAAAAAATTAAAAACAACACATAACATTACATAAATAATAAATAAACTATATCACAATAAAACAACATTACAACAATGAAATATAAAAACAACGCGGCCGCAAACGAACCTGTACAGGAACGCCCCCACGGTAAGACTAATCAATGCCGATTTGACCTTGGTTCAATTTTATCAATCTGATATAGCCAATTTCTCGTTCTATATGATCGATTCTATTAAATAAAACATTATTGGTATGTATTGCTTTTTCATTTAGGACACGAATTGTAATTCCTATTCAATCGTGTCCTAAATGAAAAAGCAATACATACCAATAATGTTTTATTTAATAGAATCGATCATATAGAACAAGAAATTGGCTATATCAGATCGATAAAATTGAACCAAGGTCAAACCGGCATTGATTAGTCTTACCGTGGGGGCGTTCCTGTACAGGTTCGTTTGCGGCCGCGTTGTTTTTATATTTCATTGTTGTAATGTTGTTTTATTGTGATATAGTTTATTTATTATTTATGTAATGTTATGTGTTGTTTTTAATTTTTTTTAATATCTGACGAGATGTATATACATCAAAATGTTTTGACCTAATTCATATCCGATCTGATGATGACACCAAATGGTGTCGAAACTCGAGTTATCCTAAAAGGATTTTAAGAAACGTTGACATAAGGTAATTAACCTATTTTATAGTCTTAATCGTTTCTGGAGGCAGAAAAATGTTTAAATTGTTGGGTTTGCCCCCCTCCCCTTGTTGGCAGCCTGCAGCAAGGTTGGATGGTTTTTAGTCATTAACAATTAATGATGGTCACACAAATTGTGACATGATTTGCAGATTATAAATGACAATGAAATAATGGAGATTGCAAAATTAAAACTGTGTACTCTGACACTGATAGATAATCTGTAAAACACGTAAATCTGTGAAACTGATAGAAATTCTGACAGTGATGTGTGTTTTTTGAAACATTCAAAAATCTTATTTTTTTTTTAACTTTATCTATATATAAAATATGATTTTGCAGTTCAGTATAATTTATAAACAAATTGGCTGAAATGATGTGTGATGTACAGTTATAAGTAGACTAAAACAAATAGAATTCAGATTTATTATCAGTGATTGGTATGTTGATGATAGATTTGGGAAATAAATGGATAATAGAAACATTAATTCATCTTTAGTTTTGTATTATTTGCACACAGTAACAGTAATTTTCAAACTTTAGATGCTGGGGCTCAAAAGTGTAAAAAATTTTATTTTTGATTTGAAAAAAATATGTGGTGTATCAAAACCTATTTTATCAATTTTACTTATTTTATTTATGTATTAAAAACAAATTTTAATCAAAACAAAATATAGTGTTCAGTTTTTAAAATTTCAAAATTGTAGGATACCATTAAAATGGGTGAATGGATAACCCAAAGGACAAATAAAAATTGTAAAAAATATATGCCAGGTATTGGAGTAAAGAGGATCTTAACCAAATCCAGCTGTAGCGTTTACTTTGAAAATTTTTAAACTTTAAGGATACAGCAGGGTAAAAGGATTTTAAAATTTTTATAAAAATTGAGAGTCTATATGTGATGTCTAGTTATGAGGAATTTTATTCAAAATACAAACTTCGTATCTTTAATTAGTTGACAAAATTAATACAGTATATCTCAAGACTGCTTCAAAGTTGTCAGCTGTTTGCAAAAAATTTACATGGTGTTATAATATGTTACGTTATGTTATATTATGTTTGTTATGTTATATTTGTGAAAAACATTAGATATAGCATAACAGATGTCTATGGAAACATAGATAATTTAAAAGGTACAGGACTGAATTATTTGTTATTTAGGTATTATGGTTATAAATTTAACTAAAAAAACTATTATATACTAAACAATATTATATAAAAAACTAATGTTGTTCAGAATTTTTAATGTTTATTGTGACTGCCTGCCTGCATTGCAACTGTTTTCTACCAAAACAGTAGAGTAATTGAGGTTTTCATAATGTTTCTGGTAATAGAAAAATTAATATAGAAATTCATATGATAATAAATGTATTTTGTTCAAAATAGCTAACAATTGTGCAGCTCAGGGAGTTCATTAGTTATACTTTGCTTGGCTTATTTTGATGTACAGTTTATATTAGAAAATGTTAACAAGAACAATTTTATATGCATTTATTATTTATATACAGCTGTAAGTTGCTAGACGCTTGTTATAAACAACTGGATATTTGTAAAGCAATTTATGATCAACTCTGTATAGGCTAAAAAACACGTAATAACTTCCGTGATTACCAGTTAACCATTATATAAACATCATGATTATCGTTCATTGTGTTACAGCATAATCACACCAGAGGTCAACTAGCATTTATTTGATGTCTGTACTTAGGTTGACCTAATGATAGCAAATGTCGTGTAACAGCAAATAAAATGGAGATACAATTAAAACTAAAAAAAGATACATATACAGATATTAAGACTGTTTTGTGAAAATATTTATAAACACAACTGATTTTGAGATGTTACGAACGTCAGAACTATCATCGGAATGTCAGTGAAACACCAACAGATTGAGCCACTTGCCTCCTTTTTATACACAAGAATACAATTAGGACTGATAAAATTTGGAAGTTAAAAATTATTAGAATCATCACTGTATGGTTGTCACTTAGAAAATTTGTATTCATTTTCAAATCTGGTAAATTCCTGTTTGTACTTGTTACAGTAAAATAATTAAATAAATTACTTACTTGGTACAGTAAATAGATAAATGATTTTTTAAGTTGTACATACTAGTAGTAACTTGCAGTAAAAATTTTAAGTAAGGGCATTTAAAACTGAAAGCTCAAACATTTCTGATTCTGCGGTGTTTGTGGATGAAAATGACAAGAGTACTCTGAGAAAGGTTACATGTTTGAGACACTATGTATGAAGAGAATTAATAAAGGAAATACTAAAGCCTATAAGGGAAGAAAATAAATATTTGAAGTTTGAAGAAATTATGTAAAAACAAGTGGAAATGTTTCACTACCTGAGAGTGACAACAGAGATAAAGGAACGTGTCAAAGGTGTTAAAACTGAATTATGCCATAAACAGAAAACGTAAACAAGCAGGAAATTCTTTACTAGATGTGTACAGTGGAGCAACGAGGGGGTTTCAAGGGTTAAACCCCCCCTTCCACAACATAGAGAGAAAAAGAAATGGGGAGTGTAAAAAATAAAATTGTTATAAAAGTCTAATTAAGAGATTAGGCTAATTGGTTATGTGAGTATGAATATTGTTACGACGTCACAGAACAATCTACGTGTTTATCGAACGTTCCAGAGAGGTCCAGAATGTAAGCGTGTGGCGTACGTGCTTGTAGACGCATTTGCGAGAGAGTTCTCGATGCCGCCAGCCGTGCGGACTGTGTCAAGGCTGCAGTTAATTACGTTGTTCATAACGAACGCTAAGACGCAACTAGGAATCTTCTAGATATTCGACTGGCTATAAATACCAGTACTCAACGACATTCATGCCAGTATTAGTGCGATATATTTACAGGGCGGTTCGAATTATTACTGTGTACATTCAAGTGGTTGTTAGTGAAGTGTTGGGTTTTATAATCGGGCGGTATAATTACAATTTATTGTAATACAATTGTGTTTAATATTAGTGACATTTTATTGCGTGTGAACAATTTTCATTGATTTGTTGTAGAGACTGTTGTTAATTACGAACTGTTTAACTGTAAAAATTAAAGTTGGTGATTAATGACTTAACTGGTGTCTTGTACTTATTTTGTTTCCACTGTACCTACGACGATTGAGTAGACTGTTGTAACAGTGGCGTCAGAACTGAGATAAAATGGTTAACAGTGGAAACAGTGGACACTTTGTACAAGACGAGTGTGATTCGTAATTAATCGGTAAACATGGATCCCAGTCAGATGATGGAAGCTTTACAAACACTGCTGCGGCAGACACAGGATGAGAAACGCAGACAGGAGGCGGAAGAAGCAGAGAAAAGACGCAGGCAGGAGGCAGAAGAAGCAGCTGAAAAACGTAAGCAGGAAGCAGATGACATCAAAGCCTTAATTCAAGAACAAAAGCAGATGCAAGAACATCTACAGCAGAATTGGGTCTCCTACGTGGTGGCGTAGGTGAATTACGAGGTGAGCTTAATAATCAGATTAGCAGAATATCTGATGTAGAAGAATCCATGTCAAATAAAATAGCTGAAGTTGAACAGTTCATGAAAATACAACCAAAACAAATTTCTGAACAGACTGTACCAATGATAAAACAGGAAATAAGTCAGTAGAGAAAGTCACTATGCCTGCAGTAGGGACAGTTCATGTCAAAGCTTCAACCTTTGATGGAAGCAGTCACTGGGCAACGTACCTCCGCCAATTTGAAGCTGCTGCATGCGCAAATGATTGGACAGAGAAAGACAAGGCAGTCTCACTCGTTCTCGCATTAAAAGGACTGTGATGGTACAATTCTGGTACAATATTAAATTTATAAAAACATGGTACAAAAGACCATAATTATTGTATTCATTTATTTTTAACAATTTGGTAATAATTATTTAAATATTTCATAATCCCTGTGAAGCTGTGGTGAGTGGACTATATAAATATTTTATAATACGCAAATGTGAATTGACAGGATTCTGACCGTTTTCATTGCAAAACGACAAAACACAGCAAAAAACGTATGTCACATACCGAGATAAAGTGACGAGCCCTGATGACGTCAGTGGTACGGAATGCATATTGCCGTAAACAACTCGAGGCTTGGCTATATGAACAATATCCTGATGACGTAGTTTTTACCCCACCTACGCAATGTGAAACAAAGACTGTGTGTCATTTCATCCGAAAGCGTGAACGTAGCCGGCCGGCAAAAAGGTTCACCAAGTGTGAATTTTCACTTTTACACCACCAAAAGTGGTTAATTAACTGTCTAAAATCTCGGAAATGTTGGGGCGATAAAGAACTTGAACAGGTGTCATCGGCCGATGGGTCGTTAAGGAACGGCGTGCGTATAGGATCTGCCCAAAGTCTTTTCGTGGGCAGACACAACGGTGTGGGCCTTAAAAGCGATGTAAAGTAGGAACAGATTGTGCACGATCGGACGACCCTAGCAGTGCGGTGAGACCTGTCCAAAATTTGGTGAGAATGTTCCAACATTTTTTATTTCACGTAAAACAACATCATTCAATGTTAAAATGACCAACTAAAAATTCTTTCAATATTAAAATGACCAATTTTAAACCAAATTTTATTTAAAATTTTAAATGAGCTCAAAAATAAATAAATTGTACCAGAGCGTGAGAGAGAGAGAGTGACTTAAATTTTCTAAGTGCTGGGTTGTACGAGATATGTATATATATGTTTAATGTTTAATAATCACATATCCAATGTTTCATGTTTACTCGTAGATATTTTGGAGGGTTTAATGTTTGCTAAACGCACCATGGCGTAATATGTACGTAGAGTCTTTTGGAAAATAAATTGGGTATATCATTGGTAAAAATTGTAACAAGGTATTATTATTTCATATAACAATTTCCGCTGCTCAAGAGTTCGCTTAAACGAATTCCTGCCCTATAGTGACTTTGAAAGGTAAGTAAAATTACAAAATATGTACGTCTATATTTACTTTCTTGCAATCAAGATGGCGCCCGACCTTTGAAATTAAATTAAAGCAAAGACGTTATATCGTATATTTTATTATCAGCAATAAACGTAATATAACAGGACCAGCGGCAGAACTACTACAGAAAGTGCCACCTGACAGCCAGAACATCTATGCTGAGTTGATAAAAGCTCTAGAATTACAGTATGGTGATAAACATTTGCGAGATGTGTACTACGCCCAGTTGAGAGCAAGGCGACAGCATTCCGGGGAGAGCCTTCAAGAGTTTGAAGCAAGTATCGACAGACTAATTAGACTGGCCTATCCTGAAGCGCCAGAAGACTTTCGAACAAGTTTTGTGATGCAGACATGTACTGCCGGTGTCCGAGACAACGAACTACAGCAAGTGTTACGAATGGCAAGACACCAGAACAGTGCGGATGCCCTGGTACGTGCTTTGCAATTTGAGGCTGCCAAATCAGCGTCTGGTTGGACAAGTCATAAAGTGCGCATGCTAAAAGATCGGGATGGCACAGACGATGAGGAAGAAGAACAAGGAACAGAGACTCGACGGTCGGCGCCACAGAATAAAATAAAGGATGGAAGACCGAAGTGTTATAGATGTGGAAAACCTGGACATCTACAACGGGATTGTCGGGTTAGAATTCAGCAGCAGGGAAATGAGCAATAGTCAGTACAACGGGGCGTATGCTGACTAATTGGAGGAACGAAGCCCCTAGACAATACGCCGGATTTGTTCAAGAAAGGCCAACCTCAATTATAGTTGACACAGGCGCAACAGTTTCTATTGTGCACCCTGACGTGGTGAAAGATCTCAAGCCAATCTGGTGCTCTTGCAGCTTGCGAATGGCCTGTAAAAGTGTTTGGAAAAGTGAAGATACACCTACGCCTCGGTCGACTTGAGTTTAATCATCAAGTACTTGTTGCAGACATTGTGGATGAAGCAATTCTTGGTGTGGACGTTATGAATGCATACAGATTTATAGTCGACTTCAAAAACAATGTCTTGAGAATCGGAGGCGAAGAGGTAATGCTATCAACAATGACGACAGCAGAAAAATCGATGGACGTCAAAACCAAGTGGCCATAACTGTTCCGCCAAACTCCGAAAAGATCATCATGGTTAGAACCGATGTAGATACTAGGAGCAACCAGTGCTCTATATTCGAACCCCAGGTAGTCAGGACACCGGGCATACTAATTGCCAGAAGTTTAGTAAAACCTGACGAAACCGGAAATGTACCTATTAGAGTGACGAATATTTTGGATCAAGCTATCACTTTACAAAGCAATACGCTCCTAGGCAAATTGACTCCTGTGGCCTGGGTAGCCGCAATAACGCAATGAAGATCCAGTTCTTCGGATACTTCCAAATTACCAGAGGAACTGCGGGAATTATTTAACAGATCTTCTAACAACCTCTCAAGTGGTGAGGTAAAAGAACTCAGCCAGTTTTTACACAAATTCAAAGATTGTTTTGTAGTTCGGGGACAGTCACTGGGAAGAACCTCTCTTGTGCAACATCGCATCAATACCGGGGACACAACACCGATACGCGAACCTCCTCGAAGGCCTCCATTATCTAAACAAGAGGAAATGTCTCGGTTAGTACAGGACATGTTGACAGAGGGAGTAATCGAACCTTCGTCAAGTGCATGGTCTTCTCCTGTAGTGCTGGTAGCGAAGAAGGATGGTGGATTGCGTTTCTGGGTAGACTACCGGAGGTTAAATGACGTTACAAAGAAAGACTGCTATCCATTACCTCGCGTTGACGATACACTCGACACGTCCGGAGCACGGTGGTTTTCCACATTGGACCTGAAGAGTGGACATTGGCAAGTGGGTCTTCATCAAGAAGACAAGGAAAAGACCGCTTTCTCGACCCCAAGTGGCTTATTCCAATTTAACGTCATGCCATTTGGACTCTGTAATGCACCGGCAACATTTGAGAGATTGATGGACCTGGTACTCCGAGGCCTGACGTGGAAAACTTGCCTTGTTTACTTAGACAATGTCATAGTGATCGGGAAGACTTTCGAAGACCATTTGGAAAACCTTAAGGAAGTTCTAACTAGAATTCACGGTGCACAACTGAAGCTGAGCCCAAAGAAGTGTTGTCTATTCCAGAAGGAAGTACAGTATCTGGGCCATCTGGTTTCAGCAGCGGGTGTTAGCATGGATCCTAATAAAGTAGACACTGTAAGAGACTGGCCAGTTCCGAAGAGTAAACAGGAAGTTCGGAGTTTCCTGGGGTTATGCTCATATTACCGACGTTTTGTGAAAGGCTTCGCTACTATTGCTAAACCACTACTTGAGCTAACGGAAAATAAACAAAATTTCAAGTGGTCGGGAGAGCGTGACCAAGCATTTAGAACGTTGAAGATTGCATTATGTTCGCAGCCAATTCTCGCTTTTCCAGCTTCCGAAGGGAAGTACATCATAGACACAGACGCAAGCAATACTGGTCTAGGAGCAGTTTTGTCTCAAGTGCAGAATGGTGAAGAACGAGTAATAGCGTATTACAGCAAGACGCTTTCTAAACCAGAGAGAAATTATTGTGTTACAAGGAGAGAGTTGCTGGCAATCATCCGAGCGTTGGAGCACTTCCATAAATACCTCTATGGAAGAGAGTTTTCACTACGTACCGACCATGCTGCGCTTGCATGGCTCTTAAGATTTAAAAATCCGGAAGGACAGTTGGCAAGGTGGCTTGATTGTCTGCAAGAGTACAACTTCAAGGTACAACATCGGAGGGGCGCCTGCATGGTAATGCAGATGGCTTATCACGAAGACCGTGCCCGGAAGACTGCCGACATTGCCACAGAAAGGAAGAACAAAACTCAAGCGAACATGTTCAAACCATCACTGTAGATTTCCTGGCTGACGGCTGGACAACACAAGACTGTCGACAAGAACAGATGACTGATGAAGACATTGGACCGATCTTGACAGCAAAAGAGGAAGGTCGCCGCCCGGATTGGCAAGATATCTGCCATGGTTCCGAAGTGCTGAAGGGTTACTGGGCACAATGGGAATCTCTCACCTTAGAAAACGGATTGCTGAAAAGGGGTTGGGAAAGTGCATATGGACGAGACGTGGTCATGCAGTTGATAGTTCCCCGAAGTAAAGTGCAGTCTGTTTTGAAGGAGATGCATAATGGAACATCTGGAGGCCATCTTGGCATTAACAAAACCCTTGACAAAATACGGAAGCAATTCTATTGGCTTCATCTTCACCACGACGTAGAGGAATGGGTTCGGATGTGTGAAATATGTGCTGCAAGTAAGGGCCCACAAACCAGAAGCAGGAGGAAAATGAGACAGTATAACGTTGGACAACCTTTCGAGAGAATTGCCATAGACATTGCTGGACCATTCCCAGTTACTGACGATGGAAACCGGTACATCATGGTTGTAGGGCACTACTTTACTAAGTGGGTGGAAGCTTACGCAATTCCAAATCAAGAGGTTACCACTGTGGCAAAACAGTTAGTTCACAACTTCTGTTGCCGTTATGGAGCCCCTATGGAAATCCATTAGGACCAAGGGAGAAATTTCGAATCAGGAGTGTTTAAAGAATTATGCCGTCTACTCGTAATTCGAAAGACCAGGACAACCCCTCTGCATCCTCAGTCGGATGGGATGGTTGAGAGATTCAATAGGACACTTGAACAGCATCTTTCGAAGGTTGTTGACGAGAACCAAACAGACTGGGACCAACGTATACCACTATTCCTCATGGCGTATAGATCATCAGTACACGACACAACCAGCATGACTCCAGCAAAATTGGTGTTTGGGCGGGAGATTCGTCTTCCTGGGGACTTAATGTTCGGATCATCTGAGACTCAGTCCCAAGAGCCGCAGAACTATTCCTCGCAATTAGAAAACCAACTGCGAGAAATGAATCTCTTGGTAAGAGGACGGCTGAAGATTGCCAGTGATAAAATGAAAACTCTGTATGACCTTCGCAGCAATAGTGTGGGTTTCCAAGAATGAGATCAGGTCTGGTTGTTCAATCCAAAGCGCCGTCGTGGTCGCTCACCTAAGCTTCAGTCTAACTGGGAAGGACCCTACACTGTGAAAAAAAGAATTAAAGGTGTTGTTTATCGGATTCAACAGGAAGGACAGCGAAAGTTCAAGGTCTTCCACCTAGATTGCCTGGCTAAGTACAACGTTAGAGACGGTTTGCCAGTTCGGGACGAACAGGCTTAAGGAGGAGGCAGTGTTATGACGTCACAGAACAATCTATGTGTTTATCGAACGTTCCAGAGAGATCCAGAATGTAAGCGTGTGGTGTACGTTGTAACGTAACGAAGCTAAGGTCCCCTACATTACATAAAAACTTTATAATTATCAAAATAAAACAACATTAATTGTTTTATTATAATTAAGGTCAGAAAAGTAAACCTTCGTAAAATAAACAAATCAGTAATACCAAGTAAGGCTACTAGGTAATAGAAAAATAGAAATGTCTATAATTACAAACTATGAAGTGGTCAGTGGAAAGTGTAAGCTATAAGCAGTGTCAAACAATGTGAAAATACTATAGACAGATTCATTAATTGTCTATAGATAATTATATACTAAAGAGGAGACTAATTAATTGGTATTTAATATTTTATAATAATATGCATGTTATTATGTTTTGTCATGTTATTGGGTTTTAATGGTATTTATTTTGTCTTTTGTATGTAGCAGGAGTGAAGCAATTGCTTTGAGAAAACATCAATTCATGGATGTTAATTTCATTTATGTTAAACTTTAGAAGAGTAAATATTTATATACTTACTTTGAATAAATAATAGAGATATTATTATTAGATTATATTTGCAAAATTGGCCATGAAGGCAATAATTGTTGATAAGTTGCCAAAGGGTTATTGTAATTATGTTATAAACAGATGAATACTAAAATAAATAATAATAAATTGAAATCAGGATGAAATAAAATTGGAATGATTGGCCATAAGCCAGTGACACATTGTACAGTAGGTCAGATCAGAAAAGTTAAAATACAAAAAAAATATAACACATGTAATAAAACAAATAGCCCTAAAATTAGTATTTTGTAAAGGGAAAATAATACCTATTAGACTAAGTCGATCAAGAAGAATATGTAGCAAAATGTATATAGTTTACTAGCACAGATTATGTGAAAGTTTTATATGATGTAATGTAATTTTAATAAGGGAGTATTTTATTAAGTAAGTGCAAGAACATTTTTCTAATTACGGCTCTAGGATAACAAATATTATCCAATAACAGAACAAGGAATGGTTGTCATGGACGACAAAATAGGAGATATCTTGTTGATTCAACTCTCAATTGTTATAACAGTTCAGTTGATATAAATCTAGGAAAAGAAACCAAAAAACGTAATGAATAAATTTAATATAAATCAAAATTCATAAATAGTAATTAATTGAAAAGACAGTTGATCGACTTCCGAGTCTATCACTCAAAGAATATAATTCGATCTACCAATAAAGTTAAACAAATTTCTAAAAAATAAATTAACCACTCTGTTAACATCAAATGAGTAATAATGAAAATTAACCATAAATAAATGAAGACAATCCAAAGCCTGGAGAAGCCAAATTAATTAAATATCTTAAAAAACAAACAGAAAGAAATTTAAAATTACGTCCAGAACCTCACTTTTCACAACTGAGCGAAGACTTAATACTACACAAATTCCATTGGGACCTGTAACCACCAGAACCATGAATATTAGCGAAGATCAAAACTGAAACTTCTACTACATCCTGGGACACCAACACCAAACTTTTATTGAGAAGCTGGAGGCTGATATATTCCAGACATTGGTTCATCATTCTGCTCTCCGTCTCTGTGCAGTGAAACACGGCCATAATGAGTATCTTGTCAACGTACGGTAAAAAACCAGCTTATGTTTGAACTTTATTTAATAAGATTTTATAACTAAATTGTAATACCTAGTAACCTTAATTTGCATTGCCTGACCTTACTAATAGTCACAAGAACTCCATGTACCCTGAGATTAACAACAAATTAAAAAATATAATTAAATTAAAAAAAATCTAAACCCGAATTCAATGACTAATCGATTCAGTCCTGTGTGATCAATGTGTTGTATCTGTGGCATGAGAAAGCATCTGTTTTGAAAAAAAAATATATATAAAATAAAGAATCCTTCTTGAAATTGGCGATTTCTTGTTATTTGTAGAGTAATTAGTGCATTTTGAGTAAGTTGTAATTTACAGAGAGAGGAACGTGAGAAATACAGTAAGCGGACTTAACCTATAATAACAGGCTGACTGTAAACAACAGCGCTAGTCCGCGGACAGCTGGTGAATTACCAGAGAAGAGCGAATTATTTAAGCATCTTATTCTCCTCTCTTAATGCTGGAGGCAGACTAGGCCTGAATAATAACGATAGAATTACCTAATATATTAACTGGTGTTGAACATAATTCTTTCGGACGTTATTCAATTGCTATCCAATATTGAGATATCATCAACAATTGAATAATATCATCAATATAAAAAAAATATTATTTCTTTATAAATAGATTAATATTGTGGTGCTTAAGAGAGACCCCTTACAACTTTATAAATAAGAAAAAAAACACTGAAATAAAAAAGTTATATTACAAATTGATACCGACAACGTTGGGGTTTTTAAACACTCTCAAATTTAATTAATAACATAAACGATTGGTAACAAATTGACGAACCCAACAGTGGGGCTTAAGAAAAACATAACATACTAATACAATTAATACTATTGGTAAAGATATATTACAAATTGACGTCAACAACGTGGGGCGTTTTTAAACCTTATTATACTGATTATATTGCTGTATATAACAAATTGACGTACAAACGTGGGGCTTAATTAGGCGAAAGTTTCGAAGAGTATAAGGAGTCGTTTGAACATAACGTGCTTGTAGACGCATTTGCGAGAGAGTCTCGATGCCGCCAGCCGTCCGGACTGTGTCAAGGCCTCAGTTAATTATGTAGTTCATACGAACGCTAAGACGCAATTAGGAATCGTCTAGATATTCGACTGGGTATAAACACCAGTACTCAACGATGTTCTTGTCAGTATTAGTGCGATATATTTACAGAGCGGTTCGAGTTATTACCGTGTACGTTCAAGTGGTTGTTAGTGAAGTGTTGCGTTTTATAATCGGGTGGTATAATTACAATTTATTGTAATACAATTGTGTTTAATATTAGTGACATTTTATTGTGTGTGAACAATTTTCATTTGATTTGTTGTAGAGACTGTGTTGTTAATTACGAACTGTTTAACTGTAAACATTAAAGCTGGTGATTAATGACTTAACTGGTGTCTTGTACTTATTTTGTTTCCACTGTACCTACGACGATCGAGTAGACTGTCGTACCAATATTTTTAATTGAGGTATGCTACAGCTATGCAGATGATAGTATACGTAGTTAGTCAGCAAAATTGCCTAACTTTATAATTGTTGGACAGATAGCATTACTAATGGAGTGTGTAATATGGTGCAACATTAGGAAGCAGCCCAGTGAAAACCTCAATGTAATATTTTGTTCCTGGATTTTGTTGTCCATGACATGTCCATTGATTAACTAACTATAAATATATCACTGCTGACTCGGATCACTAATTTTTACTGGTAAAATGTTAAACTTTTACCTTATAGCCTGGACCAGTTTTTGATTATTACAAGCTTGGTTCAGCCTATAAAGTAAAAGTTTAATACTTTACCAATAAAAAATTAGTGATCTGAGTCAGTACTGATATATTTATAATTAGTAATATTTTGTTTAGTCATTGTACTAAGTCTGTGTTAAAAAGGGTTATGAACATGCATTGACTTTTAAAATGAGTGATTGTCATGAGCAACAAGTTAATATAAAATTTTGTGTTAAACTAGGAAAATTATTCATGGAAACATTTGAAATGTTACAAACAGCATATCAGGATGATACTGTTATGACTGTCTTCGTAGGTACAGGGAAAAACAAAATAAGTACAATACACCAATTAAGTCACTAATCACCAGCTTTAATTTTCACAGTTAACAGTTCGTAACACAGTCTCTTATAACAAATCAAGTAAAAATTGTTCACACGCAAGTAAATGCCAACTAATATTAAAACACAATTGTATTACAATATACCGTCTGATTATAAAACACAACACTTAACTAATAACCACTTGAATGCGCACAGAAATATCGCCCGATAATCCTTGTAATCCCCCGACAATAAACTCGGACCGCACTGTAAATATATCGCGACTAATACTGAAAACTAAGGCCGCTGCCGCCATGTATTTATACCTCCGCTCACAGATCAGAACGTTCCAAATTGCGTCTTAGCACCAGTGTGTACTACATAATTAATTTCGGCCTTGACACAGTCGACGCGGCTGGTGGCTTCGAGAAAACTCTTGCGAATGTGTCTAGAGTCACTTATGCCACACACACACATTAGAGCGAGATTCTTCTGGCACATTCGACAAACACGTAGACTGTTCTGTGATGTCGTAACAATACTTTAAGCCAAACTCAAGTGTACGAGAAGTGGAAACATTAAGACATCTCCAAAATTCAACTGATGATTCTATTTCAGGCCGGCCATCAACATCCAAACTGATGAAAGTGTTGAAAAAGTTAAGGAATTGATTTGTTCTAACTGTCATTAACTCTTCGCGAGGTAGCTGAAGAAGTAAGCATTGCACTGTGTGCTGTGTGCCATGAAATCACTGCACAAACGTTAGGCCTGCCCTGAAGCTTGGAAGTGACTGACAATGTATTAGTCCTTCAGTTTTGGGTGGAAAATAAGACGACAGTCATTCCACATCCTCCTTATTCACCAGATCTACCACCAGCGAACTTTTTTGTTCCCAGAATTAAAAATGAATGGTAATTTTCAGTCAATTAACTCAATAGGAAAATTCATTAGCCAAACTGCACAGCATCCTGAATGATGAGTTCCAGAAATATTTTGAAGAAATGTTGTGAGTGGGATGTGGAGGGACCACTTTGAAGTCAACAAGGTAAGCGGAACATTTTTTATTTAAAAAGTTCGGAAATTTTATGGAGAAACTTCATACACCTTACTAAGAATATTTTCAGTAAATTTGTATCAGTGTGTATAATATTTTTTGTCAATGGCACAATGTTAGTTCAGAATATGGTTTAATTTTATAACCGAAATGGGAGACCTCCTCCAGGATAAGGTCCCTGACAGCCATTATGTCCACCTACAAGGAAATGCAGACCAAATTTTTGAAGTAATTCAAACCTTGGAAAATGGTTTGATTTTAATTTAGACCTATATACGCTGTTTCTAGATTACAGACAAGCTTTTACCATGTTCTCTGCAAATGTTTTTTTTGTGATTCCATCCTCGTGCTACAAACAGTTGTTTTTTGTTGCATGAAATATAACAATGATTCTTTGGTGACAATGACCACCAGGGCATGATTGGTTTCACCATTTTTGGTCATTATGATGGATGTGATAGAGTATGTGTTGATGGTATTTATAGACTGAAGGTGTTGGATTGAATGAATGTATCGAGAAAGCTAATAATCTCACAAGGATGACTATGATAAACAGTGAGGCTAAAGTGACTATGATTGATAGGAGGATGAACAGAATTTAAAAATGGCTAGTGGTGTTAGGCAAGGGGATACTATCAGACTTTTTCTTCAACACAGTATTGCACAAAAATACAGGATTTTGATACAAATGGAAATCACTGACCAACACAGGTCCATGACTATGCAGTTGATATTCTGGTTAGCAGGAGTATTACATTTTTAGAAATGTTTCAAATAAATGAACAAAAAACTAAATATATGAAAATAAGTGCATCAATTCAAGAAGAAGTATTCAGAATTGTAAAGTCAGAATTATATATTTGAAAAAAAATTGTACAATTCGCAAACAGATCTGAATAATACAATCTAGAAACTGGTATTAGAAGACATCGACAAGAGGGTGACTACTGGAAACTTAGCATAACATACAAATAAGAATTTCTTTAGATCCAAAGTAATTTCCTGACCTACTAAAATGAAGCTTTATAGAACTCTGATTGACATTGAGCAGAAGCTTGGATCCTTTTTCAACAGCAAATATCACCACTTTAAAAGTTTTTGAACAGCAAGCAATAAGGAGACTATGGCTTTGTGAAAGAATAGAAATCTGGTGGAGGATGAGTAATAACTCTGAGTTAGGAAAGAATACACAAAGGAAGGGTGTAGTATGATTTATTAAGTCCAGAAGGATTGGCTGCATGGGGTGTGTGCGGAAAATGGGTTGAGATAGGCAACCAGACAGAATCCTGAATGGTGAGGCATGTAGGAAGGCCAAGAAGGCAATGGCTGGAAGAGGTGGAAGTGGGTTTGAAGGCTGGGAATCAGGAATTGAAGGAGTGAGGGAGGGAGAGGTGATTGGAGGAAGTGGAAGTCCAAGCATGAATATAGAAGAAGGGTACCTGATCAAGCACAGATTAGATAGATTAGCAGAATAGTGTTATGGTGGCTGAGAACTGAAAGAAGAAGTATTGGGAACCCACTAAAGAGATGATCTTGATGTTTTGAGAATGACTGTAGGAAAACTTGACTGGGCTACCCCAGTCATGGAAAGACACTTATCAGAACAAGAAGGCGATACAGTCATGGTCATATGATTCAGTGGCGGCTGGTGGTTCCAAATTTTGGTGGTTGAGTGGATGGGAGAGGGATTAAAAGAAATTGAACTATCAAACACAGTTTGATAATAGTAAATTATTACTATAATTTTAGAACCACAAACAGTGGATAACGTTTACCTTGAACCAACGTACACATTAAACCTGACACAACTTATAAATCAAGAAGGTTGTGCTGATTTCATACACAAAGTTGTGCTATAGAGCTACTAGTGGAGCGTTTGCAGAAACTTTGCAACCACCAAGCTTACATTGGGAACATAGGACAATTGTGAAGAGTAGCGCACGTCGTCCCATATGTTTGTGTAGTAAGCTCTGCCATTTACTATTGAAGCTGCAAGCAGCTTATAACCACCAGCCTGCATTTGAATTGTACACAAAAATTGCTGCATAAAATCTGACACGCTCTCTGTTGAAATTGATGACACTTTCAACTGCTTAATATTTTCGTATATTATTTTATAGTTTAGTTATTTTATACTGGTTATTTTACAATGCTGCAACCATAACACCAGCCACCACTGATTTGATTGTAAATTAAAGCAAAAATAATACCAAGCAGAGGACACTACTCTGTATTACAGTTACACTATAAATCCTGCTAAATTACATGCCGGTCTACAGCAGGTACTGTACAGTGATTCATCTTCTGGACAATTCGAGTTGAGTACTTCTTCAGACCCAGTGTAAACCTCAGTTAGTGGTTGGATCACAGGTGGTGGATAGTGAATGGTCCTCAGATATGGGGGTCAGCTGTGAATAAGGCTTGGTCAAGTAAGCAGTCCCAGACCAAGACGGCAGCAGTACCATGGTGTGGAGGTGTGACCTGAGACAATTATTAAAAACCACATAAGCCCTACGACGCTGCTGTGGCATTGCAAACAAGTGCCACCATTAACTAAGCATTCCCCTAAGGTCAAGAGAAGGCCACTATGAAGAAAAACCAAGAGGAAGACTAGGTTTCTGAAGCTGTAGTGAAAGCAACTGGTCTAGGAGATGGGTGCTATGATTGGTTCTCCATGTTATGGTCTAGGCATAGTGGCGACTATCCTATCCTGTAAAAATTATGTTTGCAAATAATTTAACGAATGAAATCAGACAGTCTTCATCATAACGAAATAAGGATACAAACTTGTTTTTGTGTAGATGATGAATGTGAGAGGGTGGAGAAGGTTGTGTGGCGAGAGGACAGAATGGAAGAAAATCATTGGAAGACTCATTGGATTGTTATGACAGAAGAAGACATGTTTTGAGGAATACATTGTGTATAAAAATTGAGGATCTGCTTTGGTGAACAATTTATGTCATGTCCGCAAACTTAGAACAATTGTAAAAACTGTTTTACAAAAATTTTAAAAAAGAAAAAATTAAAAGATGTAGGAATGCTGTAGTTTTGTATCTGATTGAATAGAATATAAACTGAACAAATATATCCTCCCAAAATGCACAGAACTGAATTAAAGAATAAATGCGAATGCGATGATATTTTTGTGGTATAAAACATTTGATTAACAGAGAAGGGGCATGTTATTATTGGGTCCAGTTAAAGAGTCTTTTATCTTTTGGAAAGTCAAGTAATCTTGGCATTGTTAGGGTTGCTGGCTGTCTCAAGAAATGGAAAACCCCAGTTACCAAACCTGCTAATGAAAGGTGTTTTTTTAAGTTCGTAAAGTGATTATTTAAACAAACAATAAACTTCAAGCTCTTGATAAACTACAATTTGAACTAGTATCCTATGTCGAGCGTAAAATAGCTTCAATGAATCTACAGAACAACTAAAAAAATTCTTGGATTTCGTTGTCCATGACGTGTCCGTTACTTAACTAAATATAATTATTTCACTACCGACTCGGAACACAAAGTTTTTTATGGGTAAAAATGTAAAAGTTTTACCTTATAACCTGAACCGGTTTTCACTTTTAAAAAGCTTCTTCAGAGGCTGCTGCTGGGAGCACTGTCCGTCGTGTTGGCGACGATATCGACTTTCAAAAAAGATCGATGTTGTGTGTGTGGGGTGTGATATGTTTGTATAATGCGTGTGATTTGAATTGTGTCTGTTCGTTTAGGATGTCGTTTTTATTTGTTTTCGTGTGTTTGTATATTTTCAATTGTTCTAGAGTGTCTAGTTTTCGGCTTCTTGTATATACGTGTAGAATGTCCATGGTATTGTCGATGTTTTTCTATATGTGGTTTGCTTCAATGAGGTGGTTTGCAAAGGTGGATTCTGTAGTGGAGTGGAGTGCCTTTGTGTGTTCAGTGTATCTTTGTTTGAAGCTACGTCCTGTCTGGCCTATGTAGAAGTTGTTGCAAACCGACTACAACTGACACACTAGTACACAACTCCTCCAATCACCCAATACAACACAATCTACCTGCTTTCAGAATCATGATACATAGACTTAACAACATCCCTCCAGATGAAAAAGACTACAAAGGCGAACTAAACACAATAAAATATCTAGCAGAATCCAACGGATATGACAGAATAATAGTCAGTAAACTCCTACACAAAACAAACAACAGACAAAGACAGAAAACAACAAATTCATAACACTAACATACATCAACAAACAAACTGAAAAAATAGCCCACAAATTCAAAAAAGCAGGATACAGAA
Organism: Magicicada septendecula; assembly: GCA_034769895.1. Classification (NCBI taxonomy): domain Eukaryota; kingdom Metazoa; phylum Arthropoda; class Insecta; order Hemiptera; family Cicadidae; genus Magicicada; species Magicicada septendecula. The sequence goes on from CM068372.1 coordinate 38,701,024, forward strand.
TCGCATACAAAACTACTAACAAAACAGAAAACACACACACAAAGCACACAACAAATTCGATCTACCTGGTGTTTACAAACTAAATTGCTCAGATTGCAACAAGTTTTACATAGGCCAGACAGGATGTAGCTTCAAACAAAGATACATTGAACACACAAAGGCACTCCACTCCACTACAGAATCCACCTTTGCAAACCACCTCATGGAAGCAAACCACACATAGAAAAACATCAACAATAACATGGACATTCTACACATACACACAAAAGGCCGAAAACTATACACTCTAGAACAACTGGAAATATACAAACACACAAAAATGACATCCTAAACGAACAAACACAATTCAAATCACACGCATTATTCGAACATATCACACCCCACACACACACAACATCGATCTTTCGAAAGTCGATATCGTTGCCAACAACAAGACGGACAGTACTCCCAGCGGCAGCCTCTGAAGAAGCTTTTTAAAAGCGAAAACCGTTTCAGGTTATAAGGTAAACCCATAAAAAACTTTGTGTTCTGAGTCGGTAGTGAAATAATTATATTTAACTAAAAAAAGGTCAAGAAGTAGTTAAACGTGTGATGAGTGAAAGCTAATGAACCAAATTCAACATTTACATTATAATTTACAATACAAAGAAAATTTGATCCATCCACCTTGCTTGATGTTCTCATTACTTTGGATGTGTCATTATTTATTCTTCTACTGTTGTCATTCCCCATCTCACTGATTGTACGAACAATCTGTGCACTCCATTTATATTTGTTAAATTAAGAACATTCAAAGCATAACATACATTACAGATGATTTTTGGGCGTTATTGCTTTGAGAACCTTACGTTACATATTGCACTTAACCCATCTGCAATTTTGGAATAAAGTGTTGAAGTGTCCAGTAATGTAAAAAGACACCGATGACATTGATTAAAAAACCAAAAATTGTTTGTATGCTATTTAATGAAATTCTAGTTGTTCATGTTAAAAATAAACTGGTGTTCTGAACATTTTGTACTGCTTGATTTATGCAGAAATCGGACATCTGTGCAGTTATGTATAGTCTTTTACAAGTAAAACATGTTGTGGGCAATTTGAAAATTTTCATTGTTTCTAGTGTTAACTAATAAGTTAAATCTGAAAAAGTAACTTTTTTAGTCTGTCATAGCAAAATATATATATAAATATTTTTTGCGACTTCGCAAAAATATGAAAATGAGTAGCTGTCCTTTCTGCAGTTAGGGGACATAACATAACAGTTTGTAGCTGCACAAAGATTTCTGCATATTCAGTTAATATTGGACTTCACAGTAGTGGTGGTAAATCCTACTGACTCCTATTCTAAATTTGGAAAACATTCTCTTCTTGGTTGCTTTTACTTCAGCTTGGGATACATTCATTTGGCCTAACATCCTGCGTTGACCTATTTTACTACTGAAGAAGGCCTCTGGTGGGTGCCGAAATGTGTAATGAGAAAATGACATCACCAAGCAATCAACCATGGCCCAATAGCCAGGAACTTATTATTACCTATTTGAATATTCTCTTCTCTGATTATAATCTGAATATATTTAATTATTGCAGTGTTACTATTTAATTTAAACTGTATTGTAAATTATTACGTACATACATCCTCGGCGCTACAGCCCAGTCCGGGCCCTGGCTTCCAAAAGAAATCTTCCCCACTGGTCTCTACTCCCGGCCAATGTCCACCAGTTTGCTGCACCCAGCCTCACTGTCTCCTTACCAACCTGGTCCAGCCATCTTGTACGCGGTCTTCCCTTCCTTCTCCTTCCCATCGGCAAATAATTCATCACTCTTTTTGGGATTCTATCCTCCGCCATTCTCTGCACATGACCAGCCCAATCCAATCTGTTAATTTATATGAGTTGCACGATCGGAAGATCTTTAAACCTTTCGTACAACTCTCGATTATGCAGTCGCCTTCAAATGTCGTTTTCCCTCACAGGGCCATAGATTCTCCTCAGTACCCTCCTCTCAAAAACGGATAGTTTCTGCTCATCTAGTTTTTTTAACACCCAGTATTCCGAGCCATACATCAGGACTGGTCTAATCAAGGTCTTGTATAGGGTGGTTTTTGTATCTTTACTTATTAACTTTGACTTAAAATGTTTCACCAGTCCGTAGTAACACCTATTAGCAGATAATATCCGTTTTTCAATATCTCTAGAGGAGTCATTTCCAGGGTCCACATATGACCCGAGATATGGGAAACCCTGAACCTTTTCAAATTCATAATCGTTAATGCGCAGGGACAGGGCACGAGTGTTGGCACCTACAACCATATATTTGGTTTTGCTTTGGTTTATAACCAAGCCCATAGCCTTAGCGGACAACTCCAGTTCCTGAAAGGCTTAATTTAAGCCAGATTCAGACCTACTTATGACGTCAATGTCATCGGCATAGGCCAGAACCTGTACCTACTTGTGAAATATGTGTCCGCTAGTTTGAATCCCTGATGACCTTTTCTAGAGCTATGTTGAACAACAGATACGCTAAGGCATCTCCTTGTTTCAACCCATTCAATGTTTTTAAGGAGTTAGATAGTTTTGATTGTATTCTGATTTGGCACTTAGAATTGGACATAACTACTCCAACCATATGCACCAACTTAGATGGTATATTCAACTCCTTCATAGCTCTATATAGCATTTTCCGGTTGATTGAATCATATGCCGACTGGAAATCCACAAAGAGATGGTGAGTGGCCACTCCATATTCCAACGTTTTTTCCAGGATTTGCCTTAGTGTAAATATTTGGTCTGTTGTTGACCTATTCCTAGTGAATCCACACTGATATTCTTTTATGTTTTCCTCAGCGTAGGGAAGCAGCCTAGAAAATATGATGTTGGACAATACCTTATATGCTGTATTAAGTAGAGAGATGCCCCTATAATTTTTACATATGAGCGGATCACCCTTTTTATGTATTAAACACACCACCCCATTGTTCCACTCATCAGGCATTACCTCCTCCAGCCATATTCGCTCTATGAGATGGGCAAATTCATTTATGAAATCTCCTCCTGCGCTCTTTAATAGTTCCCCTGGTAAACCATCGGAACCTGCTGCCTTGTTATTTTTAAGCTTTTCTAGAGCTTCATACACCTCGTCATAGGATGGCACCAACTCCTCTCTAACATCCTCGAATTCTCCTGCTTCCTCTTCATTCTCAGATGCTTCCATCAAAGCCTCCCCAACTGAGCCTAGCAACTCTTCGAAGTGTTCTGTCCATCTCCTGATTACGCCAGCATTATCACTCACAAGGCCACCATTATTATCCCTACAGGCATTTGTTCTAGGCTGAAATTCCTGTCTCATATCATTCACCTTCCTGTACATATCTCGGCTCAGCCTTTTACTCTTATATTCCTCTATCTTTTTCATCTGTCTCATCATATACTCCCTCTTTTTTCCTCTATGAATCTTCTTTTCCCTCCGCCTGGCCTTCCTGTATTCCTCTTGAACAGCCCTAGTGCATTTCCTTTGGATCATAAATTTGTATGTCTTGTTTTTGAAGTCAGTTGCCTCTTCACACTCCTTATCAAACCACTCATCTCGCCCATGTCTCTTCTTCAAACCAACGATTTCTTCTCCTGTGGTCACTAACATGTTATTTAGATTAAGCCAGTGGTTTTCTATATCTTGTTCCTCACGGCATTCAAGTCTCCACTGTCTAATTTTCTCATTAGTAACTTCCTCGAACCTCCGTTTTATTTCTTCTTCCTTTAGTATTTCTGTATTGTATCTAACAGTCTTTATTCCTTTTTCATTTCTATTATTGGAGATTCTAGCTCTCAGTTTTGCAACTACGAGATAGTGATCGCTATCCATGTTGGCACTTCTATAAACTCTAATAATTGTAAATTATTATTAGTATTTATTGAACAACAGAAGTGAGTTCCCAGTTTTAACACAACGGTTTGGCATTTGTCTGTCTGTGTACCTATTTGGGGTGTGTCTCATGATAACTTATCAACGCATCAACCAATTTTCATAAAACTGGGCATACATGTCTATACTTTTATCCTACACCACCCTATTATTTTTTTGGGGGAGGGGGCAGGAGGCAGTAATGTGACAGGTCAAAATTATGAACAAATTGAAAAAGCTCATGCGGGGTATTGCCTTAAAGGGAATTTTAACCACAATCAGAGAATAGTGTTCACTTTTTTAAATTTGTGGACGACAGGGCCCAAAAAGTGGGTAACAGTTATTTTTTAATCACAAAAATTCATTAGGTTTATCAAATTAAAGACAGTTTTAACTACAATCTATGTATAGGGCCTAGTGTTTGTTTTCGAAAATTTCAAAATTTAAGGATCTCTTAGGGCCCAAAAAAGAGATAAAAAATTACAAAAATCTTGCAGGGTTTAGACTAAAAGGAATTTTAACCCAAGTCTGAGTGTTTTGAATATTTAGTGCTTATTGTATGATTGTCTGCTCTACAATAGAAATAGTAGAGTAATCGAGATTTTTGTAATTTTTTTCCATAACTGAAAAACGATATCAAAATTTATGTAATAATAAATGTTTTTGATTCAAACAGTGAATGAGTTCTGCAGCTCAGGGAGCATACTAGTATATTTATTTATTATTATACAGAAAACATTGACTGGTAGTAATTATTTACAACGATGTAATAACACAGACAGATGTTCCACAATGCACAACACTAATGAATGTAATGTAGACTACTTAAAGAAGGCCCCCACCACTTTCATGATTTGTACATTTATTTCTTCAGATATCTGAGCTAACTTCCACTATGTCGTAGTCTTCCATAGCCCCCAAGCTACTTCGATTTTTTGAGTAGCCTCCACCACTAATATGACAAATATCGTGTTCTACATAGAAGACGGCAACTGCAAACTTTCATGGTGCTCCCTTTATGTGCAGTTGAATAAAAAAAAGGTGAAATTCCTACCTGTTGAGATGTTCTGTCTGCAGTAATCTGGCGAGACTATAGAAAAGATCATCTTTTCTGATGGTGCACTATTTAATAACTTCATGTTGGCTGAATTGTCATCCACTCTGTAACAAAGACACTGTCCTTAGTGAATGCGAATTTAATAAGCTATTGTGTGCATTTAAAAATGTTTGCATATGTGGAGCATATAAAAATAATTGTATACAATTTTGTGTGTATTCATGTCTTTTGTTGTTAGCAGATTGTTTTCACAAACATAGTTTTTTAATAAATGTTTCTTTAATTGCAGTGTGAACATATTCAGGAAGAATAGTGAGGCTGTATATTCAACATAATGTATAGTGAGGCTGCATATTATATTCACATAGTGTTGCACAGACATATATAAGGGTCCTTTCATTTAAAAATAAAATTCTGTGTGTAGAGAGTACTATTTTATAAAATGCAGCACTTTTAAAATTCTGTAGGTCAGTGGGTTACAAACTGATGTTTTCAGCTATATATTGACTAATAGTCCAGTCAAATTATACCAGAAAAGGGCAAATAGGGGAAATAATTTATAAAGTTTTGATACTTTGCCATAATACTCGTTGGGGGTCTAGTAGTTGGAAACAAAAAAGTTTCCTCTCCTAGGGGGTGTGCGACCCTCCAACACCCCCCCCAAAAACAGCACTTTTTAGCGGATTTTTTCAATTTTTACACAAAACCAATTGATTTTGACAACAATCTCTATTACAAAAAATGGCCCCCATAACATGCTACACAAAAAAGATCCTATACATGTTTTGTGTACAAAGTACCGTTTTCATGTAACAGACGCCAGAAAAAGGGCGAAAAAAAACGATCTGATTTTGTCTTATTTTCAAGCTCATACGTATCTTCTTTCAATTTTTTTCTATATGGGAAACATTTTTTGTAATAGAGGTTGTTGTCAAAAATTGATTGGTTTTGCGTAAAAATTGAAAAAACCTGCTAATAAGTGCTGTTTTGGGGGGGTCGCGCACCCCCTAGGGGAGGGAACTTTTTGTTTCCAACTACTAGACCCCCAACAGTATTATGGCAAAGTATCAAAACTTTATAAATTATTTCCCCTAATTTGACTGGACTATAAGAATATGAGCCCTGAATACTGTTTACAATTAATTATTGGTTGTGCTGGTTAAGGTGTTGACTAATTGGACTCCCGTAAAGCACCTGTCAGCGATAGAGAAACTCAATTGTGGGGGTACACGACAATATTGGTAGGGATTGGCGTGACTTACAAAGCACGCGGTAACAACACAGAGGCTCGCTGGCCATCTGTGTGCGTCACGTTGAAAAATGAACTACGCTTTTACTTTATAATGAAAACTGAATACAACAAAAAATTATCTGTTACTTACTGATATCAGGGAAGTGGTTCAATTCCATCCAGCGAGTCGTCCTGATCATCTGTACAATCTGAAAAATCAGATTCATTGTCAGAAGTGTCGCTGTTGTCAAGTCGTATAATAAATGTTTCGGTTTCATTGTCTATTAACCTGTCTGTTTCTGCATATTTTTGTTCACACTTGACACTATGATCACAACACTTTTTCCAGTCTTCACTTGTTAATTCCGAAAAAAACTGTTCAACCATTTCATGAACTACATTCAATTGATTGGATATGTTACGAGACACGATATTATTTTTTACCCTTGCCCAAATAAGTTCTATGGGATTAAGTTCCGGATGATAAGGGGAACACTGTGACCATATTGTTCCAAAACAGAATATATGTGTAATGTTAGTAATTTGGTTTGGTAAGTTTTATTAAATGGTAGAGTTCACGTTTATACATACTTTCACTACATTGAATATTTCTGTTTCGCAACCACTCTAACATTTCTAACTTTCTAGAAGTGTAATTCGGCACTTTGTGTAACTTTTTATTGTGGTACGAGGCATTATCTATCACTAAAACTGACCGGGGTGGTAGGTTTGGAATTAGTTTCATTTTCAGCCATTTTTCGTAATTGTCTGCATTCATTTCTTCATGATAATCACCAGAATGCTGGCCAAACTTAAAAACTAAAAGTGCGTTTGGAACACCTCCTGTCTCACTGCCTGCATTAATCATTATCAACCTTTGTCCTTTCGATAACTTTTTTTTATAACCACTTAGGGATCCATCAGACCAAGCCATACTTTTTACGTGGGCAGAATGTATGTATGATTCGTCCGAAAATATAATTGGTCGGTCACTTTTTCTGAATTCTTGAATTTTTTTTAAACACACGACACATTTAAAATGGATGTCATCTTTTTCTAATAAAATTTGTCTGTTGTCGACTGTTTTCTTCCATCTAAATCCCATACCTTTTATAACTTTTCTAAGCGATTCGTATGAAAAATCGATCCCAAGTTCCGCGTGTTCTGTTTTTAAAACAGATAATAATGTTCCTAAACATGGGAATTTTTTATGAGTGACATAAAAATTATATATTATATTACGCAATGCACTTGTCTGAAAACTATCTAAATTCACTTTTTTATTGACATGATTATGAGTTTTTTTAGGCGTCGAAAAAGGTTCAACTGGTCTCAGTTTATTTGATTCTGTTACAAGTTTTCGGAGAGAATGAACAGATATTCCGCACATATCATCTACTTTATTTAAGATTTCTGACCGTGTCATTCTCGGTGGTGAGCCGTTCTCGGTGGAGGCATTTTATATTTATAAAATATAACACAACTGTGAGCGAAAAGCAACTGCTGACCTTGTTACCCACACCACTGCAATATTTCTCCCCACTATTCCACTCCCATGTTTCACTGTGCATACGCTTCTCTATACTTGACAACCTCTACCCACCAGTGGCGGATCTAGGGGGGGGCAAGCCGGGGCCCTTGCTCCGGGCGGCAACTTCAGGGGGCGGCAAATTCAACTGTGGTTGATTCGATTCGATTTTTCTGACTCGATTATTTTTATAAGGAATCGGGAATTCTACACCGACACCGCGTAACTAGTAAATATACAGTTTAGTACTAATGTTACGGGAAGGTGTAGTAGCACATTATGCATAGTCACATTATGCAATTTTTATAAAAATGAAACAATTTCTTAACGTTTCGAAACATTCGTGATCCTTTATCAGAAGCTAAAATCAAGTATTGAAAATCTTCAGCGACCTTCACCAAAACATTCCATTGTTAAAAAGCCATAGATAGAAAATCAATTTTCCCAAGAACAAATACATTTAATTTAATTCATCTTGTTAATTTCTTCTAATAAACAAAAAAAAATTAGAATTCGCGGATCCCGGGCGTCCAATAAATAAAATACGGGGTCGTGGAATCTCTATTTTCTCCTTTTTTTATATAATTGTTATTTTTATAGTGATTTGCTATAGTAATTTTCGTTACTGACTTCGTAATATTTGAATAGCGTTAGTGATTGGGTTTTTAAGTATATAACTTTTGGTATGTATTTTTCCTTTGTAATAAAAAATGACAAATAAAGAATTTCTTAGTATAAAATGGATATTACGTTTTATCTCAAACCCTACTCTAATTAAATGTGCTCGTGTCTTGTAAAAAAAAATTAGAGCTTGATAGAGAAACTTAAAGGAGGATGGATGAGGGCGGTACTTTTTAAGTTTTTGTCGCCTTTCTGCCCATTCGGAGGTTATAATTTTGCTAGCTCGCCTTCCTGCCCGTTTGGAGGTTACACTTTCGTTAGGTTTTTAGTTCCCGTTAGGAAGCTTTTAGTTTTGCTAGATGCCTGTTTTTAGGTTAGTTACACTTACGTTCAACTTCATATGCCCGGTCATTTGTGTGTGTGTGTGTGTGTGTGGTATTATAATATGCCAATTAACCAAAAACGAAAAAATATGGGGGGGCGCCAATATTATTCTTGCCCCGGGCGCAGGACAACCTAGATCCGCTACTGCTACCCACACCACTGCAATATTTCTCCCCACTACCGTGTTTCACTGCGTATACGCTTCTCTATACTTGACTACCTCTACCCAACTATTCTACCACTATTTACGTATATGAATTATTTAAAAGTACTTGTTTATTATCATGTGTTTATCAGTTGAATATATGTGTTCTGCTGTAGTTTGGGAAAGTTAAAAACAAGCACATTTTGGTGACACAAAGAAAGATGTAGCAAACAATGTCTGTTTGGCAAATACGTATTGATGTTTGGTTTTTCTTTAGCAATCTTTTGTCTACAGCAGTCCTTTTTGATCCATGTTTGCTTAAGAATATCAAGTAGAGTTTCTGGAAGGTAAATTGAAAGCTGCAGTGGACATGGTTGAGTTAAATCAGAATGAACTCTGATCACTTTTAAATCAATCAGTTCATATTAAAAAGTGATTCCCACAGTGGTTCTGTAGAAACATTTGTGAAAAAAAATAGTATGTATCATCTAAAAAAAAAGAATATATGTAAATTTATTTATGCTCTAAACTAGAATTTCAGAATGTAAATGGTAAGAAGACTACAGTTCTAATTTTGTTCAAGCTAACTGTAATTGTAAGTCATTTCAAACCTTGTTTAATAATGTTAAATAGATCTATCTGTCAACCGAGTGTGTTAGGCTAATATCTTTGATAACAAGCAAACAATGTGCCTCTCACATGAAAGTATATCTGACAGTTCATTAACATTGCCAGTATAGTTTTTGAAATTAAGTTAACTGCCTTTTTGTAGTACAGTAGAAGCCCGATATAGCGCGGTCCGATATACCGCGGATTCGGATATAACGCGGTGAAGAGTATGTCGCCCGTTATTAGCGAAAATTCTTACTTGTAGAGAGTGAGTAAATTATGAATTGTTTATCGTGACTTCCGTAGCCACATTGGAATGCATTGCGTTTATTGTAAACAAAGGCTTGTTGTTGGAAACGGTGTTGTAAACAACAGCCAGAATTGCCAGTTCAAGTGTACCTGTAGACATAAACAATTGCCCCGTATTTACAGTCTCTACGTTTCTAAGAATTCATGCCAAGGCAAGCAGCCAACTAAATCCCTTCTCTCCCTCATACTCTTATATTACAGTATAAGATCATACTTTGATATTATCTTATCAAAGTGTATAGTCTTTGTCATAAATTCGCATAGTGTAGAGTTTTGTGATGTCGCAGAAAAGAAAAGCATATTCTGTGAGTGATAAACTCAAAATAATTGATCGTGTGAAGAACGGAGAGTCAAAGGCAAGTTTATCACGTGAGTGTGGCATCCCAGAAGGAACAATTAGAGGGTGGATGAAGGAAGAAGATAAACTTAAAAGTTTTGTGAACACAGTTGAAAGTGAAGTGGGGTTGCAAAGAAAAAAGACTAAAGTAGGTAAGGATAGTGAACTAGATGAGTGTCTGTACAGGTGGTTTTTAATAAAACGAAGTGAAGGTGTGCCACTGTCAGGACCAGTTATTAGAGCTCAAGCTGTGAAATTCCATAGTGATTTACATGGCAACAGTGACTTTAATGCATCTGATGGGTGGTTTTCGCGATGGAAATCTCGTCATGGTATAAGCCAGATAAGCATTGAAGGGGAAGCACGATCATGTGACAGTGAAGCTGCAGCACTTTTTCCTCAGGCATTAAACACAGTAATAATCGATAACGATTTAAATGACCATCAAGTGTATAACTGTGATGAAACTGCTCTGTATTTTCGAATGCTTCCTACCAGAACTCTGGATGTGAATAATTCAATAAAAAATCTGGATTAAAAATAAATAAGGATAGAGTTACCCTCCTGTTTGCCACAAATAAATCAGGCAGCCACAAAGTTAAACCTCTCTGTATAGGGAAAAGCCGAAATCCTAGATGCTTTCAACATGTTAACATGACGTCATTACCCATCACATATCGTAATACAAAAAATGCTTGGATGACAAGTGATATTTTCGGTAAATGGTTCCATGAAGAATTTGTTCCATCTGTGAGAAGCCACCTGCGGTCACTCAACCTCGAAGAAAAAGCTGTACTGACCCTTGACCACTGTCCAGCACATCCACCTGCTGATATGCTACAGTCAAGAGATGGGAAAATCGGAGTCATGTTCTTGCCGAAAAACACTTATTAGATCAAGGCATCATAAAAGCATTTAAAGCGCATTACCGCTGTGAACTTCTGAGTGCTATAGTGAATTCTGATGAGGAAATGGACATTTTCCTTAAGTCAATAAACCTGAAAACAGTTGCGTATTCAATAGGTCTTGCATGGGAAAGTATTAGTACGGCTACGATTCAGAATTGCTGGAAGAAATGTTCCTTTGAACAAAACATCGCCGATGGAAATTGCTCTGTTGCCGGATTCACTAATAGTGATGAACAGTCTGCGAGTAGTGCTCTGCATTGCAACTTCACTCTAGATGACTTGAATGACTGGGCAGAAGTTGACAACGGTGAGCCTGTTACAAAATGTATAGGAGATAAAGATATCATCGATGCAGTCCGAAATGCAAATTGCGAAGAAAAAGAAGACGATGACGATGATGGAAATGAAAATGGGGTGGAAGTGAAAGAAGTTATTCCAAATGTTAGTGAAGTGATAATACACATAAACAAAGTAATTTCGTGGATGGAGAGGCAAAGTGAATCTAATAATATTCATCTGCTGCACCTCGCGTTTATAAAACAATACGCGGAAAAGAAACGCTGTGCATTATCCCGTCAAACAACAATTACGGACTTTTTTAAGACCAACAATTAGGCCTACAGTAGGTCGAGTGAGCAATGTATAAATAGTGTATTTTATATTCCATTGGATTAAAATACAGTTTTCTTATTTTTTATTTCTACATTTGGTGACGTAATTTACGTACAGTATATAGTAGTGCATTATGCTGTAGCCTTTTTCCCGGTCCTCCCTCCCCATCATTTGTCACTGTACAGGTCACCTTCTGATATACCGCGGTTACGCCTATAACGCGGGGGAAAGTATGTCACCCGACAACCGCGCTATATCGGGCTTCTACTGTATATAATCACAAACTACAGCGTATATACATGTATATATGTATCCTGAACTCAAAAATTTAAATCTGTTGTTTCTTTGTATTATTGTTTCTGGTAGATATTGTCATGTATTTTCATTAAAAGCTGGTAGATTTAACTAATTAGTAAAAGTTACTTTTATAACAGCATAAAATACAAAAAAATATAAAATGTTAAATGACACAAACATTATTATGAGAAAAAATTAAAATTTTTATTAACACTTGTTCAAGTTGAACATAAGAAAACCAAAGAAATGATTATAAGTGTATATCAAAGTGCAGGTTACAACTATTTCAACATAACCTTCCTGTTTTGATTTTAGAGAGTCAAAATCATTGGCAGTCATTCTCAAATCTATCGATCCAATAACAACATGTCCAACTGCAATTAAACATAAATTGTTCAGTCTTTCTGTTCTATCCATGATCTTAACTAAATTTTTTTTTTGACAAAGTTGGGTACTTTTTGGTCTCTTGATTGTTCCATCTCTTATTTGTAGCACTGGGGGGCCAATGCCTCTTTGCTCCCTGTACACACCGTCCTGGGTGTGAGACATGACGTACTGTCATGAGACAAAACAGTCTCTTTTCACAATGTATTTTGTGAGTCTGACCTGACGTTTGATTGCTACTGCCATATAAATTGTGTTATTTTATAAAATCAGCCAAGTTTATATTAATTTTCAATTACCTGATGGCGTATTCATAAAGCTCTTTCAGTTTTGATGCAATATGAGCGAATGGAGGCAACTTCATCCAACAGGATTTTACTGAACACGAGTTCAAGATGCCTTTACAGTTGCATTCTTGCCTCAGGAAATGTCGCACTACCTGTAACAGTATCAAGTTATATTGGTCAACATTGAAATATTTTGTACATTCTTATTGGTAAAAACATACTTGAAGTGGCATACTTTTATCTTTGCTTGTAGAGAATGAAAATTAAGCTCCTTGTAAAACTAAGCTTCCTCGTGGACATATTCCCAATAGCAAGCAGATTTCATGGCTACAGGGATGAAACTAAACATTTTTACATGGTATATTTAAGAACTTTAATTGTATGTACCTCAATAGATTTCAAGGTTATAATATTTGTTGTCTTTAGTTTTCACAGTCAAAATTATTATTTAAATAAAGAAAAAATACAAAAAACTCATCCAGCAATCTTAAACATAAAAATTTATGCTTTGTCACAAATTGTATTTATTAACTTTTTAAAAAGTGTATATAGTCATGTGTATGTTGGTCACTTAAAAATGCTTTTTAAGTAGTAAAATATATACCGTATTTTGTTTACAAACAAATCTAAATACTGTATTTGTCTAGAAGTTCAGTTGTATTAAAAAACAAAACAGGCAATATTCTAAATGAATATTGTATTATCAACATTAATGGATGTATGTGTGTGTGTGTGTGTGTGTACACATATACATAACAACCTCATCAACCCCCTCCTTCACTGGTACCGTTAATACCTGATAATTCTTTACTTTGTGCGTCCACTCTTTCTCCAGTCACAAAATAGATTCACACACTGCCACTATGCAGTATACAAAGTGAGGAAAATTAGAACAAAAATGTTTAAACTCTATTTATGCACCTAAGCATTCAAAGATTTCGACGAAACCGAAACATCGAAGCATGATAATGTTTTTAGGCTTTTGAAACGTATAATGTGGATTACATTTGTGGATTATGTAAATCATTTCCAAACCACAGACGATCACAAGCAGAGCATGTAAAACCAAATTTATTCTCACTAAAACGTTTGATAAACTCAATGTCAGCAGCGATTATTTCTGTCTTGATGCATTTACATATCAAATTTCTAGACTGTGGGGAATCAAAAGTGTAGAAGCGTCACGTTTTTCGATGACGACTTTTGTGGAATGACCCCCAGCCTAAAAACATTATTATGTTAAAATATAATAAATATGTATAATGTTTTTGTACTGTAGTGTAGTGTATAGTTTTATGTGACTCAACAATATATGTAAGTACTATTAGTTATTCTATACAAAACAATGCCACTGTTAACACCATATGACTTATATATTATGATTAACTCTCATTACAATTATATTACTTTATATTTTACGTTATAGGCATAAATATGAGGTAAAATAAATCTCGAAACATCGCATGAAACCTGCATTTTTATTAGACCAAACCGATGTCAACTTGAAACCATAAGTAAGATGGTCGATACATAATATTGTTATATACTGTATATAATTACTTACTTCAAAAATAATATTTATTGATTTAGTTCATTAAAAATGTTTGTACTACCATAATTTTTATTTAGTAATAAAAATAATTATTAATTAATAGGGTAAGCCGTACATCTATAAGCATGTCCATTTAGAAATACATCAGCTGTTTTTTAACTATAAGTGAAATTTGCGATCAAATGTTTTTGTAATTCATCACATTATTCTGATGATGCTTTAGACTAATTACATATATGTGGTAATGTTAAAAAGTATATCTTTGTTTGTAGACTGTAAATATTTTGTTACTGTTGATAATTTAGTTTGTCAGGAGAAAGTAGTGAGGTGTAATTATTAAATTGTAAGAAGTGATTGTAAATACCTCCTTTCCAACTTTATTGTTGTGAAGATTAGACAGTGAATGAAGATCAGTTGCTCCTTCTTCGAGGAAGAAGAGAAACTGGTCCGCAGCCTTTTCAGCAAATACCAGGTTCTCCATGCAGCTGACGGGAAATGAACTGTTACCCAGAGCTCCGACTACTTTGGCCCTTTTCTCACAGCTGCAATTTGGTAAATATCCAGCAGAACAGTTGTACGTGACGCTGTAGATGATGCCTGCTGCTGTGATGGCAGAAACGTAGGCTGTTTCTCTTGTAGATGGTTGTCTTCTTCGCCTGTTGATATTATCAGTTAGTTGTTGTTTTTTTTTAATATACATGCACATACAAACACATGTACCATTTAAATTTAAAATTAATAAAGGCCTTGGTCAAGGATGTTGTTTGGTTCTCAATGTCTTCAAAATATCCTTGAGTGAGGCAGTTCAAAACTGGAGGAAAAATGTGGGAGAATGGGAATAAGTATTAATAATGATACACTGTATTTGCTGAATTTTGGTAATGATCAAGCCATATTTGCAGAAGTCGTATGAGTAAAAGCCATGAGGCCTGCAAATAGCCTTTAACAAAATGGAGTATATAGTGATATGGTGAGTAGGAAGATAAGCCTTCCCCTAGTGGGTAGGGTATGATGTATAGGAGGGGGAAGGGGAAGATGGAAGATGGGCCCTTGGTTAAGTGTTCCCTGGCATTTTAGTGTTTGAGTACAACTGTATTATGTCAAGGTGGTAGTAATGAAGAAATTAAACATCAAATAGGCAAAATGAAAGTGGCAATTTGACAGCTGCACATAATTATGTGAAACAAAAATATTGTGAATAATCTAAAACGAAAAAAAAAGACTGTACAAAATTGTAGAAGAAAGTATTGCATTATATGGAGAAGAAGTACAGAAGGTGTGAAGGTTAGCTGTGGAGAAACTAACACGATGGAGATGGACTTCTGGAGAAGAAGCTGTTTTATCAAAAGGACAGATCGGATTAGAAATGAAATGATAATGAGTGAAGAGCATATGGGAGATAACAATAAATGTTTTTGACAAAATTAGTTTAGGTGTTTAATTTGGTGTGGACACCTAAGAAGGATACCAAATCACATATGGTGACCTAAAACATGGTACTACACCCTGAGCCAGTGAAGTAAGAGGGTAGAGCAAATTTTTCTGATATGATGGAGTGAGGCAAGTAATGTAAGACAGATGCAAGAGATGACTGGCAAGACAGAAGAAGATGCAAGCTTGAGTGCAAGAGACGTTGCGGCAGACAGATAAAATTCATATATATAAAGTAAAACTTTATTATGTCATTAAATTAAAAATAAAAAGACAGCTTTGATTTTGAAAGACTAAAACTTTAAATTTTGAATTGTGAACTCTTATTATTAAAAAATTATGTATAAGTGACAGTGGCGTATCTAGAAATTGGTCGGGGGTGGGGTGGTGGTCCAGTCAAGTTGGCTTCATACAAAAGAAGAAGAAACAAGTTAAGACTAATCAACATTACTGTTTTTAAAGTGGTTGATAACATCCTGAAATCAATCCCATTAAAGAGAATCACAATACCACAATAAAAATATGCGATACTGAAACATTGTTTAGAAGACATTAATTGACTGAATTGATTTTCCTATACAGTATTATATTTCAAACGTATACGCAAATGCTGCATAATAAACCTGTTTGAATATTTAAAAATATTCTAATACAGTAAATTCTAATACACTACTACTGTATTAGTGTATACAGTTGAAAAAAATAATAAAATAGCCTAAAAATTAGGAGAGGAACAAAATTCATCAACTATTTTTGACCCTCTGGGGTGTGGGGTCCGGTCCCGTTTCTTCTCCCCTGTAAATATGCCCCTGATAAGTAATCGCAGGAAGCACTTGTTTACACGCACTGTACATATTAAATACATTTTTTATTGAAATATTTGTGTATTACTCCTATATTGTCTATGAATCAGTTGTGTCGGAAGAATGAATAAAATTTTATACATATTTAAAATTAATTACAATGTTATACTTGTATATTATCAATTGTTTATTATTAATAATCAAGTAAGAAATATACTAGCTGTACAGAACAATTGATAATTAAGCATGAGGTAATATTTTCTACTTATTTTGGACCCAAGTTTTTTTTGAAGGGTGGTCCTCACTATTGTTGAAAATTTTTGGTGGTCTATCAGGGTGATAAGTTTGAGAAACACTGGTTTAAAGTACAGTGGCAGATAGTTCGGCTTGTTTTAAGACTAATCAATGTTACTATCTTTAAAGCGGTTGAAAAATGTGTGATAACATCCTGTAATTAACCCCATTAAAGTAAATGATAATGATAAATATTTGTATAAAAAGAAAGCAAAATTAAACAGAGATTTATATATGACTCATTTAAAACTACTTGATAGCATTCATGTGGCCCTACTAGATAACACAGTCCAGGTTATCAACAAATACGTTCATGACGTACTGCAACGTGTTTACCAAAAACAAAAGATTAAACTTCAAGCTCTTAAACATAAGCAGATAAGAGAGGAGGACTTCGAATGTAAACACAAGTTCTACACGCGTGTCTCAAATTTGACGAGTATACAATTTACATCTGATGAAAGAGATATTCTTAACAAGGGGCTAAATTATAATATTCCTTATATCGGTAAAGACCACATGATTCAAGAAATTATTAGTGCAGAGGCCGCCGTAAAAACAATACCAAACCAGACTTTACAAAATGAAACCCGTGCCGTAATTAATAATAGCTTGAATAAATGCCTAAAAACTATAACAAATAATGAAAAGCGCTGTAAAGTTAATCAAAGATACTTGAAAGAAAATAAAACCTTGAAACATATAAAAACTAAATTGGTAGATAACAATGCACTGATTACAAAGGCTGATAAGGGGAATACCGTAGTCGTAATAGACAGAGACGAATACACTTCAAAGGTTAATGAGTTCATATCAAATAATAATATTGTAATGATACAAATGGACCCAACTGCAGAGTTCGTCAAAGTTTTGAATAATAAAATTAACCTATGTACACGGCTGTTTGATAACGCCACACGCCGTGCACTAAAACCCATTAACGCAGAAGCACCACAATTTGTTGGCCTACCAAAAATCCATAAGACCAATATACCGATTAGGCCATTGATAAATTTCACAACTGCGCCGAGCTACAATGTCAGCAAAAAACTTGCAGTGAAAATAAAAAACAGTATAAAGATAAGTAATAACCATAGTATAAGAAATAACATTGACCTTGTTAACAAATTGAAAAGCATTAAATTACGACCTAATTACAAAATAGCATCTTTTGATATTGTTGACTTGTATACGAATGTCCCTGTTCAAGAAACTCTCACTATCCTTAAAGAAAATCTTATTAACGCCAAAATATGTAATTCTGAAGAAATCAATGATTTAGTTAATTTACTGGAAGTTGTACTTGACCAAAATTATTTTACATTTAATAATAATTATTACATCCAAAAAAAGGGCCTAGCCATGGGGTCACCTTTATCTGGTTTATTGGCTGACATTGTAACAATAAAAAAGAGGCCTAAATATATAATAAATAAGATAAAATCCCCTACCAGGACTTAAACTACTTACCTGCTGCGGAAATTTTATCAGAAGCCCAGAGTCGCCACGATTATTTTTTCTAGGATAAAATATCGAAAACCTTTACACTCCACCTTAATAAAACGGACAATTTTGCAATCTGACCCACCCAATTAATAACTCAGAAGATTCCGGTCCGTTAGACGAATTTCGCAACACAGAAATGAGAAAGTGGCAATGACGAAATAACTTAGACTAACACATTTTGTTATGAAAGAATGCTTTACTTACTAAATACGGACATCCTTAATCCAAAAACACCAAGGAACGAAAACATAAACTGAGTTAGTTACATGACTCTTACATTTACAATATGATTTTTACTTACAAGGTAGCCCAGCTCTGCTCATTCACTCGATCACACCCCATACAAACCCTTTTTCAAATGTTATAAAAAATTAGAAAAGAAAAAAATAGTTATTCTTTAAGGATCACGGTTTCGTTTTGCATTAGTTTGATATGCGCGAGGCCGGCCGAGCACGTGCTTTCGTTACGGTCACATTTTATGTTATTAGCTGCTCTCGAATCGTCACTACACAGCACTGTTTGTAACACCGTTCGATTCCTCGGGTCCCGGTCGGTCTTCCTGAATTAATTACATTTTCCGAAAACTTGACCAACCGGGTCCGAAACAAAATATATGCGTCTGTAGCGGAACTCTGTATCTCGTTGACCGCTTGGCGTCTCTGACTACTGTCGACTGTCACCTAGAACGTAACAGGTACAACTACCTGTTCCTGGATGGAAACTGGTTCTCTACCGCCACAATGTTTTCGTCGTCGCTCATGCTTTGCTGTTGTGTAACCATTTTATGCGTGGCATAGAGCTGATATCTGTGTGTGACCAGAGGACAATATTGGCTTCTGCTCTGCTTATGTCATTTAAGTGGGCCGGACTTAAAACAGTGTTTCCGGGGGATCTTGAAGAAAACGACAAAGATTATTCTCTCTAGCCATCTTGGTTTTTGTTAGAGCGTCACTTGGAGCGTGATTGAGCAGTTGCGTATGTGCGCTGCCACACACAGGTACAAAGTTCTCAGAATTTTGTGGAGGTGCAGATACTCTGCCGCATTCCTCGACAACAACTGCGTCTTATGTTGTTTCACTGTTCTGTTACATTGACTGTTATACGCACAAATACGTTGCACAATGATAATCCGCCCAGAATGACATAAATAAAAATATAAATAATGTCCCAAACGGTTAAAATAAAACACCCAAAAATCGACCCGCTACAATACCCCCTCGATGAGAATTCTGCTGTCCACGACAGAAGAAATCTCATCGATAACCCCGAAGAGGACCGGAGAGGAACTGGTGCCAACAACCCCCTGGTTCTCAACCTCATGGGTACACGACCCCCTTGGCTCAGCGACCATGGACTCATCTGAACGAGATCACTGGACTTCTCCGTAAGAGATCCCAACACCGAGAAATTGATCAGACTCGCACCACGGCCCACCTCGCCTTCTAACATGCTACCCCCAAAATCCTCAATCCCTGGCTAAAATTATTCCAGCTCCTCCGCCGATATGGATCCCCTTTTTGCAAGCTGGGCTGCCTTTAGCAGATACTGGGCTCACACACATTAACATTACATATTGTCATAACACATTAAAATAAAAACTTCCTTTTAAAATTTATTATAAATTCAAAAAATTCAATCTTCCAAAAAAAAATCGTTTACCAAAAAATTCTCTTCCTCTTTTTTCTAATTTTTGTTACAATTGACTTAACCTCGACATTTCTATTAATACAAATACATCCTTACTCTAGCATGAGAACAATTTACAGCCTACCAATACAAAGCAATACAACAAAAGGAACATCATTAATACATACACAATAAAATAATCATTACTCAACATATTCACTCGCTGGCAGGCGAAACATCAAAAAAATTTTTTTTTTTTTTTTTTCAAAAAAATTTAAAATTTTCAAAATTTTAAAATTCAAAAAAAATTATTCATTAAATATTTATTAAATTTATTTATTAAATAACACTTATTAAAATTATTCAAAGATTAGTTTGAATTAATCAAGCAAACAAATTAAAATTAAATTCCTACTCTACAAGCTTAGTAGGTGTATGAACTCATCAGCTGATCATAACTAGGTCAAGTACAAAACCCTTGACCTACATATGTTATGTATGATTTCCGAAAACACCTTGAACATTTTCAATATCCTACCTTGAAATACAAAACATAATAACATAGAATATTTATAATAACCAAAATATTAATATAAATAATAATCAAATTGGCACTTAAATCATTTAAATTAAACACTTCTTGACTTTACATTATTTTCAAATTTTATCAAAATTCTGTCACTGGTTAAAAAAATAAACAAATAAACAATTGCATATTCTTTATTATAAATTCCTCTCCTTAGTTAACAGTTAATTCTACCTTACTGGGGGTGATGTAAATTATTTATTCTCATTTATTCTGTCTACCTATATAATCTTTACCCCTTTGACTCCAATATTAATCAACTCAATTATCATGACACCCATCTCTCTCAAAATATCTACTAATCAGGACACTCTAAACCCCAACTTATCATTTAACTCAAAACGCCGCCTTCTCCCCATATATAAAAAAATACTCTCTAACCCTTTGTACATAGGATACGTGTTTCCTTCCCAAAACTCATTCCCTTATGTTGGTTCCTGGACCCTCCCTAGGTAACCCTTTCCGGCGCCAATCGGTCCCTATCCCGTCCCAACCCTTGTTGCGGACTCCCCAAATACACTACCCCCTAATACAAAATTGCCTTCCCCAAAAATCTCAATCTCATTTCATTACCACAAATACACAAAATAACCTCATTAACTATAAAAACAACAATATATCATTCAAAATCTGCATAAAGTCTCCATTACCACTGTGTCAACATTAATACTTCACCAACTCTGTTATATCACATCAACTCAAAACAACATTACATTATATTCATCTCCATCATTTCACATTCAACTTTTAATTCAACTTGGACCGGTCTGCATGTCCCATAAAACATTTATCACCCATGAATTATCTTTTATTAATTTGCATAAATTGTTATTTTATTTCTCATATTCTTTTTGTCTTTACTTCAAAATATCTGTAGCCCACTAAACATTAATTACTTGTAACATTTACAAACCAATATACCAGTGACATGGTATTGTTGATCAGCTGATATCCTAACATAATTAAAACACCATGAATACCTTTCAAAATTGAACAATTACATGTAATACATTATCAACACTTACTTCTATTATGTTGATTGCCTGCCAGGCGTCTAATGATTGGCTTAAAAAAAAAATTACACACATAATGAAAATACATTTTATCAACAACTATATCTAACACACAACAATAAAATGATTGCACAAATAGCAATAAACCTGGATTATTAGCATACATCAAACAAACAATTCTCTTTTAAATAATTTATATAAAAATTTATAAACATTATTATTTAAAATTTTTCATTAACTCTTTCTATTTATCATCATGATGAATTTATCCTGTGTTGCAATCAGATTTTCAAAAATTCTAAATTTATTATTAACATAGATTTTTAACCATCATTTTTATTTAGCGCAATTATTTCAAAATATTTCATTACTGAATTAACATATCAATCACTCCTGTCAACCTTTTTGTCATACATTATTCATATTGTAAAATTTCAATACTTACAGCCCATTTCTCAAAACATATACAACATACCACAATACTCTCACCTCACCACTGAAACATTTCACAACATATTAGTTCACCTCAAATAATTCAGCCATCTATTATCAAAATGATCTAAATTCCTTAAAAAGTTAATTATACAATATTGAAATAGTCAAACAAAATATTTAACATGTATTAAATTGTTTAATTAAATTAATTATTAACAATATAGAATTCATTACCATCCAAACAATTACAATTCTCTGATTACTTGTTTTTCAAATTAATTTGGTTTATTTATTTAAATGGCAAGTATTTCAATATTATTCTTACAACAATTAATTACCTACATACACTGTTCACTTAACCACAACACATACCATTGGCTTTACTACATATTTATTTACAAATTTACTTCAGTATTTACTCAGTTATCACATCTCAATTTCCAAATCAGCCAAGTCAAATAGCTTAAAACAAAATATTTAACTGTCTTTTCTGTTTTATATTTTAGCCACCATCGTCAAAAATATACCTCACATATTTGTATATTAAATGATTTTTATTTACATCCAGTTTATTATTATTATTTTTATCATAAACCATTACCTCTATGTCATTCATTTTCCCTTTTATTATCTCATAAGACTTGTCACTATTATTTGTTTTTATCCCGCCTCCGTGAATATTTGTTGTTACACCCAGGTAATTTATTTTCTCATCATATTCCTCCACTACAAGTACACTAATTCTTCCTACAGGTACACATTTATCATCAATATAATCATTGTCTACTACTACACAAGGTATGTCTACATTATTTATCATAACTCTCTTTATATCCATCTTCTCTATCAGCTCTACATAACCTCTATTTACCTTGAACCACTCTAACTCTTTCTCTCTCTCATAATCACTTTCATCACAATACCTGTCACAACACCACTGACCTACTTCACTCCATGCAAAGGGCACAACAAACCTACTATACCACTTCCTGGCTTTTCCAGGTTTACAAAAAATTAGGGGACTGCTTGAAGACACCTCGTCTTCCACACAATTAACGGAGGAAACTCTGTCCTCAAAATTCACTACTAGCGGAGTCCTTACTCCACTTATATCACGGGGAAAATTTGCCCTTTGACACCCTAACCTTTCATCACACTCTCTCTCAATTTCATCAACACTCGCTAACATTTTGTTATTAAATTCTACTTCACCACAAACTTCATCATCACTATTTGTTTTCACTACATCATTCTTAAATAGCTCGTTTTCAACTATTTTATCACTATTATTTATTAATTCAGTTTTACAACTGCAACTTACCTTGTTAGTTATTTCTTCGCTATTATCAAAGACATCATTACCACTTACCTGTGTTAACTCCACTTCTGTACTCTCTTTTAACTGATATCTATCTCCCTCCCACTTCTCGTCTGGTTTATCACAAGCATTTTTTACTTTATTGAAACCCTCATCCATTATTCTATTCAGATTATCAAACTGTTTGTCCATCATTTTGTCCCACTCGTTAAAATGTTTATTTATCATATCAGAACCCTTATCCATTTTTGTTTTTAACTCATTAAGTAGGTTAAATAGGTCATATACTGTATACTCTTTTTCTTCCGCCCCTACACTATCGTTATCATTAGGCCTATTTTCTGTCTTATTTTCTACCACTATCTCTTCAACTATCTTACCTGTATCATTGGTCATCTCACTATGTTTATTAATTTCTGCGAATATTCCTTCCTCTTGTTCTTCCATTTGTGTTAATCTACTGTCTAAATTACCCCATTCCTCGTCTGTCATCTCACCCACAACACCTCGAAATTCTTTCTCCCACTTATCCCACGCAAAATCACTATCATTATTTTGTATTATAGACATTTTTTTTTTTAAAGTTTGTTTGTATACAACACTTTATATATAACAAAACCACTTTTTTCCTATAATCAAACGCCTAACCCTACTGTGAATCACAATAACATAAACCTAACCTACTTAATTCTGTACGATAAAATTTTTATACATTCGTCATTACCACATCCTATTTTCTGTGTATTAAAATAGGTCTATCTCGTATAAAATTATAATTAAACGAAAATCCTGGCAGCGCGTCGACATTTGTAACAATAAAAAAGAGGCCTAAATATATAATAAATAAGATAAAATCCCCTACCAGGACTTAAACTACTTACCTGCTGCGGAAATTTTATCAGAAGCCCAGAGTCGCCACGATTATTTTTTCTAGGATAAAATATCGAAAACCTTTACACTCCACCTTAATAAAACGGACAATTTTGCAATCTGACCCACCCAATTAATAACTCAGAAGATTCCGGTCCGTTAGACGAATTTCGCAACACAGAAATGAGAAAGTGGCAATGACGAAATAACTTAGACTAACACATTTTGTTATGAAAGAATGCTTTACTTACTAAATACGGACATCCTTAATCCAAAAACACCAAGGAACGAAAACATAAACTGAGTTAGTTACATGACTCTTACATTTACAATATGATTTTTACTTACAAGGTAGCCCAGCTCTGCTCATTCACTCGATCACACCCCATACAAACCCTTTTTCAAATGTTATAAAAAATTAGAAAAGAAAAAAATAGTTATTCTTTAAGGATCACGGTTTCGTTTTGCATTAGTTTGATATGCGCGAGGCCGGCCGAGCACGTGCTTTCGTTACGGTCACATTTTATGTTATTAGCTGCTCTCGAATCGTCACTACACAGCACTGTTTGTAACACCGTTCGATTCCTCGGGTCCCGGTCGGTCTTCCTGAATTAATTACATTTTCCGAAAACTTGACCAACCGGGTCCGAAACAAAATATATGCGTCTGTAGCGGAACTCTGTATCTCGTTGACCGCTTGGCGTCTCTGACTACTGTCGACTGTCACCTAGAACGTAACAGGTACAACTACCTGTTCCTGGATGGAAACTGGTTCTCTACCGCCACAATGTTTTCGTCGTCGCTCATGCTTTGCTGTTGTGTAACCATTTTATGCGTGGCATAGAGCTGATATCTGTGTGTGACCAGAGGACAATATTGGCTTCTGCTCTGCTTATGTCATTTAAGTGGGCCGGACTTAAAACAGTGTTTCCGGGGGATCTTGAAGAAAACGACAAAGATTATTCTCTCTAGCCATCTTGGTTTTTGTTAGAGCGTCACTTGGAGCGTGATTGAGCAGTTGCGTATGTGCGCTGCCACACACAGGTACAAAGTTCTCAGAATTTTGTGGAGGTGCAGATACTCTGCCGCATTCCTCGACAACAACTGCGTCTTATGTTGTTTCACTGTTCTGTTACATTGACTGTTATACGCACAAATACGTTGCACAATGATAATCCGCCCAGAATGACATAAATAAAAATATAAATAATGTCCCAAACGGTTAAAATAAAACACCCAAAAATCGACCCGCTACAACATATACTTAAACCACTATGAGAATACATATTTGCTCAATAACGTAAATAAACTTTCCAAGAAAATAATATCATATACACGTTATGTTGATGATACGTTTATAATTTTTAATGGCACAATACGACAAATAGAAAATATGAAATTATACATGAATAGTGTCAATAAAAACATACAGTTCACACTTGAGACGGAGATAAATAATAAACTTAACTTCCTCGACCTGACAATTACAAGACTAGATGAAAAATTCCAATATCAAATATACCGAAAACCGACAACCACGGATCTCACGATAAATGCTGAATCACATCATCCCTTTTCTCAAAAAATGGCAGCTTATCATAGTTTAATACATAGGTTACTTTCCATACCATTAGAAGACAAAGATTTTCACGAAGAACTGAACACGATCAAATACATAGCTAAGGCCAATGGTTATAAAAGATCAATCGTGGATAATTTAGTCAAGAAACACAGAAAAAAGAAAAACAACATATAATTACAAGAAAATAATAGAAATAAAATTAGGTATATAGCATCAGAATATGGTAACACCCTACCCAAAATTTTAAACAAAGTATTCGGTGGGATAAATATAAAAATGGCTTACCGAACTAATAATAACATTAATAAGATACTCTTACCTAAACATTCAAAATCAATTGAAGACAGGACGGGCGTTTATAAGATAATATGCAATGACTGCGACAGCTTTTACATTGGCCAAACTGGTAGACCTTTTAAAAAACGATTCAAAGAACATTTACCTAAAAACGAATTTAGTAAAACAGTGTCAAATTACGCGCGCCATCTGATGGACAACAACCATAGTTATACTGATTTCACAACGAACTTTCAACCCCTCCATATATGCAGAAAAGGAAATTATATGAATGCTATCGAAGAATACGAAATATATAAGGCTTACAAAAATAAAAAAACAGAAGAAGTCATCCTTAACGATCAGCTGAATTTCCAGTCCAATCTATTATACGACACAGCGATAAGAATACAGAACAAGGTCCATAGTGCACGACATATAACAACATGAACACTGCAGTCGACTATAGCATGTCGTGGTGCGCACCACCGATATCGTGTGTGTCTCAAATCTGGGTATTTTATGTGTTTTTATGTTTATATTATATTTATTGTTATGTGTAGAATTGTATATACAGTGTTTTTAATATTTTAACGATCGACGAACTTCAACAAGGGATATCCTGATGATGGGACATATGTCCTGAAACGCGTTGAATTTAAATATAGAGAAAAGGCCACCAGACGGACAAGAAAAAGGTAAACTATTTTACTAATTATATAAATGATAATAACACAATAAAGATACGTGTTATTAAAACATTGTTTAGAAGATACTTATTGACCGAATTGATTTCCCTGTATTTTATATTTCAAACGTATACGCAAATTGTGTGCTAAACCTGTTTGTATATTTAAAAAAGAGTTACTGTATTTGCATACACAACCGAAAAAATAATGAAATAGCCTAAAAATTGAGAGATTAACAAAATTTGTCAACTTTTTTCATCCCTCTGGGGTGGGGGGCCCAGTCCCGTTCATCCCCCCCCATAAGTACGTCCTTGTTAGAGTATACTGATCAAAATGACTAAGACTACTATAGTAGTCAATACAATGAAACAAATTGTCTGTTTGTAATGCTGTTCTGTCTGCAGAAGTGGATTGCAATGTGGGAAATGAGACGTGTTTAAAATAAATCAAATTATAGTTTTTGGCACGTGTATGTCTTTTTTTAAAAATGTCCACGTGCGATGTTGTTTGGATGCTATCATTGTTTTTGATGGCTTGTCATTTTATAACAATATGTACATTTTGCTGGCCTTGTAAAAAGTGTAGTCAGTAACTAAAAACGCTCTTTAACCATGTCTTTGTGTTCCATTCAGTTTCACACATGTCCTGGTATTTGTTTATAGTTATTTGGGGAAGGGGGTATGTATCTGTGATTATGTATTTTTTAAATATAACTAAATCACTACTGATTCGGAACACAATGTTTTTGTGGGTAAAAAGGTAAAAGTTTTACCTTACAGCCTGAACTAGTTTTGCTTTTAAAAATCTTCTTCAGAGACACCCTGATTGGCCTCTGAAGAAGCTTTTTAAAAGCAGAAACTGGTTCAGGCTCTAAGGTAAAACATTTACCTTTTTACCCATAAAAACTTTGTGTTCCGAGTCAGTAGTGATTTAATTATATTTAGTTAATAAACGGACATGTCATGGACATCGAAATCCAAGAATGTATTTTTTGTATGTGCTTGTGTGTTTCTTTATATTATTTTATGGATTTTAATATTTTGAATGCCTCATCTTGTTTTGTTTTTATCCATGTGTTTATTCTTTAATCACTATGTTTTATAGTGCTGTTTAATAATATAATTCTGCAGAGTAGCAGGACACTATTAATTCAGATTCTACATAGGGTCTGAGCTGGTCCAACAAAAATCAAAACTTATAATAATAAGGTAATAGTACTACCTATTATCATGTATAGCTGTGAAACTTGGATGCTTATAGACATGCTGTGCATATTTTGAGCATTGAATACAAAGGAAAATTTTTGGTCTGGTTAGAGACAACAGGTTCAATCATGAACTGTGATAGTGTACAAGAGAATCTAGCATTGCAGACTATTTAAATTATAATGTCTACGATGTACAGCAGGATATCGAATGAACGACATTCCCATACTCAAGAAAATGATGAAGGGATAGATTTTGGGCACTAGACCAAGGACCCATTGATGAGGTAGGGTTCGGTAAGATGGCATTTTGGACTTTTACCAACAGTTAGTGGTAAATGTCAAGATTTACCACTGCGTTGTGCTAAAAGCATAATATTTTTAATTTTAAAGAAATTTATAGTTAATAATTTTTAAAAAATTAATTGTTTTCATAAAAACACGAAGAAAGGAGACAAAAAATAATGCATTACACTACTGCTTGTTTCTGAAATAATTTTTATTTAGTAATCTTACTGATGAAACAAATACAAGTCCTTCTTACTGGCTGTTTAGTCCAATAATTAACTAATACAAGTAACTAATAAAAGTAAAATAAAGTAATAAAAAATGAAAAATTACCTGTTGCAGCAGGGTTGACTTATGACATTTAGAACTGCACAACAAAGAGGAGGCTTTGCACAAACACTTCTTCATAGTACACATTTTTAAACAATTATACTATTTGAACCCTTGTCCTCCAACTAAAGATAATTTTTTAATCACTTCTCGAACAGTAACCTCTTCGTCTCCTACTTCTGCAATGCTAATAAAATTTTCTGTACACAGTGTGAACTGGTTTCTTGTGTATAAAGATGTAAGTTTGCCAATCGTGGTACCAAGTTGATAAAATTCATCATTTTCAGTATTCAGTATGATAGCTATGATTGATTTTGGGTCCACCTTTGCCCGGTCTACATCTGGTACTTTGACTTTCAAATTCTCTCCAACGAAAGGTTTAACTACTTTTTTACAAGAGACAACTGTCATTTTTTCTGCTTGTTTTTGAAGTCCTTCGGTGGCTCTCTTTCGAAAGCTCTTCACTGTATTGATCCTGCTTGCTGTAGCGGTTACATCACTCGTGTCAGGTTGTTTAACTATTTCAGGTTTATCTGTTATTGAAGATTCAGCTTGAACAAGTCGGCAAGCCAACGAAAACCTCCGAGTGCAGCTTTTACCACAACACAGCGGTAAATCTTGACATTTACCACTAACTGTTGGGAAAAGTCCAAAATGCAAACATTTTAAAAGGATTTTCAGACATTTACCATCATAAAACGGTAGATCTTAGGATGTATCGGTAAATCGTAAGATTTACCTTACTTCACACTTTTACAGTAACATATACATATTTATCTTGCAGCTTTTATACAATTTTATGGGCTTCATACTTTAGATTTAAGGGAACTCATGATTTTTTTCTTTGTCATACCTGTTGTTGAAAATCTATATTGAACAGATATATCATAGAGGAAACTAAGTGTTACTAAGATATTATTCACAAAATTTTTAAATATTTATAGATAATCATTTTAAACTTAATAGATAAAAAAAAATAATGGCATGGACAGCATGTATAAACCCACCCTCACCCTAGCGTGTTCCTTAGTTCATTATAACTCACCTCGAAAATACTGCATCCGGACAATTCCATCTTTCCCACATGAACTGCCTTTGACAGTGTTCAATAGCAAGTTGTGCTCCAGCAACCAAAGTGTAAAGAAGATTTGTTTCCTGAATAAAAACAAAAAAAAATACATTTATGATTGTATCCAAATACGTTATATAAAAACATGTTCAAGTTAACATAATAATTATTTGAAAATAGGTTTTCCTCCAAGATTCTCCAAGTACACCTAAAACATGACAGAGATCTTAAACCTTGTTACAGATTTTATCAGACTCAAGTCTTCGCTCAGCAATCAAAATGATTGACTTTTAAGACCCACATATATGCTCACACATGCACAAATTTACTGATATTCCAGTTCATTGTACAATGTTAATTACCACATCATCTGTCAAAATTTTGAAGAAGGCTGTTTCTTTACATGTCTTGCCACTCTTCAATCCAGCAAACTTCAACGTCTTTGCCATCTTCTCTTAACTATTTCTGTTCATCCAGTGAATTGTGTATTTTCTTAATGCTCCCTTTTTGTTTATTGTGTAACTGAAGACAAAAGAAATTAATAAGATTGTGTAGGATGACAATGCTGACAGTGAAGGGCATGGTGAGGGTACAGAATGACTTATCAGGAGAGTTTAACTATGGAAAGGGAGCCCTTCAAGGCGATGCTCTTGCTTGCCTCCTCTTCATTCTTGCCTTAGAAAAAGCTATGAGAGATGCTGGAATAGACTGTATTCAACAGGTTAGTGCAGGTCCCAGGATACGCTGATGACCTAAATATAATCGGGGGTCACTTTGAGCAGTCACTGAAGCCTTTCTTGCTCTTAAAGGTCCCGCAAGGAGGCTGGGTCTCATAATAAACGAAAGCAAGACAAAATACATGGTCACAGTACAGGAAGCTAGGAGAAGGAGAGCGTATCCAAATTGGCATCTACTCCTTCAAAAAAGTCAACAACTTTGTTTATTTAGGATGCTAAGTTAACTCCGCTGGGGAAACAATAGAAGGAATAAAGCAAAGAATCACCTCAGATAATAGGTGCTTCTTTGGTCTCAGACCCCTGTTCCAGAGCAGAACAGTATCAAGCTGCTTCTGTATAAAACACTGATCCGCCCAGTTCTCACCTATGGTTTTCAGACCTGGACCATTTCTAGAAAGTCTGAGTCAAGCCTGCTGGTTCATGAGCGCAAAACCCTCCACAGCAATTTTTGGCCAATATGTGTGGTAGATGAATGGGGGAAAAGGACCAACCTAGAAGTGAACACTCTTCTGAATGAACCAGATATTGTGAAAATTATAAAACTTGGTAGACTAAGGTGGGCTGGACATGTGATCAGAATGGGGGAGAATGAAATACCAAGAAAGGCACTCATAGAACAGATCTATGGCACCAGGAGAGTTGGTAGACCCAAACTACGTTGGGAAGACAGTGTGAACTATGATGGGTGCCATATCCTTTGGACCTAGAACTGGAGAGCAGCTGCACTTGACCGGGACAACTGGTGCAGGCTGTTAAAGGAGGCCTTGGCTCAGTAATGGGTTGTTGCACCATTGAAGAAGAAGAAGAAGATGTAACTGAATACCAGATATTAGCGAAAGAACCTAATTTTGCATATTTTCATGAACAGTGCATATAAATTCTTGTCTGACTTTGAAAATTAACTTTCCATTGGATTGAAAACAGTCAAAATGTAGAAGCCACTATTTTATGAATGCGTTATACTTCTAATTGAGTTAAGTCTGCAATGATTTTGGATTACAGATCTCCACATTGAAGACCAAGCTGATGGCTGTTCATGGAGCTGACCCCGTATGAGCAAAAATTGTTGTTGATGGTATTGTCTTGGAGCAGATCAGCAATTTTGAATATCTGGGCTGTAATGTATCTTACCTTACAAACAAAGATGTGGAGAAGAAGCTGCACAAGTTCAACCATATGTGTGGGACTATCGGGAGAACTCTAAAGTCAATGAGGAAAGAAACACGCTTAAAGTTCTACAAGGTGATGGCCCCATGGCCTACACTTCTCTGTGGGTCTGAAGTCCCAGGCCAGTTTGTATTCAAGCGTCAGAAATGAGATTTCTCAAGCACGTGGAAGGGTATACTCTCACAATTGTAAAAGAAATGTCGATGTATTGCAGGAGCTGAATATTAAAGAGTATACTTGATAGAATTGCCCAATATCAACTAAAATGGGTGGAATGTCTTAACTGAGTGGATGACTGCTGCATCCCCAAACAATTATGGAATTCAGATTAAAATTAATTTACCTTTTTTCATCCGTCGTGTGACTTCTTATTGTATTTAATTAAATAACGCGTTTCGAGGCTCAAGGCCTCATCTTCAGATTTCAGTCCAGTGTGGACATCGTTAACACATTAAAACTAAACTACTACACATAAAAATAAAACACACTACACAAGTTAACCGATGTCTGGGTGCGCACCCTTTGCCGTCTCGCGACGCACTCATGTGTAATTATGGAATTACAAGCCAAAAGGACAGAGAGATGTGGTGCATCTGAAGAAGCATTAGAGTGACTAGCTCTAGTCTATCTCCTTGTGACCAGAACAAACCATTTTCAGTTTAATCCTTGTTGGAGATGGAGATGATGATTATACTTCTACCCTATTCATAAAAATTTTTATTATCTAAATGTAATTACTTCACTACCGACTCGGAACAGAAAGTTTTTTGTAGGTAAAAACGCAAAAGTTTTACCTTATAGCCTTAACCGGTTTTCACTTTAAAAAACTTCTTCAGAGGCAAGCCTTAAGAGTTATGTAACGGACACATCATGAACAATGAAATCCAAGAATTTTTATTATTTTTAAGTAACCCAAAACTTATTTCTGTAAGGACATGATTTTACTAGTTCATGATTATTCTTGGATTATATATTGTTATTGGGCTTATGGTTATTTTCGTGTACAAGATCATTTGTAAATTTTACATTTGAGGAGAGAAGTAAAAACAATGGTAAATTTTTTCGCTGTGTATTCCGGATGACGTTGTGCAGAAAATTCAAGTAGTTAAAGATGTGAGAGGGTGAACTGCTATAAGAATGGTGTAAGCAGGTTCTTTGTGGTAATTGGGGACTTTCAGTAGTTAGAGGCTAAGAAAATGTTTCAGGTGATAATGAACCACATACTGATGGGGTGTTTAAAAATCCCCGAATAATGTCAGTAGACGGGAGGGATCATTTTCAGTACTAAAAAACATCTTTCCTGATAGAAGACAAAACTTATAAGTGGAAAATATTTTAAGAAATATGTTGTTGTCATGTGCAGTCAGTACAATTTTATTAATAACTGCCAGGAACTACTGTTTATTGACAGTGAGTTATCAATGATACTATTAATTATTGTATCAAATGTTGAGCACGATTATTTTCTGTGGGTTTGGTTGGCCCTGTTATATGACATGTAAATGCACATATGTACTTATCGAATTAAATGTAGCACAATTTAAAATGTATTTAATTTGTTCATATTCATAAGTTATTTGTAACATATGTTCATTTTCCAGACATATTGCACCTTTGGTATATTGCTGTAAAATATCAGTACTTAATTTAAAAGACTTGACAGTAAATTAAAAGATTGTGCCTATGTTCAGTGTTTTCCCTGCCTACGTTTGGTCTCTACTCCTTTGTATGCTTCTTTGTCCAATTTGGTATCAGCCTGATGGTGTCTGTCCATGTTTCTGATCTGTAGGTCACTGCATGAAACACACTTACTTATTTAATTCTGAGTTTTTCTAGTTTAAGAGCACCAAGTTATATTCATTTTCCTTCACTCTTCCCTGTTTTGTGTTAATTTGTTGAACTCCACAAACGAATACTTCTCTCTTACACCTTCACTTTAGCTTATCATATTTTCAAAGGTTTATCTCTTCCATTAAATTCTTGTATTCTCATTAAGTACTGGTTCCAATGCTGAATCTTCTCTCTAGTATTCTGTTGAAAGTGGCCTAACCAAACCATCTGAGTTTCTTGCATATTTAACTAGCCAACGCCATGTGACGGCCTTGCATATCACAGTGCCAGTGTGGCTGTATGTCAACCATGGAGCCAGGCTAGAGCAATCAACAAAATTTCCAATCCGATGATGAGCTGTGGAGCTTGAAAGTGCTAATCAGGAATTTTTTGCATAGTGATGTGTCACAGTGTAATTTCTGTTTGTGATTATAACCACTAACACAACTTTATTAATTAAATATTAAAAATCAACAAAATTCTCACTTGCACACTGGATTGTACAAAGGGGAGCTGCATCTTAACTCCTTGTGCTATGTACAAATCATTGCACCGCATCTGAAGTACCTGGTATTCATCAGGTTGCAACCTAGATGACACATACACACACACACACCAGGGTACAATACACCCCATGCAAATTCTGTCTGTCTTGTATATTTGATATTACTTGTTTTGTCTCAAGTTGTTGTCTGAAAACTTCATTTCTAATTTTATCATTCCTCCCTTGACTTTCCTTCTAATTTGGCGACAAATTCCAGTTCAACCCCTACTTAATTTTTTTGACTGTCGAGGCTCTACATTCTTCATCAAATTATGAAGACTGTACTTACTGTCATCTTTGATTCGAGCTTTTATTTCTATTGCCACTTCTTTTTACCAACAAGTTGTTTTAATTATATTTTCTACCAATTTTACCCATTATGTTGTTTATTGTCAAAGCAAAAACTAATTTAAACAATTCTTTTTTAATATAATGACAGATCGTTATTCTTTGTAATATTGATCGTCTTAAAAAGTGAAGAGAGACAGGAGAGTAAATGAATTCACTGCATTAACAGAATTAAATAGAAGAAGGTAACATAGATCATGTGTTGATAGCAAGACACATGATCTTTTTATACCACAAACCACATAATAGCAAACCACAATAACAATCTTTTCCAAAACTGAGAGATGATGTGGCAATACTATGGTACAGTGAACTGGAATAGATTTGTGTGTATGCGAGCAAATACTTTGGCCGAATAGTTGATTGTTTTAAGCATTTGGTATATAAAAATTATAAAACACTTTCTTTAGTATTTAATACATTTTTAACACAGAAACAATGATAATAATTATTGATATTGATAACACTCAAGATTTTACATATTCTTAAAGATAATACTAATATTATCAGTTCAAAATGTGAAAATTGTGGATGAAAATAAGAAATTTAAAAAAATATTAGTAAGATAGTATTAAGATATTAGAGTTAAACAAATTCATCTTTAAAATTTATTTTAAAATAAGATTTAAAAATAGAATAAGATATTAATTAAAATATTGTTAAGTCATAGTTCCTCCAATTTTATCATTGGAAAGTAAAATTGTACTTCAAATTTAAAAGCTATTTGTTTTTCTGATACTGATTATTCTGTTTCTTTCAGGCTGCTGTTAGATATCTCAGAGGTAACCAAGTTTATAACAATTCAATATGAGTTCAAAGAAAGTGCAAGCTAAAGCAAGTACAGTACTTTGAAATAACAGAAGCTGAAAGATGTATTGTCTCTGATAAAACAATGGGCAGTTTAGTTTGAGTTCCATAAAGCTAATCAGTGCATACAGTTGTACTGGAAAACAGAACTGATTGAAGTATAACACATATTTAATGCATGTCTACTTTACAGAAATTCAAAGTTTTAGAAAACTTTATCCTGAGAATGTTTATAAAACTGTGAAGGAGAATCAATAAAATGGATAATTTTAAGCCATATTGACATATTACAGAATATGGGAAATATTTAGTGTTATCAATATAAATAATTCTATGCCAGTATAATTTGATAATAGTGGAAGCTTTCGCATGTACTATTTTGGTGTTACTTGAATGTTGAACAGGTGAACAATATGCATTTGCTATTAAGGCATTTTACAAAAATGGCAATAGCAAAAACGCAATAGAACAATAACCGATAGATTGATTGTAACTGGCCAGGACAGTGGTCACCATGATCATCCAGTCTTATGCTATTAGACTATTTCTTTGGTTCTTTGCAGTTCAACGAATTCATTAGTTTAGTAATCTCGGCAAACCAGAATAGTGCTCCCACATACTGCCAGAATAATCACGTGTAGACCAGAATAGTGCTCCCACATACTGCCAGAATAATCACGTGTAGACCAGAATAGTGCTCCCAC
The DNA here is from genome assembly GCA_034769895.1 of Magicicada septendecula. Classification (NCBI taxonomy): domain Eukaryota; kingdom Metazoa; phylum Arthropoda; class Insecta; order Hemiptera; family Cicadidae; genus Magicicada; species Magicicada septendecula. The sequence goes on from CM068372.1 coordinate 38,736,639, forward strand.
ATACTGCCAGAATAATCACGTGTAGGTCACATTGAACAACTGTCTTGAATATGTTCTCATGTAGGCTTCCGCGGCCGGTGTGCATTATGTTTTTGAAATCTTCTTCCGGTATGGACCGCGTCAAACATGTCTTGTATGACAATCTTTTACTCATAATACAATGAGTATCCTCTGGTCTAAGTGACTTAAAAGCATAACTGTCTTGAATGAATTTTTACCCAATACTGTATCTTTAAAAACAAAATATCTTTGTAATAAACCACTTTTGAGATATATGTTAATGTAAGTGTTGTCTTTAGAACACTCTCCTATCATATTTCTGTGCAGTTGTCCTGTATTTCAGGAATTCAGACAGTAAACTAGAACATTTATAACAGTAAAAAAAAGTGTGATTACTTACAGCATGGGTGTCCAGGTCTGGTAACAGTGACCGTGACTTCAGAAGGCTGTTGATACTTGCAGACCTACAAACAAAACGTTTGTATCGCAATTTTATATTCTTATTTAGTTACTTATATAGCACGTAGTGCTTAACGTTTTTAATTTGCATAAGTTTTATTATACCATTAATAGTACTTTTGTTCTTGTTATTCTAGTGCATCAAATCATTCTTTATAATTTTTATTGTGTTTTTGCTGAGTATTTTTATATGGTAATTGTTTGTTATGTCATATAAGATTAATTTTATTACTTCCATGTTCCATAATGAAATGGAAGTGTGGTGATGGCAAAAAAAATTGTGTTCGAGGTAAGGGGTGATTCTGATTATACTACCCTCAAAACATGAAAAAAAATCATTTTCTGAAAAGTGTGTCTATGTGTAGAATTTTTTCTATGGCGAACGATAACTGCCGCAAATTCAAACAGAATCAAATAATTTTTGCATATATGCGGCCCAGTTGTAGAGGACTCAAGGCCTATTGATTTTGGTGAAGATCGGTTAAGGGCAAGGGGTAGTTTACCTGCAACTTTTACATTTTAACAGGAGTAAAGTACTTAATTTTGATAAATAAAGAATCCTGAATAGAAGGTCATAATAATCCATTGTAGAAGTGTAGATGAAATATGTATAAATGAAAAGGGTAGTTGAAAGGGGAGGGGGTAATTTTCTATAAACGAAAATGATAGTTAAAGGGGGAGGGGATAATTTTTATGTGTGTACTACATTATCAGCAACAAAGAAGTAGATTGTTGTTAAAATTCCTTCCCGGGCTGCTTGGCCGTGGTCCTATGTTTTCTGCAAAACCAGACATTTCAGCAGTGTCATCGACTGCCAAAATCAGTGAAAATCAAGTGAGCTAACGTGAGGCGGTATATGTTAGTGACCACAGTACTATGGTTAAGGCTGAAGAAAGAAGTAGTTTCATATAAACGTTAGAACATGGAAGTAATGTATGGTGCTCCATACCCATATTTTTATGTGTAATTTGTGTACATGTAAGTAAGGTTAAATTTAAAATAAATTCTTGATTAATTGTTTGTGAAAAACAGATGGATAGATTTGTCAACATATGTCTGCAATATACTCACTTTCTTTGTAGCTTTTGATTATCCAAGTTTCTTGCAGTAGTTATGTATTGTATATATATTATGTATTATACTAGATATAAAAAGCAGCAGAACTTGCTCAGGCAACATTTTGAATGAAGTACATATTTATTACTGTATACATTTTTTAATTTATCAATTATCAATTATAAATTCAATTAAATACCACTATTATATTAACGACTTGGAACACAAAGTTTTTTATAAGTAAAAACATAAAGTTTTACCTTACCTTTTAAAGGCGAAAACCGGTTCAGGCTGTAAGGTAAAACTTTATGTTTTTACTTATAAAAAACTTTGTGTTCCGAGCCGTTAATACAATAGTGGTATTTAGTTAAGTAACGGACACGTCATGGACAACGAAATCCAAGAAAATAAATTCAATTATCAGAAAAATTACAAGAATTCTGATTATCTTACTTACTATCTTTGTTTAGTAAAGTAACAATTGTAGAACAATCGTACAATAAATGCTAAAAATTCCAAACAATCAGATTTGTGTTAAAATTCCCTTCAGTCTGTCATCCGGCTGGATTTTTACAATTCTTTCAAATTATTTATCCCTTTTTTGGTCCTGTGTCCTAAATTTTGCAGTTTTTCATAATTGTACACTATGTTTAGATTTTGATTAAAATTCTCTTTAATTTGATATCCCACAAGGAATTTGCAATTTTGCCTTACTTTTTAGGCTTTGGCATCCCAAAATTATGAAATTTCCAAAATGGACACTAAATTAGTATTTTAGACATTTGAGAAAGTTCTCTTAAGTTTGATGCGCCTATCTGCGTGTAAAGCAGTTTCCAGCAGTCTGACGTTTTCATCTGATGCTGCAACACGTGCAGATCCGGGACGGGCCAAATGTTTAGTGGATTCTCATTTGTCGAAATTGATTGGACCATTCAACCACTGCCGTATGAGAATAACTATAGTCGCTATATACAGCTTTCATTCTCGTATAAATTTCCATTGGCTGACGCCCCTCAGCGGCCAAAAACTGAATAACGGCACACAGATTTTCTTTGGACGGATTTTCTATCATAGATGCCATTTTTCTCAGTCCAATCACAACGCTTAGAAAAGAGCAAACTGGAAATATCTTTGACAGGCGCGTCACTAGTATTTAAACAGACAATATAAACAAATGAATTCCGTTGCCATGACGACGAAGTCACGGCTGCGCAGATCAAACGTGTTTCTATTGAATAATCCTCGTATTACATAGTTTTTCAGTTGTCAATTGTCAGAAAAATTACGAAAACCCCGATTACTCTACTATATTTTTTAGTAAAATAATTTTAAAATAGACAGTCATACAATAAATATTACAAATTGTAAACTACTGAACTAAACTGTGGACGAGATTTACTGTTTAAGTCTTAAAATGCAACAAAAATGTATTTCCAACAATTCCAATGATTTCTGTAACAGTACAATGCGTTAATTGAAACACGTCATTATTAACACAATCAGGGGAAACGGACGTGCGGCAGCACGCAGCGCGACCGCTGAAGTACATTTGCACCATTCACCAATAATTTGGAAACTAATAAAGATAGAACATTGGGAGTGAGACCAAAATTAAATTTGAATCTTTCTGTATAATTCACTCGCTTAATCTATTAATCTATCTTGAGTAGGAAAAAAGTTTCTCGCAGGCTACTTTTTATGCCTCACGGCTGAAAAAATTTTAAATTTGGTATGCAATTTTATTTTGTTATTACAAGGATAGTATTAAATTTTAATGGCATGGGCATCATGTACGTGATGTGGACTACGTGTACAAAAAATTATTGTTAAGAAGCAAGAACATCTTGCGTAAGGTCAGTTTATATTTTAATATGTACTGTGCGATGGTTTTATTACGTTTTTTATTTTTACCGACTCAGTTTTTGGGCCATATTTATTTAAAATATACCAAAATGTGAAGAATTAATATACTATGTACATTTTGTAGACTTATCTAGTATTTTATTTTTATCGGTCGAGGTTTTCAAGTCGCGTAATAGTAGGGAACGTAAAACCCATAAGCGCAGTGTTTCCCTACCTCGCCCATTGTGTCATCCGACTGTGGAACCGAGAATTTGAGTTCAGATGAAAAGGTGAGAACGCTGTGAAATGCCATAATAATTTATTATTTCAATTGGTTATAATGGGATCTGAAGTGTTTTGTACAGCAGCTTCCGTTAGCTATAGAATTGTTAGTTATACCAGCTGTTGGTATTTAAAATCAGCCGATTCGTTTAGGCCTACACAAAGTGGTGTCATATGTTTTCAGGTTTAGATATCTCCTGTCTTAATTTTTGTCTTCGTTAGGTTATTAATGCAGAGCTTTTTAGTGAAAGTTAGGTTTTGTTTACAGTCCTGTTGCTTATATATTTTTTTCTACTTTTAACTGCATTTTACATGGGTAATTACGAATAGATCTAGAAATTTAACACAAACTTGAAGCGGTTTAGGGCTCTGAGGAGGACTTTGTCAACGGTATATTGCTCAGTTAGAAGTAAGTTGCACGACAAGTCGAGTGGCAAAACGGTTTGAGAAGATCACTGAACCAGGTTTTATTAATTATTTATTATTACTACAAGAAATTATTATATTTATGGTTTATTGAGCGTTTCAGATCAAAGTCAAAATTGCATTAATTGATGCAGCGATGAACTTAGGATTTCATTTCGGCGGGGGGGGGGATTTTTTCAACCACATGTCGTGTTCTTAGAGTATTTTTTTCTCAAAAAATGAAAATCGTACCAACAAATTAAAACTAACGGGTAAATAATGGCTGTAATTCATAAATTTCTTAAAAATTAATTAATAACATACAGTTTGACTGGGAAGCTTAATAATACCTTTCTGTGAAATATAAATACTTTAAAGAGAACTTTAAAATTATGTAAGTAAATTTTGTATGTGTATGTGTGTGTTTGTGTTGTGGGGTTAACACATGCAAGAACAAGCAAAATTTTAAATGAACTTATGTTTAATTTTACAATATTTTGTTTCTTGAGCTAGGTAGAGTCTGTTACAACAACCCATGTCCATTATGAAAAATAATGTTAAGAAATCAAAACTCATTCACATTATGTGCTTTGTGATTGAAGTTATCAACATGTAACATTAAGTTAAAATATAAAAAGATATGTTTTACCGTAACCAGCGGAAAAAAGTATCATACACTCTTCAAGCCAACTTCTTTTCATTTTTCACAATTTCTTTGAACATCTGTTGTATTTATTATTGAGTTTAAGGCGTATAACTGTAGATTATTTAAACTTGTCATTGACCCAAATAGTAATTTTTTAAAATTGGCAAAACTTGAAAATCAGTTAATTACATTTCAAAAACCACAACCAAGTTTTAAATTTTATGATCCAAAATTAAAATTTTTTTTGTGTTTCAGGGGGCGACATATTCCTCATATCCCACCTAGGTTTGCCCCTGAATTGATGTAGTGTATGAAAATCTGCGTTTCTTTTTTTGTATTATAATTTTTTATTTTTTATTATAATTACGAAAATGTTGTCCTTCTTGGATTATTTTATTTTACCGAATTAATTAATTTTGTACAGAGTAAGTTTAATCCCGGATTAGGTATATTGTTCTCATAATCTCAAACTTACGTTCGGTTTTTACTTGCATTCAGTTCTTCAATTAATTTTCTCATATTTTCATAAATTTCCAGAATGTTTTACTCGTTGTGTTGCAGAGAAAAAACTATACAATTTATAAACATTTATAATACATAATCCATTGGCTGAAATGCGGAAATGAATAAATTCTGAACAAAAATCAGAAAACGATTTTCTGGAAATCATCTCTTTCATTGAAATAGTTCATTGATTTGCAATTGCGAAAGATAGAAAAATAGAAAAAGCGTTGAGTAAACAAAAAATTCCAGCAATTAATAACAGACATGAAAATTATTTGAAAAAAGTTTGTTCTTAGCGTTTTGATTTACTTTGTGTAAAGGTTAAGTAAAGTATCGGACTTTTGTAATATTCTAGTCACTTAAATTTCGTTAATGTGCTCATGCTATTGTAATAAATTTACGTGATTAAAATGGAAACAAGACGAATTTTTGTTCGTACACGTTTCTAAATAATAAGTAGCCTATAATATACTGTAAGTAAATCGTTCATAATACTCGTTGTTTGAGAGGTTGGAAGTGAAAAAGGGGGGGGGGACAAAAAACTTATCAGCCTAGGGCGCTAAAACCTTCAAGTGAGGCTCTGCTTTTATTGTTATGGAGGGCCTATTTATAAACAAAAAGCAGTCCAGTAAAAAATGTCGCGAAACTTTGTCATTGTCACTGTTTGGTCTCCGGTAGTTTGTAAACTTTTGATTTTTACGTGTACATTCGCAATCGAGAAGAATTCGGCAAGTAGCCGCGAAAAATTTTGCAAAATATTTAAGACAAACTTTTTATATGTCTTCGTGTATATTTTCTTTACAAACAACAGTTGATTTTATTTTTGTAATAGTTAACGATTTCTTATTACACGTAATGCACTATTTCCTATACAAATACTAATTTTTAGATAAAATCTGTACTATTGTATTATTTAGTATCTTAATAATCTTGTATACTTGTATCATTTAGTATTATTAGTTAGTATTATATTAATTAGTATTATTTCAATTATTTGTTAATTCATTTACAAACCTCTGAATATATTCAGTAAAACGTATGTCAGGTCAGTTGAAATGATAAAAATACGTTACAACTACTTGCAGAAGTAATTATAATTTGATAATGTATACAATAATATATTATAAAGAGGTAAAGTTTTTTCGTTTCATTGTCCGGGCTAATTTTAGAAACTGCTGATCAGATTTTAAAAAATTCTTTCTCCATTGGGTTCTTAAAGCTTGAGGATGGTTTTAGACGTAAATTTGAACAGATAACTTTAATCGTTTTTTTTTTCAAGAACAGAGCCTTAAAACGGTCCAGTAATGACATTTCTTTGTTAATTCGCGTCCAGTGAAACTTTCGGCATGCGACAAACTTTCGTTCCGTAAGAGACGTTTCAGTGTCTGAGAGTGAAATTTAGAGACAGTTCCAAATTTTATTTTGGTTTTTGTTTTAGTAAAATCATCCTGATAATTTTCGAGATATTGGCGGTTTTGTAGAAAATTTTGTATGCGTACAGTGGTTTTAGTGACGTTTCTAATTTAAAAAATTTTTAATAAACGCGTGCAGTAATTTTAATGACATTCCTAATGTTCTTAATCTTTAGTTAACGAATTCACTGGTGTTAGCGACGTTCTAATTTTCTTAATATTTAATTAACGCGTACAGTGGTTTTAGTGACGTTTCTAATTTTCTTAATTTTTAAATAACGCGTACAGTGGTTTTAGTGACGTTCCTAATATTCTTAATTTTTAGTTAACGGATACAGTGGTTTTAATGACGTTCTAATTTTCTTCATTTTTAGTTTACGGATACAGTGGTTTTAATGACGTTTCTAATTTTTTTAATTTTTAAATAACGCGTACTGTGATTTTAGTGATGTTTAATTTTCTTAATTTTTGATTTTCTTAACAGCAATTTTCATTGCTATTGCTACCGCAGTATTTCATTTTCACGCTTCTATTTTTACAGACTCGAAAAAATCTGTATCCGACAGTTATCGAATTCTGCGTATTCTGTTCTACTTCTCCGTATCATTTCTTTCTCTCTCTACATTGTTAATATCTCCGTTGTGTCTTTTAAGATTTATCCTGTATTTGAACTATTCATTTCACATTTGTTAACTGTTTATTTTTAGACGGTTAATAGCACTTTGATATTCACAAATAGTAGTATAGATTCCAAATAGTTTTTCTATAAAACTGGCTGCGATTGACATGTGCAGCAAGCCCGCGGATGCCGCTAGTTTTTAATAAAATTTTACCACTGCCTAAGGCAACTTTCGCTTTTATCAGAGAAGCACGAAATGCAAAATCTACAAAACACTTATCAGGGCAGTGCTGACATATGCTTCAGAAACCTGGACAGTGACAAAAAATAGCGAGAGACTTCTAGGTTGCTGTGAAAGACGGATTCTAAGAACAATATTTAGAGAAGTGCAAGAAAATGGAATGTGGCGGAGGTGGTATAATTATGAACTATACCATCTTTACAAAAAGCCGGACATTGTCAGGATAATCAAAATGTGCAGGCTAAGGTGGGTTGGACACATAGAGAGAATAGAAGGACAGCCTACGAAACATAGTTTCTACTTATTGTTGCGACTCTGTATTGTCAATAGAAAAACGTATTATACAGTCAGAGGTGTCGACCTCTGTGCTCAGAATTATTACATTTTAAATATTAGTAGATAGATTATTATTGCATTTCAAATATTAAATTTAAAAAATATTTTACTCAAAGTTCGTAGTTATACTTAGTTACCATGAAAACTGTACTTACCAAGCTCCGACTATTTGCAGATTGACAACAATTAGCACACATAACAAACTCCGCCACTTTGTGCTGCACATTTTTTTTGTTTTTTATCTAACAAACGTTTCACTCTCTGATTTGAAATAAAGTCACAATATTTTAAGTAAGCAACGCGCGACGGTCGATTGTTCGATCCTGTGAAAACGTTTTCAGGTATGATTTTACGCGAGCGAATTCACAAAACTTGCTCCGCACAATTTTGGTAGCAACCGATAAATAATATTTTCGCATACCAAGTTTTAGTTTTTATGTTTGCGTAGGAAAATGATACATATTCCACCCCCGGAAGGAAGGATGGGGGTAGCCGACCAATGAATGAATTTCGGAGTACCGTCGTATGTATCATCGCTCCGTAATAAATGTTGTTTACTCTAGTAATGCCACTTCCGGTCCGTTCGTTCGTACGTTGTCGATAATTGCACCTTAATGTGTTCCGCAATTTTCTGAACAAAGAAGCTGAAACGTGAAAATGTTTCACAAGTTCTCACGAGAATCCAAATTACTGTAAAATTTGTAACGTTAACTTTTTCGTGGTACCAGGTGTCTGTCTGTTTCTCTTTCCGGTGGGTGGCCGAAACTTTACTAGAAAAAAAATGACAACACAAACAAGGAACCGACCACGGCCAGGAGTTTTATAAACTCTCAATAAATTTAAAATAGGTACCATGGAGGATAGGATTCAATATTATAGTAATGAAATGTGGCAAATTCTAATTAGAGGCGATCGTATTTAGGGTTCCCGGATACAAAAACTTAAAAGCCGGACATTTTTCTAAAAAAATAAAATAAGTAGCAAATAAAATAAAATAAGTAGTATAGTGGATAGTTTCAAAAATATAATTAATATTATTCATAAGTATTGCACATAACTTGAAGACTAAAGATTAAAACAGTTAAAATCAAATATAAACAAAGGTTTACTAACGCATTAGAATAGTCTATGAAAATTATAATACTTTTACAAAAAATCATTAAAAATTCAGTCTTTTGCATTAAAAAAAGTATAGAATATGTTCATTTCACTTGATTGATTCTTGTCTTTTTCAGAATCTGTTGATGATGTTCCTGGTTCATCATACGTATAATTCTCTGAAGAACTCAGGTTTTGTAGAAGCCCAGTTTTTATCGTTCATGATGCAATCGTGAAAAGAATTACACTGTGTCAGGGCGTATTTACGGGGGGGACGAACGGACCGGACCACCCCCCGCAGAGGGTCGAAAAAGTTGACGAATGTTATTAGTCTCTTAATTTTTAGACTGTTTTATTTTATTTTCAGCTGTGTACGGTAATATAGTAGGAGCTCTTTTTTAAATATACAAACAGGCTTAATGCACAGCATTAGCGTATAAATTTGAAATATGAAATATAGGAAAATCAATTAAGTCAATAAAGTATCATTTAAAAATGTTTCAGCAACGCGTATTTTTATTGTGTTATTACAGTTTACTTTAAAGAGATTGGTTTCAGGATGTTATCACGCGTTTTTCAGCCACTTTAAAGACAGTAATGTTGACTAGTCTTGACTTGTTTTTGTTTTGTATGAAGCCGACCGACGCCGGACCCCCCCCCCCCCGAGGCCAAATTCTAGATAGCCAACGCACTATGTATCTTACCATAATCAGCCCTCTCATAGACGGCGGTCGCAGACGATTTCTCACCTTAATCCACTGGGGGTTTATTAGGGTGGGGGTTTATTAGGGAAAATACTCTTTTAACATTTCCGTTGTGACTCGTAATTGAGAACATAATCGGGCATATGTTTAACACTTCAGAATGGGGATCCGGATTTGAATTTCTCTTTAAAAAAATCACACGAACGTTCAGGGGCGTATTTACGGGGGGACCGGACCCTCCCCCCAGAGGGTCGAAAGTTGACGAAAAATTTTTATTAATCTCTTAATTTTTAAGATGTTTTAATAATTTCTCAGATGTTTGCTAATACGGTAGTGACTCTTTTTTTAAGTATAGGTCTACAAACAAGTTTATTACGCAGTATTTGCGTGTACGTTTGAAATACGAAATATATGAAAATCAATTAAATCAATAAGTAACGTATAAACAATGTTCCATACGCTTATTTTTTTGGGTTCTTACTTTAATGGAATTGATTTCAGTATGTTATTACACGTTTTTCACCACTTTAAATATTATAATGTTGATTAGTCTTAAATTGCTTTTTCTTTTGTATGAAGCCGTCTTGATCGGACCCGCCCCCCAGACCAAATTCTAGATACGCTACTGCAACTGTTTGTTTCAAGTTTTTCATCGTTTTTCAAATCAAGATGGCGGCGATCAAATCAAATTGATCGAACAGTTTGGCTTCCTCTAATTCTACGTTTTCTACATCAAATTCAGACAACGGCTCCGTCCAGTTGTCTAAATAATCTAAAAATGCACATTTCATAAAGGCCTGGTTAAACTTTAATTTAGTCGCTAACTAACCTAATATAAAAATGACGGATATTTCTTATATTTTTTTTGAATGCCTGGCGGACGCTGAATTTTTATGTAAAATTATGTCTGAGAACCCTAGTCGTACCGAATACTGGATGCTATTAATATTTCCGGTTATCAATGTCAAGTATTGATATGGAGTTAACAATGGAGAGCCAACGCTATCGCGATTAGGATGTTTAGATTAGAACCAACGACTGTAACGGTGTTTAACCCGTTGCAAGCGTTAAAGGAAACAGACCGTTAGGCCTACCAACATAATGTTGTTAGAGTTGATTTGAATTTAATCGATTTTACAATGACAAAGACAGAAAGTCGGTGTGTGTGTTTTATTAATGAGGTGTCAAACTCCGAGTTCTTATCGGTCGTCATCAAGTAACCAGCATGTGAAACAAAACGTATTATCCGTAGCCTACAGTGAAAATTATTATGACAAGTATTATAACAATTCGAACTTTTTAGATATTTTGAATTCTAGACCAGGTGAGCCACTTTAATTATCTGGGAAATGATATTGGCTATGATAGGAATTAAGAAATGTGACCATAAGAGAAAAGTCGCGAGTTTTTAACTTGAATGAAAAATTAAAAGATTACAAACAACGGTGGAAAGAACACTTAGAAAGAATGTTAGATTCCAGACTGGCCAATCAAGTCTGGAAATACAAACCTATAGGACACGTGTGTGTAGGTAGACCCAGCAAGTATGGCTGGAGGATTTTTGAGGGTGGAACAGGCAGCACCTTGCCTACGCCGGGTTGAGATGGTGATGATGATTTATTTTCAAGTTAAACGACTACATCAGCAAATACACGGGAAATTTCCCTCAAGTTGAAAAAGAAGTTTGTAGCACACCTTTCTAGGATGGCATTTCGTGTTCTTTTGATCATTCTGAATGATAATTCAAACCCGCACAAAGTACATCGAGTTGCGTAATTTTTTACAGGCATATTACTTCTTTAAAAGTAGTGAAATTGTTTATATTTTTGTCAAAATATAATGTAAACTAGCGCTGTTGCTATTCTTGCTGAAAATAAGATTACAGCATAAAACATAAATCAAATTAAAGTTTTAAGAGTTTACGTTTATAAAAAATGAATTGTTAGGTCCGAAAAATTCGGAATTAAGTGTGAAATATTTGTACACTTAATTCGACCGTACAAGTTAATTCATACGAACGTAACTGTACGTTTAAAATAACATAACTCGACAAAAAAATTACTAATTTGGATGCAATAAAGAGCATTTTTTAAAGCTTGAAATCTTAACGTTAAAAACCTCATGTGGTATTAAAAATTTAATTAAGAAAATTGTCACAAACAGAATCTAATTTCCGATCTGATGATGAGCTGTGAAGCTTGAAAGCACTATCGGAATAATTTTTCTATAGTGGTGTGCAACAGTGTTAATTCTGTTACTATTAAAAAGTTTTAACAATTTTTGTGGTTAAAAACATAACATTTTCCTACAACTTTTAGAATCTACTTATTCAATTAAAACATTCTGAAGTCACATGAGCATTTCATTTTGTCCTTTAAAAAATCGCATTACAGTATGGTCTGTATTTTAAAATTAATGTCTTAAAAATAATAAATACAATTTTAATTGTTTGTAGCCTGCTACTGAACTGGTTTTCATTAAAACTTCTGGAATGCCGATTTTAAAGATTATAAGAAAACAACATTTATTAATTTTCAAAACACAGACTCTTTGATGTTAGCAAGAAAGCAATCTTTTTAAAAAGTGTCTATCTTGTTACTTTCATTCCTAAATTTGTCCTTAAATCCTGACATTCCTGAAGACTAAAGTTTCTTTTTTTTTTTTAAGATAACTAATTATTAATCACGACTAATTTCTTTAACCACTAATTACATTAGCAAAACTTTTAAACTTTTTAAAGGTATTTAAATGATTTTTACTATAAGATTTCAAGCTTTAAAATGCTCCTTATTGCATCCAAATCCGACAGTTTTTTGTCGAGTTATGTTAGTTTAAAACTGTAACTTGTTCGGTGGAATTAGTGTAAAAATCGAATTATTCAGACCTAACAATTCATAATTTTTTAAAGGTGGACTTTAATCTTTATTTTAAATAAAGTAAATCTTTATTTTAGACTTTTTAACTTTAATTTATGTTTTATACTATAATCTTATTTTTAGCAACAATAGCACCAGCTATTTGTACACATTGTATTTTAACAAAAAATATACAAAAATTTCATTAATTACTTCTATGTTCCATAAGGAAATGGAAGTATGGTGATGGGAAAAAAAATCGTGTTCGAGATAAGGGCTGGTTCTGATTGTACTACCCTCAAAACGTGAAGAAAAGTAATTTTTCGAAAAGTGTCTCTGTGTCTGTGCGTAGAATTTGTTCTATGGCGAACAATAACTGCCGCAAATTCAAACAGAATCAAATAATTTTTTAATGTTTTGTATATGTGCCAAGTTATAGAGGACTCACGGCCTATTGATTTTGGTGAAGGGAAGGGATAGTTTACCTGCAACGTTTTACGTTCCAACAAGAGTAAAGTACTTAATTTTGATGAATAAAGTATCCTGAAAAGAAGATCATAATAATCCACTGTAGAAAGGTAGATGAAATATCTATAAATGAAAAGGGCAGTTGAAGGAGGAGGGGTAATTTTTTGTATCGATGTAAATTTATTCGACTGAAAACTTAAAAATTTCAATAAAATATTAACAATTGATATCGTTCCATGCTATGTAACCACGGATACGTAAACAAAATAATTTTTCGTTTTCAGAAAGTCACAGAAAACAAACATTGGGCGGTATTCGCTTTTTTCGCGTTGTTTAAATAAAAGATAATTTAATTGAATTAATTCTTTATTTTTAATTCTATATTTTCCGAATTTTTCGGACCTAACAATTCTTTTTTATAAACGTAAACTCTTTAAACTTTAATTTGATTTACGTTTTATACTATAATCTTATTTTTAGCAAGATTAGCACCAGTGCTAGATCACGTTGTATTTTGACAAGAAATACAAACAGTTTCATGGATTTTGATGAAGTAATACGCATGTAAAAAGTACGTAACGCGATCGACTTTGTACGGTTTTAAGTTGTCATCCATGTATATAATTATACACGCAAAACACGGGTTTTGAAGTAACATTAATCGTTTTATGAACAACTTTGGCTGCTCATGTTACAAGAGGCACTAGACAAACTATTCTACGGATTGTGTCCTATCTTACGAATGTAAACGTGAACGTAAGTTGGGATCTAGCTTTGGGCAACGGATATAGAGTGAAGCTTTTAAAAATACAAAATGTGTTGTGACTCCAGCTATATAATAAAATATATTTTGTACAAAATTAAAAAGTTCAGTAATAATTAATTGTTAGTCAGAAAAAAGATGTTTGTGTGTATGTTTGAACAGAACAATAACGAAATATTTTGTTCAAACCTGCCAAATATTCGGCTTACAAAATTACAAAATGTTAAAAAAAAAATCTACCCGAACAACTTTTACCGTGAACTCAAACGGTAATAAATAGTCCGTACTGTACTCGCAGGCTCGGTAACTATTTCTTCTTTGTTTCATCATCATCATCAGCCGTGGCTCTACAACCTTTCGTGGTCTTGGCCTGCTCCAAGAGTCGATTCCATTCCTCCCTATCGCGTGCCCTGGCTTTCCAGTTTCTTATGTTCAACTTTCCGAGGTCCTCCTCTATCTGGTCTTTGAATCTACTTCGGGGTCTCCCCCTTTTTCTACTATCCATCGGTTTCTGGTAGAAAATATGTTTCGTAGGCTGTCCTTCTTCCATTCTCTCTATGTGTCCAACCCACCTTAGCCTGTGTATTTTGATTATCCTGACGATGTCCGGCTCTTTGTAAAGATGGTAGGCCTATAGTTTATAATTATAGCGCCTGCGCCACATTCCATTTTCATGTAGTCCTCTAAATATTGCTGTTAGAGTCCGTTTTTCACAGCAACCTCGAAGTCTCTCGCTATTTTTTGTCATTGTCCAGGTTTCTGAAGCATATGTCAGCACTGGCCTGGTAAGTGTTTTGTAAATTTTGCATTTCGTGCTTCTTGAGATGCCAGGTGCTTTTTTTTAAAATCCATAATATGTTTAAATTGCGAGATATATTCTTCTTATTTTAGTGTTGGTGTCGTTAATGCTGTTTATCTGGGAGCCAAGATATATGAACTCTTTTATTGCTTCTATATTTTTTGTGCCTATTTCAAAGTTTTGAAGGGTTAATGGTAGTTTGTTGGCAGCATACATATATTTTGTTTTCTTCAAGATTATCTGCAGTCAGTTTTACTTGAGGCTTCCTCTAATGCTGTATAGGCACTAATGAGATCTCGTTTTGTCCTGGCAATTAGATCAATATCATCTGCGTATGCTAAAAGTTGTATACTTTTGGTTAAGTTCGTACCCCTTATGTTAGTTGGGAGTTTCTTATCGCTTTTTCTAGTGCTAGATTAAATAACAATCACGACAGACTATCTCCTTGTCGGAGTTCAGTTCGAGTTGTTTCTTAGTGTTTATTTAAAATAACTGGATCTAGAATTTCATAAAGGTTGGAATATTGGGTGGGTGGGGGGGGGGCTGCCGCTTTGCCCCTGTCTATCGTGTTTAATATCGAAAATTGTGCAATTCTCGTCACGTTATCGCTGTGTTGTTGTTCTCCTTCTTCTTGAAACGCCAGAATACATAACGCAGCGTTTTGCCTGCACATTGAGCGTAAAAACCAGCCATCAAATGGACCTGGCCGCGTTCTCCGGCGGGCGACCTTGCTGCTTCTACTGTACGTTTGGCGTGAAATCAACCCCATATAAATTATCGTGGCCAATTGTTTCTGCGTTATCGTCAGCGAGGCGACATAGGCGGACACGCCAGCGAGTGGGGGCCTCACATTCCGGATACTGTAACCACGTTCTTAATTAACTCCATGCCATTTAGAGAAAAAATATAGTCACAAATAAATATTTCATTAATGAAAAATCGCTGTGGAGAACTATACGTGACTTCCATGTTCTAAATAATTATAAAATTATTTTTAATACATATACTCAGAACTGGAACTAAATACATCAGCATGCTTTTGGTAAAAACGCTGATAAAGATAATCAAAATTCGAATTGTACCTATTTGTTAATATCAGTTGTTAATATTTTAAAAATAAAGAATTAATTTGAATAAATTATCTTAAATTTCAACATCGCGAAAGAAAGCGAATACCGCCCAGCGTTAGTTATCTGCGAATTTCTGAAAACTAAAACTTATTTTGTTTACGTATCCGTGGTTACATAGCATCAAACGATATCAGTTGTTAATATTTTATTGTTAGTTTTTTATTGTTACGTAATATTAATTTTTACTTCCATATTCCTTAAGGAATGGAAGTATGGTGATGGCAAAAAAAATCGTGTTCGAGATTATTGCAGATTCTGATTCTACTACACTCAAAACATGAAAAAAAGTCGTTTTCCGAAAAGTGTCTGTGTGTGTGTCTGTCTGTCTGTCTGTCTGTGTGTCTGTCTGTAGATTTTTTTCTATGGCAAACGATAACTGCCGCAAATTCAAACAGAATCAAATAATTTTTTGCATACAGCCCTGATTTGTAGAGTACTCGCGACCTATTGTTTTTGGTGAAGATCGGTTAAGGGAAAGGAGTAGTTTACCTGCAACGGTTTTTTTTATCAAGGGAAATTTTTTTTTTTTGGCAAACGATAACAGCCTCAAATTCAAACAGAATCAAATAATGTTTCGCATACAGCCCTGAATTGTAGAGTTCTCAAGACCTATTTTTTTGGTGAAGATCGGTTAAGGGAAAGGGGTAGTTTACCTGTAACGTTTTATGTTTTAACAAGGGTATTTCCTATGGCAAACGATAACAGCCGCAAATTCAAACAGAATCAAAAGATTATTTGCATACAGCCCTAAATTGTAGAGTTCTCAAGACCTATTGTTTTTGGTGAAGATCGGTTAAGGGAAAGGGGTAGTTTACCTACAACGTTTTTTTAACAAGGGTATTTTCTATGGCAAACGATAACAGCCGCAAGTTCAAACAGAATCAAATAATTTTCTGCATACAGCCCTGATTTGTAGAGTACTCAAGACCTATTGTTTTTGGTGAAGATCGGTTGAGGGGAAGGGGTAGTTTACCTGCAACGTTTTTTATCAAGCGTATTTTCTATGGCAAACGATAACAGCCGTAAATTCAAACGTGATCAAATAATTTGTTGAATGCAGCTCTGAACAGTAGAGTTCATGTTCCTTAAGGAAATGGAAGTATGGTGATGGCAAAAAAAATCGTGTTCGAGATTATTGCAGATTCTGATTGTACTACACTCAAAACATGAAAAAAGTCATTTTTCGAAAAGTGTCTGTGTGTGTGTCTGTTTGTCTATCTATCTATGTGTCTATGTGTCTGTCTGTCTGTAGATTTTTTTTCTTTGGCAAACGATAACAGCCGCAAATTCAAACAGAATCAAATAAGTTTTTGCATACGTCAGTGAATTGTAGAGGACTCAAGGCCCTTTGATTTTGGTGAAGATCGGTTAAGGGGAAGGGGTAGTTTACCTGCAACCTTTTACGTTTTAACAAGAGTAAAGTACTTGAAAATTTATTTAAACTTTTTGAAACAATGGTAATTGTTGAAAATAAAATAATTTTGTTGCCAGGTAACAAAAATAAAGTCATTTTGATTATAAAATATAAATATTTACAAGAAAAGAATTTTCAGTTTTCAAAATTTAAATATATTTTTATAAAACAATGGGTTCTTCATTGAGGTGGGGACCATGTCACTCACTCCATCTCAAGCCTCTCCCATTTTGCAGAAAAAGAGGACCCTGTCAAGGCTGATACTTTGACGACAGTGACAGGGCTTTCCACAAAATTCAGCAGAGTGACAGGTAGGCCCAACTCTGATTGGCTCCTCAGATTTCCCCAGCGTTAGTAGGTTCTATGAAAATATTTTATTTCAAAAATGATTTTAAATATAAATCTTAGATATGTTTTATAAATCTCATGTTTTATGTTTTAACATGGGTAATTTTTTATATGACGAACCATAACTGCCGTAAATTCAAACAGAATCAAATAATTTTTTACATATATGCCTGAGCTATAGAGAACTCAATGTCTGTTGATTTTGGTGAAGATCGGTTACGGGGAAAGGGCAGTTTACCTGAAACATTTTTTGTTGTAACATGAGTAAAGTACTTAATTTTGATAAAGTATCCTGATAAGATCTTAATAATCCACTGTAGAAACGTAGATGAAATGTCTATAAATGAAGAGGCTAGTTGAACGGGGTGGGGTAATTTTCTATAAATGAAAATTATAGTTGAAGGGGGAGGGGATAATTTTTGTCAACAAAGAAGTATTTTTTTGTTAAAATTCCTTCCCTGGCTGTTTGGCTGAAAATGATTTTAAATATAAATCTTAGAATGTGGAAGTCATGTATGGTTCTCCATACCGATATTTATGTTTTCGATCGAATAAATTTACAACATAAATACAAAATATTTCCCCCTCCTTCAACTACCCTTTTCATTTATACATATTTCATCTACCTTCCTGCAGTGGATTATTATGACATTCTTTTCAGGATTATTTATAAGTACTTTACTCTTGTTAAAACATAAAACGTTTCAGGTAAACTACCCGTCCCCCTTAACCGATCTTCATCAAAATCAATAGGCATTAGGTTGAAGCCAAATAGGGATCAGCCAAAATCAATAGGCGCCAATTATAGTCCTCTACAATTCGGGCACATATGCAAAAAAATATTTGATCTGTTAATGAATTTGCGGCAGTTATCGATCGCCATAGAACAAAATAAGAATAACAGTAACTCTTTCTTAAGCATACAAACAGGTTTATTACACATCGTTGGCGTATAGGAATGCGTTTGAAATATGAAATATAGGAAAATCAGTTCAGTCAATAATTATTTATCTTGTAAACAATGTTTCAATAACGCATATTTGCATTGTTATTACCGTTTACTTTAATAATGGGACTGATTCCAAGACGTTATCACACGTTTTACAGCCAGTTTAAAAACAGCCTTTTTGATTAGTCTTGACTTAAAAAAAAAATATGGTAGTAATGTTGATTCTTCTTCTGATAGTTTGTATCCGTTTCGGATGTTGGATATCATACAGACTATTTTAACTTTCTGTACTGCTGCACGCAATAAGTCAGTTGTATTCATGCCAAACCAGGTCCTTAAATTTCTCAGCCATGAGATTCTCGGCCGCCCAACTCCTCTCTTTCCAAGTACTCTTCCCTGTAGTGTGGACTACAATAAGTAAAATCTCTATTCATTTCTCATGAGATGTCCCAGATACTGAAACTTTCTTATCTTCACTGTGTTAATAACTTCCCTTTCTTTCTTCATCTTTCTAAGAACTGAACATAGCCATGACGATATTACTAGAGCTATCCAAACGATCTTTAATGTAGTGGTTTCTCGTTGCCTTCTACATCCCACTGTCGCTGACTGGTAACTAGTTCATCCGCCTTCGGGGCCGATTTCTCGACCCCGAGACAATGAGGTGCCCTACCGCTTGCCAGTTATGATGATTAGTCGTGACTTTTTTTTTGTATAAATTAGACTCAAGCCCGGACTCCCCTCCCCGAGGCCAATTTCTAGATACGCTACTGCTGTTGAGAATGGAGCCGTTGAAAATTCTTGGATTTCGTTGTCCATGACGTGTCCGTTACTTAACTAAATACAACTATTTCATTAACGACTCGGAACACAAAGTTTTTTTATGAGTAAAAACATAAAGTTTTACCTTACAACCAAAGGCCTAAAACAACATACATTACAAACAAAACAACCAAACACTAACAAAACTCATAGTTGACACTGAAACAAATATACAAAACACAGCATCAGAACATCAAGACACACTAAGACATAATATAAACAATATAATAGGAGCACACAAGACACCAGACAACAAGAACCACAACTCAGAAATACACACAGCCATCAAACTGAAGGAAAAGGCACACAAACACAACATCACATTTGTAAAAGCATACAAATGGCAACACGACTGTAATCATCTCCACAGACAACCTACACAACAAAGTACAAAACTTCATGGAACAGAACATCACAGAACTAAAACACGACTCCACCGACAGATACCAAAACAGTAAAACAACTAGTCAACAAAGCCAAACACATAATGACACACAAACAAAAGCCCTACATGAAACAAATCCGACCATCAGCCCCTACCCTCCAAGCGCTTTCCAAAATCCATAAAGAAGATATTCCAATCCGCCCCATTATCAACTACCGTAATGCCCCTGCATACAAACTCGCAAAACATCTAGACAAAATTATTAGACAACACACACAACTAGACAACAACATTGCAGTAAAAAACAACACAGACCTAGTAACAAAAATAAAAGACATACACATCCCCCATAATGCCACATTAGCCTCCTTTAACATTAAAAACCTGTACACAACATCCCCATCTCTGAAACAATCACCATCCTACAAAACAAACTCAAACAGAACAACACACCAGACGAACTTATCAACGAAATAACAGAAACTCGGAACATTATCACAAAACAAAACTACTTTACTTATAACAATAAATATTACACACAGAATGATGGTCTACCCATGGGCTCCCCCATATCCAGCATTCTAGCAGAAGTCTTCTTCCAACACTTAGAAAAAACAAAAATACTCACAAACAATGACAGACACTCACATAATATACTATATTGGCACAGATACGTTGATGACATTCTAATACTATACAGGGGAAACAAAAGACAATGTGAACAGTTATTAACGCACATATACAAAATACATAAAAAACATAACCTTCACTGCCGAATACGAACACAACAATACCATAAACTTCTTAGACCTCTCCTTCACAAATCTTGAACACAGGCACAAATTCAGTATATACAGAAAACTGACTACAACTGACACACTAATACACAACTCTCCAATCACCCAATACAACACAAACTAGCTGCCTTCAGAACCATGATACATAGACTTAACAACATCCCCCTAGATGAAAAAGACTACAAAGACGAACTAAACACGATAAAATATCTAGCAGAATCTAACGGATACGACAGAACAATAGTCAATAAACTCCTACACAAAACACAAAACAAACAACAGACAAAGACACAAAACAACAAATTCATAACACTAACATACATCAACAAACAAACTGAAAAAATAGCCCACAAATTCAAAAAAGCAGGGTACAGAATCGCTTACAAAACTACTAACAAAATCTTCTCCAAAATCAATAGACCTTGAGTTCTCTACATCTCGGGTACATATGAAAAAAATTATTTGGTTCTGTTTGAATTTGCGGCAGTTTTCGTTCGCCATAGACAAAAATTCTACACACAGTTTTGGGAAAATGACATTTCTTCATGTTTTGAAGGTAGTACAGTCAGAATCTGGCCTTATCTCGAACATGATTTTTTTCGCGGTCACCGTACTTCGATTTCCTTATGGAACATGGAACTGAAAAAGAGTTACTACTATATTAGCGTACACTAAAATATAAATATCAGTATGGAGAACCATACATGACTTCCATGTTCTAAGATTTATATTTAAAATCATTTTCGAAATGAAATATTTGCATAGAAACTACTTCTTTCTACTTATTGCTTCAGCCTTAACCACAGTACTGTGGTCACTAACGTATACCACCTCACGTTATCGCACTCGATTTTCACTGATGATGGCAGTCGATGCCACTCCCGAAACATCTAGTTTTCCAGAAAACATTGGACTACTGCCAAACAGCCTGGAAAGGAATTTTATCAACAAACTACTACTTTGTTGCCGATAACGTAGTACACATAAAAATTATCCCCTCCCCTTCAACTATAATTTTCATTTATAGAAAATTACCCCACCCCGTTCAACTAGCCTCTTCATTTATAGATATTTCATCTACGTTTCTACAGTGGATTATTAAGATCTTCTTATCAGGATACTTTATTTATCAAAATCAAGTACTTTACTCGTGCTACAACAAAAAATGTTTCAGCTAAACTGCCCTTTCCCCGTAACCGATCTTCACCGAAATCAATAGGCCTTGAGATCTGTACAATTTAGGGATGTGTGCAAGAACTTATTTGATTATGTTTGAATTTACGGCAGTTATCGTTCGTCATAGAAACAATTACTCTTGTTAAAACATAAAATGTGGCCGGTAAACTACCCCTTTCCCTTAACCGATCTTCACCAAAATCAACACGCCTTCAGTCCTTTACAATTGATGAACGTATGCAAAAATATATTTGAGTTTGTTTGAATGTGCGGCAGTTACTGTTCGTCATAGAAAAAATTACCGTTGTTAAAATATACAATGTTGCTGGTAAACTACCCCTTTCCCTTAACCGATCTTCACCAAAATCAACAGACATTGAGTTCTCTATAGCTCAGGAAGGTGTGCAAAACATTATTTGATTCTGATTGAATTTACGGCAGTTATCATTCATCATAGAAAAAATTACCCATGTTAAAACATAAACGTTGCCGGTAAACTACCCCTTTCCCTAAACCGATCTTCAACAAATCAATAGGTCTTGAGAACTCTACAATTCAGGGCTGTATGCAAAACATTATTTGATTTTGTTTGAATTTCCGGCTGTTATCGTTTGCCATAGAAAATACCCTTGTTAAAACAAAAAACGTTTTAGGTAAACTAAACTACCCTTTCCCTTAACCGATCTTCACCAACAACAATACGTCTTGAGAACTCTACTGTTCAGAGCTGCATTCAAAAAATTATTTGATCATGCATCAAAATTATTTAATTTGCGGCTGTTGTCGTTTGCCATATAAAATACCCTTGTTAAAACATAAAACGTTGCGGGTAAACTACCCCTTTCCCTTAACCGATCTTCACCAAAAACAATAAGTCTTGAGTACTCTACAATTCAGGGCTGTATGCAAAATAGTAGTTGATTCTGTTTGAATTTGCGGCTGTTATCGTTTGCCATAGAAAACAATTACCCTTGATTAGAAAAAACCGTTGCAGGTAAACTACCCCTTTCCCTCAACCGATCTTCACCAAAAACAATAGGTCGTGAGTACTCTACAAATCAGGGCTGTATGCAAAAAATGATTTGATTCAGTTTGAACTTGCGGCTGTTATCGTTTGCCATAGAAAACAAATCTACAGACAGACACACACACACACACACACACACACACACACACACACACTTTTCGAAAATCGACTTTTTACTTCCATATTCCTTAAGGAATGGAAGTATGGTGATGGCAAAAAAAATCGTGTTCGAGATTATTGCAGATTCTGATTGTACTACACTCAAAACATGAAAAAAGTCGTTTTTCGAAAAGTGTCTGTGTGTCTATCTGTCTCTGTCTGTAGATTTGTTTTCTATGGCAAACGATAACAGCCGTAAGTTCAAACTGAATCAAATCATTTTTTGCATACAGTCCTGATTTGTAGAGTACTCACGACCTATTGTTTTTGGTGAAGATCGGTTGAGGGAAAGGGGTAGTTTACCAGCAACGGTTTTTTTTATCAAGGGAAATTTTTTTTTTTGGCAAACGATAACAGCCGCAAATTCAAACAGAATTAAATAATGTTTCGTATACAGCCCTGAATTGTAGAGTTATCAAGACCTATTGTTTTTGGTGAAGATCGGTTAAGGGAAAGGGGTAGTTTACCTGTAACGTTTTATGTTTTAACAAGGGTATTTCCTATGGAAAACGATAACAGCCGCAAATTCAAACAGAATCAAAAGATTATTTGCATACAGCCCTAAATTCTAGAGTTCTCAAGACCTATTGTTTTTGGTGAAGATCGGTTAAGGGAAAGGGGTAGTTTACCTGCAACGTTTTTTTAACAAGGGTATTTTCTATGGCAAACGATAACAGCCGCAAATTCAAACAGAATCAAATAATGTTTTGCATACAGCCCTGATTTGTAGAGTACTCAAGACCTATTGTTTTTGGTGAAGATCGGTTAAGGGGAAGGGGTAGTTTACCTGCAACGTTTTTTTATCAAGCGTATTTTCTATGGCAAACGATAACAGCCGCAAATTCAAACAGAATCAAATAATTTTTTGCATACTTCCCTGAATTGTAGAGGTCTCGAGGACTTTCGATTTTGGTGAAGATCGGTGAAGGGGAAGGGGTAGTTTACCTGCAACCTTTTTCGTTTTAACAAGAGTAAAGTACTTGAAAATTCATTTAAACTTTTTGAAACAATGGTAATTGTTAAAAATAAAATAATTTTGTTGCCAGGCAATAAAATTATAAATTTTTCATTTTAATGTAAATTATGTATGAGTTAATATCTTTATATATATAATTCTTCTGTACGTGTGTATGTCACTGAACTCCTCCATGTATAAAAATATCGGTATGGAGAACCATACATGACTTCCATATTCTAAGATTTATATTTAAAATCATTTTCAGCCAAACAGCCAGGCTGTGTCTTACCTGCCTTTTTATTGCTGTATTAAATGAAAAATATTATATTACATTAAAATGCAAAAATTATAATTTTATTGCCTGGCAACAAAATTATTTTATTTTTAACAATTACCATTGTTTCAAAAAGTTTAAATAAATTTTCAAGTACTTTACTCTTGTTAAAACGTAAAAGGTTGCAGGTAAACTACCCCTTCCCCTTAACCGATCTTCACCAAAATCGAAAGTCATTGAGACCTCTACAATTCAGGGACGTATGCAAAAAATTATTTGATTCTGTTTGAATTTGCGGCTGTTATCGTTTGCCATAGAAAATACGCTTGATAAAAAAACGTTGCAGGTAAACTACCCCTTCCCCTTAACCGATCTTCACCAAAAACAATAGGTCTTGAGTACTCTACAAATCAGGGCTGTATGCAAAACATTATTTGATTCTGTTTGAATTTGCGGCTGTTATCGTTTGCCATAGAAAATAAAACGTAAAAGGTTGCAGGTAAACTACCCCTTCCCCTTAACCGATCTTCACCAAAAACAATAGGTCTTGAGTACTCTACAAATCAGGACTGTATGCAAAACATTATTTGATTCTGTTTGAATTTGCGGCTGTTATCGTTTGCCATATAAAATACCCTTGTTAAAAAAACGTTGCAGGTAAACTACCCCTTTCCCTCAACCGATCTTCACCAAAAACAATAGGTCTTGAGAAATCTACAATTCAGGGCTGTATGCGAAACATTATTTGATTCTGTTTGAATTTGCGGCTGTTATCGTTTGCCAAAAAAAAAAAAAATTTCCCTTGATAAAAAAAACCGTTGCAGGTAAACTACCCCTTCCCCTCAACCGATCTTCACCAAAAACAATAGGTCGCGAGTACTCTACAAATCAGGGCTGTATGCAAAAAATTATTTGATTCTGTTTGAATTTGCGGCAGTTGTCGTTTGCCATAGAAAATACGCATGATAAAAAACGTTGCTGGTAAACTACCCCTTCCCCTCAACCGATCTTCACCAAAAACAATAGGTCTTGAGTACTCTACAAATCAGGGCTGTATGCAGAAAATTATTTGATTCTGTTTGAATTTGCGGCTGTTATCGTTTGCCATAGAAAATACCCTTGTTAAAAAAACGTTGTAGGTAAACTACCCCTTTCCCTTAACCGATCTTCACCAAAAACAAAAGGTATTGAGAACTCTACAATTTAGGGCTGTATGCAAATAATCTTTTCATTCTGTTTGAATTTGCGGCTGTTATCGTTTGCCATAGGAAATACCCTTGTTAAAACATAAAACGTTACAGGTAAACTACCCCTTTCCCTTAACCGATCTTCACCAAAAACAATAGGTCTTGAGAACTCTACAATTCAGGGCTGTATGCGAAACATTATTTGATTCTGTTTGAATTTGCGGCTGTTATCGTTTGCCAAACAAACAAAATTTCCCTTGCTAAAAAAAAACCGTTGCAGGTAAACTACCCCTTTCCCTCAACCGATCTTCACCAAAAACAATAGGTCGCGAGAACTCTGCAAAACCGGACTGTATGCAAAAAATTATTTGATTCTGTTTGAATTTGCGGCAGTTATCGTTTGCCATAGAAAAAAAATCTACAGACAGACAGACAGACAGACAGACAGACAGAAAGACACACAGACACACAGACAGACACACAGACACTTTTCGGAAAACGACTTTTTTTCATGTTTTGAGTGTAGTAGAATCAGAATCTGCAATAATCTCGAACACGATTTTTTTTGCCATCACCATACTTCCATTCCTTAAGGAATATGGAAGTAATAATATATCGTTCGTGGCAGGTAAGCATATCTCAGTTATGTAATGTTTACGTTTCCATTTTATTATTATGCCTACAGCAATAAAAAGGCAGGTAAGACACACACACACACACACACACACACACACACACACACACACACACACACACACACACACACACACACACACACACACACACACAATTCACGTTATTTCTGGCCTCACTCATGTTTATTTTCTTACGTTTGCACGCTTTTTAAATGGAAAGTGCCGAAACCCACACCAACATAACGCGTGCAAGCCGAAAAAATGGACATCAATTTGCTTACTGGCGAAGCTAGTAGTGAATGAATGGGTAGGCAAAAATCTTATCTTAAATTTTTTTTTAAGGAATCACTAAAAGGGCGGTGGTTCAAATCGGACGCTGAGGTAGTTTGCTGTAACCGAATGGTTCCACAAACAGCCGTAAGAATTTTACTAGCAGGGAATCTACAGGTTAGCGCAACAGTGGAACTCATGTCTTAATGTTATTGGAGACTTCTTTTAAAATCGTTGAATAAAAAATGCTTTACAGCTCTATACGTGTTTCTATTGAACAATCCTTGTATTAGTCATACACAATAATACAACTGATTGAACTTCAAATTTTTAAACTTGATTAGTTTCTATATATATATATGTTTAATGTTACAAATAATTCAAATAACAATCTTGATCATCTGTTAGTTCAGCAGAATAACAGTGACACTTTTAATAACCGCATAAAATAAACACTTAGAAACAACACAGGCGCTTTAACTTAACTGTTTGGACCACAGAAGTGAGGCATGCCTCAACGCTCTATGTGTACAGCGCGGGGCAATCCCCCCTCCCTTCACTTCCCTATCACACCACTACATTGCTTACATACGATGTATACAAAAAACGCTGAGGCAAGTTCAGGTTGCCTCATTCGCTTTAAACGAACTATGCCGAATCTCACCTGTCACCATCTAGCGGTCGCTCAATAAAGCACGTTTCGGTTTAATAAATTAGACAGTCGCAGTAACAATGTATAATCTTTACGTTATGTAGTTCATACGTATTTATAATTTTTATTCTACAGAATTTTTTAGGGTAGGCATTGCCTCAATTGCCTCCATGTAACTTCGCCACTGATATATATGTGTACAACGTTATCGGCAACAAAGAAGTAGTTTTTGTTAAAATTCCTTCCCGGGATATTTGGCCGTAGTCCAATGTTTTCTACAAAACCAGACATTTCGGCAATGCCATCGACTTCCATCATCAGTGAAAATCGAGTGCGATAACGTGAGGTGGTATACGTTAGTGACCACAGTACTGTGGTTAAGGCTGTAGCAGTAAGTAGAAAGAAGTAGTTTCTATGGTAATATTTCATTTCGAAAATGATTTTAAATATAAATCTTAGAATATGGAAGTCATGTATGGTTCTCCATACCGATATTTTTCATGTTTTGAGGGTAGTACAGTCAGAATCTGCAATAATCTCGAACACGATTTTTTTTGCCATCACCATACTTCCATTTCCTTATGGAACATGGAAGTAAACCGATCTTCACCTAAAACAATAGGTCTTGAGTACTCTACAGATCAGGGCTGTATGCAAAACATTATTTGATTCTGTTTGAATTTGCGGCTGTTATCGTTTGCCATAGAAAATACCCTTTTAAAACATAAAACGTAGCAGGTAAACTACCCCTTTCTCTTAACCTATCTTCACCAAAATCAATAGGTCTTGAGAACTCCACAATTTAGGGCTGTATGCAAATAATCATTTGATTCTGTTTGAATTTGCGGCTGTTATCGTTTGCCATAGAAAACAATTACCCTTGATTAGAAAAAAACCGTTGCAGGTAAACTACCCCTTTCCCTCAACCGATCTTCACCAAAAACAATAGGTCGTGAGTACTCTACAAATCAGGGCTGTATGCAAAAAATGATTTGATTCAGTTTGAACTTACGGCTGTTATCGTTTGCCATAGAAAACAAATCTACAGACAGAAGACAGATAGACACACATACACTTTTCGAAAAACGACTTTTTTCATGTTTTGAGTGTAGTACAATCAGAATCTGCAATAATCTCGAACACGATTTTTTTTGCCATCACCTTACTTCCATTTCCTTAAGGAACATGGAAGTAAAATAATAAACAGCCAAAAATTAAGAAATAAAAAAAAATCGTCAACTTTTTTCGACTCTTTGGGGGGGGGGTCCAATCCCGTAAATATGCCCCTACTGAACAGAGAAAAAATTAGTTTCTGCTTTAAGTTGAAGTTACCAATTAACACTGTTATTAAAGTAACTGAAGATACCTCAGGAAGTTTGAAGGAAAGACAAGAAGGGATCGAGTCGGAAACACTAGTATAAGAGTGAACTTTTTTTGAGAGATCAAATTAAAAAAGCACAGTTGCTGCGCTGGTTTGGACACGTTCAGAGGACGGAAGAGGATAGACTTCCAAAATAACTGTATGAGGCAAGAATTGCTGGGAGAAGTCCCGAGGCCGGAGAAGAGTGACTTGGGAGGACAATGTAAGGTGCTCTCTGCAGGGGCAGTGCAATGGAATGTGGCGAGACCTTTGCAGAGACCACGGTGGCGAGACCTTTGCTGAATCTCTACACCTTGCGGTAGAAGAGGATCGGAATAAGAAGAAGTTTAACATAATTGATACTGAAAAGAAATAATTGAACATTATTTATGATACAAATGATTGAAATCGACGACGTATAAATCGATTTGTGAAAAATACGAGATTTAACTAGTCATGACAGAGTATGGACAGACCACAGGTAAGATGTAATTTAACGTAAAACATTTTAATTGCTTTTAAATTTAGTTTTGTGTTTAATTAAAAGGTTTTTAATGTTTCTTGAAAAAAAAAACAGGACTTTCTGTGTATCTTTTAATTTTCTCCCGGGACAACGGGACAAATTGCAAAAAAAAGGGACAAGCCCGTTAAAAACGAGGCGTCTAGTCGCCCTAGTTTACCATAGGCCTAGAAATGTGCGGTAAAGCACTATGCGTAGAGCTATAAAAGATTTTAAAAATTTTATCACTTGAAAACCTGGAAATAAAATCGTAAAATATTAAAAGTACGCGAAAATTTAAAAAACCAGATGTTTCTACTCTTTGCCTGAGCAGAAACTTTATTAATCACAAAAAGACTAAATAAATTTCGTCTGAATGATAATTTTTTGGAGGGGGGAGGGAATTTTAACAATTCCCGACCGTGGATCTGCGCCTGAAAAGACAACATTGTTTTATCCAGTGTATTTTTTATTCCAATATTTTTTAGAGCCCAAAAGAAGGAAGGTAAAAAATGTCCAAATAAAAGATAGGAAGACTTGGGTTTGGTTGTACGTGACGTATCCGAATATCACTGATAAAAATAAATGATAACTAGCATTTTAGATAAAAATAAAAAAGTTTGTACCTTATTGCTTGTGCTAGCTTTCCCTCGTTGCGAGCTTCGTCAGAGGCTGCCGCTTGGAGCGCTGTCAGTGCTGTTTTTGGAAATGGCGCCGTTGTTTGAAAGATCGTCGTTTTGTGTGTTGCGTTGTGAATGTGTAAAAATAGTATACGTGATTTAAATTGTATCTGTTCGTTTAGAATGCAGGGGCGTATATACGGAGGGGGAACCAACGGAACGGACCCCCTAGAGGGTTAAAAAGTTGAGGAATTTTGTAAACTTTTAATTTGGATGCTGTTTTATTTTATCTTTTTCAACTGTTTTTTTTTTTTAATGTTTCAATGACGCGTATTTTTATTGTGTTATTACCATTTACTTTAATGGTAAAATGAAAGTCCTTCCCTGCCAATGGAGAGAGATGGAGGGTCCAGAGAGGGGCGTACCCAGGGGGGATAGGAGGGATGAATCCCCCCCCCGAAATATTAATACCTATAAAAATTTACATAATTGTTAGAACCGTAGCTTTAAAGCAGTATGGTGTAAAAAACTTTTATTAATTTATGAATTTTTGAAGTTATTTTAAATTAATGAATATTTTTAAATAACGCTTTTGAATCGCCGCGCGCTCTGCAAACGGTGGCGCTTCAGCATCGGCATCGGTACATTCGCTGTTTTATCCACAGGATTTCGCAACTATGATTTTATATAAACAGCGTGTACATCTGCACTATGCTCAAGTATGTGTGAGCTTACATAACCAAGTCGCACGTTGATTGTCGTACATAATAGAATTAGCAGTTCTATAAGTCCGCATAGATAAAAAAGTACGTTTGTAGTTTTTAGCAACTAGTATAAATTATTCGTACCGAATTTGCATATACTGGGAGTTGATTGTAAACCCTGAGTATATACCTATATTTGAACAATAGATCTCGTTTTTGCTAACCTCTTAAGAATTGGACAGAGCCATATTTTTATATTTTGCAAGTTAGTAAAATGTACATTAGTTGGTATTTGTAAATATACTTAATTGCACAGGCTATATATACAAATATATTGAATTCACACTTTTTTATTCAAAAGTATTTTATATATTTTAGTCTTTTATAAAACTTAATTTTCGTCTATACGCTACATAAAAAATCATTATTATTCCTGCATTATTCTTTAGATTTTTTTGTTATAATAGTAACATACAATCGTATAGTAATCATTGTATTTTACACGTTCACTTGAAATTGTGCGTGTGCTATATAAAACTTCTGATATATTTTTCATAATGAATGTTGAATTTGTTTATATGTATTTATTTGTTTTTATCTGCCTACTATATATATTATTTTCTCGAATAGGTTTATTTTTGAATGAAAAATCCTCTACATGTCAGGAAAAAATATAAATCTTAAAAAAAACCGTCTGGTCATGAGATAGCCCACTGCTACGTGCACAAAACACATGTCATTCCACTTGTTGCTTGCAGTAGCCAAACATTTGCTTTTTCAGCAGCTATGCAGAAGCCTATTTTTATAGCATCTAAGATTGTGGCATTTCATGTATTTAATTTATCTATGGGCTTAGCAACGCATCTGCAAACAAAACAAATAGACCTTAAAAAATGCATTGATTCTTGTGAGAGGCTTGTGAATGAATTGCAGCAATTCCGTGAAGATTTTAAACAAGTTTATCAGGAAATAGAAGCCGTTGCTGATCTTATAGGAGCCAAAATTGACATACCCTAGAACTGCAGGTAAACAAATGCATCGCTCTAACATCATGACAACCATTCCAGAAGATTACTATAGAGCAACAGTTTTCAATCCTTTCATTGACTATGTTTCGGCAGAGCTTTATAACAGATTTTTAAATCACAAGCTAGCTTTGAAAACTATACAGATATTGTTACCAAGAAGTGTTGTGAAAGCAACAGATGAGGATTTATCTGCGGCTGTTAATGTCTTCACATATAAATGGCCAAATGATGTACAAAAGTCATCTAGTTCATTCTTTGATGAGTTGAAAATGTGGAGAAGGAATTTTCTTGAATTGAGCAAAGAGAAGGCCAGAGCAAAGAGAAGGCCAGAAAAGATGCCAGAGGATTTCATTTCATCTCTTGATGCATGTGACGGAATTTGTTTTCCGAGCACGCACAACATATTGAAAAACTGTTGTGTAATCCCAGTGACAACAGCTACAGCTGAAAGATCCTTTTCCACCCTTCGCTACTTAAAAAACTACTTAAGGAACAATATGGATACAGAGAGATTAAACGGCCTAGCCTTGCTTTTTATACACAAAGATATTGAAGTGAAAGCTGAAAATATTATTGGCGAAATGTCTAAAAAACCTCGTCGTTTTCTTTGAAAATTCTTTAATTCTTTGAAAAGGGTTAAAATTTAACTCAAAGCCTGAATTGATTTTTTATATTTTAATGTATAAACTTTGTTTCATTAAGGACCAACCTAACAATGTATTGTTTCTTATAAAGTTTGACTGAATTAAAACCATTGTATTCACTCTAAGCTTTTGTGTTTTTATTTTCACCAGCAAATCCTTTCATTCTTTAGACATCATCCCCCCCGAAATTTTTTCCTGGGTCCGCCCCTGGATCCAGACAGTGGAGGTCGTTGCTCCATTGCAGGTTGCAGAACTGTACGAGGAGGAACAAGAAGAGGATATTTAGACCCAGCGCCGGATTTAGAGTGTGCGGGCCCCTACTTTTCAGTTGTGACAAATTCTGGGGAACAGATTTTTTTTATAAGCTTAGGGAAAATATACCAAATTTAGGTCCGGGTAAAAAGTGTATAGAAGAATAATAAATTAACTCTACTAGGACAATGAGACGAAATAGCTTTTATTACAGTTAGAAATGCTTTAACATTGAAAGATCGCAAAACACCAACTAAATTGTAACCAGTACAATTGGATAACGCAATTAATTCTCAGATGTAACTAAAAACATGTGAAAAAGGATTGAGTTCATTTTAAAGTTGCAAGCGATTTGGTTATTTTTATGTTTTTAAATTTCAAAGGTAATTTAAGTATAACTGGATAACTTAATGGCAATTTAAGGATAATTAGATAACTTAGAGGTAACTTATGGATAACTTGAATTTAACTTAAGAATAACTCAAACTAAAAGAAACACCACCCCTCCCACAACTGATGTAGTCAGGGCTGATCGAAGGCTCGAAGAATATTCATTTATTTTTGTTACAATAATTTTGTTTTTTAAATTTGTATGTGATGCGGGCCCCTAGGCTGCAGCGTAGTCAGCCTACCCTTAAATCCGGCCCTGTTTAGAGCTATTAGGGGTGTTGATCCCATGAATCTGTCTATGTCTGCTGCTGACTGCGGTCAGGGACAACTACTTGTGAATAACCAACAACTTAAATGTATCAAAACTGCTCATGGATTCTTTACCAAGGCAATACAATGGCACACCACCACACGCTATGTGGCAAGACAAAATTTGGTATCCCTCAGTTGCAACACCCACAATATTCACCTGATCTACAATACTCATATGAACGGTTTTTTTGTCAGTGTCCTACAATCAAGTTTGTATTAAAAGTATTAAAAGACCCGCTTCACATTTTAGATATAGCAAAGGCAACAGCAACAGCTCATGAACAAGCTATCGGAAAACAACCTGCAGAATTTCTTTCAACAATAGAAAATTCTGATGCAGATAAGTAGATCAGGGAGGGTAGTACGTTGAAAGGGATAATATTTCTGTCATGTAGTGTTGCTGGATACAAATTTTTAAACAAATAGTTTGGTATATTATAGTGAAACCTCCTATTGCAAAATTCCACCCGTTCTGGATAACATGCAGTTTCACTATCTCGGTGTAAAGGATTTATATTTCATTTAGCGCGTGCACTTATTTGTAGGAACTGGTATGGCTTTGGATAACAATAGGTGGTTACAATATAATATTATGTGAATGGATAATATGCTCCCTGTCACTACAAATATATTGTAAGCATGAGAACTTTGGCTGTAAGGCCGTGGTCCAAGATTGTTTTGTGCAAACGTTTCGGGCGTGCCTTAAATGGCCATTTTCAGAGATGGCCTTAAACACCTTTGTCAGTGTTTCGCAGCCTTCTGCATTGAAGATGGCCATGTTTTGCAGCTTTCTGCGCACTGAAGATGGCTGTTGAAGGGACTACTGAAACATTTGCACACAATAATCTTGGACCATGGCTTTACAGCCCGGCAAGCCAAAGTTCTCATAACATTGAAGCCGTCCGTGGAAGCCTCGGACAGAATATTTTAAGCTTATTTCTTGACACATCCATGATTCACCATGACTCTGAAAATCTCAACATACAGAATTTCCATCTCAGATATAATGCCATATCCAGAATTTGGCTTGGGAGAGGGGGGTCCAGTTGTGTCAGCTTCATGTAAAAGAAAAACCGTGTTAAGAATAATCAATATTATAATCTTAAAAGTGGCTGAAACACTGGTGATAACATCCTGACATCGATCATAATAAGGAAGTAAACAGTAACAATCAACATATGTGCTACTGAAACATTGTTTACAATACTTATTGACATTTTACATTTAAAACCGATAACTACAGTTTTAATAATAAAATATCGGTTAGGCGAACCATACATGACTTCCATGTTCTAAGATTGTTGCGTCTTAGACGCTCTCGAAGTACTCTTGAGTTGGTCTTATAACGCTAGTTGTTGAGTTAGCTGGTAAGAAATGAAATAACGAAGTGGACTGTATATGTTCTTAGGGTTAATTATTTATTGAAAATTGTTTAGAAAATAATTGCATGGCGCGTGCAGTGTAGCGCGGCATGAATGCCTGAGAAGTAAGTTAGAATTAAATATTGAAAGCCATAATCGTACGTAGAGGCCGAGATCGCCTAAGTAATTAGCGCATGATGATCATGCTAAAATTTTGAAATATTGAAAATAATTATGTAGCTGCGGCTGGCGAACTGAGGCGAGTTGCCCGTCCGGAGTCTTGCAATTAACTAACTAAATTTGACTGTTGCGAGCCTGAATACAAGCCGGCAGCAGATTAGCGGGGGAGAAATGACGTCACTGCACGCACTGCAATGCGGATGTTACAGTACAAAGTTTAAACAAGTACAAAGTTTAACCATACTGCCCGCACAAAATCGGGCGATTTTGCAACTTAAGTCATTGTGTGAATAGTGCATAATAATTGACATTACATGACACCAAAATTCAACAATACATAACAAATGATAATACAATAACAAAGACATAATAATTGACATGCATAACAATAGAGCAATGACACAAAAGAAATTCAATAGTACATAACAATATGATTGACATACCAAATTCATGTAAGGATACATAATACATAATGACATGATAATGATGCATAATAATACAGAAATCAGACAGACATAATAGTTGGCAGTACATAATAATAGGATAATGATCCCAAAAAATTCAATAATATATAACAGTAGAATAATACAATACTAAAAGACATATAATTCATATGCATAATATTAGAATAATAATCCCAAAAATTCAATAATATATAACAGTAGAATAATACAATACTAAAAGACATATAATTCATATGCATAATATTAGAATAATAATCCCAAAAATTCAATAGTATATAACAGTAGAATAATACAATACTAAAAGACATATAATTCATATGCATAATATTAGAATAATAATCCCCAAAATTCAAAAATCCCTAATAACATGATAGTGATACATAATAGTACAATAGACATAATGATAATATAATAAGAATAACAATGTAAAGCATGTGATCGCCCGGGGAATGTCCCGGGCATGAAGGACGATAGTGCGATAAAGTTCACATCACTGATACGTGTCGCATGAACGCTCATGCGATTAGTCTGAGGCCACTAGAAGTGGACATAATTTGTGAATGGGCCGATGTAGGACACCATTTGCGGTGCGAACATCCGCGACGCGCACTATTGAATCCTGACCCAAATAGACCTGAGTGACTACCTCGCGTTTCCACTGCAGTGGGGGGGAATTGTCTTCCAAAATAAGGACGAGTTGTCCGGGAGCCAAATTTTTTGACGGGATGCGCCATTTGTTGCGTTGTTGCAACTGGTGCAAATAATCCTTCGACCACCTGTTCCGTATAGAATGGGTGAATCTTTGGAGCAGCTGCCATCTACCCAGACGACCAATTTTGACTTTGGAATAGTCAGGTTCCGGGAGTGCAATGAGTGGAGAACCAACCAGGAAGTGCGCTGGAGTTAAAGGTTCGGGATCCCTAGAGTCATTTAAGATGGCGAACAAGGGGCGTGATTTAAGGCAGGACTCTATTTGAGTTAGGATAGTGTAATACTCCTCAAACGTAAGAATGGTTCCGCCGACAACGCGCCGCAAATGAAACTTGACGCTCTTGACTCCACTATCCCACAGGCCACCGAAATGAGGTGCTGACAGGGGAATAAAGGACCATTTGATGCCTTGGGCACTGGTAAAATCCTGGGTAGTCTGTTCAAATCCGTTAGATTGAAAAAGTTTGTATAAGTCGTGAAGTGTACTACTAGCACGACGAAAATTTGTACCATTGTCGGAGAATATCTGAGCAGGGATACCTCTACGAGCTATAAACCGTTTTAAGGCCGCTATGAAAGCGTCTGAGGTAAGATCTGAGACTAGTTCAAGGTGAATGGCCTTAGTGGCCATGCATATAAATAGAGCAATATAAGCCTTTGACGTCGATTTGGAACGCTGCCCGCCATGACGTATAAGTACAGGACCGGCATAGTCGAGTGCAGATTGAGAAAATGGCTTAGCAGGCGTAACCTGGGAAGAGGGTAATTGTCCTAATAATTGGCTTGAGCCCCTAGCACGGAATCGAAAACAAGTGATACATTTGTGTATTACTGATCGTATGTATGATTTATCATTAATTATCCAATATTTCTGCCGTAGAGAGTACTGAGTCAATTGTACCCCAGCGTGAAGTAAACGAAGATGCTCGCCTTCTATAATTAATTTGCTGAGATGAGAATGCGGGTGGAGTATGATTTGGTGTTTGCTATCATAGGTAAGCTGGGAGTGCTGAAGGCGTCCGCCCACGCGTAATATCCCCGCCTTGTCCAGAAAGGGGTTAAGTGAAACAAGTTTACTATTGTTGGGGATACAGCGTTGTGCCTCAAGTTCCTTGATTTCGATGCTAAAGTGCGATCGCTGGGACTGGCGAATAAAAACCAAAAGTGTACCATGTGACTCATGGGAAGTTAAAAAGGAAGTGTCTCTATCAACTATGGGGAGCCTAGAGTTCCGAATGAATCGAAGGCAGTAAGAAAGTACACAAAGGAGTTTTGAAAGCGAAGAGTAATTTTCAAAATAACTAGGCGTAGATGAAGCGGCAATCAGTGAGGTTTGGACCTGATTACGTTGTTCTTGCTCAAGATCGGGATGATTGCAGGGTGAATGGGCATCGAAAGCCCTGATGGGCCATGATGGTGACTCATGGGACAACCAGGATGGACCATACCACCATTGTGGGTGACCGTGTAAAAACCGAGGGAGACAACCACGTGATAGAATGTCGGCCTTCATTTGAGATAAGATGTGCGGGTTATCTGAACCGGTCATGAGATCGTCCACATAGAAATCGTTTGCGATAGCTGAGCAGGCTATAGGGTGTTGAGTCTTGTTTTCCTGGGGTATTTGTGCCAAACATCTTGTGGCCAGAAATGAAGCACTTGCAGTCCCATATGTGACTGTCCTCAAGGCGTAGTGTTGAAGTTCCCTATGGGGGGGCGTCGCGCCAGACAATTCGTTGCAAATTAGAGTCCCTGGGATTAACTAAAATTTGACGGTACATCTTCTCAATGTCCGAAATGAGGACATATCGGTGCGTACGAAACCGAGACATAATAGAAAAAATATCCTGCTGGACCGTGGGACCAACCATCAATGTGTCATTCAAGGACAAATTATTTGTTGTTTTGGCCGTCGAAAACAACTCGCAATTTGGTAGTTATACTAGAGCACTTAAAAACCGAATGGTGCGGTAAGTAAAAAGTGTCTGACTTGTTGACTGACAAATCGTATGAATGAAGTTTTAAATATTCATTTAAATTGTGACCCAGATTTAAATATTCATGCATGAATGTGCTATAGTCTTTATGAAGGGCAGGGTTCTGCTTGAACTTGAGTTCCAGTGATTGAAATCTGCGAATAGCTCCGGGAGAGAATCGCCCAAATGAGAATTGTATAACCTGCGTGGTAGGGATACCACAAATCTACCATCATTATTACAGAAAGTGTTAGCGACAAAATGACTTTCGCATTCCGAGTCCTCAACCGAGGGAGCACGAGCAGCAACGTCCTCCAATTGCCAGAACTCCTTTAATTGCGAGGAAATGGCATTATTATCTTCGCATGCTATGAATGATGAGACAGGTTTTGTCATGTCGACATTAAAGGGCAAGTTACCCGCGAGAATGAATCCCAATTTTGTCTCCTGTATTATGGGAAAATGTGGGCTGCGGATCAATTTGACAGGTTCAATCAATTGTAAGTAGTACTGGGCACCAATTAATATGTCGATTTGCGAAGAAAAGTTCAGTTGCGGGTCAGCTAGGAATATGCCTTTTGGTATATTTAGGGATGAGATATCGAACGATTCTGCAGGAAGATTATTCGTAATACTGGGAAGCACAGCGCAATGCACGTTCAAACTAAAATCCCTGTAACGCGAATGCAGCCTTACCTTTGTACTAAAGTCAGCTTGACATAAGGAATTGTTTATACCAGTGATGGGTAATTGAGATTTAGTTAGTTTTAGACCCATGCGTCGTGCGAAACTCATGGTACAGAAATTAGCTTGCGATCCTGAGTCCAATAAAATCCTTACTGGGTGCTTCCTACCGGCATGGTCAGTTGTCATGCAGACAGCGGTGGACAATAGAATAGATTTGTTTGTTTGCAGTTTCAGTGAAAATTGATTGTTCCTACTCGAAGCGTTATTGCCTGATATGTGGATCATTGTGTGGTGGCGTTTAGCACATGTCCTACAAATGGAAGGACAGTGTGCGAGATCATGGCCTGGACGTATGCAATTTAAGCAAAGTTTATGTTTAATTAAAATATTTTTTCGTTCAAGGGGAGATATAGCCACGAATTGTGGGCATTCAGAGAGCCGATGTTTTTCTCGACACAGCTGACAAATGTTATTGCTGATATGAGAATGGAATGTTGACCTAGTGAGATCAACCGGTTTAATAGTTTTGCGATAGAGAGTCTTATCGCTAACTTGTATTCTATTTACTGAACTGGTCTCGGCACCGACGTTCTGCATTAATTGCCTTCTACTATTTAAAAATTTAATAAAATTATTGAAAGTAGGAAATCGCTCGTCGGATAGGCTTTCCTTCCATAGTTGGCCTGTCTGGTTATCGAGTTTTTGCGTTAAATATTGAACGAAAATGATTTCAAAGGTATTTACCGGTAAATTTAATGAATTTAAAGCATTTATATTTGCGCTGATTTCGTCAATGAATTTGGAAATGCCAACTATGGACTCTTGCTGAATGGACTTCATGCCCAAGACATTCCCTATATGATAGGCTGAGACAATTAATTTGCTATCATACCTGACCCTCAATAGATCAATGGCTACCGCATAATTGTCATGAGTGATTGGGAGAGATTTTATTACATTTAAAGCTTCGTCCCCTTAATGAAGAGTGTAAATAGTGTAATTTCTGAATGTCCGTCAGGTCAGTTCTGACGTGTACTAGTTCCAAAAACATATTATAATAATGCTGCCAATCAATAATGTTGCCTGAGAAGCAGGGCAATTTAATTGGCTCTAACTGTATAGGGGAAGTTTTAATTGGCATAACTTCAGCTTGAATCAATCGTTTTTTGTTCACCTCCCCTACTTGTTCTAATAAATGGTGTAGCGTGCACTCAATAGTACAGAGATCATCCTCTGTTTGAACCCTGTCACTGACCGATGTGAAATCGGAATCATCAGCCTCAATCTGGGTCTGAATTTCATCATACTTCGCGGACAATTCCATCAAGTGGCGGAGTTTAATTTTTAAGGCATGGTGATCGTTTACGTCAGGATCGAAATTGTCAGCGAAGGTACTTACACGGGAGATAGAGGCCTTAATTGTGCCACGTTTTTTAATTAACGCTTTCACATCAGCCATGACTGAAATGCAAAATGTGATTCGAAAACGATAGCTAAATATAGAGCAGGTGAACAATTGTTGTAATTTGAATACTTTACTAAATCCTGATATGATGCGGGAGCCAGTGATCGGTATGCAACTTAATCTATTACTTATTATAATAGGTACTTATTTTCTTTAAAAATTAGTTATGGAAGTTATTGAAAATATGACTCATTCAAAGTGACAATATACATATAGCTTCATCACATTACTTAAGTGTCTGAATGCATTATCAGGGGCCGACCTAGCAATTTTGCCGCCCTGGGCAGAACGGTTGTTTGCCGCCCCATACTCGGTGAAGAGATTATCAAATTATTCCACGAAATAAAAACCACATTTTAGGTATTCATTTATTGGTTTTGCATCCTAAGATACAAAAAATAACATCTGTACAAAAAATAACATCATCATGCAGTGTTGTATTAAAAAATATTTAGCATTCGAAAATAAAAATGTTTTAGAAATCTTTTATACAAAATAGAATCTTTTATACAACATTTAGAGAAATATTGAAATAATAAGAAATGTAGAACAAAAATAAAATTTTCAAAAAAAAAATATAATATAGACTACGTATAAAAATAACTCAATTATAAAATATCCTGAAAGATACATATTTAATTTATTATAACTTTCTTTAAATAATTTCTTTTATTGTAACTTAAACAGAAGGTTGTGATATGGTATTAGCGATGATTCAGCTCAATACAATCAGTTATCTGGCGTGTTGTTTTTCGGGCGCGCGCCGAAGTGTCACTAATTAAGAACGACAAAGGTCGGACGCGGGAGATGATAAGGCCGGTCAGTTTTCTCGGAAGCAAATTGATTAGAGAAATTTAATGTCTTTTGTCTGCCTCAAGCAGGGGCCGACCTAGCAATTTTGCCGCCCTGGCAGAACGGTTGTTTGCCGCCCCATACTCGGTGAAGAGATTATCAAATTATTCCACGAAATAAAAACCACATTTTAGGTATTCATTTATTGGTTTTGCATCCTAAGATACAAAAAATAACATCTGTACAAAAAATAACATCATCATGCAGTGTTGTATTAAAAAATATTTAGCATTCGAAAATAAAAATGTTTTAGAAATCTTTTATACAAAATAGAATCTTTTATACAACATTTAGAGAAATATTGAAATAATAAGAAATGTAGAACAAAAATAAAATTTTCAAAAAAAAAATATAATATAGACTACGTATAAAAATAACTCAATTATAAAATATCCTGAAAGATACATATTTAATTTATTATAACTTTCTTTAAATAATTTCTTTTATTGTAACTTAAACAGAAGGTTGTGATATGGTATTAGCGATGATTCAGCTCAATACAATCAGTTATCTGGCGTGTTGTTTTTCGGGCGCGCGCCGAAGTGTCACTAATTAAGAACGACAAAGGTCGGACGCGGGAGATGATAAGGCCGGTCAGTTTTCTCGGAAGCAAATTGATTAGAGAAATTTAATGTCTTTTGTCTGCCTCAAGCAGGGGCCGACCTAGCAATTTTGCCGCCCTGGGCAGAACGGTTGTTTGCCGCCCCATGACTCGGTGAAGAGATTATCAAATTATTCCACGAAATAAAAAACCACATTTTAGGTATTCATTTATTGGTTTTGCATCCTAAGATACAAAAAATAACATCTGTACAAAAAATAACATCATCATGCAGTGTTGTATTAAAAAATATTTAGCATTCGAAAATAAAAATGTTTTAGAAATCTTTTATACAAAATAGAATCTTTTATACAACATTTAGAGAAATATTGAAATAATAAGAAATGTAGAACAAAAATAAAATTTTCAAAAAAAAAATATAATATAGACTACGTATAAAAATAACTCAATTATAAAATATCCTGAAAGATACATATTTAATTTATTATAACTTTCTTTAAATAATTTCTTTTATTGTAACTTAAACAGAAGGTTGTGATATGGTATTAGCGATGATTCAGCTCAATACAATCAGTTATCTGGCGTGTTGTTTTTCGGGCGCGCGCCGAAGTGTCACTAATTAAGAACGACAAAGGTCGACGCGGGAGATGATAAGGCCGGTCAGTTTTCTCGGAAGCAAATTGATTAGAGAAATTTAATGTCTTTTGTCTGCCTCAAGCAGGGGCCGACCTAGCAATTTTGCCGCCCTGGGCAGAACGGTTGTTTGCCGCCCCATACTCGGTGAAGAGATTATCAAATTATTCCACGAAATAAAAACCACATTTTAGGTATTCATTTATTGGTTTTGCATCCTAAGATACAAAAAATAACATCTGTACAAAAAATAACATCATCATGCAGTGTTGTATTAAAAAATATTTAGCATTCGAAAATAAAAATGTTTTAGAAATCTTTTATACAAAATAGAATCTTTTATACAACATTTAGAGAAATATTGAAATAATAAGAAATGTAGAACAAAAATAAAATTTTCAAAAAAAAAATATAATATAGACTACGTATAAAAATAACTCAATTATAAAATATCCTGAAAGATACATATTTAATTTATTATAACTTTCTTTAAATAATTTCTTTTATTGTAACTTAAACAGAAGGTTGTGATATGGTATTAGCGATGATTCAGCTCAATACAATCAGTTATCTGGCGTGTTGTTTTTCGGGCGCGCGCCGAAGTGTCACTAATTAAGAACGACAAAGGTCGGACGCGGGAGATGATAAGGCCGGTCAGTTTTCTCGGAAGCAAATTGATTAGAGAAATTTAATGTCTTTTGTCTGCCTCAAGCAGGGGCCGACCTAGCAATTTTGCCGCCCTGGGCAGAACGGTTGTTTGCCGCCCCATACTCGGTGAAGAGATTATCAAATTATTCCACGAAATAAAAACCACATTTTAGGTATTCATTTATTGGTTTTGCATCCTAAGATACAAAAAATAACATCTGTACAAAAAATAACATCATCATGCAGTGTTGTATTAAAAAATATTTAGCATTCGAAAATAAAAATGTTTTAGAAATCTTTTATACAAAATAGAATCTTTTATACAACATTTAGAGAAATATTGAAATAATAAGAAATGTAGAACAAAAATAAAATTTTCAAAAAAATAATATAATATAGACTACGTATAAAAATAACTCAATTATAAAATATCCTGAAAGATACATATTTAATTTATTATAACTTTCTTTAAATAATTTCTTTTATTGTAACTTAAACAGAAGGTTGTGATATGGTATTAGCGATGATTCAGCTCAATACAATCAGTTATCTGGCGTGTTGTTTTTCGGGCGCGCGCCGAAGTGTCACTAATTAAGAACGACAAAGGTCGGACGCGGGAGATGATAAGGCCGGTCAGTTTTCTCGGAAGCAAATTGATTAGAGAAATTTAATGTCTTTTGTCTGCCTCAAGCAGGGGCCGACCTAGCAATTTTGCCGCCCTGGGCAGAACGGTTGTTTGCCGCCCCATACTCGGTGAAGAGATTATCAAATTATTCCACGAAATAAAAACCACATTTTAGGTATTCATTTATTGGTTTTGCATCCTAAGATACAAAAAATAACATCTGTACAAAAAATAACATCATCATGCAGTGTTGTATTAAAAAATATTTAGCATTCGAAAATAAAAATGTTTTAGAAATCTTTTATACAAAATAGAATCTTTTATACAACATTTAGAGAAATATTGAAATAATAAGAAATGTAGAACAAAAATAAAATTTTCAAAAAAAAAATATAATATAGACTACGTATAAAAATAACTCAATTATAAAATATCCTGAAAGATACATATTTAATTTATTATAACTTTCTTTAAATAATTTCTTTTATTGTAACTTAAACAGAAGGTTGTGATATGGTATTAGCGATGATTCAGCTCAATACAATCAGTTATCTGGCGTGTTGTTTTTCGGGCGCGCGCCGAAGTGTCACTAATTAAGAACGACAAAGGTCGGACGCGGGAGATGATAAGGCCGGTCAGTTTTCTCGGAAGCAAATTGATTAGAGAAATTTAATGTCTTTTGTCTGCCTCAAGTTAGCATTGCAAGGACTATAGCGTTAGTTAATTCAAAGTTTATTGTATACTTAGTATAGTGTCTCAGCAAATTTAGTTTTAAATCTAACGAACGCAATATTGATATTTTGTAATTGGGCGTCTGTTGATTTGAAATTGTACATAAGATAAATATAAATATTTGAGATAAAGCTCGTGTAATCAAAATTCAAATATTTCTAGAAATTTCAAAAGATTTACGTAATTGCATAATACGCTAATTTATAAATAAAATAGAGTTAATTAAAGTATAAAATAGCATGTAATATTTAAGATAGGAAAACATTAGTGTAGGCCTATATAAACTGCGAAGGTATGCAAGTAAAGAACCATACTGATAATAATTTTTGGAAATGTTCTAGCGGCAAAGGTGACAGTTTTATAGCACTGGTCATCCCTATAAATAGAGGACCAGGAACGACAGTCTTCAGATTAATGCGAGCCGCGACTGAAAATTGTACTTAATATTTTGTTTAATAAAATTGAGAAAAATACGTTCATATATTTAATTTCTTTTACGACAATAAATATAATAAGTACTCGAATCGTCATTGTCAGCTTATTGCAAGTCGACTGACGTATTTGGGTATTTTAAACCTAATAATTGTCCCAGTTGATTGACTCACTTTGGGACAATCTGCAATTTCATTTCGAGTTACTCCAGTAACGAACTCCGTGACATTTCCTATACTTATATAGGAGTGCATGTGAGAGGTTTACTCCGCGATCAAGTAAAGATTTTGAGAAGAGTGTAAGTAATCTTACTGAGCTACATGTCGCTATGTAACAAGAACTCTTGTATTTTGTCCATGACGTGTTCTGATGAAGCCTGATACAGGCGAAAGCTAGGTTAGGCTCGGGTAAATAGTTTTTACGATTATTACCTAAAATACTTGTGTTCCGGTGTCGTAAAGTACAATACGGTATATAGTAATAACAAGAACGTTACAGTACATGTGTTAGTACGCGACTGGATGGAGAATTATTTAAAGGAATAATTCAATTTAATTATTTCTTGCGAAGATTTAAAAATTGTCTTAGTTTTGAGGGAAGAAGGAATTTGTAAATTGAATATTTGACTATTATCAATAAGTAGGAGAAAGCGGGGTTAAAATAAAGTACGATTATCTGAAGTCATTTAATTTA
Organism: Magicicada septendecula; assembly: GCA_034769895.1. NCBI lineage: Eukaryota > Metazoa > Arthropoda > Insecta > Hemiptera > Cicadidae > Magicicada > Magicicada septendecula. Next base: position 38,781,141 of record CM068372.1, read on the forward strand.
TATATATATATATTTTTTTTTTGGTCAAATATGCCGCCCGTAACAATCTGCCGCCCTGGGCAATTGCCCAGTTTGCTCATACCTGTATCGGCCCCTGTGCATTATTGTAAAGCTGCGTAAATGAAAATTTAGGTAAAAATACAATTCTATTTCCACTTGACACTAATTTCTGTTTATGTAAAAATTATTAATGATTTTATATTAAATGCTATTAAATATGTGCTAAAATATTACTGACTTTGCTGTACATAAAAATTATAAATGAAAAAATTATAAGAAATGCAAGTTCATAATCACGTGGATTGTGAATCCTGGCGTGTTCAAGATGGCTCCGATCCTGTTGCTTCCTTGGTGATCCTGTTCGGCAGGCCTTAGATGGTGGCGCAACTTTGTTTCTGCTGATCGGGTGACGCTTGAAACTATAGCTCTCCGTATAATTTTGAAGTTCTAGAATTTCGCTGCTGTACGACAAATGATGATGACTTGTAGTGTCTTGCTGTCTCAGAGATGATGCTCTGCAGGGCTTGTAATGTCAAGTATGAAGTAATTCGAAACCAGTGAAGGCATGCAACGGCCAGCAATCTTAAGTTTGAAAATATTCGGGCTTGAACCAAACGTTGTTTGGGCCCATTAAATAATATATAGATGAAAATCTTAGTCCGAATCACGATCCGGATCCGTCCCGGTGGACCAAAAAATGTTGCGTCTTAGACGCTCTCGAAGTACTCTTGAGTTGGTCTTATAACGCTAGTTGTTGAGTTAGCTGGTAAGAAATGAAATAACGAAGGTCCGTATATGTTCTTAGAGTTAATTATTTATTGAAAATTGTTTAGAAAATAATTGCATGGCGCGTGCAGTGTAGCGCGGCATGAATGCCTGAGAAGTAAGTTAGTATTAAATATTGAAAGCCATAATCGTGCGTAGAGGCCGAGATCGCCTAAGTAATTAGCGCATGATCATGCTAAAATTTTGAATATTGAAAATAATTATGTAGCCGCGGCTGGCGAACTGAGGCGAGTTGCCCGTCCGAAGTCTTGCAATTAACTAACTAACTAAATTTGACTGTTGCGAGCCTGAATACAAGCCGGCAGCAGATTAGCGGGGGAGCAATGACGTCACTGCACGCACTGCAATGCGGATGTTACAGTACAAAGTTTAACCAAAGATTTATATTTAAAATCATTTACTTGAATTCGGTTTGATAATTTCTAACAAGTTAGGTGTGTTCCTTGTAAATCGAGTTTTATGTCTGAGAAATTTAAATGAAATATTTCCATAGAAACTACTTCTTTGTTGCCGATAACGTAGTACACATATAAAAAGTGTATCCCCTCCCCTTCAACTATAATTTTCATTTATAGAAAATTACGCCCCTCCCCCCTCAACTACCCTATTCATTTATAGATATTTCATTCATCTTTCTACAGTGGATTATTATGACCTTCTTTTCAGGATACTTTATTTATCAACAAAATTAAGTACAGTACTTTACTCTTGTTAAAACGTAAAATGTTGCAGGTAAACTACCCCTTCCCCTTAACCGATCTTCACCAAAATCAATAGGATTTGAGCCCTCTACAATTTGGGTACAAATGCAAAAAAATATTTGATTCTGTTTGAATTTTCGGCAGTTATCGTTCGCCATAGGAAAAATTCTGCACACAGACACTTTTCGGAAAATGACTTTTCTTCATGTTTTGAAGGTAGTACAATCAGAATCAGCCCTTATCTTGAACACGATTTTTTTTGCGATCACCATACTTCCATTTCCTTACGGAACATGGAAGTAAAAGAAGGTAAACAAGAAAGTTTCATTCACAAAAAAAGATACACTCTTTGAAAATGTTTTAGAATTTAATTCACCTTGACTTTTTTAGGGCCTTTTAATTAACAACTTCTACCAGGGTTACTGAGTTGGTTTTCCTATATTTCATATTTCAAACGTATATGCAAATTTTGTGTTATAAGTCTGTTTGTATACTTAAAAAAGAGTTTCTACTATACTAGCGCAAACAGCTGAAAAAAATAATAAGGAAAAGCTAAAAATTAAAGGATTAACAAAATTCCTTGCCAACCTTTCTGACCCTCTCCGGGGGGGGGGGGGTCCCATTTGTCTCCCTCCCATAAATATAACCCTGCTCAGATACAAAATTTTAAGTCACAAATGTATATCAGCCATGACTATGAAAACACACTGGACAGCGAAGGTTTTGCAAAATAAAAACAGAATAAAAACAATCCAACTTAATTTTTATTAAATTACAAACAACAAACAAACTATACACAACTGATACTACAAAAATAATAGTCTTCTATACTGTTTCCGTTCTTATTGTAATCCTGATGTAAACAAACCCCCGTGGCTTACCTGAAACGCTGTTGGTCAGGGGCGTTGACACTGTTCACTCAGTAATGTGTTACGCGCATGAGCGGAATCTGTACAGTAATGTGAGAGTTGTCTTTGAATACGTTTAATCATCTTTATGTATACATAGTAGAACTTTATCGCCGCTAGCAAAATGAACATAAATTTTAAAAGTTTTTAGAAAATGATATTGCCGAAAAATCGGGGCACGCCGTTTTAAGACTTTTTCCTTATCACTGTATTCTTAATCACATTGAATTAATATGGAGCCCGTTGAAAGGATATGTTGCCGTTCACAACACAACATATAAGCTGCATGATGTAAAACAACTGATAGAGAAGGCAGTAAATGAGATAACGATGGACAGGGGGAGTCGTTGTGTCCAGCGTGTATTCAAGAAAGAAGATAAGCCATGAGAATTCTACGAAATTACCGATGCCGTTGTGGATAATCTTATCCAGGGGTGCCTACAGGGGGGTATCGTGTCGCCATTGGCGACATTTGAAAAATTTTTGGGGGGGATTTTTTTTTACTGTTGTATGAAATTTACTATTACTAAAAATACCGAATACAATGTGAGAACGTATTTCCTGGTCGCAATTTGCGTCAAAGCTTGCATGGTGTATCACGTGATGAGACATCCACGAATCACAGTACAATAATTGTGATCCATTATAAAAAGAGCTTTTTTTTTTTTTTAGTAATCGAGCCTGGAGTTGGGGCGGAAGCGACATAAGGCTTGGGGGGGGGGGGATCGGCACCACTGATCTTATCACTAACACTGCTGACTCAAGTAATGATTCAAGTTCCGACACAGATATGGAAGGCATTTAATTACTCTCTGACGGAAACTGATAATAAACAGTACACTGGTAAGTAATTATCACAGCTTCTATTTTCGCTTTAAATATAGGCCAACTTTATTAATTTTTCTTGCGATATTCAAACAGTAAATAAAAAAGGCATTAACTCTGTGTGTTATAAAATACTGGTATATCATTGTCGCTCTGACACAGTCACACAAATATTACTTTGGTCCAGAATGTAAAAATTATCACAATTTACATGTGTTTATACAGTATCAACATTATATGTACCCTGTCTGTACTGCTTCTGTCAGAGTGCCATGCCTCTAATTCAAGCAGCAAATAGCGTTTCAGATGTGCCACGCCTATTTGTTTACATCAGGATTAAGCTAAGAACGGAAACAGTATACATTATAAATACATTTCTTAACACAATTATGTAATATTACTATATTTAAGTAATACTTTAAAACAATATTCTACGTTGATTACATTACAAGCAGAGCACTAACAAGCAATAAATAGGTCAACTGCTGATCTAATTAAGCGATACAAATTTTAAATTACACCGTGCACTTTTCGAAAAGTAAAATTGTTAAACTGCAACTAGTTGTGCACTCAATCTGTAACTTAACTAACCTTTACTACAATGTCACATCTGCAATTTCTTAAGACCTGTAAACATCTACACATACTGCAGCCCTACGCATACTAAAATCCTCGGTGTGCTACCGAGTGTTACAATTTTCCTCTGACTTTGATACTTAAATGATGATAAATAGGACAAAGATATAAAATAATGTCACAAAACAATACTGCGGGTTCCCTGCAGTTCATTTATGCGACCATTAACAAGTGGTCGTTGCAAATTTTAATTTTAACAAAAACAGACTAAACAGCGATCAAACATCACATTGTCTGTAATCTTTTGAAACCTACCTATGACATAAACTCAATTTCAGATTTTAAGAGATCATGAGGATTTTTCAAATCAAAATGCCAAAAAATTAATATTACAAGTAACTCCTTAATTTAGTAGTGACGATTGATCAAAAAATTTTAATGATAGAAAGTTCGGTGAGGATTGGTCAATAAGTATAACACAAATTTTATATTATTTCTGTTGACGTTTCCACAGTATTTATTGTCATCATCAGGACCTGTGTATGAATACAAGAGAAAATATCAAACACACAAGATCAGTTAATTGAGTGTTTGTGTTTGTGTGTGTGTGTGCACACGCATACTTGTGCGTGTGTGAGGGAGTTAAGACAGTTTGTTTTACATCATAAGTCCTTAAATACATCATCATATATTTAAGGAAAACAATATGTATGTAATGTAATTATTTTAATGATGTAAAACAAACTGTCTCAACTCCCTCACACACGTGCGCGCGCGCGCACACACACACACACACACACACACACACACACACACACGTACACTCAATTCATTGATCTTGTGTGTTTGATATTTTCTCTTGTATCCATACACAGGTCCTGATGATGACAATAAATACTGTGGAAATGTCAACACAAATAATATAAAATTTGTGTTATATTTATTGACCAATCCTCGCCAAACTTTCCATCGTTAAAAAATTACAAGTAAAAGAAATAAACTGTAGCTGAATTCTAGAAGTAATGCATGTGTAATATTATATTATGTTCAGTATTTTTACAATTAAGGTGATGAGATTTTAGAATATTTTATGTTCAATATGTTTGATATTAATGAAATATAATTATGTATGTTACATTTGACTTCAATTACCATGTTACCATGTGACGTACGTAATTTTGTTTGTATCAAATCTTTTTCACTACCATGTTTCAGACACTAAACAAACATTGTAATGTGATATTAACTAAAAAAAAGTAGTAAATAGTAGTATAAATGAAAAATTAATACTACTATTATTAATTAAATTTATAGTTAATTTAACAAAATACTTAGACATATTTAACAGATTCTAATTTAACAGAAATAATTTTACAGTTTATGAGGCTCAGTGTGTTAACAATTAATTGGTATGAAAAAAATGTATACTTACTTAACAAAAACAAAATAGGCAAAATATTAAAACTGAAAATTATATATCTGAATGAAGTTTTCTACCAAGCTAGAGGTTCACCAGACAAGTGCGCTTTTCTGGTGTTGATTGGATGTTGGACCAACACAAAAGTTTTGGTATAAAAAAAGTAAAAATTTTATATTTTTGACATAAGTTTCTAGTCCATTATTATTACTTTTTTACTGCAGAACAATTTGGAATTTTTGAATGCACAAAATTGTAGGAAATTTAGTTATTATGGTACGATTTTTCCAGCCAGTCGGCCTTAATAATTTTTACACTTTCAGGACATACAATATATTTATGAATTTTCCAGAATGGATGTTAGAAAGTCTCAATCACACATAACTTTGTACTAAACATAATGATTATATTAAGTAAGCAAATTCCATATTTCTGGTTTTTTAGTGCACTTAAAATAGCAGTAGGCCTATTTGTATTTTTAGTAAACAATCAGTTAATATCTAAGTGCAACTCAATGTAATATTATGTACATATTGAAACGGATTGCTATGGATTTTCTGTATTGGAATTTTGAAACTTTAAACCAACCACTTCATGTTTTAAATGGCCGCAGGCCACATTACTCGCCCGCCTGTAAAAGTAAATTCCATGAACATAAGTTCTAAATCAATTGTTGTTATAGGAATCCAACGTTCCACGCATAGTCATACAGAAACGCAAACATGTGTACATATTATTGTGCATGTCTCTGTGTATCTAACTAGACTTAGCTTAATTTTGTTAAATACAACAGACAAATGAGTAGATAGAAAGGAGGTAAATTGGTGATAATTGGTGATATTTTATTTAAAATATAAACAAACTAAACAATTTGAATTTTCATTTGATATTAAATTATTTTGTACATAAAGTAATCGTGCAGACCATTAAATCTCACCAAACCAGTTCTTATAAAAATGCATTTCTTCTTTAATAGTACATCTTCCTTCCATCTATTAGTAATGTTTGATTAGAAACTGAATCAAAATAAATATGTGTTAATCAAGTCTTGTAGAAAACGAGTGTGTGTGATTTTTTTTTTTTAACAATTTTCTTTCATTGTTTTGGATTGAGGATTTCTACAAGTTTTTTGTCTTCTTCAGTCATATCCGTGTCACCCCAACCCCAGACTTCATTGTCACCATGTTGGAATGAAGAGTGCGTGCCGTCTCCTGTCCGTGTAATACGTCTTCTGACCATTTCATTCGTGGCTTTCTTCAGGTCGTACGCCAGACCGAGTTTAGCGCACAAATCTATAAACCCTGTAGTCAGATTGAGCCTGTAGTTTCCAAGTTCAGCGGCTTTGTAGTCCCACGGAAACACGTGATGGTAGTTGTGCCAACCTTCGCCCACCGCTAACAGAGCTACTGAAATGTTTTCCGTTGGTGATATGTTCCTGTGTTAACAAAAATCAAGAAAACACTGTTTACATATATCATCAGAAAATGTTTATTCCGTGTTAGCATTTTGTGATGTTTGTTAAAGACAGCTGGGTATCACATTCATTCTCATAAAGTATGAAAAATTAAATATTAATTATAAGTATAACACTACCAACTCAGAACACAAAATTTTATATTGGTAAAAATGTAAAAGTTTTACCTTATAGCCTGAACCAGTTTTCGCTTATTATAAGCTTCATCAGAGGCTACCACTGGGAGCGCTGTCTGTCTTGTTCTTAGCGATGGCGCCATCTTTTGAAAGATTGATGTTGTGTGTGTGTGGGGTGTGACATGTTCGAATAATATGTATGATTTGAATTGTATCTGTTCGTTTAGGATTTTTTTTTGTGTGTTTGTATATTTCCAGTTGTTCAAGAGTGTCTAGTTTTCGGCCTTTTGTGTGTGCATGTAGAATATCCACATGTTGATGTTGATGTTTGTTATGTGTGGTTTGCTTCAATGAGGTGGTTTGCAAAGGTGGATTTGGTAGTGGAGTGTAGTGCCTTTGTGTGTTCAATGTATCTCTGTTTGAAGGAACGTCCTGTCTGGCCTATGTAAAATTTGTTGCAATCTGAGCAATTTGGATCTTTCAAAAGATGGCGCCGTTGCCAAGAACAAGAAGGACACCACTCCCAGTGGCAGCCTGTGATGAAGCTTATAATAAGCAAAAACTGGTTCAGGCTATAAGGTAAAAATTTTACATTTTGACCGACATAAAACTTCGTGTTCCGAGTCGGTAGCGTAATACTTCTAATTAGTTAATCAACGGACACGTCATGGACAACAGAATCCAAGAAATTAAATATTATTTACTTATTGAAAACCCCTTTAGGAACTCATTACTAGACACCAGCAGCAATGTTATACGATGAAAAAATATAAAGTAATACAACAATGGTCCATTTGAATGCCATATAGCTCTGAGAATTATCACAAATATTAACTCTCCTAACATTATTTTTATACAAAGGTTTTAAAAAAATATATACAAACACTTGGTAAGTTTCACAGTTTATTATTTACCTCTGACAGCTGTTTCAGCTTATTAAGCTATTCTCAATAATATATTATAATTGTACCATATGTAATTATATTTTTATTTATATAATATTATATATCATATAATTATTTAATATAATATATTATTATATAATTTATTTAACATTTATAATGAATTTACCTCAAGATATTTTCTCCTTATTTGGAACATGTTTCGGGAAGTCTTGTGTTCCCATCTTCAGCCTTCCTGATTTTGAATCTTGTTAAGTACTTGTGTGTTGGTTGGATGTTGTTGTGGTTTTCTGTTGGCCTCTGGTACTTTAAATTGGTATTATTGTGTGTGATTGTGGTGTATATATTAGTATTTTGTGTATTTTCGATGTTGAGTGATTTGAAAATTGTGTCATATTTTTTATTGATTTGTATTTGTTCAGATATTAGTTTGTTTTGTGTTTTATGTTTGTATATTTGTAAATTTTCCCAAATGTTCATTATGGTGCCTTTGTGTGGTACGTGTTTTATTCGTGTCATGTTGGTTATGTCTGGGAAATCATGTCGTGTTTATTGCATGTGTGGCCAAATTAGATTTATATATTTCTGGTTTTTTGTATGCGTTTATGTGTTCAAAATAACGTTTTTTCAGTTGTTTTTTTGTTTGTCCTATGTAACATTTATTGCAATCTTGGCATTCAATTTTGTATATGCCATTGGTTGTTGTATTATCTTTGTTGTGTGGGTTATTTATATTACATATATATTATATATATATAATTTTTATATAGAAATTTAATTTAAACTCAGATGAGTAAACATGGTCTCACACACACACACACACTTGAGAGTACCTGTCGTATGGTCTTGTTCCCCAGATGTGCGCGGCACTGTTGACCAGCCACGTCAAGTTGAGCGACAGAGTATACCGAAGTACTCCTGCAGTGTGCCAAGAGTTCCACGAAGACTCACCCCATAAGTAAGAGGGAAGCCAAGTCGGCAGGATGAAGCAGAACAGCGGCAGCAGCACTGGGTACAGTCTGAAACAACACAATCGTTATGATCACAACTGTGTGACGTGTGCCACATTGTGTAATGGACTTCAGTACCACGTGTCAGTGTAAGCGGTAACATGGTGTTTTACTCATACAAAATATTGTGTTACTTAGGAAGTGGTTTCTGGAAAACTACTCGTATTTCACAGTGGCGGTTGGTGGTTCCAGATTTTGGTGGTTGCAGTAGTTGGTTGAGTGGATGGGAGAGGAGTTAAAAGACATTAAACTATCGTAATCAGGCCCGGCTCCAGGCAGGGGTGAACCGTGCCACCGCCCAGGGTGGCAAATTTTAAAGGGCGGCAGATTCCGGGATGTTAAGTTTTGAAATTGAGGGAAAAAATAAAATTATTCACTTAATTTCATCACAATATGTAAGATCAGTAAGAATTACTTGATGTATAAAGTCAGCGGAGTTTAACGAAGAGTCGAAAACTCGTGAACGAGAGAACGTAAACCTGACTCTTTCGAAGCTCAAACTTATTAAAACTTATCTCAGATCGAGTATGTCCGAGACTCGCCTGAGTGGTCTGGCGACTATATCTATAGAACCTCAGTTAGCTGAACACTTGATTACAACGAAGTCATAAAGGAGTTTGCCAGTGCCAAAGCTAGACGAGTATTTTTTAACTAAGGTATATGATACATTACTTTTGTTATATTTCAGTCATAATGAATTTTAGTTAGTATTTTAATTTTAAGTCATCACATAGGAATACATTTTTATTGCCTCACAATTCCTTGTATTGTCTCTACAATTTTTGTTGTAGCCATTCGCCGCATCGTAAACAGGAAAAAGTTCTAGTTATTTGAACACAACAATGTAAACATTCCTAGTCGTCATTTGAAGGCAATTGTTGTATCTTTAGAATAGGTCTAGTGTGGGTGAATGTGTTCAGATTTAAAATAGGGAGGGGGCCGGCACAGGGCGGCAGAAGCGCTGGGGCCGGCCCTGATCGTAATCACGGTTATACAAAATTATTACTGTAATTTTATAACCTCAAACAACAGATAACGTTTATCTTGAACCAACGTAAACACTAAACCTGACGTAACTTATAAATCAAGAAGGCTGTGGTGATTTCATGACACAAAGTTCCGGTACAGCGCTACTAGTGGAACGTTGCAGAAAATTTGCAACCGCCTAGCTAACATTGGGAACATAGTGCAGTTGTGAAGAGTAGCGCATGTCCTCCCATATGCTTGTGCAGTAAGCGCTGCCATATACTGTTGAAGTTGCAAGCGGCCTACAACCACCAGCCTGCGCGACACATTTGAATTGTACGCGGACATTGCCGCGTAGAATCTAATACGCTCTCCGATGAAATCTGTGACACTTTTAGCTGCTTAATGTTTTCGTATATTATTTTATAGTTTGGATATTCTATATTGGTGGTTGTGTAACTCTGCAACCATAATACCAGCCGCCACTACTATTTCAGGAAAATTATTGGCTTTTATACAGATAATATTATATAGTACAAGAAAACTACTGAACGATTTCTACTAAACACATACATGCTCACACAAGTAGTGGTCAGTAGCCAACTGAGGGTGGAATGACTGGGGAAAAAAGAAGAGGAAGAGGAAGAAAGGAGTATTGTAGGTGTTTTTTTTGGGGGGGAGGGGACATGGACAGAGAAAATTGAAAGGATTTTATCTAAAGACATGGGGCAAGCAGCGAGCAGTGATGAAATGTTTAAGAGGATACATGAAAGAAGAGTATTATGAAAAAGCTTAAATGGAAGGCATATCAGTAGCGGGGGCTCTCAATTAGACACAATACCTATACTGAGATGGTTAAGCTGTATACAATAGTCAGCTTGATGATGGATATAAATGTCTTCTAAATCAAAAGCAAAGGAAGAAGAATGAGGAAGAGAATGAGGATTATGAAGAGGAGGATTAAGAGAATGAGGAAGAGGAGGACGAGTAGGAGAATGAGGAAGAGGAGGAGGTGGAGAAAGGAGAGAAGGAGGAAAAGGAGGAGGCTTAGGAGAAGGAAGAAGAGGAAGGAACAAGGTGAAGAAAAAGGAAGAAAGAGGAGGAGAATGAGAGCAAGGTTAAAAAGAAGAAGAAGAAGAAGGTCAAAATATGCCACTGAGAACTGTATTCATGCTGACTTGAAATATGGCTGTAACTGAATCTTTGATCTTATTTAGGCAAATAGTCCTTTGGTTTTTATTATGAATCTACTTACAGTAAATTAAGACTAAACATTATAATCAAACAAATTATAATGTTTGATTTGTCTTCAGTCTGCACAAGTCTGAAAGGATACAGGGATACAGTGTTTAAAGTTTTATGTTATAAGCTTTAGGTCACGCAACAGAAGTTTGGCCACAGCCATAGTTAGGTAGGAATAAATCGTAAGTCTTACTTTAGGATTAGACGTAAGGCCAGAATAGGAGGATGGTGGAATCAGTGGAACACAGGCTATCTGAAGAAGTGTGTAATATTTAATGTCTGTAGATAACAGTGAGCGACAATGGGCAGCTGTGGGATACCTCTTTATAAAAAAATTGGTCAAGTTGTAATATATTAAGTTGGCTTATATAAAACAGATACAAATAAAGATTATAAACCGGTATAAATAAGATTGTACAAAGAAATAGTTGTATCAACCAAGATTCAGGTTGTATGGAGGAAGAGGCAGTTGCGTCTCCAGCATGTTTAGTGGTTGCTGTTTTGGGACAGTCACTGCCTTCCAGTATTGTGGCTTCTCTATCAACGAAGAACTTGATGAGGCGGCAGAAGTCAGAAGAAGGAGGATTTTCTCCTGGATTAAATCCTAAACACTCGATTGATAAGCTGTGAGACTAAGTTCAAAATATACAACTCATGACAATGTTGGTTGGACAGTTGTGAAAGGAAAGTTCTGAGAAAACAGAAAGGCCAATTTGCAATTGTGGACTATGAGTGATGGAGGAAAAACAGAGAATTGTGTACGGTTTGTAAAGATCATGGGTTTAACTCTTTCAAGGGTACATACATTGACCTAGTCAGGTCATGTACAAAGAATGAATGACTGTAGAACAGAAAGAAAACTATATAATGGCATACTAGATGGGATACAACTGAGAGGAAGACGTTATGACCAGCGTATGAGGGCACAAGTCTATAAAAGCAGAAAGAGGGCCGACCTAGAATAAGATGGTTGGATGATGTGCTAGAAGATCTCAGAAGAATGGATGTGAGGGGTTACACTGAGAGGACAACGGATAGGAGACACTGTAGAAGACTGGTGTTGGAAGTCAGGTTGGGCTCACGTTGGGCTGTACTGCTAAAGAAGAAGAAGAAGAAGAAGAAGAAGAAGAAGAAGAAGAAGAAGAAGAAGAAGAAGAAGAAGAAGAAGAAGAAGAAGAAGAAGAAGAAGAAGAAGAAGAAGAAGAAGTTGTCAAAAGGCCATAGGTTAAAAACAAATTTAAATGAACCACAAAGAATAAGACAGATGGTTATAGACAGCGGCGGCCCTAGCCCTTTATTAGGGTGGAGCGAGAATCCCGTTCGGCGCCCCTTGGTCGACACCTTTCGAATCAATTATAATTCAGTTTCTGTTAAGTAAAACACCAACTTTTCAAAAATCAATACGGTTATTGAATCAAAATTAAGTTGCTATTCATATTGCACTCTTGCTGCAACATAAACAAAATTGCTATTAATTAGTATTTGGTATTTAAGATTTGGATACGTTTGAATAATTTTAAAACTAAAAACTAATCAGATAACATAATAAAAAATAAACAGGAACATCGATATTCTATGTAGTATTTTACGTACTACTGTGATAATGATAAAAATGATAAACAAATACTAAAAACTCTATGTACCTAATTATAAAGGGACTGTGCAAGGCCATCAGTTGTGAAGAAGACCGAGATTTTATACAAACTTGCTCGATTAATCGTATTATAAATGTCACTAAAAATAAATTTAAATAAAATTTACGCTCCTTGCTTTGGCACTTGCAAATTTTATAATTAAATCCACATTCGAAATGGATTGAGCAATATCATTTTCAACTGATAAAATTGCCAGATTTGACAATGCTGGCCAGGTGGTGGCATGCTGGCCGAGTCCCGCGTCACCGCCGCGCACCGCGCCCCCGATACCGCGCCGCCAATATTACTCATAACATAATTATTTTTCATTATAGGACGTAGGTAGCTAAGAGCGAAATTTGGCAAAAAGGCGCCAACAAAATTTTATTTTTTTCACAATCGGATTTTGGCGCCGCTTCTCACCCGGCGCCTAGAGCGGTCGCTCCTCTCGCTTTAGCCCAGGGTCGGCCCTGGTTATAGAATAAGAATGTAAATAGGTTAGATGAACAAGTTATATTCAAGACAGGTTTATGAAATGGAAACCACAGCGAAAGAGAATCTACTCGGGGGGACCTAAAAGCTGGACAAGAGGAAAGACAGAAAGGTAATCAAGAAGCTAGGTGAAACGGGAACGTATGACTAGGACAGTGGATGTGACGTGGCTTGAAGATTCCGAAGAGTTTGATATAAAAGCTACAACTATGATGATGATGACGACGACTTACCTCCTTACAGATTATAAGATTTCGGACATTAGCCATCGTAAGTTAAAATGATTAAACACAACGTTTCGACCTCTATAGAATCAGACGTCGTCTTCAGGTGAACAATAAATTAATACAAAGATAAACCTATCACTAACAAATAGATATCGTCAAACCTCCAAACCTTGGTTACAAAATCTAATGCTATAATAACAATAATAATGAAACAGTACTCACCATTCCCTCAAAGAAGGATTCCTCCCGTGGTTGCAACGATTCTATAGAGGTCGAAACGTCGTGTTTAATCATTTTAACTTACGATGGCTAACGTCCGAAATCCTATAATCTGTAATGAGTATATTGCGCCATCGATTAATAATAATTTTAAGGACATACCTCTTCTGCCACATGACCACCCAGTCCTTCTCCAGATCGCTCATGCCCACGGTTTTCCCTTTGATCATGACGTCCTTGTGTTTTCTGACCATCAGCCATCCGATGTGCGAGAAGAAGAACCCCCGTTTGGAGTTGTGCGGGTCGGCGTCGGTGTCGGTGAACTTGTGGTGCACCCTGTGGTCTCTGACCCACTCGTAGATGTGGTTCTGGAAAGCGATCGTCTGACAGACGGCCAGGTAGACGCGTAGCGGCCATTTCGCTCTGTACGCTCGATGCGCCCACAGTCTGTGCGCGCCCGCTGTGACGCCCATCGCCGCAAGTATGCCCAACGTCAAGCCTGTTGCACCACAACTTACACACATCAATTTATTATAAACACTTAGAAAGAATGTCAGATGAGTCAAGACTGGCCAAACATATCTGGAAATATAAACCTATAGGACACTGATATGTGGGTAGGTCCAGGAACAGATGGCTGGAGAACCTCTGAAGGCGGAACAGGCCAGGGGCGAACCTAGAATTTCATTTCGGGTGGAGGGGTTCAACCACATATCGTTTTCTTAGAGTATTGTTTTTCTCATGTTATAATGAAAATCGTTTAAAAAATTAAAACTAATAGGGAGGTAATACTAGCTGTAATTCACTAATTTCATTAAAATAAATTAAAAACATACATCAGATAGGCTTCCAGTTTGTCTTGCGAGCCTAATATTACCTTTCTTAGGATATAAATACTTTAAAGAGAACTTTAAAATTAAGAAAGTGAGGGTTACCAGCATATATAATTATAATTACGTGGATATAAATTTTACAGCATGTAAAATAATGTTAAATAATTTTGTTAAAAAATATAATGACTGTCAGTCTTTTTCAATTAATTACATTAAAAAAACACGCAACTAGTTTACAATTTTTGCTTCAACATTTTCGGATTTCGCGGGGGGATATATCCCTCACATCACCCCCCTAGGTTCGCCCCTGGAACAGGCAACACCTTGCCTGTGCCGTTGCCTGTGCCGTGATGTGAAGATGATGATGATTATCATCATCACGATCATGAAAACTTAGGTAAAGTAAGCTCTGTTTCCTTTTGGTTGAATTTCATCGCTGTTCGCGTTATTTTCATTAAATAGGGATTCCATTTAGATGAAACTGTCTACGTGTTTGTAATTGTTTGGAATATTTTAATTTTTCCTTCAAGTTAAAAACTTGTAACTCTTCTCTTATGGCCTCATTCCTTATACGGTCAAGTTTAGAACTCCTCTCAAGAATGCCATTTCCGAGGCCTGTATTTTATTGTTTTGGTTGTTGTCCATATTTCACACCCATAGGGCAGTGCAGGTATTGCCATAAATTTGTAAAACTTTAATTTTGTATCTCGACGTACCTTGTTTCTAAAGAATACTATTGATTGTCCCACAGATCGTCTGGAACTTACCTAACTTAACAGCAATATCGTAGTTTCTATCATAGCCAATATTAATCTTGTTATTTGAATTAGGACTTGGACTTGAAAATGGTGGAAAAATTGAAAGGCTTCGTCCAGAACATGACATTTAGTAGTTTACCAAACAAGCACGACGAAATTGAAGTTGACAGCCAATATTATTGCCTATTTAATTAAAGTGGCTCACCTGTTTTAGTATTCGATCATTAATCATTATTTTTGTTCTCATTGGCTCCTTACCTCGAAATGCCATTATCTTAATTTTCATATTGTATCGTTTACAAATCTGATGAAGCTTAAAAACAGAAATTTGCTAATCAGATTCCGTATTTTGAAGTACAAGCAAGTCGTCAGACAATACAAACCTATAGGGCACAGGTGTGGTGGGTAGAGATGGCTGGAGGCACTTTGCCTATGCCGCGTTGTGAATGTGATGATGACAGAGATCAATTTACAGACTAAACTTTAACGCCGCTCAACATAACTTCAGTATCCCAATTAAACAGGAATTAATAAGAGTATATATAAAAAGGAAGTTATCGCTTTCAAAGTAAATGTAAACAAATGTTCTCTTTCTTTTTCTTCTTTGAATGTAGGTCTATTGTGACGATTTTAAAATAGGAAATGTAAAAAGGAGAGAAATTTATATTTTTTTTCGCACATTTAAACTAATTTTAAATCCCTTAAATAACTCAAAATAATATTTAATAAAGAGATTTAAAAAGGCCAAAAAGGAATGCGAGTGCAAAAGTAAGGAAACCCTTTAATAATTTACCATGCATTGACATGCATTAACCGGAATCAACTTGCATACCGACCCATAAACTAAACTAATAATACTTGTAAATTTGAAATTAAATAAATAAATAAACAACAACACAGTACTATACTATAATTAATTCTGAAGTAAAGCATATCTTTGGATAATAAAAGGTCAAACATTAATACCGTAAATATCAAATAAAGGTGGAACTATTTTATGGTGATGCGTAAACTCCGCGCAGTTAACTTACCTGTCCTAACATAGTAAATCAGTCGAGATGGAGCGTTCTCGTAGTAAACACTACATACCTGAACCATCCCCCAAAGTACGACAATATCTGTTTATTTTAGTGTGCAGATTTAACAATGTGCAGAGGAATGTAGCAGTAAATTAGTGTGTTATAAAGTAAACATGTAATCTAAAAAAAAAAAAGGAATAAATAAGTGTGAGGGATGACATCTCTATTGACTAAGTGTAAGATCTCAATGTTTGTTTAAATTAAAAAGGTACGAGGTACCAAAAGTGAGAACCTTTTATAAATAACGATGTGACGTGCATTTCTGTGGAAAACAAAAACATTTACTCGAGTTATACTACTAAAGATGCTTAACTACCAGACTTCTGAGAACACCATACCAGCTTCATAATTACCGAATCATTTCAGGAACTTCAGCAGGAAAGTAAACTACTATAAAGATCAACCATCTGTGGACACCCCAAGGACCAAGGACCAGGACACGGAGTAAACTTCAGGATATCACAGGTGACACGGAGACTTGTCTTCCGTGGTTAATTGTCATTCAAACAAATGATTTGTAAAAGACAGTTTAAATAACAATATAAAAGACTTTAATAATAGTCACTTTGTAAAATGTAGTATGTCATACGACTAAAAATATTTGTAGTAGCAAGTAGTGCTTATATTATAAAGCTTCACAGATACTAAAAGTTAAATTAAGTCCATTCTTCAAATGGCCCCCAAATAGTATGATAGTATATGAGTAAGTGAGCTTAACTTACAAACCAGTTTAATATCCCGGATCCGTGGAAAAAAGCTAGCACATAACAATCCTTTTGTTGTGGACCCCTTTCAGAAAAGATTTTGTAAACTATTTATTAAGAAAAACTTATGGTGAAAAACTCATGTAGAACTGTTAAAGAAATCATTTAATAAAGAGATGTCATTACATAACACATAATACTGAGTGAATAAATCATCAGACACCCCTGTAAAATTTCCTTTAATTCTAACTACTACAGCTTGTAAAATTAATAATAAGAAGTTCATTACGACTATGGCAGCCCGTGCAATTGATCCTAGGCAATTATGCACAGGTTCCCGATGTTATAACGTAGGTAAGACGTTATACTATGATTTGTTTACAATATCAGATGGTTCGTCTTGGCACTTCTCTAGCCTCCTATCCTATCCCCCTGGCCTTTCTACCAATGTCCTTTCTTCTTTACACCTTACTATCCATTGTTTCCCACTTTGCTACTTTCTCTAACATCCCTATCAACCGATTTTCGTAAAACTTAGCATGTGTGTCAATACTTAGCATGTGTGCCAATACTTAGCATGTGTGTCAATACTTAGCATGTGTGTCAATACTTTTATACCACAGTTCCGGTATTGTATTTTAGACTGATTTCTCCCCCCAAAATAGAGGTGTTAGACAGTAGCATATTTAAAACATGGCCGGGGGGGGGGGTCCGGTCTAGTCGGGTTCATATAAAAGAAAAAACAATTTAAGACTAATCAACATTACTACCTTTAGAGTGGCTTAACACGTATAATAATATCCTGAAATAATCAGATTAAAGTAAAACGGTAATAACACTATAAAACACGCGTTATTGAACTTTGTTTACATGATACAGTACTTGCTGACGGAAAAGATTTTCCCATATTATATGTTTCAAACGTATACGTAAACTCTATATTTAAAAAAAGAGTTTAAATTATATTAGCGTACACAGCTGAAAAAATAATAAAAGAGCTAAAAATTAAGAGATTAACAAAATTCGTCAACCTTTTTCGGCCGTCTGGGGGGGTGTCCGGTTCCGTTCGCCCCCCGTAAATACACCCATGGTCCCCCCGCCCTTTCTACCAACTTTCAAATCCCTTTCTTCTTTCCTCGTTACTATCCGGTTTTCAAAGTTTCCCACATAGCTGTTTTCTCTAACATCCCTGCCAACCGATTTTCGGAAAGCTTGGCATCTGTGTCAATACTTCATACCAGATACCAATACTATTTTTTTTAGATACCTCCCCAAAAATAAGCAAAAATGTGAGGCAGAAAAATTTTGAGAAAATAGCAAAAGTCTGTGTGGGCTATGACATTAAAGAGAAATTATTAAAGGCCTAAAAATAATGTTAATTCTAAGAATTGAAAAATGTTTAAACACCAGTGCTCAAACTTTCAAGAAATATCGTAAATGTACACGTGAGCTACGAGTTTAGGGAGAATCTTAACGAAAAACCGACATAGTGTTTAGATATAGAAAATTCAAACTCTTACGGATGCCAGAGCCCAAAAAGTGGATCACAGTTTTTTTATAAAATTATCCGTGCCTGTATCAGAGTAAAGGGAACCAAAATCCGCATATGCAGTGTTTACTCTGAAATTTTTTAATTTTCACGTGCACCACGGGCCAAAAATGAAAGAGACAAATCTATAGCCATATATAGTTTCCGTAAGTAGAAATATACATAAGCTTAAAAGTTAGCACAAAATTATTTGTCATTAAGCATTATAATTATAAATTTAATTAATAGGATTATAAAAATTAATCATTATAAATCAATAGCCCTCTACAAATCGGGCACATATGCAAAAAATTGTTTGATTCTGTTTGAATTTGGGGCAGTTATCGTTCGCCATAAAAAAAATTCTACACACAGGCATTTTACGGAAAATGTATTTTCTTCATGTTTTGAGGGTAGTACAATCAGAATCTGCCCTTATCTCGAACACAATTTTTTTCGCGATCACCATACTTCCATTTCGTTATGGAACATGAAAGTAAAAATAATAATAATACTCTGTCAACATCTCATGTTTGACTGCCTTCAGAAAGTTTGTAAACTCTGTTTGCAAAAAGATAACTATATATATTGTTATCAGTTGTTATCAGATTGAAGGAAATATTAGATATACGACTATATCTATGGAAACATAAGTAAACTTAAAATCTAGGACTGAATTGTTTGTCATCTAGGAATTATTTTGACCCTAAGAATTGTATTTACTAAGAAATTTACTCGCAGCTTTAAAAAAATTAGAATTTATTAATTTAATTGTGCCTACTGATAAATGTATTTCGTTCAAAACAGTGAGTGATTTCAGGGATGTTACTAGTGAATAAAATAATCAGGAAATAATCGTAGCGAGTTAGATTCAAATTTAAGACGCCGTTCAGCTTAGGGCCCAGTGGCATCCGGATCCAGTTCGTTACAAAATACTGTATTTACTTACAAGTGAAGAAAAAACTACTACTGTAAACATTAGTGGCAACGCTGGACGCTTTTGTGAAATTGTACGTAGTGATTCTGATTCTGCACAGAGAGAACAGTGTTCAGGTACTTAGTACAAAGAGGTGAGCAAACGCGTACAAAGAGGTAGCCGTTAATAGTAGCAAACGAAAGTACTGTATTTGGTGAAAGTGACCTTGTGCTAGGTTATCTATGACCTACTGACCGCTATAGTCTTCTCATGTTTTCCAATATTTTTATCGTTTTTGTACATTTTGTAATAACCGGAAATCACTACTAAAGAAGACTTCTTTGTCGTTTGTTAGTGTTGTGACACATTGTATCTACAGGCTAGTTAATTAATCTTCTCCGTTGCCGGTCGTGTTCATAACATCCTCCACTGGCAAATTTGTCAGTGTTTGTACTCCGTTCGGTAGTTCTGACTGGTGGTCGACCTTGAACGACTATCCTTTCAGTTTCATTTGTCTTATAATGTGGCCAAAGGCCTTCTGCATTTGCCTTTATACAGTTGTTACAATTTAGTGGAGAGATTTTTGCCGACTCACTGATAACGATTAAGTAGCGACGTTTTTTTATCACCAGCGAGCGTTTCGCAAGGCCACCCTAGCGTTTAATGGGGTTGCCACCTTGCGGTATAACGTTGAATCAAATGAAAATAAATTCCCGGACGATACCGGGAATAAAAGAAAACTGAAGCGGAAGAAATGAAATTTCTACGAGGTTGTAACGCCAAAACGCGAAAAAAAAGGGAAGTTGAAGCAAGTGGCAGCTGTTGGATTGACATTGACGTATGTGGGAAGCTATAAAAGGAGTTAACACAAAGGAGTGTAACAGCCTTCAACGTTGACGTGCGCATGTCCGTAGGTATCATAAATCTAACAAGAGCAGAGGTTCGGCAGAGAGAAAATTTACCAGGAAATACAGCAGAGGCGTGTGAATAAGGTTAACAAGTGCAGCTGGAAGCGTGGAAAAATTAAGGGATTGTTCTGGCTGATAGGCAGAACAATCGCCAGAACAAAGTACAATAAGAAAATACTAAGAAGAGATACGACGGAGGCGAACACACTAATCAACGGGGCAGCGGGACGTTTAGCGAAACCAAAGAGCGTTCTAGCTGAATGTCATAGGGAGACACCCTAGCGAGGAGTACAAGTAGAAATACAAAAGAGAGCCACACAGGAGGTTATTAAACTAATGTAACGAGTACATCTGGACGCTTAAAGAAAAAGGGTGATTCTGAGTAAGGGGTAGCAAAAACACCAGAGAGAAATTTACTACGAAAGGCCACATCAAGTGTGTGAACTCTAACAGAGGATGCAGCTGGACAGTGAAGACAATAAAGGAATTGGTCTCGCTTGGGTATAGAAAAAGTCAGCGAGGGGCCAGACAAGGAGATACTGAGAAATCTAGAACAAAGTGGAGTACACTCATTAGCCAGATACAGATGTGCGTTAGAAGGCAATTAAGAGAATTGGTCTGAAAGAGACATAAGAAGAAATGACAGGATGATTGACGCGTGTGAAATCGAACTATCGTCACAGACTGAGGGTGGAACCAAAAGCAAGGAAAATAGAGTAAGGAAGTAAGATATCCTATCAGAAACCAGAGTTCAACGTAGGCGGGTTTCCAGAAGTAAAGTTCTTGGAAGTCTAGAACGAAAAACCAATGGAAACTAGCGTGGTAACGTGTAAAAGAAATAGGAGGGAATTTTCGTGGAAAGGAAGAACGATAACCAATGGTAAAGAAGGTGGTGGACGAAGAGAGTCTTAAAGGGGAATTAGGTGGAATCAGTATATAAAGTAGACCGAGAGCGCGATCGGGGGAGTCTAATAATAATCTTTCGGGGGAGTCGGTCGTAAGTGTTGACGAGCGTATGTTATAAGTTTCGTAGAGTCTTAACTTAACAGTTCAGAGTCTTTACGAAAATTCAGAATTAGTAGTGAAAATCCCGCGAATCGACTTAAAACGTACGAAGATTTAACATGAGTAAATAATTGTGAAGATTTGTAACTTATATTATATTTCGTAGAACCAAAGTTCACAAACAATGTGTATAATACAATTAATATTGAGAAGTGAGAACTAAGGTAGTAGTAATATATAACTGGTAAAACAATTCAGATCGAAACATGTGTTCGAAAACAGTCGTGTGAAAATTATAACTTGTGTAACAAGAATAAACGTTATAACTAGTAACCGGTAATTAAATTTATTGGAACGTCGGAAGATGCCGGAATGTCTTAGTCAGAGTGTAGTGATCAAAAAGTGTTCAACGTATCATGCACTACGAGAATAAACCACGATATGATTAGCGCATCTACACTTTCATGGCAGAGCTAAGGAGTGGGGATGATAATCAACGCAGTTCTACACGCCGCAGAGTGGGTAACGTACCAATAGTAATTGTTATGCGTTAATTAATATATTGTTAAAACACCTGTCTGTCCTACTCAAAGAACGTATAATATATGGCATACTTAAAAACTCACTTATGTCTTATTAAAAATAAACTTCATATATTAGCATGAATCCATTTCTAAATAAATCTGTGTAACATGATATTTATAGAGATAAGTATTAAATTTTACCTTGAGATAGAGATCTTAGAATGAATGTCTATTGAGATAGGATATATTTTAAATTAACGAATGATCATAAAATGTTACATCATATGAAATTAATATGAATGACGAGTAACTTAATAATAATAAATGCAACAATTATACTGATAAATGTGTATGCGTTTTATTATTTAATAACTACCTGTGGGATGACACAGCAATTAGTATTCTTGAACATATAAGATTCTTGGTACTCATCACGCAAAAGTAACTTAACACAATTACAATTAACATCAGTAGACTTCATTGTAACTTTAATTACCGTTGCTAGACTGAAAGAACATAATCTATTAATTAACACAATATAATTAATGATAACGAGTAATAAAAACGTTATATTTGGCGCTCCAATAGCGGGCTTTAAGAATGTAATATCTAGCTAACGTAAATTAGAGTTATAATTGACGACGCAACTAGCGGGGCATAGCAAAAATCATTATATTTGACGCCGCAACTAGCAAAAATCATTATAAGGTTTACCGGGTAAACCATATTTGACCATTTTACAATTAACACTTTGTTGTTTGCGGACGATCAGGCTATTCTGTCGGACTGTGAAAACAGATTGCAGATGGGTATACATTTGTTAAATCGAATCTGCAAAGATTCTGGATTACAGATATCCACAATTAAAACCAAGGTGATGGCTTTTTGTGGAACCTATCCCGTACGGGCAAAAATTGTTATAGATGGTACTGACCTGGAACAAGTTAGTAATTTTGAATACCTGGCTACAGTGTGTCTTATAATGCAATCAACGACGTGGTGAATAAGTTGCATAAGTTCAACCTTATGTGCGGGACCCTTAAGTCAGCAAGTAAAGGAACACACCTAAAATTCTACAAGGTGATGGCTCTTCCCACACTTCTTTATGGGTCTGAGAATTGGATTTTAACGAAAGGCCAGTCCAGTCGCATCCAAGCGGCTGAAACGAGATTTCTCAGGCACGTGGCAGGGTATACTTTCCATGAACATAGAAGAAACACAGATATACGGCAGGAACTGAATATTATGAGTATACTCGACAGGGTCGCCCAGTATTGGCTGAATTGATAGAAACATCTTTGCCGAATGGATGACTGCCGCATCCCCAAACTAGTATGGGACTATAAGCCGAGGGGACGGAGAGGTGTGGGACGTCCGAGGAAGCGCTGGAGTGACCAGCTGTAATATTTGCCCATTTGAGACCGTAACAAACCATTCTTGGTTTAAACGTTGAAGATGATAATGATGATAACCTCATTTGACCGGAAAATTAACAAGGAATTAAATTTAGTTTAAATTTAAATGAATGTAGACCTGCAGTAGGACGGATTGAACACAGAATTCCCAAACAGCCATTCACATACATGTCACAAGCGCTTTAGGAACTTCGAATGCGGTGGTCCAGAAAGGACCTCTTGGCTTAATCCATTATAGCTGGTGACAGCGGTGCCCACAGCATGGCCCAATGGTGCAAGTCGCGCCACTGGAATTTTTCAAGGTGATTTTTGTAATTAGGGCGGTGGAATTTCCGTAGTACTCAAAACTTTTCTTTTACTGTTATATTCCCCTCCACGTATTTTATCCCCCAATTTATCCCCCTCCGCTCCAATAACAATGAATAGGGCCTGCCCCTAATAGAGTGTTCAAACTTTCTCTTTGTGTACTTTATAACATTTTAAGGCCCTACAGTTTAGAACGATTTTTAATTCTCACCCAATACCCCAATAAATTTAAACTCCCCCTCCCCCAGAAATGTTAGCTCACCACCAAAAAAAAAAACAGTAAATCACCCTCAAAATTCTTAACGTGTCCTGAAGATTAAAAATATTGCCTATTTCATGGCTACGTTTTCCTATGCCTTCAAACTTTTCCCTTTTCTCTTTAGAAACTCTTTCCCTTTTATGTAATTTTTTTAATTTCTTTTTGAACATGTTTACTCATTAATGTTATTGGCTTACTCAAAAGGAATGGAATTATAAAACCAAATTAGATTATCTTGATAATGCCTAATGTACTACTTATTATATTAGGCCAGGTTTGACCAGGCTTTTACATTTCTCATAATTTAGTTATTCATTAGGCATACTAGAAAACCTTTTGGTATTGATAAAAAGAATAGCATTAGTTTTTTGATTCCAGTAATTGCATAAATGGCTTTATTTTTTCAAAAATGTTTGGATAAAGCCCCAAGATCCACCGTTAACTGGGGGTTACTCTATTCCTGGGGGGGGGGTTCCTGCTTCTTTGATTCCAGGGGTCCAGGATGCCCTAAAACCCGACTTCAGGTTCCCCATTTCTATCTTGCACCGAGGGCAAATATGGACCCCCTCCCCCATCTCAGAATGGGTATTCTCATCTTTGACGCCACGCCTCCAATCCAGTCTGAACCCCCCCCTGGAAACAAATTTTGGGCAGCCAAGGGGCGGTTGTTTTAATAAACGTGTTTTTACGAACGTGTGTAGGAGCTGAATACTAAGGATTTCATGGCTTAGTGTGAAGATATGGTAGTTTTGGTAGCTTTGGTAATCATCGATAGACATCGGCAGTCATGTAACATAGCGATTAGCAACATATAGGCTACCCAATAGGTTTTTAAACCTATTGGGTAGGAAACGAGAATTATGAATGCTCAGACATGTGATAAACAATATATAAAGTTAGATTAAATCTCTTAATCTTGGGCTAAGTATGTGCTTCATTAAAAAAAGTTAACACATCCTCAGAAGTCGTTTAGGCCAGTTTACTTGTATTGGAAATGCGTGCAAAGTATTTTATGTATATGCGTAAAAGAAGCGTGTTTGTGACGTCTGATAAGGCGCATGCGCGACCACGTAATTTTATGGTTAAATCAATGTAGTCCCAGACAGGTCGGGAATCGACACTTCGGTCGGAGCGTATTTGTTGCCTATTGGTTATTCCATGTCAACTGACCCTGAACGTAAAAAAACTTTTCCTTGTTGACGCTTAACCTAAAACACACGTACATCAATTTATGTTCATTTTTATCTTTAGTTTTAATTTCAAAGGTTTGTAAACAACAATAAGAATATAAATGAAATGTTATACATTAATTAATTTGTCATACCCGCGACACGTACGCGCTTATTTAGAAAGTAAAATAAGTTCGACATAGATAATCTCTTAAAAAAAAAAAAAAAAAAAAAAACTAAGAATGTGAAATGTTAATGGAGAATTTTGTCATGCCCGGAACAATTAGTTTTATTCTTTAAACAAAAATACAGCCTTAGGCCGGACTTAAATTCCGACCTAGAAATTACTGATAATAAGGTAGGCCTACTTTCCCAGTAGCCGTCCGTACCTACACTATACTTTCGATGTTTTGAGTATGCGATGGTATCAATATACCACGATATGAAGAAGAAGTGTACTAATTTTAAATGATTCTATTGCTGAATGGGTACTGTACCTTTATCCGTTCCTGTAACCAATTTTGATATTTCGATTCTGCGATTATTTGGCTTCGATCTTTAGTGAACATCGCAGTAATTTTATGTAGGTGAAAAAATTATACAAATTGTAATTTCGTATGTTGCAAAATAGTTGGCTGGGGGTGTTCTTAGTCCTTTTGTAATGAAAAATGATTGCAGCAGTTATATATCACAGTTGCGTACCTGTGACGCCAAAAGTTGATGTTATTAGGTTAACATCAGAACTGAAGGTTTAAAATTTCTGATACCCAGAATGGAAAATTGCGACAATTATTTCAGAATTTTTGTTATATGTTCTGGGCCCTGGTACTTTAAAATTTTGAAATTTCCAAAACTGAACACTGTATTCAGATTATGGGTAGACTTCTCTTTAATTTGATACCCATTGGATTTTTGAATTTTTTCAAAAGTTGCGTACACTGTTTGTCCCCAGGTGCCCCCAAAATTTGAAATTTCCGAAACTGAACACTTCATTCAAATTTTCATTAAAGTTCTTTTTAATATGATACCCCAACATGAATTTTCGCGTCCTCACGTTTGTCCGCTGAGGGGCTCACATTTTTGAGGGGCTCAATCTAAAAAACAATAGGACTCTGTGGGGTAAATGTATGGACACACATGCCATGTTTTATGAAAATTAGTTGATGCTTTCAAAAGTTATCATGAGACATACTGTATCATGATAGACGGACAAATGCCAAACGATCGAGTTAAAACTGAGCACTCTCTTCGCTCGTTCAACTTAACGCGAGATGAACTCTCTGAGTTTTGTCTCCTTTTTAGTATACACGTGTTGTGTTTTAAACAGCTCTGATCAGTTTACTTACACTTACGTTGGCAAGGATGAGACCATAATGCATTCATATAGCTCGGCGAAGTATCATATTATTATCGGTAATTTCCTAATAACCGTACCTACACTAATTTTCGATATTCCGATTATGCGATAGTTGGCATCGATGTGTTGTGAATATCGCATGTAATTTTATTGGATAATATAAATCGTAAAATTATAGGAGGGTAGGGTGAAAAATCCCGGGCCTGAATAAGAAAACAATAATTCTGGGGGTTAATTTGCATTTATTTCTCAACATAATCTCTATTTAGGTATACATACTGTTTCCAACGATGTTCTAAAGCGGTATGCAAGACTGATAAACCGATTTGTCGAGGTCCTCAAAATAGCAATTTACAGC
The DNA here is from genome assembly GCA_034769895.1 of Magicicada septendecula. Taxonomy (NCBI): domain Eukaryota; kingdom Metazoa; phylum Arthropoda; class Insecta; order Hemiptera; family Cicadidae; genus Magicicada; species Magicicada septendecula. The sequence continues at coordinate 38,807,755 of CM068372.1, forward strand.
ATCGCTGACTTGATTGTCGTTAGTAAATGTTTTTGCAGCGAGCCACTTTTTGAGATTAGGAAAGAGGTAAAAGTCACCGGGACTAAATCGGGTGTATATTTCTCTGGTGTATAATTGTCAGTGTATATTTCTCTGGTTTGTAATAATTTACTGAGCTGTACTGAAGGTGACTTACCCCAGAGTATAGTGGCACATTTGGCGGAGGTGAAACACAGGTATAGTCCGTAGACGGCTGCAGCGTGCAGGTAGACAAACGCTATGACATTCCTCCAGACAATGTGCCAGTGGTACTGTGGCGATCTGTCTTTGTATATCTGTCTGGGTGTCGGTATCACGTGCTTGGGTGACGATATCACCTGCGCCTCCGCCAGGAACAGTGCCGTCGGCGAGCCGGTCACGTTTGGCGCCATCGTCATATCTACAACAGTAACAACAAGGAATCATATTACTACTACTACTACTACTACTACTACTACTACTACTAGACTACTAGAAGCCTGACACCCTTACTAGAGCGAAGGACTGCGCCGAACCTGTCAAAGAATTACCGCCATTTACAAGTACAGTATAGGGTGAAGCAGTGGTTCCCAACAATTCCGGACCCGCGTACCACTTTGGTCTTTCGCCGTACCACCGGAGCTTAAAGAAAGGTTATTGGGGGTTTTTCATAAATAAAACTTGATACAAATGATGCAATATTCCTTTGTAAGTAACTTGTTGAGTTTCCTGCAGGTCTGCATGTAATATCTTCTAATACGTAAATACACTGCAAGTAGGTTTATTTTCACCTGACGCACGTTTCACGGAAATTATTCTGTATCTTCGGAGGTTTTTTTGAATAATAATTGAATGTTTCGTTTACATTATAGTTAGTATCTTCGGAGGTTGTTTTGAATTGTAATTGAATGTTTCGTTTACATTGTAGTTAGTATCTTCAGAGGTTGTTTTGAATTGTAATTGAATGTTTCGTTTACACTATAGTTAATATCTTCAGAGGTTGATTTGAATTGTAATTGTATGTTTCGTTTACAATATAGTTAGAACCTTCAGAGGTTGTTTTGAAATGTAATTGTATGTTCCAATTACATTATAGTTAGTATCTTTAGAGGTTTTTTGAATTGTAATTGAATGTTTCGTTTACAATATAGTTATATACACTGGTTAACTATGTTGTAAACGAAACATTCAATTTCACGAAACATTTAAAAAAACCTCTGAAGGTACAGAATAATTTCTGTGAAACGTGCGTCAGGTGAAAATAAATCTACTTGCAGTGTATTTACTTGAAGATATAACATGAATAGTGTATCTTATTATTCCTAATTACGTTTAATTATCTAATAATTTATAAATGCTTAATACATAGAATTTTAGGTTGGTTCTACGCTAAAATAAAGTATACAGTTTTTTTCCAAAAGACAGTTAATTACTTTCAATACAGATTTTCTTGTTAGTACTGAAAAATTACAACGTATTAATAAGAAAATAATTAATGTGAAACTTGTTGCTGCTTATTTTGTTTTAATTTAAATCATGTCCGATAAAAATTTATTGTTGTTTTGAACGTACTGTTACGACATCACAGAACCATCTACGTGTTTATCGAATGTTCTAGATGAATCCAGCCGAATCTGTGTGGCGTACGTGATTCTCGACGCATTAGCTAGACTGTGTCAAGACCGCAATTAATTACGTCGTAGGTAGAGATAACGCGTAGTTTGGAATGTTCTGGTCTGTAAGCGGGGGTAAAAAATTGGGCGGCAGCGGCCTTAGTTTTCAGTTATAGTTGCGATATATTACGTGCGGTCCGAGTTTATTGTCGGGGGATTACAAGTGATTATTGTGTGCGTTCAAGTGGTTATTAGTGAAGTGTTGTGTTTAATAATCGGGCGGTATATTGTAATACAATTGTGTTTTATATTAGTTGACATTTTATTGCGTGTGAACAATTTTTATTTGATTTGTTGTAGTAGACTGTGTCGTTAATTACGAACTGTTTAACTGTGAAAATGAAAGCTGGTGATTAGTGACTTAATTGGTGTCTTGTACTTTGTTTTCCACTGTACCTACGACGATGTAGTAGACAGTCGTAACAATACAATTTTTATTTATTTGTTTTATTAAGTGAATACTTTTTTCTAGCTAAGTCTTCTTGCGTACCACCGGTTGGGAACCACTGGGGTAAAGTCCCTAGAGTGGAGAGAGGGGACACAACGCGATAACAGTTCTCCGTCTCGCTTATGCACTACCTTCGCCTCTGTCACACACATGTTTCTGATGTTCTCGTCAGCTTTGTTGCAGCCGATGTTCAATTATGAAACACTGTACGAGACTGTTGTGCGAATTGTCTGAAACCTTTAGTTTGTCCACTGCTCATCTCCAACAGGGTTCTGCCGCCCTGTGCAGTATTTATGAGTGCCGCCCCCTCCCTATTTTAACTCTGAACACATTCACGCACACTAGACCTACTCTAAGGATACGGCGATTGCCTTCAAATGACGACTAGGAATGTTTGCATTGTTGTGTTTATCAAATAACTAGAACTTTTTCGCGTTTACGATGGGGCGAACGGCTACAATAAAAATTGTAGAGACTATACAAGGAATCGTGAGACAATAAAAACGTATGCCTATGTGATGACTTAAAATTAAAGTAGGCCTAACTAAAATTCATTATGATTGAAATAATAACAAAAGTAATGTATCATATACCTTAGTTTAAAAATACTAGTGTAGTTTTTGCACTGGCAAACTCCTTTATGACTTCGTTGTAATCAAGTGAGTCAGCTATATAAGGTTCTGTAGATATAGTCGCCAGACCACTCAGGCGAGTCTCGGACATACTCGATTTTAATAAATTTGAGCTTCGAAAAAGTCTTTTCTTCGCTTGCCACTGTCACAGGTAATGTTAGAAAAAATTCTTAGAGTGACACCAACATTTGGCGCAAACCCATACTCTTGAATAAATTTTAAAGTCTCGAAAGGCGTACTTTTAGGTTTTACAAAATTGTTGAAAGCACTCATCCCATAAATCAATAGCTCTGATGTCTTTGATTCACCATGAGCTAATCCACTGCACAGTTTAGTACACTTATCCGACAAGACGTCAGGTGGCATGTCTTTGATTTTACTCACGTGACATTATCTGATGATGACTCATGCAAGGCAGCACTCATTGTTAGGTTTACGTTCTCTCGTTCACGAGTTTTCAACTTTTCGTTAAACTCCGCTGACTTTATACGTAAAGTAATCCTTATGATCTTACATATTGTGATGAAATTAAATGAATAATTTTATTTTTCCTCCAATTTCAAAACTTAACATCCCGGAATCTGCCGCCCTTTAAAATTTTCCGCCCTGGGCGGTGGCACGGTTCGCCCCTGTCTGGAGCCGGGGATGACCTTCAAGAGACTGTTTAAAACCTATTGTCAGGTCTATACTAGTACTACTGCTGCTACTACTGATCCGATTTCACTTCCACGCTCATATACGTGAAAAAGTCAGAGAGTTTTAGAACATACAAGGCAGACTAGAAAAAGGTCGTGTGGAAAACCAAGCAGTAGTAGAGGACAAGTGAGAAACTGAACATCAGTTTTTAATTGAAAAGGAAGATCGGTCACAGCGGCTACGCACTCACCGCAAAACGTGCCCGCTGTGTATGCCTTTAATTAATTTAGCTCGTTCTTTTTTAAAACTTATAAAACTATAATGTTTAACCATGGCCGGCTCTAGTAGAAGGCCGGAATATTAAACGTGCCAACACTGGAACCAGCTGATATTTGAGCCCGACTAGAATATCTCTTAACTTATGTATTTCAATCATCAAATCGCGTCATTTTTAACAGCTGTTCTTTATAGTTCTTCATTTTTTGCAAATTAAAAGTTTATTATGTAAAACACTGTTACATTATTTAAGAAATATAATAATTAACTCATTCATACGATACGAATTCAATAATTCGAACAACATTAATTCATTAGGCCTAACACTAATTCACTAATTTCTTCATCTTAAACGTATAGTAGGCTACTAAGTGCGCACAGACCTATAATTTAGATTTAGCTGTAAATAGACCTACTCATGATTTTAATAATGCTGTGAAATTAAATCAAAATATAACGTGTTCACTTTAGCTATTTTATTACACTATCCTTATAGGCCTCAGGCGCAACGTTGCCACGTTTAATATTCCGGCCTTCTACTAGAGCCGGCCATAGTTTAAACTTTCATAAAACTCATGCCTAACCGATACGGTTTAGCAGCATTTCTCTTTCATCATCAAGGATTAAACCAAGAATGGTTTGTTCCGGTCTCAAATAGGCAAATATTACAGCTGGTCACTCCAGCGCTTCTTCGGACGTCCACACCTCTCCGCATCTCTCTTTGCTTGCTGGAATTTTTGTTGTACTCCTGCGAACCCTCACGTCTGAAGCCTTCACGCGTGATCGTGTCTAATCGTGGAATTTATCCCAAAAAGTGTATGCGCCGTTGGCTGAGACCTCTACCTATCGAAGGAGGCTAAAGCTAACTTTTCACATCGTAACATCGACTAATATAGGGCCTGGCCATCGAACATTTTTTCCGTGATGTTTGAGACTTGTCCGTAAGGTCCGTAAGGCTTCTTCAGCCGTATGGTATGATGTGGGGAGACGCACGCCAGTGCAGGTCGGAAGTGAAGAAGGTGGGAGAACATTGAAGGTAGAGTAGTACGTGTGTGTGTGTGTAGATGTAGTTTGTAGCCATGTAGGTAAAGGAAGTGGCTGATGGAAATGCCATGAAGTTTAGTTTATACATGAGGGCGGCCAAGACAGGGACGAGTAGCTCAGGTCGCCAAAGCTGGAAGGAGGCGACAGAGAGGCGTCAAGGTAGGCGGGGGACACAAAGAAGAGGGCTAAAGACTTGGTAAGAAGGTGGGGAAAATTTAAGTTGTTATGTGATCAGGAAGGAAGGCAGGTTGAGTATGTTTGAAGTTGGGGGTTAGGTGTTTCTATTTCTATGACAGTGGTGGCGTGGAGTTCTGGGAAGGGGTTCATCGGCTGTGGTAAGGAAGTGGTTTATGAGGAAGGAAGGTTTGGGCGTGTTGCGGGAAGTTCTGTTGATGGAGTTGACTATGGATTGTAGGGAAGTGCGTTGTTTTGCAGTTTGGGAGTATTTCAAGTTTATCTTGTACAGGAACGAGTGAAGGTTAGGGAAGAGTTGTTGAGTGCATACAAAGCGGTATTAGATGTTTTGGTGAGGGGAGGTCTGCGGTAGATACGTCGAAGAGCCAGCGAAATACATACGCTGAAGCTAGACAAGCGAACAATCCGGGGCTCGGGAGGACGTGGAATATTTATAATGAACAATAATAAAAATATAAACAAAATAATAAAAAAACATCATAATAAGCGTCATGTGTCGCAAATAAACATCAGGGACAATGTTTTACTAAGGTAACAGACGACAAGTACTGCTCACCGTTTTGCAATGTTTATTTTTATTGCGATAATGTAATTTACGAACTTAGTGACTGTTATTATCTGCCGTGTGTAGCGCGTCGATGTTCATTCATTCTGGTACCAAGAAGATACACCAATCTTTGAATTAAAAATAGACGGAAAAAGACCAAGGGGTCGGGCCAGATTGGAATGTAGATAATATCAGATACAATATCAGATAACATATAATACCAATATATAATACAATTATATATATATATATATATATATATATATATTGCAACGATACAAATTAAAACTGCATAGATAGGTTACATTGAAGTTATTACAACCAAGTCTGTATCTGGAGGTAGGAAAATTTTATAAAATTAAAACATTAAAATTTACTATTGTCTTATTACTTTATAATGTAAAATTGTTTATTAAATAATTGTCTTTCAATAAATGAGTCTATTGGTTTGTTTTACAAATAAGTTACTTGTGCGTAGAATTCCACTGTTTGCGTAGATTCCCTACGCTCCGCACGCTGCTCGTACTCTGCACCGCTGCGACTCTGCACGTCGACTGAAGATCAGTCCGTTGAATAAACTACGTCTCAGCACATACACACACTGCGATATGATACTGTTATTGTTTATAATGGGAATAATCTTAATCTCAGGAATTTAAACTGGGTAAAAATAGGTCGTGAATCAAGCTTACACAAATCCGGCTTCTGAATTGTTCTCGCGTTCAGAACATCTAACTAAAAAAATATCTAACTCAAAATATTTCGTTAGATATTTTGGTCCTAACCCGCAAAATCTTCCACTTTACGCGAAAAAGCATTAGAGAATGATCTATTTAAAAATATCTGAGTTCTATATGTGGTAATGGTTACGAAGAAATTGACGGCGAGTACGTCGTTCTATGACGAGGCTTTGGAAGAAACTGAGCGATGTGCACTCGACAACGGACCATCTCAAATAATTTTTGGACCTCTGATTGGTGGAAATTCAATCAACGTCACAGACGGTCACTGTGATATCCAGTCTTCACGTTAAAACACTGTCCGATTCTGCAAAGGCCTGTCTACAATTAATCTACAAATGTTATTACTTTCAAGGAGATGACGAGAATAAAAGAAGACTGATTTCATTAAAAAAAAAACATAAAAATTATAGTTGTGGAGAACTGAGTATATGGAAAATGTAGCTTATAACCATGAGAATACCATGTCCAAGTTTCAGAACGAAATGTTAATTTTCAACAAAGTTATTAAATAAAATGTAAATCACACGCGCACCCGCGCACTTACGCACAAATATTTCACACGACATAAAAGAGTACAAAATTTGAACATTTTGACATAACATACTTTTTTAAACATAGCTCTGTTCAAAACTTATGACTACTTTACAAAGAAAAGAACAAAATCAATTTTTAACATGTCTATGGCCGTCAGAAAATGTGTTAAAGCATTAGTATCCGTATTATATGAACTTCATACCCTGTGTTCTGTTGTAATATATATATATATATATATATATATATATATATATATCTGTTGTAATATATATATATATATATATATATATATATAGACATATATAGATAATATAATTCCAAGACAATATCAGATAGGCCTACCTGACAAATAGCAGAAGGAAGAACGTGATGCGAGTAGGCAAATGCCATGGTTGGGAAAAGTCTACAGAAGACGGATAGAAGACCCACAACGTTCAGCTATCAATTAGAAAAGAGAAAGAAGGGAAAACAGAAGAGTTTACACTTTTCCGCCCCTCTGTGTTCAGTTGCGTTGCGTTTAGTCGTCTTCAGACTTTCTCAACTAGTTACGTAACTTCTTATTTCGCAACAGTTTCGGTTCCATTCGGACGACACGAAGTTATAGTAGCCGTGGACTTGGGTACACAATAAATATTTCACAGCCGTTTGAATTTTTCATGCACTCCACCGTCTTCTGCATCGATCGTGACCGCCCTTAACTTAATCAATGTTATGTTCATGCGAAAAACTGAATAATTTGTCACCCAAATATTGCCACACGTAACACAACACGGCCGTTCTACGTGTCGCGTCGCCAACGGCCTCTCGTGCCGGGGTATCGAACCGTATATTATTAAACCTCCCGACTTCGTGTAGCGATCTAGATGTTGAAGTAAGCCGCTGTTTTTATCACCAGTCGCAATGTATACAAACAATAATTACAAACTATACAAGTTTTATAAATTTGTACAACTTTAAGAACTTTAATACAACTATTACAAGTTCTAAATCTCGTACAAAGTCCAATACTGACATAGGAGAATTGGCATCGTCCAAATCCTCCCACGTTTAAAATATCTGATTATTATTATTTTAATAATATATCACAGTTAATATAATGCTATAGCGAATTTGGGACCTTGCTCTGCCTCGCTTACCATGCAATGGGTTCCATTTGTTTCTTCTTCTTATTCTTTAGGACTACAGGCCAACGTGAACCCCAGCGTCCAACATCAATCTTCTCCAATGTCTCCTATATATTGCCATCTTAGTGTAACCCCTCGCATCCATTTTTACGAGATCCTCCAGCACGTCATCCAACCATCTTATACTAGGTCGACCCCTTCCACCGTTCTAGGTGACCTAACCGTTGTATTCGTTCAGATTACGATTTTGTTTACATTGCATCATTTGTTTACTACATATTTTACGAACTCTCACACGTTCAGCTTTAATTTACTTATACTATATATTACAAATTATGTCCATTGCGATCTTATCCCGACTTAATCGCACTTCCTGCGATCCACGTATACAAATGTTTTCTCCTCCTCCTTTTCCAGTGTATCGTTCACCAGTTTTATTTGTCTCTTTCTTCGTTCACATTCATCATTACCTTTGTATTTATCCGATTAATTTTTAATTCGACTTTTTGCGACTCTTCCTGAATTCTGTCGACATTGTTAGAACATAGGGTAAGATACAGCAGGCTTGACTACGTTTATAAGATTAATATATTTATTTACTTGTCAGAGCCAACGAGTATACGATCAATATTGGAATCAAAACAAAGAAGAAAAATCTTAAAGGGTTATGTGCGATCGTGGCTGTGTATAGTCCTGTATCATAAACTATTGTGAAGAGAGACAAGGAATTAGAGCCATGGGGTTGGAGTCTAATGAAAAAACGATTTTATGGTGAAACTGAGAAAAATTCTGTACAGGGACCAAGTGTTTTGGTAATAAATCGTTTAGTTCTTTAATCAGGGCAGCAGATAATGCGTTTGCATGCGTTTAAGATAATTTCACAGAAATGAGACCATATTTACTGCTCTCAGGGTGAATAAATTTTAATGACAAGCTGATATGTGAACAAAATAATTTTTTGTATCACAGAGTGCATAGTTTCATCAAGCCAATATTAACAAACACGACACAACCGATCTTATAAGTATTAAAATATTTATATTTTTGGAAAATGTTTTTTATGATTTTAAACGATAAATACAATTTAGTGGTGTAACCTCTCTATGCTTTTGGTATTTATTTTATTTCCTGTTAAATTTCTATCTCCTTGCTTGCTGGCTTTCAAAGAGAGGTTACAAGTTATTTAGAACTAGGCAGGAGCCTAGAGAAGCAAAATTATGCTGGGTCCAGTATGACGGGACTTGCAATGAACTCAGCCATAATATAACAATAACAGATTTATTATGTCTCTGGAATTCATACATGTGTACAAGATAAATATGATCTATATAAAAACTACCAAAAGGTACATCATGGCAAGCATGTATAAATTAAGTGTACATCAACATAAGTGTGCACAAAGTAAATGTGTATACATATATATAATAGAAAAATTTGAATCACAACTAGCATATATAATTCCAGTTTGCCTAAGAACAAGTGTATATAATTGAATAGAATTACATCAGAACAAGTGTATATAACAGCATATAAGTTAAATGTACATACATAAATAAAATATAAAATGCACAAACACATGTAAAATTCTCCCCGTCATGTGGCTAGCTAGACACATAAAACACACATACAGAACACAAGGTACACAACTCACAGTCATTTACTTTCAACACGCATGCCCCTGTAACGCACCCACCCACTGGGTAAAGCGACTATCATCTTATGCCCCGGCAGTGATAAAATATACGCTCGTCAGCAACCCGTTCAGTAGGACAACCCAAACTCCAACCCCTTTAAAGACGAATAATTCATGAAGCATAAATGAAACTGGACCACCCATTTGTCTAGCATTCCGTTTATTAATGACCCATGATGAGTGTGTGAACCTTTGTTCCGTTCACAGCACCAGGTAATGTTAACAAACTCCTCACCTACTTCCAGACAGTGTTTATAAAATTCTAAACAGTGTTGACTTCACAAAATCTCAAAAAGGAATTAAATCCTTATGTACATTAATAACAGAAATTAATTGATTGAGGCTTTACAATATCAGAAGATTTGGACAATATGTATATCTATTTAATTTACCCAAAAGGAAAAGGATGAAAACCAGTTTTATATTCAAAATTAAACAGCAACTTCTCTACGTGTGAAGTCAACCCATGTATGTGTTTGCCAGTTAAGAAAACAATCAGCTTAGCCCTTGTGCAAGGGGCAAAATTGGCTAAAATATTTCAAGAACATTAATAAATCATTTCGATTAGCCTCAGGTAACTGTATAAAATAATTAGAAAAAGAGTACAATAAGGTGGTTGTGCTCTGGCATCTGTGGGAGCGCGCCCACATGTAGTGGACAAAAGTTGACAGGCAATCAACCTGTCTGAAGTTGTACCAGCGTGTCAGAAAACTAAGTCCCAAATTGTAAACCCAGAAAAGTCCCCAAGAAAAACCCCCAGAAAGTCCCCAGCCCTTAAATATGAAATCCCTAGTCAAATTAAAAAATTTATACGCAGCTGTTCCAGCCGGAACAGAACTACTGGGCAATAATTAAATTTTGAAAGAGTAATTCAGATGCATCAATAAAAATGGTACAAGATTAAAATCTCTCTATGGCGCGCTCTCGCAGTGCAGCACGCACTTACAGACATAGCATTTAGTGTTACTTAACTGAGTTATAAAAAGTTATATGAAATTTTAAGTTAAAGTGTTCAGAGTCATGATCACAGTTCACTTCCCAAATAGAGTCTGGACACGTGGTCCCCGGGCATCTAAGTTATTCTCATAAAACAGGCACACTGCCGGTTCGGCCCCCAAAAAAGAAAAAGCATAAATGTCACCTCATAAGTGCTGGTGAGTGCAACGTGGTGATCCCGTCTCCATCTCCCTCTTCGTAGGCGGTCTTGATATGGTTCACAGCTTGAGCAGGTGATCGGCTCACAGCCAGCCAGGAACCCGACTTAGGGCAAGAACCCGGGGTGTCGTTATATTTTCTACTCCATTATGTAGAAGATACAAACTGCGCAGAAGGAATACAAAGAGCGGAGATGGAGTACAGTCTTTCTAGTAGAGGCAAGCGACGACTGATTTCCATAGCATCAGATCGTAGCGGCCGAAGTAGAGATGCGCGCGCACTGCGCACAACACCGCTCCCCTTTACACCGCCGGACAAAGGTCGCACGACACCCTCACGTTATGTTACACAAAAAACGAAACCTATCTAACATATTTTGTAACGGCGGGCTCCGCGCCTCACTCGCGCATACCACAACCATGAAAACTTTCTAGAATTCCTATTTTGCAATCGCCGGCTTCGAACCGGCACAGTGGTTAAGTGTAACTTTTTCTAAACTTGTGTTGCTACCACTAATACTCACTTACCTACCTACCTATACTCACAAACAACACCTAGGTTGTTTCTATCTGAAGATGAGGCGAGAGGCTTGAAAGCGCTGATGGAAGTTTAAGTGAGTATTAGTGGTAGCAACATAAGTTTAGCAAAAGTTATTATGATTTTTAGTTAAAAATGAATGTAAGCCACATAGGCCTATTTCAACTATTTGCATTAAATCAACTGCTTTCTTAAAAAAAAAGTTAACAATAAATAACAACGTTCTCTTCCATTGTGTCGTATGTGTGCTATTTTAAGAAGGTGAAAATCTGCTGTCTCAGCTTTTCCTTTCTTTTTTTGGCTCATTTTAATACGTCAATAACGATAGCATCGATTACGCTGTACAAAACGTGGACCACATTTCGAGAGTGAAACGATGCACATTAGGTATATACTCAATGTTAAGGTTCATTACCGGAGAGTGCAAGTGCTGGGGGAGAAAGTCAGTGTTGCACGGTCATTGTCAAAACTGTAATGTAATAGCCGTGCTCCACTTTGTATGCGCCAAGTGTGTCAGCTGTTTATGCGATACGCACACGCCATGGCTTCGAGTCCCACTGAGAATCGTTAATTTTGACACATTGTAAATCTAATCTCACTGTATTGTAGGCCTATAATTGGCTGGCCGGTTGCGAATAGTTTGGTATTTATGTATCTGACTCGACCTGTTGTTTTTCGGGGGGTTACTTGCGTTTGTCAGCTTTGAATTAAATCATCTGTGTATATACACTGAACAGTGTGGGCCACAAACTATGGTACAAGCCCGCAGTGTTTACTTCCTCAGTTTGTTTTATTCACTTTTCCCGGTTATTGTTATTTTCTCCCAAATTTACTTAATATTGGTACGTCATTACAGAACGTTCTACATGTCTCTCGGCTATCGCAGCAGAGCCCAGCTGTAATGTTTGTGTGCGTCAACACAGAGGCTATTCCAGACCATACCGGTCGGCGCACTGTGTTCAAGGCCGCAATCAATTACGCTCTAGCGATTTCGAATAGTGTTGACGCGTATCATGGATTATTTTGGAACAGTTGTGCTGCTGTCCATTTAAACAACGACAGCTGCCGCTTAGAAGTCAGTTTAAGTGGCGATTTATTCAAGTCAGGTTCAAAGTATTGTGACGATGTGTTATTTGTGGTATAAGTGTGCGGGACTCTGTTAGTTGACATTATTATTGCGTGTGGACAATTTTTACTTGAATTGTTGTAAGAGGCTATCTTGTTGATTACAAACTGTTTAACTGTGATAATTAAAGCTGGTCATTAGGGGCACCATTGCTGTCTTGTAATTTGTTTTCCACTGTAGCATACGAAGATCAGTGAGACCGTCGTAGCAATATATTTTAATATAAAATTATGCAGTAGATAAATATAATTAAAATTAACTGTTTAACTATTATCATTTAACGGTACGCTGAAAAACTTTATACCGTAGCTTAACTGAATAAATAATGTGTATTTATTCATTTAATGTCCACGAAAATGTTCTCAACGAACAAAATACTCGTCACAATAAATAATTATTATATTACGTACGAATGTCGGTTAAATTGATGGAAATACCATTGGTATAAAGAGATTACAGTTTTGAACACGTAGACAATTTCATCTAAATGAAATCCATGTTAAATGAAAATAACTCGAACAGCGATGAAATCCATCCAAAAGGAAACAGAGCTTACTTTTCCTATGTCATCGTCATCTCTTCGCAACACGGCGTAGGCCTCCAGCTATCTCTTCCTGGGTCTACCCACATACCTTTCTCATATAGGTTTATTTCTTTTATTTCCAGACTTGTTTGGCTAGTCCTGAATATGACATTCTTTCTAAGTGCTCTTTCCACCTTTGTTTATAATCTGTAAATCTTTTGTTCAAGTTGAAAACGTGTAACACTTTTCTCTTATGGCCTCATTCCTTACACGGTCAAGTTTAGAACGCCTTTAGTTCCTCTTAAGAATGCCGTTTACGAGCCTTGTATTTTACTTTCTTGTTTCTTCGTTGTCGTCCATAGGACAGTGCGGGGACTGCCATAACTTTGTAGAACTTTAATTTATATCTCGAGGTACCTTGTTTCTGAAGATGCGGTTGATTTTCCCACAGATCGTCTGGAACTTACCTAACTTAATAACAATGTCATAATTCCTGTCATAGCCAGTATTATTTCCCAAATAATTAAAGTGGCTCACCTGTTCTAGAATTCGATCACCAAGCATTATTTTTGTTCTTATTGGTTCCTTACCTCGAAATCCCATTACCTTTGTTTTTATAGTGGAGTTTTCGTATTGTATTGTTTACAAATCTGATGAAGCTTAAAAACAGTTTTCTTCAAATCAGATTCTGTATTTTGAAGTACGAGCAAATCGTCAGCAAACGATAGCAAATTCAAATATCTGTCTCGTGATAACTTAATACCAGGGTTCGTTCACTATGTTTCAATTTCCTTACCAGATCACTAATATAAAGAGTAGGTGATATGCTACACCCTTTGTCTCTCCACGTACCTTGTTTGTAGTTGCAATCCTAAGTCGTAATTCCAAATTACGAATCTACAAAACCCCAACACGATCTACAATGACTTATGGCCGGGAGACGTGGACCATGCGTTAGAAGGCCTGATACGTTGTGTGCGAAAGATATTTAGGACAATTTTTTTGTCAATGCGAGGAAAAAGACGCATCTGTCAAATCCGCACAAATTTTGTGCCATATGCGTTTTAATAAACCAATAAGATCCCTGAGCTGTCCACTGTTTCAAAACAATGGGTTTATTTTTACATTAATTTCAATATTAGATAATATTTAGTTTATTAGAAAAATACGAACAAAACTTATTACTGTACTATTTTTTCAGTAAAACAACAATTTTAAAGCAGAACTGTTTAATACATAAGATAAATACTAAAAATTACAAACTACTGCAGTGTTTTTTATTTAGTTAAATTTGAAACCACAATGCCTAAATGACAAATAATTTATCCTAACTTTTAAATTTTAAGTTTTAAAATTTGAGATTTTAACTTTTAAAGTTTTATGTATGATTTGAGACATCTATATGCCCATATCTAACACTTTTTCCAAATATCTATAACTGATGACAACATGTAATGACTTTTTGAAAACGTAGCTTACAAACATTTTGAAGGCGACCCCAAACTTTTAAAGTAGTGTTGAGAATGTCATCATCATCATCTTCTTCTTAACGGTTTTAGGCTTTACCGACCTGTTCCTATTTCACAGTCAACCTTTTCTTAGGCCTACCAACTTTTCTTCTGCCTGTAAGGCAGTAATCTTCCGCTATCTTCGGTATTCTACTTTCTTCCATTCTATGTATGTTGAATCCATTTTCTTCTGTATTCTCTAATCCTTTCATTAACTGCTAAAACATGTAAATCACTTCTTACCTCCTCATTTCTTATATTACCTCGTCTATTACACCTTTTAATCGATGTCAGAAATTTAATTTCTGCTGTTTGTATCTTCTGTTCATTTTTCTTTACCGAACTTTCAGAACCATACAGTAGTGTAGGTATTGCCATTGTTTTATAACATTTTATTTGGGTGTCTTTTCTGTTGACAATAAAGGAGTTTGTATTTTGAATAAAATTTCGCATATCTTGGTACCTTATATAGACTTTTAAAATGGTTTCAAAATTTTGACTTCTTTTTTGACCAGGTGATGCCCCTGAATTTAAAACATTTTCTGAGTAAACACTACATTCGGATTAAGGTTAAAATTCGCGGTAGTCTGATAGTCGGCATGAATTTAAAAAAATTTGATCCTTTTTTTGAGCATGGTATCCATAAAATTTTAAAACTTCCAAAACTATATTCAGATTTTGGTTAAAAATCCTCTTTAATTTTTTAAAGACACCTCTTAAATTCCCACGCGGATTTTTGAATTTTTTAAATTTTGAGCCCTCACATTTTACTCTCCCATCCCCCTATTTATGGAGAGATCAATCTCAAAAGCAATAGGGACTTGGGGGTAAGTGTTTAGTTTTACGAGCATCGGTTGATGCTTTCGAAAATTATCGAGATACATCCACCTAGATGGGTAGGCAGACAGCCAAACGTAGAGTTGAAACTGGAAGCCGCTTCGCTCGGTCAATAAAGCAAAACATCGTAACAGTGGCGTGGGTACATAACAGCGGTTGCCGGTTGTGATAAGCCTAAACTTAGCCTAAAAATTAATTCGAATTTTTTCTAGTATCAAGTGTTCTTTTTAGAGCCAAAATATACTTTTTACAGCCAAAAACGTTTTTCAGAGTATTTTCTATCATTCGCTGGCAGAAGAAGAAGGTCCCAGTTCAACGGGATCTGACTCCACTATACTTACACAGAATAAATCAGACACAAATAACGGAATTAAAAATAATAAAGACAAACAGAGAAATACATAACTAAACGAACAACACACAAATAGGTAGGTAGTAACTGTTGCACGTCGGTTCCGAAAACGAACATAGCTGCTAGCTGAGCGTTTTGCCGGTTTATACAGCGGCAACACATTGAACGGATGAGTGTCCCCTCCCTCCACAGTTTGTACAGTGACAACTACTACGAGGTCAATGTCCGTACGCAGTAAAACACAAGAGCCGGCAACACAAGACGGTGCAAGCGCCCAGCAGTTCGAAAGCAATGCTACGCTTTTCTTCAAGTTTCCCTACTAATATTGTTCTGATTTCAAATTATTCAATAACGATGTTTATTCCGTATTACGTAAACGATGATCATACTGTTTGTTAACTCGGATACAATTAGATGGCTGGAACATTTTTGTAGAGTACATCAGAAATACAAGAGTTTCACAGAATAGAAACCGTCTAGTCTATGCCTCAGTGGTGTAATTTGGCCTTAGGATGGGAGGTCCGGGGTCGGGTCGGCTTCATACAAACGAAAAAACAACTTAAGACTAATCACCATTACTGTCTTTAAAGTGGCTGAAATCAGTCCCATTAAAGTAAAGGGTAATAACACAATACAGATACGCGTTATTGAAATATTGTTTACAAGATACTTATTAACTGAATTGATTTCCTATATTAAATATGTCAAACGTATCCGCTAGTGCTGTGTAATAAACTCGTTTGTATATTTAAAAAAGAGTTACTGTATATTAGCGCACACTGTTGAAAAAATAATAAAACAGCCTAAAAATTAAGGGACTAACAAAATTCGTAAACTTTTCCGCACTTTAGTGGCGGGAGTCCGGTCCCGTTCGTCCCTGCCGAGTGTGTGGAGGAGTGCTGCTGACGGTGTGGGATTACGAGGAGGACAATGTCTACAGAAACCAAGGTGATGGCTTTTCGTGGAACTGATCCCGTATGGGCAAAAATTGTTATAGATGGTACTGTACTGGAACAAGTTAGCAATTTTGAATACCTGGGCTACAGCGTGTCTTATAATGCAAGCAACGACGTTGTGAATAAGTTGCATAAGTACAACCTTATGTGCGGTACCATCAGGCGAACCCGTAAGTCAGGAACACGCCAAAAATGCTACAAGGTGATGGCTCTTCCCACACTTCTTTATGGGTCTGAGAATTGGACTTTAACGAAAGGCCAGGCCAGTCGCTTCTAAGGTGCTGTTATGAGATTTCTCAGGCACGTGGCAGGGTATACTCTCCATGATCATAGAAGAAACTCAGATATACGGCATGAACTGAATATTATGAGTATACACGACAGGATCGCCCAGTATCGGCTGAATTGGTGGGAAGATCTTTGCCGAATGGATGACTGCCGCATCCCCAACTATAAGCCGAGGCGACGGATAGGTGTGGGACGTCCGAGGAAGCGTTGGAGTGACCAGCTCTAATCTTTGCCTATTTGAGACCGGAACAAACCATTCTTGGTTTAATTATTGAAGAAGAAGAAGAAGAAGAAGAAGAAGAAGAGGAAGAAGAAGAAGAAGAAGAAGAAGAAGAAGAAGAAGAAGAAGAAGAAGAAGAAGAAGAAGAAGATGACGATGACGATGCTGATGATGATGGTGGTGACGACGATGACGACGACGACGACGACGATGATGATGATGATGGTGGTGGTGGTGATGATGATGGTGACGATGATGATGATGATGATGATGATGATGATGATGATGATGATGATGATGATGATGATGACGACGACGACGACGACGACGACAAAGCGCACAGACAGATGTTAACCAGAGGAAGAAAAATAAGGTGATGCTAAAATATTGTTTACTGTTGTAATTATTCTCTCTCTCTCTCTCTCTCTCTCTCTCTCTCTCTCTCTCTCTCTCTCTCTCTCTCTCTCTCTCTCTCTCGCTCTCTCTCTCGCGCGCGTAGCAAAACTGGCAAACTGACAACGATCACACTGACGACGGAAAGAAAGATCTATACGAGCGACAAGAGAAAGTCGTAGCCAACAGCGAGGATTATGTCCCAGACATTGAACTCTGTGTTACTTTGTTTTAGCAAGTGGCTTTGTTATTGTTTTGAAACAATCAGTGGCTTTGAATACCTCGACGACCTCGACGAGCGGTCAGTAGTAAGACACTGTCTGGTTTGTAGGTCTATGGAGTGTTGAGTATTAAGTTATTATTATTGTTATTAAATAATAATTAAATAATTATTATTATTTATAATTGTTATTTGTGTTAATAGTTGTCTTAACTGGTAAACTCCCTGAGCTGCAGAACTCGGTCACTATTTTGAACTAAGTAGATAAATTATATTATTAGACTATATTAATTCAAACCTTTTTTGCTACAGTCAATTTCTTTCTTTCTACAAATATGTTTCTCCATCTGTATTATTATTATTATTATTCCGGCTGTACAATGTTTACACATTTTCCGGAACCAAACATTACAGAAGTGATTGAGTTCTCATCTTCCACTGCTGCTTGTCCATCCAAAGATCTTCAATTTCTCGTTCCCTCAATAAAGTCTGAATTTCTTCTATCCAGGATAGCTGGTTTTCCTCTTTTCCTTCTTCCTGGTGGGATCCATTCTATAACTCTCCTTGGCAATCTTTCCTGTGTCATTCTTTTTGTGTGTCCTTGCCACTGTAGTTTTTTTGTTTGGATATAATCAACAATTGAATATTTCACATTTATTCTGCCCTTAATGACTTCATTTATGATTTTCTCACGTCTGGATACTCTTGACTCCAAAACTCCATCTCTGCTGTCATTAATTTTAATCCTGTGTGTTTATTAGTAGTCCAAACTTCTGAGCTGTAAGTCAAGATACTTCTAACAATGGTTTTAAATATTTTGGTTTTAGTTTCTGCTGTAATTTGCTTATCCCACATGATTCCATTTAATGTAGATGTAGCCATCTTTCCCAAATTAATTCTGGATTGTATTTCTTTGTCTTGCTTCCCACTGGCCGTAATTTTCACCCCTAAATACTTCACCCCTCTATATATGAAATCTTCCCCATGTCTTCCTCCAATGTCAAGTCTTGATGAATGTTACCTATTGCCATGTATTTTGTTTTATTCTTATTTACCTTTAGTAAATATATGCATATATTATTTATTTAATATTTATAACAGTTTACATCAAGATATATTATTTCCTTATTTGGAACATGTTTCGGGAATCCTGTTTCACCCATCCTCAGCTATCTTCACCAACCAAGAGGATGGGGAAAACAGGATTCCCGAAACATGTTCCAAATAAGGAAATAATATACCTTGAGGTAAAATAGTTATAAATATTAAATAAATAGACTATATTAGTAGACTCTAGGCCTATTATTAGTTAAATTTTGATATTATAAATTATTAAATTTCAGACAAATTACGAAAATATTGATTACACTACTAATTTCTTTTATTAAAATAACAATTGTAGCACAGACAATCATACAATAAACAATAAAAATTCCTAATATTTGAAACTGTGTTAAAATTCCGCTTTGAGACGTCTAGATGGAATGTTACAATTTTTTCAATATTTTCGATCCTTTTTTTGAGCCTGGGATCCAAAAAAATATTGGAATTTCTGAAAGCGTACACTTGTTTCTACAAGGGTATTCAGATTCTTGTTAAAATTCTCTTTAACTTGATACCCAACATGAAATTTGGATTGTATTAAAATTTTGATCAAAATTTTGGGCCCTGGCATCCCAAATTTTGAAATTTCCAAAACTAACACTAAATTGAGATTTTAGTTAAAATTCCATTTAATCTGATATCCCACATGAATTTTTGCGATATCATTAAAATTTTCACACACTTTTTACGGCGTCCATAATTTTTTTTAATTAAAAAATTAAACACTGAAATCGGATTGTGGTTAAAATTCCCTTTAATTTGATACCACAAATGGACTTTGCGATTATGTCATTATTTTACGCCTACAATTTCGAAGGAAAAAACTAACGCGTTGGGGTAAAATATGTTTCTTGGTGGTTTTGGGTTGTTTATCGCATGGGTTGTACTTTGCTTCAGTCCTTAAGAGAGTGTTTTAACTCTTATAAAGCTAACATAGTACGTACAAAAACAAACACGACAGCCCTTACGAAGGCCAAAACAAGTACGTTAATGCTTCTAACGGTCAAAACATATTTTTCCTTCTTGCAAAACGCTGCAACCTACTCTCTACCTTCTTGCAAAGGTTTTCTCTACTCACTTCCTTCTCCTGCTAGGCGCCTGATTCCCATCCTTCCCAATTCTGCGTCAACCTTTTGCTGCCATCGCCTTCTCGATCTTCCTACCCGCCTTACACCTCCCACTTGACCGTACAGTATTCTCTTTAATTGCCTGTCTCGACCCATTTTGTCCACACGCCAGTCCTTCTGGAATTAATAAATTGTACTTGTATTCGGGTACAGTATCTGTCTCATACTCATAGTTGTTCCTCATCCTCCAGATTTGACTTTTTTTACACAACAATAAATTTTCCCCAATATTTTCTGTTCAAATATCTGCTGTTGTAATGGTCCAAGATTCAGATCCACATGTCATCACTGGCCTGATCAGAGTTCCATAGACCTTCATTTTGGCAGATCGGAAGACCATTTTTGATATGAAGAGATTCTTATTTGCGCGGTTTCCAACAATTTCTTCTGATATCTGGTTTGTGTTATTCAGATTCGTTCCCAAATATGTCGTACTTGCTACCCCTTCGAATTTATAATCCCCTCACTTACGATTTTTAATAGGTGTTCTCACCTCTTCTTCTTCTGATAGTTTCTATCCGTTTCGGATGTTGGATATCATACAACTATTTTAACTTTCTGTATTGCTGCACGGAATAAGGCAGTTGTATTCATGCCAAACCAGGCCCTTAAATTTCTCTCGGTCGCCCAACTCCTCTTTTTCCAAGTACTTTTCCCTTAGTATGGACTGCAATCTCTGTTCATTTCTCATGAGATGTCCCAGATACTGAACCTTTCTTATCTTCACTGTGTTAATAACTTCCCTATCTTTTTTCATCTTTCTAAGAACTTCAACATTAGTTATATGTGCTGTCCATGAAATGCTCAGTATTCTAGGGTAAAGCCACATTTCGAAAGATTCCAATTTCTTAGTTGTGCCTTCAGTCAAAGTCCAAGATTCTACAGCGTAGAAGAGGACCGAGAATACGTAGTAGGTAAAAGTCTCATCTTTGTGTTTATTTCTTACCTCTGATGCACTCATTTTCATATATTTCGTTTTTATTTCATTTATTTCCAAGCACATTTGGCATGCCTGTCTTTCCAGATTTTGAAACACTTCAACAAGAGCTGTCATGTTTCTGCAACCACAACGATATCATTCATACCAAACGTACTACCGGGAAGGTCAAAATGATAACGACAGAGAAACTACTGGGAAGCATAAATATGTACACACATACGTTCAAGTTATACAAAAATTTCCCGAAGAAGTCGTATATTCAGGACGTTACCCACGGAAGTAAACGTTTACGGAATATTAAGGAGGCTGTGTCAGTAGGTTAACATAGATCTCTATACGTGCAGTCATTGTAAGTGAGAACAATTTATGTAAGAAGATCAATAGGAGCAAACGGCAGCAGCCAGCCAGCCATAACACTAACGGTATGCATGACCATTGTCTGACGGGTAATTGTGCGGCCTCGATACGACTAAACTACCGAGTCATCTGCGTCGGAACTGCTTCCATCCATGTACGAAAGTAATTACTGTTTAACGATGTGACATTATTGTGCACACCTAGGTCTACTCTATGTGTGTCAACGAATCCGCGGCAGTATAGTGCGTGGCACTTATTTCGAGACCGCGCTTTCGAGACCACGGTGTCGTATATTCACTCGCCGAAGGATCTCCGAGTGTCAACGAATCCGCGGCAGTATCGTTCGAGAGCCGTATTTCGAGACCGCGCAACCGCGGTATCGTATACTCACTCGCCGAACGATTTCCGAGTGTGCGGAAAGAGAACGGAAAGAAAAACAAAAATAAAGTAACAGGGCAAAAACTACGGTTTTTATGGGCAAATAACTCATGAGAACTAAGACTGTATTGGACAATAAGAGTATGTACATAGTGTGACGATTTAAAAATTATTTAAATAGCAAAAATTAAAATTTTTTGTTCTTATAACAAGTGAGAGTATTATCCACCCCTTATCTGTACCTAGATTCCTGTATCAACGTGCAAATTGTCCAGTACGAACACGCAAAGTACAATGTTATTAAGCGAAAAATAATAATTCTTTTAATTAAATAAAAGACGTATTAATAATAATGGAAATATCTAACTCATAACAAAAAGGTAGCATAATTTATTACTAGTTAATTAATGAACAATTAATAATTAACGAACTACTTTTCTCAGCGCGTAAACCGCGCCAGCTTACAGACTCCCTGCCGCTAAACAAGCCCCAGTCGCCGGAGAAACTTCGACATGTAAGCAGGTCAAAAATGTGTTGTAAAGTTACACTTAGGTGTATACCGCTAAACAACGATACAACCAGACGTTAGTTGTTATAATTGATTTAATCCAATGTAGCGTTGGGATAAAAAAAAAAAAAATAAAAAAAAATAGTAATGTAGTGCGTGGAGCAAATATTGGTAATATATAAAAAAAAAAATTAGCCGACACATCTCTTAACAAACAGTAAGTGGTACGATATGTCCCTTACCATATTAAAGTAAACATCAGTGCTGCTAAAATAAGAACAATTAAAATGTAAAATGTGAACAACCAACTCCAGAAGGCAGAATCCAATCGTCATGACCTAGACTACAATTCGGAAACAATCAACTAAATGGAGGATCCAGAGGAACAACGAACTACACCCAAGAAGACCCACTGAAGAATACCATCACGAACACCCACAGCAAACTCACGTTCTATTCAGGTGGTATTAAATCATAACATTTGTGCATAACTTTAAAAAAAAAAAAAAAAAAAAAAAAAAAACGAAACAAAAAGAACAGTAAAGTTTCTTGTAAAGACTTTTAGATAACTTAAAGATTAGGATATAAATGTTTGTAATTTCTGTAATGATATAGTAATAACCTGATGATGTTTAAAGGTAAAGTAATTCTGAAAATTACACCGGACTATTCTTCAAATAGTTTGGATGATGTTGTGATATATTAGAATATTGCAAAGTTAAGACCCGGATCCGTGGTAATTTAAATAATACACAGCTGAATGATTTTGAGATAAAAAGAGTAAAAAAAAAAATTTAAAGATTATTTAATGCAGAATTTATAAGAATTTTTCTTTTAACAGTAAAGTAAAGTAAGTAAAAAATTAAAGGATGACCATTAAAGCTATTACTTTTATACTAAGTTAAAATACAAGAATAAAGAGATGTTTTCGCTAATACCCTGAGAGTGAATAAATTTATGTAACCCTTGACTAATTCCTGATATATACATTGTCATAATTTGTTGGTAAGTAAATTTTATTAACTACGGCAGCTAGTTTAATTAACAGCGAACAATTGAACTGGTTCCCGATGTTATAATGTCTTTGCAGGAGAGACGTAATAAGATGCGCCACTCTGCTGTTGTCTTAATAATTATTAATTAATGTGTACAGAGTGACACATATAAGATGCGGCACTCTGCTTTTGTGTAAAATATTGTGTATACTCTGCTGATAATTAATTAACCGTAACTGTGTAGAAGATATAAATTTATTCACTCTGAAATCGCGAACAAATAAATAAATAAAGTTTTAATTAAGAAATAATAATATTAGTGTTAGGATATTGCTGTAATAAACAAGTCCTTGCTGGTAAAAATATTCCATTTTAAACCTGTCGGTATTTACAGGCTATTTCATGTTAAATACGTGTCGAGAAATGTACGCTCTCCCCCTTGTACACAAGTAAGTTGTTTGTATGGGATTCCCTCGCGGACATAACAGACAGTCCAGAAGAGGAAATAATCGTGTTTCAGTTTGTCCGAGTCACCCTCCTTTGTTAAACCACACCTACGTAAACAATAAGACTCCCCAAACAGCTGATCCATTGTGCTATCATAAAAGCAATGAACTCTTCGTGTGTGAAATTTCTCTCCACTATAAAATAATATTATCATTTTGTCTTGACTGATAATTGCTAAGAGTACAGAAAATTGAATTGATTTGAGATAATTTTAATTTGATTAATTAGTATAAGATTCTATGTGTAGTAATAGATATATATTGTGTGTGTTTAAATGAATTCAAATTTTATAAGTGTTTAAAATAGATGACATAAGATTTGTCGTACGTAATACTTAGTTTATTTAAAAGTCATTATTACCACAACAATGGCTCAATTTAACCCCGACTTGTTGTTGAAGGACGAATTAAGCTATGAAGCCTTGTTACGCGACCTCCCATACGCAAATGTAACGGTCGCGGAACTGCGCAAAACGTTACGTGAAAATAGACCAGAGAAACCCTCACTGCTAAATCGTTTAAGTGTATTAGACTTCGAAAGTGAAAAGGAAACATGCTATCACAAATATACGGAACTTACCTCCATCGCACAAACCTTGCGAGATGAAAAATCCCCCGCAGTAATTTTACGAACCACTCAAAGAATCGACCATCTGACCCGCCGCACCACCAATTTGTTGAATTGGCCCGGTGATAAAGTTACTCCACCGGACGCGCAAAAAATTCGCGGAAGAAGCATTACAACAATTACCCGAGATAATGCGCGAATTACGTCGAAGGTCCGAATCGTTTAGGTTAGAAGAGATCGAAGAAGCAATGACGAAACTAAATATTTCCCCCACCCTATCTCCTACTCAAGAACAGCAAACCGGTGCTGTAAAATTTCAGGAATATAATATAGATCCCGTTAAGGAACGGTTAACCGATAGACAAGTAAATATCCAACCCGCAAACGTCACGTTACTTCCAAATGAACTAGAGAATATGACTAGTACCTACGATTTACCTCCTCACTTACCGACGAATCAATCTGCGGAAAAACCTAGAATGACGACTCAATTAAATCTAACTACCGAGCTTTATGGAAAAATAACTCACCCCGTAGAACGTATTTTATCTGAGATACCAACCACTGATGGGCTGAATATTACAAAACTCCTAGATTTTATCAAGCACCTTTTACAAATTAAGGATCTGCGACAATTAAGAGATGACCAAATTTTACAAGTAATTCTACCTAAGTGTAGATCTCCTTTAAAAGATCGTGTGTTAGAATCTCTAAGGTATAATTACCCTGTAGAAGAACTTCATACTACCCTGATAAGACACTTCATTCCCACCGGTATCTACGAAGAATTGAAGCGGAACCTAGTACTTCGTGTACAAGGAGCATACGAGAGATTAGCTCATTATATATCTGAAATAAGGGAATCGGCCTTATTGCTACAAGTTAAATGGAGTGAACACCAGCTAGTAGACACGATCTTAGTAGGACTATCTCCCGAGGAGCGATCTCGTCTAGCACTCATGAAGAGACCAACCACTTTCACAGAACTAGAACTGTGTTGTATACAGTCGTCCAACGTCTGGTATTCTGACCAAAACAGACGCGTTTTTATGTCCTAGACTCAACGCAGAGATTCATTCCTACCTCTACCCATTGGGACTGATACTCGAACCTACCGCGATAAGCGATTCGTAAGAACTTCTAAAACCCAAAGCTACCCCAATACTTCAAACTCTCTACAAAAACCCCGACAACATGCGAGCGATGTAAATGAGGAAAGAAGATGTTATAACTGTGGAAAGGCCGGCCACATTAGCAAGAATTGTAAACAAAAGCGGTACCAACAGAAAACCGACCAGTCAAAAAACATGTGAAGCGGGAAGAACAAAAATCCTACGTCTTCCGCAGCATCAGAAGGAAAGGTATAAACACTAATAATTCTAAAGTAAAAATAAATAGAAACAAACGTATAGACCCTTACTTAACAAGATTTATTGAAAAGTGCAACTCTATTGGTACATGCAAAACAAGTATATGCCAATTACCCTACATACAGATAGACCTTGGAGCAACGAATATCCTTGGTTTAATCGATTCAGGATTTACACGTAGTATAATCAGTCAACAGCTAGCCAGCGTATTAGCTAATCATAATCTTATTAAACGTAGCCAAAACGTGAACGTAAAGTGTGCCACCGCAAATAAGCAAAACCTAAATATATCGCGCAGTATTACGGTGAAATTAAAAATAAAGAATTTTACTTGGTATGTTCCCCTACTCGTAGCTGAAGTGTTAGGACAAAACTTAATACTAGGCGCTGACTTGATAAGTAAACCTGGCTTAATCCTTGACATATACGCTAAACAATATTTCTTCAGATTTGATCGTACTCGAAAATATCAGTTGGACTCCGAGCTAAGTAACAGCGAGAATTGCGAAACATCAACTATTCAGTTAGAGCATCATGAATCTAGTTTGAGTCATTTAAAAGGAAATGAGCGACAAAGAATTCAAAAGTTAATAAGGGAATTTTCTACTGTACTCACACCCAAGTTAGGATTAACCCACTTAATCGAATACAAAATAAATCTAAGTGACAACAAGGTAATACGTCTTCACCCATACAAATTATCACCGCCCAAGATGGAAATAATGAGAAACCAAATCAACAAACTGCTAGAGCAACACGTCATAGAACCGTCAACTTCTCCACACTCCATCACCTGCATTCCTAGTACCAAAAGGAACTGACAAACATAGACTAGTCGTGGATTATAGACAGCTGAATAAGAGTATAGAATTTGAATCGATCCCCCTGCCCGACATTCATAGCGCGTTCCACTATTTTACCAAAGCGAAAATCTTCACCATAATGGATCTCAACCAGGCATTCCACCAAATCCCACTAGCTGAGGAATCAAAACATCTAACTGCGTTTGCTGTCCCATTTAATCTATATCAATTTACTAGAGTACCATTCGGTATATCACAAGGAAGTTCAGTATGTAGCAGACTGTTAGAAAAAATATTTCATGACGTTAAATTTAAATTCGTATATTTAAATATATCTTGACGACATAGTAGTATATAGTGAATCGATGGATCAGCATATTGATCACTTGCGTGAAGTATTATCAAGGTTAAAGAAAGCTGGACTAACGGTAAACCCCAGTAAAGTTAATTTCGCAGTAAAACAATTTTCTTTCTTAGGTCATATAGTATCGGCCGAAGGTAAGGTTAGCATCGATCCCGAACGTACGCGCGCAATCCGAGAATTTTTACCACCTAGAGACACCAAAGGTATAGCTCGATTTTTAGGTATGATCAATACTTTCACAAGTACATACCCCACCTAGCGGATATAGCAGCCCCATTAAATGCATTAAGAAAGAAAGAAGCGAAATTCGAGTGGACTACTCGACATCAAGCCGCTTTTGAAACACTCAAAGAAAGCATAATATCCCCACCGGTATTGCAGTTAGCAGACTTCAGTAAACCATTTGTCGTAAAGACCGACAGTTCTAGTGTAGCATTAGGAGCCGTAATATACCAAGAAATCAATAATACTAGACTCCCGATCAGCTATGCATCACGTACATTAACGGAGCAAGAAAGGAAGTTCTCAGCCTACGAACTTGAATGTTTAGCTGTAGTATTCGCCTTCGAAAAATTCAAACCATTTTTGGAACACAAGGAATTTCTACTAGAAACCGACAATCAAGCTTTATCTTGGTTATTAAATCACCCTAAACAGTTAGGTCGTATCGGAAGATGGGTGTTAAGATTAAATTGCTACAAGTTCAAAGTACAACATATTCGTGGTACTCAAAATGTAGTAGCCGACACACTATCCCGCATGTTTCAACTACCCAATACCAGACCTGGCGAAGACAATGTTGAAACCACTACTGTTAATACTCTAATTACTAACTTCCCCCTTGCATTTAAGGATATAGCATATCACCAACAACAAGATCCGAAATTGTGTAAAATAATAGAACAAATAGATAAAGGAAATTATTCTGACAAATATACCTTGAGTAAACGAGTACTTTGTTTTAAAAAGGCTAACGGAAAATCACTGAGAATAATCGCCCGGGAAATAATTAAACCTATGCTAATGGAATACTACCACTCATCAACCATTGGAGCTCATATGGGAATTAGGAAAACTATACATCGTATTCGCAAGGAATACCATTGGGAAAACATGAACAGTGAAATAACAAAGTTCGTGAAACAATGCGAAATCTGTGCCATGAGCAAGCCAGCACGAATCAGTCAAGTCGGAAAATTAATCTCAGAAATCCCCACAACACCCTTCTCAAAGATATACATAGACTATTCTGGACCTTATCCCCGTTCTAAGTCCGGAAATACTATGCTATTAATTTGCGTGGACTCCTTCACTAAATTCGTATGGATGTACCCTATGAGACGTACCTTAGCATCTACGACCATAAAGATTCTACAAGAAAGACTATTTAAAGATTATGGTACACCAGTACACCTAGTATCCGACAATGGACCTCAGTTTAAATCGAAAGAATTTAATGACATATGTTTTAAATTAGGAATAAATCATATTACAGTGACAGAATACCGACCGCAAGGAAACCTAGCAGAGAGATACTTGCGAAACCTAAAATCAGCCTTAATATCTTATCACGCTAAAGACCAGACAGCGTGGGATCAAAATCTATCATGGATACAATTTGCCTTCAACTCAGCGTATCATGAAGGACATAAATCAACACCATTTGATTTACTGTACAAGTATAAACCGAACCACCCGTTAACCACAAAGTGGAAAATTCATGAGTTATTGCCCCGTGAAATAAATGGGAATAACATAAGGAAAATATGGAACGAAGCTCGCGCAAATTTGAGAGCGAATTTACAAAAATCGCGGAAATATCATGAGCAGAATAATAGGAAAATAGAGTACAAAGTAGGTGATTTAGTGATGTATAGAACTCACCCTACGAGTAAAGCCGTTGATAGGACCACTTCCAAACTATCATACCGATGGTGTGGCCCCTACAAGATTCACAAGTTCATCACCCCCGTTACCGTAGCGCTGTATGAACCCAATACAGACAATTACGTTCGCAGAAGCCATGTGTCTCAAATAAAAAAATTGTTTTCGTGTAAAAATAAAGAAGCACGACTACGAGAAAGATAGTAAACCAAGAATACTACTTAAGTATTAAGAGTAAAATATGTTGTATATACTTATACAGGAATATAATAAGATTTTGCAACATCCTATATCGTAATTGAGTATAAACTCAAACACCTCGTACGAATACTAGCGAGGCCTGATCAACCTTAGCTAATGTCCTGCGAGAATAAAATAAAGAATGAGAAGTCAGCTGACGAACTACAAACCTCTAGCACAGTAAACTAAAAGTAATTCGATTGTTATTACAATACGTTATTATTATTAGTAACCTACTCATGAGTATAACTCCGTAAAACGAGTGAAGAAATCAAGCAAAAAACCGGTAGTAGATGTAAGAATTAAATATAAGGTAGATTTATGTATTTGTGTGTTTTATGTGTAGTAGATGTATTAGATTTTAAATATTTTGTATAAGATGTAAGATAATCGGTTGATGGATAGAAATCATCTGAGGGAGAGACATTTCAGCACGAAGTTCCGTGCCCAAATGTAATTGTATTTCTAAGGTTTTCATTTAATACCCCGTCGCCCCATCCTCATCTTTAAGTGCAGGAGGATGTGACGATTTAAAAATTATTTAAATAGCACAAATTAAAATTTTTTGTTCTTATAACAAGTGAGAGTATTATCAACGTGCAAATTGTCCAGTACGAACACGCAAAGTACAGTGTTATTAAGCGAAAAATAATAATTCTTTTAATTAAATAAAAGACGTATTAATAATAATGGAAATATCTAACTCATAACAAAAAGGTAGCATAATTTATTACTAGTTAATTAATGAACAATTAATAATACTAAAGGAACGAACTACTTTTCTCAGCGCGTAAACCGCGCCAGCTTACAGACTCCCTGCCGCTAAACAAGCCCCAGTCGCCGGAGAAACTTCGACATGTAAGCAGGTCAAAAATGTGTTGTAAAGTTACACTTAGGTGTATACCGCTAAACAACGATACAACCAGACGTTAGTTGTTATAATTGATTTAATCCAATGTAGCGTTGGGATAAAAAAAAAAAAAAAAAAAAAAATAGTAATGTAGTGCGTGGAGCAAATATTGGTAATATATAAAAAAAAATCAGCCGACACATCTCTTAACAAACAGTAAGTGGTACGATATGTCCCTTACCATATTAAAGTAAACATCAGTGCTGCTAAAATAAGAACAATTAAAATGTAAAATGTGAACAACCAACTCCAGAAGAAGAAAGTTACAACAACAACCGTATGAACTTCAAGTAGCAGAATCCAATCGTCATGACCTAGACTACAATTCGGAAACAATCAACTAAATGGAGGATCCAGAGGAGTTTCTTGTAAAGACTTTTAGATAACTTAAAGATTAGGATATAAATGTTTGTAATTTCTGTAATGATATAGTAATAACCTGATGATGTTTAAAGGTAAAGTAATTCTGAAAATTACACCGGACTATTCTTTAAATAGTTTGGATGATGTTGTGATATATTAGAATATTGCAAAGTTAAGACCCGGATCCGTGGTAATTGAAATAATACACAGCTGAATGATTTTGAGATAAAAAGAGTAAAAAAAAAAATGTAAAGATTATTTAATGCAGAATTTATAAGAATTTTTCTTTTAACAGTAAAGTAAAGTAAGTAAAAAATTAAAGGATGACCATTAAAGCTATTACTTTTATACTTAGTTCAAATACAAGAATAAAGAGATGTTTTCGCTAATACCCTGAGAGTGAATAAATTTATGTAACCCTTGACTAATTCCTGATATATACATTGTCATAATTTGTTGGTAAGTAAATTTTACTAACTACGGCGCTAGTTTAATTAACAGCGAACAATTGAACTGGTTCCCGATGTTATAATGTCTTTGCAGGAGAGTCGTTATAATAGGAGGTGTCAAATTTCCGCTATTTTGGCTGTGACATACTTGGATCATAATGTTTATTAAAAAAGTACCAAGTTTAAGTCAATTTGTGGCACAATTCATCAAGCGTTATCGAGGGAAACAAGAAAAGCAACTCGAATAAAATTCTGTAAGGTAATAGCTGTGCTCGTGTTATTGTATTGGGTTCCGACGAAAAATCATCTGAGTAGGATACAAGTATTGGGGATGAGATCTGTTAAAACGCTGCACACGAAGTGACATACGCAAAGAGTTTTTAATATCCGAGATCGCATTGCGGAAAACAAAGAGAGATGGATTGCTCATCTGAATAGGATGCAGAAATAAATGACAGGTTGCCTGAGGAAGTTTGGCAATACAACTCTGTTGGACAAAGAAATATAGGAAACGTTAGTGAAGTGGATGTATTCTCTTTGGGACCGGAAAAGGTGACTTGCCTATTTCCTGATTGAAGAAGGAGGAGGAGGAGGAGGAGGAGGAGGAGGAGGAGGAGGAGGAGGAGGAGGAGGAGGAGGAGGAGGAGAAGAAGAAGAAGAAGAAGAAGAAGAAGAAGAAGAAGAAGAAGAAAAACTTCTTAAAATAGGATACATTTAACATCATTCCTTCCGCGGAACGTAGGGCGCCCGCAAATCGTGTCCACGCAATACATTGGCGTGAGTTTACTCCTAACATGCCTGTTCATAGCGTTTCTCGCGATTAGTAAAACCAGTATTATCCTGTTTCCGATATTCTCGTCGATGGGCTTCTACTGGAGTAGGGCAGAACTGTGAAGAGAATTTTAGACTTGAGACCTACAGCTAAAACACTGGATTAAGACCAAAAAAATGAGTTGGAAATGTGGTACTGTACTGAAGAGGACCAAAGGGAAATGGAATAACGAACTGGTAAACATTACTGAGAGAAAACCGTATGTTAAAAAGTCAAAATCTAGAACCATCGTAAGTGTCTTCTTGATTAAAATTATTTCCCGGGCTGTTTGCCTGTGGTCCAAAGTTTGTGACAAAGCCAGACGTTTCATTAGTGCCACTGACTGCCATCTTCAGTGGAAACGAGTCAACGCTAACGTGTGATTATATACGTTAAAACCACAGTACTGTGGTTAACACAACGGCCTTCGTACAACATCGTGACATTCAGATAAGGATAAACCAAAGAATAAAATACAATTTTATTGTGGTTCCCTCTTTAAATGTACGAAAGAAATTAATAACAGTAGGACCGTTATGACAAGACGCTCTTCGCGATTTAAAATTGACTGAAGGAGATAACGGTTTGAAGATTACTAATCGTGTGGTGTCTGACACAGAAGCAAATTCGCGCTTACAATGACGAGACAAAGTGCTCATCATCTGTGCAGCAAAATAGGGGGGAGAATGAGAGAGAGAGAGAGAGAGAGAGAGAGAGTGAGTGAGATCAATACAAAGCATAATACGCACGAATTCGATTTTATGTCGATTGAATTTAGACCTGCGTGTGACCTTAAATACCGATGTAACACACACGTATGTATACGCGTTGTTCGTATGTAGTAGTACAAATCCTGTTGCTATACAATGGTGTGTAAATTATACTGACATTAATATTTTTAATTTTGCTCAAATTCCTTTCTGTTTAGTTCAATTCTCTGTTCTTTCCAGTAGTTTTGCGACTGTTTCACTCGAGTTTCTCTTTATCTTTTCTTTTTATTGTTTCTTGCTTTTCAGATTGTTTTACTGGATATGTTCCACACACACACACACAACGAATTGTTTAAATTTGTTCTTCCTCTTATTCTATAGCGTCACAGTTTGAAGTCGAACCTCAGCCTCCATAATCAACGCCTCCATTTTTCCCTGTCCTTGGCGATCGATGTCCATCGTTTTATTTTAAGTAAATTATCAGCATCCCTCGCCACTGCATCAATCCAGCGTGTCTTGGGTCTTCCGACAGGCCTTCTACCCTCGATCTGACTAAACAGTACCTTCCTAGGTATTCGGTTGCCTTCCATCCTAATGATGTGTCCTGCCATTGCAATCTATGCAGTCGGATGGTGGTGGCCAGACCATTGTCGTTATACAGCTTATATAGCTCCTCATTGTGACGGGTTCTCCATACCCCATTGACTTGGATGGTTAAATGTGTTACACATTGTTAAAACACCAAGTGTACAACCCACGATAATTGGTTTCAATAAAATTCACATTGCATACACTCATTGTATTTTTACAATACAGCTAATTGTTTTCATTATCTTTTCAACGAGAGGTTACAATTCAGGAATTATCTTTACTTGTTTCGAAGGCATAAATAATTAGACACCGAAAGGACTTAGATCCTTTCTAATATTTTATTCAACCGTATTCAATTATTTATTTTTATTTATTATTATTGTCTTATGTATTCTTATTCGAACTGTGATATATTAACAAACATTGTATACTACTGATATATATAGATTATGTAGATTACTACTGACATATTATATTAATGTAGAAAAGATATTTTAATGTACAACTGGCATGTTCCCTGGGCTGCAGAACTCGTCCAGTACTTTGAACAAAGTACATTTATTTTTACATAAATTTTAATATTAGATAATTTAACTATGAAAAACTTACAAAACTCCGGACTTCTCTAATATTTCTTCAGTAATACAACAATTGTAGATCATACAATCGTACAATAAACTCTAAAAAATTCGAAACATTCTGATTTTGATTACAATTCCTTTTAGTCTGACTTCCTGCTGGATTTTCACAATTGAAACAAATTTTTTTTCTTTTTATGGGCGCTGGGGTCAAAAAAAGTTTTAATTTCCAGAGCTTGACACTAAATTCAGATTTTAGTTAAATTCCTCGTTAATTTGGTATCCCACATGAACGTTTGCGACTTTATCAACATTTTAACACTCTTTTTGAGCCCTGGTATCAAAAACTGGTGAGATTTTTAAAATGAACACTATAATCAGATTGTGGATTAAATTAACTTCAATTTGATACCCCTACATGAATTTTTGCCATTGTATGAAAATTTTCACCCACTTTTTGGCCCTGACGTCAAAAAATTTTGAAAATTTCAAAATAAACACTACATTCAGATTGGGTTTAAATTGTCTTTAATTTGATACCCTCACGTGGGATTTTGCGTTTTTTTCTCACTTTTGACACCGACATTTTGTCCCCGCCCAATTTTTGGAGGAACCAATCTAAAAAACAGTAAGGTTTTGTAATTTTAGTAAAAATCCAGTACATATTGTAATGGTACATATAACACATCCGACACCAACGTATCACAAATGAATTGAAAGCCAGTACAAATAAAATTATCTACAAAGTTGAACCTACAATCAAGAATAAAGGAAGTATCATAAGCCAAAATAGGTGAATAAAATAAATAATGAATTACCAGTAAATGTACAACTGAAGAAAATAAAACAAGACTAACGACGAGACAACATACCTAATTACCCAATAGATCAAACAGTGAGAAAGAAACTAGTGACAACACCATCAAGAAGAAATCTACTAAGAGTGAGGAAGGAATCAATTCATCACCGGCATTCGAGAGATACTCCACGTTAGCGGAGCGGCCATCACAACATTGAATTGACAGCCGACAGCTGATAATGCAGCTAACCTCGAAACTTTGAGTTGAGGTTAGGTCGGACGAAAGGACAGTGAAGTCTATTTTCAAAGTATTCTATAACGGAGTTCATGCGTATAGGCAGTGTGTGATGTGAATTAATAAAAATTAATTAAAATATTAATTAATTATACAAAATTAAAAAGTGTTAATTCTTCGACTCAACCGAATACGCAAGTATCAGTGCAAATGATCGTTATATTATATAACAAATCATTAATCAATTAAGGAACGCTAATAGCGGATTTAATTTGTTTAAATTAAATAACAAATAACCCGATTTCCACAAGGAAGGGGACTTTGAAAAATAACATAAACAATAATCAAATGAAAGATTTTGCTAATGACAATTTTAACTTTCTAGATTGAAATTAATTGTAATAGTTTAAGAAGAGACGTTGAATAATCAATGAGGGAACAATGAAACCTAACAATTAATAATTTTAAGATATTATTGTATTTAATTGTAGTACATTAACTCAAGGTCACACATGAGTGGACCCTAGTAGTAGCGAATTAATTTGAATTACCTGTTTTGTTTATATCCAATTTTGGAGATCATTCAGGAAAATAACACTGAATTTAATACATAATAATGATGTACAAAATAAGTAATGCCTCAAAGAAGCATCCATTAATTAATTTCAAATAAGTAAGGTTACCATGAACCGTAATTAACCTCAATTATCAACAATGAACAATCGTTCATATTTTGTGTTATGTTAAAGCAACAATTGATATTTTTTATTCTCCGCCTACTCATTATCACAGTAGTGCATTTTATTGTTGAAGTGTATCTTGCAGACTCAAAGAACCTACTAATTTTATAAAGCATAATAACCAAATTATTTACAAACAGAAATAATCGATTTTCAAAATGCAGTCTTACCACCCTGAGAGTTTAATAATTTTAAGAGTCCATATTCAACTTTAATTATTTTTAAAAGGAAAATAAATAACAGAATTGTAACAACAATCTTTCAACTTGAGTTAAATAAATAACTATTATTTCACGAACAAATTAAAGTGTTGACCTTTATTGAAAAGAATAAAATTACAGCTTAGGTGAGCAACAAGAGACGGTTGGTACCAGGAGCCAGAGCGAAATTTTAGATCTAATGATTCTCACCAGCAATATTATCTCATATCATTAGCATACTACAACTGTCAGTAAGTATCATATAAATGTTGTGCTTATGTTAATTTCAGTACAGGAATGCACCGATCGACTCACCTCAGCTAATGGCAGAAAAGTCAACGAAACTTATTCAAATACGAACTCAACACATTGAACAAAAATTATAAAAAAACTAAATATATTTAATAAACAACTTCAAGAGTAAGTGAACAGATTTATTTATATTGGATTCAATAATAGATTGAATTGGATTGAATAAATCACTAAACCAAAAAACTAATAATAAAAAACCAAACCTTAATAATAATTATAAAGCATATAACAAATTCTCTACGAGACGACATCTCGTCTAATTACAATATAAAGATTTAAAAAACTATGTACATGCTTCAGAAAAGTGTTATAAACAGATAATTATACATAGTAACCTTAATTCTTCTGATAATACTTATTTACAGAATTAATTACAAAAGGGGGCGCGAGAACTCGCACACGCACGCGCGCACGCACGCGCGCGCGCACGCGCGCACGCACGCACACACACACACACACACACACGTATAAGTTATATATCATAACTTAATATTAGAATCTATATACTATAATGTTTTATATACATATATCTTGCAAAATGTATTTCGATTTGTTCTTAATCGTATTTATTTGATATGTATTTCCCTAGCATATGCAACTAGCATCTTCGGTAGTTCAGTATTCGATATTCGATACATGTTTTATCTTGTGTTTAACTATTTTAATTTTTATTACTAAAAAAATATATTTAATGAAGAAAGTTGTGGTAGTGGTTATAATCACAAACAGAATTAACACTGTTGCACACCACTATAGAAAAATTATTCCGATTAGCGCTTTCAAGCTTCACAGCTCATCGTCAGATCGTTCAGATCGTCAGAAATTTGCGATCAGAATAATTTTTCTATAGTGGTGTGCAACAGTGTTAATTCTGTCTGAAAAAAATGTTGAAAACAAAATAACAAGCACTGAAATTTTCCTATGATATTTGATCAAGATATATGTACAATACATATTGCATACAGAAAATTAAAACGAATGTATGTGCGTGTGTATGTGTGTGTGTGTGTGTGAGAGAGTTGTTATGAGACTGTTATGGTAATTCACAAATTTTTATTATAATATATAAGAGTGTCATGTATTATAGAAAAGTTACGTTATTAAAATACGTTATGTTAAATTCTGTAGATCGTTAGTATAGATATAGTTTCAAATGTTTTTACGGAGAGATCTGGCGGGGGGGGGGCAATAGTTACAAAGCACATTATTTGTAGGTCACAAGGAAAGTGTTACATGTTATACAGCACCGGCGACAACGAGATGCAAATTTACCTGACGACTGGGCCCTGTCTTATGAATGGTTGCTAATTTCAAGTTCCGTTAGTCGACCATCAATCAAACGGTTGCGTCTCACCAACTCGTCCTCTTTTGTCTCAAGTGTATTAACAATGGCAGAGCCAGATAGGATTTTTTGTTTGCGGGGGGGGGGATAACTAGGAATTATGAAAAGATTTAAATTCGTTCTTTGAAAACTGTTAAACGGGGTTTTCAAATAGTTAAAAATGAATTTGCGTTTGCGAAATAAAATAACTTCTTTCAGTAAGACTGTGGATATTTTTGAACCGGATTTTCCTAATTCAGGTGTGTATTAGCTGGCAATATTAAATGGGGTAAAAGAAAAGAAGTGAATTTAATTTATAATAATTGAACTGAACCGTTTTGCATTTATCTGTCTGTTTGGGTTATGTCTCGCGATAACTTTAGAATGCATTTTAACCGATTTTCGTAAAACTTGGCAGACGTGTCGACGCGAATAACCTACAAAAACATATTGTTTTTTGAGATTGACTCCCCCCCCCCCCAAATAGGGCGGCAAGGGACAAACATGTAAGGGTAAAAATTCTGAAAAAAATGCAATATGCTCGTGTAGGCCATCAAGTTATACAGAATTTTAATCAGAATGTAAATATTGTGTTCAGTTTTGGAAATTTAAAAATTTTGGGACACTAGGGTTTAAAAAGTGTAGACCTATGAAAATTTTGAAAAAACACAAGAAACCAAATGGGATATCATATTAAAAACAATTTTAACCACATTTAACAACCCTGAATATGGTGTTCAGGGTTGAAAATTCACAAATTTTTGGACACGAAAAAATCTATAAAATTTTCAGAAAATTGTAAAACTTTATGCCAAACATCAGAATAAAGGAAATAATGTAACCTACATCCAACGTAAGTGTTTGCTTCGAAATTTTTATATTTAGAGGCGCCACGAGCTAAAAATTAAAGTTAAAATTTCCCAAAAACTGTAAAAGCTGAGTGGAGTGTTAATATAAATTTACATTTAATATGCAGAGTCAACGCTAAAGTATTAATGTTCCCGGGCAGATAATGTACCTTAATTCCAAATAAAATTACACAATTGTATCATATTTCTAAATACTATATTTAATAAATTATGTGCCGCAGATGAATTAATAAAGTCTCAGATGACTTTGCTATACTTTCTGAACGTCTGACATCTGCAGTAACACAAGTTAATTTTTTAGAGGACAAAGCGAGTAGAACAGACTTAAGAATTTCTGCAGAAAAAACAAAACAAATTTCTCACGAACATTAAAAATGGGTCAAAATGACTGCTAACAGATATTGGTCGAATAGAGGGAGTTAGAAAATTTAAGTTTTTAAGGTAAATAATTCAAGAGAATGGTTTAGAAAAATCTGCTATAGAAGAAAGGATTCATAAAATGGAGAGCATATGGTACAATGCAATAAAAAGTGCACATCTAAAAATGCGAAAATAAGGCATTACAGTACAGTAATGAAGCCAGAGTGCCTATATGCAAGTGAATGCCTAGCATTGAACTTAGACAAACTGGAAATATTGGAAAGACGAATTATTAGAAAAATATTAGGCCCACGAAAACTTCAGAAGGTTGGAAATTAAGAAGTAATAATGAAATATATCAAAGTATAGAAAATATAACAGAAACAATGAGAAAAAGAAGACTATTATTTTTTGGACATTTATATAGAATGGACAACAATAGGTTAACAAAGCAGATCTTCAAATAACTGTGGGGGAAGGAAGAACCAACATCAAGTTGGATTAAAGAAGTCAAAAAGGATTTTGAAAAAATAATATAAACGCAGAAGAAGCAATTGAAAGAGAACTTTTTCGGGCAAAACTGTTAAAATGGAAGGAGTCCAAGGTAGGAGAGAGACAAACGCAGGTTCAAAGTGGACTGAAGACAGGAAGAAGACACACAGTGAAAAGATGAAAGAATATTGGAGAAAAAGAAAAGAACAAATAATCAAGAGTTGAAATTGGCTTGTGGTGCTTAGATGGCCGATACAAATAGAAAACAAACGTTACGTGCCAATGTGGCATGTTATTACAGGTGCTTAGAAATTTAAAAGTAATTTGCTTACATATGGCATTTAAACTCTCCCGACAAAGTGTACTACAAAGGGAGGAAATTCTACTTGGCCCATACATGTTCCACAGAAACGTCTAACATGCGTGCAAGTTATGTATTCTCCATCGGTTTTGTTATGTTTTTACACTAGTTCAGTTATTGAAATCGTCTTTTTTATAAACATTATTTTGCTTTAGTTTCATTCTTTCTTCCATTTCGTAACAAACTAAAAGCAGACTCTGCTCGCTGTGAAGTTAAAAAGATTGATAAAAATTACAACTAATCATCCCCCCTCCCCTAACAGCATTAATGTTACTTAGCATTTGTTTTTATTTATCTCAGTTTTTGCAATGTCAAACAATTATGATTTCGCTGAATTTTTCCTACTATAATGAATAAATGAAAAATATATAATAGTGATAATTAAATCAGGTTTTTTATTATAGCAATTGCGATTTTTAGCTTTTTAACGAGATAGACCAGGAAAACTTAGCTTTTGATCTAGGAATGTAAACCTGTTGAGGTACCCCCTACAGTCCGCGATTAGGCAGCCAATTCTACGCTTGTCGTAGTCCAATATGTCACCTATTCGTGTGTCGCGACCGTCTTGAAGGGACGACGACGCGACTGTTTGTAAACGCAGTGAAATGTAATGTAGGACACCCTTTCTACCTTCCCTCTTGCACTACAGCCAGAGATGAGCTTTGACAGTCCTCTACGACAATTTCTGCCCGTGGTTTTTAAAAACTATCACTATATTCAGTGGCACCTCGCGATTAAACAGTACTATAGGTAGCTCTCTAAAAATCGGCAAATAATCTTACGTTATACCTACATCCTGTAAAGTAACTAACATAATGGATTGCAATAAGTGATATTGGTATTCTATGAGAAGAGTTAATAATCCAATTTAATATATTTAATAATCAAATTCTTCTATTCTTTTGCAGTTTTCTGTAGTCGACTTATGCTTTTGCATTCTTATTCTGATTCTGATTGTACTACCCTCAAAACATGAAATAAAGTCATTTTCCGAAAAGTGCCTGTGTGTGTGTGCGTAGAATTTTTTCTATGGCGAACGATAACTGCCGCAAATTCAAACAGAATCAATTACGTTTTTGCATATGTGCCTGAGTTGTAGAGGGATTAAGCCCTATTGAGTTTGCTGAAGATCGGTTAAGGGAAAGTAGTAGTTTACCTGCAACGTTTTATGTTTTAACAAGAGTAAAGTACTTAATTTTGATAAATAAAGTGTCCTGAAAAGTCCTGAAAAGAAGGTCATAATAATCCACTGTAGAAATTTAGATGAAATATCTATAAATGAAAAGGGTATTTGAAGGGAGAGGGGGTAATTTTCTATGAATGAAAATGATAATTGAAGGGGAGGGGATAATTTTTTGTGTACTACGTTATCGGCAACAAAGAAGTAGTTTGTTGTTAAAATTTATTTCCGGGCTGTTTGGCGGTGGTCCAATGTTTTCAGCAAAACCAGACGTTTCGGCAGTGCTATCGACTGCCATCATCAGTGAAAATCGAGTACGCTAACGTGAGGTAGTATACGTTAGTGACCACAGTACTGTGGTTAAGGCTGAAGAAAGAAGTAGTAGAAACCCCTAAGGATGAGAGAGGCAACAACATATCTGGCAATGCAATACCTGGTTCCGTCTTAACTCGCTTGAGAACACATATCGAAAGCTTTCCAACTAAAAGTGACCACTATACTGGTAAAGAAAGAAAGTATCTTCCAGCTAACCTTAATGTACAAATCATGCATGAAATGTTTATGAAAAAAGAACACGATTTTCTTATCACAACCCTAGGAACCGAGAAGAGGCTTTCTTACAAAATTTTCTGGCAGTATTTTAATGAAAATTATTCACTTGGTGTTGGCCAACCTGTAAAGGATGCCTGTGGAACATGCGAGGACCTCAATTTAAAAATTAAAAGCCCTTCCCTCGATGAGAATGCGAAGCGAGTGGCTGTCGCCGAACTTCTTGTGCATAAGCGCAGAGCCAAAAAAGTTTTACACCTCACTTAAGGAAATCACTGCCAAATGTGTGAAGGAGCCTAAAAAAATTGTTGGAATCTGTATTGATTTCATGGCCAACATCTCTCTACCTTGCATTCCTGTTCAGGACACCTACTACTTTAGGCAACTTACCGTGAATGTTTTCGGTGTGCATAACCTAGCTTCGCGGGAATGACAGTTTTCATCTACCATGATGATGAGGGAGGGAAGGGCTCAAATGAAGTGTGTACGATGTTGAATTGGTACATCGAAAATAAAATCGACAAGGACATAAAAACTTTATACCTTTTTGGGGACAACTGTGCGGGCCAAAACAAAAACAATACTCTGGTTAGGATGATGTTGAGGCGAGAACAAAATTACTTTTCCTTTAAGAGGTCACTCGTTCATGCCGAATGATAGGGATTTCGGGATAATTAGGAGGAAGCTGAGGAAGAAGGAAAGACACTATACAGTGGATGAAGTTGTTGAACTCATAAAACATTCCTTAAAAAAGCCTAACAAGTTTTCCATTGTTCAAATGAAGGTGGATTATTTCATCGACTACAGTTCCTGGTGGCCTAAATTCTACAAAAAAAACCTGCCTGAGCGATGATTCTTATGGTAAAGATGTTCCTAGACACCTAAAAAGGGCTTTCACTATTTCAAAATACCGTGAGATGACCTTTTCAGCTAAAACTCCGCATAGTGTTAAGTGCAATATGGATATTGTTGGCTTGACGGTGGACACTTTTAGGCTGAGAAACGCTGTACAACCTTTGGAACTCCCTTCAAAGAAAGCCTGCACATCTGTACTGCCTATAAAAAAAAAATGGATGACATCAGGAAAACTTTGGTCTATATCCCTCAGGACAAGGTGCAGTTTTGGAATTCAATCACATCATGGCCTATAACAACGGCATCTCGTGATGAAGACGAAGATAATTGAGTAATTCAACATTCCAAAACGTCAAATATTATTCAGAAATATTTAACAAACAATGTTTATTACAATAAAATAAGTTTATATGTAAAATTATATTTTTTTTAAATTAATTTAACCCAAAATTCCTTTTAAAACCCAACTTACTGCAGAAAGGGAACATGTCCAAAACCGACAAAAATTCCCCCCTTTCCCGTTACGTCATAAAAGACTTTTAAATGTATATATTAAGCAAGTATCCCTATATTAAGAAAAGAAAAATTCATGTAAGGAGAAAAATTGCATAAAACTGGTTTTATGCAGTTTTTTGTCTCTACTGTAAAATTAGGAAATGTGGACATGTTGCCTTTCTGCAGTAAGCGATAGACATACATTTCGCGCAGTGTAGGGCAGTTCCTAGATGGTGAGACGGGACAGTCGAGTTCCTTAACTCACGTAACAAACTTAAATAAGCGATATGGAGAACCATACATGACTTTCTTGTTCTAAAATTGATATTCAAATTCATTTTCGAAA
Source organism: Magicicada septendecula (assembly GCA_034769895.1). NCBI lineage: Eukaryota > Metazoa > Arthropoda > Insecta > Hemiptera > Cicadidae > Magicicada > Magicicada septendecula. The sequence goes on from CM068372.1 coordinate 38,850,082, forward strand.
TGAAGTATTTCCATAGAAACTACTTCTTTCTACTCCTTGCTTTAGCCTTAACCACAGTAGGTACTGTGGTCACTAAAGTATACCACCTCACGTTAGCTCACTCGATTTTCATTGATGATTGTAGTCGATGTCACTGCCGAAACGTCTGGTTTTTTGCAGACATTTGGACCACGGCCAAACAACCCGAGAAGGAATTTTAACAACAAACTACTTCTTTGTTGCCGATAACGTAGTACACATATACAAAATTATCCTATCCCCTTCAACTATCATTTTAATTTTTAGAAAATTACCCCCCATCAATTTTATACCCTTTTTATTTATAGATATTTTATCTACCTTTCTACAGTGGATTATTATAACCTTCTTTTCAGGATACTTCATCAAAATTAAGTAGTTACTTTTGTTAAAACAGAAAACGTTGCACGTAAAGTACCCCTTCCCCTCAACCGATCTTCACCAAAATCAATATATGCTTGAGTCCTCTACAACTCAGGCATATATGCAAAAAATTATTTGATTCTGTTTGAATTTGCGGCTGTTATCGTTCGCCATAGAAAAAATTGTACACACAGACACTTTTCGGAAAATGACTTTTCTTCATGTTTTGAGGGTAGTACAATCAGAATCAGCCCTTATCTCGAACAAGTTTTTTTTCGCCTTCACCATACTTCCATTTCCTTAAGGAACAATAAGTTGGTGGACCGCTTTCGGACTGTTTCAATGTGGGATTTCTTCCAGCAGAGCGAGCAATACATGTCATTTAATAGGTAGAACATTGTGTTTACATGCACAGAACATTTTTACCATTTAATACATTTAATGCGAAGTTATTTTTACCGTCTGTACTCCATCCATTGTTTAGTGAATTTTGATGTTTTATGAAGTTTGATAGGCGTCATAAAAAAAAATAGCTGAAGCTGGTTGAAATTTTGTTTTCTCTTATTTGGCCAAATTCTCAAACAGAGATTGTGACATAGCTACTGTAAAATGGTTAAGCTGTAACTTAACGCAGTCCAGACACTGTGTGTTCACATTCAACCTATCATTTTCGAGCAACCCACATATTTCGATATTTATCAAAGGAGCGCAAGCAGGATATACCAACTCGAGAAGTATTTCATCAATAGTGCGAGCAGATAAATGTTTATGTAATTACTAGTGACAACGGTCAGTGGACAACCGCAAAAAGTTTGGAACACATGGTAGTGTATAACTAAAGTCTTTATTTTTCATTTGATTACCCAGTGGCGTATATACAATTTGGCCTGGGGGGAGAGCCCGGTCGAGTCGGGTTCATGCAAAAGCCAAATCAAGTTGAGACTAATCAATATTATAATCTTTAAAATGGTTGAAAAACGTGTAATAACGTCCTGAAATCAGTCGCATTAAAAGAAAACGGTAGGCCTAATAACACAATGAAGATACGCGTTATTGAATCATCGTTTACAAGATACTTATTGACAAGAATTTGTTTTCCTATATTTAATACTTCCAACGTACACGCTAATGCGTTTGTAAACCTGTTTGTATGTTTAAAAAATAGTTACTACTACATTAGCGTTCATAGCTGAAAAGCTAATAAAATAGCTTAAAAATTGAGACTTAAAAAATTCGTAAATTTTTCGACCGTCGGGGGGGGACTACCGTTCGTCCTCCCGTAAATATATCCCTGTGATCATGAAACTAGCCTACTGAAAATAAAACAAAACACACTAGTGTGCAACACGGGGCGAGAGACGCCACAATAATTGTAAAAAATACAAAACTCAGACCCTGTTGGATATTTAAACGCGAGCAGTAATCGGATATTTAGTGAAAATCGAGCAAATCCTCTGAAGAGAGTAGCAGTCAAGCGGTAGTCGTCCATAGCAACTCAAACATTTCCGTCTTTGAATTTGCATATTACTTTTTCAAAATTTGTCTGCCCGCTCTATCTTGTCTAGGAACTCACCAACTCCGATTCTGTGAAATTACGCACTAGACCGGACACAGGCAACCTTTGAATTTATGGGGGTGCATATATAACTGAGGACCAGTTCGATGGGCGTACCCCTCCCCTCCCCCTCAATAGAAAATAGAAAGGTGCGGAGCTGGACGTTGGACATCAATGGTCAATATCTGGACGTTACAAACATCAACTGTAGTGGAAAATTACAAAAATTAGCAACGTTGAACACCGAATCAAAAAAGCTTTGCAGTATTTTTCATATAAATTTGTGAACATTTTTCACATTAGGAGTAGGTCATCAACAATCTGTCATCATGCATACGCACGTTAAAACTAACAAAACTTTAAACGAAAAAAAAGGTTAAACAGGAACACATTTTAATAAAAATAAATTAAAGAACTTACCACAATAACATTATTTGTGTTTAAAAGGAATAAATCCCAATTTTAGTACCAAGCCACGTGTTGTTCAATCAAATATGTGCGCGGTCAGTCACCGTACGATGTACATCGTTTAACCGTGGCGCTCGTTTTTAAACATTTATATTGGATTTTAATATTTTAATTATTTGACAACTGTATCAACGTTAAATGATACACGAATGTTTTAAGTTCTGAGGATGGGACAAGTGTCCTGGAACATGTCAACTTTATAGTGAAGACGTTGTTTCAAAAAGCCGCACACGGTGAGTTGCAATATATTTGACATTATTTGTTTTTATAAAGTGTACAGAAATGCGAAACTTGAAAAATGACATTTACAATATTAATGTTCCTTTTCCTTTTCTTGAAAAACTAACTTACAGTAATTATTGTATTAGAAAAAAGTAAAATTTGAAACGGCTTGTACTATTTTGTAATAAAGTACTTTGTTACTTTGAAGCAGGTAAAATGCGTGGGTGCGTTCGTTTATTCAAAAGAAAAGAAAATTACAAATTGGTTCGCGGGCGCGTCTAACCTTATCGACGGGCGCACTTGAGCCCGCGGGCCCAGGGTTGCCTTCTGCTCTAGACCTACTGTTTATTTGTTTGTGTCAACAATTGTGATCGCATTTCTACTGCGCGCTAATTCACATTTGTGATGAGTTGTCTACGTACGTTTATCGAACATGTGATTGATTGCCGTTAGACATTGTGTGACGGGACCAAAATTGCGACTATTTATCTGACAGCTGATTCCATGAAACACTGCTTTTAATCGATACATGAAGCTGCCAGATTTAACAGTCCGCGGGCCGAGACCCGATAACGATCGACGAAGTCGAACACGAAGAACGATCGATTTGATTTTGTTTGTATCACAATCTACTGCGTATATGTGGTAGGGGAATAAATTAGGTGAAAAAATTGGAATTAATTCGTAAAAGCGATACTACTTGTATAAGTTCCGCTAGATAAAGAAAGAATCATTAATCAAAGCAGGCGTCGCGGGTCATTAACCCACACAGGTGGTATTGTACTGTTTGTGTGATTAATGTTTCATGTTCTTTTCTTCCGGCCGTGTGACTGTGTCTAAAAGCTAGAAGAGTCAATTGTTGAATGAATAATCAATCGATGGTTGCGTATTGAGCAAGAGTTAAACACGTGCATAATATTCACTCCCTCTGGAACAATTAAACAAAATGAAAATACATTTTGAAACGATCATCACGCAATTAGATTTTACAGAAAACCACGTAACAGCGAGTAAATGAGTTCTGAATAACGCAGAAGAACAACAAAAACAGGAATCTGATCGAACGACCTGTCTGTAATAATTTTTCTGGACGCAGAAGAAAAGACAAAAGAACAAGACCAGACAGTAACGTCTTACTTTCTTTAACTATAAATTATAAGCGCTGAGAGCAATGTAAGTTAAATAAATCACCTTATTAGAGAGAAAAGATTAGCTGCTGTCAAAAATTTATAAACAAAGAAAAATTTACAAGGTTTGTAAATTAATTAAGAGACTAATCACGTAGCTATCAATATGGCAACACTGTAAGGTTTCTGTTAACACAGATGGTTAGATAAACAGCTGATTGATACTGAGTATTAATATTTATTGTCTATTGTTGTCACGTGAAACGTAAACAAGCTTTTTCTGAAGTGAGTTTTTGTTGTGCGTTATGGAAATGAGTAACATCAATTACTAGCAACGTTGTGCAATCAAGTTTTGTGTCCAACTCGGGCACAATGCTACTGAGGCTTTTACAAAATTTACAAAGGCGTATGGAGATGAAGCTTTGCCAAGAGCACAGGTTTTCAGTTGGTTTAAAGTATTTTCAGATGGCCGGGAATCAATTAAGGATGGTCGGCACTCTGAAGACCGTCAACGTCAAGAACTGACGACAATGTTTATCGAATCAGGGACTTGGTGCGGTCTGACAGTCGGTTAACCGTCAGAATCACATCACAGGACAATTAAATTTTAACCACACTGGAGTTTATTAAATTTTTACAAACGAAAGGGAATGAGGAAAGTTTGTGTAAAGTTGGTTCCAAAAAAGCTCATTCTTGAACAGAAAGACAACAGGATGGAAGCGTGCAGTGATCTTCTAGGACGAATTGAAAGTGATGTTGATTTTCTAGAAATGTTATTACTGGTGATGAATTATGTATCTTTGAGTACGATACAGAAAAAACAGGCCAGAGTGAGGAGTGGCACACACCAAACTCACCACGTCCCAAAAAAGCAAAAATGAGCAAATTGAAAATCAAAACCATATTCATTTGTTCTTTGGTAGTAATTGCATTATTCATAAGGAGTTTTCTCCTACAGAAAAGACAGACTATCAATCAACATGTTTACTGAGAAATCCTTGAAAGACTGCGGAAAAAAGTTGCTAGCGTGAGATCAGCCATCTTGAACACCTGGATGCTGCATCATGACAATACACCTTGTCACATAGCACTCTTGGTTAATGAGTTTTTGGCAAAGAAAAATATTCCTGTTGATCCTCAGCCCCCTTATTCACTGACTTGAGTCAATGTGTCTACTTTCTCTTCCCGAAATTGGAAAAAACCTTCTTAAAGGACACCATTTTGGGACGATAGACAACACTAAACAAGAATGTAACCGAGCAGTTGAAGGAGATTCCAGTTTCTGAGTTCCAGCACTGCTATGAAGAGTGGAAAACCCGTCTAAAGTGCTGTGTGTCTTCCCAAGGGAACTATTTTGAAGGCAATAAAGTCTAGATATAGTTTGATTGTAAATAAAAGGTTTTACTGAATTAGTCTCATTACTTAATTTACAGACCTCGTATAAGCAGTACGACGAGATAGTGTTATTCCACAGTAGTACAGTCAGTAGACCCGTTTCTGACATACCTAGCTGGAGTGCGTCTGCCAGGTTAGACGACAGTCAACGTGGAGGTGGAGACCTTGTTGAGGCCCTATGATGAGTTGTGTTGAGAATTATCCGCGTCGGGGTAAAGAAGACAGCTGACGCTTGTTGGGCGGATACATTCTTCTCCTTGTCTCCCACCGGTTCGTCTCTTCCGTCACGGAAATTCAAGTCATCGGTCCAGAAGATCCCACCCATTTCCCGTATTCCGGTCAACGACATAGTCATTGCCAAGAACGTGACCCGTCGCATTCAGGTTTCGTCTGTGTCGGACCTCTCGTTCGATCTCAATGCCCTTTTTATAACTGTACGAGACATGGCGGCTTTACCCCGACCTCCCGCTGGTGTTGTTAGGAGGATCAACTGGCGCTTCTGTCATGACGACCTCACTCGGCGGTTTCTTTCTGTACCAGAGGACCCGATTGTCACTCGTGATGATCTGAATCTACGAGCCACTCATCTTCAGGAGTTGGTCCAAGGCGTCATGGATCGGCACAGCTATACTCTCGAGGTGAACAATCGCAAATCGGCCCTTCCACCGAAGCTCTCCGTCGCAGCCAGAGCTTGTATGGAAAGAACATGTGTGATGGAAAGAACATCTATCCAGAATGCAGGAAGAAAGGATTCTTATGCAGCCCTTAAATTGTCACCCGATAGGTAGAAGAAGAGTGAAAATACCGAGCATTAGATGGTGAAGCCGGAACAGGCAGAATTGCCTAACCCTGTATTGCCTAATCCTGTATTGCCTAATCCTGTATTTCCTAACCCTAACCCTGTGTTACCTAACCCTAACCCTGTATTGCCTAACTCTAACCCTGTGTTACCTAACCCTAACCCTGTATTGGCCGAAGATCTGGATATGTCAACGAGCAGACGGAGTTTTAGAAAAAACTAAACGGCAGGCGTTACACTCCATATTGTTTAAAATATGGAAAAACCGATCGAATTTGGTACCGTTTTAATTAATAAAGCGCATTTTTGTTGTGTGTATAGAATAATTAACTTCGATACTTGGCATATTATTTGTAACGGACGCCGAATAACGTCTACTTCGGTACATGCATGAAAATAAAAATATTTTTAATGTTATGTTATTCTTGTAGCAGTATTTAAACCTTTAGAATATGCTCACATTCTTTAAAATATTACGCTTTGCTTAAAGCACACATATTTGCGGCAGTGGGGAAATTTTGGGTAGCTATGTGGGGAAAAGAGGTTTTGATTAACTTGGCAACACTGCTTTTTCGTTTTATCTGATTCGTTACACGTTGAATCAGTTCGGTGTTCTAGGAGCGCGAGGCGTACGGGAGTGAACCGGGTACCGTAGTGCCGTACATGAAGTTCTCATTTAAAAAACATAAAAATAAAAAAAAATAATAAAATTTGCTACTGTGCTTCTTCTTCTTCTTCTTCTTCTTCTTCTTCTTCTTCTTCTTCTTCTTCTTCTTCTTCTTCTTCTTCTTCTTCTTCTGTGGCGTCACAGTTTGGAGTCGAACCTTAGCCTCCATAATCATCCGCCTCCTTTTTTCCCTGTCCTTGGAGATCGATGTCCAACGTTTTATTTTAAGTAAAGTATCAGCATCCCTCGCCACTGCGCCAATCCAGCGATGCTTGGGTCTTCCGACAGGCCTTCTACCCTCGATTTGACTAAACAGTACCTTCCTAGGTATTCGGTTGCCTTCCATCCTAATGATGTGTCCTACCCATTGCAATCTATGCAGTCGGATGGTGGTAGCCAGATCATCGTCTTTATACAGCTTGTATAGTTCATGGTGGTTCAGAACACAATCGAATTAAAAATAATAAAGATAAACAGAGAAACACATGACTAAATGAACAAAACACAAATAGGTACGTAGTATCTGCTGCACGTCAGTTTTGAAAACGAACATAGCTGCTAACTAAGCGTTTTGCCGGTTCATACAGCGGGAACATATTGGGTGGACGAATGTGTCCCCCTCACCGCAGTTTGTACAGTGACAACTACTACGAGGTCAGTGACCGTAAGAAATAAAACATTACCGATGTCTGAGCCGGCAACACAAGACGGTGCAAGTGCCCAGCAGTTCGAAAGCAATGCTACGCTTTTCTTCAAGTTTGCCTACTAATATTGTTCGGATTTCAAATTACTCAATAACTTAAGTATTTCTTCTGTGATACAATTAATATTATTTTCTGTTATTTCCAGTACTGTTGCCGCCGACAACAGCGGTTACTTGGACTGAACGCCACGCTACTGACACGCTCCCAAACAATAACTAAATCTAACACTTGGTAAATACTAAATGTGGGAGGATGAACACTAGCCAATAGATCACTCGTTTCGTGTCGCACGTACGACTGGATGCTTTACCACAGATGCGCGGGGCAATCCGCTTACCGTGGATTAAATACTGTACAAGAGTTGACATAAGACCGCCACTCACGCCATTGTCTGCACAATTCATCAAGATATAGTCTGCCGGTTTAATCTGGTTAAAAGCTAAGTCATATTTTTATTTACAATGAAGTACCGTGCAATCGACGTTCCAGCTTTTAAGAAAACAAATAATGTTAACGTTACGTTAATGCTTACGTTAAGTAAACAATGAACAAGTAAACAGACAATGTTAACGTTAAGTACAAGTTGCATATCAAGCCTTACGAATACTACATCTGTTGCGTTAATCTTCGCACAGCTTAAGGAAAGATTGTGTATGTTTCCCCCCTCTCCCCCCACGCAAATACACACACGCGCACGCACCCACGCACGCACAAACACAGTTACTCACGAGTGTTGTTGGTCCTATCTGACTCCCTCGGGGCCTATTTATTTTCCAGTACACAGTATAACTTGCTTATAACAAGATTCAAGGTACCGGACAAATGTGCTCGTTAAAACCGGGTGCTCGCTACATCCGAGTTGTCGACGCGCAAGCCTAAATTTTTATACCGTGATTATCGAACACACAACAAAAAAGTTTAGTATAGAAGAGGCTTTGCAAAATAAAATTTTGACACGTTTTACATTCCACGATTAAAAGTGAAATTTAGGCTTTAAACATTTTTTAGACTCTAACATTCTTTGCTGAATATTGGCGTTAGTGCATTAGCGAAATATAGTAAAACTTAGACCTTAACCCATGAACAAGCCTGCGATAAAATGCTCGTTATAACCAAGTCTCTAGTGCGTTCCTACGCGGTATAAGCGAGTTTAATTATCATTACTAAGGTACAAAAACAAACAAATCTCGTACTTTTGCTCGTTACATCCGAGTTCTCGTTATAAGCGAGCTCGTTATTTGCGAGTTCCACTGTATTTGTAATTTTCAAATGAAAGTTTCTACTAAGGAAACTAATTTTCTGAAAAATTTTGACAGTTTCAAAGGCAGTATTCATTTACAAATTACTGTCGCCGAGTAACAAATTAATTACACACAAAGTCATACCCAAACTAATATGGCCTCGTGACATGTTATCATAGGGCCGGTCTAAACTTTCAAAGACTACGATTCTTCAAACAGTTCAGTCAAAATGTTGGCGTAATGACAGACGCTCGCTGCTACATGTCAAGGCGTGCTCGTTCAATGTCTAGACACAATGCTTGAAAGACAGTAATATTAAAAAAAAAAAAAAAAAAAAAAAAAAAAAAAAAAAAAAAAGCAACAGAAATGTAAAGTGAAAATTACAATTATTTCTGAATAGCAAGATTAAAACAGAAAGAAATACCGTATTAACAAATGAAAAAGAAATTTGTTTTCGTTAGGCGGCCAATGTCAGTATTCGTTTTATGTTACTCAATAAAAACTCGAAGACTTTACTGGAAGCAAATTTTATGCGAAACAAAAAACGGGAGACATGTACAGCAACCCGCCTTTCTTTGAGTTGGTTGCTTTTCCATTGATCTGCACAAAATCCGTGTATTAGTGAAAAACGATTACTAGTGAAAAACGAGTTCTGTCACAAAAATGGAGACATGCATAGTAATAGGCAAGGGGAGTTTATTAACGGAGTACCGTATTTATTAACTCCAATATGCTTCGAGCTGTTTTTAATGCGTATTTCACAAAAAGCGAGTATTATTTTAAAGGCATATTGGTTTCCATGTGTAATTTTAGTTTGCACGTTAACGTAACAACGTCAAATTTTGGCGTTACAGCCACACATGGACTTATATTATTGCTAGAAACATTTTTCATAAAAAAAATATGACTATGAAACACGATTGAAATCGCCAGCACTTTTTTATTTTATCCACGATTGACTTTTTACAATTTTACAATTACAATTTTACAACAAATTCAAATAAATTTTCTTTATCTATTCCTATACGATTTCTATTATCTAACAAAAATTATATGCGATATTCACTACATATCGGTGCCAATAATCGCATAATCAAAATATCGAAAATAAGTGTGAGTACGGTGGAAAAGTACCCAAGAATGTGTATAATTCAAGGTTAAGTTAAGGAATTGATCATGGAAGCAAGCCAGGAAGGAGGAAGAAGAAGTCCATGATAGGAATGACAGGAGTACATGAGAAACGGGGTAACAGAAAGGGGAGGGAACTTTACTAGAAACGAAACGCCTCAACAAAGATAGCAGAGAATATAGAATATAGATACGTGCGAAAGGATTCCGACGCTTGGCGGCAAAAGGGGGACGATAAAGAAGCAGGTATCGAGTCAAAGCAGAGTGACAACGTTCAACGTTACAAGACAGACTGTTAATAAGTTATTTCTAGTATAGTGTTGTCACATTAAAGCACAGCCTATACATCAAACAGAGAATCTACGCCGACTGAAATTTCGTGAATTGTTTTCCTATCTGTAAAAATATTTAATACAACACTGTGTTTGCTCTACATGTAGGGCGCAACTAAAAAAAAAAAAGCGACTGCACGAAAACAATAACTGAATATAACAATCGGTAATAAAAAACGGAAGGGGCCATTGTTACTTCGTTTGGAGGAAAAGTGATCACGTGAAAGCACAGAGATACTAGTTTCTGTAACAGAGCCAAGTGTGTCAAGTCACGGGTACAATCATCACGCGTGAGAACATTCGATTATATAACCGGACGACCGAATGTTGTCAGGTGTTGTGAGCACACGCGCGCAAACATAAGTAAACGTTCGTTTTATGTAGTCAGACTAACTAATATTTACTTATTTACTATTACTCGATCCTTATGATATTTTAGAAATGGGCATCAAACACGTTAAATTCAACGGATCTGCGAACATTCATATGCTCTTTCACGACAGAAAATACCGGTATGGAGAACCATACATGACTTCCATGTTCTAAGATTTATATTTCAAATCATTTACTTGAATTTGGTTCGATAATTTCTAACAAGTTAGGTGTGCTCCTTGCAAATCGAGTTTTATGTTTGACAAATTGAAATGATAGAAATTACTTCTTTGTTACCGATAACGTAGTACACATATAAAAAATTATCCCCTCCCCCTTCAACTACCCTGTTCATTTATAGATATTTCATCTACCTTTCTACAGTGGATTATTATGAACTTCTTTTCAGGACAATTTTATTTATCAAAATGATGTACTTTACTCTTGTTAAAACGTAAAACGTTGCAGGTAAACTACCCCTTCCCCTTAACCGATTTTCACAAAAATCAATAGGGCTTGAGTCCTCTACAACTCGGGCACATGTGCAAAAAATTTGTTTGAATTTGCGGCAGTTTATCATTCGCCGTAGTAAATTTTTGCACACAGACACACACATACACACTTTTCGGAGAATGACTTTTCTTCATCGTTTGAGGGTAGTAGAAACAGAATCAGCCCTTATCTCGAACACGATTTGTTTCGCTATCACCATACTTCCATTTCCTTACGGAACATGGAAGTAAAAAGACTCTTACTGTTGTTGTTGGTGTTATTAGTATAAGTATTATGATTATTATTATTACATCCCGTATTTCTTCGAAGCAAAAAATTTAATTGGAAGGGATGCGGTAAAATATGAAGCCAGGGAACTCACTCTCCGGCACTGGCAAACTGGATGGAATACGGAGGATAGAAGAAGACGGACCGCAAGGCTCATACCGAATTCGAAGGAATGGATTGACCGCCAACACGGTGACGTTAACTACCATATACCACAATTCCTGAGTGGTCATGACAATTTTAATGCCTACTTCCACAGAGTGGGAAAGGTCCAATGCCGAGCATGTCAATACGGTGACTCTGCCCATGAAGATACCTTGCGCATCTTTTTCAAATGCTGCAGATTCAGAAGAGAGGGGATGGCCTTAGAGATGAAGCTTGGGTAGTTCACACCCGAGGGCGTAATTGAGATTATGCTTCGAAGGGTCCTACTAGAAAAGAAAAGACAGGCCTAACTTGCATCCAACGGGCGGTAGAAAATAAGGGACAACTGGAAGGAACCCGATAGAGATCAGTAGCCTCCATCCTGAAGTAGTACTCCATCCTGAAGTGGTCCCAGGATGGATATGAAGGTCTGAATTAGATATGAGTTGGTGACAGCCCCACACACCAGGAAACAGACGGTTTCATCTGACGGTGGATAAAGCGTTTTCCCCCTCTTAAAAAAAATCATTATTAATCAGTTGATATAACAAATTTGAAATGTTCTAAGACTTATAATTTGATGGATTGTTTACAGGTTTTCAGATACTGAAAGCTGTAATTAATTGTATATAGCTTTTAATTTTACACTATCTTCTTTCTGTGGTAATCTCTTTCCGTCACCTCACATTGTCTGTTTCCTTTCACTGTTCTAGCACATGTTTATCTGTGTCTTCCCTTTTATCTAATTATTTCTCTCAATCCTTGCTTTCCCAGTTTGAGCTTTACTGACCTTATCTGTACCACGTTTTGTAAGTGCGCCCCCAGCGATCTGTAGGCGTCTTCTTATAAATTCAAGGAGCTCTACATTCTAATCTGCTCTTTTAACACCTACGTATGTTCTCGGGTAGTTCATCTCTATAACTTGTACATATTGCTTTACTATTTTTCCCCGATTCGGACTATTCATTTCCAAAAGTTATAAGATTGTAATAATACAAATAAAAAATGTAATTTACAATCTGTAGACGGGAAGACATTTGTGTGTGTGTTTGTCCGTCGGGCGAGTGCGGAAACAATGGTCACAGGCCCGTTTAATGGTCTACGTCCATGTTTGGGGTATAAAATCTAGTAAGCACTGTCGGTAGCCTACGTACAAATGCGGTGAGTTTGCAGAATCGCGTACGGAACGAAAAGCAATAGAAATTGAGCACGCCGACGGTTTCTCCCGCGGCGCGGCGTTCTGAATTTCTATTGTAGCTATTCGTCTTGACACACATCTCGCGTTGACGGCTGCATCGCCTCCCACTGTCCCCTTCTTATGCGCGCGCGCACACACACACACACACGCACACGCACCTTCTTCTTCTTCTTCTTCTTCTTCTGCTTCTTCAGCACTATAGCCAAACGTGAGTCCTGGCTTCCAACACCAATCTTCTCGAAAGTCTCCTGTCCATTGCATCTCATTGTATCCCCTGACATCCGTTCTTTCTTTTGAGATCTTCCAGCACATCATCCAACCATCTTATCCTAGATTGGCCCTTCTTCCTGCTTTTATAGACTTGGCGCCCTCAAGAATTTCTGTGGCATACGCTGATCATCCATCCGCTCTAGCTGACCTAGCCATTGTATTCGTTGAGCCTTTATGCACCTCATGATTCGATAGTTCATCTATCTCCTGGTTATTTCTTATTCTCCATTCGTCATCATCTTTAACCGAGCCACGACTTGCGATCTTCGTTACAACCCTTCTCAGTGTTACTTGCTTCGTTTTTGTCAATGTCCATGTCTCGCCTCCATAAGTAACAACTAGGCTGATCAGTGTCTTATATATTTTTATTTTTGTGTGACAACTAATGAGTTTGCTTCATAGTAGTCTACTGTTGGCATAATATGCCCTATTTCCTGTCGTGTATTGCCGTGTTTATGGATCCTTGATTATGTATCATGTTACCCAGATATCTCAACTTATTTACTGCATCAAATGAATTAAATACAGATTTCTTCTCCTTTCTGATGTAGAAATCAGCATTTATTTAGTCTTGCTGATATTTACTTTGAGTCCCATTCCTGCGGATTTTTGATTCGGCTCATTGTATACTTCAACTATCCGTTGTCTTCATCTGGCTACTATCACAGCATAGGCTAGTCATCGTAACACACACACACACACCAAACCTTTCTCTCTTCTCTTTCATTCTACGGTAAAAAGTCTACCACTTTCTTTCTTTTCCGGAAGATTGGTACAACTAGCTACTGCGTAAGTAAGTTCCTTATTGGTTGATCTGTAGCTGAGTAACGCGCTGGAGGTCACACCACATGGAAGCCCACAGTACAGTCTGTGGATACACAATATGCAGTTTGAAGTATGCAAACGTATTAGTCAGACTGTTTTCTGTCTATAAGAATCAGCCGTGATGTGAGACTGTACTGAGTTTACGACTATACTGCATGCGCAAGTCAGATGATGTTACAGCTCTTCAATGCGTAGACAAGCTCTACGACGATAAAATAAAACTTCCAATGCCTATGACTAAGCAACCACGACGAAGTTGTGTTACTTTATCTTTCCACGGTGGATCCTTCCGTATGGGAAGAATATAATTGGTCCGAAAATTTTAAAAACAGATTTTTCACTGTCCTGTTGAAATAAGTAAAAACGTCCTGCTCCATGGCGAAATCAAAGGCAGAAATGTAATGTTCACTCAGAAAAAATATAAACACGACACTCAGAAAGTGGATAAAGAATGGAATGAGAGGAACTGAAAAAGTATGAAAATAAAAATAAGGAGGAGAAGAAGAATAACAAGAAGAAAAAGAATGAGGTAAAGGAGGAGGAGGAGGAAGTGGACAACGACGACGACGACAAGATGGTGGAGAGGGTGAGGGGAATGTTAAGAAGTAGATGAAGAAGAAAAATTAGAAGAAGAAGTAAGAGGAGAAATGAAGGCATATGAGAGGAATAAAAATAAAAAGAAGGATAAGGAGGAGAGGAGGAGTATGAGGAGTACGACGGCGACGAGAAGACGTCAGAGAGGGCGATGATAATATAAAGACGATGACGAAGAAGAAGAAGAAGAAGAATGACGTAGAGGAGGAGGGGTAGGAGGACGACGACGACGAAGAAGAAGAAGAATTAAGAGGAGGAATGAAGGCATATGAGAGGAATAAAAAGAAGAAGAAGAATAAGGAGAAGAAGAGGAGTACGACGACGACGAGAAGACGTCAGAGAGGGTGATGAGAATAAATATAAAGACGTAGAAGAAGAAGAATAAGAAGAAGACTGACACAGAGGAGTTGGAGTAGGAGGACGACGATGACCAGGTAGGGTAGTGGACAGTAGGTGGTGGAGAGGGTGAGGAGAATATAAAGATGTAGATGAAGAATAAAGAAGAAGAAGAAGTAAGAGGAGGAATGAAGGAATATGAGGAGAAGAAGAAGAAGAAGAAGAAGAAGAAGAAGAAGAAGAAGAAGAAGAAGAAGAAGAAGAAATGAGGAGGGAGAAGAAAAAAGTTATCAAATTCGTTATTTTTGACCGTGTTAAATATAGCGTCGTTACTGTTTAAGTGTACGTCTGTATAATTATTAATTTTATACAATGAGGTTTACAGAAGCTAAATGGAATAATGTAAATAAGAAGATAACACAACACGTCGATAATTGAGTGCGGGGCAGTAAGTCAAGTTCAACGCAAGAATTTTCCCACCGTAGTAATACAGTATCGTTAGTTAAAAACCAGTAGTGAAGGACGCTCGCGTGCGATGTGCAAGGACGTCTGGTCACGTGAGCAGGTCCAGTTTATTCGCTCCTGTTTAATTGCCGGCGATACTGACAGAATCGTTACGTATTTTCCGTAATTAATTGTTGCGTTGTGTTGTGTTTGTGCCTGCGTTCACGCACTCTGGAATGCGGTAATGTAGCCTACTGACTGACGGACGAGTCCCGTTAACGCGTACGAACTCTTCTTCTTCTTCAGGCCTCTTGCATTTCGTCCTATTTGTTTCCAGTTACGAATTCCAATCGTTTTCAAATCTCTTCTACATCTACCAGACGCCTCTTTTTTCGCTTTCCTTTCTTTCTGGTTTCAAATGGGTTAGTCTTCTGGTATTCAATTATTATTTTTGCTCCATGTTCCATAAGGAAATAGAAGTATGGTGATGGCGAAAAAAATCGTGTTCGAGATAAGGGCTGATTCTGATGTACTACCCTCAAAACATGAAGAAAAGTCATTTTTCGAAAGTGTGTGTGTGTGTAGATTTTTTTATGGAAAACGATAACTCCCGCAAATTAAAACAGAATCAAATACTTTTTTGTATACATGCCTGTATTGTAGAGGACTCAAGACCCACTGATTTTGGTGAAGGTCGGTTAAGGAGAAGGGTAGTTTATCTGCAACATTTTATGTTCTAACAAGAGTAATTTTTTCTATGACAAACGATAACTGCCGTTAATTCAAACAGAATCAAATAATTTTTTGCATCTGCGCCTGAGTTGTAGAGGACTTAAGGCCTGTAGATTTTGGTGAAGATGGGTTAAGGGGAAGGTCTAGTTTACCTGCAACATTTTATGTTTAACAAGAGTAAAGTCATTAATTTTGATAAATAAAGTAACCTGAAAAGAAGATCATAATAATCCACTGTAGAAACGTAGATGAAATATCTATAAATGAACAGGCTTGTTGAAGGGGGTGGGGGTAATTTTCTATAAATGAAAATGGTACTCGAAGAGGGAGGGGTTAATTTTTATTTATATGTCATGTGTACTACCTTGTCGGCAACAAAGAAGTAGTTTGTTGTTAAAATTCCTTCCCGGGCTGTTTGGCGTGGTCCAATGTTTTCTACAAAACCAGACGTTTCGGCAGTGCTGTCGACTGCCATCATCAGTGAAAATCGAGTGCGCTAACGTGAGGTGGTATACATTAGTGACCACAGTACTGTGGTTAAGGCTGAAGGAAGAAGTAGTTTCTATGGAAATATTTCATTTCGAAAATGATTTTAAATATAAATCTTAGAATACGGAAGTCATGTATGGTTCACCATATCGATATTTTTATTTAACTATATCTTCATTATTTAAATCGAGGTTTAACCTAGTTCACCATTAACCACCCGTGTTCTTCCATTGGTCGAAATATTTCTTAATGTTTTTAATATTTCTTATGTTCCACTGGCATAAATTTAGTTTGATTGCGTTTGTATGTATTCCCGACTTATATATTTGCATTCAGAACACAACCAATGGCGGATTATCCATAACGTTATGCTATGCTGCAGCAACAGGCCCTCAGCTGTCAGAGGGGACACCATCCAGCTGAATTGACTAAGCGAACCAAAGCTTATGATCGCATTACGCAATTGTTTGGTTTTCTTACGCAGTTATTAACCATGGAGTGTCGAGTTGGAAAATCAAGCGAAATCTCTTATAGAAGTTTCCTCGAACGATTTGAATAACATCTTCTAATAGAATTGTTAGCACTTTGTGCCACGAGTAAAATTGCAAAGAAGGGTTTTTTTTTCCAAATCGTTTGAATGAAGAAGGATTCCTTGGTATACAGTTTGTCCGCTCAAAGTTTTTAACTGGAATACTGGTTTTAAACTACTTTTTAACGATTCAGATAACTAACTGAGAATCTGAAAGGTAATTTTCTATATTAAAACGCATTAAAGGTATGGTGAATTCAACTACGGGAGATGAGAGATTATGTTTGTTAGCAAGGTAGATTGTTGAAAGCGAGATACTTGAATCGCTCGATTTAGAAGAAATTATACGCGATTGAATTAGAGTAATATCAAGAAAAAATGGATGGATTAGTATTTTCTAAGCGCAAGTACACTACTATGCTCATTGTGATCACTGTTTAGCTAAATATAATAAAGTGTAATAAAATAATTGTTAATTTTCGATATTGTGTATGCCATTTATCAGTGTAAATAATGGATAAAAGGTTGAATTTTGAATCGGGGGGAGGGACACCATTCTGATGGCAGCATAGCATAGGGCACCACGCGCTTCTAATACGCTCCTGAATACAACGTATAATTAAAAATATCGGTATGGAGAACCATACATGACTTCCATGTTCTAAGATTTATATTTTATATAATTTTCGAAATCAAATATTTCCATAAAAACTACTTCTTTCTTCAGCCTTAACCACAGTACTGTGGTCACTAACGTATACCACATCACGTTAGCGCACTCGATTTTCACTGATGATGGCAGTCGATGGCACTGCCGAAACGTCTGGTTTTGTAGAAAACATTGGACTATGGCCAAACAGCCCGGGAAGGAATTTTAACAACAAACTACTTCTTTGTTGCCGATAACGTAGTACACATGACAAATAAATAAAAATTATCCCCTCCCCCTTCAACTACCATTCTCATTTATAGATAATTACCCCACCTCCTTCTACTAGCCTTTTCATTTATAGATATTTCATCTACGTTTCTACAGTGGATTATTATATATAACCTTCTTTTCAGGATACTTTATTTTTCAAAATTAAGTATTTTACTCTTGCTAAACCATAAAACGTTGCAGGTAAACTACCCCTTCCCCTTAACCGATCTTCACCAAAATCAATTTGCCTTGAGTCCTCTACAATTCAGGGACGTATGATTTGATTCTGGTTGAATGTGCGGCAGTTATCTTTCGTCATAGAAACAATTACCTTTGTTAAAACATAAAACGTTGCAGGTAAACTACCCCTTTTCCTTAACCGATGTTCACCAAAAACAATAAGCCTTGAGTACTCTACAATTCAGAGCTGTATGCAAAAAAGTTATTTGATTTTGTTTGAATTTGCGGCTGTTCTTGTTCGCCATAGAAAAAATTCTACACATAGACACACTGACTGACACACACAGTCACTTTTCGAAAAAATCGGTATGGAGAACCATACATGACTTCCATGTCCTAAACTTTATATTTAAAATCATTTAAATATTAATTAAATAAGTGGATGCTTGAATTCTGAAGAAATGACGTACCAGCTACAATGGTACCCTCATGTCAGGGGGGTGAAGACTATCCTCAAACTTCGTGAGGAAGGACTGTAATTTTGGATAAAATGTTTGTAGGTCGAACGAAGAGCTGGCCAAAGGGAGCTGCGATCTGATTCCTGTAATGAAATTGGACTCTTGCTGCGAGTTATCGGCCGAGGGTGAATGATGTCTATAGTGTTATCAAAGTCTTTTCTGTCAATACTATACTGGTCATTTTTCTTTTTTAAAATCAAGTCTTTATTTCTTTCTTTCCATTCGTCTTCTGATTTCCTGAACGACGATTCTGTTCACCCGTATAATTATAAATGTCTTAGCAAAACATTTCTTCCTTAATACGTTTGCGTCTTCTGTTTAACACCCACCATTCTGATCCATGTCATAACGCTATATTCCACACAGGCTAATAAATAACTAGCCGTCAGAGAGGTCAAAATATTTTCCAGGAGGGGCAAACAATTTTCCAGAGGAGAAAAATATTTATATATTTTCCATACATACACACATGCACATATTAGTTTGTAATTCTTATATTATAATAGAAATAAATACAAAGATTGTATTAATTTATTAAAACATTTATTGCTTCAAAACATGCATAAAATTAATGGCTTGTAAAAGTTAATGTTTGATCTCCCATAAGTAGTGCTCATTTCCAAAGTTTTAAAATTATGATGTCCGTAATCAAAACATCAGAGCAGGTTTTAGTCTGTATGGAGGTACACCGTGGACAAAAATTTTCAACATTCCCTATTGTTGCTCAGAGTAAAGCTGCGAATCTACAGTGTACGTTTCACAGAACAAACACGCGGAAAAGAAGGAGCGCTCCCAAGTCTCTCATGGACCCTGAGCATCTTGCAGAGGGTTCATTCCCTAAAGACGAAAAGTCTGTTTATGGACGTTCCTCTGTAAACATGTGCAGTTACTCTGGCGAGCGATCCACAGGAAGCAAATCACTGTCCACGCTGGACACCTTTTCGGCTTGCACGCGTTGTGTTGGTGTGGGTTTTGGTACTTTACATTTAAAAAGCGTGCAAACGTAAGAAAATAAAATGGAAACGTAAACATTACATAATTGAGATATGCTTGCCTGCCACGAACGATATATTTCTACAGTGGATTATTATGACCTTCTTTTCAGGATACTTTATTTATCAAAATTAAGCACTTTACTCTTGTTAAAACGTAAAACGTTGTAGGTAAACTACCCCTTTTCCTTAACCGATCTTCACCAAAAACAATTGGCCCTGAGTACTCTATAATTCAGAGCTGTATGCAAAAAATTATTTGATTCTGTTTGAATTTGCGGCTGTTATCGTTCGCCATAGAAAAATTTCTACACACAGACACACAGACGCTTTTCGAAAAATGACTTTTCTTCGTGTTTTGAGGGTATTGCAATCAGAATCAGCCCTCGAACACGATTTTTTTCGCCATCACCGTACTTCCATTTCCTTATGGAACATATAAGTAATAAAACAAACACAGACGAAAAATATAGTGTCTAACACCGGTGAATGTTGTTGTTCTTTTTTATTAACCCCGTTTGTTACGACACCGAAAAATCCCGCTTACGTTTGTAACAGAGTATGTTTGTGTGTACGTTGTTAATTGGTTTAGTAAACTACCTGTAAAATACGAGAATATACACTCTAGCTTCCAATAAAAATTAAATTACTAATTTGCCCGTGTAGCTCAGAGATAAATTAGTCTCAGAGAATATTGTCTCTACACCAGTGGTTCCCAAACTTTTCAGTCCGCGGACCCCCCCACTCCCCAAAAAAATTTAAAAATTCACGGACCCCGTCTGAGTTCTGAAATAAAACAAACAATAAAAATGATACAAACCCTTATATTTTAATTAAAATTGTATTAAAATCAAAATTGTCTAAACCTGCAAAATTATAATATTAATTATATCAAACGTAGTTTGATGTGAACACTGAAGCTGCTTTGGAACAATCTGCAATATTAGGTATAAAGTCTGAAAGTCTGATAATTTCAATATTAAGTAACTCTCGACATCTAGTTTATTTCTTAACTTTGACTTCAAGTACGTGAGCAAGGATAATGCGGTTTCACACAAATAAGTAGAGGGAAACACAGTTAAACGCTTCAAAGCTTTTATTGCGAGTTCAGGATAGTCAGTCAATACATATAACCAGACGTCAGCTAGCTGTAATTGCGAAAACTGTAATTTTAATGAACTGTCAGTTGAAAGTTCTGCCAATGACTCTTCTTCTTGTAGTGTAAGAGAGAGATCTAAACAGTTCGGCTGACAAACAGATTTTCTATACGACATGATTTAAAGACATGATTAAAGCCATTAGTTTGAAATTACTTTTACAATTACCATTAGTTTGACCCAAAACAAAAATACTGCACTCTTCTACTACTTAGTTTTAAGATTCTAAAATTTAGATTTTAGAGGATAAAAAATCGGAGCAAATTACGGTATATTCTAATTTTTCTTCAAAGTGTCCGCGGAACCGTGTCGCGGACCCCACTTTGGGAACCACTGCTCTACACAACACAATCTTATAGCACGTCAAAGTGTCCGCGGAACCGTGTCGCGGACCCCACTTTGGGAACCACTGCTCTACACAACACAATCTTATAGCACGTCAAAGTGTCCGTGGAACCGAGTCGCGGACCCCACTTTGGGAACCACTGCTCTACACAACACAATGTTATAGCACGTCAAAGTGTCCGCGGAACCGTGTCGCGGACCCCACTTTGGGAACCACTGCTCTACACAACACAATGTTATAGCACGTCAAAGTGTCCGCGGAACCGTGTCGCGGACCCCACTTTGGGAACCACTGCTCTACACAACACAATCTTATAGCACGTCAAAGTGTCCGCGGAACCGTGTCGCGGACCCCACTTTGAGAACCACTGCTCTACACAACATAATGTTATAGCACGTCAAAGTGTCCGCGGAACCGTGTCGCGGACCCCACTTTGAGAACCACTGCTCTACACAACACAATGTTATAGCACGTCAAAGTGTCCGCGGAACCGTGTCGCGGACCCCACTTTGGGAACCACTGCTCTACACAACACAATCTTATAGCACGTCAAAGTGTCCGCGGAACCGTGTCGCGGACCCCACTTTGGGAACCACTGCTCTACACAACACAATCTTATAGCACGTCAAAGTGTCCGTGGAACCGTGTCGCGGACCCCACTTTGGGAACCACTGCTCTACACAACACAATCTTATAGCACGTCAAAGTGTCCCGGAACCGTGTCGCGGACCCCACTTTGGGAACCACTGCTCTACACAACACAATCTTATAGCACGTCAAAGTGTCCGCGGAACCGTGTCGCGGACCCCACTTTGGGAACCACTGCTCTACACAACACAATCTTATAGTACGTCAAAACTAAGTTATAATTTTATAAACGATAACGTTTTTTATATAACAATTTATTTTCTCATAGCTTACGTATGTTTTAGAGCGAGTGAAGCGAGTTCTCAGTTTTAACTCGACCGTTTGGTATTTGTCTGTCTGTCTATTTGTCTATTACGACGATGTCTCACGATGACCCCTTGAATGCATCGACCGATTTTCGTAAAACATCGTCTGTGTGTTCATACTTTGACCGCACAGAGTCGCATTATTTTTGAGATCGATCCCTTATAAAAATAGCCTGGGAGGCAAAAATTTCAGCGGTGAAAATTTTGAAAAAAAACAATCGTAAAGACCCATGTATCCTAACAAACTGAAGTGAATGTTTTAACTATTTTTTAATAGTAGGCTATAATAATACAAAAAGGTCAAAAAGTGAATTTTTGGGAAAATCTTAACATTTACAAACACAATAACAATAATTTATTAATTAAAGAACAAACCCAAATAAAAACAAAACAAGACGATCTATTTAAAATTATAAATTTACTAAAAAATAAAAATGAATAAAATATAAACAACAAAATTTCAAATATAACCGAGAAAACAGCTGCTGAAGAAAATAAACATTAAAACAATCGTTAACTAATCGACCTAAATCGATTTTACAGTTATTTTATTTTACATTAAAATCGATACAAATTCGATTATTCGTTAATTTTATATTAATAGAATTATTTCGATTGTTATTAATTTACTTAGAAACCTCTGATGATACTGATATTTTTCAGTGAAACGTGCGTCAGGTGTTAAAAAGAATATACAAAATTATACTACTTGCAGAAGAAACAAACTGAAAACATCACAAATTATATAATTAAGTTACTGCAAGAAACATCGAGTTACTTATATAGAAAATTATATAATTATATACGGTAATTGTTTTGTTGCCTGCTGGGCCGTGGTTGCGGATCTTCACGCATAGGTGATGTAAATTAAAATAAAAAAATTATAATTTTATTGCCCGGGAACAAAATATTTTATCTTTAACAATTACCATTGTTTGAAAAAGATTAAATGCATTTTTATTTTTATTTCGTCAAATTCATTAAGTCAATACCAAATGTGAAAAAATTACCCCCTCCCCTTTTAACTATCCTTTTCATTTATAGATATTTCATCTACCTTTCTACAATGGATTATTATGACCTTTCTTTTCAGGATACTTTATTTATCAAAATTAACTACTTTACTCTTGTTAAAACGTAAAATGTTGCAGGTAAACTACCCGTCTTCCTTAACCCATATTCACCAAAATCAATTGGCCTTAAGCCCTTTACAACTCAGACACACGTGCAAAAAATTATTTGATTCTGTTTGAATTGCGGCAGTTATCGTTCGCCATAGAAAAAATCCTACACACACACTTTTCAGAAAATGACTTTTCTTCACGTTTTGAGGGTAGTACAATTAGAATCAGACATTATCTAGAACACGATTTTTCCGCCAACACCATAAGGTTTAGAAGTCTGTTACTCACTTCCTTAAGGAACATGGGAGTAAAATTAAACTTATTAATTTGATTTCTCTAATAATAATCGCATTTAGTTCAAAATAATTGAGCGAGTAATATTTCATGGAGCTTACTAGTAATATTATATAATAATATAGTAGTTTAATTCTTACTAGTAATATTGTATGAAATAGTAATTTAAATCAATTATTGTATTTGATTCGGGCTGAAAAAATTGTTCTAAGTATTTTATAATACGTAATGGGGTCTAAACATAAACACTACTAAAACAGAATATATGAAAATAGGAGACATGCAAGGAGAAGATCTGCAAATCCATAGAATCGGAAAGTGTAGCGAATTCAAATATTTGGGAAGCATTATTTCAGAAGATGGAACAACAAAAAATGGCATCAAAAATAGGATACAACAGGGAAAAAAGGCTATTCGTTTGCTAAACTCGTTACTTTGGTCGAACAAAATGAAACTTTAAACTAAACTGACAATCTACACAACTATTGTCGAACCCATTTTAACTTACGGCTGCGAATGCTGCCAACTTTCAGGTAAAGAGAAAAAGAAGATAGAAACTGTGGAAATGAACTTCTTAAGAAGAGCGTGTAATATTTCTAGAATGCAACATGTTAGAAAGGAAGATATAAGAAGGAAAACAGCGCGCGTATTTACAACAGCAGAAAGAATAGAATCCAGACAGTTGCTATGGTATGGTCACGTAATGAGGATGGAGGAGAAGCGATGGCCAAAGAAAGCACACCATTGACTTACACACCACAAAACAGGAGAAGAAAAGGAAGACTGACAACATAATGGAGAACAGGAATTAGGAAAAGCATGAGAGATCGAGCTATTGAAGATGATGACTGGAAGGATAGGGAGAAATGGCGATCAAAATGCGAGGTGCGGCATAGACTGTAGGACCCCCGCTAATAAAAAAAAAAAAAACACAATTATAATACGTAATTTACATGCACGTATATGTAAATAAGATTACCTTTATAGAAGTGTCCGCTCAGTGTTCTTTGCAACCCCATAACTCATCGCCACTTAGAAACACACTGAGAGTGTAGAGGGTGAGAGTTGTACTGTTACTTTGTGTCCCAAATTTCGCTACGGTTCGAGAAAGTAGCCTGAACGTTTATTATTAGCAATGCTACCGGAATTACTGACATTTGTTGCGAAACGCGCTGAATAATTATGTTTGAGATTAGCGGCCCATGTATTGTGCAATCAGCCGTGACCGAACGCAACCCTGATCTTTGGTAACTGCTGTAGAGAGGTTAGAGCTAACGCTTTGGGGCGCCAGTCTCCGACGGTACAGTGGCAGTAGCGAACTAAAGGGGACGGCCCGCCCTGGGCCTCAGTTAGTAGAGGGCCTCAAATAAGTTTAAGAAACAAACAATTTATTTAAAACATCTCATCAGTATTTTTCCCAAACAGTGGATAATTCAGAGTGCGGAATCAGGTCAGTTACTCGAATGAACGAATCGCAAAAAAAGTGCATCACGTATTGCGTGAGTGACATCGAAGACAACAACACGTACAACTGTACAGATAAGTAACATAGTGTGTGTTATGCACTAAAACTGCTAACTAACTTTAAAAAATTTGCCAAGTGTTGTTTGCAGCAATGATAAATTTGTTTTGCAGTATATAAGTTTATTGTATATTATAAAGAATTGTAAAAAAATTAATAGAATCTATAAATAATACTACTTCTGTTATTTCTTTAAACTTAGTATTTACAATATGAAAGTGAATTTTTATTTCAAACATTACTACCGCTTTTTATAAAGTTTTCTAACTAGATATACAATACAGTGATTAGACAATAAATATATAACAGTAAAGTGTTTTGCTACGTATTGCTTAAAGATAAATTGGATATATTTGAGACCGGCGACTCGATCATATAAGAAACGAGTATACTAGACGAGAACTTGATATAGTTTCCCTAAATGAACTCATTCAAGAAACGAAACGAGAATAGAAACGAGTATACTAGACGAGAACTTGATATAGTTTCCCTAAATGAACTCATTCAAAATTATAGAAATTACTGGAAACAACAATTAGAAAGAATGGACAATACCCGCTTTCCGAAGTTGGCTTATGAGTATGAGCCGCTTGGAAGAAGATCTGTAGGCAGGCCAGTCACAAGATGGCGGGAGTCATAAGGTCGGAACAGGATAAATCCTATCCATGAAGTGACGATGATTAAGTTTTTCGAAGTTGTACTTGTTTTTAATATTTTGCTATTCTTGTTCTTTGCAGTTACGAGAGATGCCGGATGTGGGAAGTTTTGCTATAATTCCTGAAGGGGAAAGTAACGAGAAGAAAGAGCGAAGATAATGAAGACGCCTGTTTGACACAGCTACGGCAATAAGATACGTGGTCGGAGACACGTTCGTGTAGCGTCGAGATTGTGGGTCGCGTGAGAGAGCTCGGACGCGAGTAAACATTAAATACGCAATAAACTAATGGCTGTACAGTACGTAAACATTTCACTGGCCTCGCGCAAATCGATTGCAATTAAAATTGTATTTGTTATTTACAGAGACCGCGTTAGTTAATTCGGTTACTCAAATATGCATAGACGTGGAGGTCAAATGTTAGACGGAATGAAGACGCGAAGACTGGGTATAATACACAAAAAGTTATACTGGAGGATGATCAGTAAACGTCGGACTTAAGTCGTAATTCCTTCAGCTGCGCATTGCACCCCCAGTATCGATCGCTGATTCGTTGTGCGTTACATACCGATTCGATAACCTACACTTGGCCGGACTAATTCGCGAAAGGTCGGAAAACATTAATACAGTATACGTTGTTTTGTTGGTTCATCCTCTTCATTCACGCACTTAATATTAGTGATAAATTGTAACTTTCCTTGTGAACACTTACGTTTCTTAAAGCCCTCGTACGTTTCGGTGTGCTGTTCGCCTTCTTCAGCGAGGTTTAAATACAGACTCAACGAGGTTTAAATACAAATTCTTGTAACGTACAAATATGTTAAGAAACGTAAGTGTTCACAAGGAAAGTTACAATTTATCATTAATATTAATATACGTATATTTGGTAGGCTTACACGGCCGGAGACAATGTTGTTAAAATTCATTCCCGGGCTGTTTGGCCGTGGTCCTTTGTCTTCACCAAAAACAGTCGTTTAGGCGGCGCCATCGACTGCCATCATCAGTGTAAAATTCGAAGTTTCGCTAACGTAAGGTGGTAGACTTTAGTGACGACGTTAGTAAACTTCGAATTTTACACTGATAATGGCAGGCGATGGGACTGTCGAAACGTCTGTTTTTGGTGAAAACAATGGACCACGGCCAATTAGCCCGGGAGTGAATTTTAACGTCAGGAAACCTTGTTTCGATTTCATTAAAACGAAGCCCGCACCAAAACTGAAGAAATACGATCCTTCTTAAGCTTTGACGGGATCTACTACATGGCTCCGTTAACACAGAATCTGGTGAGGGGAAGCGTAGCAGCACTGCCACTGCCAGTTGCGTGGGGGTTCAGTACGTTTCCCTACGCTGCTTGACGTTTGTACAGTCAAAGTAAAACTCATACGCGACTAGATAATTTACTCGTCCAAAAATTAAAGTTAGAGCATTTTAATACTTAAACTGTACGCATATGGTGTCAAAATTGTTATTCTACACCGTTTCATAAATTATTAAATTACTTTGACCATAAACATAAACAATATGAGCAATAAACTCCACAATTTCAATTAGGTATTGACCTGTAAACCATAACTAGTTGTGTCTCTGTTGTTGATCAACATAAATGGATTATTGTTACTTCAGTTTGGAGCTTAATATGTCAATAAGGCTATTCAATGTTTAATTTTTTTTGTACTCTTCATACATGTATAAATTTATGTTACTTTTGCTCATGCTTTTTCGAATTACAACATGAATAGTTAGCTGGTAGAGAAAGGTTTTGCTATTACAAATAGTAGTTCTATAAACGAGTGAAATTATGTGGAACAAGTGAATTTAATTTCTATTCAATTAGCAAGTTTATAAACAGACTTGGGAAAGATCATAATAATTGTTAACTGATCAAAGTTAAAGTTACTGTCCAAACAAACTAACTAAGTTAAAGTTACAGTTAATAGTTACAAAAACTAACTGATTAAAGTTAAAACAAAATTAACTGATTAAAAGTTAAACCATTTTTGGTTTGCTTTTTTGTTTTATTTTTATTGAGTAAAGTACTTAGATTTTTGAAATAATTAAAATCGGATTAAAATATGTAATTAATGAGTCTATAGAGAACTTTAATTATTCTTTAAATTTATCACTGTATTATTCTATTTAGTATTTAATTTACAAATAAGTGTTCCATACTAGGAAATAATGAATTACCTATTACTGATACTTCAGGACGTTATGAACAACAAGATCTAATATTTTACAAAGGACAGGTTGACAAGTCGGTAGGTATTAATAAGTCTGAACAAAGTGGCTAATTTTACAAAGCAATAACGGTATATTGGTAAAGGGTAGACCGTTATTGTTGTGGATCAGGTAAAGTTATTTCTGTCAAAGACAATTTACAAAGGTACTTTCATAATAGTTTTTATGGTAGGATATATAAGAGAAATATTTCAAACAAAATGACTGATTTTGTTCTGTCTCCAACAGAACAGGTTTTACGTACGAAACAACAATGATCAGTATCACTGAGTAAGTCATAATTGTATTTATTTGGAACTCGATGTAAACAATGAAGTAATGACACTTTGCTTTTTACGTTTTCTGTAATTCTCAGTTTGGCTAATGCCCATATACTAATTATTGTGTGTTATTCGTTAGTATTAAAGACAGAATTATTATCACTACTGATTCGTGGTTATGAATTAAATTACCTTTTAATAAATAATGGAAAAAATCTTACCTTGATGAAATTTTTAGAAGCGTATCTTGAGAAGTGGCATTCACGTGTCTTTCAAACAATTATATCACTAAAACTATAACTTTGTCTTATTTTTTAAAACATAATACCGCGAGAAATAAATTAAAACGCACATGCTAATTTGTACCGGAAAAACATAACATTGTCAATAATTAGTAGGAAAAAAAAATAGTTGGACTATTCACTCAAATTCACTTCTCTCAACACAAATTTTAATGTTGTGAAAGCACTGATATAGTTTTCATATTAAGTGGCATTCTATTCTAATTCTTCAACACCAGACATTTCACATCCATCCGATAAATTACTAAAGCATTCACTGTCGTCGTCTGTATCAGTGGAAGTGTCAGAAGATTCTTCTCCCCCAACCGATATTATAATCTTCTCTATTTCGTCTTCCATCAAAGCATCAGTTTCCCAGTATTTATCTTCCTCACTTTTTACATGCTGTATAGCTTTCTTCCAGTCACTTTCTGAAATAGAAGCAATAACATTTTCACTGAGGTTTTTAATATCACCTGCTTTCTGATCGACGTTGAATTTTGCTACTTGTCCCTTAACTATGTTCCATACGTACTCAATGGCATTCAGGTTACAGTGGTATGGAGGTAATCTTATCACTTCGTGCCCTTTTTCTTTAAAAATCGTATCTACTTTATACGTTGGTGATGCCTTTCGAAAACGAACTATTTCCAATAATTAACTTTTCGTCATATCTTCTGAAAAACTGACTCCCATTTTTCTTAGCCATTCCTGGATTTCCGCTTTTCGAGAAGCTGTAGTCGGCGGTTTGTTTTCTTGTACACTGTGGTATGGTGCATTGTCCATAACAACTAAAGACTTTTCTGGAAGGTTTGGCAACAGTTTTTCCTTAACCCACCGGGAAAAATTTTCAAAGTTCATCTCGTGGTGGTAGTCTCCACTTGTAGTTTGTGACTTGAACATAAGAAAGGCTTCAGGAATGAAACCTTTCTCCCAACCTGCATGAACAATAATCCAGCGTTGTCCAGTACTATTATTTTTTAAAACTCCACTAGTCGTAGGATCCTGCCAACACTTGTTCACTGTGTAAGTGGGATGGATGAATGTCTCGTCGAGAAAAATAACAGGTCGCTTATTGTCACAGGTGTCATTCCTCCTAATCTTTCGTAGGTATCTTGCTCGCCATGCAACTGTTTCGTTTCTCTCCATCAATATACTTCTTTTATTTTTACATTTTTTAAATCGGAATCCAAGCTTATGTATAATTCTGCGTAAAGTTTCCTTGCCTCCTTCAAAATGTATGTCACTTTTTAATTCAGAAAGAACCGATTGCAACGTAGGAACCTGCTTTTTAATAGTATAAAAATTCTGTATCGTACGGCGGACTGCACATAAATCAAAATCATCTAAAACAATTTTTCTTGTACTCTGCTGACGTGTCTTTCCAGGAGTGCTCAGTTTTCTACCAGTAGATTTTGACACTTTTATCTCTTTCCGTATCTTACAAATGGTGGTTTCTGACTTTCCTGTTGCAGCTGCTGCTCGCTTTGTCGCGTTATTTATTGGGTACTTATAACAACCACTGTTCTTTTCTTCATCAAAAAATTCAATAACTCGCCCAACTATTTGGCGTCCTTGACTGCGAATTGTAGGCCTTTGTTTGTTACTTGTCATCTTTCAATTCTACAGTTAATGAATTTTAAAAGTGTGGTGTTGAAGTCTGGAAATTAAGCTGTATAAAAAGAACAGTATAAAAATTACACTCACAATACTCACAAAATTAGTAAATATAAATTCAAATGAAAAAACTCTGTAACACGAATACGCACAAATATTAATTATACCGCAGATCAATGCTACGATAGTCTCAGTTAGTAAATATAAATTCAAATGACAAACTCTGTAACACGAACACACACACAAATATTAATTATACCCCAGATCAATGATACTCACAATTAGTAAATATAAATACAAATGACAAACTCTGTAACACGAACAAGCGCAAATATTAGACCTCACGATATTCACTGCTGGGAGTACATACATTCAAATGACAAACTTTTGAGTATGACTGTAAACTGCTTGGTTGGGTGAGACGCGCATGCGCATTTGTCTCTGAACTCAGTTAGTTCACATTTTTTCTGCATGTTTTGTTGACTCGGTGAGGTAGTACATTGTTGAAATTGCTATTAGGCCGTGGTCCACAGTTGTTGCTGTTGGCCAACGTTTCGCCCCCATCATCGGAGGCCATCATCAGTGTCAACTACGATTGGCACGATTGATCCGCCAATCCACCTCAGAAAAGAGGTAGAGACTATGATAGATATGTTAATAGTCTAGGATGGCTGTTATAAATATGATAGATATCTATCGTAGGTAGATAGATATCTAAGTGGAACAGTATTAGTGCAACTAACATTTCATAATAAGTGAAAATGAATTAAATAACAATTACTTAAGTCTGCTAAATTTTGTTTATTACACTTGCAAATATACATTTACAATATGAAAAGAAGTAAGATATTCGACAATTAGCACCATAAGAAGAGAAATAAGAAGAAGTAAACTATACTGTGTTCATCTTCTATGTAATGTAATGTTTTGCTTCTTCTTCTTCTTCTTCTTCTTCTTCTTCTTCTTCTTCTTCTTCTTCTTCTTCTTCTTCTTCTTCTTCTTCTACTATCGAATTGCTGTTGCGTTCACGTCTTTCATTATAAGAGGTTACAAATTTTTATTGAAACTTTATTTTAACATTTAACTTATTATTTCAACATTTAATTTATATACTTTATAAACGTTGTGTTATGTAAAAACTATCTTATACAATACACTATAGTCATAAAAGAGTACTGAAATTAATTTTCCAACACTTCACCCTTGCTACATTTAACTAGAAAAATATCATTAATCATGTTGCTTTTATGTAGATTATTCTTGGTGACCAGTCTTTAATGCCGAACGTCTTATTCTGTACCATTCTGTCAATACATAATCGGTTTTGAAGTCTATAGCCCTTGTCAGTGGTGCCCCGTGCTTAGGTTGTACGGTTGTACAACCTCTATTAAATCCCAAATTGTATTTTAAATTATAAAATTATGAACAAAACGATAACTAATAATAGTGTTTTTAAGCTAAATCATCGTAATTAATCATTTGCCGCTTGAAAAGCGCAGAGGAATACTAAAACCGTACATGCTTTTGCCGCGGTGTATGCACCAACTGTGACGCGCTTTGTATATGGGGAAATACAATGGAGCCAGTCTCTGGCTGGCTAGACTCGGGTGTTCCTATTAGAACAATCCCTTGGTGTGATTAGGGACTGCAAACCCCGCTTGTACGTCACGGCGCCACCAGTCTGTTGGTAACTTCGAATTTTTTGTGAAGTTCGTTGTTAGTGTCAGTCCAATTCATCGTTAATTGTAAATAATACTACATATAAAGGGTTACGGCATCATAATTTAAGATATTTATTATATTTACCTGGTAGTATGCAATGAATTCTGTTGAAAACTTAACGAAAACGCCGATCATTTTACGTCTGATTGACGAAAAAATTGAAATTAAGAGAGTAGGTACGCACATTACACAAGACCTTTCACATTTTAATCAAAGTGTAAAATCAGGTGACAGAATATTTAATTGTAAATTTAAAAAAGATGTATACAATAAATATTGGTGGTTACGTGAGTGTGACACTAAAAGTGCAGTATTTTGCTTTCCTTGTGTATTGTTCGGAGGGGAGGAGACTTGGACATTTTCTATTCAGAGAATAAAACAATTTTATTCCATCCAACCCAACTGCAACCCCCAAATTTTTTAAACACCAGCCGCCACTGCTTCTTGTAGAGACGCAATATTTTAGAGGTACCAGCGATAGCCTGCTCAAACCTTTTTCATTTGGGTAACTTCGTTTATACTCGATTCCTTGCTGAAGTCTTTCTGTATTCTGTCCACATTACTTTGCTAGCACGTGTTCAGAGTTTAGGAGGCACAGATACCTTCCAGACTTAATTTTTCCTTAGGTAGTAATAAGTTGTTCTCAAGTTGGGTTACCGTACTGTCACAAAACACGGCCGGAACACGGAAGTCACAAAAACAGTTAAAAGTAAATTGCAATTGCTTAAGATGACTCCTTACGACATGTTGTCTAGAAAACATTACTAAAGATAAATTGTCGACAAATGACGTCCAGTAGCAGGCTATGAAGGCGATAAAGTATGGATGGCTTGGACGATGAGATAGCAACATTAGTTGACATGTCTTTAGGTGGAATTTTCAGAAAAAGGACAGATTCTGTAAACGTATAATAAAGTTCTGCAAACGTCTAATAAAGTTTGCACAGTCTTACGTATTGTGGGTGCCACACGTTAGGCCTGTATATTACAACTTCTCCTCCAATAGCAGTTATTATAGCATTGCAAATTGTTCTCTTTCGATAATTACAGTTTGATCAAGTCGTTATTGAAGTTACTTGTTACGATTTTCCAGCGGGATACGTTTAATGAAATACTGTATATCGTTATCACTTATCAAGTTAAGTTTTGCCTTCGATAAATGGTTTTTATTTTAATGCACGATTGTAATGTCGATCGTAATTAGAATTCCTCTCGCGTAAAACCATGGCCGGCTCTAGTAGAAGGCCGGAATATTAAACGTGGCAACACTGGAACCAGCTGAGACTGACTAGAAGATTTCTTAATTTATGTACGTATTTCAGTAATCAAATCCCGTCATTTTTAGTAGCCGGTTAACAGCAGTTTTATAATTCTTCATTTTTTGAAAATTAAAAGTTTATTATGTAAAATACTGTTATATTATTTAAGAAATATAATAATTAACTCATTTATATGATACGAATTCAAAAATTCGAACAAAATTAATTCATTAGGCCTAACACTAATTCACTAATTTCTTCAACTTAAACGTATAGTAGGCCTACTAAGTGCGCACAGACATATAATTTAGATTTAGCTATAAATAGGCCTACTCATGATTTTAGTAATGCTATGCAATTAAATCAAAATATAACATGTCTACTTTAGCTATTTTATTACACTGTGCTTATAGGCCTCGGACGCAACGTTGCCACGTTTAATATTCCGGCCTTCTACTAGAACCTGCCAAGGTGAAACACATTATAAGTTGTAGATTAACAACTTCCGTCTTGATTTCGATAGAGTACCTCGTTAGTCTTAGTAGAACATATATTCTATAGTTCTTTTTTAACCAGACTAATTACTTTTATGAAAGCGAACAAATCGAAATATTACAAAAACGAATTTGTGGAAGCGAATAACAGGGGGAGGGGGAATCAACATCGAGGCGTCGTACCCACAATGCATTCGCCGCTGCTTCAAACAACGATTAAAATTTTCCTGCAAATTTTCCTTCGTATTGTTAATGATTAATGAACGACTTTCATGACAAGCAGGAAGCACGAGACGGCGGGAATCGATTTCAAGTCGGTTCAATAAAAATGGTATTGATCATTTTTACTTGTTATTGTAAGGAAACGCCAAATGAGCACGGCAGTCTGAAACATATACACGAGACCGTCACGTCACAGGTGCCGCGGTTTCAATCATCGTATTTCTCTTCACGCTCTTTCGAAACTGTTTAAGGTACGTAAACAGTTTAAATAAAATGTAGTTTCTGTAGTCTTATCCTAATTTACTCCAGACGAAGTGTATTTTATCGTTGCAAATTACGTTATTAAGTTGTTCAAATGATAACATTACAAAATGACTTTTGAAAAATTTCCAAATTGTTTTTAATTTTTAGAATCTTCTTCTTCTTCTCTGTCACATTTATTGCCGACATAAACAATTCATGAACGTAAGCTTTTCATAGAAGTGTCCTCTCTTTTGCGTTTTACTCAGTATTAATTAATGTGCTGTATCTGACATTTTGTTAATACATTTTGAATAATTTTATTTAATATATTATTAAGACTTTTAAAACCACTAAAATTCAATTTACGTTTTGGCTTTAAGGTTTTCACATTTATATAATTAATAATAATTTCAAAAGTAACTTTAAAATATCGAAAATTTCTTAAAAATTTTATGGTTCTCTTGTTTTCCTTCTTCTTCGTTCTCTCCTTTTTGACATGATAATGTCTTTTGGCTGGCCATCATTTGAAAATTTCTGTAACGCTGTAAACTGTAACGCATCACGCTGCATGACGTCATTCTTGCGTGACGTCATTGGGATTGTTGTAAATAAACGTTTGTTTTGATACGTCGCAATATATATAATGTGTTAAAAATAATATCACTGCAAACAATTAAACCAGATTTATAAAGCGTCCTGAAAGTTTAAAATCAAGTGTTAGCACAATTTACCAGCCGGGAATCGTTAACTAAAACCGCGACCGCTAACATGCTAACGTCGTCGCAGATTAAAGACCTAACAAGCAAACAACACTGCATAGCTGTAGATAGGTTATTGGGGTTATTGTCTCTAGTTAATGGTTGTCTTCGTATGTGATTCAGCTAACGATCTATTCATTAAAATATTTGTCATTTTGCGCAAATGTTGCGTTTAGCTGGCGGCCGAAAGACATTATCATGCTCTTAAGCTTTTACCATTTGGTAAACGGTAGAATACTATATATTTTTTTGTTCTTCTTTCGCGTTTGTTATCACTATACACGTTTTATGAAGATTATATTTGCGTGAAAATTCGCTTGTTTCCATTTTTGTGAAACATTAATTAACCTACATCTCATTTTATAATAGGTTTTAAATATTAATGTATGAATTATATTTAATACAACATTACATTTCATTAAATAACCAATATTTCACACTTCCTTCCGTGTGAAATATTTATTTGATATTTCACTTTAAAAAAATTCACTTTAAAAGGATATTTATGTAAAAAAATACTTAATAACGCCGACAACCACCAGCAAGACTCAAAATAAAATTGTAGTGATAAACGTGTAAGTAACAACATACGGTAAACGGTTCCGCGACGTGCAACAGAAATTAATGATAACGAGTGTTATCGACGTTTTTTTGTAGTTTTTTTTGTTGTTTTCTGCGTCTGTAATCGTAATAACTCATTTCTGAGAACAAACTGACTAAAACCCGGGCTATCGGGCTGTGGTCTACTCCTGGTGTTCGGCTTCTCTTCTGGAGGCATCTTCAGTGTACAATAACAATTTTTAAAATGAATCGATAAAAACATACACGACATCCTAAACGAACAGACACAATTCAAATCACACATATTATTCGAACACATCACACCCCACACACACGACATCGTTCCTCCAAAAGTCAACACCGTCGCCAAGAACAAGACGGACAGCGCTCCCAGTGGCAGCCTCTGACGAAGGTTATAATAAGCGAAAACTGGTTCAGCCTATAAGGTAAAAATTTTACATTTTTACCAATAAAAAATTTGTGTTCCGAGTCGGTAGTGTTATACTTATAATTAGTTAATCAGCGGACACGTCATGGACAACAAAATCCAAGAAGTGTTTACTTTACCCACTAACGCTAAGACTCAAACCTAAGACCTTCACTCACAGTTTCAATATTTATTTATTTTATTTTGTCCAATAATAAATGTATTTCGTTCAAAAGAGTCGGTGGGTAGTTTACTAGTTTTATCTATAAACTTTAGCGGTATCCGGATTAACGAGCTCTGCTTCATTAATAAATAATCTTGTCATATGAAATAATCTCGTCTCTGTAACTTGACACGCGTCTTATTCGGAGAGAATATAATTGGAATACACGCACTTTTCTAATGCACTCTGATATAGAAGAACTAGAGTGAGTATTAACTCGCAAGAAATAAAGAGCAGAATTGAATAAGCAAGAACAGTACACTAGAATGAGCAGTTTATTCAAAAGTCACGATTTAACAATAAACACAAAGATGAGACTTTTACTCTGCTGCGTATTCTCGGTCCTCTTTTGCGGTGTAGAATCTTGGACTTTGACTGAAGCCGCAACTAAAAAATTGGAATCTTTCGAAATGTAGCTTTACCGTTGAATACTGAGCATTTCATGGACAGCACATATAACTAATGTTGAAGTTCTTAGAAAGATGAAGAAAGACAGGGAAGTTATTAACACAGTGAAGATAAGAAAGCTTCAGTATTTGGGACATGTCATGAGAAATGATCAGAGATTTTAATTATTACCGTCCATAATACAGGAAAAAGTACTTGGAAAGAGAGGAGTTGGGCGACCGAGAATCTAATGGCTGAGAAATTTAAGGACCTGGTTTGGCATGAAACAACTGACTTATTCCGTGCAGCAGTACAGAAAGTTATGATTATGATGTCCAACATCCGAAACGGATAGGAATTATCAGAATAAGAAGAGTGAGTGGAAGGGAAGGAGAGAGAGAGAGAGAGAGAGTAGCGTAGTTTCGGCAGACAGCGTATTACAATGAGTTTAGTTTTTGCATGGAGGAATGTGTCGGACACAAGTGTATAAGGAGTGAGCTACGTGTGTGGAACAGTAAGCAGCGTCACTACACCGCGTTCGCGGCTCAATGTAGTCTCCAGTACAGTATAACACATCGTTAATTCGAAATAGTCATTGCTCCTAGAGGGGGGGGGGACAAATTGAGACTAGCTTGAAGGTTGGCCCCCTCAATTTTCCTCAGAACAAATGAAAAAATTCAGGATTCTTCCCATATAATTTTATAAATTCTTCACGTCTTAAAACTTTTGAGTAAACCAACGTAAACTATAAGGGTTGAAAAAGATTAGGGAAAAGCTCTTATTTCAACATTTTCTGTCTTCATTAACCGTTATTCATATTAAATGTAAAAAAATCTCATCTCATTAGTAATTACCTTAATTCTAAATTTGTATTCTTAATAGATCTTGTAAAAACATGTCGTAGGCGTACAGTCTTTCTTTCAAACCTTCTTGGTGTTTCTTGTTCCGTTTTCGTTAATGTCCATGTCTCGCGACCATAAGTAACGACCGGTCTAACAAAGTGTCTTATATATTTTTATTTTTCTGTTTACAAATAATGAACATGTTACGAGTTATTTTTCTGTTGCTTCTCATTAGTAGTCTATACTGTTAGCATTATGTATATGCCCTGTTTCCTATTCGTATCCCGTCATGTATTGTCGTGTTAATGGGCCCTTCATTATCTATATCATGTTAACCAAGTACCTGAACTTTTTAACTGCATCAATTGAATTAACCTCTACGCATAAATTGTATAGATTCTTCTGATTTCTGATGTAGAAATTAGCATGTATTTAGTCTTGCTGATATTGACATTCTGTCCCATCCCAGAGGATTTTAGAATCAACTCCTGGTGTACCTCAACTAGCCGTGATCTTGATCTGGCTATTATCACGACATCGTCAGCGCAAGCGCATAAATGTGTAGCAATAGACTGTAAGTAGAGAGCTCCCTGAGCTGCACAACTCGCTCACAATTTTGAACGAACTATATTTGGTACTAGCGGAATACCCGTGCTTCGCTACGGAGTTTCACGTTGTACGTAATGAAAATGTTAGTTTAATTAATAAAGTTCAATTAAAGTAGGCTTCTTAAAAATAAATAGCTGTTGCCCACAACTTCGTTCGCGTGGTCTTCAATTTAATGCGATAATATATTTAGAACATAATCTATTCTATTGGGTTGCCATAGTAACCAGATCTAATAGCTTTTTAAGACCGCAAAGGACCCCCCAGAGGATCGTATCGAAAAAAACACCTGTCCTATGTGGGTTCTCCCGTTGCGTAAAATATTTGTGCCAAGTTTGGTTGAAATCGGTCCAATGGTTTAGGTGGAGACGTGGAAGGCCCCAAAGGACCCCCCAAAGGATCGTATCGAAAAAACACTTGTCCTATGTTGGTTCTCCCTTTGCGTAAAATATTTGTGCCAAGTTTGGTTGAAATCGGTCCAGTGGTGTAGGAGGCGATGTGGAAGACCCCAAAGAACCCCCAAAAGGACCCCATCGAAAAAACACCTATCCTATGTTGGTTCTCCCGTTGCGTAAAATATTTGTGCCAAGTTTGGTTGAAATCGGTCCAATGGTTTAGGTGGAGACGTGGAAGACCCCAAAGGACCCCCCAAAGGATCGTATCGAAAAAAACACTTGTCCTATGTTGATTCTCCCTTTGCGTAAAATATTTGTGCCAAGTTTGGTTGAAATCGGTCCAGTGGTTTAGGAGAAGATGTGGAAGACCCCAAAGAACCCCCCAAAGGACCCCATCGAAAAAAATACAGAAACCTTCGCGGGCGTGCGCACAACAACTCACCGAAGTTTCATCGCAATCGGATGAATGGTATAGGAACGCATACGGGACAAACAAAGAAACATTCATTTTTATATATAAGATGGAAACTATACCATTTACTTGACATAAACCGTGATAGCTAAGCTAATGTACAACATATATGTATTAATTATACACATAAATGTTCCTCGATAGACACTCTATCTATTGGCGAAAACTTGAATAAAATCCGTTCAGTACTTCCTGAGATTAGCGATTTCAAACACAGAGAGAAAACGGACCGACTTTTCTTTATACTATGTATAGATAGATATAGATAGATTACTTAAAAAGTTCGATATTAGATAATTTTTCAATTATGTAAAAATTACAAAAATCCCGATTCCTCTATCGTGTCTTTAGTAATCTTCTTCTTCTTCTTCTATGGCGTCACAGTTCGGAGTCGAACCTTAGCCTCCATAATCATCCGCCTCCATTTTTCCCTGTCCTTGGCGATCAATGTTCATCGTTTTATTTTAAGCAAAGTCAGCCTCCCTCGCCACTGCGTCAATCCAACGATGCTTGGGTCTTCCGACAGGCCTTCTACCCTCTGTTTGACTAAACAGTACCTTCCTAGGTAATTCCTTTAGTAATACTATAGCCTATAACAATTGTAGAGGACACAATATTACACATTTGAAACGTTCGGATTTGGGTTACATTATTTTTAGTCAGACACCCTGCTGGATTTCCACTACCGTATTTTAAAAAAATCTTTAGTCTTTTTTGGGCCATGGGGTCCAAAAATTTTGGAAATTTCTGACCTTAACACTACGTTCAAATGTTAGATAAAAGTCTCTTTAATTTGATACCCTACGTGAGTTTTTGTGATTTTATTAAAATTTTTTACGAACGTCCAATTTTTTTTAATTTTAAAAATGAATACTATATAAAACCTTTCCAGAAGTGCGAAAGTCCGCCATTATAGCACTGTGATCAGGCCGGTGATCATGTATGGAGTGCTTTCAAAATTTGGAACCTCTTCTCACAATTGAACGAAGATTCTTCGGAAAATTTATGGTCCCAAGAAAACCGAAGATAGGTACAGGCATAGACCCAAAGAAGAGCTGTACAAGGATCTGGAAGATCTGGAAACTGCTTTCATTGGACATTTGGTTCGGATGGATCGATCCAGATTAAATAAACAAATTTTCAACTATATTTGGCAACTTTCTAGTCTTAACGGATACACCAAACAACTCAAGGAGGAAATGATGAAACTGGGTATCTCTTTGAACGACTGTGTGGATAGAAACACATACAGAAACAAAATTCAAAATCTTGAGGTTCTGTGCGGTGAGAAGAAGAAGAGAAAGGTGGACAGTGGAAAGGAAGGCGGCGCATAGTGTGCGAATGAGGACCTACTGGCAGGAAAAGAAAAGGAAATGATATTCGAGTGGTCTACGGCTGGCCTGTTCGTCTAAAATAAAACACTATATTTAGATTGTGGTTACTTAGGAACAAAGTATAAAGTATAATAACGATATAAAGTAACCAGCGGTTCACTAGTTAGTTCTCTATTAAGTTATACTTTCCTAACTCTCGTGACTTACCATTTCGACGCTGAGAACCGAGTGCAGCGTATTCCATTACTTGACGACACGGCTGTCTGCGGCAATTCTACCCGTCATACCTCGCTCACCCTCTCTCTCTCTCTCTCTCTCTCTCTCTCTCTCTCTCTCTCTCTCTCTCTCTCTCTCTCTCTTTCTCTCTGACATCCGTTTCCTTTCCCCTCACTGCGTCTAGCCACCGGTGGAAGAGAAGTAACCGCCAGCACACGGGATTCCGTCTTCGGATATGTCTCAAAAATATCACCAGCGTAGCTGACCGCGTTGTGAACACTGGTTTGGCGCAGGTGAAGGCGAAGCGTCTAGCGGAAGATCACACAACATACCGCAATATGACATCCAGAAAACAACAATAAAATTGAACTGACTTTAAATTCCGACCGTGGACGAAAACCTATTAACGTATAATACGGTCCACACAATATCAGTTTTACTGCGCAGTTAACTGACATAAATAACTGGATAAAAACTCTAGAATGAACTGAACTGAAAGTGTAGGGGCATGTCAGTTTTTTCCTCAGTTTTTCTCTCAGTTTCGTCAGTTCTGTCGGGACATACACATCGTCAGTTGAAGCTCCCGAATTTTTCGAATCATTAACTTTTTGAGCTCTTTTCGAAAAGCGGATCGGAGGTTATTAATTTTTTTCACAACACTGTCACACGTCGCGTCAGGCTCAATAACTTTCAATTTTTTGATCAGTACATCGTATGCAACAATTTTTTTGACACGGTTAGAATATGAGGGAATTTCGATAGCCCGCAGGCTCGGGAAGCGACGATAGGCTTCAATGAATGCGAGGAAGACTTCTTTATTCGATGAGGCCATGGTGATAGTTGAGTGTCAACTGAGCGAACTGTACGTTTAACTGAGTGAACTGTGCTGTTTATTGTTGCAAAAGAGGGTCTAGTAGCACAGGCCTGCAAACTGCGTTAACACCTGCCTAA
This sequence comes from Magicicada septendecula, assembly GCA_034769895.1. Taxonomy (NCBI): domain Eukaryota; kingdom Metazoa; phylum Arthropoda; class Insecta; order Hemiptera; family Cicadidae; genus Magicicada; species Magicicada septendecula. The sequence goes on from CM068372.1 coordinate 38,890,984, forward strand.
ACTGCGCAGTAAAACTGATAAGGTAAACAATATTGTGTTTCACGGCCTATAATGCTATAATGATTAACAGCCGAGGTATTAGGCCGTGGACTTACGTTTCGATAACCATACGTTGCGTTTGGTTTTGCCTCAGTATGGGGGAATGGGGGTATCGAACGTCTGCCGTATACATTTTTATCACGGAAGATGGCCTCCGTTGGTGAAGCCTACACGTAACGTACGCTAATCGAAGCATAACAACACGACCTAATCGCCGGGAAATTAATCGTTTTAGCATAAGGTTTTTGTCAAGACCTCAAGGCAGCTTTCAAAACCGTCTCAAGTATGAAAAACTGTTTCCGTGAGAACTATTTTTATAATTTTTATTCAAATTTTATTGTATTATGTTTTATTATTTGCATACTGCTATTACTACTAACAATAATAATGTTGTTAACTGCTGTAACCTCGTTGTTAGTCAAGGCGAATCCTCGTATGTACTCTGTTTGCCTTGATTAGATCTTACTAAATGTTAAGTTACATATCGTATGCGTGCAGTTAATATGTACGTACGTTACGATTATCAGTTCTTGCTGACATTGTGGGGTACATTATTGTTCTAATTATCTTGAACGAGGCCTTCCCTTTATGGTAACGATTTGATTAATGAATTGTGGGGTCAATTTCTTGGGAGAACCTCTGGAGGGCTTCGAGTCCCTACACTTGCTGACTTTGTCCGGTCGCTCGCAGAAAATCTCTTTGCTTCTGCAGCGATCACGTCCTTTCCTTTTCTGAGGACCATTAGTACGTCTGAGCCACCACCCTCGGGCGATTTCAGACGACCCCCATAATTCTATCTTGATGCTCTCTAAGTAGCCCCAGCAACGTCCATTCCTTGTTACCTTCCTTTCAGTGCAATCCTTCCCCAAGTACGTTGGCACACTGCTTAGCGTTGTTACCGTTTGCCACCGGCACGGAGGTTCCCTACCTCGCGGGGAATGACCGACGCCTCAAGGCGCCTGGACCGGGCGCGTGCGGCAACTGCCGTCCGCCACCAGTGGCAGTGCTACCATGACCTGAACCTCGTATAAAAAAGCTGTTTAAAAATTGCCTTCTCAGTTAACTGGTTGGCGTGTCCTTCCTTGATCTTAAGTCCAGCACTGTTTTCATCTGGCAGCCATCGGGCACGTCCCGGAAGCTGCAATTCAGCCATGGGTGCAAAGACGCCCCACTAACTAGCGCATCGCATCGGGAGAAACTCCATGTTCTGACTGGGTTAGACATGCATATCCCTAGGGTGCGGCTTGCCGACGCTGGGGTTGCAGAACAACGTCTGCCATCGCAGATAGACAGCACAGTGTTCTTAGTACCCAGTCAGCACCTGCTTTACCGTCTCGGGTGGGCTGAAACTCATAGCATGGGAAACCGCGAGGTGTGCAAGTGTCTAATTTCGCAAACCATTCGCCCCGTAGTAACACCTCGCCTCCGGGCGGTCGAGCTTATCGACCACACCAGCGCGCCTCTAAGCTCCTGCGTGCGATGCCTTAAAGGGACCACGGAGACGCGCCTCTGGCCTGGCGACTGGCTGGAGCAATTCACTCACGAGATGTCCGCATAATATACACGTACACATCGTGGACCGCACACTAACACCTTGTGCTGAGCGAACGACCGAGCTGCATTGTTAGAACCTGGCGTTCATCGGGCTCCGGCCTGGACAACGCAAACAAACCAGGGCGCGAGACGCCTCGTGCATCTTCTGTCTGTCTGTGTAGGGAGAAGGAATAAGCAAAGGCTGCGGGCACGGTGACAGGACAACGTCGGAGGCTGTCGAGACGTTTGACGCGGATGTTGAAACAGCTAGAGTTCACGCCACGGGAATAGAAGAAGAAGCAGAAAGTCGATGTTATTACAACTAATAGAATATCTAGTTATATGAAGTAGGTTATAGATTTTGAAGTAGGTTTGATAATGAAGTTCTTCTTCTTCTACTGGCGTTAAAACCCGGTATGTGTTTTAGCCTCTTCAACCATTTTCTCCTTGTTACACAGTCATCTCCATCTTCTTATCCCCATATTCCTCAGATCCCCCTCAACATCCTCGATCCACGTCGTCCTTCGCATTCCTCTTGATCTCCTACCTGCTGGTCTCCATTCTAGAATTTCTCTGGCAACTCTGTGTTGTTCCATCCTCGTACTGTGTCCCAGCCAAACTATTCTTCTGCTCTTTATAAACTTTACTATGTCAGCTTTCCTTCAAATATTCTAAGAAACTGTTGTTTTGTTGTTGTTGTTGTTGTTTAATACCCGCGTTTCACAAGGGTAAATTACAACTGGTGTAATTATGCTTTTGTATAGGCTATTTTTAATTTTAAAGATTTGTCAAGTACGTTGGACTTCATTAATCATGAATCTTGACTTAGCGGTAACATCGGTTACCACTAAGGATTCTCGCCTGGATATCATTGCTTGCAGTGTTAGTGTAGTTTATTTGTAAGAAAACTCACTTGCATGCTCAAATTCACGATTTTCGCAACGCCCAGGTTGTCTATTACACGATGTCCTTGTTGCTTCCATGTATTTGGTTTTATTATCATTTATTTTCAGTCGTATCTCGAGTGTCTCGCTGTCTGCATTAATTACAGCTTCTTTTAAAGAGTTTTCCTTTCTACAGCACAGCCGGTGTCATTTTGACTAAAATTAACTTCCGGGCTGATTGGCCGCGGTCCAACGTTTCTCAAAAACCAGACGTTTCGGCAGTACCACTTCAGTGGAAACGAGTCAACGCTAACGTGGGACGTAGAGGCGGGACGATGTAAATTGAACACTGGGTCTCGATGCGCAGTAGACAAACATCTCGTTGCGAGGCTAACAAAAGGTAATTATTGTTGATCCGGACTATGCTCAAATTGCGGTGAAATATTTCTTTTCCTATTCTTCTATACTATATAAGCACGAAAAAAATTATTTTAAACGGTGGTCGAACCTATTTACGGAGAAAAAAAATTAAATAATTACTCGCATAAGAACGCATGCAATAGCCGGTGAACGCCATTTTCAGACTGTGAATATGTACACCGGTACAGGACGACGCGTGACGTCACCGCTTGTACATCAGCTGTCGCTGCAAATTGGCCTTTGGGATGAATATAATTGGCCGCGGGATATAGTTCATTGTTCCAGATAATTCTTGCAAAAATGAAGGCGAACCATTTTCCAAACATTTACAAGCGAGTTGGATGAAAAGCGAGTTGAGCCGATGCCTGCCGGTTAGGTTCGGATAGGCGGCCCAAAGGGCCGCGGGATATAGTTCATTTTTCCAGATAATTCTTGCAAACATTAAGGCGAACCGCAAAAATTGGACTTGGATTCCCAAACGCCAAAAATGCCAAACGCCGACGTAATGCTGACTTTTGATTGGCTGAGTTCAAAATTTTGTAATCTCTGATTTGTAATTGGTTAAGAGGAAAAGAGTGGTTTGGCCGTTTAGATTTTAGAGAAAAGCTGCCGTGAAGTCGTGTGTGTGGGAATGTATTTTGTGATTTTCAGTGCTTCAGTTTGTGTTTGTGTAATTGTGCGGTGTTATTAATTATGGTTTAATTATTTCTGTTGTTTAGGGTTATTTACTATTAATAACGTTTGTAATATTTACCTGTGCTCCACCATACAATCTTGAAGTGAAATATTTTTTTTTTTATTCTTCTATGTTATATAAACACGCGAAAATTAATTGTAAACGGGGGTCGAAGCTATTTACGAAGAAAAAAAATGTACATGATTCTTACATGTTCAAAATTGCGTTGAGCCCAAACGGCGGTTTAAAGCTTTGCGTTGAGCCCACCGCGAGTTTATTATTAGTAACCTCGGAGGCGCCGAAGGCGCCGTAGACTAAAGCATGTGCGGTGAGCCGGCTACCCAAAATCACTCTCAGCGGTGGATACTGTAGGAAACTGATGAGTCGGCCACCCACGAGTCTGAAATGTAATGCTTTGCATTGTAGGCAATTGAATTACGTTAAGGCAAAATGTAGTGGTGATCCCACTAACTACTCAGTTAATATGGCGTATGGTGTAGCACAGGTAAATATTTACCCTCCGCGTAATGTGATTTTCAGTCCTTTAGTTTGTGTAATTGTGTAACATTTTAATACACAATGGCCTGCTACATTAAGGTAAGATTTTCATCTTTTCATAATTGGATGGATTACATGTGTGTGTGTGTGAAATATTCAAATTGCCGTGAAATATTTCTTTTTCTATTCTTCTATACTATATAAACACGAGAAAAATAATTTTAAACGGTGGTCGAACCTATTTACGAAGAAAAAAAATTAAATAATTTCTCCCATAAGGCGCCAAAAAACGCTACGTTATTTGCCGCGTAAACTTAGGAAGTACAGCGCTGAGTACTCTCCGCAATGACGTCATAACTCATTCGCTGTGTAACTGTGCGCCGTTTCTTAGATAACATGGCGGTCATTCACTTTACATGCGCGCTTATGGGAGTAATTATTTAATTTTTTTCTCCGTAAATAGGTTAGACCACCGTTTAAAATAATTTTTTTCGTGCTTATATAGTATAGAAGAATAGGAAAAGAAATATTTGACCGCAATTTGAGCATAGTCCGGATCTCGAATAATTACCTAACAAAATTTTCATTCACTTCGCGCATGCGCAGAACAGTTTTCTGGAGTGTTTCACAGCGTGAACATCGGGTGCAACAAGACTGGCGAGAAAAACGGAAGCATGTGTGTGACAGAGAGGGAAATAATATGGCAGTGAGACAGTGAACGCTATAGCGTCGTCTCCTCCTCTCTTCTCTCTAGATAACTTAGCTATACTTGAAAGTGGGGGAAAATTCATGTATTGGGTCGGCGCAGATTACTGTTCAGGAAAGGCTGGCCGGCCTATAGTACGTTAGGACCACAGCCTTAACCACAGTACTGTGGTCCTAACGTACTAGGGTACATTCCACGTTAGCGTTGATTCGTTTTCACTGAAGATGCCAGTCAGTGGTACTGCCGAAACGTCTGGTTTTGTGAGAAACTTTGGACCATGGCCAAACAGCCCGGGACTTAATTCAATTCAAAGAGTTTTTTTGCTTCTACTTATAATAGCTACATCTTCGGCATAAGCAAGAATGTGTGCAGTTTGTATTCCTATACGCCCCCTAATTTCCATCTTTGTTGATTACTGCTTCTAAAACTAAGTCAAAGAGTAAAGAGGACAGAGCGTTTCCTTGTCTAACGCCTGTGGTAATGGGGAAATATGGATGTGAACTGAATGCCAAGGGAATGTGATGCGTAATTTAGGACTCCAGTGAGCCTCTCCATTACACCTCCCTGTTACGTTCTTCTTCTGATAGTTCCTATCCGTTTCGAATGTTGGATATCATACAGACTATTTTAACTTTCTGTACTGCTGAACGGGATAAGTCAGTTGTGTTTCTCAGCCAAACCAGGTCCTTAGATTTCTCAGCCATGAGATTCTCGATCGTCCAACTATTCTCTTTCCAAGTACTTTTTCCTGTAGTATGGACTGGAATAGGTAAAATCTCTGTTCATTTCTCATGAGATATCCCAGATACTGAAGCTTCCTTATCTTCACTGTGTTAATAACTTCCCTTTCTTTTTTCACCTTTCTAGGAACTTCAACATTAGTTATATGTGCTGTCCATGAAATGCTCAGTATTCTACCTGTTACGTTGAGTTGTGGTAATTCCAAGGTTGTGGTAACCAATCCCTTCGGCGGAGTGGGTCGGTAAGCAGTGGAGGGGGGGAGCAGGGCCGCTACCATAAGTGCGAAATGTGCACCGCACACGGACGGCCATACCAAAGGGGCGGCTGTAGACTGCCAAATTCATCAGCAGATATTGCAAAATAAATTAAAACAATTAAGCGAAAACTGGTTCAGGGTATAAGGTAAAACGTTTACATTTTTACCAACAAAAACTATGTGTTCCGAGTCGGTAGTGATATACTTATATTTAGTAAAACAATTAATACCGACTAGGACTAGGTATATGGCATTAACGTTTACTGAGCTGTTATTGATATTTGTTTTGTTAGCATTGCCGCGTCAGCCAGGTTACAGTGGCAACAGGCGAACGCTCGTTTTCTAAACTAAAAATTATATTAAAAAAAAACTATTTACGGTCTTCCAGAAAGATTATCGACGAGTCAAGATTATCCAGATTATTTACGAGTCAAGAAAGACTATCAGACCTATCTACTCTATCCATAGAACATGAAATGTGTGAGGCAATCAATTTGAGCAATGTTATTGCAAAATTTTCTGAAACCAAAGAGCGAAAAGCGCTCTTTTAATAAACTATAGTGTTATAAAAACTCTGAAAAGACGACCGCGCAAATAAACTAATATATTTTTGAAAATGTATTCAACACTTCTACGAGCACATCTCCCACTAAGTACTCAGCTAAATAAGCTTTTGAAAAATTTATTTATTTTTTTGACAATTTTACTACTTATGTCTGTATCGATTTTTAATTAAAACAATATTAAATAGCGTGGCAAAGTAGGGATATGAAAAGTATATTCAGGAGGGCGGCAAAGGTAAAACTGCACACGGGCAGCAAGCACCCTAGCGGCGGTCCTGGAGAAGGGAGTCTTTCCAAGGCAACCTGAAGATAACCTTGGGTCCTGGCTTGGCAGGATGGTGTGTATAGGTAGCAGGCTGTACATCTATTGTGGCAGCGTAGAGTCACTAGTGGGTCAAAGGCGATAACAAGGACTGAGTTAGATAGCCTACTGGGACCGAGCAGACAACCTTCGCGCGCCGAAGTGAAGACAACTCCGCAGGGGTAGAACAGCCCGAAATAAAAGTTTCTGGCCATTCAGACTGCGGGTGAGGACAGGGTTAAGAACCCTGCCTTAAGTAAATTCTACCGTTGCGAAGAATTCAATTTATAATGAAGTTAATTCGTCAAAATCAACCCTTCTTCACTGACGATATCAGTTTATTTCTGGCAGCTTCTTCAAAGCTTGTACTTCATTCTTGTACTTCAGTTAATTGCAAATTGCATTTTGAATGAAGAATGATGTGGAAAATTGCTGCACTCAATAAACAGAAACGTTTGGACTAAAACTAAAAACACTGTACCTAACGACAGGCAGGAAATCACAATTAACAACAGAAAATAAGCTATCACTAGGCCTATATAAGATAATTTTAAAACCCTTATACCTTTATGGAGTGTGCCTGGCTAAGGAGACAATGGGCACATGAAAAGAAGTCAGACGATTGAAGAAGATTAATCCCTGACCTCTCGACAAGATTTGCTATGGGCCACTGGCGTAACCAATGCCAGCTCTTCTCGAAACCAGGAGCCTGACCAACGCATAGGGTACGTTGTCTGGATAGTACAGAAAAACGCTATCCCATAAGTAGATCATCATAAAAAAAGGGATGGAAAATACAGGGAAAAACTCCTTGCTATTTTTAAACAGCCAGGTTTTGCGGAAATAACAATAACGTACGTCATATTGATTCAAGCCGAATCGAACTGAACGAATCAAGCTGTCTGTCGCGAATTGCTGCATCTATAAATATGCAGTGCAGTGCATAGGTATACATCAAAACTAACTGTGAATGAGAACACGATAATTGTATTTCCTTATTAGACGCATTGTATTCTAATAGTGCTTTCCGACTGCAGAAGGTGAAAGGTTTACCAGTGGATTGAGTCCGCGGACCTCATAAACGTGACTGCACCAGTTGAAGAAGTGTTCGATTAAATACGGTAGTTCATATTCGGATTTCTTATATGCAACCAACTAATGCTCGGAATTGGTTGAATTGACAGGCTTCCATCAACTTAAGATGTACCAAATTGTACGTTTGTTACCTTTACAGACGTTTGGACGAATCTTAAATAAAATAGGCAGGGGCGGATTAGAAGCGCATTATAATGTTATTCACCCCCCCCCCCCCCCCCCGATTCAAAATTCAACCTTTTATCCATTATGTACACTGATATATGGCATACACAATTTTGAAAGTTAGCAACTATTTTACTAAACTCTTAAATTACAACAAATATTTAGCTAAATAGTTATTACAATGAGCATAGTAGTACTTTTAAGTTTAGAAAATATTAACCGATCCTTTTTATTTCTTGGTTTTGGCTTAATGAAGTCTTGTATAATTTCTTCTAAACCGAGCGATTCAAATATCTCGCTTTCAATATTTAACCTTGCTAATGAAGATAATCTCTTATCTCCCGTAGTTGAATTCAACATATCTTTAATGCGTTTTAATACAGAAAATGATTTTTCTGATTCGCGATCCTTTCAGATTGGAATCGTCAAAAGCAGACGATAAGAAATGTATACCTATTCGGAAACACATCAATCATTTTACAACCAAGAATCCAGTTTCAGCGGACAAACCGTAGTATCATGGAATCTATATATAATCTTCATTCGAACGATTTGAAAACAACCTCTTTCTGCAATTTTACTCGTGGTACAAGTGCTTCAATTCTATTAGAAAATCGTTATTCAAATCGTTCAGGTAAACTTCTACATTATATGAGCTTTTGCTTGGTTTTCCAGATCGACACTCTCCGCGGTTAATAACTGAGTAAGAAAACCAAACAACTGCATAATGTGATCATAAGCTTTGCTTCGGTTAATCAATTCAGCTGGATGGTAGGTATACCCCCTCTGACAGCTGAGGCCCTGGTGTCCGGTGCTGCAGCATACCCTAGCGTTATGGATAGTAGTCTGTAGGATAAAAGTGTGAACACGTCTGCCAAGTTTTGGTTGATGCGTTCGAAAGTCGCGAGACATTCCCCAAATAGACAGACAGATAAATGCCAAGCGGTCAAGTTAAAACTGAAAACTAGTTTCGTTCGTTCAATTAACTTTCTTAACGCTTCCAGCGGTGACTCCACTAAGTTCACGAGCCGCGATTGGTTTTTCCTCAGCTAATGTAGTGGCAGTGGCGGCTTATCCATAATGCTAGGCTATGTTGCAGCACCGGACACCAGAGACTCAGGTGTCAGAGGGGGCACCATGCAGCTCTAAATCACAAAAACGTTTTGAAGATAATAAATGTGAAAAAAAAAAACAAAAAATGTACTCAATCCAAAATCATAAAAAGATGTGTGCTCAAAGTATTAAACTGGATTATTGACTGTAAAATGATTGATGTATTTACTGTACAAATATATACTGTACACTGCTTATCGTCTGCTTTTGACGATCTGAATAGCTAACTGCGAAACTGAAACATTACTTTCTGTATTAAAACGCATTAAATATAATGATGAGCTCAACTATGGGAGAAGAGACAGCAAGGTTGAATATTGAAAGCGAGATAAATTAAATCTTGCTCGATTTAGAAGAAATTATACAAGAATTCGTTAAGGCAAGATCAAGAAAAAATGGATCGATTAGTATTTTCTAAGCGTAAATACTACTACGCTCATTGTACTATTTAGCTAAATATTTGTTGTAATTTGAGAGTTTAATATAATAATTGTTACATTTCGAAATTGTGTATGCCATTTGTCAGTGTAAATAGGCCTAACGGATAAAAGTTTGAATTTTGAATCGGAGGAGGGGAGGCACCAGTCTGATGGCAGCATAGGGCACCATGGGCTTCTAATCCGCCCCTGTGTGGTGGATCATTCCGAAGAATCGAGCGTTACCCAAACATGTAAGATGCAGGGGCGACTTTACCATTTTGCCGCCCGTAGGTAGTATAAATTTTCTCCCTCCCGCAAATCTCTGTTGGGGGTTGGGGCGCGTTTACTGGTTTAATTCAATCTTCAGATTTTCCTTTACCATAAAATTTGTTCTTTATATAATATTTTTTCTCAATTTTTCTTAATATATTTCTATAGAACAATTTACATAACTATTCATTGTGTATATGGTCACCAAGTTGCAATAGTTAATCTTTAAAATAGGTTAGATGCCTGTTATTCCTTCATGCAACTTACTTTGGTCGCTAGGCACGACGCTTTTCAGGATCAAGGTCCCATCTTCAGGTGATGATCACTCGGGTCGAGCTCGTCAGTTCATAAAAACACATACATAAAAAACACCGAATTCAACAAACACTCACCCTGCGCGAGGGGACGATGCGCATCGTCGAAAAAGTAAACGCACTGGCCGTATACAGTCCAATGCAGAGATAAGTTGGTAGTATTCCTCATGTCTGTGCCAGTTTTTGTATCACAGTATCGAAGAGCGCGTTAGATTTGAACGACACCATATCTTTCAAAAGGCACTCCTTCTGTGACCTAGCCGCTTTATATATCTCATACTCTTCTAATGCATTTATATATCGGCCTTTTTTACAATAGTGTTATAACGTAAAAATTGAATGCTACTCAATTTTACGCAGGTTTTATATAGAATCATGATTAGTAATTGTTTATTAGACTAAGACATGCAAGTAATGTTGAGTTGAAGTACTGTTACAACCAAGCCTAGCGGTGTTTTTCAAAGAAACACACCCTTGTCGAGGCGCCTGTCTGACGGGGAGAAAACCATGCAACAAGTCACGTACAGGGTGAAGAATCATAAAATGTATTGTATTAAAAAAAGCAATAAAGTTTAAGTGAAATCGAGAGAAAGCTGAGTGTTCAGACAATACAGTCCGTTAGAATTTAGAGTGAGAGGTAAGAGCGAGCGAACCTTAGGTGGCGTCCCTCCCCCCTTAGTTGTATAAGTTTGGTACGCGCTGTCTTTTGGCGAATGAAAGAAAGCGTCACTTTTGAGCGGGTGAAATTAGCTAGTTGGGTTGGAGGAAATCAAACATCGCGGCACTTGAAACCAATGGGAACGCGATTTGTAAATATTGTGTGTGGGTAAGGATTGTGTGTGTATAAAAAACGTAGTTTGGAAATTTGTCGAGAGTCTACGGAGAACATTACTGCTATCAGACTCGTTACCGTGTATTAAGATTCTCATAACTAAAACTTGCGATAATTAGTATAAGTACAGTATTCGTGTCGTGCATTAATAGTCTTAAAACCGGTATTGCAGTGGAAGAAATATACTAAAATTAAAGTAATCATTATGATAAATATACTGTAACCTGGCGATAAAATATCGAACCTCATATCAACGATAATCTAACACGTGAATCGGGAAGTTACGAAGCGTTGAAGTGTATTCGGTATGAATTACTGATATTGCGACCACTCAGCTTAATAACATATTTACTAAGGTGTCAGAATAAACAGTAGTATACACTAGTTACATGCTGAATCAGTGAGTAGGTGTGAGCTGTGTAGTGAAGGTGAAACCGAAGTAATTAAAGTGTTAGTGTCAACGAGTGTCGACAACAGGATCGTCCGAATCGCCGACGAACGCAAAGCTCCAGGATCGCAGACTCCGAGGGAAGGAATCACCGACACAAACGGAATTCAACAAACAAGTAAAACAAAATTTGAACATTAAACTCATATTAATTTATGTATCTTTTGTAAATCTATTATTATTGGGAATTCAATCTGTCTAAGAACCTACTTTCAAATGAGAATTGATGAGAAGTTATAATTTCAATATTGTAGATCATTTAAGATTGTATGTAATTTGTAATGTGTTAATGAAGATTTTTATTAAAATTAGGAGTCATTCAATTCAATTGTGTTAATAATCATTTTGATACCCTGAGATAATTTTAAGAGTCGCCATCAAAGCAAGAGTTGAGAGCTTAGTATCAGTGAATTACACCTATCATTTTCTAGTTCTATACTGCGAGGGTGGTAGTGTATGGGTTTAAGATTAACAGAGAAGTCAGTGTAACTGTGATCACAATCAATCAGGTGTTGCGCGTAAGTCGATTTACTGTTTATTACATTCTTCATGGGCAGGTGTTTCTTGAACCTCTCTTCAAAACGTCTCCCGGTCTGGCCGATGTAAAACGTGTCGCAATCATCACACACAATTTTGTAAACGCCAGAGCGTGTCTCTACGCTTCTGTGTATCTTGGGGCGCAGTGCATTTTCAGTGTTATTTTTCGTCCTAAAGATAACTGCGATAGTGTATTTCTTAAATTGGTTTCTTATCATGTTAAGCAACAAAGATGTGTACTCCACCGATATATATCTGTCAGTATTATGCACCGCGCTGTTCGGAATTTGTGTTTTGTTCTTGTGCCTGGAAATAAGTTTATCTATTATATTAGCGTTATAAGCGTTGGATATGGCGATATGTTTTAAAGTGTTGACTTCATCAATGAAGCAATCTTGCTATAAGGGTACAGTAAAAAGTCTATGGACAAATGCATTGTATGCCGCCATTTTCTGGGACTGCAGGTGATACGAATGAGCGTGTATTGTGGTGTCAGTGGTAGTGAGCTTTCTGTAAATTTTAAATTTGAAAGAGTCCTGGGATTTAATAACGGTAAGGTCAAGAAAGTTCAGTTGGTTGTTCTCCTCTGTTTCAAGTGTAAATTGTATGCGTTTGTTAACACTGTTCAAGTAGTTTTTCAGAAGCTTAATTTGTCTTAATGTGCCATCAAAGACGATAAATGTGTCATCGACATACCTGTAATAGTAATAGGACACGATGTTTTTACGGTATTTATTACTACTAGAAAATAAATATTCACTTTCGAAAAAATTAAATAAAGGTCAGAAAGTATCCCGCTTAGAGGAGATCCCATGCTCAGGCCTTCCTTTTGGCTGTAGAATGTATTGTTGAAAGTGAAATAATTTTGGCGCAATATTTCTTTAAACAACATAATTAGCTCATTTACAGCCTGTGGGCTTAATGTGGCGTTGGCCATTAAGTTTGTTTTTAATATTTCAACAGTCTCATTAACGGGTACGTTTGTATACAGACTTACTATATCGAAGGAGGCTATCTTGTATTGTGGTTTCAAATTAACGTCTTTAATTTTACTCACGAAGTCAGAACTATTTATATAGCTATGATTATTATGAAATGTTGTATTATTTTTAATAATTTTCTGTAGTATTTTAATGGCTCTGTAGCATGGCGCCGTTGTAAAGTTAACCAATGGCCTAATGGGAATGTCATTTTTATGGATTTTTGGTTAGCCCGTAAGCAGCGGGGATTGTGCGTGGATCGGCTTCAAATAACGGCGTGTGCGCTCATCAAAAAGATTGGCACATTTATTAACAACAGCGTTCAGGTCTTTAACGTAACTCTTAGTGGGGTCGCCAGTCAATATGTCAATGTTATTGTTGGTTATGAAGTCCTGTACCTTGTTCACATATACATGTTTGTGTAGCAAGGCGGCAGTGTTACCCTTATCGGCTTTCAGTAATATAATATTATTGTCAATTATCTTCTTACGTAAGTTACTACGCGGTCGTTACGATATTTACGTTCGAGATGTTGTGTCTGTGTATTCATATTTAATAGCCTATTAAGTTTATATCTTTCTTGCCTAACATTATAAGAAAACAATTTAAGAAGTACAATATCGCAGTTATCTTTAGGACGCAAAATAACACTGAAATGCACTGCGCCCCAAGATACACAGAAGCGTAGAGACACGCTCTGGTGTTTACAAAATTGTGTGTGATGATTGCGACATGTTTTACATCGGCCAGACCGGGAGACGTTTTGAAGAGAGGTTCAAGGAACACCTGCCCATGAAGAACGTAATAAACAGTAAATCGGCTTACACGCAACACCTGATTGATTGTGATCATAGTTACACTGACTTCTCTGTTAATCTTAAACCCATACACTATTGTAAAAAAGGCAGATATATGAATGCATTAGAAGAGTATGAGATATATAAAGCGGCTAGGTCACAGAAGGAGTGCCTTTTGAACGATATGGTGTCGTTCAAATCTAACGCACTTTTCGATACTGTGATACAAAAACTGGCACAGACATGAGGAATACTACCAACTTATCTCTGCATTGGACTTTATACGGCCAGTGCGCGTTTACTTTTTCGACGATGCGCATCGTCACCTCGCGCAGTGTGAGTGTTTGTTGAATTCAGTGTTTTTATGAACTGACGAGCTCGACCCGAGTGATCATCACCTGAAGATGAGACCTTGATCCTGAAAAGCGTCGTGCCTAGCGACCAAAGTAAGTTGCATGAAGGAATAACAGGTATCTACCTACTTTAAAGATTAATTTACATAACGTACTAGGAATAGTACAATAAAACATTAAATAACTGTAGCAGTGTTTATTCCAAAACATTTTAACTGATGTTAGAACAACAATTAAATACAATTTTGTGTGCAAGTTGGTACAAGATTAAAAAGATAAAGGGAGTTGTAATAATAGCCTTAGAAATAATTTAACCTTACGTCTTCGAATGTAATTGAATTAATAGTTAAATAATTAATTAATATAATGTAAGTATCACATAGATAATGCATGTAAACGTAATTATGAAAAAACGATTAATTTTATATAGGCTACATATCAGAAGCAAATGACGAACTATTCTCTTTACGTAATAAGTCTAGTTACTAAACAATATATATATATATATATATACACACACTCACACACGGTATTTTAAAAGTTTCTTATCATATTGGGAGGAAATTGAGCGGCATTTACAACATCTCTAAGGTATAAAAACAACATAACGGCCGTCAAATTTCACCTATCCAAAATTTACCCTCCTCAAATTTTGCCGCCCGTAGCCAATTGCCTACTTTGCCTATGGATAAATCCGCCACTGGTAAGATGATTCTGTCGCTCATAACTTGGGACGGAATAAACGCAGGAAAAGGTGCCGGCAGTATCGTTCGATAAAGCCACGATATAAGTTGTTTATACTGTACGTTGTTGATGGGTTTTGTGTACTATCTTGACACGACATCGAAAGCATGGCCTGTCGAGACGATAAAAATAACTTATTGAACGAACGGAATAAGTTATCAGTTTTTACTCTGTTGTTTGTCATGGTTATGACTCACGAAAATTGTTGAATGCATCAACCGATTTTCGTAAAATTTGGCATGCCTTTTTACCGTGGCCGCCTCTAGTAGAAGGCCGGATTATTAAACGTGGCAACGTTGCGTCTGAGGCCTATAAGCATAGTGTAATACAATAACTAAAGTAAACATGTTATATTTTGATTTAATTCCATAGCATTACTAAAATCATGAGTAGGCCTGTTTATAGATAAATCTAAATTATAGGTCTGTGCGCACTTAGTATAGTATACATTAAAAGTTGAAGAAATTAGTTAATTAGTGTTAGGCCTAATGAATTAATATTGTTCGAATTATTGAATTCGTATCATATGAACGAGTTAGTTAATATATTTCTTAAATAATATAACAGTATTTTACATAATAAACTTTTAATTTTCAAAAAATGAAGAATTATAAAACTGCTGTTTTATAAACGACACGATTTGATTATTGAAATACATAAATTAAGAGATCGTCTAGTCAGCCTCAAATATCAGCTGGTTCCAGTGTTGCCTCGTTAATATTCCGGCCTTCTACTAGAGCCGGGCACGGTATGACTCATGGAAATTTAGTATGCGTTTTTACCGTACAGACTCGTATTATTTTCAGGCTTCGTCTTGCAAAAGTAGAGGGCGGTAGGCAAAACTGTGAGGGGTTAAAACTCTGAAAAAATCGCCAAAATCCGTGTGTGCGGTACCAAATTAAAAGGAATTTTAACCAAAATCTAAATATAGTGTTCATTTTTGAAAATTTCAAAATATTTTGACATAGGAATCTCAAACGTGGGTCAAAGTTTTGATAAAAACAAAAATCCGTGTAGGGTATCAAAGTGAATTTTAGCCAAACATTTCAATACAGTGATAGAAATTTCAAAATTTTAGAACACCAGGACGAAAAGTAAAAGACTAAATGCAATTCTAACCTAAATCCGAATGTGAAAATGCTTAACTTTAGGAGCACCACAGTGAACTCAAAATTTTAAGAAAATTGTAAAAGTCTATGTGAGGGATTAAGCTATATTCTATTAAAAAAGAAAACATATAAGGAATCAATTTTACGAAACTCTGTGCCAAAATGTGTAGTTTGTTATGAAACATAAATGCAATAAAATGTTATGAAGGTTAGATAGGAAAAGGAATGAGAACATCTGTCACGAGTTAGCTGTCCGACCAGTGAACGTCATGGTGAGAGAATATTGACAGAAATGGTTTGATCATATAGAACGTATGGATTAGTCAAGAATACCAAACGCACACGCAAAATACATGCCTAAAGGTAGAAGAAGTCAGGGACGGGGAGATCAGTTGTAACAACGGACGACGTAATTGATTTTGAACCTTACACTTGCAAAGAAGAAGAAGAAGAAGAACAAGAAGAAGAAGAAGAAGAAGAAGAAGAACAACAACAACAACAACAACAACAACAACAACAACAACAACAACAACAACAACAACAACAACAACAACAACAACAACATGTTATAACACAAAAAAAAAAAATTTCGAAAAGTTTTATTTTATAATTAGCAGTAAGGAATGTCGCTGAAAGCAATAACGAAGGGTGTATGTGTGGAAAACATATTTTGTAAGGGACAATAGGGGAACGAACAAGCACGCTGTAGTGACGGACAGGTCATAAATTTCTTAGGCTGCTACAACGCCTACCCTGTGAACAGAGTTCAATGCTCCCGGTACGTAGAACACCAGTTTTTTGTGAAAACACATTGATTCCATAGAAAACTACATACAATGTGTACAGAGCCATTAAAGGAGAAAAGGCTTAACAATGGTCAAGCATACATGTGTACGCCAGCTGTCAGGAGAAAGCGACGAAGGGTGGATTGATTTGAAGGACTCCAGCGGTCGATGACAGGGTTTTGACCTTACTTGGAAACGAAAGCGCAGAGAGTACGTCCAAAACTCAAGGATGGGGTGCTGCCTTGCAACTAAAAGAAAAAACCAACTTTCAAAGAAGGGTAGGCGAGGCCCTTGAACAACAATAGATAATAACGGCAGAGCGACGAAGTTAAGAAACAATGAAAATGGAAGAGAAACTCAGAGTTGTCACTGAAGATTTTAGAAAAAAACGACAGGTACAATTTATTGCTGCGTTGTCTGGAAATGACAACGACCTCAAAATATGAAGCAAGGGAAGAATCTGGTGGGGAACCAGAAGCCCTATCAGAGAACGCCTTTGAAAAAATAGGTGGTATTTGGACTTGGAGGGAAAAATATGAAACCAATAAGGACACGGCGTCGTTGGAATCAGGAGTCTGGTGGGAGATTTGGTAAGGAAAATATAGGAAGGAGACAGGAACTCGCTCGAGGAGTTCTAACAAAATTTCGGACGCGATCGGAGTGAAGTCCGTGACGAGAGAAATTAGCATTTTATCGAACTGAGAATAATTTGATACACAGTGTGAGAAGGTAGTTTTCGAACTTATAACAAAAATTAATACAGTCATTACAAGCAAACGAACTATGAAGTAGAGTCACACTATTAGCCTACCAGTGAACATTAACTGAAACAAATAGTAATCAGACAATAATGTAACTTCAGTGTATAAAAACACTTTACAACAATAACTTTTAAGAACGATTAACAACACAAATTACATTCATGAACACTTAATAACCAGACATACCGCAACAAAGGTGCGTAATAATAATTCAGGTTTGAAATAATTTACGATGTCGGTGTACAACGCTAACTTTTATTCATAAATTATAATCCGAATGCGTGGAGTTGGTGAGTGGAGTGAAGTGTCTGTGAGTGACATCGTGGAATTCATCCAGTGCCATCTATCATCTGGAGGAGTTATCTGCACGATTCTAGAACGATCGACATGGGGGAATCATCACCGCAACTACCGAGTGATTGGATATTCGAATACCAAGTATAGTAAAACATGTCTTAATTAATTTAGATCCACTGTCTGTCATCTCAAAGAATCCACACACACTAAAATTCAATAAAGTAATCGCAAAGGAATTAAAGAAATCGATTCTAAAGTTTGTGTAGAAGTAAAATTATCATTGTTTATCAGTTTGGAGTAATGTTTATTTCCAAGTTCTAAATGAATCCGTAATTACAAAATATAGTAACAACTTAAGAGATATTCATATTAAGAATTTATAAGATGAAGCTAAACATTATAAGTTACTTAAGTACTAAACGCAATTGATGAATGATCATGAATATGCAACCATTAGATTGAGTTTGGATAACTAATTTTATTAATGTATTATTTTGATATTTACAATTTAATAAGTATTTGATAGTTACAATTTAATGAGTATTCAATTTTATTAATGTATTATTGTTTGATATTTACGATTTAGCCATGAGTATTAAATTTTGGTAATGTGTTAATTTTATATATTTACAAGTACTAATGAGTACGTAGAATTTTGTGCTATCTTAATATTTACAAGTAATAGCAAACTAATGTGAATAAATTTAAGAGTTATCAGTAGAAATGAGCATTTATTATTTTAACCCTGAGATAAAGAGAATACACAGTAATTAATGTTAAATTGGCGTCCACACGCGGGACATTAAATAGATAATAACAAAATTTATTGTTAAAATGTTAGTGAGTACAAATAAAAACTCGATATGTTTAATAATTCGACAAAATTAATATTTCTCAACACTCCCTGTAAATTTTAAACCCTCTCGTCAAACCCCAAATTCCGTACATATTTTCAACCCTTCGTACTCGCATGGCATACCGCAATTAAAAAGGTTTGTACTCACACAACTAATTAGTCTAATTATTTAATTCAAATTATATGACTGCATTTTTACGGGCAAATTTGTTTTTTTTTTTAATTTTGAGATTTCCTTTTTATTTACCTCTCTGGTGGTGGGAATAAACTCCAACACCTCGCGCTGCTGGTGTTAAAAAAAAACACATAAATGTTTATTTTTAAATACCAGATTGTCTGCTCAATCAAGTAGGCTACGATATCCAACGCCTGCTGTGAAGTGGCGAATATTAATTTTATTTTAGACGCAAAGACGACAACAGTAATGATTAGGTGATACGTTTTGTTACAGCTGACTGTGCGGTTACCATGGCAACAGATTCGTTTGTTCTTTGTTCTTTAAGAAGCAGGCAAGAAAAAAATTCTGTACAATATTTTTTATTTTGAAGGAGAATCAGCTGGATAGGATATGTAGAAAGAATTGACAATCAAAGGCTTCACAAAAGGATAATGAATGGGCATATAAATGGGCGCAGAAGACGAGACAGCCCACGAAAACGATGGCAAGACGACGTGGAAGAAGACCTGACTAGGATGGGTGTCGGCTCGTGGAAGACCATACACATACACGAAGGGAGTGTATGTTAACCCCGGTATTTTTCTACATGGGGTTAGATAAGTTGGATGATTAGTTTTTTTTTTTCAAAAAACTAAAACTAGCTTTTTTTATCCTTTTACGAGTTAGTCCTGTCAAGTGTAGGTTATCGAAACGATATCAAGAGCTGAATTGTTAATGACCGATATCGGAGGGTTGAAAGGAAACTTATTAGAAGAATCTTCGGACCAGCATGTTGTAATGAAGGATCAGATCTAATCAAGAAATAGACTCCATTCTAAAACAGGGATGTATCGTCCGATTTATAAAGTCCTGAAGAATCAGCTGGATAGGACGTGTAGAAAGAATGAACAACCAAACACTCCCAAGAAGGATAATGAATGGGGCACATAGATGGGCGCAGAAGACAAGGCAGACGATCTGATCCTCTGGCAAAACGACGTGGAAGAAGACCTGACTAGGATGGCTCGTGGAAGACCAAGCCACATGATCGGACTATCTGGAGGCGGATCATTAGGGCCCAAGGTCCATCCTGGACTGTAGTGCCGAATAAATAAAAAAAAATTGTTATTTTGTGTTAAGGGGCTGCATGCACACCGCCATATTGAAATTCAAAGTCCATAAGAACAATGGATAGGATAAGATAATTACAATTGTGTTAATAATCATTTTGATACCCTGAGATAATTTTAAGAGTCGCCATCAAAGCAAGAGTTGAGAGCTTAGTATTAGTGAATTAACCTATCATTTTCTAGCTCTATACTGCGAGGGTGGTAGTGTATGGGTTTAAGATTAACAGAGAAGTCAGTGTAACTGTGATCACTATCAATCAGGTGTTGCGCGTAAGTCGATTTACTGTTTATTACATTCTTCATGGGCAGGTGTTCCTTCAACCTCTCTTCAGAACGTCTCCCGGTCTGGCGATGTAAAACATGTCGCAATCATCACACACAATTTTGTAAACGCCAGAGCGTGTCTCTACGCTTCTGTGTATCTTGGGGCGCAGTGCATTTTCAGTGTTATTTTTCGTCCTAAAGATAACTGCGATGGTGTATTTCTTAAATTGGTTTCTTATAATGTTAGGCAACAAAGATATAAACTTAATAGGCTATTAAATATGAATACACAGACACAACATCTCGAACGTAAATATCGTAACGACCGCGTAGTAATTAGTAACTTACGTAAGAAGATAATTGACAATAATATTATATTACTGAAAGCCGATAAGGGTAACACTGCCGCCTTGCTACACAAACATGTATATATGAACAAGGTACAGGACTTCATAACCAACAATAACATTGACATATTGACTGACGACCCCACTAAGAGTTACGTTAAAGACCTGAACGCTGTTGTTAATAAATGTAGCAATCTTTTTGATGAGCGCACACGCCGTTATTTGAAGCCGATACACGCACAAGCCCCGCTGCTTACGGGCTAACCAAAAATCCATAAAATTGACATTCCCATTAGGCCATTGGTTAACTTTACAACGGCGCCATGCTACAGAGCCACTAAAATACTACAGAAAATTATTAAAAATAATACAACATTTCATAATAATCATAGCGTTATAAATAGTTCTGACTTCGTGAGTAAAATTAAAGACGTTAATTTGAAACCACAATACAAGATAGCCTCCTTCGATATAGTAAGTCTGTATACAAATGTACCCGTTAATGAGACTGTTGAAATATTAAAAACAAACTTAATGGCCAACGCCACATTAAGCCCACAGGCTGTAAATGAGCTAATTATGTTGTTTAAAGAAATATTGCGCCAAAAGTATTTCACTTTCAACGATACATTCTACAGCCAAAAGGAAGGCCTGAGCATGGGATCTCCTCTAAGCAGGATACTTTCTGACCTTTATCTTAATTTTTTCGAAAGTGAATATTTATTTTCTAGTAGTAATAAATACCGTAAAAACATCGCGTCATATTACTATTACAGGTATGTCGATGACACATTTATCGTCTTTGATGGCACATTAAGACAAATTAAGCTTCTGAAAAACTACTTGAACAGTGTTAACAAACGCATACAATTCACACTTGAAACAGAGGAGAACAACCAACTGAATTATTAAATCCCAGGACTCTTTCAAATTTAAAATTTACAGAAAGCTCACTACCACTGACACCACAATACACGCTCATTCGTATCACCCGTGGTCCCAGAAAATGGCGGCGTACAATGCATTTGTCCATAGACGTTTTACTGTACCCTTAGAGCAAGATTGCTTCATTAATGAAGTCAACACTTTAAAACATATCGCCATATCCAACGCTTATAACGCTAATATAATAGATAAACTTATTTCCAGGCACAAGAACAAAACTCAAATTCCGAACAGCGCGGTGCATAATACTGACAGATATATGTCGGTGGAGTACACATCTTTGTTGCCTAACATGATAAGAAACCAATTTAAGAAATACAATATCGCAGTTATCTTTAGGACGAAAAATAACACTGAAAATGCACTGCGCCCCAAGATACACAGAAGCGTAGAGACACGCTCTGGCGTTTGCAAAATTGTGTGTGATGATTGCGACATGTTTTACATCGCCAGACCGGGAGACGTTCTGAAGAGAGGTTGAAGGAACACCTGCCCATGAAGAATGTAATAAACAGTAAATCGGCTTACACGCAACACCTGATTGATTGTGATCATAGTTACACTGACTTCTCTGTTAATCTTAAACCCATACACTACCACCCTCGCAGTATAGAGCTAGAAAATGATAGGTTAATTCACTAATACTAAGCTCTCAACTCCTGCTTTGATGGCGACTATTAAAATTATCTCAGGGTATCAAAATGATTATTAACACAATTGAATTGAATGACTCCTAATTTTAATAAAAATCTTCATTAACACATTACAAATTACATACAATCTTAAATGATCAACAATATTGAAATTATAACTTCTCATCAATTCTCATTTGAAAGTAGGTTCTTAGACAGATTGAATTGCCAATAGTAATAGTTTTACAAAAGATACATGAATTAATATTAGTTTAATGTTCAAATTTTGCTTACTTGTTTGTTGAATTCCGTTTGTGTCGGTGATTCCTTCCCTCGGAGTCTGCGATCCTGGAGTTTTGCGTTCGTCGGCGATTCGGACGATCCTGTTGTCGACACTCGTTGACACTAACACTTTAATTACTTCGGTTTCACCTTCACTACACAGCTCGCATCTACTTACTGATTCAGCATGTAACTAGTGTATACTACTGTTTATTCTGACACCTTAGTAAATATGTTATTAAGCTGAGTGCTCGCAATATCAGTAATTCATACCGAATACACTTCAACGCTTCGTAACTTCCCGATTCACGTGTTAGATTATCGTTGATATGAGGTTCGATAGTTTATCGCCAGGTTACAGTATATTTATCATAATGATTACTTTAATTTTATTATATTTCTTCCACTGCAATACCGGTTTTAAGACTATTAATGCACGACACGAATACTGTACTTATACTAATTATCGCAAGTTTTAGTTATGAAAATCTTAATACGCGGTAACGAGACTGATAGCAGTAATGTTCTCCGTAGACTCTCGACAAATTTCCAAACTACGTTTTTTATACACACACAATCCTTACCCACACACAATATTTACAAATCGCGTTCCCATTGGTTTCAAGTGCCGCGATGTTTGATTTCCTCCAACCCAACTAGCTAATTTCACCCGCTCAAAAGTGACGCTTTCTTTCATTCGCCAAAAGACAGCGCGTACCAAACTTATACAACTAAGGGGGGAGGGACGCCACCTAAGGTTCGCTCGCTCTTACCTCTCACTCTAAATTCTAACGGACTGTATTGTCTGAACACTCAGCTTTCTCTCGATTTCACTTAAACTTTATTGCTTTTTTTAATACAATACATTTTATGATTCTTCACCCTGTACGTGACTTGTTGTATGGTTTTCTCCCCGTCAGACAGGCGCCTCGACAAGGGTGTGTTTCTTTGAAAAACACCGCTAGGCTAGGTACTAACAGTACTTCAACTCAACATTACTTGCATGTATTAGTCTAATAAACAATTACTAATCATGATTCTATATAAAACCTGCGTAAAATTGAGTAGCATTCAATTTTTACGTTATAAGACTATTGTAAAAAAGGCCGATATATAAATGCATTAGAAGAGTATGAGATATATGAAGCGGCTCACAGAAGGAGTGCCTTTTGAACGATATGGTGTCGTTCAAATCTAACGCGCTCTTCGATACTGTGATACAAAAACTGGCACAGACATGAGGAATACTACCAACTTATCTCTGCATTGGACTTTATACGGCCAGTGCGCGTTTACTTTTTCGACGATGGGCATCGTCCCCTCGCGCAGTATGAGTGTTTGTTGAATTCAGTGTTTTTTATGTATGTGTTTTTATGAACTGACGAGCTCGACCCGAGTGATCATCACCTGAAGATGGGACCTTGATCCTGAAAAGCGTCGTGCCTAGCGACCAAAGTAAGTTGCATGAAGGAATAACAAGCATCTAACCTATTTTAAAGATTAAATATTGCAACTTGGTGACCATATACACAATGAATAGTTATGTAAATTGTTCTATAGAAATGTATTAAGAAAGAAAAATTGAGAAAAAATATTATATAAAGAACAAATTTTATGGTAACTGAAAATCTGAAGATTGAATTAAACCCGTAAACGCGCCCCAACCCCCAACAGAGATTTGCGGGAGGAGGCAAATTTATACTGCCTACGGGCGGCAAAATGGTAAATTCGCCCCTGCATCTTACATGTTTGGGTGACGCACGATTCTTCGGAATGATCCACCACACAGGGGCGGATTAGAAGCCCATGGTGCCCTATGCTGCCATCAGACTGGTGCCTCCCCCCCCCGATTCAAAATTCAAACTTTTATCCGTTAGGCCTATTTACACTGATAAATGGCATACACAATTTCGAAATGTAACAATTATTATATTAAACTCTCAAATTACAACAAATATTTAACTAAATAGTGATTACAATGACTGTAGTAGTACTTACGCTTAGAAAATACTAATCGATCCATTTTTTTCTTGATTTTGCCTTAACGAAGTCTTGTATAATTTCTTCTAAATCGAGCAAGATTTAATTTATCTCGCTTTTAATATTCAACCTTGCTGTCTCTTCTCCCATAGTTGAGCTCATCATTATATTTAATGCGTTTTAATACAGAAAGTAATGTTTCAGTTTCGCAGTTAGCTACTCAGATAGTCAAAAGCAGACGATAAGATATACGTCAAGTGTCTAATTCGGTGTAAGAAATAGTAGCTCGACCTACTTTGTATAATAGAAATCCTTGTATAATAGAAACAAATTATTTTGTTTAGGCAAAAGTGATTATAATTTATAAATGCAGAAGAATATGGTATAAATCTTTTGACGTGCAAGAAATATTATACTGCTGTAAATGCATTGTGTAGATTTGTTGTGTCTGAAACGATCCATCAGAGTAAATTTGTTTACAATGTTTTATGAGACAAAACATTATTACGTAACACATGACCTAGATTTATACTCTTTGCAAAAACCCAATTAGGTTAAGGTAATTGTACACTTTTAAGTATAGAATTAAAGACAAATAAGGGCAATTGACTGGTTGGTTCCACCTCTACTGAATGATAATTACAAGAATTTTTCCTCAAAATAGACCTATTGACAAATAGTTGCACTATCATTATACGTCTACTAAACTTAATAGCAATGTGCACTGTGTTCACCTTCAATTTGTTGGTATCAAAATTCGCACGGATCGTATGACCTTGTTTTCTACGGTTTGCAAAAACCAGATATTTTAAGGCTCCCAAACTTTTCAGTCCGCGGATTCCCCCCCAAAAAAAAATTAAAAATTCACGGCCTCCGTCTGTTATAAAATAAAACAAACAGTAAGTATGATACAAACTCTTATATTTTAGTTAAAACATATTACAATCAAAATTCTTTTAACTTGCAAAATTATAATATTAATTATATCAAACATAGTTTAATGTGAACAATAAAGCTGCTTTTGAACAATTATCTCTCCAATATTGGATTTAATGTCTGATGATAATTTCAATATTAAGTCACTCTTGCCATCAAGTTTACTTCTTAACTATGACTTTAACTACGTGATCTGGGAAAATGCGGTTTCACACAAATAAGTAGAGGTAAACACAGTTAAACAATTCAAACTTGCTTTTTTTGCGAGTCCAGGGTAGTCATTCATTACATATAACCATAAGTCAGCTACCTGTAATTGCGAAAACTGTAACTTTAATGAACTGTTAGTCGAACGTTCTACCAACGAATCTTCTTCCTGTAGTGTGAGAGAGAGGTTAGTTGACAGCCCATCGCAAATGGATTCCTTATTCACATGTCAC
Source organism: Magicicada septendecula (assembly GCA_034769895.1). Taxonomy (NCBI): domain Eukaryota; kingdom Metazoa; phylum Arthropoda; class Insecta; order Hemiptera; family Cicadidae; genus Magicicada; species Magicicada septendecula. The sequence goes on from CM068372.1 coordinate 38,916,589, forward strand.
TATCATCCGTCACTGGAAAATATTCCCTTAGTTGCAAGTGCAGTTGCTCCACATGAGACTTAATAACGTTAAGGATCTCCTTTGGAACACTTCCTCTAAACATCTGTACAAAATCTGCCATGGAAGGTAATTTTTCGAAGATTTCAGAGTTTAAGCTCTGAATCCACAGCCTAAATTTTTTTAACATGCCCTCGGTTTTATCTCGAACCTGGAAAACAGTTATACTAGATTCCTGCACGCTTAAAGTGAGTCCATTCAGATGACTGAAGATATCAGCAAGGCATTATCATGCCTAATATCATGGATATTAGCTTCAAAATCCAGTCTTTAAGGTCGAAGTTGGAATAAAATGAAAAGAGCTTTACTTCATCCCTCAGTAAAAAAAAAAATACTGGAATCTTCTACTAATTGTTTTTAGATTCTAACTTTTAGATTTTAGAGATAAAAAATCGGAGAAATCTTTAACCGGATATTCTATTGTTTTTTAAAGTGCCCACGGACCCCACTTTGGGAACCACTGTTTTAAGGTAATTGTACACTTTCTTATAACTTTAATTAAGTTACACTTGTACATTTTAATTGTAACTCTTTACTATTGAATTAAAGGCAGTTAATGGTAATTGACTGGTTCTGCCTCTGAATGTGGATTACAAAATTGTCCATCCGGAATTAGATGTGTTTATAAAAATCTGTATTATCATTATTCTCATACGTCTACCAATAATAATAGAAAAATCTGTTCCACTCCAATTTTGTCGTATTAAAATGTTTATAATTCTCTACTTCGGGCCATTTCAATATTAAAATTATATTATAAAATATATTAGATAAACTGTTATAAATTATATTTATAACTAATTGACCTATCAACCAATCAACAAAATAATTAACTAATCAATTTACGGGATCGATTACTAATCGATAATGGGTTGGCACAAATTAAAAATTAGCGACCAATTACTAATTAGTCAATTACATTGTCTACTTGACTAATTAATTTATAACTAAATTATATTTACTGTTATGTTATAAATGTATAAACAAATTATATTTTAAACTGTTTTAACTATCATTAACATTGTGTATTTTATAAACGAAGTAAAAAGAATAAATGATCACGGTACCGTATTCGATTGTTCCTTTAAAAATATGTCATTAAAATCAGAAATAAAAAAAGGACTTCGATCAGGTTTTGTATTCGAGTGTGAGATGTGCAGAAAAATAGATACGGCTTGGACTGAGCCTGAAATTAGTGGGTACGTCAATATAAACACTTCAGCTGTGGCAGGAACAATTAGTGCAGGAGGGGGCTACGCCACTTTACAATAAATAATGGGTGCTATGGATGTACGTTGTATGAGCAACAGAACATACGACGAACACCACACAATTGTTTCCGAGGGATGTGAAATTTCTGCTCTTAAAAAATGAAGAAAGCTGCAGAGGAAGAGATCGCGTTAGCGAGACAACGTGGTGACGTCGATAAGTACAATTGCCCTCTTCTAACTGTTGTCGCTGATGGCAGTTGGCCCAAGAGATCTTACCATTCAAACTACAGATCTGCATCTGGGGTGGTAAGTTTAGAAATATTATTGCATCACTTATAGTGGGAATGGTCGAGTTGCGCCGATGGTCAGAAAGCAATATACTCGTCGAATTCTGCCGACTGGTATATTTACATCGAACGTCAGTAATTATTATAAAGTTACATTGATTAAAAACCATTTACTTTTACAATAATTTTTTCATACTTTCGACTTGTGTTGATAAAAATGGCAGAAAACAAGAATAACCTTTGAAAACCAGTTAAGTCAAGTCTCAAGTAGGTTGTAACCTTGCCAGTCTGCGCTTTTTAGGTTTTGTTTTACTTTTTAAATGCACTTTTATTCCGTCTTCAGATTTGCGAACGAATTCCACCGATTAGTTATCTAGTCCCAATGTGAGTGTGGGGGGGGGGTGCTATGATTTTCAAGTTATTTAACGCAGATCGTAAAAGTCACTTTTTTGCGAAAGAGGAGGAGAATGTTTCTTTTTTCTGTATCAAAATCCCTTCGAAATGGTCGAATGTCATGAAGCGTGATCCTTGAACGCTTGCAGCAGCTGAGGATGTTTCAATCACAAGTTTCGTGGGCCCTTCTACAAATTAGTTGACCATTGGCTGACACCCACAGGATTATACCTACCTTTAACCTGCATATCGGCGCAACTCGACACTACACTTTACAGTTTCTACTGATTACAAAATTTTTCTTTTCCGAATACAGTAGGATATTCAATTGGTAAAAATTATACAGTGAAACTTGGTTAATTCAATGTTGCATAATTCAGATTTTTGAATAATTTGAACCTTTTTGGCTTCCTAGAATTCTTTGATTTCGAAGTGTATTAGAGACGTTTGTGGTTATTTAATACAAAATGGTTTACAAAAATGTAACGATTTCCTTTAACCAGACCTCATCAACAAAGAAATCCTGGCTGCAGCCTAGCTCAATTCTATATACTCCCGGGGAATAATTACTGCCTGCTATAATTTCTGTTCTACAGCACGCGAGACAAGAGAAATACAAACGGAAAATATTTCGGTTACTGAAAATACAGGCCGATCACGTAAACCTGCCTAAATAAATAAGACATACAAAACAAATGCATAAAGAAATAGTACAATCTTATCAGCAATACAAAAAGCAGAGAAATGTAAAGCTCTGTCTTTGAACCATTTTGTAAAACTCAGTACCGCAAAGAAGCTACCTAGAGACCAGGAGTACCTTCGTTTTGGTGCTCGAACGGTTCACATTCCAAGCCTCTTCAGTTACTTGGACAACTGTGTAGCGGTCTTCATCAATAAATTCCAGTTAAAACAGTTTAAAATATAATTTGTTTATACATTTATAACATAACAGTAAATATAATTTAGTAATAAATTAATTAGTCAATTAGACAATTTAATTAACTAATTAGTAATTGGTCGCTAATTTTTAATTTGTGCCAACCCATTATCGATTAGTAATCGATCCCGTAAATTGATTCGTTAATTATTTTGTTGATTGGTTGATAGGTCAATTAGTTATAAATATAATTTATAACAGTTTATCTAATATATTTTATAATATAATTTTAATATTGAAATGGCCCGAAGTAGAGAATTATAAATATTTTAATACGAAAAAATTTGAGTGGAACAGATTTTTCTATTACTATTGGTAGACGTTGTGAGAATAATGATAATACAGATTTTTATGAACATATCTAATTCCGGAAGGAAAATTTTGTAATCCACATTCAGAGGCAGAACCAGTCAATTACCATTAACTGCCTTTAATTCAATAGTAAAGAGTTACAATTAAAATGTACCACAAGTGTAACTTAATTAAAGTTATAAGAAAGTGTACAATTATCTTAAAACAGTGGTTCCCAAAGTGGGGTCCGTGGGCACTTTAAAAAACAATAGAATATCCGGTTAAAGATTTCTCCGATTTTTTATCTCTAAAATCTAAAAGTTAGAATCTAAAAACAATTAGTAGAAGATTCCAGTATTTTTTTTTACTGAGGGATGAAGTAAAGCTCTTTTCATTTTATTCCAACTTCGACCTTAAAGACTGGATTTTGAAGCTAATATCCATGACATTAGGCATGATAATGCCTTGCTGATATCTTCAGTCATCTGAATGGACTCACTTTAAGCGTGCAGGAATCTAGTATAACTGTTTTCCAGGTTCGAGATAAAACCGAGGGCATGTTAAAAAAATTTAGGCTGTGGATTCAGAGGTTAAACTCTGAAATCTTCGAAATTTACCATCCATGGCAGATTTTGTACAGATGTTTAGAGGAAGTGTTCCAAAGGAGATCCTTAACGTTATTAAGTCTCATGTGGAGCAACTGCACTTGCAACTAAGGGAATATTTTCCAGTGACGGATGATAGTGACATGTGAATAAGGAATCCATTTGCGATGGGCTGTCAACTAACCTCTCTCTCACACTACAGGAAGAAGATTCGTTGGTAGAACGTTCGACTAACAGTTCATTAAAGTTACAGTTTTCGCAATTACAGATAGCTGACTTATGGTTATATGTAATGAATGACTACCCTGGACTCGCAAAAAGTTTGAATTTTATTGTTTAACTGTGTTTTCCTCTACTTATTTGTGTGAAACCGCATTTTCCCAGATCACGTAGTTAAAGTCATAGTTAAGAAGTAAACTTGATGGCAAGAGTGACTTAATATTGAAATTATCATCAGACATTAAATCCAATATTGGAGAGATAATTGTTCAAAAGCAGCTTTATTGTTCACATTAAACTATGTTTGATATAATTAATATTATAATTTTGCAAGTTAAAAGAATTTTGATTATAATATGTTTTAACTAAAATATAAGAGTTTGTATCATACTTACTGTTTGTTTTATTTTATAACAGACGGGGGCCGTGAATTTTTTAATTTTTGGGGGGGGGGAATCCGCGGACTGAAAAGTTTGGGAGCCTTAAAATATCTGGTTTTTGCAAACCGTAGAGAACAAGGTCATACGATACGTGCGAATTTTGATACAGTACCAACAAATTGAAGGTGAACACAGTGCACATTGCTATTAAGTTTAGTAGACGTATAATGATAGTGCAAGTATTTGTCAATAGATCTATTTTGAGGAAAAATTCTTGTATTTATCATTCAGTAGAGGTGGAACCAACCAGTCAATTACCCTTATTTGTCTTTAGTTCTATACTTAAAAGTGTACAATTACCTTAACCTAATTGGGTTTTTGCAAAGAGTATAAATCTAGGTCATGTGTTACGTAATAATGTTTTGTCTCATAAAACGTTGTAAACAAATTTACTCTGATGGATCGTTTCAGACACAACAAATCTACACAATGCATTTACAGCAGTATAATATTTCTTGCACGTCAAAAGATTTATACCATATTCTTCTACATTTATAAATTATAATCACTTTTGCCTAAACGAAATAATTTGTTTCTATTATACAAGGATTTCTATTATACAAAGTGGGTCGAGCTACTATTTCTTACACCGAATTAGACACTTGACGTATATAAAAGTTTATTTAATACAACTTTTCAGTGCACTTCTCTATGGGTCTGAGAACTGCACTTTAACGAAGTTTCAGGCCAGTTCTATTTAAGCTGCCGAAATGAGTTTTCTCATTTTGTTTTTTTGTTTTCTTAGTCGATCGCTTTAAGAAAACAAAACTCATGATTTGACAAAACATAACGTTTAATAAGTACGTAGAATGATTGTAACAGATTTACACTTAGTGACAATATCAAACACGTAAATTCAGCGCAACTGAAAGCAAACAAAAATAAGCAATGTTGTGACGTTCCAACATCTTCTTCATTCATAAAAGTACTAAACCTACACTTAAAATACTGTACATAATGAATTTATTTATACATTTGTATTTAAGCCTAAACTAACGAACCTAACTTTGCCCACGAAAACGTCACGAATTTGTTTGCGCAAAAGTGGTGCAGTTAAATAAGAAGACATATTTACGAACTGTGTTGGAACCGTATACATGGAGTACATAAACATGCCGAAATCATTACAAATATAGTGATGGACGCGAAAAAGTTAAAACCTTAAATGGGTTTTAGCGACAAAAAAGTATATCAGCGACAAATTATGCGGGCTTATTGTATCATATTATAATAAAAAAAATGTTAGGCCAACCTTGACAAAGTAGATCTAGCAGCTCAAACTAGTTGTGTGAAGCATTCTGTCCCCTTTGGTGTGATTTCCCAATTACTGCAGATTTGAAGTATGGACACTTGAGCTGACTTTGACAAAACAAGAATAAAAGAGTAGAAACATATGAGAAAAAAATTTAAAAAATATATAAGAAGGAAAACAGGGCGCGTATTTACAACAGCAGAAAGAATAGAATCCAGACAGTTGCTATGGTATGGTCACGTAATGAGGATGGAGGAGAAGCGATGGTCAAAGAAAGCATTGACTTACATACCACAAAACAGGAGAAGAAAAGGAAGACTTATAACACAATGGAGAACAGGAATTAGGAAAAGCATGAGATATCGAGCTATTGAAGATGATGACTGGAAGGATATGGGGAAATGGCGATCGAAATGCGGGATGCAGCATAGACTGTAGGACCCCCGCTAATAAAAAAAAATATACAACACAAAAATTATTTTGAAATAAATTAAATGTTTTTTAATTATATAAATACCGAAATTATAGTTATCTGAGGAAGATGAATAATATCATTTTCAATATTCTCATCTCGATGTTTGTAGAGGAAGACCTGCTTCTACTGTCGTTTATAAAATTTAAACCTGTTTGAAGTTAATATTTCAAAGACATCATATATTTTGTTCAAAAACGATGAATAACCACATTTCCATCACCTTAATATAGATATAGGATCAAACAGATCAGTATTCTGACTAGCAGGAAATAAAATATTTTGAAATTGAGTTTTCTTTTTAGGGAAGGATATTGTTGTCAGCATCTAAAATGACGGCGTTCAATTTTTAACACACGTGATTGATGTTTCTCTAATTTCCTTGACCTAATTTAATTCGCTTTCTGTTAGCGAGCAAAAATCTTAGACACACAAGAGCACACACACACACACACACACACACACAAAAGCAAACTCAAATAATTTATAAGATTCTATTATCGCTTCCGCGTGTGTATGTCAGCTTACAATGGTAGGCCTACTACATAAATATGAACAAATTATACCCAGAGTATATGAGATCTTTTTACAGTATACTGCAAATTATCAACAACTACTCACTTGAGCCGTGTTTTACGTCAACATTTTTAGTGCTCCTCAGAAAGACGTAAGTAATATAAGCTATATTTATATACGCATATGTTCCTAACTAGACACATCATGTACACGTACCTATATGTTTTAAAGCTCGTAAATCCTTTAAGTCTAACCTAACCTAACACGACTACACACAAAAATATGCTTTTTTTGAGATTTTTGCGGGTGTTATATGTCTTTTTCACGGGTTGAGTTTCACGTTGTGTTTTTCTGTTTACCGCAACGATTTGACAGATCCCATTTCTGCCATCTTCAGCAGATTTCATGTCGGTTATTTAAGATGGAGCAAATGCGCATGTAGTCCGGGCCTAACCGGTATTTATTGGCGATTTGAAAAGTTCGCGACCTACCATAGAAACGAATGTGTTGCGTTTCTGTTTTTTACCGCACCGTGGCGCCACGTTCGCCCCACGAACAGCAGTGAAGCGTCAAGTCATTACCCCGTCACTTACCCCGTTGAGGAAGTCCGATTCTTCTAGGCCCTCAAAATAACCGTTTACTGCCGCTTTCAGCTCGTCATCTGAGGAAAATCGCTTACCCCCGAATTTTGTTTGAGGTTTGGGAATAGATAAAAGTCAGGTGGCGCTAAATCAGGTGAATAAGGCGGATGGTGCAACAGATCGTACTTCAAATCGGCGATTTTTGCCATAGACACAACGCATAATGAAAGGGCGTGTATTATACTGATGGAAAATGGTCTTCTTTGATAAATCTGGTCTTTTTTCTCAAATTTTTACATTTAACTGGCCCAAAAAGTTAGCGTAGTACTCTCCATTTATCGTTTGACCCTTTTCAAGGCTCTCTAGTAACAATACCCTCTTAGCATCCCAGAAAAATGGATCCATACACTTTCCAGCCGACAAAATTCATTTTACCGTTTTTGGAGGTGGCGGATCACTATTCATCCATTGTTTCGACAGTTTTGTTTCTAGAGTGAAGTAATGGACTCAAGTTTCATCACTTGTTACAAATCTAGGAATAAAATCTTTCGGATTTTTCTTAAAACGTTCCAAACATTCCTGAGAATCATGCATTCGCATGCGTTTTTGGTCAGTTGTCAACAAACGCGGCACCCATCTTGCAGACAGCTTTTCCATACCTAATTCCTCAGTAAGAATGTAATGTACCCTTTCATCTGAGATACCCACAGTCTTAGCAATTTCAGACACCTCCAAACGGCGATCTTCCGAAACAATATTTGTAATTTATTGATGATTTCTGGTTTAGTGGCACTTTTCGGACGCCCAGTCCTTCCAAACTTACACGACCATGTATAAATTCAGTAGGCCATTTTTTTCACTGTAGTAAATGAAGGTCCAGCGTCACCCAACACATTCTTTATCTCATTAAAAATTTCTGTTGGCGTTAAACCTTTCTTAACAAAAAATTTGGTGTTCAGATTTCTCAATTTTCAGTGTTGCTGTGAGATAACCTTATTTTTACAGCTGTTTCTCGGCAACAATGACTTGACCCGAATTGACGCTTCACAGCTGTTCGTGGGACGAACGTGGCGCCACGATGCGGTAAAAACAGGAACACCAAACATTCGTTTATATGGTAGGCCGTTTTTCAAATCGCCCTCGTATATTGAAGTGTGAGTTGTAGGATATGTGATTATATCCTCGAACTCGTGTCTGTTAGGCTGTTGGTTTGTCTTCTAGTTGTGTCTCCAGACTGTTGAAAGTATAACGTACCACATTGCAGGCTGAATGAAGTTGCAGGATATAATTCATTTTCTTTAGAGCGCCAGGTGCTTTTTTTTCAAATTTGAATGGCCTCTCACACGATGCGTTTATGCACACTTTTGTGACAGTCAGTAGTTTCACTCCACCTAACTGGTTTTAATCTGTAATACAGTCTCGTCTGTATGCTAGGCTAACGCAGATGATCACAGGCTTTTGTGCTCTGTGACGCGCTGGCTGCTTATTAGTCGGTTTGTCAAACCTATGTAGGAGTGGATGCATTCATCCAAGCGTACTTCATATACATCTTGTACGTCTAGGGGTTTCTGCTTTTCGGAATTTTAGCAACTCATCACGGTGTCTAGGCCGAGATGTCGTGTTTCTATAGAATTCTACCGATCCAGTGTGTAGTGCTTCTAATGTATGGTACTGTGAGAATGGATACCTTGTCAAGGAAATCAACAGAGAACAAGACACCAAGAAAAAATCGACTCAAAAAAGAACCAAACATTTATCGTCTTTCGTTACTGTGACTGACTGACGTACATCTTGTCAACAGTTTCGAAGTACTTTCGAAGTACGAAGTACCCGCACCCGCGCCAATCCCCTTCCTCCACACACCACCCCCACTATACCTCCATACAATAACCGTTACTAAATACTGGCAGTCTGTCTCAAAGCTGAGGAAGGCGAATACGACGCCGAAACGCGTTCAACGAGAAGAAAAAACAGTAAGTTCACAAGTAAAAGTTTCATTTTTAGATAAAGAATTATTCATAATGGAAATTACGCAAGACCACGGCTTAACAGCCTGCATAATAATTTAAATAATTATGACACCGGACGTGAAAGCCTAAGAAATATACTCCTCGTCTATTACAAAGTCTGTCACGGTCGGAGTCAACATTATTAACATTAAAAACGGCCAGGCTGTTTGGCCGCGGTAGATTGCTTACAAGCAGGACTTGAATTCAGGGGGAACTCGTCGGAAAGGCGTTCCGGAACCTCTTGGATACAAAAAATAAATTACCGAAAAAATATATGAAAATAAAAACCTAATTATTACAAAAACTTACTATTACTTTTTAAATTGTACTCCTCATCAGCCTCATTATAAATCTAATAATAATAATGGCTCCCATGTATACCACCGAAGTAGTTTAGTAGTAGGGAGGGTAGGCTGCCTAATGTGAGCCGTACGGCATACAAGGAAGGCAGTGTGGCCAGCACTACGCTTCAGCCGCCCATTATTATCCCCGGGATTTTATCCCAGGTACTCATTTTCAACAGGCTGAGTCGACCTGGGGGCTGAAAAACGCACCTTGATTTTATGGTGCGGGCCCGGGAATTGAACCCGGGACCTCTAGATTCGTAGCCAGGTGCCTTACCCACTGGTCTACTGAGCCGCAAAATCTAAACATATATCAAAACTAAACACCAAACCAAACTAATCTTTACCTTAACTACTATCGTTCAAAAAATATCCCAATAGCCTATGGAAAAAATGAAACAAAAAACTTTCTTCAAAATTGAAACTATATGAAAGGCAACTAATGTTAGTAAAACAGGATTTAATGTTAGTAAGGGCCTGAAGCAGGGATGTTGTCTCTCACCGACGCTTTTTAATATATACCTGGAACAAGCCCTCAAAACCTGGAAAAAGAAATGCCACAGAATGGGGTTACCTCTAATTGACAACACAGTGTACACACTGTGTTTCGCTGACGACCAAGTCGTGGTAGCGCAGGACTATCACGACATGGAATACATGACACGAAAACTTATAGAGTAATATAAGTTATGGGGCCTTGAAATAAACACAAAGAAAACGGAGTATGTGTGCATTGGTGGGGAGCAGAAGAATTTAATTTTAGAAGACGAAGAAGAAATAATAAATTGCAGTAGCTATAAATATCTAGGAACAGCAGTTACACAAGATGGTAGTCTAGATAAAGCGATAAGAGAAAGAAATAACTTGGGAAGAAAATCAATAGCATTGCTGAACAACATATTGTGGGAGCAACAAATATCAAAACAAAATAAACATCGTATATATTCAATGCAATTGTGAAACGAATTACGTCTTACGGGTGTGAAATATGGCCAATAACACAAAGAACAGAAAAGTTGTTGGAGGCTACTGAGATGGATTATTGGCGAAGAGCGGCAGGGAGGTCAAAACTGGAAAAAGTAAGAAACGTCAGAATCCGGGAGATAATGGGGGTACAGTGTTCTATTATTGACGACATAAAAACAAAACAGCTAAGATGGTTTGGACATGTGCAAAGAATGCCGGATAATCGACTCCCCAAGCAAATTTTGGGATGGACACCATACGGTCGTAGACGAAGAGGAAGACCTAGGTTGAGTTGGAGAGAAGGCATCAATCGGGCAATGAGAGACCGGGAATTGGAAGAAGAATCTTGGTTGGATCGAGGCCAGTGGAGACTAGGGATCGGAAGACGTAGGATAACGTTATGAACAGATTTATATATATATATATATATATATATATATATATATATATATATATGAATGGCAAATAATTAGAAGCTTACGAGAATATGCGCATTCCAGAATTTTTTAGGAAACTTTTAGAGTTTAATAGAGGTTCCGGGATGACGCCATCATGAGTGACGTTTTCGATTGTCGTGCGGCTAACCTGACGATTAAACTCTTTAGAAGTATCAGTAAACTTTATTATCTATTTACTGTACATACAAGTTTATACGTATGTTATATATTTTATAAGGCTTTAAAAGTGTAGACCTTCTTTGTAATAAGATGCTAAACTTAGACGCCAATATAAAATATAACTATATTTGTGTCTGTGCAACTTTTGAATTGATGCGTTCCGGCACCTATAGGCCTAATTTTATAAATCCACCACTGTTTACAACTTGGTATCTTTTCTGAATGTTTCGCCTACTCACTGGAAATCCTCTTCAGTGGAATGGCATTCAACAAAGGATGGCACCTCAAGTAACCTAACCAGTTGCTTAGGCCTATACCTCTGTTTGAGAAACGTTGGGCTTTCCGTTATTTGTTGAACGCGTTCCTGCTGAAGAAGACCTTCGAAACGTTTAGAAAATGAACAAAGATTTAAGCAATCGACCACGGCCAAACAGCAGGGTAATTTTTTATCATCATCATCATAATTTTTACGGATTAAACCGAGGATGGTTTGTTCCTGTCTCAAATAGGTGAAGATTAGAGCTGGTCACTCCAGCGCTTCCTCGGACGTCCCACACCTCTCCGTTCCCTCGGCTTATAGTTCGAGAGTTGTTTGGGGATGCGGCAGTCATCCATTCGGCAAAGATGTTTCCATCAATTCAGCCGATACTGGGCGATCCTGTCGAGTATACTCAGAATATTCAGTTCCTGCCGTATATCTGTGTAGTTTTTAATTTTAATAACTCTTGTTCTCGTTATTAGTTTTTAACCTAACAACCCTCTGTGCGTTTCAGCCTCTCTATCAGACGATTCCGTCTAAGACAATTCTAACTGATGTGTTTCGTCCTCTCACACAGTCATCCTCCTCCACCTCCTCCAGCCATCACTTCTTTGCTCTTCCTCTAGCTCTTTTTCCATCCTTTCTCTACTCCATTATTTTCCTGACGCTCCTGCCAGCCTCTGTTCTACACAAGTGAGTCAACCGAACCTTTGACTTTCAATAAACCTGAAATAATTATCCTTCGTGTGAGATGTATGAGTTCATGATGTGGTCTTATTCAGTATAAAGCGTCATCATGCAGTAGTTCAAACATTTTCTCAGTATTTTCCTTTCAAGTATTTTAAGATTTTCTATGTTCCTAGTCGTAACAACCCATATTTCACAGCCAAATACGTACTACCACGGGTCTTCTAATTCTTTTGTATTTTAAACTTGGTGGCCTGATTTTAGCATATAATTTTTCTTACACGGCAGCATGCATAAACATCGATTCCTATTAAACTAACAGTCACATTAGTCTTAGCCTTATATTAGATTCAACATTTACATTGTGTTACTTATATTTACATTGTGAGCATGCGCGCGCGTTTTTGAGTGATAATCAGACTTATACGACACCCGATTGTATATTATAGTGATAGTGGATTTTAATGAACAAGCAAACCTAGTTTTCAGATTGAACTCGACCATTTGTCTCAGATTGTTTGTCATTTGTCTCTTATCTGTATGTCTGTATGTATGTCTATCTGTTTGCTCTTTGTCTACCTTTTTGCAGTACGTCTATTCCTTGGTATTCCTCCATTGATGTTTGTGAAACTTGCCAAGTGTGTTCACACTTGTATCCTAGAGAACACTAACGTTTTCAGGTTGTTCGACCCGAGAATAGAGGGACGGAAGGCTAAACGGGCGAAGGAGTCAAAGTTGAAAATAAAATTGCAAAAAAACCTCTCAGGCTAAAAGGAAGTTTTAACAACAAACTAAATATGGTGTTAAATTATGAAAAATTTAAAATTCTGAGAAGAAAAATTAGATTAGATTATCAAATGAAACGAAATCGGCGACGAGTGTTTTTCTTCTTATTTCACGTTAGATCTATAAAATATGATCATGATGTGATTAACTTTAGATGACATAAAACATACAAACAGATTGTAAATACCGTCAACGGAACTGTAGACTGATTGTTGTCGTTTAAACTATCAAATCATACATTGTAAAATTAATACAATAAAGACTGTTTCTGATATATTTTATTTTTCAACTAACTTTTATTTAATTGAAAAGAACAATATCAGCATAAAAACTAAACAAATTTTATAACCTACTAGCTGTTACCCGCGGCTTCGCACGCAAATATTTGACTTTTAATAAGTATTTTATTATAATTTTTATTGTCCATGTCTATATGACGTTCTGACAACTCGTTTAACTATTTTGTACTCATTAGTCAAATTCTCACCAAAGCTGCTTTCAACACTTGTACTGTTTTAACTTGTACTAAATCATTATATTGGTGCAACAGCCTTTGGATATTTAAAAGTATACGTTAATAAAACCTTTGCAGATATTTATAAAGTGCCTGTTAATTCAAAAACGCTAAATTCTTTATTTTAAGTGTTACTGTGTTAGAAGCATTGTATAACACATTAAAGTTATGTTTTCCTCAATCATGGCTTTTATTTATTTCAGCAGTAAACTACAAACCAAAAACCGTTGTCACCTAACCTCACAAATGAAAAGAACACGTATTTTCGCTTTGAATTAAGTAATAGGACAATTTACAATTAGTACACTTCTTTTCCACATCGTAATATATCGATACACTCGCATATTATATAAAAATCGAAAGTGTACTGCAGGAATGGATAAATGTACAGTTCCGATGCCGCTAAATAGTTTTTGTTTATTTACTTGTTACTATGGTAATTAATTCTGGTCTCCTTGGTGCTGTTGACATCTTTAGTAGTAGACTAGTATTTAATATATTTCGTTACTCAATCATTGCATCATCAGAAATACGTATAAACATAAATTTTATAATTGTTTAAGACAATTACAAAATATATAGACGTGTCTGTATACAAAATTACAAAATATATCGATACAATCGCATATTAAAAACATTAAAAACTGCAGGAACGGATAAATGTACAGTTCTGATGCCGCTAAATATCATTTGTTTATTTACTTGTTACTATGGTAATTAATTCTGGTCTCCACGGTGTTGATAACATCTTTATATGCGTCAACGAAAAGGCATAATTAAAAAGGCCTAAATCGTGCGAACGGGGCAAAACATCAAATTCCAAGTTAGACAGTATTTTTCGCCTTGTATCAAAGGTTACCTGCGCAAAATTTGGTGGGAATCTGTGTAACGGTGTGCATTTGTAGGCCTATTCAGTACTCATAAATCCTCAGACTTTGAGTTTATATATATATATATATATATGAGAATGGTTTATGATGCATATAATTATTATTTATGTGATTTATTTATAATATCAAGATTAAATAACCTTTTTTTGAAACTCAGTAAACACTGCTAAACCACACTTTACAAATAAAATATTTTGAGTGTAGCAAACTGGTGAATTTGTAATGTTCCCTCCTTTCACTAAAAATATTTTATTTTTTTGCAGATGAAATGTATTGGTGCCTTATACAGAAAGCGAACGCATTTGTAAAGCGGATGCTTTTTACTGTTGACGACCACATTCATTTATTTAGTGATAATGTATATGACATGTTTACTGACTGTTATTGTTGGAATAGCCAAATTCGCACAAATAGAATATGAGTTGAGCGCCTCCCAGCATCAAATTCTCGTTTCTCACTTTAGCTTTTGATTATAAACTTTGTCGTATTGGTGTGAATACTCGACATAGGACGTTCGAAATTCACAGAATAATTGACGTTTCACGCACAAAATGTATAGCACGATAAACTTCCCAACAATCCGACATAATCTTCTGACTAGGTTACAGTTTTTCACTATGTTTGTATCTCTCGTTCAATCGGGAATACAACAATGTTTTGGATTGATACCTCTAAAAACCTATAGTTGAGGGAGCAGTCTCCCGACATGATTTATACCGTGAAAAAATGGATTCGTCTATGCCAACAATTGATTTATTATCACCAATATAGAATCAATCAGTAAGACATCAGCGAATTCACATTTCTCTAATCAGTACGTATTTACTAATTTATCACATACGACTTCTGAGAAGTTATAGCCTAGGCCTAATGACCAAAAAAATTTCGCTTTACAAGTGAATCTGCTTTGTGGATAAGGCCTGTTTATTGAACGAACAGAACAATAAGTAAGTTACTTGCGTTTATCGTATAATTTGTAGCAGTCTAATGTGGGTTACGGATAATTTGGATAATTTTTTTGTGTGTGTGCGATTGTTGGAGATTATCAACGACAATAAATATTTAGATTTGAAAATCCAAATGTAAATGGATATAGTAAGTACTATGGCGTGTGCTACGAATTCATTTATTCGTACTAAGTGTTAGGAATTCATTTATTATAGGCCTACAGATGATAGTATATAGAAGACATAAATTATTTTGTTTATACATTTTAAAATAAAGTCACACAAATTACTTGTTATTTTGGCTATACTGACAAGATTATGTTAGATTGTACTGTCAGTAGTCATATTTTGCAGATGACCTGCTGTGCGTAGGGAGTGTGTGCGTACACATTATGTAACAGCTGCTGTTGATGGAATGGTGAGTGTATACGTGCGTGCGTGAGTGGTCTGGTCTGGCGCGAAGCCGCGTGCAGGCGGCGGGGGACTATTTTTTGTGTCGTAGTAATTAGTACGACTTGCAGCATTTACAAACTTTCATACGTTACATACCGGATATTTGTCAAGTAATTCCTCCTGCTTCCGCTGCTATGAGTGCGCCAGTTTCGGCAATGGAATTTTGAATTTAGCGTGCAGAACCTTAAAACTCTTCAATATTTCTTCAAACTAATGGCCGTCCCACATTTAATTTACAGCATTGGTTATATGGGCTACACTGTTGCCGGGTTTCGTGTGTGGAAATGCCTATTCGCCGCAATGAAGGCGTTCGAAATGTATTTCTCCCGAACAGCGACGTCGATTTACTGCTACATGGAGTGAATTGTATCATTGAAGGACTACACATTATTGTACAGTTTTATTAGCGTTTTACTTATGATGTAAATACGTACGTGTTAACAGTTACGTGATCAGTATCACTCAGTTCTATGTATGAAAATAACGCGACGTTAATTACCAAAAAAGCTTTACTTTACCTATAAATAAGTGGAAGTGTGTTTATATTATTTAATGAATAAGCGGTGTAGACAATCAATATAAAATATCATGTAACTAAGCAAGGACAAAACATTTGTATTACAGGAAAAGCAATTATCTGAAATAACAAAATATTGTACTCTTAAAAAACTACGTGACGATAAAAGTAATTTAAAATTTATACTATATACTATAGGATTACACATACGCACGCGCGCGCGCATACATGCCAGGGTGTAACGTAAAAGGTGTCCTCACTATACAGATTCGAATTTTTTGTGTCAATACAAAAGTTCGCATACACACAGGTCCGGAAACTATATTTTCAGTCTGGCCGCCATTTTGCACTTTTTAAAGAAAACTTTATATATCAAGGGGTAACAAAGATATCTTAATGAAATTTGGCACATATGTTTACATTAATGGAAGTTAATGAATTAAACAATATTCCTAATTTCATAATTAGAACTACGGTTCCTTCAGTATAAGAAAAATTTATTTAAAGTTATTACTACTTTTTAAAACTGCCTCACTAATAGTAGCTTATAACAAAGTAAGGGCTTGGTTTTTAGCGAAATTAGAATTAATAACTTCTAACAAATTTAAAAATACTTGTGTAATGAGGTTTTTTCTGCCCAGTATCATGGACATTAATATTTCCATTTCATGTAAGATTTCTTCATCAATGAATATATCAGGGACTAAATAAGTGCGGATCAATTGCAATTTTGTGTAGAAAAGTAAACAAAATGCCCGTCTCTGTTCATAGTCAACATTTTCAAGGGCTTGTAGTCTACGCTTTGTAGATAGTACTGCTTTAATCTTTTGTGGAGATTCATCTGTAATAAAATCAGGAACAGTAGCTGAACGGAATTTTGACAAGTTTCCATGCCATACACACACTGTGGAGAGGTGTGTGAAGGTGGTGACAGAAGTGTTACAAAAAATCGTTAAGTCCAGAGATGGGTTCATCAGAACGACGGTTCTTTCACGATCCATCATGCCACGTTTTTCGCACAAATCGGAGTTTAAAATAGCTAGTACCAAAAACAATGAGTAAAAGGCTATTGACATTATGCCATAGCTCGTAACAATAATTGTTAATGATAATTATTATCATTAACTAGTTTATGTCAAAGTGTAAAATTTGCAATTTTAATATTAAAAATGTGTTTTTCATGTACAATGCGCGACCAATAAAAGTTGAAATATCTATGCTTTTTAAATTTATTTATCTTGCCTTTGCTATTCTTTACTTATCTAAAGCTGTAAGACTACCATTTGACTTACAAAGAAAATGTTTTGTTTTCATAATTACAAAAAATTGTTAAAATTGATCAGCTTTTATGATTTTCGGGGTGACGCGCGACCGGAAGATATTAACCGATTTTTTATTTATTTATTTTTACTTATGTGTCCTATTGGCAAGTTTTCCACGGTATAGCGAATCGAAAAAAAAAAATATTTTTCGTCCCACCCTAACGTCTATCGCCTCTTTAGATATAAACTTTTCCTTAAAAACACAAAATGGCGGAGAGACGGAGGAAACAGAGACTTTTTGGGCCTAATAGGAACTTTTTATAGAGACTTAATAGGAACTTTTTATTGAGACTTAATAGGAACTTTTTTCTTATACTGACGCATAAATTCGAGTATGTATGGTGAGGACATCTTTTACCTTGCATCCTGTGTACACACACACACTCACACAATGATTTAGTAATATAATGTAAAATATGAAATATAAAAGTAATGTTAGGAATCGCCATTTAAAACCAAATTAAAATCTTTAGTACACATGATATCGCAACATCCACATATTACTGTACTACTAATAAACAACAATTTGTAAGGCACAATATTTTGTTATAGTATATTTATATATACTATGAAAAGAAGGTGTTAATGAAAAAGAGAAATGTAAACATTTGCGTTAGGTATTGTTTGTTTGTGATTAAGCTCGTTTAAAAGTATGTTCCACCATACAGAATGAGTTGTTTAGTAAATTGTGAAACTTACGTTTTCAGTCAGCGTTTTGTGTAAGAAAAATAGCTGTATCCCATGGATACGAAATTTGTATATGTAAGCTGGATATTAAATTTCTATAAACGTTTTTATTACTAACGCAAACAATTCATAAGCAAGACGAGTTAACGTGAATAAGGTGGCGACAAGACTTGGCGCGCGTCTCCCGAAGCGTCCGCTATAATGATTATTACAAATAATTGTATATATGGTCCAAACCACCTTAAGTTAAATTTTAGAATTTGAATTAAAATTAACTATTTACTACAACTTTTACGCTTATACTATATGTCTATCTCAAGAAATAAAAAATTTCCTCACAGACCGAAAATATTAATACACACGCACGACATTAATTAATTATAGAGTTAAAAAATCAGTAAAAATTTTATTTATTGCGCTTTGGCTTTTAAAATGTGCTTATAACAAAGGAAATTTATTGTAAATAAAATGTGGTTAAAATTAACTCTATAAATTTAATAATAGGGTAACAGTCGCTGGTTGATTGAAACGTTGCTCTAACATCTACAAGTAAACATAAATTTATAAAATATTTTTTATGAAGAAGGTAATTGTGTTACAGACATGTAATTTATTCAGAAATGTGCAGCACAGCATGTAGAACATCAATAAAATTTAAAACTCTTTAAAATTTGTACTTCACATTTGGTACTAATGGCAACATTGGAACGACAGAAAAGGACAGAAGTATAGGAGAAACACATGGGTAAGACAGAGCGCGACAGCTCCCATAAGAGCCAATTTAAACCTGGGACGGGGATTATAAATACTTCTGCAAGTAACGATTATTGAATTATGTCATCGTGTTTTCACCTGACGCACGTTTCAAAGAATTATTCTGTGTCTTCAGAGGTTTTTATATGAATTAACGAATAATCGATTTGATTTCGATTTAAATTATCGATTGTTGTATGTTTATGTAGTCAGCTGTTTACTAAAGTATTTAATGTTTTTATTCTCATTATTGTATTAAATGTATAATTTGAAATAAATCATCTTGTTTTGTTTTTATTTGAATTTATTCTTTAATTACATAGAATTATTCATAATGTACAATATTTGTATGGGACTTTTTCATCTTAGTGTAATATCGAACAGTTATTTGGTATATCGGGGTAGAATTTTTCCCTCTAATAGTAATTTATAGAAACTGATTTTTCTAAACGACATGGACTTTTCCGTAATCAGAGAGTTTCTTTTTGTTTAAATGCATTGAATTGCATTATTAAAAATTAATTTTTTATCATTTCCTGCATAGACTTATTTCCATAACACTTATATTTATTTCTTGCTTAATAAAATAGTGAGCACCCTGAGTTCCAGAACTCGTTCACTATTTTAAACGAATTACATTTTTTGTTCGTTTTAAGCTTACACGGCCGATGTCAATATCCTCAAACAGCGGGCTGTCAGGCCGTGGTCCGGGTTGCTGTATAATCTGGACAACGTCGGCAACCCTCGGGCATCTTCTTCAGGCTGCAAAACGAGGAAGAGTGTTACGAAAACAGTTACCGTAGATCTTAGGCCGTACGATACCCGACCAACTTTTTCCAAAAATTAATATATATCCGACCAGCTTTTACCAAAAACACTTTAAACTTTACTTTACGGCAGGCCATAATTATTTAATTCGAATTATATGACTGCATTTTTACGTGCATATTGTTTTTTTTTCTAATTTTGAGATTTCCTTTTTTATTTGTCTCTGGTGGTGAGGTTAAATTCCAACCCTTCGCTGCGCCACTGGTGTTAAAAAAAACACCAAATATCTATATTCAGATTCTGATTAAAGTCTCTTTAGTTTAATACTCCGAATGGACTTTTGCTGTTTTGTAAACACGTTGACCCACTTTTTGGACTCTGGCATCCAAAAATTATAAAATTTTAAAAAATTAACAGGAATTCAAATTCTGTTTAAAATTCCCTTTAATTTATTACCCCAGATGGACTTTTGAGACCCCCTCACATTTTTGCCTCTCGCCGTCCTATATTTGGGCGGATCAGTCACAATAACAGTAGGGGTCTATAGGATAAAATCTTATCGACACTTATGCCGAGGTTTACGAAAATCGGCTGATGCGTTCAAAAGTTATCTTGATACATACCGTAATAGACAGACAGATAGATAGACAGAAAAATGGCTTTGCTCGATCAGTAATATACTTTACTAGGAATTTATATTTTATAAGTAAGTTGAGTCACTCATTAATAAAACACAGAGTTTGACAACACAACAACGAACAATACACTTGTGTTCATCAGAGCGAAGTTTCATCTCTTTGCCACAAGTCCTATCTCTTTGATCAGGGCTAGACTGTTGCCAGGTGTAGGTTTCTATGGACAGTCTCGAAAGCACGGCTGGTCTAAATATTAAGCCGACCGTTATAAATGACAATAACAAAATATCTAAATATCTAACTTCCAGACACTTAAAGCACACACACACACATTTGAATTCCCAAATTTCTGTTACTGGATGATTGTGTTTTAATTTAACTAGGAAAGAAAGACATTTGACAATACAGACAACAATACCATTGTTGCGTAGGCTACAGTTCAGTGTATTAGACATTCTAACACATAACAAAACATATTTTTTAAAATCATGTGTACTCAATAATATATAACATTGAAATCCATATTTGAATGAAACAGTTTCAATTTCTCGAAACATTTCGCTGGCTTTTTAATCTCACCTATCTTTATAAAACAAGAGTACAGAAAATCTTAGAACAACACGCACACGCGCAATAATAATTAAATATACGATATTCTTGTCAAAACAACAGAACAAAAGCGATAACAAAACGAATATACTACGGTTAACTAAAAAACAGAGATAACAATTTATTTGGATACAGAGAGAGAGAAAAGACAATGACTTACAGTGTGTTGTGTATGGTGTGATCAAACTCGTGACACTGTAAGAATCCAACTGTCAGGAACGCATCCGCAACAACAACAGACGATGAACGTCGTATAGCGGTTGCATTTATAACTTCTCGTTCATAACTCGGTCACGGCCACAATTCTCCCCAATCATCTTTCTAGTGAATTTCTTTTACTACCGCCAATCGGCCACTCTCCCCGGACCGTAGTAATACGTCTTCTTCGTCAGGTGACGAGCGCTGTTGACTTTCTTCTCTCTCGCTAATGCCACATGCTTCACGCTTCATTCCAACCCAGGCTCTTTGTAATCGTGCAATCTTTGTGCATACTAATTGTCTGGTTAACATTCGTATTATCCGATGAAGGTTTCGGTAAATTACCTAAACACAATTCTAAAGGAGTCGGATGACCTTATCTTTCTCATGTTGATTTGTGAAAATAGGTACACTTTTCTAAGCCATATAGAATGATTTTTTCTTTACTTTTTAAAAGTAAAAATAACGTCTGTTACTTATGTGTACAGTTGTCTTCGGTGTCACTCACGGTTTTGTTCACTCACGAAATATGTGATGCACTTTTTGTGAATTCGCTCATTCGAGTAACTGACCTGATTTCCGCACTCTGAGTTATCCACTATTTGGGAAAAATTCTGATAAGAGGTTTTTAATAAGTTGTTGGTCTCTAAAACTTAATTTTCACAAATCTGAAGGCCCCCAACTAAGTGAGCCCCGGAGCAGGTCGCCCCCCTTTAGTCCGCTACTGCTAAGGATGTTATCCCAGGTACTCAATTCCACAGGCTGAGTTGACCTTACGGCTGAGAAACGCGCTTTGGGATTATGGTGCGTCCGGCATTCGAATCCGGAGCCTCTAATTAACATCCTAATGCCACATCGATCGGTGTACTAGGGTCCCCAAAACTGTAGTCTGATAAAAGTACACTGAGTGAAGAGCGAACTGCTGTGTACAGACTTAATAATTCTTCTTTGTGTGCCGTGTTCGGTCTGCAAAGCGTTGGCAGTGACTCTTGCCATGGCTTCTCTGTCTTCTGTCAAGCGAAAAGTCTCTTCTACAATTGAAATTAACTGCCGGGCTGTTTGGCCGTGGTCCAAGGTTTCCAATTAAACCAAACGTTTCAGCAGCACCACTGACTGCCATCTTCAGTGGACGAGACGAGTCAACCCTAACGCGGGTTACTGTGTTCCTAACGTACGACACCCGCGTTAGGGTTGACTCGTCTCGTCCACTGAAGATGGCAGCCAGTGGTGCTGCTGAAACGTTTGGTTTAATTGGAAACCTTGGACCACGGCCGAACAGGCCGGCAGTTAGCGACACCGGCCGTGAAAGCCTTCGAACAACAACCTCCTCTACAATTTCAATGCCGGTCAACGCCCTAATGTTTCTTAGCTGAGATAGCTATGCCCAGTACTACGATGACACTTCCAGGATTAAGTGTAGGAGCCGTTATTTCTCCCTTCTCAAGACGTGAACAAGATATGCGATGTTTCTGTTTTTCTTTACGTTTAGCAGTTTGCGCTGGGTGTCCGTTCTTCGAAGGACCTCAGAGATGAAGACCCTGTCGACCCAAGAGATTCGGAGCATTCTTCTGACTGTCCGCCTCTCAAAGAAAGATCTCCAGGCGTCTCGCTGTATATGTCTTGAGGGTCCAAGCCTCCCTATATTTCAAACAGAGAAACCTCGATAGCTGTAGTATAGGGGATGTGACAACTGCCCCCCCCCCCCGGTTGTGTTGATTCCGCATATATATAAATACATTCGGTTACGAATGTTCACTCACTTAGCGTCGATTACAGAGCGGACCAAACGCAACATCCGACCATCCTCAGACGTAGCTTGATATCCAAAAGTAAGGTATCCTGCATTTGACCTCGCGGTCCGGGTTTAGATCGTCGGTGACTAACACTCCCAGGATAATGTAGGGAGCGACAAACTCGATATCCTTGTTCTTAAGGTAGACGGAGCCCAGTCATGACTCTGTCGACTGAACACCATGAAATTCGTCAAATTTACAATTTACATTGATGTTCAGGCCTGTCCTTTGTCCTATTCATTTTAATTAATAAATATCGTTCATCATCATCTTCAAGGATTAAACCAAAGATGGTTTGCTCCGATTTCAAATACGCAATGGTTAGAGCTAGTCACTCCAGCGGTTCCTCGGACGTCCCACACTTCTCCGTCCCCTCGGCTTATGGTTGCATAGTTGTTTGGGAATGCGGCAGTCATCCATTCGGCAAAGATGTTCTCACCAATTCAGCCGATACTGGGCGATCCTGTCAAGTATACTCATAATATTCTGTTCCTGCCGTATATCTGGGTTTCTTCTATGATAAATGCCAGTGATCAATTCAAAATGATAAATTTTGTTGCTTCCCTGCTATATACACTTTTTCCTCGAACGAGGCCTTTCGGTTTCGCAACCATTATCAAGTTCTTCTTCTTCTTCTTCTTCTTCTTCTTCTTCTTCTTCTTCTTCTTCTTCTTCTTCTTCTTCTTCTTCTTCTTCTTCTTCTTCTTCTTCTTCTTCTTCTTCACTCCATGGCTTGGTCTATAACGCGTTCCAACTTCATACTACTTCATAGAGTCTCTGACCATTTTTTCCAGGGCCTTCCACGATCTCTCGTCCCCACTGGCCCTACATTCAAACACTTGTTTAGGAATACGCGTGTCTACCACGTCGGACTTCCAATTCTGCCTGTGTACCTTTATTTTCTTCAGAACTGAGTGTAACTTCAGGTCTTTCCTTATGTCGTCGTTTCGTAGACGATCTCTCAAACTACATCCCTTAACTGCTTTCAAAAATTTAATTTCCGAGGCGCAAAACTTGAACCCTTGCTTGATATCACCGTTGCGGACGAACCAGGCAGAATTGTAGATGTAGCGGAGAGTTGGGGATTGGAACGTGTCCAGTCGTGATAGGGACCAAATTGCGGGCGCTGCGTACGTAAGGACGACGGCTGGGAGAACATGAGCAGGTAAATCATGAGTTTGGGGAAAAGTCTGGCTTTGACGTTAGAGATATGGGCTCTGAAGATTAGGCACCGGTCAAGAATGTCGCCCAAGTACTTGACAGACCGTTTCCATGAGATTGGGCTCCCGTTTATGAATAAGGTGTGGCATCTGGAAGTGAGCCGGCGAGGAAGCAATAACCTCGGATTTCTCAGCGCCAACAACTACCACCCACCGTTTCCGTAGCCTGGCCAGTTGACGCTGTAGCGCTTCAGCGGCGTAACCTAGATTGGCCGAACTATAGTGGTACATGGCGTCATCCGCATACAGCGAATGGCTCCAGGCTGTAGAGGCAGATTGTCCGTGTACACCAGTCAAGGCAACTTTTGAATTTATAGGGGCGCATATATAACTGAGGACCGGTTCGAAGGGCGCACCCCTCCCCACCCCATCAATGGAAAATAGAAAGGTGCGGAGTTCAATAGCCGGACGTTACAAACATTAACTATCGCTTTATAATACCCTTGCGCTTATATTTAGCGACATGGAACACCGAATCAAGAAAAGCTTTGCAGTATTTTTCATATAAATTTGTCACATTAGGAGTAGGTTATCAACAATTTGTCATCACGTACACGCACGTTGAAACTAACACAACTTTAAACGAAAAAATGGTGAAACAGGAAAACACTTTAATACAAATAAATTAAAGAACTTTCCACAATAACACTATTTATTTTCATAAAGTGCACGGAAATGTAAAACTTGAAAAAATCACTTTGTGGAGAAAGGTGTTTACAGGCTCTGGTCTATAAGCTCGACAGTCGTATTGGGAGAAGCCTTAGCGCTGTTCGGTAAACGGCTTGCACTATTTTATAATACAGTACTTCGAAGCAGGTACAATGCGGGTGCGTTCCTTCCTTCAAAAGAAAATAAAATTACAAATTGGTTCTCGGGGGCAGGGTTGCCGACTGCTGGGGTACACTATGTATAGAACGGCGCCGAGGTGTGAACCTTAAGGAACGCCTCACGCCAATGGGGCGGACGGATGATTACGGCGCATACCCTACAGGAGTGAACGACAGTTAATGTCCGAACCTTACAAAACCTTTTACCATCTGTTATTTGACGGTCACTTTTAAACTACCTAAGGATAGATTCTTGTGCCAAGCCCAGTCTATACGTACGCCTCGATTATTTTGTATGTGCTTATCAAGAAAATTTAGCAGTACATCACGCTGGCGCAAAAGAAGATGGGGATAAGTATACTAAAACATCTTTCTATCTTCTAATATAACGTTTTTCTGCCATACTTTTTGAAACCTTCGTTAACTTTTTCTTGTCTTTCTGTCTATGCTTTTCTCCAAAACTCTTGTCTAATGATTAAGTGGAATTTTCCGTTAAGAGTGTTTTGCGTAATTGAGCAGGATTCTCTCTCTCTCTCTCTGTTTTGCTTGCGCCAACATGTGTCATTAGGAGCTGATCTGAAATATTCAAACTACGCGACGAGGCGGTGACACAAGTCACGTAGGCAGTGTCACTGTACATAGCTTCCGTTATTCGACTGTACGCAGATGTCCGATATCCAGACCACGCAGACTACGTGCTCAGATTATACGAAAGATCGACGATCTCAGTGAAGAGGTCGATTTTTAGTAGCAGCAGCCTTTTCGAATCCCCGAAGTGGTTTCTGAAAGGCAGAGGGCGCTCTCTCAATAGCTGTACATGCAATACGTTTGATTTTATTTCCACGTTCCGTAAGGAAATGGAAGTATGGTGATCGCGAAAGTCCAGATAGTTTGCCATCACTGTTCGCTTGGCCTGCATCTCTTTTATTGTATCCAGCTGCATCGTAAAGACTTTCCTTGGTATTTCGTCCTGCGGCATCATCATCAAATGTCCGGCCCACCTCAACTTTGATATTTTAATATATTTTATAATGTCTACATCCGTAAACAGTGCGTATAATTCCTGATTATAACGTATACGCCGTTCACCCCTTTCGCATACAGGATAATAAATTCTCCGTAGTACAATTACTACAACTATTACAATACAATTATTAGTTACGCCTAAATATAAAAGTAGGAATTGGTTTAGTTATCAAACGTCTGTAAAAGTGACGAACGTAATTATTTCGTTAAGCCTAATTTTCGATGGTACGTGAACATTATCAGGAGGGTTAGGTCGGATTAAAGAAGGGAAGACTAACATATCTAAATTAGTTGAACACGTATGGGATGAGAAACATGAAATCCTGTGATATCAAGCAGATATCGTTGGGCGGGGAACTGATACCAATAAACGTAAAATCATAGAGGCACCTTTTCAGGTTGTAAATGATAATTGTATCAGTCAACCTAGTGAAGATGTGTCTAGGATCTGAATTAGGAATTACGAAAAAGTATGTGTGTGGTGGTGAGCGGACCCAGGTGTTGAGTTGGGTATTTCAACAGGGAACTGCTGGTCTCTGACGTTGTTCGTTGTGTGAACTTGCCTCAGTGGGTTGTGCTTCCCGGTTCTGATCACTTACAACTTACAGGGTAAGTTGGGGTTCCTCTTTATATAGTTTTTCTATAGTTGTGTTTAACTTTGCAGGTCGTGGTAATTTTTTACTTCCATGTTCCATAAGGAAACGGAAGTTTGTGATGGCAAAAAAAATCGTGTTCGAGATAAGGGCTGATTCTGATTCTACTATCCTCAAAACATGAAGAAAAGTCATTTTCCGAAAAGTGTTTGTGTATGTGTGTCTGTGTGAAGAATTATGTCTATGGCGAACGGTAACTGCCGCAAATTCCAACAGAATCAAATAATTTTTTGCTATGCGCCCGAGTTGTAGGGGACTCGAGGCCTGTTGATTTTGGTGAAGATCGGTTAAGGGGAAGAGGTAGTTTACCTGCGACGTTTAATGTTTTGATAAGAGTAAAATAGGCCTACTTAATTCTGAGAAATAAAGTATCCTGAGAAGAAGGTCATAATAATCCACTGTAGAAATGTAGATGAACTATCTATAAATGAAAATTGGTTTCGAGATTATGAATGTTTTTCTCATTTTGACACAAATTCTTTATAATTGTAATAACTTTGTTAATATTATTCCGATTTTAAATCTGAGCGTATAACTGGATTCGTAACACTTGGCTCTATTTTTTGAGTCCACTCACGATGTGCTTTGGTCTATTATTAAGGAAGTTAATGTTTGTGATTAGTACTGTTCACTAGACACTATTATTTTATATTTAATTCTCTATTATCACTATATAATGGCGCTCATACCCACTTGAGGGCATGCCTTCCAAGTTCTCGTACACTCCTTAGTTGCTACTTACTTAGATTTATTTATAAAATACAATTCTTATGCTACTGTCATCTTAGCCTAGGTACTTACATTTATATTTACATATTTCAACTATTAGAAAGTGTTTGTCTACTTTCCATTTGTTTCCAGTTGATGATAACAAAGGGTTACAACTACTGGTTACCTTTGTTAGCTGGAAAATTAAGTAATTTTTGTCATTTCTGGTTAATTAAGTGGTCTCTATCTTTCATCATTAGATGCCTACTTAATGTTATTCTTTTCTGGTATTTGAGTTCTTTTTGTTATTATCTTTTAGTTACAATAGATGAGTAATAACATTGTCTTAGTATTGGACTTGGTGTGTTTACTACACTAGACTTTTCTATAAATGAAAAGGGTAGTTGAAGGGGGACGGGGTAATTTTCTATAAATAAAAATGATAGTTGAAGGGGGAGGTAATAATTTTGTATATGTGTACTACGTTATCGGCAACAAAGAAGTAGTTTGTTGTTAAAATGCCTCCCGGACTGTTTGGACGTGATCCAATGTTTCCTGCAAAACCAGACGTTTCGGCAGTGCCATCGACTGCCACAATCAGTGAAAATCGAGTGCGCTAACGTGAGGTGGTATACGTTAGTGACCACAGTACTGTGGTTAAGGCTGAAGAAAGAAGTAGTTTTTATGGAAATATTTCATTTCGAAAATGATTTTAAATATAAATCTTAACATGGAAGTCATGTATGGTTCCCCATACCGATTTTTTTGTTTTTAATACATGATAGTATCGATACATCACGCAATGAAGAAAAAGAAGTATACCAATCGTAAATGATTATACTGTCAATGTAAAGTAATGACTGAGGTTTGGTAGGAATTGTAACCCCGCTTTAACTTAGACTGGTAAAAAAAAATTATTTTTTTGAATTTTTTTTTTTTTTTAAAGAGGGGCCACAAGATAATTAGAACAAGTATATTAAAGTGCCAAAAAATATATATATTTTTTAAATTTTACCACTGTTCATTAAAAAATTAGGGTCATGACTGTTCAATAAAAAATTAGGGTCATGATGCTCCTAACCAACAACAGGCTTTAATTGACAATATTGTACTAACATATTCTTCCATTAAAAAAAATTACTGCAGAATTTAGTTAACATTAACATCAATCACAGTATTCATAATAAACCTTACACTTTGAATTACAAAGGTACAAAAAATAATTAGTATTTGAATCAAATTTTTCACACACATTATCCCCTTCTCTTTCAGGACAATCACTAATGGCAAGGATGGAAACCTACTATCACAAAAAATTTTGTAAAATGTATTTTCTGGTACATCTTTGCAAAAAGCTAAAATTATGTTTCCTGAGAAGCCAAATCCATTTGTAGGGCATGTTTGTAAATGAAATCCACTTGTGGGGGTTAGAGAATGTAAAGCTGCTGTCAATGAAGTATGCAAAGGGAAAAATTGGTATAACTTATCCCTATTAGAGAATCTCTTGGTAGCAGTGTAAAACTATTTGAGGATTGCTAAAAACCTATTTCTGCCCATAATGTCTGCAACTAGAGATCATCTAGTTTCAGACATAACCTCAACTATGGCTAAAAAAGCTGTACAGTTCAAACATAATCCAATCATAAAAGCCCGTTGTTACTTAAAAGCAACACGTCAAATTGTGATAAAATTTTACCAGTAACAGAAATAACTGCCAGTATAAAAATACAAAACGGAAGTACATCTTATAATACATACAAAAAACAATGTTACACTAAAAAACTGTATTCATTAATGGTTTCACAGAAATTTATATACATCGTTTCTAGAAGCTGATCACCAGCTATGTCACAATCTTGAGCTCTTCAATACTGTGATACCTTTGTTATACTGGTGCTAAAACTGAACCTACATACTGTTGCTTAAAAAGCAAAATGGGTTTTGAGGGAAAACAAACCACATTACTGTAGTTATAGAGAGGGAAAGTAATGTTGCTTATATACAACACTGGGCGCTAAAGGGTTGAAATATTGTTCATAACGGATTAATTTTGTGGGAATAAAATTGTCTATAAACCTAACCTTGCAAAAATTAGGTGGACGACTCGACCTGGACGCTGTAAACAACGGAATTCAGATATCTCATATATTGTTGGGCAATAGCTATATATAGTCTGTGATAGCTATCGATTGATGTGTGGATATCTCTGAGGAGATCAAGATTTGAAATAAACCAGGCAGCATCATCAACTGCTCTGAGGAGATTGGTTCAATCTTCGTTTTATGTTTGAGTAATAACTGGCAGATATCAGAGTTGAGTTCCATATGTCAGTTTAGGAGTTATGAAGCTTTATATACAATTATGTACTGTATTTGTGAGGGATAACTGACACGGGCGACCAAAGAGCCAGTAGGCTACGTTTTTCCGTAAGTTGAAGTCTCTTTTCCCATATAATATGCTTCGCCCAGACGGCTTACATGCCTGAACACTTTACCACACCTTTTTGGGTTAGAAGGGAATATTTGGGCTGGAAGACAACTGTCTTTTTTTGACGTGAACCTTATCCTGGAAAAGGTTACCGAGTTCTTCTACACAGAGTGCGAATCAAGCTGGCAGGGGAAAAATGATAGCCAACAAACTTCGCCCATTGACATGTCAAAAAATACTTTTTCCTGGCAGAGAAAAATACTGCCGTTATCAGCCAGAGAAACAATTTAACGAAGTGGGAATTTCCCCCCTTCCCATCATGTCAATCCGCACAGTACTTCTACATGCTAAAAGTTGTATCATGGCTAACACGAGATTAAAATTTTTAAAGTCACACGTACGAAGGGAAACTTGTTTGTACACATCCGGATTAACTGTACCTTTCTATTAACTCTATCTGTGCTTTTTTGTTTTCTATAATAGCGTGACAGTTTGAATAAAGAGATCAAAGGACTAGAAAATTAGAAAGAAGAGGTACATGAACGGGAATAGAGCTTGAGAGAGAGAGAGAGAGAGAGAGAGAGAGAGAGAGAAAGAGAGAGACAGTTAGTAATGAAGAAAGCAAATTAAAAACTGCTGTTATACTTGTTCTTGTTATTAACAATAGAATGCGACGTTGAAGTGCTCGAGGGATCGACCTTGTGTTCGTCGCGGAATCTGCGTCATTAGATCAGCCAAAGGGGAATTGTGTCTGTGATCAAATAGTCATTACGTTCGGATATGTGACCGCGTGCCGTCGGCACTGTTTACCACGTACCTACCAGACGGCGACGTACTCGATTGCTAAACGATATCTCGAGCACGTGCCATCTATGACTATTACGATGTACAAATAACAGTACAGAAGGTATCGGATATTCCGTGTGAATACTGTCAAGCTTATTTGATAATTACCTGTTTACATTATAGTCCATTCGCTTTCGCGTGGCACCTAAGGGATTAGGAGACCCTTACACACACACGCACACAAATGCAGCTGCTCGCGTCCGCTCCGGCCGGCAGGTAGATGACTCATAACTGGGGCCCTAATTGAGTAATTGCTACTTCTTTAAAATATAAAATTTAACTACTGACATCAGTTTATTTGTAAACTTCGTGCAATTCCAAGAAAAATGACACCAAACACGGTATGATTATGATAATATATGATGTTCAACATGCATAGTAGTATTTTATATTTAATATACCGGGTAACATTAATTTTTTTTGGTTACATTTCGACATCAAAGTGTGTTATATATTGTTGATTTATTTTTACATTTATTTTTAGTGTGTTTATACACAGCATGTATCAATTAAAATGTAAACTTGTAAGTGCAGAATTAAAATAAGCTTACTTTTTAACCTCACAGTTTCTTCATGTAAGTGCGGGTAACTGGTTGAATTATTTTTTATCTTAATTATTATTAATTCTACCAACTACCTCGAAGCTACAATGAACCGCTGTTCAGCGACATTTTGAAGTCTGTCCGGAGTTTAGTTTTGACTAAGCGTCGTTATGAAAGATATTAGCCGAAACAACCCTATGACTCACTTCCTGTGTATAGGGCATCCGCTTTCGACGACAATGAATATGACTCACTTCCTGTGTAGTAAGTAAGCGCCACTGTCGGGGGTGTCGAAAGCATCATTATTGTTGGTGGCTTTCCTTAGTAATGTGGTCGGTGTTGTGCTGTGCGTGGAGGTTTAAGTGTTACAGTTATGTCCTCTAAGTCTAAGCAAGTGTTACATTCGCAAGCAAGAACGATAGTTGCTTCGGTGATACAGTATTTTTATATGGAAAAAAATAATATGGGGCCTCTATTGGATGTAAGAAAAGTTTTGGAAAGAGTTTCATCAGCGTGTAATGTTCCCAAACGAACCATCGCCCGGATAAATGCTCAATTGAAATCAGCGCTACGGGAGGAAACTGAGACCGTGGAAGATGATGCGAGCGACAGAGAAGACAACGTAGTTAATGAAGTTTCAGCCTGTAAGAAGATAAAAATAACAACGCCTAGGAAAACACCAGGAGGGCCACAACGAAATAGAAAAGTGACGAGCCTCGACGAGTTTGCGAAATCGGCCATAAGGCGGCACATCCTGCAGTACTGCGAGCGGCGAGAGATACCATCCCTCGAGAAACTTGTGAGTTCGTTGAAGAATGCGAGTCTGTTCGACGGCGGGAAGACGGCATTGCATCGTATTGTACGAGATTTGGGGTTCGTTTACAAGAAGTATAATAACCGAAGGGTTTTGATGGAAAAGCCTACAATCGCTTTATTAAGATGCCAGTTTTTACGTAAAGTCCGAAATGTAAATATTGAAAATGTTGTGTTCCTAGATGAAACATGGTTAAATGAAAATGTACATAATGACAAAGGATGGACCGACGATACAGTTAAGGGGACATTGAATGCTCCCTTAGGCAAGGGGAAAAGATTGATAATTTGCCATGCTGGAAGCCAGAAAGGATGGATCGAAGCTCCCCCACTCGTGTTTGAGTCAAAGAAGACGGGAGATTATCACGAAGAAATGCACCATAAAGTTTTTGAAAACTGGTTTTTTAATACACTAATCCGCGCAATACCCCCTGCGAGTACGATAATCATGGACAACGCTCCGTACCATTCCAGAAAAATAGACAAAGCACCAACTTCAAGCTCAACAAAAGCCGCAATGATCCACTGGCTGAAAGAGAAGAAAATTCCATTTCCCCCTGACTTCCGGAAGCCAGAAATCTACGAATTGGTAAAATTACACAAGCCTCCAATTCCAAAATATGCCATTGACACTAAAGCCACCTAATTAGGGTTCAAAGTTATCAGGCTTCCACCTTACCATTGCCATTATAATGCTATAGAAATGGTCTGGTCTTACTTGAAGGCGTACGTGAAGGAAAGAAATAAAACTTTCAAGCTGAAGGATGTGAAGGAACTTTTTATGGAGGCGGTCGCCCAAGTCACACCGGAATTGTGGTCAAGGTATGTTCAACATGTCAAGAAAGCCATGGACGCGGACTGGGAGAGTGAAGGATTGCACGACCAAAGTGTTCAGGAGTTAATAATCAATTTGTGCCCAGGCGATGATGATAGCAGTGAATGTGATTCCGACGATGACTCAGACGACGACATCGGGTGCTACCCACTGATGTAAGATTTTCCAGGTACGATTTGAGGACTTATTAATATATTTAAAGTTATGTGTTCACAGGATAGGGCTACTGTTATATAACATATAATTAAGAAAATAATCTACCCTGAAATTAATTTTATTTTTAACTCATGACTGACCGATTTCGGCACTAAGGCCATCGTCGGCGTCTTCTTGATTATCGTACTTGCAGGGGGTATTGCGGGGATTAGTGTATTAAACAACCAGTTTTCAAAACAACCTGGTGTTGACTCAAACACGAGTGGTGGAGCTTCGATCCATCCTTTCTGGCCTCCAGCATGGCAAATTATAAATCTTTTCTCCTTGCCTAAGGGAGCATTTCAGAGTACATTGTGTTCTTAATTATATGTAATATAATTATATATTAGAGTTTTTTAATACGGTGGACCAAAACTTTGTTATTAGAATTTTATGGTTTCAACTAATTATTCAATATGGAGAAGTTTACTCTTATGATTTACATGTAGTCCACGTTTCTTATTTTTGTAGGATAGAATTTTGTTTAGTTTTGTAAAAATTTTATTTTTAAGTTTGTAAATAAAAAAATCATTATATTGCATACAGTATTCGTGTGAAGTTATTAAAAAAAGTTTTTATTCAGTATGTATTTTTGTTATAATTGTTTTTTATCTATTACTAAAGGTTTTTTTTTGTTTATCCATAAATATGGGCTATCTGTAAATAAAACCACGAAAAATATTTCGTTTATGACCCACTTTTGTTAAGATGGGGTTTTTAATTTTGTAAAAATTTTACTTATAAGTTTGTACATAAGAAAAACAACATTGTATTGTATATAGTATTTGTTTAAAGTTATTTAAAAGAAGCATTTCTTAAGTATGTATTTTTGTTATACATTTCTTAAGTATGTATTTTTTGTTTGTTTTTATCTATTAATAAAGGTGTTTTTCGTTTATATATTAATATGTTTTCGAAACGATCAAAGTTAAAGAAAATATTGCGTTTATATTCATGTCGTTTTTCGTGTGTTAATGTAAAATTTTAAGAGAAAAATGCCCATCACATCCAGGAGTAAAATATTTTTAGTACTGTATTACAAATAGGCTTTTCCATTTTATAAAAATTAAAAACATAATAATGTGGAATTTAAACTAAAATGCTAATATATTTCATCTTGTACTTATTTAACATTAATTGTAATGTTATCATTAGTAAGTTTTTATCATTGGTAACCGATTTTATATAATATTAAAATGCCATTCTCAATTTTAAATAAAACTCGTCTTTTTAGTACTGCAATATGTGTTTTTTTTCTAAAATCCAAATATACTCCCTTGACGCTACATGGTTAACAGTAACTATATGTTGAGAGGACTCATTTTTCTCGCAATTTAACGAAGATTACGAAAATCATATTTTAATATGGATTATCATTCAATTTAAATGTGTCATAATTTGTAACTGCGCGTTCGGGCAAGGGTGTGTGGCCCGGGCGCTCGTGAGTGCGCGTGCGAGAGCAAGGGTCTGCTAATCCCTTAGGTGCCACGCGAAAGCGAATGGCGTATAACTGGTAAACTCGTTGAGCAACAGAACTCGCTCACTGTTTTCAACGAAATAGATTTAATTACCGAACACATAATGCTGATAGTGTTGTACACATCCCTTCCTTCTTGACATCAATATTTTGGTCTTACCTTCATTTACTCTAAGTCCTATTTTGCATGTCTCTTCATGTAATTTTAGGAAGGCTTTCCCCAGTTTTTGGCTTTCGCATCAACTTGGGATACGTTCGGCCTACCATCTCTTGTCGAAATATTTACTACTGAAGAAGGTCGCCGAAACGTCTAGTTATGACAACACAAATGAGCAATCGACCACGGCGCAACAACTCGGAAAATCTTTTAACTAATGTCAGCTATTTTATCTGTGTTAGCAGTTTTCATAACAACTTTGTCAAAAAAATATGACATAAGTTTTGCTCTTCATAAAGCAACAATATACGACAAAGTTTTTAACTAATGACTCTGGCCTTGATAGCGTCCGTTAGGAACGATTTAAGAATTCTTTAGCGTCTTAGCGTCCTGAGCTTTAAACCACGTTAGCGTCCCGATAACAAGAATTTAGGAACACTTCTCATACAGAAATCAGAAGCAAGTTATCTGTGTCATATTTATTAAAGACAGTCCCACCTTGGTACACGTCAGCAGCATTCACTGTATCCTGAAAGGGCAATACTGAACAGGAGACGAGCCTGCGGATCACCCTGTCATGGACAAACTCGATAGCTGTACCGTAACCAACGTTTTTAAAATATCAAGATTTTTAGACAACTGCGCGGGATATAATTGATATCCTTACACGGTATACGCGTATATATAAAATACGTCGATTCAGTTCTTTGAATGACACCGTCAAGATTTCCTGACTCGCGTTATGTACTGTCGCGTTGCCGGGAGAAAAGCACATCATTAACGGGGACTATGAAAAAACAATCGTAATTCACAGATTCATCTCCTCGAGAAATCGATGGTAATTTTACAGTGCATTAATGGAATCAATGCCGAGACCATAAAATCTTATTGCAGAGGTCTGGTTTGTATTTCTAGACTTGTTTGGCCAGTCTGTAATCTGACATTCTTTTTGAGTATTTTTTCCACAGTTGTTTGTAATCCTTTAATTTTTCATTCAATTTAAAAACTTGTAACTCTTCTCTTATGGTCGCTGTCGATGATCTATTATCATTATCGCTAACCGTTATATGAATATTTAATTGTATTTCGTGTAAATCGTAGATAAACACCTCCGTTCTGAAATGCAGCTATCATAGTCCTCCTCAAGATCTTCCTTCCAGACACGTTTATCTGGTTATCTTTTTGACATTGCTCAAGTTTCAGAGGCATAAGTTGAGATGGGTCTTACCAGCGTTTTTTTAGATAAGTATTGTATCACACTTCATATTGTATTGAAAAAAATTATAGTTTACGAAAAATAAGCATGCCTTTAGACGTTTGAACTGGTTGCTCGGAAGGAGGTCCCAGACTTCCCTGGACAATAAACTCGTCCCCTATAAGACAATTCTGAAGCCAATCTGGACGCACAACATTCAACATCATCTGGCGGACAACATCATCATCATCGTCCTCTTCACAACACGGCGTAGGCAAGGTGCTGCCTGTTCCGCCTCCACCCACGCACCTGTGTCCTAGAGTTTGTATTTCCAGACTTGTTTGGCCAGTCTGGAATCTGGCGTTCTTTCTAAGTGTTCTTTCCACCTTCGTTTGTACTCTTTCAGATTTTCGTTTAAGTTAAAAACTTGTAACTCTTCTCTTATGGCCTCGTTTTTTATACTGTCGAGTTTAAAACACCTTTTGACTCCTCTGAGTTGTGAGTAACACCTTCTTGAAAGTTGTGAGTAAATTAAATTAATTTCCCATTAATTAATGGGGAATAATTAATTAATCTATAATCTATGGGTACCAACCTATAGATGGGTAAGTCATATGGAGGGCTGCCTCCCGGTCATTGTTATTCAGGGTTGTCTTCCCTTATCCTGTGATACCCCAACACCAAACTGCAAAGCAGCAGCACAATATAATCCTACAACAATAGGACTCAGTATTACAGCCGACTAAATCTAACTGGATTCTCGCCTGTAATATTCAAAAGACAAGCATGTCCAAGGTCATTTACCTTACGCCCTAACTTGATACTGGTGGCTACTGCCGAATATTACCAGGAATATTTATCGGCATTCCGTACTGTTCTGCATCGACAGAGTCACCTCTTGTAGGATGTGGTACTTCGCGACGCAGTACGACCTTGGCTGCGGAGATGGTAACGGCCCCTTTGGAAGTGCTAACATGTGAACTTGTGAGGATCAGTGCCCAGTCAACCCGGTACAAAGGTACCCTCGATCCTCAGTGGACAACAAATTCAAACGTAGGGAATCTGCACCGTTTCCAGAACATATTACTCAGAACAGTGTCAATTACCCGCGGTACGTGCCGTACCAGTTTTATCCACTAAGTTCTTAAATTACATACAATAAAGACGTTCATGTGATGCCTATGAATCTCAAAAATGTCATCCACTCAAAATTGCTGGTCTTTCAACACCGTGTATTTTTTTTTATTTTGTCTTTTTTAGTTCCGTCTTGGAGCCAATTTAATTTTTTTTTTTAATGCATTTTTGTAGTGTCCACTGTGGGGCTCGTACGACCACGTTTAAACTCGTGTGGCCACTTACAAACCATTTTGTTTAAAGTACAGCGTTTCCTATCACATTTATAATTTTGTTGTGATATTCCTTCTTCTTCTTCAGCGGCGCGACAACCCATTACTGAGTCAAGGCCTCCTTTCACAGCCTCCGCCAGTTGTCCCGGTCAAGTGCAGCTGCTCTCCAGTCCCGGGTCCCAAGGATATGGCGCGCATCGCAGTGCACACCGTCTACCAACTCTCCTGGTGCCATAGATATGTTCTGTGAGTGCCTTTCTGGGTATTTAATTCTTCCCCATTCTGATCACATGTCCAGCCCTCCTGAGTCTACCAACATTTATAATTTTCACAATGTCTGGTTCATTCAGAAGAGTGTTCAGTTCTTGGTTGGTCCTTTTCCTCCATTCACTTCCCACTCATATTAGACCAAAAATGCTGCGGAGGATTTTGCGTTCATGAACCAGCAGGCTTGACTCAGACTTTCTAGAAATGGTCCAGGTCTAAGAACCATAGGTGAAAACTGGGCGGATCAGTGCTTTATACAGAAGCAGCTTGATGCTCCTGGCAATTGTTCTGCTCTGGAACAGGGGTCTGAGACCAAAGAAGCACCTATTAGATGAGGTGATTCTTCGCTTGATTTCTTCTGTTGTTTCCCCATCGGAGTTAACGTGGCATCCTAAATAAACAAAGTTGTTGACTTTTCGAAGGAATAGATGCCAATTTGGACGCGCTCTCCTTCTCTAGCTCCTGTCCTGTATTTTGTTTTGCTTTCGTTTAATATGAGACCCAGCCTCCTTGCGGGACCTTCAAGAGCAAGAAAGGCTTCAGTGACTACTCGAAGCCTTCTTCCCGATTATATCTAGGTCATCGGCGTATCCTAGGACCTGCACCAACTTGTTGAATACAGTCCCGGAGGAATCTATTCCATCATCTCTCATAGCTTTTTCTAAGGCAAGAATGAAGAGGAGGCAAGCAAGAGCCTATTACTGTAACAATTTGCGAAAGTAATTATGCGAATGTAAAGTAATTACTGTGCTCGTTGAGCTGCAGAACTCGCTCAGTATTGTGAACGAAGTATATTTATTATTGGATACATTTTGATATTAAATAATTTTTCAGTTATCTGAAAAATTACAAAAATCCCGATTATCTTACTATTTTTTGTTTATTAAAGTAATAATTTTAGAGCACTCGTACAATAAACGATAAAATTCCAAATTATCGGATCGTTGTTAAATTCCCTTTATTCTGACACCAGGCTGTTTTTTACATTTTTTCCAAATTTTTAATTCATTTGTGTCCCCCAGGATTCAAAAAAATTTTTAATTTCCCAACTTCACAGTACATTCAGTTTTTTGTTAAAATTGTCTTTAATTTGATATTACACATGGAATTTGCAATTTTACCAAATTTTTCACCTAGTTTTTGGGCCCGAACGTCCCAAAATTTAAAAAAATTAACACTTCATTCAGATTTTAGTTGAAATTTTATTTAATTTGATACGCCACATGAATTTTTCCGTTTTATCAAAGTTGTCCCCGGCGTCACAAAATTTTGAAATTTTAAAAAATAAACACAAAATTCTTATTTTTGTAAAATTTCCTTTAATTTGATACCCCACATGGACTTTCGCGATTTTTTAAGAATTCTAACTCTCTCACATTTTTGCGTCCCGCCCTCTTATTTTTCAGGGTATCAATCTAAAAATCAGGGGAGCGGTGGTGGCGTAGTGGCTAGCGTGTGACGCTGCTACGTTGTCGGCGCGGATTCGATTCTCGCCGGGGCCATCTGATTTAGATACGACCGTTCCCCCTCGCAACGAAATGGCAAACCAGCGAGAGGTATCCTGCCTGGTATAAACCCTCCCTAATTATGCCGTTCGGATCCGGCGTTAAACTGTAGGTCCCACATACCTGTGAGAGACTCCGTAACACACGCACCACGGGTATATGCGGGGAGGGTACAAACCAGTCGAAAGACTGAAGGACCCAATCAATCAATCTAAAAAACAATAGAGTTATGTATAGTAAAACTATGGACACGCAGACGATTGAGTTAAAAGTGAGAACTCACTTCGCTCGTTCAAGCAAAGGAAAACTTTAATGCGCAGATGTACGGATTATAGAAGGTTAACGCGCAGATTTATAGGAGGCTAGTGAGGTTATGATTTAATAAGCATCTGAAAATTGAGTTAAAATGTCGATAGCGATTATCAGTAGTCGCGTAGTCCTGTAATCAGCAACATGTAGCACTTTCTTTAATTATACGCAAAGTCTATATATGTATGATTCATCAATCTAATCACCGCGTACTGATAGTGTCCGGCTGATGCGAGGACACGCGTAATTTCGTGTTTCACGCCAGTGGCAGTGGCAGTGTCAGACGCTCTGATAACGTCAAATCCCTGCGATATAAAAACTGTTATTAATATCCGGTGTGACGAAGCATATAAATATATTTAGGACGGTGAAGTGAAAACATTGAACTTGTTTATAGATTATTATTCGATAATATTAGTCTTGCACAATTCGCGATTCCTTTTGTAAATTATGACCGAATTATTTTATTCTGAGGTAACGGTACAATCAAATTTATTCTTCTACTAAAATTGGGTAATACTGCCTCGGCCTAAAGGATGAAAGTCTGGAAATCCTTTGACGTAATTAGACCAAAGGTGTTCTTAAAAGTGCGTCACTTTCCAACTCTGCTCACCAATCAGATTGCACCGTCAGTGAGACGAGATTACCGTTTAGAGTCCGTGTTCCCACAGCTTTGGCACAATTAATACTCATCAGCCGCAGCTTATCATGTTTAAAAGAGCGACCCGTCGTGTCGTTGCCATTCTGCTGCTGGTGCAGCCGTTGCTTAATGTGTGCTGAAACACGTTAGCAACGTATAGCTGCCTCATTTATACCGTTACCCGTCACTATCAAAGCAGCTGTTATCAATCGTAATTAATTTTGTATCTCTCATCAGTGTAGTTACCAGAGGCGGACTGGCCAGGTCGGCTGATCGGCGATCGCCGAGGGCCCCGGGCCCCGAAGACGCTCAGAGGGCCCCCGAGCCATGAAAATTTTATTTCGAGAAAAAACGGTAGGCTTATTAAAAACCTTTACTCGTCTAAATATTGTTGGAAATAAATCTTCAGGATTTACTTTGGTCAGACTGGAAGTGATCACTTCTCAGCCTTGTTTATATACAGCCTATTTAGTAATGGAGGAAATATAATACTAATGGAGGAAAGCGAAGGAGGTTACTGTAGAGGTGTGCGGTAACTGACTGACGCGACGAGTAGTAGGCTATTGTTATTTTCGTTTGAATGTCATTGCAGCATTCAGGCCTGGTAGGTCCTCAGGGCCTTATGTCAAGATTCAAAAGGGGACCCAAGGCATAAACTTGCAGGAGGGCCCGGTTAAAAAGTTACGCTACTGGGGCTATGGATTAGTGGGACGGAGCTTTGGATTAGGACAATGGGCCGGGTGTCGAGCTCAAGGGGGCTCCACCGCCGTAATACACTTTGGAATATTTTTAATTGGGATTTTATGTATATTTGTAGGGTATAAATGTTTTTTACAGTAGAAACAAAAAATTAACTCTTTAAGTAAATGGAAAACAACAACAATGTACAGAAACATGTATAGTGGGCCTAATGTTATTACAGGTCTATTATAATAATTTAAAAAACAGTAAACGCACACAAATACGAGTGTGTGTGTGTGTGTGTGTGTGTGTGTGTGTAGCTGCAGGGGGCCCCTTGACTGCTTCCAGCCAAGGGCCCCAGGGATGCCAGTCCGCCCCTGGTAGTTACGTTGTTGTCACGTTTCCGCTCACCGACAACAGAATGACGACGACACGAAGACGGGTCGGCTCCATATTGATCGCGGCTGCGGTTGTGAATTCTAATTGTGGCAACGGAGCTTCAATGTAGACTCAAACAAACGGTAATCTCATCTTATTAACGGTGCAGTCTGATTGGTGTTCAGAGACAGTGATGGGAAGTGCCGCACTTTTAAGAACACATTATTACAACAAACGCTTCCGTCTGTCCACCTTTTGGCTAAGATAGTATTACCTACACTGATGAGAGATAAACATTTAATACCAGTTGCTTTGGTGTCGACGGTTAACGGTTTAAATGACGCAGCTCTATGTGTTGCTTTGCGTGATTAAAAACAAAAAATGTCTTATATAATTTGACAAGTTTTGTATCAGTGACTCAGTGACGTAGCGTGGGCACACGTAACAGCTATTGTCGGTTGTGACAGGTCTAAAACTTAGCCTACAAATTAATTCGAATTTTTTCTAGTATCAAGTGTTCTTTTTAGAGCCAAAATATATTTTTTATAGTACGGGTATTTTCTATCATTCGATGCCAGAAGAAGAGGGTCCCGGTTCAACGGGCGAACAACACACACAAATAGGTATGTAGTATCTGCTGCACGTCAGTTTTGAAAACCAACACAGCTGCCAACTGAGCGTTTTGCCGGTTTATACAGCGGCAACACATTGGACGGATGAGTGTCCCCTCCCTCCACAGTTTGTACAGTGACAACTACTACGAGGTCAATGTCCGTACGCAGTAAAACACTGCCGATGTCTGAGCCGGCAACACAAAACGGTGCAAGTGCCCAGCAGTTCGAAAGCAATGCTACGCTTTTCTTCAAGTTTGCCTACTAATATTGTTCTGATTTCAAATTATTATTTAAATTATTAAATTATTTAGCCCACCTCCAGTTTCTGACATATTAACAACCATCTTTGAACTGTTTTTGCCATATTTAGTCCTTAAAGTCAAACGTTAGTGGTATGTAGGACTGACTGCTTGCCTACTTAGAAAAGAGGCACGTAGGCTGCATAAATGACCTTAATGCGATCAGTTCTGGTGTAACACTCGCATACAAACCAAGTGTATTGTGTGCGAACTGTTTGCTGCTGCGTCGTACATACATCAGCATACATTTTAAGTGCACTCCATTGTTGGACGCATATAATGGCGTTCAATAAAAATGTATTATGCGAGGAGGAGAAAAAAATTCGCATAACGGTTGGCAATAATATAGGCCTGCGAAATGTAGAGCAGTCATACGTTACTGCGAGTTCCTTGTCGTATTGGCGGGGTCGCGCGTCTATGACTGGATTTCGTTTAGCCGTCGCCACTGAGGTATGACACGGTTACGCATAGAGTAATGACGCAGAATTATGATAACCTATAAAAACTGCGGTCCGTAGGTATTTATTTATAGGTGTAAATACCGCAGAGTACTGTCTAGAAGTATTTGTAAATGTCGTGTTATAACGTAAAATTACAACTAGATATGAATACAAATCTGTGCCGATTTTAAGAAAATATGATTAGCGGAGATGCAATTAACACAAACTGTTTTTTCAGTAATTGTGTGTGTCAATTAGTCCAGCGATTTGTGTATAAACAAGTTGCGACTCGCAGGTAAAATTATTGGTTATTATTTATTCGAAACTAACTAACAAAACTTGATTGGAAAAGGTAAGTTTCTTTCACCTTTTGGTCCCTTTGTTCTGTTATTTGATTACCCACTGTGATGTAGAGAGAGTCCAGGGCCCGTCGCCTGTGATTACACCGCGTCCTAAGCTTTAGATGAGCTCCCACCGCGGGACAAGGTGATGTTTATGTGTGGCCTGCTACTGGCCGGCGGGGGGGTCTCAATTTAGACGTTATCTAATTCAGTGCCAGCGTCCCCCGAAGACGTCAAGATTCACTTGGCTCAGACGAGTGTTGACCAATTGACTAAAAGCGCTGATGAGGGAGCTCACCCTGGAAACGAGTACAGCGGAGGTAGAAATTTCTGGAATATGTCCGTACGGTGATGTTCAGGGCAGTGCGAATAGTCTGATTGGAAGTTAGGTAATTGTCCCACGAAAGAC
Source organism: Magicicada septendecula (assembly GCA_034769895.1). Classification (NCBI taxonomy): domain Eukaryota; kingdom Metazoa; phylum Arthropoda; class Insecta; order Hemiptera; family Cicadidae; genus Magicicada; species Magicicada septendecula. The sequence goes on from CM068372.1 coordinate 38,959,754, forward strand.
TGAGCTTTCCCTCATGAGTCTTTGCCTAGTAGCTCCATACTGGGATCATGTTAGATAACCATCAGTATCTCATAAGTGGTAACGATGAGTTTGTCTAGACGGCGGGACAAAGCAGGGGACGCCACGGGGTGGTTTGTGGGCTATGTTCGGAATGTGTCCGCCAGCTGAGTCGCCTGTCGAGGTCCACACAAGGAGACCAGGAAAGTCGAGTATCACCTATGTATAGTCTAGGAGGGATCTTTTTGCATCTGGATAATTGTATTGTAGAACGTAATCTTTAAAATAATTATAAATTTTGGCTTTAAAAATTGTATAACACAGTATCAAGATTATAATATATATTACGTACAGGAAAACATTATGGTCTCTACGAAGTAAGGTTAGGGGGCTAAGGTGAGCTGTACCTTTCCTTTCCTCCTCATTCACTTACGGAAGGATGGTCAAGAACGGAAGGGAGACAGTTAAGAGCTGTACACACGGCATTATGGCGAAACGAACAATCTGGCGTGTTGTTACCAAAGGACTGTGGATTAGAGATAGACAAGGCTGGTAGTAAATAGTAAATAGACCGTAGTAAATAAACAGAGTAATTATTAAATTGATTTTCCAATATAAAATCACGGGCCGCTAGTTGGAAATCACTGTCACAGTATGTAAAATAAAAACTCGTAATGTCCCCTCGAGTCGTAATGTCTGGTTCCCTTCGAGCCCGGCGCCCGAGGCCCCAAACCCGCGGCCTTTACCTGATTTCTTCTCGATTCATTTTTTTTTTTCAAAATGTTCAGCTATCCGTCCAGCTGTAGGTCGTACCTTCTTGTATGTCATCCGTTACTGACAGCATAGCGAACTGGCATTTCTGTTTGCGGCAGGTACACGTGTAAAGCTAACTCCTGCTTTTATATCTGAGCTTGATTCTGAGTAATCTGTTGGAAATACACCAGTGGCGCCTCACGGTTCTGACGGTTGGAGGTTCAGTGTTGAATGTTTCTATTAAGATAAGAGCAATTACCCCATTTCCATATAACACACGAGTGGGTCACATCATGAAGACTTTTACTGTTGACAACTTTAAGTAGGCCTGATATTAGGTTGTGTGTAAATTATTCTAAAAGTGTATACTTAAAATAAAAGGATAGTTAAATGTTTCTGTTCAATATTTAAAACGGGAAGCGGAACAACAGAGTTTCTTAATTTTGCATTTATCTTCAATAGAGAGAGACAAGAAAAATTTGTTTTCAAAGAGATTGAACACTATTCATTTTACAAAATCAATGAACAGAACACAAAAATAAGAAATACCTGAACCCTTTAACACACAAAAACACAAGCAAGCACTTTAGAGGTTATACACGCTTCGGTCAGTTTAACGTTACTATAATTATTTAAGAACTACCTTCAACACACTTTATTTTCGGAGTACAAAGACTTCACTATTTTATTTGACTTAAGACTTCACTGCTCACATTTTCATCGCATACTAAATTAAATAGACAAATCTGACACAAAACTGAAGGTAAACGGACAAATCGTGTGGTAAAAATCATAATAATAGCGAATGGCGGTATTATGAAAATGTTGACATTCCCGTTCGGGGCGGTTCGGCCCTCGTCGGAACTATTTGTGTCTGTCGCTAAGCTGGAAAGTTAGCGACGGTTCAGTTTAATTTTGCGTATAGTGAGTTCCCACTCCAAAGTTCTTTACATAGCCTAGGAGATGCTGAGAGCTACTTAGCCATCTCACGCAGTAGTAGCGAGCAATTAGCTTATTACGCGAATCGCTTATTGTACAGTCAACAAGATTAATATAAAAAATCTCGTCATTTAAATATGAAACCAATCTCTCAACAAATCCTTAAACATATTTAAATTATTTAGGGGGTTTTCTGAACCACTGAACCTTATGACGAGCCGCCACTGAATACACTATACTTGTAGGTTCACGTAATGTCTGCATGCATATGTCTACACATTATCATTATAATTAATGTAAGTTACATGTCCAGTCCTATAGTAATATTAACATTAATTAATGATAACTCTTATAGATCGGTAAATAATTATTTGGCAGTTCTGTAAATAAAATAAGACAAAATAATACAAAATAGTGTTATATGGAAAACTTTTAATATTACAAAAATTAAAATATTGTTACGACAGTCTGCTGATCGTCGTATGGTACAGTAGAAAACAAAATACAAGACACCAATTACGTCACTAAAAACCAGCTTTAATTATCACAACTAACAGTTTGTAATCAACACGCTATTCAACAAGATTATACTCGTACAATAATTCAAGTTAATTTTTTTCACACCAATAGTAATGTCAACTAATAGAGTCGCGCACAATAACCAGTTTTCACTAATAACCACTTGAACGCACAGAGTAATCGCCCGAAGTAAACTCGGACCTCACTTGAGTAAATCGCCACTTAAACTGCAACTAAGCGTTGCTGAATGCTTGTATTTATACCACGCTGAAATTCAAGAATAATCCATCATACGCGTCAATACTACACTAGAGCGTTATTGCTTGCAGCCTTGAACACAAGCGCGCGGACCGGCGAAGTCTGGAACAGTCTCGTTAACGTATGTTAAGAGTCACGTACGCACACAACATTACAGCTGGGTTCTGCCGGGATAGCCGATAAACATGCAGAACGTTGTGTAATGGCTTAACATCACCGCAATAAATCTGTTTATTTTCATTTGGTGTTTCAAGCAGCGCCAAGTAAATTTTTAGCAATAATAAATGCTCATTTAAAATTTAAAATTCATTTCTAACAATCATTGTTTTTCTTCTTCTTCTTCCCCTCCTTCTTTTTAAATCGTTTCACTGTCGGCGGAGTGTGGCAATCATCATGAATATCCGGACGTTCGATGCAGGCGACCTGAGAAAAGTCTGTTGTGCAATTCCCGTTGATTTCTCATCCACGATATTTTTCTACGCTCTGACAATCGTTTTTCAGCTTCGCTTTTATCGTGATTTTAGCTGTAGATTTTTATGCGTCGCCTCTCGGGAAACATGCCAAAAGTACTCATACCTTCGTTTTTGAATGATAAAAATCGATTGCTTCTCTGTGTCAACCAAACGTTTGACAGTCACCGTTCATGACAGTTTGAGGCCTTCAGTATATCCAGAATTCAATAATTTATAATTATTGCCATAATAATTCACTTATTATTAATTTAAGAGGAGTCTGAAGAACAAAAATTAAAAGTGTTCCCCTTTTTCAAAATGTTGGCTTTATTAAAATATAGAATTCTTTTTAATAAAATGGTATTTACATTCGTGAAAACATGCCTGGACACTACGTATGGAGAAATAAAATATAATAACGATTTTAAATATCTTGGGGAAAACATACCGAAGCGCCTCAAGAATCCTTTAAGATAAGGAAACTCAAATTAGCAAAGGCCTTTACTCTAACCCAAGAACTGTACGGAAAGAAAAACCTTTCCAGAAGTGGGAAAGTCCGCCATTACAGCACTCTGATCAGACCGGTGATCATGTATGGAGTGGAAACAATGTGCTTTCAAAATTTGGAACCTCTTCTTAAAATTAAACGAAGAATTCTTCGGGAAATTTATGGCCCCAAGAAAACTGAGGATGGATACAGGCATAGACCCAAAGAAGAGCTTTACAGGGATCTGGAAGATCTGGAAACGGCTTTCCTAAGGAAAATTCTGAGATTCCTTGGACATACGGTTCGGATGGATTGGTCCAGATTAAATAAACAAATTTTCAACTATATTTGGCAACTTTTCAGGCTGAACGGATAGACTAAACAACTCAAGTAGGACATGATGAAACTGGGTATCTTGAACGACTGCGTGAATAGAAATGTACATACAGAAACAAGACTCATACGTCTTGAGGTTCTCTGCGGTGAGAAAAAGACGAGAAACGGGTGGGCAGTGGAAAGGAAGGAGGCGCGTAGTGTGCGAGTGAGGGCCTTCTGGCAGGAGGAGAAAAGGAAATGATATTCTCGTGGTCCACAAGAAGCTTATACTGGATTATGTTTTTTGGTATTCTCGAGTCACCCATTCTATTTATGTGTTGTATCCAGTTTTCCGAGGCTCGTTTTAAGCACCATACGCCAATTAAGCTTACTTTTATGGTCCACCAAAATCGGGCTACCGACAAAGATCAAAATTTTTAAAGCCATTGTTGAACCAATTACCACCTATGGGTAAGAATATTGGACAGTCAACGAAAAGAACCGCAGAAAGATTGAAGCTGTAGAAATGGACTATCTTAGACGAGCTTCCAGAGTTTCTCGTCTGGAACGTTTAAGAAATGACGTAATAAGGGAAAGAACAAATAGAAAAGAAACTGTAATAGAAGATGTAAACAGCTTTCCTGGTATAGAGACCTAATGAGAATGAGTGAAGAAAGAATAACTCTGAGTGTGTTCAAATATAGACCTAGCAACAGAATAAAAAGAGGTAGACCTAGATTAAAATGGATAGAAGGGATCGAAAGGAGTATGGAAGAAAAAAATCTGAAGAATGAAGATACACAGAATAAGTTGATATGGAAACTGAGATGCGGGATGCGCCAGTAGCTGTGGGATCCCCGCCAATACATATATATTCAAACACTTTCTGCTACAGTCCGTTTCTTGATGTATATAATATATATTTTATAATTACTTTACCTCAAGATGTTTTCTCCCTATTTGGAACATGTTTCGGGAAGCCTTGTGTTCCCATCTTCAGCCTTCCTAATTTTGAACCTTGTGAGGTATTTATGTGTTGGTTGGTTGTTGCATTGGTTTCCTGTTGGTCTCTGGTGCTTTAAATTGGTATTATTGTGTGTGATTGTGGTGTATATATTAGTATTTTGTGTATTTTCTATGTTGAGTCCTTTGAAAATTGTGTCATGTTTGTATTGCCGAAACATGTTCCAAATAGGGATAAAACATCTTGAGGTAAAGTAATTATAAAATATATAATATATATATCCAGTTTTCTTTACTCTGTTTAATTTTATCGTTTATCGAGTAGGCCTATATATATTTTAGCTCTTGCCTTATTTCTGCATTTCTTATGTGATCTCTTAGGGTGCATCCTTTGACTTTCCTTAAGAATTTCATTTCAGCAGCTTGAATTCGTTTTCTCTGATTTCGGCTGAGTGTCCATGATTCACTCCCGTACATCAATACCGGGGCCGCCATTACTTTATAAAATTTCAATTCTGTATTTTTTTGAATTTCCGTCCCAGAGTCTTATGGATTGTGCCACACATCCTCTGGTATCTGTTTATTTTATTATCGATATCGATCGTTTTCATATTCGTAGCTTACGTCACACCCTATATATATAGCTGTAGTGGGATATTTGTCCAATAATTTTATTTTCTCTTATTATTTTGGAGCCTAGTGGGAATTTCCCTTTAAACGGCATTATTTTAGTCTTTATCGTCGAAATTTTTAAATTACATTCATGGCAAATTTTACTGAGTTGATACACTGCTTTTTTAAATCCATTTTCGTTTTCTCGTAGCATAACTTGATCGTCAGCAAACATCAGAGTGTTAATTGAGAAATTGTCGGGAAGTAAGTAGATTCCAGGATCAGTTCGTTGTTTCCATTGTCTTACAACATCGTCAGTATATATGTTGAATAAAGTAGGTGATAAACTGCACCCTGGTGTAACGCCTCTTTTAACAGTAATAGGTTCTGTTTTCTCCTTCCCATGCGTATAGTAATATCCGTTCTTTCAGATATGAGGATTCGCCTCTGGGACAGAGAGAGAGAGAGAGAGAGAGAGAGAGAGAGAGAGAGAGAGAGAGAGAGAGAGATAGTCGATTCAGATGCAGATTATAGAGCACACGTCATAGTTGGATATCGTCACGCGGCTGATATGAATAGTAGCAATTGCACCACTAGTGGGTCGTTAACTGTTTGCTTTAACACACATATCTGTGCCATTAAACAACGCCACACTATAATACTGTATAAGCTTAACGGGACCTTGGATTCACTGATAACGCTACGCTTTGTTTACTTAATTGTCGATTAACGTTGTCTGATAACTGTGTACTCGATAATTGCAACACTACAGACCGAAGCAAATATCACAGATAACAGCAATCGATTGGCCCAGTAATATTATGGGAAAAGCGCAGGAATTGAAAGCTCTCTCTCTCTCCCTCTCTCTCTCTCTCCCTCCTATGGCACTACAGCCCTTGTTGGGCCCTGGCCTCCTTCAATTTTTCCCCCCATTCTCTTCTGTCGGTAACCATCCTCATCAAGGAACGCACTTTCAGTATTTCTTTCGCATCTTCATCCACCGCGTCCTCCCATCTTCTCCTCGGTCTTCCGTCTGGTCTTTTTCCGTGGATTCTGGTATTCAATAGTTTTCGTGGTATTCTGTCTTCCCCCATCCTGGCTACATGACCAACCCACCTTATAACGCTGTAGTTTTATGTATTGTGTTAGCGGTGGTTCTTTATACGAATTCAAAGTTTGATTCGTTTGATACAATTCAAAGTTATATCTTACTCTCCAGCCGTGTACGTCATTAACTGGTACCAGGATTCTTCGTAATATTTTTCTTTCAAAGATATCGAGAGTGTTTGCTGCGTTGGAGTTCAGGATACACGTTTCGCAGCCGTAGGTTAGGATGGGTCTTATTATTGATTTGTATACTTTAGTTTCGTGTTTCTGTGGATGTCTTTGGATCTGAAAATACTTGATATGGCGAAATGCGCTTTATTGGCTTGGACTATCCTGTTCCGGATTTCTAATATGGTTCCCAAGTATTTAAAGTTGTCCACCTTTTCAGTAAGTGAAAGCGACAGGAGCGTATTTACGGGGCGGACGAACAGAACCGGACCCCTCCGCCATACGGTCGAAAGAAGTTAACGAATTTTGTTAATCTCTTTTTTTAGGGTATTTTATTATTTTTTCAGCTGTGCTTTTCAGTTAGTAACTCTTTTTAAATATACAAACGGGTTTGTTACACAGGATTTGCGTGTACATTTGAAATATGAAATATAGGAAAATCAATTCAGTCAGTAAGTAGGCATATCTTCTAAAACAATGATTCAGTAACGCGTTTTTTAAATTGTGTTATTACCGTTTACTTTATAGTCGGATTGATGTCAGGATGTTATCACACGTTTTTCAGCTACTTTGGAAACAGTAATGTTAGTCTCGGCCAGGGTGTTGTATTGCCTCAACGGCTGATAGACGGGGATTCGATTGACTCGACATTGAACCGAACCCACGGCATAGCATGACGTCGCACAAAGTGAGCTTCAAATGTTCACGAGTACAATGTGACGGTTAATTTCGTATCGCGTGATACTTCTTCTCTGACATCGCGTGATTTCTTGCTAAAGGCGTGATTGCGAATCATCAGTACTAATGTTTGTTTACGTTTTTACGTTGGGGGGGGGGGTCGACGACCGAGTACACACTGCGCGATGTAATTACCAGTTTGTTGTAGTTTCGGAGAGTATCCATGGAGGAGAAATTAGGGTAACTTCCTGCCGCTCCCCTCTGACTCTACACCCAAATTGGCCCTTGGCGTCGTCTCCATTTATTTTTGTCCTCGGGTAACAGTTCCAGTTCCTGATACGCACCATTTTAAGATCGACTTTCACAAATTGCTGCTATTGATTATTTCGTCTGACACAATTTTTCTACATACATCTTCGCGAAACATTTCAATTATTTGGGCTGTGATATCTCATATAGGAAGGTGCAAGATACTGAGAGAAAATTAAATAGTTTTAGTTACACATGTGGAAGAGTTAGACGACTAGGACACAGGGAGAGACACAGTTGTAGCTGTTGTAGCATGGTCACGGGCTCTCCTGCAAAAACTTATTTCTAAAATACAGGCCCCTGAAATGAAACTTTTAGAAGTTGTCAGGGGATGGATGTAATTTGACGAACGTGGGTATTAAAGTTACCGTAAGTCAGGGGTCTTCAAACTTTTTCACTTGAGGGCCGAATTGAAAAATCTTGGAAGTCAGGCGGGCCAACAGCACACACAAAAACACACGCCCACGCACGCACACACACACATATATATATATATATATATATATATATATATACTCTGTATTTAAGTTTACGAAATATTCAAGTCAATAAAATAGGTATTTAAATAAAAATTAAGCAGACTGATTCAAAGAAAACAAATTCGTTTGTTCAGAATAATGTAAATAAAAGTAAGGAAAAAATAACATTCAAAGATATTTCTTATGTATTGTTTTTTTTTTGGGGTTTCTTATGTACGCATGGGATGTGTGGAGTTGCTTCTGACATATATCTGTCCATTTTGGGTACACTTGACTAGAATGGATTTCAAGTGTTCGTCTGACAAGTTAGGCCTGTACTTTGATTTTACAAAGTTCATTTTTGAAAGGTTTGTTCGCAGAAAAGGTCGATCCAAACATTTAAAGCATTGCTCTTGCAAAGTTTTTTATTTCCTTGAAATCATCACTCAATGAGATGCGAGTGAAAAGCGTGATCATTCAAGGCAGCCAGACGAACGAGCACATTAACCACGTAAATGTTTTAAATTTGTACAACATATTATAACATTTTATTGAACTTATTTCTTGTTTAGTTATTTAGTAAAATGTTACAATATTTGAAGTATTCCGACGAGCTATTTAAAAACTGCACGCAGCATCGGTCGGGTTGCCGCGGGCCGGACAATAACCCTTCGTGGGCCGTAGTTTGGAGACCCCTGCCGTAAGTTATTGATATAATGAATGAATAGAGCAGGATTGGAAGTCTCGTGTGAAACGCATGGTATACGAGGGTCAGTTAAAAAGTTCGCGGAGTGACATCTATAGCTTAGCGGTAGAACTAAAACTTTTCGTGTGTTGTAAGATTGTCATTTTCAATGAACATCTGTTAAATTACAAATCTTTCTGACAATTTATTTACTGTTTATCAGCTGTTAGAATTTACGTGTCATGCGTGTTTTGCAAATGGGCAAATGAAACATTGTGCTGTGATTGAATTGTTTGTTAATAATGGATTATTGTAAGGTCTAGCGCCAGTTGAAATTAACAACTGAATGGTCATTGCGTTACGCAATGCTGCGCTTTCAAAAACAATGGTTTTTACGTGGGCTCTCGAGTTTAAACGTGGTCGTACCGTCACTGAAGATGATCCCCACAATTGACGCCAAAAAGTGCAACAACTCCGGATATCATTAAAAAAAAAATGTCATACCCGTGTTGGAAGACTGGCGATAGTGAGGGATGATGATGTTTCTGAGATCACAAGCATATCAAATGAGGATTTGTATCCTATTTTAACTCAGTAACTTGTGAAATACTTTGCGCAAGCTGGGTACTGCATTTGGAGTGTTGTACTTTTGGGGAGTCCACTGCGCGCGTCATCTTTAGGCCAGTAGCACACTAGACGTATGATCCGCGGCCGAAGACCGGTAGCGTAACGCTCGTGTTGTTATGGCCAGATGTGAGCCGAAGATGCGTCAGTCCGTCGAGCGTATCTTCTGTCTACCCAGAGCGAGGCGGCCCGACAACTCCGCAATACATTTGTTTGTATGGTAGCCTATGCACCTCACTGTGCTCACAGTCAGGGGCGGCTTAAGGCCCGTGCGCCCGCACGGGGCGCCGACGTTGGGGGGAGGGCGCCAAAATGGGTTATTATAAAAAATCTAATGCGAACGCCGAACCTGCTGCGACGTTTATCAATTGCGATACGGATGAAAATAAATATTATTGTACCAAAAAAAACCATAAAAATTAAGGATTACATTAAAATGCCTTGAAGTATGCGCAGAACAAATAATGATCTCAAACACAAACACAAACGATCCAGTTCAACCGCTCCCTTCCTACCGCATAACCAACTGCCGCGCGCCACCTACCCTCCCCTCCCTTAAACAAGACATTTGGACTTGTCCAGGGCGCCATCACTGGCATTGCAAAACAAAGCGTGATTCACCTGTCAGTCCGAATCGGATCACAGGGGCGGTCAGCGTCTGTTTATACTGTCTGTGTTAGATGTTAGAAGCCCATGTGTGTAAAGTCATTTTACTTAAGTGCGGAGTTAGTGAAATATTAGTGTGAAACACATTTAAACATAAAACATGTCAGATAGAAAGAAACATTCTGGGTCATACTACAGGAAGAACTACTAAAAGAAGAACAAAACAAAGTCTTGATGAAGAAAACCAAGCGGCTGGCTTGAAAAAGTTTTTGTCAGGAAATAAAAGCATTGTTTCGAGTTGTTCTTCTTCAACAATGATAACAGAGCCAGAGCCTGAAGTCATCGAAAAAACCCTGAAGCCAATTTAAACAAAATGGTTTTGAAAACTGAGGCGAATTTAAATGAAATGGGTCTGGAAACTGAGGCAAATGAAAATGAAATGGATTTGGAAGTTTTCGGGAATTCACCAGGACCCTCTTTAAGTGAGGTACGTTTTATTTATTACAAAATTAGACTATTATACTCGTATTAATTTATTAAAAAATTAGTGGACAAACACTTATTATCCTTAAATTACAAAAAAAGCTTATATATGACCTTTTCTCCAACTGCTAGACCCCAGCCGGTGAATTTAAATCCTTTACTAATTCATTCGCCTAGCTGTAGCTTGTTGACAACCGTAACCTACCAATGCCCTGTTCTGAATAGAACAAAGGAGACAAAATATTTAGGTGTTTTAATAAGACATTTAATATTTACAAAATAAGCAAATTGAGAAATATTGAAATTTCGAGACTAGTTTATTTTGCATATGCCCAGTCTGTTTTACAATACGGAATATTGATATGGGGTGGTACATCAAACACTTACTTAAATAAAATATTTATGATCCAGAAACAAATAATAAAGGCTACCTTGGGTAAAAATATGTTTTATCCCAGCAATAATCTTTTCTCGGAATTTAAGGTACTAACAATAAAAAAATTATATATAAAAAATTTATTACTCTTCATTAATAAAAATAAAAACCTTTTTGTTGCTCGAACATTATCTTACAACATTCGACAACCGGGCTTTGAAACTTATAAAACAAATATCGAAATATATCTGCATGTAGAAGACAATTCATATATACTTCCTATAAATTAATAAACTTAATACCAAATGAATTTATTCATACACTACTGTACTTACGACTAATCTAAGAAATGAAATGGATAAATGGATTGTAATAAATAATAACTTATTAATATTTTAATCACTAAGTATTTTAAAGTTTTCCTACTCTGAAATTCCGGTGACAATATACCTATCAAAGTCTTCAGCTTAACCTGTACACATTGTGGTAGCATTTCCATATAGTGATATTGGGTGTCTTTATTTGAATTTTGTTTTTTTGTTTTTTCATTATACATTTTTCGTAAAGGTACTTTTCTTTTACATATATCATTTATATATCAGGCTTTTTTCTTTATTTATTGTATTATATTTTTTGTAAGAATGTGATATTCTACATATAAAAACTATATTGTAACTCATACCCACGCGCAGACTACGGTCTTTGTGGGTATTTCTCATCGCCATATTTTATGTAAATATTGCTATTTTTTATATGTATTATGAAACAAGGAGATGAATAAAGATTTGATTTGATTTGTGTTACTGCACGATTATATTCAACAACTGTGAGCTATTCATATCTATCTTTTTTATTTGTACCTATCATAATGGTATATTTTTGATGTAGCTTCATATCCAATTGTTCGTCATGGAATGCAAAGCAAGTTGTATTTATAACTTATACCCATACTTTTTTTCAGCTTCCTGCAGAAAATGTCCAAATAGGCCTATCACACGACCCCGGCGAATGGCCAGAACATATAACCGACACAGAACGCTAAATATTGGTTCAACGTGGTCCTCAACAAGTTTATAACATAGATTTCCCAGTAAATGAAGATGGACGAAGATTTAGTGTTAAAAGTTATCAAAGACGTATGTGCAATGGTGAATATGTTTCACGCACCTGGTTAATTTATTCCACAAAGAAAAACGCTGTATTTTGTTTTTGTTGTCGTCTTTTTGGTAAAATCAGGATCTCTCTTTCTTACAAATCAGGCTATTCTGACTGGAGACATATGCATGAACTTTTATCTGAACATGAGAAATCTCCAGGACATATGAAAGCATTTCAAAACTGGGTTGAATTTAGCCTGGGTGTAACCATAGATTGTGAAAACCAACGTATTATTAAACAAGAAGTTGAACGCTGGAGAGAAGTGTTTAAGAGAATAGTGTTCATGATTGAGTTTCTTGCTTCACAAAACTTAGCATTTCGTGGTAAAACTGAGACACTCTACTCGAGAGATAACGGAAACTTTTTGAAATTAATGGAGTTTATTGGTAACTTTGATGCAGTAACTGCTGAACACTTAAGGAGGATCACCTCAAAAGAGACTTATGTGCATTATCTTGGAAAAAACATCCAAAATGAAATAATTGAGTTGCTAGGCTCAACGATAAAACAGCACATTTTGAAACTAGTTAACGAATGGACATATTACGCCATTATATTAGATTGCACTTCTGATGTAAGTCATACTGAACAGTTGTCTTTGGTCTTTCGCTTTGTGAGCTGCAAACCAGGAGAGGAACCGCATATTCATGAGCATTTTCTGGGGTTCGTTTCTGTTGACTGAAAATGCGCACTGACAAAGGATTTGAAGAGTTACTGGTTCATTCAAGAGAAATCGTCGAAGCACTTGAAATAGATCATAATTTTCCAAATGAACGAAAAGTACGGCCTAGAAAAAAGAAATGTCAATTTGACTACGAGAGTTCTGATGAACCTATTGAAGACCCCAAAAAGGCTTTTAAAAGTAATGTGTATTTTTACGTTTTGGACCGTGCAATTAGTTCATTGGAAGAGCGGTTCTCTCAGCTAAGTCATCACAACAATCTCTTTGGATTTTTGTATAACATCAAAAATCTTGAAGACAACGCCAATTTGTTGAAGAACTGTAGGCTACAGATCTACAGCTTGGATTAACTGATGAAGATCACTCCGACATAGAGGGATTTCAGCTTAAACAAGAACTGTTGGTTTTGCTCTCTATACTGCCAGATGATAGCGCAAAAAGTCCTTTAAATGCACTAAAATATTTATCAGTCAACAACCTCACAGAAAACTTTCCCAACGTCACAATTGCTCTCAGAATCGCTTTGACCCTCCCAGTCATTGTTGCTTCAGGAGAAAGAAGTTTTTCAATACTGAAACTTATTAAGAATTACTTGCGAGGAGCGTCTTGTTAGGCTTTCTTTAATGTCAATAGAATTTGAAGTTCTTCAAGATATCGACATAGACGTTATAATAAAAAACTTTGCAGAAACAAAAGCAAGAAAAGTCATGTTGTGAGTGTTAAACACAGTGTCAAAGATCAAAGTTAAAGTTGTCATGTAAATACAAGTAGATTATTAATAGAAAGTTATGTGTAATTTAATCAATATACAAGTTTATTCATTTTATGAAAAAATGTATGCAGAATTCTTTAAAACCTGACTCTTCTTTGACAAACGAAATGCAAATGATTTTAAGCACATACATTATTATGATTTTATATTAAAGCGCGGTTTTTAAGCTCCAATAAAAAAAATTGTCTGGTATCTATTTCCTGGAACAATTACAGACACTTCGGCCGGATAGCCATCCGTAAGTAATCAATAGATAATTGGGGGAGGGGGACCCGGGGGGGCGCCAAGTGACATTTTGCTCTTGAGCCCCCCCTGCTCACAGCACACATTGATTGAGTACGTGGCTGACGTTTGTGTACTTATATATACTTTTTCTTTAAGATGTTGTTTTTTCTGTTTATTATGTTCGACACTGAACGATTTGTAACAGAAGTGCAGAGTAGGGTTTGTCTATGGGATATTTCCCACAAATCTGACAGTGACAAATTACTGACACAAACAAAAAATTTGATTTTACTTTATAAATAAAAATAATTATTAAAACAGTACTTCACTCGTTCAAAACACACTTCTAACTACAGAAAAACTGGATGTGATGTACATTACATCACAACGCCGCCGAAGATCGGTTGTATGAGGCCGCTGTCAGCCGACGGAAGCAGATCGATTATACGTCACCGATCTTCGGCCGCGGATCACACATCTAGCGTGCTACTAGCCTTAGTGCTCGTATGGCCACGGTGAAATTCGAGCGCCCGCTTACAAACAATTGTTTTTCAAGGTGCAGCATCTCCTAACGCATTTACTATTTCGTTGTGATTTTCCATTTGCGCTTTAACAAAGAATTCTTGATTTTGTCCAGTTTTGCAGAAAGCGTGCCACGTAAATTTCGTTCACCTGGTACTCTTAAACAAGTGCTGAAATGTAGACGAGTTGGTATAAGGGATGTGCCGACAAAAACTAAAGCGCGACTGGGGGCAGGAAACAGCTGTTATTACAGATTTCAGAAGCTCATCGGATCCTCCTTTGTGACCTTAAGTTGATAATGTTTAGGACAGTTGTCAAATCGGTGGGTATATGGTTATGAAAAACGGACGCTGTCAAAACAGGATGAGAGCCTCATTAACATTTGGGAACGGAAGGTTCTCCGCCAAGATCTTTCAAGCTGTATGCGAGAATAATGAGCGAAGAGACAGATGTTTATACAATCGTGTTTGTCCTGTTGGCGAACAAGAAGAAGGAAACGTATGCGCCATTGTTCCACAACGGGCTCTAAAAGGACAAGTTCAATGGCTGTGCGGGACGAAGGGCATGCCCGTCGCCCGCTCGTGTACTACGTTCCGAGCTTCAGAAAGAGCTCCTGCCGTAGGGACTATTGATAATCTGGATTTAGGGTGTGGCCTGCTACCGGCCGTGGGGTCTAAAAGGAGTCAACGCCGATTTCGGAGTAGCGCAATGTCTGCGCTTCGCGACGTGATTCCTTCAACGGAGATCAATTTTGATCAGTGTGCCCACACAAAGAAATGCCAGTGGAGCAACTTGGACTGTGCACGTCCCAGTGTGTGCAGTTCTGTCCTTCTTAAAACCAGAAGACATCCCCCCGTGTACGAGGATGGTTTGAAATTTAAACTCAAGCTCTAAACTCCACAAAACTAACCGAGTTCTTTGATTCCTTTGTTGAAAGATAGTGGTTGGCAAATGAGGAGATCCTGACCAAAATGTGGGGACTGTTACCAAAGGCGATATCGTAGAGCAAATGCTCTTGAAGGATGGAACAATCGTGTAAACATCTTGGTTGGGAGACCAAACCCTAAAATAAAGGTTTTGTCAGTCCTCCTGGCTTCGTCCAGGCCAAGTGTCCGTAGAATGTAATCCTTATGTTCCATAAGGAAATGGAAGTATGTTGATGGCGAAAATTCGTGTTCGAGCTAAGGGCTGATTCTGATTGTATTACCCTCAAAACGTGAAAAGTCATTTTCCGGAATGTGTGTGTGTGTGTGTGTGTGTGTGTAGAATCTTTTCTATGGCGAACGATAACTGCCGCAAATTCAAACAGAATCAAACAATTTTTTGCATACTTGCCTGAGTTTTAGAGGACTCAAGGCCCATTGATTTTGGTGAAAATCGGTTAAGGGGAAGGGGTAGTTTTACATGCAACGTTTTATATTTTAACAAGAGTGAAGTACTTAATTTTGATAAATAAAGTATCCTGAAAAGAAGGTCGTAATAATCCACTGTATAAAGGTAGATGAAATATCTATAAATGAAAAGGGTAGTTGAGGGGGAAGGGGTAATTTTCTATAAATGAAAATGATAGTTAAGGGGGGAGGGGATAATTTTTTATACGTGTACTACATTATCGGCAACAAAGAAGTAGTTTCTGTGGGAATATTTCATTTCAATTTGTCAAACATCAAACTCGATTTACAAGGTTGGGGATATTTTTTTTAGAAATTATTCAGCCGAATTGAAGTAAATGATTTTAAATATAAATCTTAGAACATGGAAGTCATGTATACCGATTTTTTAAATATACAATTTAAATATACAAACAGATTTATTACACAGCATCATTTGTTTACGCATCAAATGTGCGTATACTTTTGAAATATGAAATTTGAAGTATGTATCTATTTATGAAGATTATGAAATTATTTGCTATCTATTAGTTATCTGTTTCCCTTTAATTAATTCATTCATTGAAGTCAATAAGTATCTTGTAAACGATGCTTTATGGCGCGTATTTGAATTCCGTTATTACCGTTTACTTTAATGGGACTGATTTCAGGATGTTATCACTCGTTTTTCTACCACTTTAAAGACAGTAATGTTGATTAGTCTTAACTTGTTTTTTTCTTTTGTACGAAGTAGTTTGTTGTTAAAATTCCTTCCCGGACTGTTTGGGCGCGGTCCAATGTTTTCTGCAAAACCAGACGTTTCGGCAGTGCCATCGACTGCCATCATCAGTGAAAATCGAGTGTGCTAACATGAGGTGGTATACGTTAGTGATCACAGTACTGTGATTAAGGCTGAAGAAAGAAGTAGTTTCTATGGAAATATTTCTTTTCAAAAATGATTTGAAGTTATAAATCTCAGAACATGGAAGTCGTGTATTGTTCTCCATATCGATATTTCCTAATTTTATCCGAAAGTTTTCCACTTTACAAGTAGTTCTTTGTTGTATCTTTCTATCCATTCATTTCCATTCTTTTTTGGGCTAAGAATTTTTCTTAGTACTTTTCTTTCCTTTCTTTCGAATTCCTCATTTCTTCTTTTTTTCTGAGAACTAATCATTCTGTTGCGTTAGAGGCATTCCGGTTTTATAACTGTTTTGTAAAGATAGAGTTTCACTTTTATCGAAACTGTTTTTTTTTTTTTTAATATAATTAATTCACTACCGACTCGGAACACAAAGTTTTTTATGGGTAAAAACGTGAAAGTTTTACCTCAGAGCCTGAACCGGTTTTCGCTTTTAAAAAGCTTCTTCAGAGGCTGCCGCTGGGAGCACTGTCCGTCTTGTTGTTGGCGACGGTATCGAGTTTTGAAAGATCGATATTGTGTGTGTGGGGTGTGATATGTTCGAATAATGCGTGTATTTGAATTGTGTCTGTTCGTTTAGGATGTCATTTTTATGTGTTTTCGTGTGTTTGTATATTTCCAATTGTTCTAGAGTGTCTAGTTTTCGGCCTTTTGTGTGTACGTGTAGAATGTCCATGTTAATGTCGATGTTTTTGTATGTGTGGTTTGGTTCAATGAGGTGGTTTGCAAAGGTGGATTCTGTAGTGGAGTGTAGTGCCTTTATGTGTTCATTGTATCTTTGTTTGAAGCTACGTCCTGTCTGGCCTATGTACAATTTGCTGCAATCTGAGCAATTTAATTTGTAAACACCAGGTAGATCGAATTTGTTTTGTGCTTTGTGAGTGTTCGGTTTTGTTAGTAGTTTTGTGTGCGATTCTGTATCCTGCTTTTTTGAATTTGTGGGCTATTTTTTTTTCAGTTTGGTTGTTGATGTATGTTAGTGTTATGAATTTGTTGTTTTCTGTCTTTGTCTGTTGTTTGTTTTGTGTTTGTGTAGGAGTTTATTGACGGATGTTCTGTCGTATCCGATGGATTCTGCTAGATATTTTATCGTGTTTTGTTCGTCTTTATAGTCTTTTTCATCTAGTGGAATGTTGTTAAGTCTATCAGACAGCTAGTTTGTGTTGTATTGGGTGATTAGAGGAGTTGTGTATTAATGTGTCAGTTGTAGTCGGTTTTCTGTATATACTGAATTTGTGCCTGTATTCAAGTTTTGTGATGGAGAGGTCTAAGAAGTTTATGCTATTGTTGTGTTCGTGTTCGGCAGTAAAGGTTATGTTTTTGTGTATTTTGTTTATGTGCGTTAGTAACTGTTCACATTGTCTTTTGCTTCCCCTGTATAGTATTAGAATGTCATCAACGTATCTGTGCCAATATAGTATTTTATGTGAATGTCTGTCATTGTTTGTGAGTATTTTTGTTTTTTCTAAGTGTTGGAGGAAGACTTCTGCTAGAATGCTGATATGGGGGAGCCCACGGGTGTGTGTAATATTCTGTGTGTAATATTTATTGTTATAAGTAAAGTAGTTTTGTTTTGTGATAATGTTTAGAGTTTCTGTTATTTCGTTGATAAGTTCGTCTGGTGTGTTGTTCTGTTTGAGTTTGTTTTGTAGGATGGTGATTGTTTCAGAGATGGGGATGTTTGTGTACAGGTTTTTACTTATACAAAACTTTGTGTTCCGAGTCGTGAATATAATAGTTGTATTTAACTGAATACTTTAATCAACAACATTTTGAAGAATAACCTGGGACTAACCAGAAGAAACAACAAGATTTTGTTAAGTATAAATGAATTCTATATAATTGCGAATAAAATTAATTAACTTTCCCACAACACAATAACTCTCACTCTGAACTTGGTATAATAAATTCTTTCAAAGATTAGTTGAAACTATAGGTATCTTAAAAAAAACTGAACAACTTCACAAACCATTATTGAAAAATTATTTATTTAAAACTGCATCAGCCATTTGAAACTGTAACTTAACCTCTATGCGACGCCTATAAGTCCGCACACTTTTTAGACACTAAGAAGTGTTAATAACGTGCGTTAGTAAGCGTTTTTTTTTATTTCACTTAATTATATTTTATTCAAAGATAAATTATTTTTTAATTCAAACGTTACGTAATCATTGCTGTGTCTCCCGAAACGTTAATGAATTGATATCATGTCGCTTGTTTGTTAATAAGTAGTACATTATAACATTATAAACAGTTTTATTTACAAACAAGCAGTGATAACAGCAATCGTCGGTACAAATGTCATCGCTTCAAAAGATGAATGAACAGCCGCTCGTGATAACAGTGTTTAGTGAGAGCAGGCTTATCGGAATCTCTGACACGTGAATTTGGAAAAAAGAAGTCGCGTGCTCTATACGTTTGTTTATTTTTTAATAGAAGTTTTTTTCGGAACAGGTGTAAAGTGTAGATAATTTGTCTGTTATCAGTGCTGGTGAGAGGATGGCTTACATCTTTCTATTGTGTGTCTACTTCGTTCAGAAGTCGCCGGGCGTGATATGGAAGACGCGTCGCGTACTCAGTCTCTAGATATCGGATCCAAAAGTACCGTTTTTTGTTTGTTTTTTAAACTGATGTTCGTTTTTATACGTCAGGTATTGTATTATACTCAAATATTTCCAAAAGATGGTGCCAAACTTAGGGAACTGGTTCTACTCATTAAACTGAAGGAAAATTGTTCATTGAACATGTGCCGAAAATGCTTCTTTTCCGTCCTTGTCCCCTCGTGTTAAAAAAAAAAGAACAAGCGGAATGAGATGTGTAGTTGAAATTTGTTACATGCAGTACAAAACAAACCAAAGCATTATCTTAAAAATGTTCAAAATAGCGGCTGTTGGAAATTTTAATTCTTAAATTCACAAAAATTAATACATATAGCAAAATAATGTGTTATTAGATAAAAAATTATCGCTTCTATTCGTATTATCCAATGGTACTTCGTTTATGGAGTTCGGATAAAAACTAGTGGAGATATTATAGTATTGGTTTCTTTTACAACAAAAGAGACCAAAATACTATATGAAAATAGGCTCATTGTTTCTTTATAAAAAAATGTAATTATCTCTGTTGTTTTTTATTCGAACTCCATAAACGGCGTATAATTGGATTACGAATAAAAGGGCTAATATTTAATGCAGTAAGACAACTTTTGTTATAAATGCTGTTTTTTGTGAAATTTAGAATTGACGCCATTTTGAACATTTTTAAAATAATTTTTTTTTTTTTTTTTTTACTTAAAATAATTTGTAAACGTAGCGTGTATACCATTTTTTACTTCTACATCGTATTTAGTTTGGCAGTAATTAGTTTTGTTTTAGAATATAGAGACAGAAACGGAAACGAAGCATTTTCGGCATATGTTTATTGGATATTTCCCCCCTTCAGTTTAATAAGTAGAATCAATTCCTGATGTTTGGCACCAAGTTTTGGGAACTTGTATGTAGTGATATATAGCCCTATGTAAAATTTGCAATATTCATGTATTCAAAGTACTCTATAATTTCAATATACAGTATTCGAAAATGTATTACTTTTGTTACAAGTAGAAAATAAATTACGTTTTTAAAAAATACTGCCAAATTACCTTACCTTACCCTACACCTTTTGTATTTCAAAATGTACACCCACTAACGTGAAGTTTTCAGCTTCGGCGAGGTTAGAGGTTTTTGAATTAAAACAAAATTCCGCTATTTTTTGGTTACTTAGTTGTTGACTCAGGTCGATCGCGAGCTGGTGGTAAATCACAGGGAAGTTTGGCCGTCTACACTCCACAAATCATCGCCAGACAATTTATCAGTGCGGTTAAAAAATGGGTTAGTTCTTGAGGCGAAGAACGAAGGATGATTGTATTATTTACTTAGCTTTTATTAGTCACTAAGCAAATAAGTATTGTGTACTCTCAAATAAGTTGAAACTATTAAAAAAAAAAGTTAATTACTAAATTAATTAATCCTGTATTTATTCTAAGAGTAAAAATGTTTTTCAGTTGTATAATATGTTTTTACGTTTGTTTTTATTATGTTTTTGTTTAATATTCACTAACGTTTGACGAGTTATGTGTCATCCATCAGAATTTACCTCAGCCTAAATAGTTCACCACATATTTTCAAGTTAGGGCTCAGTAACTTGAGGAGTTTGGAAATCACTGTGGCTCAGCGGCCTTTACGTCATAGTGGTATTTAAAAAATTTTGAAATTTCTTATATTCTATCATATGGGGTGTCCTGCTCCTTGACATTTGTACTCTCGGGTCCTCATCATTTTTCAATTTTCCTACAATTACTTTCGTTCCAAGTCACTTCTAATTTTTGTAACAAATTTTGCTATATCAGGCCATTTATTATTTTCCCCCAGGCCTTATTCTGTCGTGCGTCAAGAGCTGAAACCTCTGTGTCTAGTGAACGGTTTATTCGCGTCGCAAAAAAACAATTCGCAGGCTCTACACAATAACGAGCGTAACGTTGCGATTTCGCGCTACACACATTGTTGTCGCCGCGGCTACGGTTCCGTGTTGCAACGTTGTGTAACGCCGACGACAATTTTGTAACGACCACTTGGCCTAGCGGAAGCGAAAAGTGTGCTGGAGCCCAGAGTGACAGGACTTGCAATAAAATACTCTTGTAACCAGTAACAATTTTTATTAGTGCTATTTTCGTTATCATAACATGTTTAGTTAAACGCCTTCAAACAATTGAATTCTAGTCTGATTTACATTACAACATCAATTTAAATTATGCCAAAAGTTTAGTTACAATATTGTATTTAAAACAACTGGACTTATGGTACTCTATTATTTAAGAGCGTGTCTTTATATTGGTATAAAATGTCAGTTACACTTGATTTAAAACCCGTGGAGTTGTTGTTGACTGGTTTAGTAATTGGAATGTTCCCACCTGTACTTTTGAAGAACTCAAATGATGCCATGTAGACCAGTGTGCGATGAGTGTTGGTGGTGGTGCTTGAAGTGTTCAGAAGTTCCAGCCAGTTTCATTCCGGGCAGATGTCTTTTGGTGTTCTGTAGTAGCCTAGGAGTATTTCTGGGCCTGACGGCTTCGGGGAGCATCTTGCTGCACTGATCTGCAGATGGTGACTGGTGTAGGTGTCACTATCTCCGCATCTCCCTTTCTCCCGGCTGTACGGGGACCCTATAACATTTTTTATTTGTAGATTGACCGTCAGAAAAACACCCACCCCTACACTCTCTCGCCTCGGAACACACACACTACACTCACTGTCACAATTTTTATAACACCTTAGTTGCTCTTATTAAATTGCTATGATTTATTTTATCCACTTACTTTTAACTAAACCTTTACTTTTATTTTGTTGTTGTTGTATCATTTACTTTTAACTTTATCAAAGACAGTTAAATACAAAGGGGCCACGTGCTCCCAGACCGGAAGTAAGTGTAATTCAATTTTACAATAGGAGAGTATTACAATAAAATATGCTTTACACACGTGTGGATCACACACACATATACAAATATAACACACATAACCCATAATTAAATTAACATCGAACAAAATAATTAAGCTCACCTGAAACCCTTTACTAGCTTACGAAGTCATGAAAGATGTACGAAACGCTTTCCCTGGGCCGTCAGACCATCGAACATTCTATTGGAAGGTTGGCGACGAAATGAGAAAGAAGCCCGTATTCTTCGTTCCCACCATGGTACATAAACTCAACCTGTTGTGAATTGCTGAACATAACCTTTGGCAAGCAACCCATCCAGCTGCACACAAACAGCTGATACGGTTTACTAGATAGCATCGCCGTAGCGCAGACACGGCCTTAATGATTGAGTTAGCTGAGCCGCCCAGCTTTGGCGGCCTTGAACGTTTAAATCATGCCGGGAAAATTCAAACCCCGGCACAATTTGTGTGTGTCGAACCTGTGCAATATCGTGCCGCTGTTTTGTCTTGTCGTCGGATCGATCGACGGAACTGAGCCGCGTTTGTTGTGACTCCCCCCCCTCCCGTTTGTTTGTGTGACAACCACCTGTACGGACGCATAGGTTTTTATTCGTACCTTTGATAAGATCTTCTCAGTTGCAATAATGTCGCTTTGGCAATAAGATTTTACATCAGTACTTATACGAACACATGAATAGGTTAATATTATTCATTAACTAAAAACATGAGGTCGAGACGACAATGAGACTGCATTAAGGGAGTGAGGAGGAAAGACAGACGATATACCTCAGGTCTTTAGACTTTTTAAAATTATTTATCTTAATTTGCTTACACTGATAAAGCTAACGTGGTTTAAACATCATCACTTTCACAACACGCACAGGCAAGTTGCTGCCTGTTCTGCCTTCAAAAATCCTCCAGCCATCTCTTCCTGTGTCTACCCACACACCTGTGTCCTATAGGTTTGTATCTCCAGATTGTTTTTCCAGTCTGGAATTTGACATTCTTTCTAAGTGTTCTTTCCCCCGCTGTTCGTAATCTTGTAATTTTTCATTCAAGTTAAAACTTGTAACTCTTCTCTTAAGATCTCATTCCTTATATGGTTAAGTTTAGTACACCTTTTAACTCCTCTTAAGAACGCCATTTCCGGGCCCTGTATTTTTCTGTCTTGTTTCTTGGTTGTTGTCCATAATTCACACCCGTAGGGCAGTGCAGGTATTGCCATAATTTTGTAGGACTTTAATTTTGCATCTCGATATACCTTCTTTCTAAAAATACGGTTGATTGTTCCACAGATCATCTGGAACTTACTTAACTTAACATCAATATCATAACTCCTCTCATAGCCAATATCGTTTCCCAAATAATTACAGTGTTCCTGTTCTAGAATTCGATCACTAATCATTATTTTTGTTCTTATTGGTTCCTTACCTCGAAGTGCCATTACGTTTGTTTTTATAGTGGAGTTTTCATATTGTATTGTTTCCAAATCTGATGAAGCTTAAAAACAGTTTTCTTCAAATCAGTTTCTGTATTTTGAACCACGAGCAAGTCGTCAGCAAACAACACCACATTCAAAAATCTGTCTCGTGATAACTTAATACCAGGGTTCAGTAGATGTTTCCATTTCCTTACCAGATCTCCAATATAAATGTTAAAAAGATTAGGTGATATGCTACACCCTTGTCTAACACCTTGATTGACGGGTGGCGAAGTTACATGGAGGCAATGCCTACCCTAAACAATTATGTAGAATAAAAATTATAAATACGTATGAACTACGTAACATAAAGATTATACATTGATACCGCGACTGTCGAATTTATTAAGCCGAAACGTGCTTTACTAAGCGACCGCTAGATGGTGACAGGTGAGATTCGAGTTTTTTTTTGTATACATCGTAGGTAAGCAATGTGCCGGCGCGAAATGGAAGTGCGGGGAGGGGGGATTGTCCCGCGCTGTACACTTAGAGCGTTGAGGCATGTCTCATTTCTGTGGTGCAAACGTTAAGTTAAAGCGCGCTGTGTTGTTTATAAGTGTGTGTATTTTATGCGGTTATTAAATGTATGCCTGTTATTCCACTGAACCAACAGACTCAAGATTGTTATTTGAATTATTTGTAACATTAAACATATATATAGAAACTAATCAAGTTTAAAAATTTGGAAGTTCAATCAGCTGTATTATTGTGTATGACTAATACAAGATATGTCCAATAGAAACGCGTTTACAGCTGTAAAGTATTTTTTATTCAACGATTTTAAAAGAAGTCTCCATTAACATTAAGACATGAGTCCCACTGTTGCACTAATCTGTAGATTCCCTGCTAGTAAAATTCTTGCGGCTGTTTGCGTAACCATTCGCTAACAGCAAACTACCTCACCGTCCGATTTGAACCACCGTCCTTTCAGTGATTCGTTAAAAAAAATCCAAGTTAAGATTTTTGCCTACCCATTCAACTACTAGCTTCGCCACTGAGATTGACAGATATTTGTTGATTTAAACGTGATTAGAAAATGTATGTAGAGTACAAAAATTGGCTACAAAACTTGTTTAAAATTTTTTGATTTAATAATACAAGTAAATATGCCCGTAGTATCATTCGACTGTGTCCATTCAAGTCAGAAAGCAATTTATAGAAAAGATTTACCTGGAGCGTCGCACACGCAAGCTACGAGTCAAAAATGTCACCTCCGTGACAGAATTTCACGGAGGCAGAAGCCGCAAAATTAAATGAAATGTTTTGCTGACGTCGTGATGTCGAGTCCTACGGACATCGTGTTTCAGCAGAAGAACAAGAAATAAAGAAATTTCTAACGCAGAGTGGAAGAGAAGAACAGATTCGCGGAAATGATCAGTAAACAATTTTATCTGTCATTCGTAGCTCTACCGGACTAGTCCACCACATACATTAAGACAGGGTTGCAACCTCTCCTCTCCCCTGCATTGTTTAATTTATATATAGCCTACAGGACGCTCTTAACAAAGTAAAACTGTATGACCTCAACAAACTCTTTCCAACTTAGACGCTTTCATTTATAAATTAAACTGGAAATATTCCCAAACAGCCAAGCAACGTGCATCCATCCAATCCATCGCAGCCGCTATCAACAGAACTACCCGGAACACCCAACAGACCTTCCTTCCTCATAAACCGTCTTCTGATTATTGCCGATGACCCTTCTCCTAGGAATCCTCGCAGACACAGAAACACCTAAATACACACATCACACATACTCTACCTTGTGAAAATCTTGTTCTCCTAACTTCTTAAATTTTCCCCTCTTCACACCCTATAATATGCCCTCTTCTTTGTGTCCCTCACCGCATTGACGCTCCCCTCCAGCTTTAGCGTCCTGCGCTACTAGACCCCGTCACGGCTGTTCATTATAGTTTTTTATTTTGGCACTCCCATCAGCATCTTCCATTTGGCTGTTCACACTACATTGAGACACACATACACACCCACACACTACTCATTCTTCCGAGTGCCTCCACTTTCTCCGCCTCCGGTCCGCTCTGGCGTACGTCTCCTCTTAACTCTACCATACGGCTGAAGAAGGGGGCTTTGTCCCAGATCAGCCCGAGACTTGTCCTTCGGGATAAGCCTCAAACTGCTCGGAAAGAAAAGACAAAGTAAATTAACAAACGGACGGTGGAGTAAAAACGCAAGGGGACAGAATTCACATGTTAAGATATGCAGACGACATTCCAATTATAGGTGAAAGTAAACAGGAGTTAGACAAGCAAACAGTTAGATATAGGCTAATGGATGAGGTTTTGAGTAAGGAGTACAATTTAAGAATAAATGTTAATAAAACTAAAGTGATGGTCTGTAATAAACACGGGTAGTCCAGTATGAATACACTGCTGAATGGGAAAAAGATAGAGGAAGCTAGAGAGTTCACCTACTTAGGAAGACGGAAAAAGTAAGAGAGTAATTTTGAATAGAATCGGACAGGCTAAAGTTGGATTTAACAGTAAATGGAAATTATTGACTTCTAATGAGTACAGCCCTGGAAGCAAGAAAGAGGTTCCTGAAGAGTTACATGTGGAGCATAGTTCTATATAGTTGTGGACAAGTGGAACAGAGAGAAAGAAAAGACTGGAAAAGTGTTGTTATAGGAAATTAGTGAAAGCAAGATGGATCAACAAGGTTAGTGAAGATTAGATTCTGACTAGAGTTGGAGAAACAAGAAGTTTTGGGCAGAATTTTGGTTAATCTCATAGGCTATATTATGCGCCACGAGAATTTGATAAAAACAATAATAGAAGGTTACACCGAAAGGAAAAGAGGAAGAGGAAGACAGAGACTCCAATATACGAAACAGATTATTGGTGACGTAAGTTGTAGTTCCTACGACAGAGAGTACTGGTGTGGAGAACTGCTACAAACCAATCTGCTGACGTAAGTTGTAGTTCCTACGACAGAGAATACTGGTGTGGAGAACTGCTACAAACCAATCTGCTGACGTAAGTTGTAGTTCCTACGGACGGAAAGCACAGAGAATACTGGTGTGGAGAACTGCTACAAACCAATCTGCTGACGTAAGTTGTAGTTCCTACGACAGAGAATACTGGTGTGGAGAACTGCTACAAACCAATCTGCTGACGTAAGTTGTAGTTCCTACGGACGGAAAGCACAGAGAATACTGGTGTGGAGAACTGCTACAAACCAATCTGCTGACGTAAGTTGTAGTTCCTACGGACGGAAAGCACAGAGAATACTGGTGTGGAGAACTGCTACAAACCAATATGCTGACGTAAGTTGTAGTTCCTACGGACGGAAAGCACAGAGAATACTGGTGTGGAGAACTGCTACAAACCAATCTGCTGACGTAAGTTGTAGTTCCTACGACAGAGAATACTGGTGTGGAGAACTGCTACAAACCAATCTGCTAACTAAAGAAGAAGTATTGTTTATACATATTGCAATTTTTGTGTAAGTTCTAACCCAGTGGTTCCCAACCTTAAAGGCGACTGATGTCCATAGTTAAACTTAGGAACCTTCCGGCGCGCTGTATCATAAGCGATCATAAGTAACGTAAAAATAAAAAAAGCAGTATTTAATTGTAAATAAGTAAAACGTACAATTACTACCACTCAGTGGCGGCTGGTGGTTGAAAAATTTGGGGGTTGCAGTTGGGTTGGATGATATTAAATTGTTTTATTCTCTGAATAGAAAATGTCCAAGTCTCCTCGCCCCCAAACAATACACAAGGAAAGCAAAGTAATGCAATTTTAGTGTCACACCCACATAACCACGAATATTATTTACTGTATGAATCTTTTTTAAATTTACGACTAAATATTCTGTTACCTGATTTTACACTTTGATTAAAATTTGAAAGGTCTGGTGTAGGCCTACTCTCTTTAATTTCAATTTTTACTTTAATAGGACGTAAACTGAACAGCATTTTTGTTAAGTTTACAACAGAATTAATTGCGTCCTACCAGTTAAATATAATAAATATCTTACTCTATGACACCTTAATTCTTTATATGTACTATTATTTACATTTAACGATGAACTGGACTGACACTAACAACGAACTTCAACCCAGCGCACCACGTGTTACTTACACTTGAGTCTGCAGACTGACGATTGTGAAACCGCTCGGACAACTTCGGCTACCTTCGTTCCGAGCAAACAGACTGGTGGCGCCGTGAGGTACAAGCGGGGTTTGCAGTCCCTAATCACACCAAGCGAGCCTATACTTCTGCAATAGGGACAACCGAGTCTAGCCACTACCTACTAGAAGACCTTCTAGAACTACCTTCTAGTAGGTAGTGGTCTAGCCAGCCAGAGCACAGAGCACTACTCCATTGTATTTCCCCATATACAAAGCGCGTCACAGTTGGTATACACTTGCCATGTACACCGCGGCAAGAGCGTGTACGGTTTTTAGTAATTGCTCTGCGCTTTTCAATCGCCAAATTACGATGATTTAGGTTGAAAACACTATTATTATTTAAAGTCTTATTTATAATTAATTCTATAATTTAAAATACAATTCGGGATTTAATGGTAGTTGTGCAACCTAAGCACGGTCCGCCACTGCTACAATTCATTCATTCATTCATTTCTCTGTCGGTACAGCCCACGACGAGCCTTAGCCTCATCGACTAGTCGCCTCCAAACACCTCCAGCCTCCGCCTCCAATCCCCTATACCCATCCTCCTGAGGTCATCTTATACGTCCTGTAGCCACCGTCTTCTAGGTCTTCCTTTCCTTCGTTGCCCATCTATTGTCTCTCTAAGAATTACTTTGGGCATTCTGTCGTCCTCCATGCGCATCACATGTTCCAACCAGCTGATCCTCATAGACTTGACGAACCTCACTACACCCTCCCCATCTATCAATTCCTCCAATTCCCTATTATTCCGTATGCCCCATTCTTCGCCTTCCTTCACTGGTACAAAAAGATTTTTCTTAGAATTCTTCTTTCAAAGACTCTTAAATTATGTATGTCACTATTAAGCAGTGTTCAGGTGTCCGCAGCATACGTTTTCTTACTACAACATACTACAATTAGGCCTTTATACTACAACGTATCTTTAACGGTACAACCTTTGTTACGTCAGTACAATAATCAAGATACAAGAAAGATATTCAACATTGTATATTCACGTGAAATCTTCAATGTGACAATTGATGTCATTAAAGCAGGAATGTCCACATTGAGGTGAATTATTGCTGTTCGTGAGGTGACATCATTTTCTATAAAAAATTTCGCAGATTTGGAAACCATTCGTCAGGCAGCAAGTTGAAGAAATCGGCTTGACCTGCAGAAAGGGGCCGGCATAAAAATCACACAATTCTAGTCGAATGTCGGTCGCTTGATCTTCAGTGACCGTACCAATAGGATTATCAGCGAGTCATTGCTGTTTTTCAGCTTGTCTTGATTTCTTGAATTTTTGCACCAAATTTCAAAAAAAAAAAATGGTATTTATCACTTTTAAATGTTGTTCCATAGGTTCCTCCTGTAAGACAATTCTCAGTTAAAACAATATTTTATTATCCATTTACTTATTAAAGTAAATTAAATTGATTTTCCAAGATAAGGTCGCGATCCGCATAAAAAGGGCCGCCGGTTGGAAATCACTGTTATATTCATTTTGTGCCTTATCCTTACGTTTTGAAAATAATCTAATATTCCGTATGACTGAAAACTTGCGTTATTTAATTCACACATAATATCTAAATAAGATTTACCATAGCCGGGCTGTAGTAGAAGGCCGGAATATTAAACGTGGCAACGCTGGAACAAGCTGATATTTGAGGCCGACTAGACGATCTCTTAATTTATGTATTTCAATTATCAAATCGCGTCATTTTTAATTGCCGGTTAACAGCAGTTTTATAATTCTTTGTTTTTTTACAAATTAAAATTTTATTATGTAAAATACTGTTATATTATTTAAGAAATATAATAATTAACTCATTCATATGATACGAATTCAATAATTCGAACAACATTAATTATTATGCCTGATACTAATTCACTAATTTCTTCAACTTAAACGTATAGTACTAAGTGCGCACACACCTATAATTTAGATTTAGTTATAAATAGACCTACTCATGATTTTAGTAATGCTATGAAATTACATCAAAACATAACATGTTCACTTTAGCTGTTTTATTACACTATGCTTATAGGCCTCAGATGCAACGTTACCACGTTTAATATTACGGCCTTCTACTAGAGCCGGCCATGGATTTACAGATACGCGGCTCAAATATGTATTATTGTGTTGAACGAACATTTGTGTATCCATTTATTTGTTTAAAGTAAGTCAAGTATTTTTTGCTAGCGTGTAAAGAATATACATTTTTCTAGACTATATTATGAAATTATTTGCTATCTGTTAATTGTCTATTTACCCTTTAATTAAACCCTGTTATGTTTCGTAATCCGTGGCTTCGATACGTTGGGTAATTTCATATCGATCGTTGCGAGTTTTATGTGAACACATAATTGGCACCGTGTAATATCAGCGTATGGTAGGGTAAGGATCAGCGATCGATCAGCTGACGCTTATCTCGTTCACAGGAGACGAGCTGTATCCACTTAACCTAGACATATCGCTTCGCTTAGTGCTCTAGAGTAGGTAAACTTGTTCGCTGCCAACAAGACAATTAACGCCGTTATAAATTTAGAACCAAGTTTTTATTCACAATTAAAATTCAATTAAATTCGCTTTCTGCGCCTTAGTTTCATATTCACAACTACACATCAGCGAGTTTTTACAGCTAATCCTGTAGTAGCCTATCCCGCATCCTAAAGGCCGCGGGCCGTCTTCATTCTCTCTTAGGCACAGGGGCGTATTTACAGGGGGCAGGGACATACAAAGACCGGACCCCTTAGGGTCGAAAAAAGTTGAAGAATTTTGTTACTCTCTTAATTTTTAGGGTATTTTGTTATTTTTTAACTGTGCACGCTAATATAGTACTTCCAATCGTGTTTGAGATAACGGCTGATTCTGACTGTACTACCTTCAAACACGAAGAAAAGTCATTTTCCGAAAAGTGTCTGAGTGTGTGTCTGTGTGCAGAATTTTTTCTAATAGCGACCGATAACTGCCACATTTCAAATAGAATCAAACAATTTTTTGGACATGTATCCGAATTGTGGAGGACTCAAGGCTTATTGATGTTGGTGAAGATCGATTTAGGGGAAGGGGTAGTTTACCTGCAACGTTTTACGTTTTAACAAGATTAAAGTACCGAGGTTTGGTAAATAAC
Organism: Magicicada septendecula; assembly: GCA_034769895.1. Classification (NCBI taxonomy): domain Eukaryota; kingdom Metazoa; phylum Arthropoda; class Insecta; order Hemiptera; family Cicadidae; genus Magicicada; species Magicicada septendecula. Next base: position 38,990,416 of record CM068372.1, read on the forward strand.
AAGTTTAAGTCTTCCGGGTTTAGTGAAGCTAAACAGCGAATCATTCTAACAACACGTACAATACTTATTTGAATTTGGGTAATTTTTAACAACCAAAATCAATTTTCTTATCTCAGGTTCTCACTCAGTATCATTCGGTATTGTAACTGATACGTAAACGTCTCTGTTAATGTCGTTTCAGTACTAATCACTGCTAGTTTTGCTAGTGTTTCTTGTGTCGTACTTGATCTTAATTCACTGTTTAATAGTTTTTAACTTGGAAAATTACATTTCATTTAGAGCAACATAACAGATAATATTACATAATTGCATACAGAAATCGATAAATTTAGGGATGTACAAACGTATTATTAAGACAAATATTCCCCTTGTTTAAAATAACTAGAATATCGAAATTTTTAAATTCGAATTTGCATAAACTATGAATGTAACAAAGCCCCAAGTATCGACCCCCTCCCAAGCTCCTACCACTCATATGTTGCACTTGTGTAAATACAAACAATGGACAAGACGACTTTTTCTTGTATTATTATATCAATATAGCAGTGGGTAAGACGTAACGATGTAACAAATTTTCTTTCTATCGGTGTCGGCTCTTAAACACGGGAAACCAGTGCTCTACCGTTTCACTAACTAATTATAATAATATATATTAATATATTAATATCACTAAACAACCGAGGAAAAAAATTTTGAACGCATGTTTGTCAATACATTTCGTGTTATGAATACAAATGGCGTAAATATCACTATAATATTGACGACTCGGAACACTAAGTTTTTTATAAGTAAAAACGTAAAGTTTTACCTTACAGCCTAAACCGGCTTTCACCTATAGAAGGCTTCATCAGAGGCTGTCGTTAGTAGCGCTGCTCGTCTTGTTGTTGGCGACGAGATAGTGTTTCGAAAGATTGAAGCTGTGTGTGTGTGGTGAGATGTGTTCGAATAATGCGTGCGATTTGAATTGTGTCTGTTCGTTTAGGATGTCGTTTTTATTTGTTTTTGTGTGTTTGTATATTTCTAATTGTTCTAGAGTGTCTAGTTTTCGGCCTTTTGTGTGTACGTGTAGTATGTTCATGTTATTTTCGATGTTTTTATATGTGTGGTTTGCTTCAATGAGGTGGTTTGCGAAGGTAGATTCTGTAGTGGTGTGGAGTGCTTTTGTGTGTTCAATGTATCTCTGTTTGAAGCTACGTCCTGTCTGGCCTATGTAGAATTTACTGCAATTTGAACAATTTAGTTTATATACACCGGGTAGATCGAATTTGTTTTGTGCTTTGGGCATGCGTTTTGATAGTGTGTGTTCTGTTTTGTTAGTAGTTTTGTAAGCGATTCTGTATCCTGCTTTTTTGAATTTGTGGGCAATTTTTTCTGTTTGTTTGTTGATGTATGTTAGTGTTATGAATTTGTTGTTTTCTGTCTTTGTCTGTTGTTTGTTTTGTGTTTTGTGTAGGAGTTTACTGACTATTGTTCTGTCATAACCGTTAGATTCTGCTAGATATTTTATCGTGTTTAGTTCGTCTTTGTAGTCTATTTCATCTAAGGGGATGTTGTTAAGTCTATGTATCATGGTTCTAAAAGCAGCTACTTTGTGTTGTATTGGGTGATTGGAGGTGTTGTGTATTAGTGTGTCAGTTGTAGTTGGTTTTCTGTATATACTGAATTTGTGCCTGTGTTCTAGTTTTGTGATGGAGAGGTCTAAGAAGTTTATGGTATTGTTGTGTTCGTATTCGGCAGTGAAGGTTATGTTTTTATGTATTTTGTTTATGTGCGTTAGTAACTGTTCACATTGTATTTTGTTTCCCCTGTATAGTATTAGAATGTCATCAACGTATCTGTGCCAATATAGTATTTTATGTGAGTGTCTGTCATTGTTTGTGAGTATTTTTGTTTTTTTTAAGTGTTGGAGGAAGACTTCTGCTAGAATGCTGGATATGGGGGAGCCCATGGGTAGGCCATCGTTCTGTGTGTAGTTTTTATTGTTATAAGTAAAGTAGTTTTGTTTTGTGATAATGTTCAGAGTTTCTGTTATTTCATTGATAAGTTCGTCTGGTGTGTTGTTCTGTTTGAGTTTGTTTTGTAGGATGGTGATTGTTTCAGAGATGGGGATGTTTGTGTACAGGTTTTTAATGTCAAAGGAGGCTAATGTGGCGTTATGGGGGATGTGTATGTCTTTTATTTTTGTTACTAGGTCAGTGTTGTTTTTTACTGCAATGTTGTTGTCTATTTGTGTGTGTTGTCTAATAATTTTGTCTAGATATTTTGCCAGTTTGTGTGCAGAGGCATTACGGTAGTTGATAATGGGGCGGATCGGAATGTCTTCTTTATGGATTTTGGGAAGCGCTTGGAGTGTAGGTGCTGATGGTCGGATTTGTTTCATGTAGGGCTTTTGTTTATGTGTCATAATGTGTTTGGCTTTGTTGACTATTTGTTTTACTGAGTTTTGGTATCTGTCGGTGGGGTCGTGTTTTAGTTCTGTGATGTTGTTCTGTTCTATGAAGTCTTGTACTTTTTTTGTGTAGGTTGTCTGTGGGGATAATTACAGTCGTGTTGCCTTTGTCAGCTTTTACAAATGTGATGTTGTGTTTGTGTGCCTTTTCCCTCAGTTTGATGGCTGTGTGTATTTCTGAGTTGTGGTTGTTGTTGTCTGGTGTCTTATGTACTCCTATTGTGTTGTTTATATTGTCTTAATGTGTCTTGATGTTCTGGTGCTGTGTTTTGTATATTTGTTTCTGTGTCAATTATGAGCTTTGTTAGTGTTTGGTTGTTATGTTTGTAATGTATGTTATGTTTTAGGCCTTTATCAAGGAGTGTTTGTTCGTTTTTTGTGAGTGTGACGTTCGTGAGGTTTACTGTACGTGGGTAGAATTTGTGCGAGGGAATTATATCTGTTTTGATTGGTGTCAGGTTTTTTATTTTTCTGTCGTGTTTTGTATGTATGTTATGTATTTGTTTTTTTGTCCATTCATTTGTGTGATGTATTAGTTCAGTCATGTAATTGTGTCCGTATGTGTTGGCGATATGTAGGTGTAGTGTTAATGCTTTGCGATTAAGGGCGTCTTTTTTCTTAAATAGTTGTTTAATTGATTCTTTTATGTATGTTCTTTGTGCGATGTTTTGTGACTACAACTGACACACTAATACACAACACCTCCAATCACCCAATACAACACAAACTAGCTGCTTTTAGAACCATGATACATAGACTTAACAACATCCCCTTAGATGAAATAGACTACAAAGACGAACTAAACACGATAAAATATCTAGCAGAATCTAACGGTTATGACAGAACAATAGTCAGTAAACTCCTACACAAAACACAAAACAAACAACAGACAAAGACAGAAAACAACAAATTCATAACACTAACATACATCAACAAACAAACAGAAAAAATTGCCCACAAATTCAAAAAAGCAGGATACAGAATCGCTTACAAAACTACTAACAAAACAGAACACACACTATCAAAACGCATGCCCAAAGCACAAAACAAATTCGATCTACCCGGTGTATATAAACTAAATTGTTCAAATTGCAGTAAATTCTACATAGGCCAGACAGGACGTAGCTTCAAACAGAGATACATTGAACACACAAAAGCACTCCACACCACTACAGAATCTACCTTCGCAAACCACCTCATTGAAGCAAACCACACATATAAAAACATCGAAAATAACATGAACATACTACACGTACACACAAAAGGCCGAAAACTAGACACTCTAGAACAATTAGAAATATACAAACACACAAAAACAAATAAAAACGACATCCTAAACGAACAGACACAATTCAAATCGCACGCATTATTCGAACACATCTCACCACACACACACAGCTTCAATCTTTCGAAACACTATCTCGTCGCCAACAACAAGACGAGCAGCGCTACTAACGACAGCCTCTGATGAAGCCTTCTATAGGTGAAAGCCGGTTTAGGCTGTAAGGTAAAACTTTACGTTTTTACTTATAAAAAACTTAGTGTTCCGAGTCGTCAATATTATAGTGATATTTAGTTAAGTAACGGACACGTCATGGACAACGAAATCCAAGAACAAATGACGTGTTTCACGGCTGATTTGGCTGAGCAACATTTAAACGCTCCCATCACTTGCGATAAAAATTGCACAACATCGATTATGAATATTACCGTTAACAAAATGGTGTCCCATTAGTTATGCATTCAATATAAATGCACTCTCTTCATTTCAATGTTTAGAGTACTGTTGAGGTGGTAATAATGAAGCGTATCAAAATATGTATGGAGAACCATACATGACTTCCATGTTCTAAGATTTATATTTAAAATAATTTTCCAAATGAAATATTTCCATAGAAACTACTTCTTTCTTCAGCCTTAACCACAGTACTGTGGTCAGTAATGTATACCACCTCACGTTAGCACACTCGATTTTCACTGATGATGGCATTCGATGGCACTGCCGAAACGTCTGGTTTTGCAGAAAACATAGGACCACGGTCAAACAGCCCAGGTAGGAATTTTAACAACAAACTACTTCTTTGTTGCCGATAACTTAGTACACATATAGAAAATTACGCCCTCCCCCTAAAATTATCCTTTTCATTTATAGATATTTCATCTACCTTTCTTCAGTGGATTATTACGACCTTCTTTTCAGGATACTTTATTTATAAAAATTAAGTACTTTACTCTTGGTAAAATATAAAACGTTGCAGGTAAACTACCCTTTCCCCTTAACAGATCTTCACCAAAATCAATAGGCCTTGAGTCCTCTACAACTCAGGCACATATGCAAAAATTATTTGATTCTGTTTGAATTTGCGGCAGTTATCGTTGCCATAGAAAACATTCTACACACAGACACACGCAGACACTTTTCGGAAAATGACTTTTCTTCATGTTTTGATGGTAGTACAATCAGAATCAGCCCTTATTTAGAACACGATTTTAATTTGCCATCACCATACTTCCATTTCCTTATTGAACATGGAAGTAAAATGTCCTCCAAAAATTAGAAATCCTCTAAACTAACCTTTTTAAATTACTTTCTATAAACCGTTGAAAAAACGTTTAGAACTGATCAATTCGTGGTCAGCATTTTATCGACGCCTTTGTATTTTTCTCTTTAATATTTTTATGCACTATTTTTTACTTATGTTGCTGTAATACATTTGCATTTTGCATTCAGAACGTTGTCGGTACAGTTCTAGCAAAAACTCACGTTCGTCGACTTTTTTACTTCCATATTCCTTAAGGAATGGAAGTATGGTGATGGCAAAAAAAATCGTGTTCGAGATTATTGCAGATTCTGATTCTACTACACTCAAAACATGAAAAAAAGTCGTTTTCCGAAAAGTGTCTGTGTGTCTGTCTGTCTGTCTGTCTGTCTGTCTGTCTGTCTGTCTGTAGATTTTTTTCTATGGCAAACGATAACTGCCGCAAATTCAAACAGAATCAAATAATTTTTTGCATGCAGCCCTGATTTGCAGAGTACTCGCGACCTATTGTTTTTGGTGAAGATCGGTTGAGGGAAAGGGGTAGTTTACCTGCAACGGTTTTTTTTTAGCAAGGGTAATTTTGTTTGTTTGGCAAACGATAACAGCCGCAAATTCAAACAGAATCAAATAATGTTTCGCATACAGCCCTGAATTGTAGAGTTCTCAAGATCTGTTGATTTTGGTGAAGATCGGTTAAGGGAAAGGGGTAGTTTACCTGTAACGTTTTATGTTTTAACAAGGGTATTTCCTATGGCAAACGATAACAGCCGCAAATTCAAACAGAATCAAAAGATTATTTTCATACAGCCCTAAATTGTAGAGTTCTCAAGACCTATTGTTTTTGGTGAAGTTCGGTTGCGGGAAAGGGGTAGTTTACCTGCAACGTTTTTTTAACAAGGGTATTTTCTATGGCAAACGATAACAGCCGCAAATTCAAACAGAATCAAATAATGTTTCGCATACAGCCCTGAATTGTAGAGTTCTCAAGATCTGTTGATTTTGGTGAAGATCGGTTAAGGGAAAGGGGTAGTTTACCTGTAACGTTTTATGTTTTAACAAGGGTATTTCCTATGGCAAACGATAACAGCCGCAAATTCAAACAGAATCAAAAGATTATTTTCATACAGCCCTAAATTGTAGAGTTCTCAAGACCTATTGTTTTTGGTGAAGTTCGGTTGCGGGAAAGGGGTAGTTTACCTGCAACGTTTTTTTAACAAGGGTATTTTCTATGGCAAACGATAACAGCCGCAAATTCAAACAGAATCAAATAATGTTTTGCATACAGCCCTGATTTGCAGAGTACTCAAGACCTGTTGTTTTTGGTGAAGATCGGTTAAGGGAAAGGGGTAGTTTACCTGTAACGTTTTATGTTTTAACAAGGGTATTTCCTATGGCAAACGATAACAGCCGCAAATTCAAACAGAATCAAAAGATTATTTGCATACAGCCCTAAATTGTAGAGGTCTCAAGACCTATTGTTTTTGGTGAAAATCGGTTGAGGGAAAGGGGTAGTTTACCCGCAACGTTTTTTTAACAAGGGTATTTTCTATGGCAAACGATAACAGCCGCAAATTCAAACAGAATCAAATAATGTTTTGCATACAGCCCTGATTTGTAGAGTACTCAAGACATATTGTTTTTGGTGAAGATCGGTTAAGGGAAAGGGGTAGTTTACCTGTAACGTTTTATGTTTTAACAAGGGTATTTCCTATGGCAAACGATAACAGCCGCAAATTCAAACAGAATCAAAAGATTATTTGCATACGGCCCTAAATTGTAGAGTTCTCAAGGCCTATTGTTTTTGGTGAAGATCGGTTGAGGGAAAGGGGTAGTTTACCTGCAACGTTTTTTTAACAAGGGTATTTTCTATGGCAAACGATAACAGCCGCAAATTCAAACAGAATCAAATAATGTTTTGCATACGTCCCTGAATTGTAGAGGTCTCAACGACTTTCGATTTTGGTGAAGATCGGTTAAGGGGAAGGGGTAGTTTACCTGCAACGTTTTTTTATCAAGCGTATTTTCTATGGCAAACGATAACAGCCGCAAATTCATACAGAATCAAATAATTTTTTGCATACGTCCCTGAATTGTAGAGGTCTCAATGACTTTCGATTTTGGTGAAGATCGGTTAAGGGGAAGGGGTAGTTTACCTGCAACCTTTTACGTTTTAACAAGAGTAAAGTACTTGAAAATTTATTTAAACTTTTTGAAACAATGGTAATTGTTAAAAATAAAATAATTTTGTTGCCAGGCAATAAAATTATAATTGTTTCATTTTAATGTCATATAATATTTTTCATTTAATACAGCAATAAAAAGGCAGGTAAGACACAGCCTGTCTGTTTGGCTGAAAATGATTTTAAATATAAATCTTAGAATATGGAAGTCATGTATGGTTCTCCATACCGATATTTTACTACTATTTCGCATAGAATCGAACCGTATACCGAACCACTATTGACAATATTTATCCTATACGTTCAATGTTCAATTGTTTTCAGATTGTAACATCTTTTCGTCAATTCAAATCAAACGTGTACAAACTTTAGACAGTCACTGAACAATGTTATCAATAACTGGCCTTCTTATCAGGGGGCGTATTTACGGGGGGGGGGCGAACAAACCGGACCCCCACCCAGAGGGTCGAAAAAAGTTGACGAATTTTGTTAAGCTCTTTAATTTTCAGGCTGCTTTATTATTTTTTCAGCTTCGTACGCGAATACAGTAGTAACTCTTTTTTAAATATACAAACAGGTTTATTACACAACATTAGCGTATACGCTAGAAATATGAAATAATATAGGAAAATCAATTCAGTCAATAAGTATCTTGTAACAATGTTTCAGTAACGCGTATTTTTATTGTGTTATTAATGTTTACTTTAATGGGACCGATTTCAGGAAAATAATGGGACCGATTTCACTTTAAAGATAGGAATGTTGATTAGTCCTAACTTATTTATTATTTTTTTTTTTTGTATGAAGACGACTTTGAAGGCCAAATTCTAGATACGCCACTGCTACTTATTCAACATAATTTCAAATATTGTCAGTTAAATATTTTTTTACGTGTAAGGAGGGCCTCAAGTAAGACCCATGGCCGGCTCTAGTAGAAGGCCGGAATATTAAACATGTAATACTTGTAAGATCCGTTGTATCGTTTTTGTTCATATATCAGCTTGAAATAAAAATTTATTCACCCTGAGAGCAGTAAATACGGCCTCTTTTCTGTGAAATTATCTTCAACACATTGCAAACGCACTGCTGCCCTGATTAAAAAACTAAACAATTTATTACCAAAACACTTGGTCCCTGCACAGAATTTTTCTGTTTCATCATAAAATCGTTTTTTCATTAGACTCCAACGCTGTGGCTCTAATTCCTAGTCTCTCTTTACAATAATTAATTGTTCATGATACAGGACTGTACACAGTCACGATCGCACATAACCCCCAAGAGCCATATGTAGTTTATCCGTTCTGCGGTTCGATACCTGATGGAAATAAAATTTAGTTTATGTTGTATGTAATATGAGCTGACTGTTGCATGTGTTACTAAAAGTCGCCGATAAATAAATAATGAAAGTGCGTGATCCAAATTAGTAAATACTGGTAAGCGTTGTATATCTTATTGTCGAATGACTGACGGTTCGTGGATAGTATAAAAACAGATTTCATGCAAACGGAAATGTTACTTCTTTTGAGTATTTTTTTTTTAGTCAGAGCATGACTTATATTTCACAAATCTGCAGTTTCAAACCGAATAATGAAAGTCAGCGAACAAAATTAGACTAGTAAGTGTATTGCGTGCCAGTTTTCTTAGCCGAATTGTCGTCGGGTTATATACAATATAAAAATAGATTTCATAAAGTGTAAGCATTATATTTTTTCAGTTTTCACAGTCAAATTAAAAATTCTGTGGCAGTGTGTGCGAACCATCCAGAATGATCAAGTGAACTTTGTTCTTTGAGCTAACATTATGTAACAGGTAGGATACCAAACGCTCTATTGTCATACTTTATAAAACACAAATTTAATAACAATTTTTGTACCTATTATTACCAAATCATAATATACTAATATTCCCGACATTTTTAGAGTAGCCTCTTCTCCAGTAGAACACTATGGTTCTTCTCTAGTAGCCTATCTTTCTTTTCAAAATTTATTTTTCCTTACATTAATTATGATTTCTTTTTTATATTCTGTGGCAATCGACGTACCTAATAATGACTGTGCTAATATGTCTCTTGAATATTCACACTTTGTTAGTAATAATTATTTATTTATCTACAGCATAGACATAAATAGGCCTACCCTTCATAGATTAAAAAAAAAAACAAATTTATAAGTTTAATACTTAAAAAAAATTCCTGATCTGATTCCTGATCTGACGATGAGCTGTGAAGCTTGAAAGCGCTAATCGGAATAATTTTTATATAGTGGTGTGCAATATTGATCATTCTGATTAAAAAAAATTGCTCAAATAACTGAAACGAAAAAGATAAATTTAGTAGTATTATACTCGTTCATTTATAAAAAATGTATAAACGTTATATCGTCTACTAGATAGCCTACGTCTAATATGACGGACCTTGTCATAAACGTATTTATTTACGGTGTCCTTTCTTCAGCGAGCAGGCTGTAGCGTTTTCAAACGAGGAATGGTTTCTTGTTGCTGCTGTTTTTCACGCGTTTGTGTTCACGTTTTGTGGGCGGCAAAGTTAGTTCGATTCAGTCGGTTCGTGCGAGCGTTTGTTTAGTTTATTAAAATAAGTTTCACCATTGCAGTGTAAGTGAAGTGTATTTCACGGAAGTGGAATTATTCCGTGAAGAGTACAACTTGCCATTCAGTTCGGCTTCGGTGGTGTAACTGTTGTCATTCATTGAAGCGGTATTTTGGGTTAACGCACTACAACTGAGTAAGTTAACCGTTTTTTGTGTTGACCTAGTCTTGAATTCGTGCATAATTGCTTTTAAGTCTGTTGTTATCAGTGTGTGTGTGTGTATTCCTTCATTCAAGTAAGCGGCCACGCCCCCGGGTTAGAAGTATATTTGCAAGTGACTTTTCCGTGTATAGTCTGTAAGTGAAATTTTTACACATATATAAGACAGTTTGATTAAAGAAAAATATTTTATGCATGCGTGTAGGGACCGCGTGTAGTTTTTAATGTGTTAATTAGACTATGTTTTTCGTTACCTGTGTAGTAAAATAACTAATAGCAAGGGTAGGGTTACGTAGGGGTAAAAGCAAGTAATTTGAATTTTTTGCAATATTATCGTGATTTTGCACTTGCACAGAGAACATATAAAGTGATATTATATAAGCGTAGAAATGACAAGAAAATAAGATAAACATTATCTTTCCACTACTGTTACTACAAAAGAAGCCGGTACGAAACTTTACTATTTGGGTTTACCCTTTTTCGATTTTTTTTTATAACTGCTGTTGACATTGTTATTTTCGGTTTGTCCACCCAGAGCAACAAATTTAATCAGTTGTACTTAGTTACATAATTGTGTTATGTAACTCTTTAAAGAGACCTCAAGTGTGATCTTAATGATGTCTTAGGTTAGGTCATTTTTAAAATTAACTACGGTACAAGTTTAACGAGAAATATAAGCCTCTGATGAAGCCTTCTATAGGTGAAAGCCGGTTTAGGCTGTAAGGTAAAACTTTACGTTTTTACTTATAAAAAACTTAGTGTTCCGAGTCGTCAATATTATAGTGATATTTAGAAAAATATAACTTTGAGTAAGATATAGAGGCTATGAAGTCTTAACGTATTAATTGCCTGAAGTGAATTTAATGAACAAACTTGTTTTAATTGTTAAAATCCAATTAACGAATAAACTAATAACGGTTTTAGTCTTGTTATATGTCAAGTAAATATTTTGAATTGTTCTTATTCGTCATACAATACCGGTACCAGTAAATTTATGACTGATCATGTTCATAAAGATCACACTAATAAAGTAGGCCCAGGTTATTTAAAATTTAGGTAGGGTAAGAGGTAGTGATTTTTTCTTGATTGGAATCTTTTTTGTTAATCTTATTATTATAAAATATACTAAACAGCTGTAGTTTGTAAGCTTATTTACTTTGAGGCTGCAGTTTTTTAAAATGAGAAATCTGAGCGAATAGTATTTATAAGTCTTTCAGGGGCGCGGTTTTTTAACTTCCTATTGGATTTGCCCAGTGTTAATAAATATTGAGTTGGTTGGTTAGGTTCTTAAACAACGAATGAATGTTGGTTGTTGACGTCCACTGAATATTGTAGCTTTAAAGAGGCACTTGTTGCAAGGAACACTTAATTAAATCTTTTTTCTGAACAGACACTCTGTTGGTTGGACTGTGATTTTCATAATTGTTTTCTTCCCTTGAATCCTTCCACAGTTGCCTGAAATACTAATATATCCCTTAAACATCTTTTAATCTCGTTTTGTATTGTTATAATAAAGTTTGTTGATTACTAAGTGTTTGAAAAGGTAGGCCTATTTGAAATTGACACTTTCCATGCTGGTAAATATAGGCCTACGTAGGCCTAGTGTTGAAACAATTTGTGGTAGATTATTAAGAAACAAAGTCTTATCTAAAGGTAGAACTTTATAACTGGTTTTACTGAAACAACTCAGTGGTGTTAGTTAAATTAGAAAGAATGTGCACTTATCTTTTTATTTCATGTTTTGCACTTCACTATCTCGATAAAGAAAGAAGATTACACCCCACACGTGATGGGGTGATTCATCATCCCATTCATCCAGATTCATCACCTCCCCTTATTAGTCATCAGCTGGCAGGGCCCTGATATTTTTTTAAATTGCCGTAAAATTTGTTGTGCATATTATGATGAGCATTAATTATACAATAAATGATACATTAGAATATTTATTTCATGTATGTGGTTGTTACGTGAAGAATGTTTTGTCCTTTTCAACATTTGAACCACAATGGATGTTTACAATCTTGAAACTCATCAGTTATGAAGAAGTGATTAGAGCAGAATTTAAATCCTTTTTTGACAGTTAAAATATAATTGCAACAAACCTGTTTCACCACTTTGTAATATTCTCAAGTTCTAAAATATTTTTGTACTATTTTATTCTGCACATGTATGCACACGCACACACATGCCACAGCTTTCTTTTCATACTTGTCTTTATATATAAAAATAAGTCTTTCTAATGTCAAATTAGAGTGGATTTAAATATGTATAAAAATGGTTGTCAAATACTGTTGTAATTTTGTTTTTTCAGAAGGGTTAAATGAATTGATTTGTTAATGTCCATGAGTAGGCAGCTGGTGAATGTATTAACATATGATCTTTAAGGCTATGCCATACACATTTTGTATTTTTACCATTATGGTAGTGTGCACTTTGAGAAACTATCAAACTATCAGCCTAAACATAAGGAAGAATCTAGTAAAGACATATGTGTGGAGTGTTGCCCTCCCCTATTGGAGTGAATCTTGGACAATTGGAGAAACTGACAAGAAAAGACTCCAAGCACTTGAAATCTGGTGGTACAGAAGAATATTCAAGATAAGCTGGAGGGAGACAATAACGAATGAGGAAGTGTTTAGAAGAGCTTTTTACGAAATTTAAAAGGCAGAAGAGCTAAGTTTATAGGGCTTATACTATGACACAATGGGTTGGTTAAGAGAATAATAGAAGAAAGAATTGAAGGGAATAATCACAGAGGACGACCCCCCCCCCCCCGTTTAGACTACATGAAACAGCTTATATGAACTGCACATCATATTGTGAGTTGAAAAGAAAAGCAGAAAAGCGTGAAGAATGGCGAGCTGCTGCCTACCAGCCTATGGGCTGCTAACCTAGGAGAGAAGTAGTGTGCACTTTGAGAAACTATAAAACTGCCAATTTTTTGTGGGAGAGGTTTTCTTGTATAAACTTGTCTTAATGGCAATGGGAATGGAATTCCACAATTAAATGTCTTGGGATTTAATTGCAACTCAGTTAATCCCAAATATACGTGAAATGTTATTATTCTGTCTTATATCCAGAAAAAAAACATTTACAGTAGTTTTTTCAGATTTGAATAAACACAAGTGAAAACTAAAATTTGAATTTGACTTACTCAGGCCCTATAATCTACGACATAATTCCTACTACAAAAGTCTGATAAAGCATTACATAGTATTAAATGAATATTCTTTTTTGTATCATTTAAAGTCAACAAAGTTTTAACACGACCTTATGTTTCTAAATTGTGCTTCTTGAAAACAAAACTTGGTTTTAAAACGCACCCTGTAGGCCTGTTGTGAAATAACATTAAAGAATGTACATAATTTAAGTGTGATTACCCACAATCTTATCTTTCAATGAATGATACTAACTGTTTAGCCTTGTTATAATATCTTTTGTAATTTTTCAGTTTTTGTTTGGGTCTGGACACCTTGGACCTTCCCCCTGGCTGTGTCACTCAAGAGAGAAAAGTAACTTCATAGCTAGCATTGTGGTTGGTCTATATTATGTCTATATTGCAATTTGTTAGCAATATTTTTAGCACATATTGTTTTAATTTCAGATGATTTACATATGTAGCCAAGTTTTCTGTGACATTTGACTGTAAATTATGTACCAGTCTAGTACATACAATCATATTATAAAAATTGTTTTCTTAATGTAAAAACTATATTAATGTAATTCATTATCTGAAATTATTTCACCAAGTGTTGACTGCTGTTAACACATTTATAATTAATAGATTAAAAAAATTCATTCTGGAATTATTTTCTTAAAATAGATTTCATTGTGGGATAGGTGTCTTAAAATAAATAAATTTTATAGTTAATTAGTAAGATTGAATTAAAAAAAAACCTACAGGCATACATGGAGAACTGAGGTGCATGGTACGCAATATAAAGTACAGTACACATATATTGTTGTTTATCATAAATGTTCACTAAGGTATGAGCGACAGTGGGTGATAACAGTGAATTAATGTGCATGCAATGTAGAACCAGCAGGCTACTATTATGAAAACTGTACATAATCTCCTGGGTGATATAGGATGGGGGTGGAATGTTTCCTTTTTCGAGATGGGGGGGAGGCTAGAACAACTTTTTAAAATTCTGCTGTTTGGCGGATAGTCCTTTACAAACAACATCAAGTTTACAAACACACACAGCCCCAACAAATGTTTACAAAATCTTGGTATTATTACCTGTTTGGTACATAGTCCCTTTTCAAACAATGTCAAGTTCACGCACGCACGCACGCACGCACGCACGCACGCGCGCGCGCACACACACACACACACACACACACACACACACACACACACACACACACACACACACACACACACACACACAGTTTTAAATGTTTACAAAGTCTTGTTGTGATTATGTTATCAGTTCAATTATTTTTGTTGTTATTGTGTAAGAATTATTCACCAACATGTAAGGTGGTTTTAGTTAAATTAGAATGTGTACTTAGCCTATATTTTTATTTCATGTTTTGCACGTCACTGTTTTCATAAGGAAAGAAGATTACACCCCACAATACATTCATCACGTCACCTTATTTGTCATCAGGTGGCAGGGCCCTGATATTTTTTTTGTTTAATTGCAGTAAAATTTTTTTTTGCATATCATGATGAGAATTAATTCTTGGATTTTGTTGTCCATGACGTATCCGTTGCTTAACTAAATATAATTAATTCACCTACCGACTCGGAACAGAAAGTTTTTTATGGGTAAAAACGTATAAGTTTTACCTTATAGCCTGAACCGGTTTTCGCTTTTAAAAAGCTTCTTCAGAGGCTGCCGCTGGGAGCACTGTCCGTCTTGTTGTTGGTGACGGCACCGAGTTTTGAAAGATCGATATTGTGTGTGTGGGGTGTGATATGTTCGAATAATGCATGTGATTTGAATTGTGTCTGTTCGTTTAGGATGTCATTTTTATGTGTTTTTGTGTGTTTGTATATTTCCAATTGTTCTAGAGTGTCTAGTTTTCGGCCTTTTGTGTGTACGTGTAGAATGTCCATGTTATTGTTGATGTTTTTGTATGTGCAGTTTGCTTAAATGAGATGGTTTACAAAGGTGGATTTTGTAGTGGAGTGTAGTGGAGAATATTAATTATACAGTAAATGATACATGAGAATATTTATTTCAAGTATATGCTTGTTCCAGTGAAATTACATAAAAGAGAACTTTCTTCATAAATTATTTCAAACAGCATGCTTAAGTATTTTATGGTATGAAAGAAACTAAACAGCTTACTATACTGAAGTAACTTTTTTATCTTGAAAATGAATCACTAAAAGATGAAGTTGGGTTTTAATATGATTTTTTTAAGATTCAGTCTTACTAATTAACTAATAAAATTTATTTATTTTAAGACACCTATCCCACAATGAAATGTATTTTAAGAAAATAGTTCCAGAATGAATTTTTTTAATCCATTAATTATAAATGTGATAACAGCAGTCAACACTTGGTGAAATAATTTCAGATAGGTAATGAATTACATTAATATAGTTTTTACATTAAGAAAACAATTTTTATAATATGATTGTATGTACTAGACTGGTACATAATTTATAGTCAAATGTCACAGAAAACGTGGCTACATATGTACATCATCTGAAATTAAAACAATATGTGCTAAAAATATTGCTAACCAACTGCAATATAGAATTTATTTAATATGATTCCAATAAATCACAATGGAATATGGTTTTATCAAAATTCTTTGCATACAAATAAAAGTAAAATTGAATTTTTTGTCGTTGTTCTGTCAGGTAAAATAATGTTGTACATGCTTAGGTTTTATTTCAGAATACGTGTGTTGTGTCATTACGAAATGCTGTTGAGTAAAGAGTTGTTAAACCATTGTCATGAGTCATTTGCTAGTTACTTGCAATGAGGCTGTTTCTCAGAACCCAACTAAATATAGGTGTGTGCTCATAACAGCTTGTCACTTCTTCCAATGAACTAATGTCACTTGAAGTGGGCACCATTTTTGTCAAAGGAATACTTGGCTATGTTGTTCAGCCAATTTTTTTTTATCAAATCTGATGCCGTGAACAAAAATACATGGTTCATAACATTTGAAATATAAAGTATTTGTTGGTATATATTGGCAGGCTGTCTTTGAATATGTTAGTATCAGATGTAATTTATTAACTTATTTATTAATTTGTAAGTTATTATTATTAACATATTTAAATAACACACACACACACACACACACACACACACACACACACACACACACACACACACACACACACACGCACGCACGCACGCACGCACGCACACACACACACGCACGCACGCACGCACGCACACACACACACACACACACACACACACACACACACACACACACACACACACACACACACACACACACACACACACACACACACACAGAGATATATAAATGCCCATGATGTACATACTGTAGTTTAGTTCTTTCAGTTTTGTTCTTCTTTTAAATTTTTAAAATAAAGGTTACACACTTTTAAAAGACATACAAGAGTACAGTATACCTATAAAACTTGTAAGTACAACACAAACTTGTACAATTTAAACTATAGGCGTTATGACATTAAATTATAACTCCCTTATCTTTTTCAGTATATTTTTTTAGAGGATGGGACTAAGAATTCAAGTTTTAGTGTGACTTCATATTTTATTGCGAGGGGTTACGGATTTGTGGCTAGTAAGTAATTGAAAATAAAATATGTGTTTGATAATGTTTTAAATATAAATATAATTTTGAAATTCTATATGTAGACTGTCAGTTGTAAGAAAAGTGGTAAGCATAATTCTGTTGTAACACATTCTCTGCTGGTGTGTTTTGGTCATTCCATCCTCCTGTGCCAGACAGTTTTTGTTGCCTAAGATGTTGTAATGTTATTCTTTGGTCATAATAATTGACATGGCGTGATTGGTTTGACACATTCACAGTCAATCATACCAAATACACATATCATGTCAAAGATTATTGCACTTCTTCTTCACTTCAGGTATTTTGTCTGTTTTGGTCTGCCTTCAATACCACTGCTTTCTCAATCTTCCTACATTTCTCTTTCCCATCAGGTTATAATTTTTAACACTTTTGTGTAATCTGGTTTCCTCTAGTCTATATTTTGTTTCCAATTAAATTTATATTGCTATATTCTGTCATTGATGTTATAAATGACCAATTCTTGCCGAACAGCTTCATTTTGTAGTAAGTTTTAACTGCATTAAAAATCTCATTTCAGTTCTTGATTTGGCCTTGTTGGCTGGAGTCCACCTTGTGCCGCTGTGACATGGTACTGGAACTGTCATTATTTTATATAATATTTTATTTTGTACTTGTGTAATTTCCAAAAGTTAACATTTCCAAAACCACTCGCCTTATTCAGCTTTGTACTTCTAATAGGGTAATTGAAACAAATTTTAAAAATCTGTACGTAGAATCAAATTGCACTATACTGACAGGTGCTAACTGGAATGTTTTCATATTTTTGTTCTGTGTAAGTTAAATAAGGCATCAATTAACATTTCGTACTATGTTAGCTCTCATTTAGATGTACTGGGTCCTGTGCTCTTCTGAGATTCCTGTTTGCATTTTATTGACCGTACTTAAATTTTAAAATGTAAACCAAAGTATGGTAGTAAGTGGTGTATACAAATCTGATGCCTTTATAGTTTATACGTCATCACCATCATTATTAATGTTGTTCTGATCACTGTCAGTGATCTTCACGATAATGATGTATTTATCTAGTACCTATGTGTAATGCAATCTTGCATGTTTGTATTTATTATAATTTTACTTCCATATTCCATAAGGAAATGGAAGTGTGGTGATGACAAAAAAAAAAGGTGTTCGAGATAAGGGCTGATTCTGATTGTACTACCGTCAAAACATGAAGAAAAGTCATTTTACAAAAAGTGTCTGTGTAGAACTTTTTCTATGGGTAACAATAACTGCCCCAAATTCAAACTAATCAAATAACTTTTTGCAAATGTGCCTGAGTCGTAGAGGACTCAAGGCCTGTTGATTTTGGTGAAGATCGGTTAAGGGTAAGGGGTAGTTTACCTACAACGTTTTACGTTTTAACAAGAGTAAAGTCCTTAATTTTGATAAATAAAGTATCCTGAAAAGGGTGTCATAATAATCCACTGTAGAAAGGTAGATAAAATGAAATAAATTTTATAAGGTAGATATTATGAAATAGAGATAGGTAACCCTCTATAAATGAAAAGAGTAGTTAAAGGGGGAGGGGGTAATTTTCTATAAATGAAAATGATAGTTGAAGGGGAGGGGATAATTTTTTATATGTGTACTACGTTTCACCAACAAAGAAGTAGTTTGTTGTTAAAATTCCTTCCCAGGCTGTTTGGTCGTGGCCCAATGTTTTCTGCAAAACCAGACGTTTTGGCAGTGCCATCGACTGTCATCATCAGTGAAAATCGAGTGCGCTAACGTGAGGTGGTATACGTTAGTGACCACAATACTGTGGTTAAGCCTGAAGAAAGAAGTAATTTCTATGGAAATATTTCATTTAGAAAATGATTTTAAATATAAATCTTAGAACATGGAAGTCATGTATGGTTCTTCATACTGATATTTTATATTTACTAAGGATAATAGGTCTGCATCTTGCCTTTGCTTATACTATGTTTAGAATCGGTTTTCACCAAAGTTATTAATAATTGTCAGTGGTGTATCTAGAATTTGGTCTTGAGGGGGGCGTGGTTTGGGTCGGTTTCATACAAAAGAAATATCATTTAAGATTAATCAAATCGCTAAAATCAGTTCCATTAAAGTAAACGGTAATAATAAAACAAAAATACGTCCTATTGAAACATTGTTTACTAGATACTTATTGACTGAATTGATTTTTCTATATTTCATATTTCAAATATATACGCTTATGCTGTGTAATAAACCTGTTTATATATTGTAACGACTCTACGGGAATTCTCCCGTATCAATCTTAAGCCTCACTGTTGGGATTGCCAATTTGTAACGACTTGACTTGTTCCCAATCTAAATTGTACTTTGTTTATATTTTAAGGATGAGTGTGTTGTCAGGGTAATGTTAGTTGAGCGCCAATTTGCAATCAAATGTGGCAAATAAAATGTATTTGTAAATTGGTAAGTAATATTTTAAATAGCATAAGGGTTTCTTTTTCTGCTATAATTCTATCTCTTTTAATCTTTCATTTAACAGAAGATGGTGATAACTAAAGCTCAGCAAGGCAGATTCAAATCGGGTGCCATACTTTCCTTGTTGAGAGTGTTACCAGCCAATGCTAGTTGATGAAAAAATTAACATTCATTAATATGGTTTATATAATATCATATACATTTTCTTATCCATTAAATAAAGAAAAGAAAGCCTTTTATCTGTTGTTATTGAACTCAAATCCTTTATTAGGCCTATCCTTTTCAAATTCTTTTAAAAGACAATTATAATTATTAACAAAGTCTGACCGGCTGTTCTTTAAATATGCTCAGAATGGCAGCAGTAGCTCTAATGTCTCAAGGCAAACATATTTGCATTTTTTATAATTGCTAAATAAAATACAAATAGAATGTTTTTAAGTTAGATCCTTTTGACTACAGTATAAACGACAAATATCTTAGGAAAAGTACCAAAATACATGGGATTATAATAAATTACAGAGTGTCTTAACAAGAGTCTATTAAGAATTTTACAATGTTCAGTGTCTAGGTTATGTTGATTTATGTTTTTAATGTCCAATACACTTTAAATGTTTATATTACCATATATTAATAGTTTTTTACACGGAAAATAAGATTATTCGTTAATTATTTTCACAGTGAAGGTTCAAATTAGTTTTAATCAAAAGTGTAAACAGTGTCTTTGAAAAGTGTAACTTAGGCCATAAAGGAAATTTCTTCAGTTTAGTTATTTATCAAAAATAGGCCTACTTCCCTTCCTGGATAGGTTGATTTTATTTCTTCATATGTTACTTGGTTTCCTTCTTTTGAATAATGTTGTACTTCTTTCTTCTAATTATTTAGTTCAGTAATATAATTTAACTTCAAGTTAGGTTCACTGATATGAAATTCATAATATGTTGGATTGGTCTCTCTTATTTTTATATCAACCTTTCTCGTTTAGATCTAATAATCGACTCCCCTTTATTCAATTTATAACATCTCAGTTGCTAAGGCCTATCTTAGCTTTCATTGGTGTGAATTGTAACATTTGGTGTTACTATGGTTCTCTCTGAGCCTCAACATAAACAAACTTCTAATATTTTACCTTCCATTTTTTTTAAATTGTGACAACTTTTTTATAAGATATTTGATCTTCAATATATTAGTATCTTTGAGTTTCTGATGGAACACTGATTATTTTGATACCACTTTTGATTATCTTCCATTACATATTTACTGAGTTACCATTAATTATTTGTACCAAAATTATTTATTATTAGTTTTTCTTGTACTCTTCACTTTACTAAAACTATTGGATACAATCAGTAATAACATAATTCAACCTGACATTGATTATTCTAATTTTAATATAAATTCTTTTTCCAAATTCCTTAACTATCTAGGCCTAACATGCCTAGTTTTACAAATCTCTATTATTATTATTTTGGTACTTCTCTATTAACATTAACATTTGTATTATTAATATTACAACATATAATATTAATCAATATAGAAAAATTAATTACTAATAACTATTCTTAAACATATGACAATTCCTATATACCTTCTGTATACAATCCAGTTTTTATAAACATAATAAAACACTGTAAATAAAGTTCTAAAAGATTGTCCTCCTTACTTACTAACTTTAATATTATTATATATATAAACTTTCATTTATGAACTTACTTTGGTTATCACTTCCCCAAACGTTTCAACATGATGTATGTCTTCTTCAATGGGAGTTAATACTAACACAACTCTTAATTCCCTTATTAATTAATTTCCACTCTCACACACATAGTAAGATTAGTATTATCATAATAAGTATTTCTAAAACATTGTCCTCCTTACTTACTAACTTTAATAGTTTAAACATAACTATTAGAGCCTTAGTTAACATTAATCAAATAATAGTTAAATAAATAGTATTTAAATAAGTAGTTCTTGAAACAAGCTAGGTCATGTTTCTTGGTACTTTTGTAGGATTAGTAAAGTATGTTACTATCAACAAGATGAGTAGCAAAATATCATGTAACAATATTTAAAAAAGAGTTACTGGTATATTAGCGTACACAGCTGAAAAAATAATAAAACAGCCTCAAAATTAAGAGATTAATGTTCGTCAACTTTTCGTCCCTCTGGGGGAGCAGTCCCATTTGCTCCCTCCCTCCCCCCGTAAATACACCACTGATAATTGTACAAACTCAAATTTTAATAAAAGGACTCAATCTCAGTAACACCTGTACAACAGTACCTGTCAAGTAGATCAGTGCTGATTTCTCTTAATTGATCACTTAAGGACCTTAAGATGGCAAAAATTTGTATTAAAATATTAACACAGACACACAAGCGTGAGTTGCCTACAACCTCAGCCTCTCTATTTCCAGTATCCAGAGTTTTCAATCAATGCATTGTCTTCGCTGCAGTTGCCTCGAATCCATTTCTTCTGTTTATATCCTGCTCCCATCCTCACGTGGGTCTTCCTCTTTCTTGATTTTCTGTAGAACCTACTCACTAACTTGTTTAGGCCATCTGTCTGACATAATGCGCAGTAAAATAAAAATATTGCGAGTAAAACTGTGTACAATAAAGTACATATTTATCATGTAAAGTAAATCCTCACCATCATCATCATTTTGTGTGACAGCCCTTTGTGGGCCCTGGTCTTCTTCAGAAGATTTCGCCATTCTTTATTTGTAGCCGTCTTCTTCCAGTTTCTAATTCCAAGAGTACTGATGTCCTGACTCACCACCCTGTCCCTCCATCTCAGTTTTTGCCTTCCAACTTTCCTTTTACTTTCTGTTGTTGCATTAAATATCTTCGTAATAACTCTGCTTTCACAAGCACGTACAGTATAATGTGTCCAGCCCGTTCTGATATTTTTAATTTAATACAGGTGACCACATCAGGTTCATCACACAAATTGTAGAGCTCTAAATTATACCGTATAAAGTACACAGTCATGTAATTAATTACAGGCATGCAATATGAGAGGCTTGCAGTATACCAGCTTGCTCTGGTTGAAAGTGTCTACTTGAGTTGTTATATATTGAAGTTTAGTATCTTGGTTTTTCAGTTTTCATATTATTTACAAGATTTTTCCTCATTTTAGGCTTTGCATATTTTCAGATTACATTCAATTAATTTAAAATATACCTTATCTGATCCGTCAGCGATCTTGTAGTTTAATATTCCACTACATGTTTCGGGAATTAAATTCCCATCATCAGGTAAAACTTCTTCTTCCTAATATGTAGGAGTCGTCGGTGAAATTATTAAAAACACATACACACACGAACGAATAAAACAAACACAACTGATAAAAATTACATAATTAAAACACTGTACACACACAGCTAACGAAGACAGTGCGCACTGCCTGACAGTCACATATCATCTGGGCTGATTGCAAAGTTCACCGTTTATCTTTAATATGGTATCATACAACGTGTTCGATCTAAATGAAAGCTGGTCGTTGAGCAAACTTTCTTTATGTATTTTGCTCAGCCCAGATGATACGTGACTGTCAGGCAGTGCGCACTGTCTTCGTTAGCTGTGTGTGTATGTTGTTTTAATTATGTCATTTTTAACAGTTGTGTTTGTTTTATTCGTTCGTGTGTGTATGTGTTTTCAATAATTTCACCGACGACTCCTATATAGTAGGAAGAAGAAGTTTTACCTGATGATGGGAATTGAATTCCCGAAACATGTAGTGGAATATTAAACTACAAGTTCGCTGACGGATCAGATAAGGTATATTTTAAATTAATTGAATCTTATAAGCGATCTGGAGACCATTTATATGATGAATTTCAGATTACAGTTTGAAAGTGTATTGTCAACATTACTAAATTTTTGAAATTACATTATGAAGTCATGTCGCTGCAGTAAACAAAGATAAAAAATATGGAGGTAAAGAATACACATCACAAAATAAATAAAAGACATCTTTTAATTAATGTAAAAATAATGTACCATGACCAGTCAAGATAATATCTAATGTTTGCAACAAAATAAACATACTGTGAATAATTACATATATGTTATTGGCAACAAAGTCAGTGAGTGGTGCTTCAACACTTTTATGTGATGGTTGGTTGATTTTGCCTGTTATCGTAATTGTTATACAAATATTTTGATGGTACATTGAATAAGTATTTTTTATGGACCATATAAATGTAAACATAAACACGTGTAAATGTAAATATTGTTGCTCATAGATTTGTATGTTGGACAGAATGTTTAATAACGAAACCTTTAAAGTGGCAGTGTTATATTATATTGTTTATTAATAATACCCGATCTTTCACATAATCTTTGATATGTCATCCTCAATATAATGTCTGAAGAACGATGCCTTATCCAATTTTTCATTCTCACCTTTACTACTGAGAATACTGCATCATAAAATGAGTATATTTTTTGGTGACGTTAATAATAACACCAGTAAACAAAGAAAAGTTTATCAAAACTTTATTATCATCATCATCATCATCATCATCCTCAAGGTTTAAGCATATTTGGTTTGTTCCGGTCTCAAATAGGCAAATATTACAGCTGGTCTTAGTACGTAGGCTTTCACGGCCAGTGTCACTATAATTAATTAAAACTTCCGGGCTGAAAGGCCGTGGTCGAATGCTTCATGTAATATCGCTAGACGTTTCGGCCACACCACCGGTGGCCATCTTCAGTAGCAAAGAATGTTCGTAATAGATGGTATGCCGAACAATTCGCCCAGTGAAATGGGACAAGCAACAGTGAGAGACGGCAACGCTGTTTCTATTTATAACTTTTTGGCCGCTTTAGGTGTATAACGCGAACCAATCAGAAGCCAGCTCATCATTCTCCACTCTGATTGGCCGTGGAAAATAAACCATGCCAGACACTACTTAAGGAGATGGTTTCACCCCGGCGGTTCATAGCGACAGACGCATTCTTATGAATATGGATGGACTCCAGATGCAGGCGAGTGAAGTAACCCCGGACAGAAGACAACACCCGGGCTTCATCAAACATTACCCGGTGATCGTCGTGGGAAAGAGCGTGATCAGCAACTGCGGACTTCTCCGGCTGGCCCAGGCTGCAGTATCTCCGATGTTCAGAGAGGCGCGTTCGGACACTACGCTTCGTGGTGCCTATGTATACCTGGCCACATGTACAAGGAATACTATACACCCCGCACGACAAGAGCGGATCCCTGGCGTCTTTTACCGGTCGCAGGAACTGATGGATCTTTTTGGTTGGCTTAAAGATCGTCCTGACGCCCCGTTTACTTAGCAGCTTGCCGATGCAGTCAGTCACTCCACAGATGTAGAGCAAGACAGCGGAGCCAACAACCTCGGGCAACACCGACTCGTCCGGCCTACCAGATCTTCTCGGCCGGGCAGCTCTCCTCACCTCCGCAGCAGAGTAGCCATTGGACTGCAGTGCTTCCTCGAGATACCGGGGCTCACAGATCCTTTTAGCCCGGTCAACAAGAGTCTTCAGCACCACCCGCTTCTGCCTAGGATGATGATTGGAGGACTTATGCAGATATCTGTCAGTGTGCGTTGGCATCCTATAAACTTTATGCCCTAATCTGCCATCGGTCCTTTTCAGGACCAACACATCCAGAAATGCCAATTGAAAATGTCCCCACCAAAGAAACCATACAAACACTAGAACAACTACTCAGACAAAACAACACACCTGAAACACACATACAAGAGATCATCACACTTACCAAAATAATAACTGAGCAAAATTACTTTACATACAATAACAAGGTATACACACAAACAGACGGTCTTCCGATGGGATCCCCCATATCAGGAATACTGGCAGAAATATATATACACAACATAGAACAGAACCACATAATAAACAACAACAAATACACCAACAAGATCATTTACTGGCACAGATATGTTGATGACATACTACTTTTATACAAAGGCAACATAAGACAAGTTGAAAACTTCCATAAATACATAAACACGATACACCACAAATTAAAATTTACTTTGGAAATTGAACAAAACAATAGTATAAATTTTCTTGACCTGACAATTAACAAAACTAACAATACACACACGTACAAAATATACAGGAAACCTACCACAACTGACATGGTTATACACAACACATCAAACCACCCAACACAACATAAACATGCAGCCTTCAACCATATGCTCCGTAGACTAACCAAAATACCCTTAAGTAAACAAGATTATAATGACGAACTCAACACAATCAAATACATAGCAACGAAAAACGGTTACAACCCCAACTTAAACAAACTACACAAACGCATCAAAAACAAAAATAACAAAACACAAAATACCAATAACACACAACACAAGAAATACATCACACTCACATACCTTAACTCCAGCACACACAAACTTGCCAACACATTTTCAGAACCAACAATACCATCAAAAAACACATCAACGATACAAACAAGGATATAGACAAATACAATAGAACAGGGGTCTACAAATTAAATTGTAATAACTGCAATAGTTTCTACATAGGCCAGACGGGAAGATCTTTTTCATCCCGTTACTCTGAACACTTAAAGGCCCTTTCCAACAATATACATTCTGCATTTGCCACACACATAACCATAGCTACACCAACATAGATACTAATCTTGAAATATTACACCTCTTACCCAAATGGCGAAAACTCAACACAGCTGAACAGTATGAAATATACAAACACCACACAACACAACCAAACAACATACTAAACGACCAATTGCAATATAAATCACATACACTTATCGACACAGTTATACACAAAACAAACAATAATTCGGATCCCCGGGCCAATCCCCTTCCTCTATACACCACACCCACTATACCTTCCAACCAACAAACGTTACTAGGTACTGGCAGTCTGTCGCAAAGCTGAAGAAGGCGAACACGACGCCGAAATGCGTTTTACATACAAAACACACAAGTAAGTTTCACTTGAGAAAGTTTTCAATATTATATAAAGTGTAGTGCAGTGAAAGAAGACGATGAACAAACAAGACAACCGTATATATGTGTTTCTTCTATGATCATGGAGAGTATACCCTGCCACGTGCCTGAGAAATCTCATTTCAGCTGCTTGGATGTGACTGGCCTGGCCTTTCGTTAAAGTCCAATTCTCAGACCCATAAAGAAGTGTGGGAAGAGCCATCATCACCTTGTAGAATTTTAGGCGTGTCCCTTTACTTGCTGACTTAAGTGTTCGCCTGATGGTCCCGCATATAAGGTTGAACTTATGCAAATTGTTCACCACATTGTTGCTTGCATTATAAGACACACTGTAGCCCAGATATTCAAAACTGCTAATATTTTTTTCATTTTTCCTTTATAAGGGAAACTTACTTTTTAGATACCCCTTGTATATGTCATTTTCTATATAAGTAACTCGAAGTTTCTTCCAACAATTTATAGTATTGTGATGTTATTAAATCTCACTTCTTCTGCAAGTAATATATATTGCGTTTTTGTTTCAATATCTGATGCACGTTTCACTGAAAAATATCAGCATCATCAGAGGTTTGTATGTGATGTTATATAAAATATTTTTTGTATTTACTCAAGTTGAACAGAATAAAATTAAAATTTTTGAACCAATGATACCTTTCTTTATTGAATTCTAATTTGGATAAGTATTACAAGTTATAAAAATCTTATATTTTTATAATATCACATACAAACCTCTGATGATGCTGATATTTTTCAGTGAAACATGCATCAGATGTTCAAACAAGAACGCAATACATTTCTTGCAGAAGAAACAACATTGACTATATATACAAACTATATACATTAATATATTTATTATGCAGGACAAATTTGGACCACTAAAGCCTGTTACAAGTTTCATTAAAAGTACAGCATACACGTTCAAGTCTTGCAGCAACGGTAACATAAATATAAATGAGTATGTATTTCTCTTTAAAAAACGCACATTTTTACAAAGGAGAAATCATTAAAAATTAAAATCTGTCATAGCAGTACGGTATAATCTAATTACATAAGCAGTTATTTTACTTTTTATAATATTTATTAAAACTTCAATAGTGGGATATTTATATTGAAAACTACAAATAAAATGAAATATAAAAAATTCATTTTCAAATAAGAATTGCTTAAAACAAATGTATGTTCACTGTATTATACATGTAGCTTACATAATACATACAGACATATATACATATTTCCTTTTTGTGTGGTCTTTCTGCCTTTCACCACCGGGTTATGCATACATGCATACATACTTTTACATATATTTGTAACTGCGTTAATGTTCTTCAAAAGTAATCTGTTTCAAATGTTTTGAAGGAATTTATAAATTTAAATGTGTTTCATCTGAAAATTTATTATATCTTTACATTATAGTTGTTACTATTATTGCTGTTTCTTGTTTCTCCTCTTGCCATTCCCTCCTTACTGAATATATCTAACAAGATGCTTCACAAAGTGACAGCATTTACTAAAAGAGAGCAAATAATTTTCCTAATCACAATGTTGACCCATATCCGTGAAAGGCGACTGTCTACACTGTATTGTTGAATGTAAAGAGGGGCCGAACAGTGTGCAAAGTTGTTGACCTGCTGCTGCTCGTCTAAGGAAGTTAGTCAATGAAGCTGCAACAGGTACCACAGTCCACTTGTGGGTGAAACACATGCAGTGAACAACACAAACAACATGACAATTTCCATTTCAATCACAAAATATTGACCTCTGAGATTATGTACTTTTGAACAATAACTTATTGAATTGTCATTATCATTACGTACACGGTGTGCACATGTATTTCCTTATAAATAATGGAAATCATGGGAAGATTGTATATTTTAATTAAGCATATATGGCACTAAATGATGTGTGGGGGTTTAATAAGAAAGAAGAGGTACGGTACATAGAGTGTGATAAGACTTTTACCATGAGGGTCATTGATTAAGATTTTTCCATGAAGGGGTTTGTAAACCATGGTTTTTCTGTGGTGGCAGGTTTTTTGATGATAAGAGGGTAGATATTAGTTGGTACTGTTACAGTATTCAGTTGTTACAGCCTGGTAACAAGCTGGTACCGGTGCCGGATTAAGGGCGGGGCTAAAGCTCCAGACCCCACTTGTCAGGGGGGATCCATGCCTGACCATTTAAAAATTCCCTTTTTCGAAGGAATAAATAAAATTTTCATTCAGAATTTTTAAAAACATTGGATTTGTATGATTTGATAGCAGAGTTTTCCAAAAATAAGAGCAGAAAGAAATATTTCAATTAAATTAATTTGTTATCTCTAATTTATTTGTACTGTTGATTATTGTAAAAAGATCTGCTAAATAAAATAATAGTAAACAGTTTCAGCATCTATTTAATCAGTATAAAATAAAAAAATTGTGAGTAAAAATACAGTTTAAGAAGGGCAATATTTTGTTTATTATATTTATTAAATGATTGTCTGAATAAAGTATTGTAGAAAACACAAAAATTTCATACATGTGCCCCCCGTAGCCTTAATCCGGCCATGACTGGTACTGCCTGTGTTCAAGATGTGTAACCCCCTCCCTCCTACTAAATGTTCAGCGAAATATGAGCGACAGTGGTGATAACAATGAATTAGTGTGTGTGCACAAAACATGTTATCAACAGGGTACTGTTATACAAACTGTACCTAACCTTATTGGGTAAACTTGAACAAACTGTTAACTTGAAGTGGGTACTTGTTTGTTAACAGCCACTACTAGTTTTCATTATTAGGTTTTACACAGAACCTTTGTTTGTATACGTTGTTTTTTGTTTTCAGAAAACCGCAGTTCTTCTATAAATGATGCAAAAAATATTGATGTCTAGTGAAAGCAATCATATTTTTAATCTTTCTAGTTTCTGTGAATTACTATTTATTTGTGAAAAAATGAGTCAGAAATTATTTACATAGTCACACTGGCCTTTATGTGGATTTTCTGTACATGTGCCTTTTCGTGGTTAATTCAAGAAAAAAAAGGAATTATCAGCATAGAACTGATGATTAGAATATGTCATGTTTGGATTTAAATAATAATGTAAACTAATTTTCATATAATCATGATTATTAATAAAGCAATATTAAATGTCTGTTTAAGAAAATGAGGAAACAAACTGATTCAGTCAGGTCCGGACTGGCTTCCTTGGGGGGCCCTCGGCTGGAAGCAGTCAAGGGGCGCCCTGCGCATGCGCGTATTTGTGTGCATATACTTTTTTAAAATTATTTATTTATTCTTTATAAATACATGGTATGTACAGTATTTATGTAAGTGAACATTTTAATACAAAACATACAGGATAGTTTATTTGATTATTTAGACTTAAACACAACCAGCTTTAAAACCATAATTACCTTTGTGAATGATGTATGTAGGGTAAGTTACCAATAAATACTACTGGAAATAATCTACTATTTATTCAATGAAACTTACAATACAGATTTAGAAGTAATATAAAAAAATTAAATCTAAAATGTAATTTATCTCAAAGAGCAAATAATATAAAGTACTTGACAGTAACTCTACAGTAACCTCCTTCGCCTTCCTCCATTATTAAATACCAAATAGGCTGTATATAAACAAGGCTGAGAAGTGATCACTTGCAATCTGACCAAAATAAATCCTCATGATTTATTTCCAGCAATATATAGATGAGAAAAGGTTTTTAATCCAGTAAAAATATAGATATTTCCCGTTTTTTTCTCTAAATACAAATTTCATGGCTCGAGGGGGCTTCCTGAACCTCCTCTGGGCCCGGGGCCCTCGGCGATCGCCAACCAGCCGATCTGGCCAGTCCGCCCCTGGATTCAATATCGGGAGGGATTGACAACCTACAGTATGCAATATGCATGCCAAGTTACTTAAATTTGACACAAGCAAATTCTGTAAAAAAATGCAAATTATTACAAAAACAAAATTAGAACAAATCTGTTACCCATTTACAAAATGGGATACATAAAAAAAAAAAATCCGATGCATCAGAATGAATGTGGAAAAAGTGAGACAAAACGGAGAAAACCATTTAATTTTAAATACAAAACATTTCTAATGTCGCAAAAGGGGGACATGTTCATGTAGTGTTGGGCAGCAGAAAGGTATAGGTTTGCATACGTATAGGTTTTCGCTATATTTCGTAGGTTTGCAAAATGGAATTTACAGAATATTCATTACTTTTTATCAATAATTGCTGAAGAATCAAGTGATAATGGTTTATTACAATATTATAACCTATTTGGTAGTTATACCCTAATCGTTAACTATCAAAAGTAAAACCTGATATTGTACAAATAAACAGGGGGAAGCATAGGCGTAACTTGGGAGGGGAAAGGGGCCCCCCATGTTCCGAGCATTATAACATTTTGTTTCCAGTTGTTTATAAATAAAAACAAACAAATAGTCAAACAGGAGACAGTTTCTATGCTTGCGAGCACAGTAAGCACTATTTATCAACGTCTGTACTGTAGTTGTCTTGATTATTCATCTCTTCTTTCACAGCACTAACACTTATCTAAAAATGAACTTTTTCTTGTGAAACTTACTGTTTTTCGTTGGACGCGTTTCGGCGTACATATCCGCCTTCTTCAGTTTTGAGTCAGACTGCCATCATTTCGTAACGGTTGTTGTGTGGAAGGTGTAGGTGGGGGTGGTGTGTGGAGGAAGGGGATTGGGGCGGGGATTCAACTTGATGAATGAATTCAACTTGGATGAATTCATCCCGTTATTCTGAACACTTAAAAGCTCTAACCAACAACAATATACAGTCCGCATTCGCCACACACATACACACAGAAAACCACAGTTACACCAACATAGACACTAATCTTGAAATTTTACATTACTTACCTAAAGGTCAAAAACTCAACACAACTGAACAATACGAAATATATAAACACCACACAACACAACCAAACAACATACTTAACGATCAATTACAATATAAATCACATACACTTTTTGACACAATTTTACAAAAAACAAACATCAAGTTGAATCCCCGCGCCAATCCCCTTCCTCTACACACCACCCTCACTACACCTTCCACACAACAACCGTTACGAAATGATGGCAGTCTGACTCAAAGCTGAAGAAGGCGGATACGTACGCCGAAACGCGTCCAACGAAAAACAGTAAGTTTCACAAGAAAAAGTTCATTTTTAGATAAGTGTCTGTACTGTTATCAGACGACTAGTTGCCATACATTTATTATTCTTATTTCTTTCGAAGAAACTTGTTAGGGAAATGTTTGGCAGATTTGAATGATATACGTCAAAATAATATTTCTGTTCGAAAAACAAACAAACGCTAGTACCTAATTAACTGGCATACAATGCGTGCCTTTTACACAAGCAAAGAGTTGTTTTGGAACACCGCAGGACGTCGATGGCTTTGTTCACGAATCTTAAAATACGGGCGTTTGGAACTGTTATTTGTTAATTATTACTGATACGAGTGCGTTTGGTACTCGGTCGTGTACGTAGTCAGTTAAAGTACACAGTCGTTTCTTAATTCATTATTGTTGTGATTGTTTTGGTTTTTGTGTTGATAAGTGCTGGGAAATGGGAGATAAGAAATGCAAAGGAGTAACACGGCTTAATTTCTTTGAAAATTGCCTGACTTTTAATTTGAACATTTCTTTGTGTTGTGACTGATTCGGCCTACTGCTACTACTGCCGAGCACTTTGTGATAGTAAGGGGCGGTTCGTTCTTAGGGCGCTAAGGCGCGCGCCCCCCAGATTAAATGATATCATTAAACAACCCATTATCACAATCGCGCCCATTTCTCAATTCCCCCACTCTATCCAAAGTTGAACGAAGTTGTAAGCTTAAATACGGCATTTAGACGGTCGCTCGGCGCGCCGGCTTCCGCGCCACGTTAAGCAGAACGTGGCGTGATTCACTCAGTACTAATCGCAGACTATTGATAATAATATGACATTTGCTCTTTTTAGTGTTTATAGTACCGCTGGCGTGGTTAATTGAGTGCGCGAATTTGTTTAGGTTTTGAGTTTGTGAGTTTTTTGAATAGCTTCACGAATAATTTAGGGAAATACTGTAGTGTTGAATTATTAGGTTTTGTTTTAACATTTAATCCAACATTTTAATATTCAGTGCAGGTCCTTAAAGCAATAACTTTTGGAAAATCAAAAAATTGAACTAAAGTCATTAGGTAGGCCAACTCCTGAATTCTGCATGATGCAAACAGAAAATAAGAAAAGTGGGAATGTGTTTTCAGATGGCAACTGCTTTTAAAAGATGCATACCGAAAAAATGAGTGGATCTGGGTGGCTGCGACGTTCAGAAATCTTTGTTCTGTTTTCCATGTATTTTGTTGTCTCCCAGAGACAATGGTGATCCAATAATGTTGGATGTAGCACTAGACTAGGGGATGCAAAAGAAGTACGTGACATCATTATAACTCAAGTAAAAGGTAGATTTACTTACACGGGTCACCTAGAAGCAGCTTCATTGATGTCCAATGACTAATTTCCACTTTTTCTACAAACTTTCCGGAAGAAAAATTCAAGCTAGTGATTCGGCATTAACCTTTCTTACAAGAAAACAAACTCCGGAGTGAATTGGAACTATTATACAGACGGCATGATTATAATATTAAAGGCGCAATAAAACTTCTTAACTTTATAGAAGAAAACAATCTTACGTCAGTTTTCAAAGAAGTGTTGATACTTCTGAAAATTGTCGTAACTACCCCATGACAACTACCGAACCTGAGCGCAGCTTTTCGACTCTGAAAAGACTAAAGACTTTCTTGAGAAATACAGTGAAAAACGATAGACTGAATGCTCTTGCGATGTTATTTATCAACAAGGAACTTGTTAAAGAAATGAAGGACTTTGATGCTAGAAAGTTCGTTAATTTAAAGGAAAGGCGAATGGACTTTGTATAGCCTATAAATAAATGGTCTTTTTGAAGTGTAGGTATCACAAAAATAATATAATGTAAATATAGTATTTTACTTTTTTTGTGGAAACAGCATAGACATTTTTGTGGACACTTTCGACAGTTTGTGGTTATGTTTATTAATAAAGCTGCTGACTCTCTACAAGAGATCACAATATTTGAGGTGAGATCAAATTTTTAAATAATCGTGCATGCTGCACGTGTTACTATTCTTATTTTATTAATGAATTATGTGATCAAATATCGGCGACATTTCCATTGTGCGTTAACATCAATATTGATAAATAATTAAGAAGCCTAATGGCCGCGCCCTCCAGCCTCTTAAGTCACGAGCCGCCACTGGTGATAGTGTGCCTAAGAGAGAGTTATTTATTGTTGAGACTACACTTACGCAGATTGTATGAATGCAGACCAACTGATCTGATAGTCTGTTCGATATACTGTACATCACGCTTCAAAATTCTACCAGTATTCATAGATTGTTGCTGCCAGCCCTGACGTTCTTTCCTGTAAGGTTGCTACAGTTACAGTTGAACTGTTTGCTCTTGTATTTACCAATACTTAAAACATAATAATTTATTTAATATTTATAAATTCTTTACCTCAAGATGTTTTATTCTCTTATTTAGTGCATGTTTCGGGAAGCGTATTGTTTCCATTCTCAGCCTTCCTGATTTTATATCTTGTGGAATATTTGTTGTTGGTTGGTTTCTTGTGGTTGGTTGTTGTTATGGTTTCCTGTTGGTTTTTGGTGTTTTATACTGGTTTTATTGTGTGTGATTCTGGTGTATATATTAGCTTTTTGAGTGTTTTCGATGTTGAGTGACTTTGAAAATTGTGTCATGTTTTGTATTGATTTGTATGTATTTGTTCAGGAATTAGTCTGCTTTGTGTTTGTATATTAGTAAATTTTCCCATATGTTCATTATGGTGCCTTTGTAAGGTATGTATTTTATTAGTGTCATGTTTATTATGTCTGGGAATTCATATCGAGTGTTTATTGCATTAGTGGCCAAATTAGATTTATATATTTCTGGTTTTTAATAGACGTTTAACCGTTCAAAAAAAAAACGCTTTTTAGTTGTTTTTGTTTGTCCTAGGCGTATATAACATTTACTGCAATCTTGGCATTTAATTTTGTATATACCATTGGCTGTTGTATTATCCTTGTTGTGTGGGTTATTTAGTTTTTGTAAATTATTTTTATTAGTTTTGTATGCTATTTTAATGTCTGTGTTTTTAAATAGTTTTGTTAGCAGTGTCATCGTATTATTTATGACAATATTATTATTCACACACAATAACACCAGTATAAAATACTAAAAAGCAACAGGAAACAACAACCAACCAAAACACAAATACTCCACAAGATATAAAATCAGGAAGGCTGAGGATGGGAACAATACATATGCTTCCCGAAACATGTACCAAATAAGGGAATAAACCATCTTGAGGTAAAGAATTTATAAATGTTAAATAAATTATATATGCATCAAGAAACGAGACTGTAGCAAAAAGTTTAAATTGAAATATAATATATTACACTTGAATGTGTGTGTGTGAATTTTATTTAATATTTAATCCTATTTTTCATTCAAGATATATTTGTTTTCCTTACTTGGTTTATGTTTTGGGGGTCAAATAGTTTGCCCAACCTCAGCCATCTTAGTTTTTGTCTTGTGGAATACCCATGTCCAGTTAAAGTGTTTTAAAAATTGTGTTGTGCTTTGTGTAGATTTATATTTGTTCTGGTATTAGTTTGACTTGTGTTTTATGTTTATATAATTGTAAATTTTCGCATATAATCATTATTGTGCCGTTGTGTGGTGTGTGTTTTGTCAGTGTCATGTTTGGTGATGTCTGAGGATTCGTGTCCTGTATTTATTGGATGTGTGGCCAAATTGGATTTATAAATGTTTGGTTTTTGTATGTGTTTAGGTTTTCAAAATAGGGCTAATGTTTTTTCAATTGTTTGTTCATCTGTCCTTTTACATGTGTTGCTGTTTGTGCAAACAAGGCAGAACAGATGTTACATAAAAACAATTCAAAGAACATTATTTTGACAACCTAAATGCATGCAAAAACCACAAACAATTATAAATACAGTATATATATATAAACAATATTTGGCCACACATGCTATAAATACAGGATATGAATTCCAGACATTACCAACGTGACACTGATTAAAACACGTACCATACAAAGGTACAATAATGAATGTATGGAAAACTTATAAATATGTAAACATAAAACATATGACAAGCTAATACCAGAACAAATAAAAATCAACACAAAACATGATTTTAAAACACTAAACATTGAAAATGCTCAAAAAAACAAAACTATGTGCCACACCCACACACAAAAACACCAATATAAACTACCAAAAGCCAAGCCATAGCAACAACCAACCTGGACACAAGTATTTCATAAGACTAAGAACTAAGATGGCTGAGGACGGGCAAACTATTTGATGCCTGAAAATGTTCCAAGTAAGGAAAGCAATATATCTTGAATGAAAAATACGATTAAATGTTAAATAATATACATTTCAAGAAAAAGACTAGCAAGAACTATTTGAGTGTATATATAAAATGCTTAGCGATATTGTGTACATTAAATTATGTATGTATATAATAAGTTTATAATATTATTAGGAATTCAAATAGGCTAATGAGAATTTGCAATTATAAATGTAAAAACTGAATATGTAGTAGGTACCATAGCATATTCTGTAATGCGTTTTTGAGAGGACTTATTCAGGCAGCAGTTGTGTTAGCAAATTTAAATACAGTGGACGCCCTCTTAACGGTTTAGCTCAGCATGGGGGGGGGGGGTCAGCCGGTTAACAAAATGACCAGTTAAACAGAATTTTCTTTCAAACTTAGTTTTAACTCTGATTAAAATGTTTTAATACTGTTTACTTTTGTGAAAAAGAATAATATTAAATTGCAATCTTTCTATTGTCCAGCAAAATACTGTAATAAGTTATGAGTAGCTCATATTAACATGTGTCATTTTTGTAAAGGTCGTTCACAGTCATATGGTATAAGTATGGTACAGGAATAACAAAATCAAACACTAGTATCTACAGTACTGTATATACATTAAAGCTTTTTTTATTTTACAAACACAACACTTTCTGAAATAAAATAATAATTAGCCTACTGCATTTGTGACACCGAACAATACTGTATAATCATTAAATTATAAAAAGTCAGTTACACTTTAAAAAATCTGTGATTATTTTTTCTTCTTGGTTTTCAATGATTTTTGCCAGTTGAACCGAGGCTAGTTAAGAGGGTGCACACTGTACTTGGATGGAGAATACAGATAAATGTGAGCAACACAGATCCAGCAAAGAAAAGAGCACAGTCAGAATGTGATAGTATTTTAACACAGTACAGTGAAATAAACATAATCACCAAACATGTATCATATGTGGGAAAACCATGGTTGAGTTACTGAAGGGAGTAAGGTATGAACATTAAGGCTCGATGCACACATCCGGTTTTTTACCGTGCAGGGCCATTGCTTGCCCGCAAATGCGGCAAGTCATATGAGTCACTGCACACATACCTCCGACGATGGTACGGCGATACTGCGGCACCGCATGTCCACTTTCCATCCATTTTTTGCTGCAGTTCCCCTCCTTACCGCAGCGGTGCTGCACACACGACTCTGGCTCTCAGTACATTATTGTCTAATGGGCAATGCACACGTCTGGTGATCTTACGTAATCGTAGTTATGGCTAGATCAATTTCTGAAGATCTTTTGGACATAGACCTGTTCATTTGTCAAATAAAAAATATCCTTAGCTATCCTAAAGAGTTATAGTTAACATCTCCTGTGGAGGTACAGACAGTCTCATCCATGTATCTTGGGATTTTATCTATCTTATCCACGTATCTCGGGAGCTTACTTTCCCTTCAAGCTCATCTAATGAATGAACACTCATTTGAAAGTAAATGAAAAATGTATATAAATTTTCTCTTAAATCACCAAATGCCATACGAAATCTACCTCTAATAAGTTTTGAATCAGTAAGTGGGTGCACCCAAAACCGTCGCCGATTCCAAATAAAACGTCTGTACATTAAATAGGAGAACATTACATGTTTGTATGATATAAATCCATGGCTGTATGTAGCAAACCAGGCTGCCGGCTAGGTGACTGCTAGTCACGCGTGTGTGCATCAAACCTGCGTTTTGCATTGTGGCAATGTGCACGCAGCGACACCACACGTAAAAAAATCTGATGTGTGCATGGGGCCTAAATGCAGACTTGAGGAGGAGGCGCAATGCTGTGGACGTTGATTATGTACGATGTTATGCCACAATCTGTAGATGAAGCTATTACAAAGATAATGAGGTGCTTTGAAAGCAAATGAATGTCTGTCAGATGATAATAGGTAGGGGGGGACAAGTGTTGAGCCGATTGAGGAGAATGAGAAGGGCCTTAAAACATGATAGTTCAGAAAAAAGAGGTTGTTCTATGTATGTATAGAAATTGTTGGAGCTCAAGTATGGGTATATAGAAATACCTATGAGAACCCGTGGTAAGAAATCTTATTAAATAAAATTACATATTATATAATATTAAATTAATTTTAAATAATATTAAATATTTCAAATAAAGTACATAGGGCTAATTATGAGATATTAAATATTAAAAATTTTAAAGTACTTTAAATATACATATTTTAAACATTTCTTTTCTGTTTTGTTTAAAATTGTTGTGGCATTAACTTAATAGTAAAACCTCGTTTTTATTCATTTAATGTATTATTCATATCTGTAATATAATCAAGTAACATTCAAGGGTTATCAAGAGTCACATTTGCAAACTCAACGTTCTGTATAATATTTCCTCATATTTCTGCTGACTAAGTTATTAATTTGAGTAGTTTCCATGTGTCATGAACTCAGTAGACCTAAAGGCTGTTTGCTCCGATTTAGAACAGTGAAAACAGGTACAGTGTATATGTTATTGTTTAATTTTGTTTATTTATTTAAATGTAATCC
This sequence comes from Magicicada septendecula, assembly GCA_034769895.1. Taxonomy (NCBI): domain Eukaryota; kingdom Metazoa; phylum Arthropoda; class Insecta; order Hemiptera; family Cicadidae; genus Magicicada; species Magicicada septendecula. The sequence goes on from CM068372.1 coordinate 39,028,522, forward strand.
AGTAACCATTATATTCACATTTTGATTGGACATAGAAGTTGATGTTGCTAGTGAAGAATAGTCATATTTATAGATTTGTAAACTATGATCTTACTAGTCTAAATGGTGTATCTGTGTCTTAGAAAATTTACTACATATAATGTCTGTACATTTGATTGATTTTTGGTTCCACTTTTTTTTGATATTATCTTTCTTTTAGATAAGTTCTAATCATACTTTCTTAAATTCAGTTCTTTTAGAAAGCTCCGTTAGGAACTGTTTAATACATTGTTGTGACACTTCATGAAAATGCTTGAATACTTCTTTGATTATAAATGTTTTTTTTTTATTTCCTTGCCCATGACGTGTCCGTTTGTTAACTAAATATAATTATTTCACTACGACTCGGAACACAAAACTTTTTATGGGTAGAAACGTAAAAGCTTTACCTTACAACCTGAACTGGTTTTCACTTTTAAAAAGCTTCTTCAGAGGTTGCCGCTGGTAGCATTGTTCGTCTTGTTGTTGGCGACGAAATCGATTTTCGAAAGATTGATGTTGTGTGTGTGGGGTGTGATATGTTCGTTTTCTTGTGTTTGTATATTTCCAATTGTTCTAGAGTGTCTAGTTTTCGGCCTTTTGTGTGTACGTGTAGATTGTTCATGTTATTATCGATGTTTTTGTATGTGTGGTTTGCTTCAATGAGGTGGTTTGCAAAGGTGGATTCTGTAGTGGAGTGGAGTGCCTTTGTGTGTTCAGTGTATCTTTGTGTGAAGCTACGTCCTGTCTGGCCTATGTAGAATTTGTTGCAAATTTCTGAAGAAGCTTTTTAAAAGTGAAAACCGGTTTAGGTTGTAAGGTAAAGCTTTTACGTTTTTACCCATAAAACGTTTTGTGTTCCGAGTCGTAGTAAAATAATTAAATTTATAAATGTTTCTTTTTTTAACACTTAGAAGCAGAATGACTGGATTGTTAATGTTGTAATACAAGCTGTTAAGAAAACTGAATGCTCTTTACAAAAATCTAAAACCATTCCATTACCTTAGTGGGATTAAGTAGACCTACTTATGGAAGTTTGGGATTGTGTATCATAGGATACTAATATCTAATGTTACATCAAACTCTCTGAAAATAGTATACCCTTTTTAACTTCTACCCTTTCAAAAGTGGATTATGAAACTTAGTAAGCAACTAAGACTACCACACATCATAATTCTAGAGCAGCTGTTCTCATCTTTTTTTGTCATCCTTTGACAGCCCATTTGTAAAAAGATATGCCTAATACATTTTTACATATTTTTTAATTTTAAGTAACTCTTGACGATTCTAGTTTCTTGCAGTATTTATATGATATGTATTACAATTATACGTATGAAGTCAGTAGTGTTATACTTATAATTAGTTAATCAATGGACATGTCATGGACAACAAATCCAAGAATATGTAGATATTATACAATAATAGATTATTCTGCAAGTGAATTTTTTGCAAAACTTGAAAGTGTAATTTAAACATTAAAAATTCTCTGACGGTGCATGGATAATATTATCCATAGAATTTTATATAAATATTCATAGCATTACAAAGCAAATTTTATTATGCTTTGAGTGTTAAGAAATAATAATTGATGTCTTAGCTAAATCTCTAATAATAAATTTGTTGACGTTTATAATTTTTGCCTAACTAAATAGGCCTACTTTACATCAATGGTGAGAGAGTTCTTCTATCAGTTTTCATTTTGTCACCCAGTACAACTGTTATATGTGTCTCTTCTGTATTTTATTCCATCTTTACGTATTTCTAGTTTTGTTGCCTAATCGTCTTGTCTTAATTGTACTTACACTAAATAACATGTCACTACATTATTACGCATTAAACGCTGTATCGTGACAATAAAACCATGGGTGTATACACAATTTTATTTCAGGGGGAGATCCAAAAAAAGGTTGAGGGGTTAAATATTGTTACGACAGTCACACGGATTCTTGTGTTCACTAACTGCTAACTGAACTGGCTGCTTCAAAATCTGGTATTTGTACGTTGGCCACCTTGGATTGTAGTGACACAGCGGGCCTCGATGCTGGTAGAATAGTTGAGTAACGTCTGGTAGGGGCATCTCAAATGATCTAGAACATTATGTAATTCTGCCACACAAATGTTCTCGTAATTTTAAAAATGTTATCGTTTTTTTGTATTAATTTGTACTTGTTCATATTGTTACAACGGTTGGTCTCACTGATCATCGTATGGTACAGTGGAAAACAATATACAAGACACCAATAAAGTCACTAGAAATCAGTTTTAATTATCACAATTAACAGTTTGTAATCAAGTTATTCAACAAGATTATACACGTACATTAATTCAAGTTAGTCTGTCCACACAAATAATAATGTCAGCTATAAAGAATTCAGCACTATAATCACTTTTCATTAATACACCACTTGAAACGCACTGTGTAAATCGCCCGACAATAACTGAACCACACTTGAATAAATCGCTACTGTAACGAAACAAAATGTTACAAAAAGAATAGTAAATAATAGTGAAATCCGATCCAGAGAGGAAACAAGAAATAATAATTGATAGCAAATTAAAGGAAACCTAGTTGGTTTGACTTATTTAATATTATCAAGAAACCCAGAAATAACCCAGTAGAATAGGGCAGTAAATAGACAAAATTAAATAAATAAACCTAGTAGGCCTAAATAATCAAATTACCCTGAAACACAACTAAACCTAATAAAGAGTACCAATTCATAAAATAAAAATTGTATTAATTAAAATCATATAGGCCTATAATAAAGATAGAAAAGGGGACACAAACCTTTACAGTGATATGAGTGATATAATAATAAATAGTGGCACAAACTATAGTTAAACAGTGCGCTATTATTTATAAAAAGTGTTTAAGTATTATCATGCAGACAGTAGTTTAAAAGTATGAAATAATTAAAGTTGTCAAAAACAATTATTATTATTAAGAGTTTTGTTGTATGTTATAAGATTTTATGTCACCAGTTAATTTATATAAATATATTTATCTCAGGTAGTCAAAGTAGAAATTACAATCCACCATAACAAATTGTTCCACCACATATCATAGAAATTCAAATTAATAAGGTTTTACAGTTATAAACTGAGGCATGTTTAGTATCAAATTGTTTATAATTATATAATTAATCATCATGTAAATATTGCATGTATCATTAGAGTATAATAATAAAATTATCTATTAAAGGTAATTTATAAAAATGTAAAGTAATTAATGGGAATCGATCATATAACATTTAACCTGTACATAAATGGCCAATAAAAATTTAAGAAGTTTGTATGAGTTCGGTGACTAAAAAAGAAGAAATAACACTTAATTGTTAATTGTGATGAAGAACAGTTTAATAGTGCGTGTCGAGATGTAATTAAAATAAAATTATCAAAATTGTTAACCCATTTGTGAAGGAAGATCTGAATAACCACCATCGAAGATAAATAGTACCTCCACTACAATCATTTCATGAACCAGTAATACACATAATCAAGAAATTATCCAGAATAAACCAGAAAACCTTCCGCAATATCGTCAAGATGTGTAAAGTATAATTTGACAATATTTTTATCCAACAAGGAACAACCACTAGACAATATACCAATTTACACTAACACCAATCACTAGTAAACATTTTAAAGTGAAAACAAATTCAATATCTGAACGAAACAGTGATTACAAGGAAAACATTTATTACGATTATTTTCTAAAACTTCCGGGCTGAAAGGCCGTGGTCGATTGCTTAAGATGCTGCTAAACGTTTCGGCCGCACCACCGGTGGCCATCTTCAGTAGCAAAAGAAAAATGTGTTCGAATGGATGATACGCCGAACACGTCTCCCAATGGACTGGGAACAAGCAACAGTGAGTTACTGCTACGATGCCTCTATTTATAACATTTTGTCCGCTTCAGGTGTATCGCACGGACCAATGAGAAGCCAGCTCGGCATACTCAATTCTGATTGGCCATGGAAAATAGACCATGCCAGACACTATTTAAGGAGATGCTTTCACCTCGGCGGTTCATAGCGACGGACGCATTCTTATGAATATGGATGGACTCCAGATGCAGGCGAGTGAAGTAACCCCGGACAGAAGACAACACGCGGGCTTCATCAAACATCACCCGGTGATCGTCGTGGGACAGAGCGTGTTCAGCAACTGCGGACTTTTCCGGCTGGCCCAGGCGGCAGTATCTCCGATGTTCAGAGAGGCGCGTCCGGACACTACGCTTCATGGTGCCTATGTAGACCTGGCCACACGTACAAGGAATACTGTACACCCCGCACGACGAGAGTGGATCCCTGGCGTCTTTCACCGGTCGCAGGAACTGTTGGATCTTTTTGGTTGGCTTAAAGATCGTCCTGACGCCCCGCTTACTCAGCAACCTGCCGATGCGATCAGTCACGCCACGGATGTAGGGCAAGACAGCAGAGCCAACAACCTCAGGCAACTCCGACTGGTCCGGCCTACCAGATCTTCTCGGCCGGGCAGCTCTCCTAACCTCCGCAGCAGAATAGCCGTTGGACTGCAGCGCTTTCTCGAGATGCCGAAACTCATCTTCGAGATACTGGGGCTCACAGATTCTTTTTGCCCGGTCTACCAGAGTCTTCAGCACCGCCCTCTTCTGCCTAGGATGATGATTGGAGGTCTTGTGCAGATATCTGTCAGTGTGCGTTGGCTTCCTATAAACTTTATGTCCCAAGCTGCCATCGGTCCTTTTCAGGACCAACACATCCAGAAAAGCCAATTGATCACCACTCTCGCGCTCCATCGTAAACTGTATGCGCGGGTGTACAGCGTTCAGATGTCCAAGGAAGCGTTCCAACTCTTCATCCCCATGGCTCCAGACCACGAAAGTGTCGTCCACATACCGCAACCAACACTTCGGCTTCAGAGGTGCAGATGAAATTGCCAACTCTTCAAATTTCTCCATATAGAAGTTTGCAACCACAGGGCTGAGAGGACTTCCCATGGCGACGCCATCCAACTGTTCATAGAAGCCGCCATTCCACTGGAAGTAGGTCGTTGTTAGGACCTGCCGGAACAAAGCAGTGATGTCCGCCGAGAACAGGTCACCCAAATACCCCAAGACCTCCTGAACAGGGACCATGGTGAAAAGGGAGACCACATCAAAACTCACGAGAACATCGCCAGGCTCCAGCACCAACTCCCGGATCCTCCGAAGGAAATCAGAAGAGTCCCGGACGAAAGAATCCGTCTGCCCGATGTGCGGCTTGAGCAGTCCAGTGAGGTGCTTTGCCAAGGTGTAAGTAGGCGAGCCAATAGCACTGACGATGGGCCTCAGCGGAACGTCTTCCTTGTGGATCTTCGGTAAACCATAGAGACGAGGGGGAAGGGCCTCCGAACACCGGACGGCCGTCTTCACATCAGGCGCCAGAGAAGATTGCTTAATCAAAGAATCCGTTTTTCTCAAAACAGTTGTAGTCGGATCTTTGTTCAGCCTCCGATAAGTGGCCGGATCTAATAAACCTTCAATCTTTAGGGAATGTTATAAATATAAAAGGGATGAATCCATTGTCATTATGCCGGCGGATAAGGGGAGTGCCACTGTGGTCTTGAACACCGAAGACTACCAGCGGAAGATTGAAGGTTTATTAGATCCGGCCACTTATCGGAGGCTGAACAAAGATCCGACTACAACTGTTTTGAGAAAAACGGATTCTTTGATTAAGCAATCTTCTCTGGCGCCTGATGTGAAGACGGCCGTCCGGTGTTCGGAGGCCCTTCCCCCTCGTCTCCATGGTTTACCGAAGATCCACAAGGAAGACGTTCCGCTGAGGCCCATCGTCAGTGCTATTGGCTCGCCTACTTACACCTTGGCAAAGCACCTCACTGGACTGCTCAAGCCGCACATCGGGCAGACGGATTCTTTCGTCCGGGACTCTTCTGATTTCCTTCGGAGGATCCGGGAGTTGGTGCTGGAGCCTGGCGATGTTCTCGTGAGTTTTGATGTGGTCTCCCTTTTCACCATGGTCCCTGTTCAGGAGGTCTTGGGGTATTTGGGTGACCTGTTCTCGGCGGACATCACTGCTTTGTTCCGGCAGGTCCTAACAACGACCTACTTCCAGTGGAATGGCGGCTTCTATGAACAGTTGGATGGCGTCGACATGGGAAGTCCTCTCAGCCCTGTGGTTGCAAACTTCTATATGGAGAAATTTGAAGAGTTGGCAATTTCATCTGCACCTCTGAAGCCGAAGTGTTGGTTGCTGTATGTGGACGACACTTTCGTGGTCTGGAGCCATGGGGATGAAGAGTTGGAATGCTTCCTTGGACATCTGAACGCTGTACACCCGCGCATACAGTTTACGATGGAGCGCGAGAGTGGTGATCAATTGGCTTTTCTGGATGTGTTGGTCCTGAAAAGGACCGATGGCAGCTTGGGACATAAAGTTTATAGGAAGCCAACGCACACCGACAGATATCTGCACAAGACCTCCAATCATCATCCTAGGCAGAAGAGGGCGGTGCTGAAGACTCTGGTAGACCGGGCAAAAAGAATCTGTGAGCCCCAGTATCTCGAAGATGAGTTTCGGCATCTCGAGAAAGCGCTGCAGTCCAACGGCTATTCTGCTGCGGAGGTTAGGAGAGCTGCCCGGCCGAGAAGATCTGGTAGGCCGGACCAGTCGGAGTTGCCTGAGGTTGTTGGCTCTGCTGTCTTGCCCTACATCCGTGGCGTGACTGATCGCATCGGCAGGTTGCTGAGTAAGCGGGGCGTCAGGACGATCTTTAAGCAAACCAAAAAGATCCAACAGTTCCTGCGACCGGTGAAAGACGCCAGGGATCCACTCTCGTCGTGCGGGGTGTACAGTATTCCTTGTACGTGTGGCCAGGTCTACATAGGCACCACGAAGCGTAGTGTCCGGACGCGCCTCTCTGAACATCGGAGATACTGCCGCCTGGGCCAGCCGGAAAAGTCCGCAGTTGCTGAACACGCTCTGTCCCACGACGATCACCGGGTGATGTTTGATGAAGCCCGTGTGTTGTCTTCTGTCCGGGGTTACTTCACTCGCCTGCATCTGGAGTCCATCCATATTCATAAGAATGCGTCCGTCGCTATGAACCGCCGAGGTGAAAGCATCCCCTTAAATAGTGTCTGGCATGGTCTATTTTCCATGGCCAATCAGAATTGAGTATGCCGAGCTGGCTTCTCATTGGTCCGTGCGATACACCTGAAGCGGACAAAATGTTATAAATAGAGGCATCGTAGCAGTAACTCACTGTTGCTTGTTCCCAGTCCATTGGGAGACGTGTTTGGCGTATCATCCATTCGAACACATTTTTCTTTTGCTACTGAAGATGGCCACCGGTGGTGCGGCCGAAACGTTTAGCAGCATCTTAAGCAATCGACCACGGCCTTTCAGCCCGGAAGTTTTAGAAAATAATCGTAATGACACCGGCCGTGAAAGCCTACGCACTAAAACATTTATTGTACACATTAATAAACTTCATTATTTTCTGAGACGGACAATGGTAGCCATGATGTTGACGTCACTCTAACCTACATGCTTTTTACGAAGCATTGAATCTCGTCAAACTTTGTATGTTACTTAATATATAATTTTTGTAATTTTTTAGAGTATAAGTAATAGATTGTTTGTAAAGGTACTCAATATTATTAATTATCATGTAAAGGAACTTTTCGTAGCAGCCACAAGAATTCCCACGAAATATATTAACATTATTTAATTAGTAAATCCTGAGATAAATATTGATTGTGACAACCGTATGTATCAAATGGAATTTTCCAATAATTTGAACTTATATTACAGAGATTAAACCATTATGTTATTAAATCATATCCATGCGTTATTATTTCAGGATCGTAATATATTATCAGCATTTATTTTATAATTAACAAGGATAAGAAGAATTCGGGGAGTCATTGGAAGTACGCAAACTGCAAAAACCAAGATTAACCTCAAATAATAGGTTAAAGCCTAATATCGAAGGTGACTTGAAAATTGTTTGGGAGACTCGACCGCTATTTTTGAATTGATTTTTGGAGTTCTAACTACTGAACTGGAATAATTATAATTCTGATTCAGAAACCAAGGCAGAATAATTCAATTCTTTTACTTATGTATTTAACTCACATTCGTAAACACACAACATAAATATTCCACGATCAACTGATACACTATTTTACAACTATTTATTACAAATTAACATATACAAGGAATAACACGGGCAAATTATTATACCATTAAGATACTACGGGTAACAAGAGGTTAATTATACTATGTACAACTGAAACTGAAGGTTGCTGAATGCTTATATTTATACTCCACCGAGATTCTAGAATATTTCATAATGTGCATCAACACTACTAGAAAACACGGAGCATAATTACGTGCGGCCATGAACACAGTGCGCGCGCGGACCGGTGAAGTCTGGAACAGCCTCGGTCAAGTTGATGGATATTGTTACAACACAAACAAGCCACCCCAATACCAGGGAAAAAACGATGAATCAACTATATAAAATGTTTAAACTAATGAAAATAAAAAGACTAAGACACGACAGACAACTATGACCCAACCCAAGTGATTGACTCAATAAAATGAAATAAATGAAATCAAATGAGATGGCAAATGAAAATGAAACAAACAAAATACAAATGAAATAAAATGAGAAGAAATGAAAAAACACAAACGAATAATATAGAACAGAAAAGGAGAAATGTTACACTCAAATAAAGTAATGAAAAAGAAACCAATGAATAATCAAAGTAAATGATAATTATTAGTATCGACTAATTAATCAATGTAAATGATAATTATTAAAGTCCAATAAAGTAATGACAAACTAAAGTACACTAACCAAATAAATAGAGAGTAAATGTTATAAATAACTCTATAATGACATGAAACTTGTTAACAGTATAAATAACCATTGTAAAGTGAGAGATAGTCCGATAGTGAACATGATCAAGTGAGAAAGAGAATTTAATGTTAGGGAATACCCACTAGTAACACTTAAATACTATAAAAAGTGCAAAGTGCCAGTGTAAACTCCACAAAATAAATAGAAACCCTGTTGATAGGTATAGACACCTAAAAATCAGTGATAAACACTAAAGGTTAATGGTGAAAAGTGCTAGTAAATAAGAATATTGTTATTATTAGTATTAAGAGTAATTGTAGATGAGGAATACAATAGTATTCAGGGGAAAAATCCCATGGAGAGTCAAAATGTAAGTGTTACCATGGTTAGCTAGTAAAGATTAGAAAAGAAAAAATGTGGTAAAGAATATAAATGCAAAATCAATAAACATCCTATGTTCAAAGGGATAGTTAATTAAATAAAGTAAATGGTGTGATGATGTTTGTCACCAAAAAATAAGTTAGAATAAACAAAATGTAAACAAGAGTAGCATAATAACTGTTAAAGATTTGTTTGATTAAGTTTATGAGTAGGAATATGGCTGAAAGAGTTATACAGACCATAAGCCTAAATGTTATGTTATATTTTATAGAGAATAGTAAATAATAGAGGGTCATTCCGTATCAAATCAACACACTGAAATTAAAAATTTTACCTGACCATCTCAGAATTTGATGAAATTTGGTATGTAGGTAGTCACATATTTTCAAATATCTCAAACGGTTTAGAAATTACGGCTATGTAAAGTTTTCAAAAAACGGCTAAAAACGCACGTCCGACATATTTTGAAATCACCACAGCTGCTCTTCTAATTGAGCTAGAGAGATGGTGTTATTTTACTCAGTTTTTCATGCAGTATTCAATGATATACAGCACAACATACCTTTTCATAAAAAGTTTTTTTTGTAAACACAAAATCAAAATTTTAAATTTAATTTTCTCAAAAAGTGCATTTTTGAAATTTTTTTAAAATTCCTATAAATAGTTTAAACCTTTGGTAAGTGATTCTCGAAATTTTAAAGTGGGACGCTAATGGGTTCATAGTTAAATAATTTAAAAAAAGAGCGTTTTACAAAACTGATGCGTAATTTTAATACTATGTACCTTTACATAATGTATTACAATGGTGATTATTACCATAATTCTGTGCCAAGGGGGGCTTGTCTTTAAGACAAATTATGTCCACAATTTAGTCATTTTAGTCTTATTATTTACTCAGTAAGTTTTTCAAAATTAAATGAGAAATAGTTTTTATAATTTACTTTATGCATTTTGTGTAAGGATGCAAAGGATAAAGTCACTAAAATAACAATCAGCAGTGGTCTGTTGTAGATTATTCATCATGTTGTGACATGAAAGGTGACTCATAGTAGGTAGGCCTACTGTTTGAGTGTTTCATGTGCTGACAAGCAAGCTCTCACAGACAATTTGAGACAGGCTCACTCAATTCCCTCTTCTGTCTGTGCAATTTATCATTAGTCTGTGTCTGCAGTTGGTATGATTAGGATGTCAGTACATTATATCTGTGTTTAAGTGAAAAATCTTTTTTGGTTTCAAACAGTTTTTAAAGTATTTTGTCTAAGTTATATTAGAGTGTTTATCTATAAAGTAATAAATTTGTAGTAAGTTTTTAAAAATATTTATTTGGTGATGTTTCAAAAAAGATTATGTTGTAAGTACTACATGATAAATTAAATATTTATTGAAGCTCTTTGAAATACACAATGAAAAATATAATTTAAAAACTATGATTTTTGTGAGATGATCTTTTTATAAAACTTAAAAAAGTATTTAAAGCAATAAATTAAAGATAATGGAAAGCGAATTAAAATTCATTAGATTACAATGTTTTAACCCATTCAACAAAATTAATCACACAATTAGGGATAAAAAGAGACTGAGAAATGTAACATCATGGATGTTTAGTTTATTTCCTGAAATACCTAAAGAAGCTAAAATTTGTGATCTTTGTAGAAAAGATATCGGAAAGTTAAAGGTAGACAATACAAATCAACCTGGTCCCTCTGGCCTGCCTTGTTCTTCAGTTGACATTAGCGAGGAATGCAGTTCTGAGCCAGAAGACCCAACCTTTTGAACAATTGAATACTTCTATTGTGGAACTAGAAGAGTCTCCTATTAATGTTAAAAAAATTCAATCAAAGCAGTATGCTACAAAGAAAGTAAAAAAGATTAACTCTGCATTGAAGCATAAAATCTTTTTAGCAGCTGAAGATTCATCTAGTGATGATGAGACTCTAGATGAGTCAATTTTACAAAACCTTAAAGAAAAATTTTTCTAATTCAACAAATAGAGTTAAGAAGTTAATGATACTTACCTGTCTCCCAGAAAAATGGGGTATTAGAAAAATAATGCGGGAATTTAATGCACCAGATTATATGGTGAGACAGGCAAAAAAAGTGTTAAAAGAAAAGAGTATTTTAGAAAGCCCTAACCCAAAGCCTGGAAAGGCCCTTTCAAAAGCTATTGTTGATACTGTTAAGTCATTTTATGAAAATGATGAAATCAGCAGAATAATGCCCGGTATTAAGGACTGTATGACTGTAGTTGACTCGAATGGAATTAAAACAAAAATGTCAAAACGACTAATTTTGTGTAATCTTAAGGAGGCTTACTCATTGTTTAAGGAAAAATTCTCAGATATTACAATAGGTTTTTCAAAATTTGCCGAACTTCGACCAAAGCATTGCATATTGGCAGGCCAAAGTGGCACACATGCAGTTTGTGTATGCACAATTCACCAGAACGTAAAGTTAATGATAGAAAATACAAAATTAGGAGCTTTGACAAATAGACAACTAAATACATATAAACACTGTTTGGCAAAAATGCTGTGTAATCCACCAAACATTAATTGCTATATGAGTGAATGTAGAGAATGCCCTGGTGTTGCCCCAGTTCGCAAAATCATGGAAGAGGCTTTTGAAGAAAATCTTATAGAAAATGTCACCTATTGTCAGTGGGTGTCTGTTGATCGTTGCAACCTTGAAACTTTACAGAAATCTAATGAAGATTTTATAAATGTTTTTTATCACAAACTGACTCTCTTAATCAAACATGATTTTATTGCAAAGCAGCAGTCTTCATTCATTAATGACAAAAAAGAAAATTTAAAAGAGTCAGAGTTTGTAGTAATATAACATTGTCGTTCAGGACGAAGCTCAAAGTTATCACTGGGCAAGCGAACATGTGACAATACACCCTTTTGTGATTTATTACAGAGAAGATGATAAAATTAAACACTCAAGTTTTGTTGTAATTTCACCTTGTTTAGAGCATAACACTGTTTCTGTGTATACATTCCAAAAAAAACTTGTCGAGTTCATGACAACAATGTTATCACAAGCAAGACTTTGGTGTAGAGGCTGAATGGCATTTTTCCGCAACTGCACATGGGAAAGGACTATGTGATGGGGTTGGGGGCTCAGTCAAGAGACTTGCTGCAAGAGCAAGCCTGCAACGTCCATATGACAACCAAATTTTAACACCTATCCAACTTTATGAATGGGCAGTTGAAAATTTATCTGGAATTAATTTCACCTTCTCCACACAAGATGAGTATGTTGAGTCCGAAACATTTCTGAATGACCGTTTCAGCCAAGCAGTAACTATTAAGGGAACTCAACAGTATCATGCTTATATACCTGTTCCTTCAACCGTATCAAAGATTTGTGTAAAAATATTCTCTGAAGATACAACAGAAGGAACAGTGATCATCCAAAAATGCTCAGAAAAACTACAAATGTCAGAAGTAAGCGGTTATATAACGGCCGTATATGACCAAACGTGGTGGCTGGCATATGTGTTGGAGAAGAATGAAGAAGAGGATGAACTAAAAGTGACATTTCTACATCCTGCTGGCCCTTCATCATCATTTTCATATCCAAGGAAGCCGGACGTATTGTGGATATCACTGACAGACGTGCTTTGCAAAGTTGATCCTACAACTCCTACTGGAAGGATTTATGTAATAACACCTGAAGAAGCCACAACAACTTCACAAGCTCTATCAAGTTCTACATAAAATTTTGCTAAAGATGTAAGTGTTAAAGATTTAATGTAAAGTGTATAAATAATTTAATATAGTAATGAAATATGTTTTAATATCTAGGCCTACTATCAGTTTTATAAAACGCTCTTTTTTTAAATTATTATTTAACTATGAACCCATTAGCCTCCCACTTTGAAATTTCGAGAATCACTTACCAAAGGTCTAAACTATTTGTAGGAATTTTTAAAAAATTTTCAAAAATGCTCTTTTTGAGAAAATTAAATTTAAAATTTTGATTTTGTGTTTACAAAAAAAACTTTTTATGAAAAGGTATGTTGTGCTGTATATCATTGAATACTGCATGAAAAACTGAGTAAAATAACACCATCTCTCTAGCTCAATTAGAAGAGCAGCTGTGGTGATTTCAAAATATGTCGGACGTGCGTTTTTGGCCGTTTTTTGAAAACTTTACATAGCCGTAATTTCTAAACCGTTTGAGATATTTAAAAAAAAATTGTATTTTTATTAATCTCCATGAGGACTACCTACATACCAAATTTCATCAAATTCTGAGATGGTCAGGTTTATACCCTGCGTTGATTTGATGTGGAATGGCTCTAGACAAATAATAAACAATGGCAATGTAGATAAGAAAAAAGATAAATTCATGCAAACCTAATAATACTGGAAAAGCAGTTAGACAAACCATGATTTTGTAAAATAATGAAAACATACAATTATTATAAAACATACCCAAATCAATTCAACAAGTAAACAAATCATTTGTAACACAAAACAAAACATGTATAAAGGTAAAATAATATGTAATTTGTATAAAATAAGAAAATGTAGCCAATTACTACCTAGGCCTATGAAATACCTAACTGTATAAAACCAATAACAACAAATTGTAAGAAATTAACTATTATATTAGCAAATCCAAGGCAAGTAACTAGTCAATGATAATTAGTGAATCATATTAAGAGGTAAATGTTAAATTAAGGACATAAAATAAGAAGGAAATGTAATTAGATAATATCAACATAATTGTCAAAAGATAATACATAAGCAAACCCAGCTTTGTGGGATGTCAAAATGATCTTTGAAAGAAAATACGAACAGTTGTGATAATATCTCATACTTAGATAAGAAGACAGAAGAATAATAGCAATCAGAAGATATTTAGTCATTTTGAATAAAAATTCAAATATTATAACAATGGTCTTAAGTCATGATTAGCCAATGAGAGTCAAACCGTTACCATAACAACCAAGCGTTATTTATGAATATTCCGTTAGAAACTGTTAGTCCATTATTGAAGCCAGAGACGAATAGACGCCAAGCCGTAAATGACTCAAATTTTAATTTAAAACAATCAAAAGTAACCAAATTTACTAAAATGAAGAATCAAACTATCTGATGAGGAACTAATACATTCAACCTAGGCAACAGACCAGATTAATTAATTCCAAATTAATAAATTTCGATCAACTTATACGAAAAAGACGCAAGGCGTGATTATCAAGATGATTGAAGATTGATGACCAAACCTATTTCGACTGAATGACACTACACCATAAGTCAACTGATTGATAAGTATTGCTGAATTACCCGAATTTATGAAATAAATTCTCTTTAATTTTTTCTCACAACACTTTTAACTCTCACTATAAACTGAAGACCTAATTTCTTTCAAAGTTTAATAAAAAATAAAAAAACTAAACTTATACGAATTAGAAAATAACCTGTATAGAAATTACGAACTTTTGAATTACACTTTTTAACACTTCAGGAACAAATTGTAATTACACCTTATAGTATATAAGTACCAGTAATGTAAGGTAGTGTACTTTATTGTAATCAAATTGATATTTTTTCGTAAACCAAAAGAATCCAGATTTATTGAACGAAATAGAAATAATAAACATTCTGTAGACGCCATGTCTGACTAACTAAATCGTTCAAAATCGATTTCGTCAAGCCTTGAGAAATAATTGTCTTATTATAATTGCCGGAGCAAATTTGTTTAATAACAAAATATAATATTATATATTACTGAATAATTACGAATCACAATTTAATAAACTAGTACAGAGTTGTAACCACCGTTCTTTATTTCATAGGAAAGTGCATTATATGAATTGTGTATTTTAGCGACAAGCAAAGGTGACGGTAAGCGCTCACGTTGGAAACTCGGCGAACTAACAGCTAGATTAAGAAATTTGCACACGGCGGGAGTAATTGAATTCACCATACCGTCATAGAACGAACGCTCAATTGTTTTCAGATTCAACAATTTGGCGCCACTCGGGATTTACGAACATATATTAAAGAACAGGTAAGGTTCTCACTCGCATGTACTGGTAATTTGAGAGATCGCTACGGACATCGTCAGCGTAAACATAAAGTAACGACCACAACGTGTGAGGCGAACACAAAACATACGCATTTTCAGAGACGATAAGAGTTTCTTCGTTACAATATTAAGAGTCACGTACGCACACAACATTACAGCTGGTTCTGCTGGGATAGTCGAGAAACATGTAGAAGACTCTGTACTAGCGTAAAAATATATTAGTTTATTGTTTGATAATACAACATAATTTAAATTTATAACCTTTATTAAATTATTAATTTAATCAAATAATATAAACTTCTATGGAATTTCCAAAATTACAGTTCCAATTTGTTATATATAAACATAATTTAGATACAAAAACAGATGATATACCAATTAATTTCAAATTTATTCAACATTTTATTATAATTATAATTGTAATGATGACAGTAAATAAAAAAATTTTCAAAACATTGTAAACAAAAAATAATAAAATATATTCTTGTTTCAAAATATAAAGTATTAATTATTTATTATAAATTAGAAGAACAAGAATAGTGTGAGTAAATATGAACATTATTAATCAAAGTTATATCAAAGTGATAAACTAACTTGTGTTTTAAAATTATTATACAAAAATATAAATAAAATGACCACATTTTTGGTCATGTCATTTTGTTTGTATAATGTATCTAATCGTGGTTTAAGTTTTTATTTTTTGATTTACATAATTGTTCGATGTAGAAACGTAAAACAGATATATGAAAGTGATGTAAACAAAACTGTTATATAATTTGAAATAAAATATCGGTTTGGAGAACCATACAGGACTTCCATGTTCTAAGATTTATATTGAAAATCATATTCGAAATTAAATATTTCCATAGAAACTACTTCTTTCTACTTATTGCTTCAGCCTTAAACCACAGTACTGTGGTCACTAACGTATACCACCTCACGTTTTCGCACTCGATTTTCACTGAGATGGAAGTCGATGGCACTGCCGAAAAGTCTGGTTTTGCAGAAAACATTGGACTACGGCTAAACAGCCCGGGAAGGAATTTTAACAAAGAACTACTTCTTTGTTGCCGATAACGTAGTACACATACAAAATTCTCCCCTCCCCCTTCAACTATAATTTTCATTTATACAAAATTACCCCCACCCCATTCACCTAACCTCTTCATTTATAGATATGTCATCAACGTTTCTACAGTGGATTATTTTGAGCCTCTTATCAGGATACTTTAACTATCAAAATTAAGTACTTTACTCTTGTTAAAACATAAAACGTTGCAGGTAAACTACCCGTTTCTCTAAACCGATCTTCACCAAAATCAATAGACCTTCAGTCCTCTGCAATGCAGGGATGCGTGCAAAAAAATATTTTATTCTGTTTCAATTTGCGGCAGTTATCGTTCGTCATGGAAACATTTCTCTTGTTACAACATAACATGTTTCAGGTAAACTACCCCTTTCCCTTTACCGACCTTCACCAAAATCAACAGGCTCTCTACAATTTAGGAAGGTATGCAAAAAAATATTTGATTTTCTTTGAATTTACGGCAGTTATCGTTCATCATAGAAAAAATTACCCTTGTTAAAACATAAAACGTTACAGGTAAACTACCCCTTTCTCTAAAACGATCTTCACCAAAATCAGCAGACCTTCAGTCCTCTACAATTCAGGGCTGTATGCAAAACATTATTTGATTCTGTTTGAATTTGCGGCTCTTATCGTTTGCCATACTAAATACCCTTGTTAAAATATAAAACGTTGCAGGTAAACTACCCCTTTCCCTTAATCGATCTTCAACAAAATCAACAAACCTTGAGTTCGGTATAATTAAAAAAGGTATGAAAAAGAATAGTTGATTCTGTTTGAATTTGCGGCTGTTATCGTTTACCATAGGAAAAAATTACCCTTGGTAAAAACAAATGTTGCCGGTAAACTACCCCTTTCCCTTAACCGATCTCCACCAAAAACAATAGGTCTTGTGTACTCTATAATTTAGGGCTGTATGCAAAAGAGTAGTTGATTCTGTTTGAATTTGCGGCTATCGTTTGCCATAGAAAAAAATTACCCTTGATATGAAAAACGTTGCCGGTAAACTACCCCTTCCCGTTAACCGATGTTCACCAAAAACAACAGATCTTGAGTACTCTACAAATCAGAGCTGTATGCAAAAAAGTATTTGATTTTGTTTGAATTTGCGACTCTTATCGTTTGCCACAGTAAATACCCTATTAAAACATAAAACGTTGCAGGTAAATTACCCCTTTCCATTAACCGATCTTCACCAAAAACAAAAGATCTTGAGTACTCTACAAATCAGGGCTGTATGCAAAAAATTGTTTGAATTTGCGGCTCTTATCGTTTGCCATAGAAAATGCCCTTTTAAAACATAAAACGTTGCAGATAAACTACCCCTTTCCCTTAACCGATCTTCACCAAAAACAATAGGTCCTGAGCACTCTACAATTCAGGGCTGTATGCAAAACATTATTTGATTCTATATACATTTGCGGCTTTTATCGTTTGCCATAGAAAATACCCTTGTTAAAATATAAAATGTTGCAGGTAAACTACCCCTTTCCCTTAACCGATATTCACCAAAACCAACGGGTCTTGAGAACTCTATAATTCAGGGCTGTATGCAAAAGACTAGTTGATTCTGTTTGAATTTGCTGATTTTATCGTTTGCCATAGAAAAAAATTACCCTTGATATGAAAAACGTTGCCGGTAAACTACCCCTTCCCGTTAACCGATCTTCACCAAAAACAACAGATCTTGAGTAATCTACAAATCAGAGCTGTATGCAAAAAAGTATTTGATTTTGTTTGAATTTGCGACTCTTTATCGTTTGCCACAGTAAATACCCTTTTAAAACATAAAACGGTGCAGGTAAACTACCCCTTTCCAGTAACCGATCTTCACCAAAATCAGTAGGTATTGAGTACTCTACAAATCAGGGCTGTATGCAAAACATTATTTGAATCTGTTTCAATTTGCGACTCTTATCGTTTGCCATAAAAAATGCCCTTTTAAAACATAAAACGTTGCAGGTAAACTACCCCTTTCCCTTAACCGATCTTCACCAAAATCAACAGGTTTTGAGAACTCTACAATTTAGGGCTGTATGCAAATAATCATTTGATTCTGTTCGAATTTGCGGCTCTTATCGTTTGCCATATAAAATACCCTTGTTAAAACATAAAACGTTGCAGGTAAACTACCCCTTTCCCTTAACCGATCTTCACCAAAAACAATAGGTCTCGAGAACTCTACAATTTAGGGCTGTATGCAAAAGAGTAGTTGATTCTGTTTGAATTTGCGGCTGTTATCGTTTGCCATAGAAAACAATTACCCTTGATTAAAAAAAAACCGTTGCAGGTAAACTACCCCTTTCCCTCAACCGATCTTCACCAAAGCAATAGGTCGTGAGTACTCTACAAATCAGAGCTGTATGCAAAAAATTATTTGATTCTGTTTGAATTTGCGGCTGTTATCGTTTGCCATAGAAAAAATCTACAGACACACAGACACTTTTCGAAAAACGACTTTTTTTCATGTTTTGAGTGTAGTACAATCAGAATCTGCAATAATCTCGAACACGATTTTTTTTGCCATCACCATACTTTCATTTCCTTAAGGAACATGGAAGTAAAAGTAGTAACTTAACTGCTGAATCATACCAGAGGAATATAAGCGTAGTTGTTTTTTAAATTATGCTTTATAATTATATTTGCTACTATAAAATATCGGTATGGAGAACCATACATAACTTCCATGTTCTAAAATTTATATTTAAAATCATTTTCGAAATGAAATATTTTCATAGAAAATACTTCTTTCTTCAGACTTAACCACAGTACTGTGGTCACTAATGTATACCACCTCATGTTAGTGCACTCGATTGTCACTGATGATGGGAGTTGATGGCACTGCCTAAAAGTCTGGTTTTGCAGAAAACATTGGACCACGGCCAAACAGCTCGGGAAGGAATTTTAACAACAAACTACTTCTTTGTTGCCGATAACGTTGTACCTTCCCCCTTCAACTATAATTTTCATTTATAGAAAATTACCCCCTCCTTCAATTACCCTTTTTATTTATAGATATTTCATCTACCTTTCTACAGTGGATTATTATGACCTTCTTTTCAGGATACTTTATTTATCAAAATTAAGTACTTTACTATTGTTAAAACATAAAACGTTGCAGGTAAACTACCCCTTCCCCTTAACCGACCTTCACCAAAATCAATAGGTCTTGAGTCCTCTACAACTCAGGCACATATGCAAAAAATTGTTGTTTCTGTTTGAATTTGAATCAGTTATCGTTTGCCATATAAAAATTCTACACACAGACACTTTTCTGAAAATGACTTTGCTTCATGTTTTGAGGGTAGTACAATCAGAAGCAATCAGAATCAGCCCTTATCTCGAACACGATTTTTTTCGCCATCACCATACTTTCCATTTCCTTATGGAACATGGAAGTAAAATGACTGTATTTAGATTAAATTAAATCAAAAGCATTGTGTTGTATGTAGTTAACCCGTTTGTTACTAAGAACATGGTCCTTATAATGTATGATGCGTATCCATAAATGTAACAGTTTAAAACCATCCAGTTAAGGGCTAATCATTTGAAAATTGGATGATGACACAGAAAACATATGGTGACTTAATCATATTATAAAGTTACACATTTTGAAGATTGAACTACGTGATAGTGAGTTGACATCTGTGTTAATGTATTGAGGTCTTGAACATGTATTAACTAGTGTGAGTTATGTTTAAACCTGCTGTTTTGAAAAGCTTATAGTATGTAAATGGTGACATTACAGTTTAGCTTCTGTGGCTTCACCAGCAGCAGTAGGATAAACAAAACGCATTAAGAAATCCCATATTGTTATTTCCATAATTTTATTCTGAGGGATTTTATAGTCATTAATTATGTTTGCAGTTGCACAGATATTAGGCTATTTAGTTTGTTCTCTGACATTTAGAAAGAATTTCGACATATATGGTCCTGAATTATAGATAATTAATAAAAGTGATGCCTCCAGAATACAAACTAACTACAGAAATGAACTGTTGATCTTAATTCTGTCAGTTGCCAAGAACTGACAGAATGGGAAATACAGAAATTAGAAGTCATATGGGAATCGTTATTGATATACTGAAACCATAGACTGTAAAAGACTGATATGGGAGGCCACATAACAAAGGATGGGTTATTAGAAGTGGCGTGAACATGGTATTGGGAGGATTTCCCCACAGAGAAGAAAAAGAGACAAACCAAGGAACAGTCAGAAGTAACCATCATGTAGAAGATAGAGGAGAAGAACGTACAGAATAAATAGGCCAACCAAAAAACAATGGAAATAAGGCTGAGAGAGGCAGCAACAGTCAAAAATAAAATTCAAATAACAGATATTGATGTCTGAACATATTTGTCTGATAGCAATCCGAGACCCTCTCAGTGTTAGAGATTCTTGGCACTCTCAGGGTACAGAGAGCCCTTAAATCAAGTTGAGAAATAGGATATAGCACACATTTTTTGAAGAAATTTTTGGATTACGAAACGGACGCGGAGGCAGTTAGCTCCGGTCAAGTGAGTGACGTATAGGGCAAAAGTAACAACTGTCGCACAGACAATACTTGTTATTATGTTAGACGACAATTGGACACCTCACAAACGGAGACAATGGCTCAGTTAGCAGATGTGTGAAATAAGGGTGTACGCGTGGGAAGGCTAGTTGGTAACAGAGAAACAAAAACGCTGCCTCGTACCCGCAATTACTGTACCAAGAATATACGATACGAAGGAAGCAATGGCATTGTTTCACCATGTGTGTAATGTCAAAGGCGACACTCTGGCGCAGAGTTTACAGTGGCTTAACTTAGAGGGTATAATGCCTAATTAAAAAAAAAAAAAATATATATATAGAATCAAATAAATTTTCTTTTAGTTAATGTAAATATCATTTGGACATGGTGACAAGTGATGTTTGAGTTAGTTGTAGGAGGGGAGAACAAAGAACGGGTGAAGGCATCCGGTGTCGCCTACGCAAGCCTAATTGACACGCCATAAATCTAGTGTAGCGAGTGGCCACGTGTTAGAAAAACAAGGTTATTGTGATGGGTGTATCTAGAAAAGACGCCAGTGGATAATAGTTTACAATCCGATGAAAAGTACGAGGGAGTGAATAAACTCATCAAGTGAGAAATGTTTCGTTCTGACAAAGGATGGAAGGTGACACGGAACATAACAACAGCAGACAGAAAACAATGAAGGGTGTTCCTTGACTGAAACGCATAAACAGAGGATACGCCGGAACAATACTATAATACCAGGAAAGAAATCGTACCCGAGGAACGCAGGAACTAAAAGGATAGGTTTTGTTGGGAACCAGACAAAAAAGAAATACTTACGGAGAGAGTTGGCAAGGCCTGTGTTCAAGAAAAGATAATACCATAGGCGCAACTAATTGGACAGGCAGATGTTGGAAGAGAAATCGAAGGGTTGTCTTTGTGAAGACTAAGAGATACGACAGCTAGATTTATTACCAGCGTATTCGGAAATGCCGTAGACCGAAGGGTATAGGCCCCATGAGAAAAGTTTGGTGGGAATCAGAAGGCCTATCAGAACTTACTTTGGAAAAGTAGGTGGTCTCTGGAGTAGGGTGTACGAAAAAGAACCAATTAGGAGACGGCATCACCGAAACCAGTAGTCTAGTGGGGAAATTCTCATGTTCGATATAGGCAAGCGACAGGGACGCGAAAAGGGAGAGTCTTTACAAAATTTTCGAAAGGATCGGAAGTAAAAGGCGTGACGAAAGTGTTACGGGATTTCGTAAAATGACTTTGAAAAATATCAATATGATATGAACTGTGTAACATTTCCTAGCGTTCGAGTTTGCGATCATATAATAGTAAACGATAGTGAAACGTAATATAACGGCGGCATTTACAATTCTAACAATGTTGTATAATAATTAGTCATGAACGAATAACAGTAACTTACCGTCATGTGTATCGGTTAAACAACCATAAACCGAGTGTAATATACGTCTTTAAACAATATCACGAGTAAATTCAATGATACAGTTACAGAATGTCAGTGAATAACTGAAGTTATAGCAATAATAATTTAGACTCGCAATAAAGGCAATACGAACACGCGTTGTGTAATGTGCTATATATATATTATGATCTAACCTGTATCAACGTTAAGCCCCACTGTTGGGTTCGTCAATTTATTACTGAACGTGTATCCCGTTGTATAATAATTTGCCCGTGTTAAATTTTGTAAATGTTAAGTTGTAAATAGTGTATCAGTTGATCGTGAATTATTTATGTTGCGTGTTTTGTAACGTGATTTATTATATAAGTTATGAAATGAATTATTCTGCCTTGGTTGAATAATCAGAATTATTATTATTCCAATTCAGCAGTTAAAACTTCCAAATTAATTCAAAAATAGCGGTCGAGTCGTCCCAAACAATTCTCAAGTCACCTTCGGTATTAGGGTTAACCCTATTCTTTGAGGTTAATCTTGGTTTTGTAGTTTGTGTAATTCCAACGACTCCCCGACGCCTTCTTAGTCTTGGTAATTATAAAATAAATGTTGATAATATCTTATGTTCATGAAATAATAACGCATGGATATGATTTATTAACATAATTATTTAATCTCTGTAATTTGAGTTCCAATTGATAGAAATTTTCATTCGATACACACATTAGTAACAATCGATATTTATTTCAGGATTTACTAATTAAATTTATTTATTTATTATTAATTTATTTCTTCTTTTTTAGTCACCGAACTGATCAAAACTTCTTAAATTTTGATTGGCCATTTATGTACAGGTTAAGTGTTATATGATCAATACCCATTAACTACTTTACATTTTACAAATTACTTTTAATATATAATTTTATTATTATATTCTAATGACACATGCAATGTTTATATGATTATCAATTATATAATTATAAACAATTTGGTACTAAACATGCCATGGGTTATACCTGTAAAACCTTAGTAATTAATGAATTTCTCTGATATATGAAGGAACAATTTGTTATGGTTGATTGTAAGTTCTACCTTGACTTCCTGAGATAAATATGTTTAAATTAATTAACTGATAACATGAACTCTTCTAACATATAACAAAACTCTTAATAATAATATTTGATTTGACAGTTTTAGTTTATTTATACTGTTAAACTATTGTCTGTATGATAAACTATTTTTTCTGTCTGTTAATAATAATAAAACACTTTTTTATAAAAAATAAATAGCACACTGTTTAAATGTAGTTTGTGTCACTATTTATTATTATGTCACTTTTATCACTGTAAGGGACTATTTTGTTTAATATAATTTTATAATAAAGCTAATAGAATTAATACAATTTATATTATCTAATACAATTTTATGTTATGAATTGGTACTCTTTATCGGGTTTGGTTGGGTTATTCTTGGCAAGTTATTTAGGCCTACTAGGTTTATTTATTTAAATTAAATTAAATTTATTTATTTATTAAATTTTGTTTTGTTTACTGCCCTATTCTACTGGGTTATTTCTGGGTCTCTTGATATACAAATATTACAATCGATATTTTCATTAACTAGTACATGATATCGACTTCATTGAGTAAACATGGAATTGTCATAAAATCTGGTTTTGACCGATTTTACAATTTTATCTTTTATTTAAACATCAATCAACATATAATTCTTTTATTTATTTCCCCAGGGTTAAGGGTAAGTTCTTTTTGTTATGAGATGGTCAGAAATGGATAATTATACTACGCTTTACAAATATAGAAAAACTTCGAAAATTTGTTTATTCTCTTAGTACGTAGTTCCGGATTTGTCCGTAAGAGAGCAGATTGTTTTATTTTTATTAAAACATGTGATTACACTTGGAAAGTTTTGTACTGAACGACAATTTGATTTGAGTTTTCTTTGTTAAATATTAAAAGAACTGTTTATATTACCTCTCTTCTCGAAGTTCTTACTTGTGTGATGCTGTTTCTCAGGTGGTGTTCTTAGTTGTTTGTAATTTCATAACCGTCTGTCAGATACTATCTCGTCAAAACTCGAAACGCGGCTAGGCTAGGCCTGATCTTCCAAATGGTTTTTCACTTTTATTATGGAGTATAGCAAGTTACCTTTGATATTTAAGGTAGTGGTACTTAATGTTTATACTGTTAGTTAAAATTGTAATACTTTTGTACTGTTCAAAAGATTTCTAAAGGATTTTTTAATACAATTTTTGTCTCATCATTTTGTCAACCGGACGGTTTTCAATCTCAAATTCGATTAAACAATACTTGTTATTTCGTTACTCTTAGTAACCCATAATTTTTATATCCTTTTTTATTGGTGCTGCTATTTACTTTTTAGTATATAGGCGGTTTGTAATTATTATAAATTTATTTTTGATTTACAGAAAAATAATTCTTTTTAATTTTGGTTTCTTTCCCAATTTGATTTACATAATAGTTTTCTGTTTATTTTCTTATAACTTTAGATATAAGTCTTTAATATTATTATTAACTTTAAATGAATTTATATATTATTTATTAATCTCTTATAGTATTCTTACACTGAACTATTTTCTTCTGCCATTTTCCTCATACAGTATTATTTTATTTTTTATTATCATCTGATATTTAAATCTTTTATTTTTTAAAAACCCTGGGTTATCTTATATAATAACACAATTATTTTATAAAATATAAAATTAACATAGGTCCTAAATTTTGTTGCCTACACAATATAAATCCTACAATAACTAAACAAAATACATAATTAGTTGGTAGCATCATAGTCTACTATTATAGTCTATAATTCTCACATGTACAGCACAATTCTGTAAGAAGTTCCCTTCACCTTCACTTATTACCTCATTGGGTACACTATAACTCACTTGTCACTGTATATCACTTCAATATTGTTTATAATGTTTAATGATACAACTTAATTTTTAGCTAGTTATAGTTTACCCATTTCTGACCTTTATGGTAGTACAAGAGTTATCATTTATTGGGACTGGGTTATGTACCGTTACAATATATATATATATATATATATATATATATATACATATGTTTTGATTGATAGTGATGATTTTAATATGTTAATGGAGTAAATTTGAATATACTAAGAACTCCTATGAATATTACTTGAATAATAGGATTTCAAAGAAGCCGTAAACTAGAAATATTAATAAAATTTTGTTGTTATTAATTATAAAGATGATATAAATGATTAAGTTTCAGACGTATTAAGTGATAAGAATATAACAATATAAATCGTAGTATCTGAACAAAGTGTTATTATTTCATAACAATCCTGAGATCTTCTGCTCTGGCGCCCAAGTAATAATTAATAATACAAATTTGAGTGGAAGTATTCAATAATAAATATAGCTAAATATAATTTATAACACGATAAATCATTGTAATTACCAAGTATATGCAATACTAGTTCGCATAAATTATTTCACCTCACAGAGTCCACCAATTAAATAAAAAGCCTTTTTCTATGTCAGACAATATATTACTTGAAGATAATTAATATTTTCAAGGAATAAAAAGGAATCGAAACAAAAAGAGAAATATTATCATAAATAAATCATTGGGAAATAGGGAAATAGAGAATGCAAATTTAGGAATTAAATAATGCAAATAACCTGACAAAACAATAACTGATGATGACAAATAACCAGAAGAGACGATCAAATGACAAAACAAATGTAAATAGTTATTAGTAGACATAAATATAATGTACAAATGTTCAACTTAGAATGTAAGAAATAAGACATTGAGTATATCCTTAGATTAAAACTATGAGGAGGTCTGCGAACCTCAAACAGTTATTTCGTATAAGTGAACTACATACTGTAAGTCATAGCATTACAAATATAATAATATTGAACAATAATTATAAAAATCAGATAGTGTAACAGTGTAAAAAGGTGAGAACAACAGTGATGGGCTTTAAAAAGTAAGAACAGTGTATAGTGTAAGTGAATAAACATATTTACAATATGAACATCATATGAAACATGTAATTTATATGAAACAACAAGGTAACTAATATACGTGAAATAAAACCAAGGGGAATAATTAAAAAATAAAGAATCTTCCGTTACAAACTTATAATACAGTAGTGACGAAGATACAATAAGATTCTATGGAATCATATTAATTATAAATTGTGAAATCAAACCTGTGACCCATAAACGTATCATTGCCAAGACCTGAAATGAATGAATTAGTGTTTTAATAAAAAGGAAGGTATTGTTGGAAAAATATTGAAACCAGACAGACATGTCAGTTTTACTGCTGGATTTTATACAAATTAAAGACAGATACGAGACGAAATAATACAGAAAAACTATGGAAATAACTAAAAAAAGGATGTTTTAATCGATAGCACAAAAAACTTGAAGTCCAGGAGCGAAGGGTCAAGAAATAAGCGTGTAAAGAAAACTTCAAGATTGGTGAGATTACTCCAATGATCAACCACGATATTTGAAAACATTTTAACATTTAAAGATCGAGTTACAGCGATATACTATCACAAAAACAATAAAAACTTTATAATAGTGAATACTAATTGTACACAAATAATTATTAGTATTAAGAGTTTCTTTTTTCAATTGTTCATTTGTTCTTTTGTATGATCCAAAGAATCCACGGATACACAACATACATCAACAACACCTAATTACCAAACATTATTTATAAATACGAGGGTAGGCTGAAAAGTAATGCACACATGCTTGTAGAACACGAACGAAAAGAAATAGCAAGATGGGGGAAAAGTAAATAAAAGTACATTTCCTTAGTTTCAAAATTATAGGCCTATATTTATTTTTCAACATAGTCGCCGTTAAGTCTAACACATTTCTCCCAACGCGTAACAAGTTTTTTTATCCCGTAACTGAAATATTCTTCCGACTTTTCTCGAATCCATGACGCGACAGCTGCCTTCACCTCATCGTCCGAGATGCAATGATTACCCTTGAGGTCTCTCTTGAGTAGAGGAAAAAAATTGAAATCGCAAGGCGCGAGATCAGGGGAGTAGGGAGGGTGTGGAATCGGTTCAAACTTCAGGTTTCGCAGAGCCTCTTGGGTTGCGCGCGAGGTGTGTGGACGAGCGTATTCATGTTGCAAGATTATTGGCGCCAGGCTGCCTCTAACCCGACAAACTCGACGTCGGAGTGATTCGACGGTCATTTTGAATCAAATCGTCGACGAGTTTGCGATGTTTATCGTTTGTGGCAGTGATCGGACGTCCGCTGCGTTTTTCGTCATCAATTACGGCTTTTCCAGACTCGCAACCACGAAATTTTATTACCCATCGCTTCACAGGAGACCTATCAACAGCATCGTCACCATAAACAGCCTTTAAACGACGATGAATCTCATTAGGAATCACATTTTCAGCAGTTAAAAATTCGATAACCGCACGCTGTTTAACTCGCGTTGACATAGCACTACAACACGTCTCCATACTTCTGCTACTTAAAGCGTATTGTTGTACGAAACTCCTTCAAACTGCGCATGCGTTTGGAGGGGGAATGTTACTCCCGAATGCCACCAGGTGCGCTTCTGTAGGTAATTTTGTTCGTGTTCTACAAGCATGTGTGCATTACTTTTCAGCCTACCTTCGTATTATGTGTTATGATATGTTTACGATTTGTATTATACTTTGACATGACTAATCAATGAACCCTGAGATTATGAGATTTTTCATGCTCTACAACAGAAATGAGTTTCGAAAAGAGTAAATAAAAAATAATTGAAAGTAAGACAAGAACGAATAAGGAGTTGATTATTTATTTTATAACATAAGAGTCTTAAATTTTTACAAATTGGCGACCAACTTGAGGGCTAGAAAAAGGGAATTAAACCAAGATAGAATAGAATTATAGTTGTCATTTCTAGCTGGCGATCATACAAAAGTGAACAAGATAGCGTCCAACCAGTGAGGCTGAAATGAGAGAAAAATTATTATAGTAGGAAGTTATAATTGTATCACAGGTAACCTGATTTTAGCTGGCAGCTGTTAGAAGTACAGAAATGCACACAAGAGGCAAGTCCAAGCAGCGCGTGGTGGAGGCCAGAAAAGAAGTCAGCATGGAAGAGAAGGAGTCAACATCGGTTGAAGAAGTGGAGACGGGCGATAAGGCAGCAAATAGAGGAGAACCAAATGTGCAAAAAATGTTGGAACGGATGCTAGAAAAGATGGAGAGAAATGAGGAGAATTTTAAACAAATGAACGAAAAATTCGACAGAAATGAGGAGAATTTCAAACAAATTAAAGAAGATAGTAAACTAACTAATGAAAAAATAGACAGTATGAAGGAAGAAATAAATGAAACCATCAGGAGACAAAACGACAGTACTAACGAGAGTTTGAGACAGCTCAAAGAAGATAACAAACAAACCAATGAAAAAATCGACGGTATGAAGAAAGAAATAACTGAAAATTCAAAGAAACAAACCGAGACTTTGAAGGAAAATTTGATAAGACAGATGAATGAAAAATTGGACAGTACCAATAAAAAGTTAGAAAGTAAAATAGACAGTATTAAGGAGAGTAATAGTGAAACTTTAAGGGAAGCTATAAAGGAAAATAATGAACAAATGAAGAATGATTTCAGACAAATAAATGAAGAAAATTTAAAACAAATAAATGAAAGAATTGAAGATGTCAATGAGGCAATTACCCAAAAAATAGATGAGTGTAATGAAGAAAGAAAACGAGAAATTGCCGAAACATGAAAAAGTAGAAGGAACCAAGGGAACCATTGGACAGATCAGAATAGATTTAGATACCAAGATAGGTCAAGTAAAAGAGAGTAGTCACGCCCAAATGCAATCAATAAGAACGGATTTCGGAGATAAATGTCGGGACATCGATACGGCCATAAACGAAGTATGTGGACAGGGACAACGCAACCACGAGAGGATCGAGGGACTCCAGTGAACAGTCGATAATCGACCCACTTCTATTTCATACATCCAACCCATGGACAACCGGGAGGCTATCAGTTTCAAAACTTATAGAAGAAACCCGATGGAGTTCTTAGAACGGGTCAACAAACAGCTGATTAGAATTGGAGAGGACAGGTGGCCAGTGATACGGAGTTATCTAGACGAGCACTTCAGAGAAGTTAGTGATAACTGGTGGACGGCTTTGAGACACGACCTCCGGAATTATGATGAATTTAAAGCGGCGTTCAAAGCAAGGTACTGGTCGGAGGCCACACAGAACATTGTAAGGGATAACATTTGCCACGGGAGGTATGATGCTAGCAGAGGGACCACACTCACCGCGTACTTTCTTGGAAAAGTGTGTTTGGTGAGAAACCTGGAGCCAAAAATCCCGGAGGAAAGCCTTGTCACCAAGTTAGCGTACCACTATGAGGACGGAGTGTCCAGGGCATGAACAGGAGGGCAAATTAAAACAGTACAAGCCATGTCGGCGTTGTTAGAAGAATACGAACGAGAAGGGTATTATAGGAGAAGTCGGCAGAGGTATGAAACCAGGAATGTGCCAAGCAATGACCACCACAATAGCAACGGAAACAATCGGCCAAATTTCAACAACCGGACAAATCACAATACGAGGCGTGCAACCGGCCGAATTTCAACAACTGCGGAAATAACAACAACGAGGCGTATTACTGACCAGACAACAACAGCCCAGGAAATAACGGAGGCAACCGCGGTAATTGACCAAATATCTCAACTAATCAATACAACCGGCCATACAAACCGAACTACCGCCAACAAAACAACAACAGCCGAAACTACAATAACAACCACAGCCCGAATAATCAAAACCAGGACTACCGAAGGGTCAACTATGTGCGAGCAGAGGATAATGGCAATGGGAGATCACATTATCAAGGACGCCAGAGTTACAGCCAGGACACCTACTGGAACCAAGACGACCGTGCCAACAGAAGGGGTGCCAGGACCAACGGAGGTAGAAGTCGAAGCCACGAGTGTTACAGGCGAAACAACTACGAAGATGACCATCACCAGCCAGAACCTAGACCGACGGTGAATGATACACACGTAAACCAAAACGGCAGGCGAGACGAAGAGTCTGAGCTGGCTTTAAACGCCACGCGGTAGTGAAAACACCCAAGGGACCCTCACTGAACCAATCTATTGGGCTAATTAATGCCGGACATCATGTTCAAAATACGAAAAAAGTTATTACAATTATTCGGAACAATTATTTAAAAAATTTAAGGGAGGAACTGTTAGAAGAAGAAGACGCGATTCCAAATAAAAGTAACAATGAAATAATCCACATAGCGGCGGAAATCAACGGTGTACAGACCAAAATAATGATAGACACTGGGGCTAACGTCTCATTAATCAACGGGATTGAGCTAGACAAGATCCAGGAAGAAGGTAAAAAACAAATACTAACGTTACCGATCAGTAATATTCTAGCCTACTAGTAGCAGTGGCGAAGTTACATGGAGGCAATTGAGGCAATGCCTACCCTAAAAAATTCTGTAGAATAAAAATTATAAATACTGTAACGTAACAAAGTTAAGGTCCCATACGTTACACAAAAACTTCATCACTATCAAAATGAAACAATACCCAATGTGTGCAATAATTAAGGTCAGGAAGGTAAATCTTCATATAATGAACAGATTAATAATACCTAGTAAGGTTACTAGGTAATAGAAAAATAAAAATTTTATAATTATGAACTATAAAGTGATCGGTGGAAGGTGTCAGCTATAAACAGTGTTAATCAATATAAAAATACTATAGACAGATTTATTAATTGTCCATAGATAATTGGTAGAATTATATACTAAAGAGGAGACTAATTAATTCTTATTTAAAATGTTATGATGATGTGCATGTTATTATATTTTGTCATGTTATTTTGTTTGCATGATATTTATTCTGTATTTTGTATGTAGCAGGTGTGAAGCAATTGCTTTAAGAAAGTATCAAGTAATTGATACTAATTTCATTCATGTTAAACTTTATAAGAATAACTATTTGTGTACTTACTTTGAGTAATTAATGGAGATATCGTTAGATAATATTTGTAAACTTGGCCAGGAAGGCAATGATTGTTGATTAGATGCCAAAGGGTTATTATAATTATATTATAAAAAGATGAAGGGTTCAATACTAAAATAAATAATAATAAATTGAAATCAGGATGAATTAAAATTAGAATAATTGGCCATAAGCCAGTGACTCATTGTACAGTAAGTCAGGTCAGAAAGGTTAAAATATAAAAACTATAACACATGTAATAAAACAAATAGGCCTAAAGCTAGTATTTTGTAAAGGGAAAATAATACCTTTTAAACTAAGTCGATCAAGAAGAAAATGTAGTAAAATGTATATAGTTTAATAATGCACATTATGTGAAGGTTTTATATGATGTAATGTAATTTTAATAAGGGAGTATTTTATTAAGTAAGTGCAAGAATATTTTCTAATTACGGCTCTAGGATAACAAATATTATCCAATAACAGAAGAAGAAATGGTTGTCAAGGACTACAGAATAGGAGATATCTTGTGGATTCGAATTCAATTGTTATATGTGAATGAGTTGAGTTCAGTTGATAAAAATTTAGAAAAGAAACCAAAAAACCTAATGAATAAAATCAATATAAATGAAATTTCATAAAGAGTAATCCATTAAAAAGGACAGTGGATCAACTTCCGAGGCTATCACTCAACAAATTTAATTCGGTCTACCAACAAAGTTAACGAATTTCTAAAAAATAAATTAACCAACCTATTAACTGCAAATGAGTAATAACGAAGATTAACTGTAAATAAATGAAGACGATCCATAGCCTGGAGATGCCAAATTAATTAAATATATTAAAAACAAACAAACAAATTTAGAATTACGTCCAAAACCTCACTTTCCACAACCGAACGAAGTCTTAATACTATTAAGACTATTATTACAAATTGACACCAACAACGTGTGGCTAATTATTATCGAAGAGAGTTTTCTTTTTACAACATTCATAAATAAAATACGATAATGATTGACTAAAGCACAAACGTTCAGTATTTAGTGATAATATGGTCAAGCACTAACGAACAAACTTAAACATAAAACGAGCAATCAATGTGTGGATAATCATACTTAGTAATATACGTGAACTGTCACCGGACAAAAGGCTTGCCGCATGACAAATGGCGCCAATCGTACACTCTAGTTATTTTGGTGGCCCTAAAAAGGACCGAGTGGCGAGAACGGTGATGTTGGTAGTGCCGCGCTGAGATGTTCGGCGGCTGCACCCGCTGTTCATGGCGTACTGCAGTCCTCCTCTTCTTTCGGCACCGGTTGTAGAGTCGGCTGCCGGCCCAGCGAAATCCATCGCTGGCGCGGAACGGGAGTGCGAAGATGCAAGAACGGCGGCGGTTCTATTCTTCGGCTGTTCCTTCCGGCTGACTCCGCCTCGATGTCGTCCGAGAGAGGAGAGGAGATGAAGTGCGTCCGATGGGGTGGCGATGAAGTGTGCCCAAAATTTTCTGCCGGCCCGGGTTTTATGCACTAACCGGGATCGCTGATTGGCTCGCTCCGAATGCTGATGCCGGATTGGCTCGCTGTGTCCACCGCTGGTACCGGAGACGACACGTCACTTCGGCTCCAGCTTCGAACTGAACAGGACTGCTCTTCTGACTGCTCTCTTCGCTGGACGATCTACGGCTTGCTGCCTTCGCCCACCTCGCCGTTTGGTCGAGGAATATCTGCTTTCTTCGTGGGAAAGAAGACCTAGGAGCCAGCTGCTGCCGGTGAATTAAGTAGCCGGTACAAGTGGTAGCTGGCCGAAGTTGACCTTTTTAGGACCACCTGCGCCGGAAAACATCTTGGCCGGACAGGAAAGAAGAGGAGTGCTCTGGGCTCACCTGGTGAGTGCCGCATTTCAGTGTGTAATTCCTAACTTGCTCACGACTGTTGGGTAGCGCTGCCCCGGACGATCCTTGCAAGCCCCCACCAGTGGTAAGCGAGCTAGGATATCGCCGGGGTAAAGGGGCCAGTGGACACCAGTCTTGGTAAGGACTGGTATTCAACGAAGCTGGTCGTTAGCCCAGCTCCTCCCGCATCGTCGTGAGCAGGGAAGACGCGCGGGTAATCCGGCTTCGGCCGGACCCGAGATCCCTGGCGTCTAGCAGTCTCTGCCCGGCAGCCGCCGCACCTGGCCAGCATGCCTTCTACAGGCAACAGCTCAAGTGCCGAGTCGCTCGGCTCTGCCTTGCCCCATCTGGGCGACTCGCCTGAATCGCCTCGGGCGATGGAGACGGACGATCCTCTCCCTAACCCGCTTCCCCCTCTTCCGGCTGACGAGTCGGGCGAGTTCGCGACCGTTGGTCGGCGTAATCGCCCGGCTAAGAAGCCCAAGAGGACCCATCCAACCGGATCCGCTTCCTCTAGTACCTCGGCCATGGACATCGGACCTTCTCAGGGCCAACAGGCCGCGGTTCCGACTGCTTCGACAGCAGCTCCGGCTGCTGCCGCTGTTGGTCGCGCGCCGCCCCTGTATGTCCACAGTGTGTCCAATGTCGCCGCCTTATACAGACGGCTGATCGCGGCCCACGGCCTGTCGGCCGACAAGCTTGACCTGAAGCTGCTTGGCGGTGATACGGTCAAGATTGTCGTCTGCCAGCTCGAGGACCATCGCTTGGTCGAGGCCTTCCTCCAGGCGCACAGCCTTCAGTACCACACCTTCTCTCCCAAGCGAGTCAAACCCTTGTCTGTAATTTTGCGAGGGCTTGATGCGCACACCGATCCACAGGAGATCCTCATGGAACTCCGAGACCTCGGGTACCCGGTGCAGGCAATTTTACGCCTGTTCACACACTCAGAAACCCGAGTACCTCTCCCGCTCGTCCGTCTCCAGCTCGAGAAGGGCGAGGCTGCAGACAAAATATTCCAACTGACGCGGCTGTTTGGCTTCCGCGTCAGGGTGGAATCCAGTCGTCCCCAGGGCAAGCTCGCGCAGTGCCACCGGTGCCAGAGGTTCGGCCATCATACCGACGTCTGCCGCAATGCCCCGGCCTGTCTACGTTGTTCTCTGGGACATTCCACTCAGGCCTGCACTGTGGCAGACAAGTCCAAGTTCCGCTGCATTAATTGTGGCCAAGGCCATGCAGCCAGTAACGTAAACTGGCCGGTCTACAAGGCGGAGCTCCTGCGGAAGCAAAAGCCGCAGGGGCCCACTCCCGAAGCCAAGGCAGCCAGCTATGCAGCCCCAACCTCAGAGGCAGCCTAAAACACAGGCTAGGCCGCAACCGAAGGCACAACCGGCACGGCGCGCGCCCTCTCCGGCTCCACCTCCTGCCCCTACAAAGGCACCAAAACGTACCGCGTCTCCTTCAGAAGCAGAGACAAGCCCTGTAGCCGTCATCTCGGTTATGGAGCCGGAGAATCAACCCTCCACCTCCGCGGAACCTCCAACTCCCGCCTCTGAACCAGAGGTAGCCTCGCCACCACTGCCACCTCCGCGATTTCCGCGAGCAGGCATCACAAAAACCAAAAAAGGGATAACCACACCAGATGCTCGGCCCCGAGCTCCTGCCTGCCCGCAGCCCAAGAAAAGTCCTGCTTCCCGGTACAACAAGTCCGACGAAGCGCAACAGCGTACTTTTCCTGCCGCTGATTCCAAACCGTCTGCCCCTGGTCCTGTGGCTTCCACCACGACCCGATCTGCCGTTAAACCTGGTCGCTCTTACGCGGCCTCAGTTTCCAGGCAAACCGCCCAGTCCGTCATTTCCGATGACGCACAGTTCGTCCGCGACTTTCTGTCTGGCTACGACCTCAAGAAAGTCGCATCCACCTTCAGGTCCATCCGAGATCGACCGCCTGGAAACTGCTGACCCAACTGAGAGATTTATGCTCTTGGTGGAAGCCTGGGAAGTAATAGGTCTTCTATGAACCGAGCCCTTAGACGAGATCTCTCGCTCGTAGCCTGGAATGCTAACAACATCGGTCCCAAGCATTCCGACCTTCTTGAATTCCTGGCTCGGTTCAAACCCGACGTACTTCTCCTTACTGAAACCCACCTGACCCCGACGAACCGGTTTCGATTACCAAATTACGTGGTCTATCGGGATGACCGAGTTGGCCGACGAGGAGGCGGCACGGCGATCGCGGTGAGGACCTCCATAGGTCATCATCGTGTCGCTTTGCCGCAGCTTACCAACCTAGAGGCCACCGCCATTGAGGTCCACGGAGCTCTTGGCGGCGTCCTCGTGGTTTCAGCATACAAGCCCCCACAAGCTGAACTCCTTGTCGGCGACCTGGACGTCATCTTCGATTCCCATCGAAGGGTAATTTTGGCCGGCGATCTGAATTGCAAGCACCGCGTTTGGAATAGTCGCCTGACTACTCCGAACGGGAGGCGCTTGCTCAGTTTTGTTGAATCGCGCCGGGCGATGGTGTTTGGTCCAGCGCAACCCACGTTCTTTCCGTCAAGGCCTAACGCGGCTCCCGATGTTCTGGATATCGCGGTGACCCAAGGAGTCGTCTGTCCTGTCGAGGTATTCTCACTTACGGAGCTGACATCCGACCACAACCCTATCTTGGTCCACGTCGCTACCCAGCACGCCTATGCACGTTCTGACCAGAAGAAGGTTATCGATTGGGATCGCTACGGCCCGGCCTTGTGCCGTAGATTGCCGCCAGCGGCACCACTCATTCCGTTCGCCTCCTAGACGAAGCAGTTGCGGGAATCGAAGAGGCAATCATCTCGGCTATAGGCGTGTCTTCACGTACGCGAGCTGGTTTCACGCCTGACTAACAACGCATCCCTGAGGAAGTCTCTCTTCTCGCTCGCGAGAGGAATTACTTCCGGAAACGTTGGCAGAGGACCCGTGATCCGGCCGATAAGGCAGCATACAATCGGCTCACCGGACGACTGCGTGGCAGTCTGAAGGCGTTCCGACGTAGCTGTTGGGAACTCGATGTGGCCCGAACGGGGGATGCGGACCCGCAAAGTCACCCGTACAGAATACCTACCGCATTGACGGGACGGAGGCGCCGACCTCCACTTCCCGCCATTGTTGGACCGTTCGGCCGACTCCTGGGTCGCCCGGAGGAGAAGGCCGAGTACTTGGGCTTGTGTTTCGAGCGACAGTTCGCTCCCAACCCGCCCATGGACTGGGACTTCGACGAACAAGTCGAGATGGCTGTGGAAGACTTTCTGTCTCTTCCGATCACGGCGGAGCCGGAACCCATCTCTTTGGAAGAGGTCCAGATCGGCTCGCTGAACTTCAGCCAAGAAAAGCTCCAGGCCCGGACGGTGTTACCAACACCGCTCTACGACTTCTTCCCGAGCCTGGATTTCAATTCTTGACTGATTTATTCAACGCGTGTCTTAGACTGGCCTACTTTCCCAAGAAATGGAGAAAGGCGACGGTTATCGTGATTCCGAAGCAGGGAAAGGATACCACCCGCTCGGAAAACCTCCGGCCTATCAGCCTACTCTCCGCTACGTCCAAGGTTTTTGAGCGTCGTGTACGAGAACATCTAACCAACTTTGACGTGCTGGTCTCCGAACAGTTCGGCTTTCGTGTGGGGCATTCGACCACTCATCAACTGATGAGACTGGTGGAAAGCATCACGGAAGCCGGGTGTCGGAGAGAACGGACCGTTGGCTGTTTCTTAGATGTTGAGAAAGCCTTCGACAGCGTATGGCATGATGGCCTGTTATTCAAGCTTAGGGAAGTCCAGCTCCCGGACTGCTACCTCCATCTGGTTGCTAGCTTTCTGACGGAGAGGACCTTCTGCGTGAGAGTTGGCGATTCTGTTTCTTCCGAGAGACGAATCACAGCCGGCGTCCCTCAAGGTAGTGTTCTAGGCCCCCTTCTGTTCTCGATCTACGTCAACGACGTGCCGAGACAGCCTGGAGTCCAGATGGCCCTCTTCGCTTACGACACGGCCGTATTTACGGCCGATCGTCATGAGGAAAGGGCCGTCCTACGACTGCAGCGCCACCTCGACACGCTCGTGGACTGGACCGAGAATTGGAGAGTGCAACTCAACGCTACCAAGAGTGTAGCCGTCGAATTCTCTAAGCGACGGAAGAACCCCGTTAGGCAGCTACGTATCGACAGAACGTACTTGCGCTGGTCCAACGAGGTCGAAGTACCTCGGCTTACACCTTGACCGTCGGCTCACCTGGCGTACCCACGCACAGACAGTTCTTAAGCGAGCATCCACTCGCCTGTGCGCACTGTTTCCACTCCTGATCAGCTCAGCCATGACCAGGAAATTGGGTAGGATGATCGTCGGCGCGTATCTGCTGCCGGTCATTACCTACGCCTGCCCGGTCTGGGGTTACCTCGCCGCAATGCATAAAAAGAAGTTGCAGAGCGTCCTCGACAGGGGGCTTCGGCTAGCGGCCAAAGTCCCCCGTCGCTTCTCATCTCGCCTTCTAAGGAGAGGACTTGGCGTTCGCTCCTTAGACGACACTTTCAGGCGGCTTGCACGCAAATTTTATGCACGTGCGGCGAAGTTCCCAGGCAATCCTCTAGTGACTGGGCTGGGAAGGTACCGTATACGTCCAGGTGATTCGTGGAAACGCCCTCGGTGTATACTGCGCTAGTGTAGGCTAGCACAACAGCCGAGAATCGGCCTGCTATAGAGCACGCGCCCTACTTGGGCAGGGCCACGAGGCAGGAGCTCCAGAAGGTAGCTCGGAACTCAGTTACCGTGCGGTTCGTCTCTGCGACGCACAACCGCAAAGCCCAGAGCGAAAAAAAAGGTACCGGAGAGCAGATGTTCGCATACCGCTGCCATCACAACTCCACCGGGTCGTGAATGCTCTCCGGTAGCCGGCCTACTGCTCTTCTCCAGATGTTGTGGAGGTGTCTGTTGGGCGCCATGTTGATTGGTGTGCCGGATGGTAGCTCGCTGGCGTGGCTGGATCTTGCATCCGCAAGATGATCGTCGCCCCACGTTGGGCGTCACTTGTCACAGGACAAATGGCGCTAACCGTACACAGTATCGTTTTTGTGGTCCTTAAAAGGACCGTTTGTCGAGGACGCTACATCATGTGCGTACGCCACCCGAGCCGCGCTATGATGTTCGGCGGCTGCGTCCGCTGTTCCGGGCGTACTGCTGTCCTCTTCTTTCAGCAGCGGTATGTAGAGCCCGCTGCTGTCCTAGTCGATTTCCATCACTGGCTCTCCTGTGCTCTCCATTCTTCCTTCTTCCTTTTCTTCCGGCTGGCCTCAAGGCGTCCAATGGAGTGCCCAAAATTTTTTCTGCTGCTGCCAGAGCTGTTGGGTTGTGCGTCGTGAGACGACCCAATGGGTTCCTAGTACCGAGCCTCCGGTAGGGGCTCCTGCCTAGTGGTCCTGTCCAGACGGAATGTTATTTATTTATTTTTAATGATCGCTACAACGACATGCTCCTGCTAGATCGACTAGTACAGTACGTATTTGTCGAGGCCGTTTCCAAGATTCACCTGGACGTGTTCGGTACTTGCCAAGGTCACCTATGAGTGGGTTTGTCTGGATCCTCGCAGCTCGGACGTAAAATTTACGTGCAAGTCGCCTTGCGGTGTCTTTCAAGGAGCGGACACCGAGTCCTCTTCTCAAGAGTCGAGAAGAAAACCGATAGGGGACTTTGGCCGCTAGCCGAAGGCCCCTATCGAGAACGCTTTGCAACTTTCTTTTATGAACGGTTGCGAGGTAACCCCAGACGGGGAGAGCGTAGGTAATGATCGGCAACAGATACGCGTTGACGATCAACTTACCCAGCTTGCGGGTCATAGCCTTGTTGACAAGTATCGGAAACAGTTGCGCGAGACGAGCGGACGCTTTCTTTCGCATCGTCTCAGCGTGGGTACGCCAGGTGAGCCGACGATCAAGGTGGACACCGAGGTATTTAACTGCTCTCGACCAGGGCAAGTATGTTCTACCGAGTCTCACTCGGCCTCGTGGTTCTTTCCGGCGCTTTGAGAATAGCACTGCGGAGCTCTTGGTGTCGTTGACGGCAACTTTCCAGCTTTCCGTCCACGTCGTATACGCATCGAGTGCGCGCTGGAGTCGTGGGATAGCCCTGTCAGCGTTCCGGTCGGTGGTATAGACCGCCGTGTCGTCGGAAAACAGGGCCATCTGGACTCCAGGCTCTCTGGGTGCGTCGTTGACGTACACGGAGAACAGAAGAGACCCTAGCACGCTACCGTGAGTACCCCGGCTGTAATGCGTCTCTCGGAAGAGACATGGTCGTCTATTCTCACGCAGAAAGTCCTCTCCGTCAAAAAGCTAGCAATCAAGCGAAGGTAGCAATCTGGGAGCTGGATTTCCCGGAGCTTGAACAAGAACCTGTCGTGCCAGACACTATCAAAGGCCTTTTCCACATCTAGGAAACAGGCGACAGTCTGCTCTTTCCGACACCCGGCGCCCGTGATGTATTCCACCAGTCTCATCAGCTGATGAGTGGTGGAATGCCCCACACGGAAACCGAACTGTTCGGGGACCAGTACATCGAAATTTGTTAATGGTCTAGTACTCTCCGTTGTACGAGACGTTCGAGAACCTTTGACGTGGCTGACAGTAGACTAATGGGCCGGAGGTTGCCGGGACGGGAAGCATCCTTTCCCTCCTTCGGAATCACTATGACCGTCGCCTTACGCAATTTCTGGGGAAAATAGGCCAGTCTTAGACACGCGTTGAACAGCGCAACCAAGAAAATTACTCCTTGCTCCGGGAGTCGAGTTAAAGCGGGGTTCGAGAAGCCGTCCGGGCCAGGAGCTTTTCTCGGTACGAGTTCAACGAGCCGATCTGTGACCTCTTCCCTAGTAATGGGTTCGGGCTCCGCAGTGATCGGAAGAGACAGAAAGTCTTCCACTTCGTTCTCGACTTCTTCATCGAAGTCCCAGTCCATGGGCGGGTTAGGAGTGAACTGTCGCTCGAAACACGCGCCCAAGTACTCGGCCTTCGCCTCCGGGCGAGCCAGGATTTGACCGAAAGGTCCAGCAATGGCTGGGATACGAGGTCGGCGCCTCTTCCCTACCAACGCCGAAGGTATCCGGTAAGGGCTACTTTCGTCCGATCCGTCCCCTGCTTGGCCCACGGCGTGTTCCCAACAGCATCTCCGGTAGGCCTGCATTTCACGACGTAAAATGCCGGTCGCCCGGTTGTACGCTGCCTTGTCGGCCGGATCACGGGTCCGCTGCCAGCGTCTCCGGAGGCGATTTCTCTCGCAAGCGAGAGCACTCGTCTCCTCTGGGATCCGCTGCCAATGTGGCGTGACGCCAGGCTTCATCCTGGAAGACGCGTCGATCGCAGGCAGATACGACAGCCTCGTCAAACGCGGCAACTGCCTCGTCGACTTGGCGGACGGTTTCGAGTGGTCCCGCCTCTGGCAATCGGCAACTTAACGCCGGGCCATAGCGGTTCCATTCTACCACCTTCCTGACATCTCTGCGTACGACGTGCTGGGTAGCGACGTGTATCAAGATGGGGAGATGATCGGACTATAGTTCCGTTAGTGCGGACACATGGACCGGACAGTCAATTCCTTGGATCACCGCTATGTCTAAGACATCGGGAGCCGCGCGGAGTTGTGAGGGGTAGAACGTAGGTTGGGTAGGCCAATCACTGTTACCCTGCGTGAATCAGCAAACCTGCGTAAACGCTTCCCGTTTGGGGCAGTCATGCGACTGTTCCAATCGCGATGTTTACAGTTCAGGTTGCCGGCCATGATGACCCTCCTGTGTGCATTGAACGCGACAGCTAGATCGGGGTGAAGGAGCTCTTTTTGCGGCGGTTTCTACGCCGCGACCATCAGTACACCGCCTAGAGTGTTTAACGTCTCCACAGCGGTGCCTTCGAGGTGAGTCATTGCAGGCAATACGACTCGGTGATGCTCGAGATTGAGCCTCACCGCGACGGCAGTACCGCCACCAGCAGTGCCCGGTCTGTCGTTTCGATAGCACACATAGTTGGCCAGTTGTAACCGGTTCGCAGGGGTCAAGTGGGTCTCATTGAGAAGCACTAGATCGGGTTTGAGTCGGGCCAGTAATTCTTGGAGTTCCTGCATCTTATTAGCCAACCTGTTGTTGGCGTTCCAGGAAAGAATTGAGAGGTCACGTTTGAGGACCCGACTCATAGAAGTCGTATACAAGTGGCGGCTTCCACCAAGAGCATGAACCTCTCGGTTATATCGGCAGTCTCCAAGCGGGAGCGGATGGACCTGAAGGTCTGGGCAACTTTGCGGAGATCGAACTCAGCAAGGAAGTTGTGGACGACCTGGTAGTCGTCAGGTACGGCTTTAGAGGCAGAGTGCCCGGAGACTGATTGCGCATAAGAGCGCCGAGACATCAATCGGGGGATTGGTGGAAGCCAGGGGTACCTTAGGGCCAGGTGTAGCGCCTCTAGCGGAGGTGCTAGGAAGAGGGACAGATGCGAGTTCGTCGGTCTTTACGCGCTGCGCAGGCTGTCTGGACTGTGCGGCTGGGTTGGCAGGAGCCCGGGAGCGAGCGCCACGGGGCTTTCGATGCCGCTTCTTTTTGCCTGCATTAGGAAACCGCGGGGGCGGGAGGTCAGGCGAGGCTGCTTTTAAAGCAGAGGCAGGATTCTCCGGTGCTGGGGAGGGTTGAGATTCTCA
This sequence comes from Magicicada septendecula, assembly GCA_034769895.1. NCBI lineage: Eukaryota > Metazoa > Arthropoda > Insecta > Hemiptera > Cicadidae > Magicicada > Magicicada septendecula. Next base: position 39,070,479 of record CM068372.1, read on the forward strand.
GGCTCCACAACCGAGATGTTTTCTGTAGGCTGAGTGGTCTCACTTTTAGATCCAGCGAGGTTTCGGCGCTTTTTCGCCATAGGCGGGACAGGGGCCTGTGAAGGAGCCTGAGTTGGAGTTGCCTGTGCTGAAGGTGTTTGCTTCGGGCCTTTGGATCGTTTGCGTTGTTTGTGAACAACTGCGGCGAAAGACAGCAGCCGTAGCAGGAGGCGAAGGGCCTGGCTGCTCGGTTGCAGGTCTTGAACCAGCTTCCGGATGCCTCGGTGATGGCAGGCGCCCTTTCGGCTTTCGCCGCTCGAGCTCCCGCTGAAACACCGGACATGCCCGGTAGTTGGCGGGGTGACTTCCGCCACAGTTGATGCACCTTTTGAAAGCAGGTGCATCACAGTGTTTACTGGCGTGAGGTAAAGAGCACCTCACGCACGCCGGAGCGTTAGAACAAGTTTCTGAGTGGTGCCCGAAGCGTTGGCACCTGTAACACTGAGGCAGAGCCCCGGGAGCGCGGCTTCTTTCCACTTTTACGTTAATCCGCAAAGCCGCGTAAGAGAGAGTAGGCTTGCGCCTGCCTCGCTATTCTCCGCCATGATGCGTACCAGGGGAATTGGACGCCTTGGTCCGGCAGGAGCAAATACTCGATGTACCGCGCGAACCGGATAGCCCAGCTCGCGCAGCTCATCGAGGATTTCCTCGAGAGGAGAGTCCCCGTCCAAGCCTCTGAGCACAAAAGACAGAGGCTTCACGTGTTTTGGGGAAAAGGTGTGAAATTGCAGGTTGGCAGATTCAACGAACGCCATGACGCTGCGGTACACGTCCAGACCTCGGACAACGATCTTGACGGTGTCGCCCCCATGGAGCTTCAAGTCAACGTTGGCCGGGGAAAGTCCGGGAGCCACTATCAGTCGCCGGTAAAAATCGGTGACGTTGTTCACGCCGTGAACGAAAACGGGCGGGATGCGACCAGAGGCCGGCGGTGCTTGGGCATCGCCGGACACAGTCGGCCCCGTGCCGGATTCGCCATCGGCGGGGACAACTTCCATGGCGGACGCCGAGGAAGAGGTTGAGGAGGATCGGTTCCGCCTCGGTTTCTTAACCGGGCGCCCCCGTGACCCAACCGCCACGAAACCGTCGGTCTCGTCACCGGGCAGCGGAACCGTCCGGGGATCTACTTGGTCCGCATCCATTAGCGGAGAACTCGGAGTCGCTCGTGTCGGGCATGGCAGTGGCGAGCGACTGCGTGCTCGTTGACGCACCCGGACCGGGCATATCCGCCAACGAGCGGGAGGTTCGCCGAACGGAGGCAGCCAGGCTGCCTCCGCCGGTAACCAGGGACCTAGGGTCTGGCCCGAGCCGGATCGCAAGCGGGGAAACTGGAACGCTCAGGCTGTCTACGAGCTGGGCTAATGACCGGCTTCGTTAGATACCTCTCCTTACCAAGAGAGGTGTCCACCGGCCTCTTTACCTAGGCGATATCCAAGCTCGCTTACTACTGGTGGGGGCTCGCAAGGATCGTCCTAGGCAGCGCTACCTAAGAGCCTGAGCGTCAGCGGGCAAGATGCGCTGCGGAACTAATAGCTCTGGCAGGCTATATGCTTCCTCTTCACTGGCAAGTTGGTGGTCCTGAAAAGGGTCGCTCGGCTGGTGGCCCTTAGAAGGTCCGACGAACTCAGCTGTTCTTGTGCTGGCTACTCAGTTCACCAGCCAGCTGAGTTGTTGTCTTCTGTCTTCTTAGGCCTTTTCCAGCAAGCAGGGTAGCAGATGTTGTTTGACTGTCCTCTTCAAAGCGAAGACAGCAGGGCAGCAGCTGAAAGCAGCGAAATCGCTTCCGTGATCGTCCAGAGAGAGCTGGTCCAAGAGAGGAGGTCCTTCCAGATCGAAGAGTAAAAGCAGAATGCCTGCTCCTGTCCTCGTCAAAGTGCCCAAAATTTTCTAGCGGCACTCTTTTTATGCCCTGACAGGTCGTGTGCCATGAACCTATCAGAGTGCCGCTGGTCCCTGGTTGGCTCGCCTCGAGCACGTTAGATGGTCACTTCGAGGCCAATCAAGGGGTGTGTAGCGGTCCTGGAAAGCATGGAAAAATCGTGAAATTTTTTTCATCATGGAAAATCATGGAATAAATCTGTGAACCTGGAACTTTTAACTTTCATAGAGCGAATAACTTGAAAAATAAGTGCGAAAGAGATGAAAACACTTCTATCTCCTTTGTATACTTATTATGCGCGTATTATTTTCTTAACTCTTCGAGTTTCCCCCTCCCAGTATCACATGTATAGTAGCTATGGCTACGTTCCGTTTTTGCTTCACTTCACAACGCCGCTTACCGAGCGCGAGAGTGGGAAAGGGGAAGGGATCTCAAAAAAACAGCTCCTTTGGCGTTCTCCCTCCCACATGACACAGTGTAGTGCGTAATTTCTCTCTCGCTTTCACGGTAAATGGCGCACACCTTCGAGCTGTGCGTTCTTGTGCTTACTATTACTTTTTAAGTGTGGAGGCCTTTATTTGTGATTCATATTAGGAAGTGCGCATGCTCGTAATCAAAAGTATTTTGATTTTATGAGAACATAAAACACGCGTTACTCATAATTCAGCATATATAAACTTATATTTATAATCTGAAAAGTTTGACATTATTTAATACTTAGCACCTTTACACGTACAGTGAGCTGTTCATCTATGGGTAACATTTCAATTGGTAAGTAAGGATTTGTTTATTATGATGATTGTGTGAAAAGCTTACCCATAAATAGATTTTGAAGTAAATGTATGTAGCAAACATATTTTAATTCATATTAATCTAGCAGATAATGCTTCAAAACCTACGTACCTCAAAAATACTTTTAAGCTACGTACAGAACGGGATACAAAATGTTGCCAACATGTTGATATCGGTGTTGTCAACAAGTATACCGTCAACACGCAAAAGTTGACGGGATACACGGCAACATCGTGCAGCATCAAGGTTACTAGATTGTACAAGGTTGTCTCATAACGTGTAAACATTGCGATTTCACGATTTGACTGTGATGTCACTCGCCGTACAAATACACGGCAGTCATATGAATCTCGTGAATGGCTTAACGGATTTAAATTAAATAAACGCGAAATAAAAGGAAATATCTTTATTTTTACTGTACAGAATAACAATGCTACTTAAATCAATATTGTTTTTAAAGAAAATTCTAAAAATAGACGCGTTTTTCGCATTTGCTAGCGATTATCGAGGTTTGAGTAGCCTAATTGTTTCATAAAAACCACTGGACGGATCTGTTTCAAATTTTTAGACAGTATACGCACACTCCTTCTGAACATTTTCCTGAGTTTTAGAATTTTTTTCCAACAGAATTTTCTTACGAAACAATTACTCGAAAATAATTACAGTTGATTTAATATATATTTTAAAGATTATAAATTAAAAAAAACATTAAAACATTTATGTAAAAAACATAAATATAATTAATAAAATCAGGAAGCGTAAATAATTATAAAAAAGACATGCATTTTTCAATATTTAAACAGAAATTTTAAGTCATTACTTTTCTAAGTTTACTGAGTTTTTGCAATTGAGATTTGGCTTTTCTTTTTTCTTGTAGTGACAGCATGTGTTGATTTAAATATTTCATTCGAATAATAATTCTTTGTTTAATGTAGTTTTTTATAACAATTTTGTATTTATCTTCAGCTGTCACTCTATATATAATTTTATTACTTAATTTTTTAACTACACCTGACCCTTTAGGAATTTGATTTTTGGTAAATTTATTAAATAATTTTTCAACTCAGAAAATAATTTTGTTTAAATCATTGCTAGGTATTATTAATCCACCATATGACAAGTGATTAATCCATGAAGGTATCGCATAATCATGACAGCAAGTCGATTTATTAAATTCTGTCGTTGTACAGCCAATTTCAGGTATTTTGGATCTGTATTTTTTTGCCAACCAACTTGCCAAATATTCCACTGCATCTAAAGTCATTTCATTTTCCATGTTGTGTTTACATGGCATCTCACTATTTTTACTGGCCGTATCAGTATCACTTTCATAGTCTTCTATATCAACATGTTGATCATCTTTAATATTTATATTTGCTAATTTTAAAGAGTTAGCAACCATAAACTCTTCCTGATTATCATCAGTCGTATTAGACTCATTGGAAACTTCCTGATCGTTTCAGGTATCACCATTGAGTTTCATGATTTTTAGGACGTCTTGAAGAATACCATTTCTCATATGGATAGTTTTCACCCACCGGTGAAGAGATGACAACCCTAAAATAATAGAGACATGTAAATAGAAGCCATATGAACTATCATCAACAAAAATATTAAATAAAAAGTGCTTCTTACTAGGGAGGGGGTAATTCAGTTCATCTTTTACATACAAATAGGCTCGCTTACTGAAGTACCTCAATGTGAACACTTTGCTATTTCATCCCTTGACCAACTCACATTTTTTTTTCAAGCCTAAATGTTCACGTTTTTCAAAAAGTGTACCACAAGAGTGCATAAACTGTGAACTACAACTGTGAATTATACAAATTGAATATTATATCATACCTGTAGAATGATAAGTCAGTTCTTCCAGTTTTCTTAGCTTTTCCTGATTAATTAGTACATGTAGCAACTGCACAACAAGAACCACCTCTCGCTTATGGAGTTTTCATAATAATGTAATTGGAAATATTAACGAATGAACAAAAACAATGTAAGATTGTTAGCAGAAATACCCTCAAACAAAATGCTCAAATAGCATGGGTTCAATTGTAGTACGACCAAGGTATACGGCGAGTGACGTCACGTTGACTACTGCCCCCACCCCTAAAAATTCATAAACACCGAAATGAGACAACCTAGTACAATCTAGTAACCTTGGGGCGGCATGGCATCAAAGAAATTTGTTGCCTGTTGCTTGTATCCCTGTATCCCACTCAAAATGGAAAACATCGCTCAGTCTGTACTGGGCAACAGTGTTGGCAACATCAACTCATCAACAAGTGTCCCAAAAACCATTAAAATTTTATCAGGTAAGTCATAGTAGATATTATTTGTTCATATTTTATTATTTTTAGTAGGTAGGCTATTATTAGGAACCGGATTTATATGCCTATTTCCACAGAAAATTTCTTGTGTTCTGTGGAAGCTATGTGCCATCCCCCTTGCCAGACTTTTTTTTCTATTTTATTTACACAATCAAAAAATAAATACAATAATATTCACATTTATATTTTTAGTTTTATTTCTCATTTAAATCCAGTCCTTTGCAGCAATAATGATGTACGCAGCACAAGCACCAGCAGCAACAGTCTCTTCCATTTTTTGCACAATACTGAGTTTGGTTTGAACGCGCAACACTGAGTTTGGTTTGGACGCGCAACATTGTTGGCAACAAGTATCCGGATATAAGTTGCTGTATCAAACAAATATGTTGCCAACATTGTTCAACATGTTGGCAACATTTTGTATCCTGGTCTGTACTAGGCTTTAGGTTAATATTAAACAAGTTATAAATTAAATAAGTCGTGATCTTTGGCATGATCAAATATCCAAATTTTTTTCAAATCAACATAAAAGTGCTTCATTGCTGATTATTTTAATGTTGACTATATTAGGTTTTTAAAAGTATTGGTTTAAAAAATATATGTTTCGAATATTATTGTCCGTAGGTATAAGTAGTCAATGATTATTTTTATTTCGGTCGTTAATGAATGCTCGTATACCTTATTTATTATTTGCTACGTATACTTACATTCCATGAAATAAGATATAGCACATCATTGTTAGATTTTTGTAGAAAATTAAATATCAACAAAATTTATATAAGTATAATGATTTGCTTTGTGTATATATATATATATATTATATAGATAATTAAGTTTGAAGTTATTATTAACGATTGCTATTAAAGTGTAAATTTATTCGTTTGTCGTATTATAATTTTTGAATTAATTACAAAGCTGTTTTAATAAATTTTGGTTTTGGATCATATCTTGGATATTTTGAAACTTTTTACATAAACTTCAACATCTATTTCTTTCTATTTATAGGTGCAAAATGTCCATCAAAAGTAAATCGAAATGCAGTTATAGCACTCTCTTTGAAAAGGAATTTCCATGGTCAGAAGCAGTGCTGAACGATCCTTATAGCTTTACATGTAAACTATGTAATCCTAAACGATCCATAAGCCTTAGCAACATGGGAAAATCCGCTCTAACTAGTCATGAAAAAGGCGAAAAACGAAAAAGAATTATGAATGCTTCCAAATCAATGGCTCCATTAATATGTAATGTAACGAATTCGACTGAAAAACAAAAGATGCCTACAAATACTAGTAGTTTAGATTTCTCAGAAAAAAACTTGAATGATAATAATTTATGTCATAATGTAAAAAGTATACCTACAGTAGAAACTAACGATAACCGTGAAATGGCTAGTCAAAATAAGACGTTAACCAGCGTGAACTCAATGAAAACTTTTTAAAATAATGATGAAGTTACCGAGGCTGAGACGCTTTGGATCTTGCAATCCGTTGTTCGACACCAATCTCTGTGTGACATTGAGTCTAGTATCCCAGTAATGGCAAGAATGTTTAAAGACAGTGTAATAGCTAGTAAAATCAAATTAAGTAAGGCAAAAGCTGCATATGTAATTAATTATGGTATAAGTCATTATTTCAAGACTGAATTATTAGATATAGTTTGTAATTGTGATGATTTAGTAATAGGCTTTGATGAAACTTTAAATACGATAAATAAAAATCAACAAATGGATTTTTTTTCGGTTTTAGCATGAAGATCACAAAGAAGTTACTACTCGATATTTTTCATCGGCTTTTTTAGGACACACAACAGCAATAGGTTTACTGCAAGCCTTTGATAATAATATACCACACAAATTATTTGTAAAAACTGTTCAAATTTCAATGGACGGCCCCAACGTAAATTGGAAATTATTAAAAGACTTTCAAGCTAAACTCTCTAATATGGGTATTAGTAAAACTTTGATCGATATAGGTTCTTGCGGATTACATAATGTTCACAATGGCTTCAAAGCATCTTTTAATGAATCTGATTGGAAAATAAATGAATTCTTGAAAGCACTATTTTATTTGTATGATAATTCTCCTGCACGACGTGAAGATTATTTGAAAGTTTCCACAGTTAATTTTTTCCCAAAGTATTTCGGTGGAATCCGTTGGATAGAAAACCACGATGTTGCAGAAAGGGCAAGAGTCATTTTACTTTCAGTAAAAAACCACAATGATAAGATGAAAAAAGTGAAAGAACCACCAAGTTGTAATTGTTATAAAACTGTGAAGAATGCTATATATGATGAATTTCTTGATGTAAAACTCGCTTTTTTTCATGGGTTTGCAACTATGCTAAAACCGTTTTTAACGGAGTATCAATCAAATGAGCCTAAAGCTCCTTTTTTATATACCGATTTGATGAATCTGTATGAACAAATTAAAAAAAAAATACTAACGCCCAGTTGCCTGAAAGAACATAAAAATAATCTAGTTGAAATAGATTTAAATGAAAAAAAGAATTTTTGACTCCCGGAGAGGTTAAACTTGATTATGAGACTAAAGGTGCTTTGAAAAAAATTGATACTACAAAAAATGCTCTTGAAATTCTTAAGTTTAAAAAGACATGTATTATTATTTACAAGACTTTCGTAGTAAAGCTATTGGAGAAATCTCCTTTAAAATACCCTTTAGTCAAAGGTATTTCGTGTTTCGATCCTGCAATTGCTATCGTAAGTGAAGAAGCTGAAGCACGTTTATCGGTTGTATTGGAAGTTTTTGTTGATAACAAGATTGTAGCGGCAACTGTAGCTAATGATATTGAAAGACAATTTCTCGAAATTATAAATATGCTGGCTACCAAAGAAAAGTTAAAGAATTACCAAAGATACGTAGACATGACGGACAAAGAGATGCCTACCCAAAAATGTAGACTTGATCATTTTTGGGTAAGTATTTTAGATATGTATGGTCCAAAGAAATATTCAAAATTACATAACTTTATGAAAACGATTATGATTATTTCTCATGGAAATGCCGCACTTGAAAGAGGCTTCTCAATTAATAAAGAGTGCTTAGCTGAAAATCACCATGAAAAATCTTTAATTTCGCAACGAATTATATGTGATGCAATTAATCAATCAAATTGTCCGATAGAAAACATGGTGGTTAGTAAAAAATTACTAAGAGATGTAAGATTGTCATATTCCCGTTATAAAGAAGATTTAGCTAAAAAGAAGGAAGATGACGAAAAAGAAAAAAAACTAATATTGAAAAAAAAAGAAGGGCAGAAAAAATAAGTGAATTGGAAGCAAAGAAAAAAAAAACTAATAGAAAATGCAGCAAAAGAAAAAATCAGAGATAGAACAAGAGATTTTAAACATAAAAGTTTTTAATTATCATAATTAATAAATTTTTGTAACTGTAATACATTTTTGTAATCTTTTGTATTTTATCAGTATAAAATTAATTGCACAGAATAAAAAATTAGTGCCTTGATAATATTTGATTTTGATTAGTATATTCCTTCAATCCTCTAGGCCTTTCCTTCTTATACTTTTTTTTTACAACTTTCTACTTAAACTTACTGTTCTTCCGGTATCAAAGGTTAAAGGCCTTTTATTTACCCTGTTAAATATTGAGAATATTTTTAGTCCATGTAAAATTAGAGATATATTAAAAACAAAAAATAAAATTTATATCATGGAAAAATCCTGGAAATATGGAATTTTTTTAGAAGTCACCTCTAGACACCCTGGCTGCTGCTGATCCTTGATTGGCTCGCCTCGCCTTCTTGTGTGTCACGTCTCGGCTGGCGCCGAGAGCAGATCTTCGCCTCGCTACGTCACAGAACATATAACTATAAAACAAACGTGACCGGAAGTACATCGACACGGGAGTGCGGAGACCAGTGTGTGTACAATGTGTACCATTCATCTGTGATATATGTGCCAAGTGGTCAACGATTCTTCTGGAGAATGGAGGAATGCAAGACGCCGGACGGAGTTTCTACGCAAATTGGATAACTGAAAACAAGTAATGTAAAATATTTATTGTGGGTAGTTATAAAGCCACTGACCTGTTTCTCAAAAAGAATCCACACCGAGATGATTATAAATATCAGATGTTAATTAACTTAGATAAAACGATCATTATTGCGGAAGTATGTCTGGAAATATGAATCCACTAGCTTCAGTAAGGTTGTGAACGTAGGTTAGAGCTTAGTGTAATTCTTTATACTCATGTTTGTAAAACTAGAGGAAGTATCACCAATTAACGAAATAAGATGTATGAGATATTGTTTTCGTTGCAAGAGTATATTATGTTCAATCGAGAATACTAATTACTAATTGCTTAGTAAGTAATAAATTGTTATTTCTAGAGCTAGATATGCGTATGTGTTACGTTATTTATGACTACCTCGATTGTGATCCACATAATACGTAAGATATAAAAAAAAGAGGAGGGTGCAATCATAGTTACGGTGCATCACACTAGATCAATTTACATATTTTCCAATGCACATAGATTCTTCTGATCAACTAAATTTACACATGTCAATCAGAAATGATAATTAAGTAACTTATGTATCAAATTAACGTAAATCACAGAATTGTATATGACACAGCCAACTTGCGACATTAACATAACATGAATCTCGTTAGAAGTTAATGATAAATTGTTTTCTTTTCGTATTAATTTACCTAACAGGCAAACTAATAAATGTGCCTAATTTGCATATTTGCATAGCTGTATATGGCTTCCTAATGCGGGGCTAAATAAATAGAACTACTCATTGAACAGGACTAATTAAGTAAATTAATTAAAATAATTAACATTTGGATGATTAATTATGCATATTTAATTAATTACATTAATTAAGTAGCTGTAAGGAGGTCTCCAAAATGGGATCCAAAACGATTAACCTCTAACAAAAGAGTTCCTCAGACATGTGGGAGAGCTGATCACACTATAGCCCTTCAGTCTCTGTATTTTAATGTAAGAGACATTTATTTTAATGTACAAATAATTCAGTTTTTCCTCTATCTCAACCTTATATTATCACCTTTTAGCATGTTCCTTTAGATCTGTCGCTGACTTCTTAAGATTACAAATCCCACTTCCAATTGTCATAACTGATCAGACTTGATCTCTATGTCAGTTGTATAGTGTTGTTTTGTATTTAGTATAGCTGGCATCTTGTTAGTTGCTCAGGTTGGCCATATGAACAAGGCTACTGAATTATATACAGTAGAGCATTGGTTATCCGAACCTCTCGGGACGAGGGCCCATTCGGATAATCGATATTTCGGATAATAGATTGTAAACTGAAAACATTTTTCTTTACAAAAACAAAGGGTTTTGTTACAAAATCATTTCTAACATGCTGTTATATAATTACAGCAACCTGTATACTCTACTGTAATGTATTACTAAGGCTACAAATCATTTAATTAAAACTGAGTTTAATTAATAAAAACCCAAAGTTAATGTAAACAAAATTAGAGTTCAATGACAAACACTGCACTATAAAATTAATTAAAAAACAGAAATTCAGTGACAGAGACTTCTGTCGACACAGTTTGTTTATTAATTGTAAATGTGTTTATTGAAGTTTGTTGATGTAAATGTGTTTATCGATTCTTTGTTTATCGATTGTAAGGCTGTGTAGCTACAACGTTTATTTATAGCTACAGCGTTTATTACTGTACGGTACTGTAATAATTTACAGTAGGCCTATACAGTTTTTTTATGTTCAATAAATATCCAATATGCCAACACGTGACCAATATATTACTGTACAATACAGTATATAATTGTACTTTTTATTGAGTTTGGATAATAGATCATTCAGTTAGTGGATGTTCGGATAATCGATGCTCTACAGCAACTCCAATGGCTGGTTGAAAGGGGATCATACTTGAGCCTCATCCATATTATGAACACAGTAAACACTTCATTCACAGTATGTTGTGTATGTCATCTAGGCCTCTTTGATGGTACATATTTTATCAACAGTGGAGAGTTGATTATTTGAACCAGTTGGGACCAGAAGTAGTTCAGGTACTCAAAGGTTCAGATCAGTGGTGCAGTGAGAGGACATTTGAGATTTAACCCTGCCCCCGCCCCAAGGGATAAGAAAAAAGAATTTTCAAAAATTGTTTAAAACATAGACATATAAATGTGATGAAAACATAGTCATGTATGTTGACTTTAATAATTAAGCTAGTTAGCGACATGAGTACGAACATTTGAACTGTGATTCACTGGCACCGTCTTGTGATTATGAACATAACCGTCTAGGTTCGTGTAAACATTGCTAGTTGTCTGGTTGACAGATAGTTAAATTTTTTTAAGGTCGTCCTCTTAGTGACTACGAAAGTGGTATCCTTCGGATTTTTGTTGAGTCCACAGTTTATTGTGTATCGGACTTTCTTTTATGATATTTATAATTTATGTAATAATTTTTCCACAGTAATTTAAAAGTTTCTATATTAAACAATTTTTTGTGTTTTCTTTGAATCTTATTCAGTTGTTTTACCTATTGTTGTGCATATTGGTTTCGATGTATGTTTATTAAAATCTTAAAACGTCCATAAAATTTTATGTCCATCATAAAATCCATTATTTTGTAGTTTATAAACATAATACCAAATGCAACATTCTGAATGTCGTTTACAGTTGCTTCATATAGCCTCTAACAATGAGCAAATTTATATGCCAACTTCAACAAAATGTACAGCCAACCACGTATTTGTGTGCCCCATAGCGTGTGACAGTGAAGTGTTTGTTTTTTAGAGTTGCTGCAATGTTCAATCTATTAATCTGTGTTCTGTGATTCATTTCTATGATAACACGAATAGACCAATTTAATTCCCATTCCCACAAAGTTTACAGACATATACTAGGGCTATGTTTTTCAAACTTTCTATAATGTATTTAACCAGATCAGCATCGGCAGATGTTAGAAACAATTTGTGTCAGTTTTCGAGTATAGTTTAATTTATTTATATTGTAATCTAAGATGTCATCATTATTGATTGTTTCATGACTTTGTTAATTGCTAGATATCTATTAATGTAATCATTATGTTTTCATACTTACCTTCACAACTAAATAAATAGCAAATAACAAGTTCCTTTTTTTAATTTTTCTCAAAATCTCACTAAACTCTAAACCTACTCAGACCCCCCCCCCCCAAAAGATGGAATCCTGGTGGCTGTGCCCATTTCAGACATTAGAATATTGTTACGACGGTCTACTGATCGTCGTAGGGTACAGTGGAAACCAAAATACAAGATGCCAATTACGTCACTAATCACCAGCTTTAATTATCACAATTAAAGAGTTTGTAATTGACAAGACAGTCTCTTACAACAAATCAAATAAACATTGTTCACACGCAATAAATGTCAACTAATATAAAACACAATTGTATTACAATTGTCCCGCCCGATTATAAAACACAACACTTCACTAATAACCATGTAAACGCACATAATAATCGCCCAACAATAACTCAGCTATAATACTACGAACCGCATTCCAATAAATCGCAACTCAAACTGACTGAACATCGCTGAGTACTTGTATTTATACCCTGCTGACAATCCAGAACATTCCACATACTACGCATTAGCTCTACACTACAACGTAATTGATTGTGGCCTTGACACAGTCCGTGCAACTGGCAACGTCTTGAAAAGTCTCCCAAATGCATGTTGAAATCATGTATGCACACAACATTATAGCTGGATTCTTCTGGAACATTCGAGAGACACGTAGATTGTTCTGTAATATTGTAACAATATACAAAAAAAATTTGTAATCCAATATACGACAATATGAAGTAGACTATAAATAACAGTTTAAAATAATATTCAAATGTTGTGAATATTGTATTTATAGTTTCTGTAATATTTGAATTTCAAATAAGTAGTTTATTACAGCCCACGTTACACCATTGTTACACATTTGCACATTAAATATTAAGCTAGGATAAGAGATAAAAAATTATAAAAAACATTGAGTGCAAAATTCAACATTTCTTAGAAAAAACATGTTTGTATTTCACTAGTTCGACATGAAGACATGATAGATAGATGAGTAACTGAGGCATAACAAAACCAAATCGTTAATTTTTTGTTGGATAATTTTCAAATGCATTTTCCTTACAGCTGGACCTTTCAACCCTTCAAACAGATAACATCAGTTTTTAAGTTTTTTGTTAAAAAATGTTAATTTAAAAACAAGAATTGTAGAGTGATGATTCATTACAGCTTCCAGTACTACCAGTGTGTCTCATCTTACCATTGCCGATTCATATTATGATTTAAAACAAAAAAAAATCAAGTATATGGTGTTTTTTTTTTCATTTTTGGCGATATGAGTTTATAAAATATTAAATATGTGACTTAAATTGTTTAGTTAATGGCAAAAGAGTTTGTTTCTTGTTATGCATATGGTGGCACACAACAATAATTTTATTGTATATAAAAATTTTTCTTTTTATACAAGTTAGGATATTGATGATTCAGTTGTCATTTGGATACCTAGTGCTGTGTGTGTGTGTGTGTGTGTGTGTGTGTGTTTGTGTGCGTGTGCGTGCGTGCGCACGCCAGTGTGTGTTCACTTATTTATTGTAGTAGGCCTATGTAGAATGACTATCAAGGTGTATATACTTACTTGAACACGTTTTTCAGCATCGTGTAGCAGGGGTGCAGAATATGTCTGAATGTGCAAACATGGTTTGGGGGAAATTTGGGCTGCCCGGGGAAGTTTTTATCAGTGACGAAAAATAGAAATCACCACGAAAATACTAACTGATGTTGTATTCACACTATTTTTACATATATTAACTAGAATAATTAATCTTTAAAATAAGTTTTGAAAAGAAACTGTGTAATTATAGATTAATAAGACTTATAAATTTAAATTTGTCCCTGTTCTCGGGCGTCAATTGTGTAATATCATTCACAGTACACATTAATAAAATTAATAATTAATAAAATTAACCATTTTTATATACTTCTTACCTTCTATCAGGTTCCAAGGTTCTTCACACGAACGGTGAAATACAAGCGAGACTTAGGGTTTTGTGTCGTAATAATTACTCTCATTTTTGGTTAACTATTTCAACTTCATTTTATTATTCTTTTATCATTCTTTTTTATGAATCAATTAAAACATGCTTTATCATTTTACATTCTCTAATCTTTCAAATGAACAAAATTAAATGTTGAGGTAGCGACCCCCATCTGACCAAAACTACAAACACATTGAAATACAAAACCACACGTATCCTTAATTTATATACTTAAATACTTAAATTATTTATTTATCTAATAAAAGAACAACCCAGCTTGCTCACTCTCACACTCATACAGTTTAAATCCCCATTTATTTTATTTAGAGCGCTTTGAATGAAATTATTTATATATTGAAATTGGTCATTGGTTACTTAACCATCGGCGTTCCTCATCACCACGTGCCGCACTACGTATATGTCCGAATGTTTTGTCCGTTCACCACATTTTTAATTTTTCTTTCTTCACTCCACTTACTTCATTCTGAGATATCGTTTCACTTATTGATGGCTGTTTGTCACTTTTTACAGTTAAAAAGTTTCTTGGGGCTCACGAGTCGTAGCGTACGTCTGGCCAGACGTACGCTGTTTTGTCGACTGAGTAGAGAGAGAACAAAGACTCCCCACTATTGTTTGTTGCTAAACAGGAAAGCACTGCCTTCATGCTACGAGTTTTTCGTCGTCTTATAATAAGTCTGGATTGTCTATGGGCCACATGGGCTAGTGTGGTTAAATGGAGAAGATACAAGAGGCTTTGGTGGGCGGATCCTCTGCTCGATTTCCTTCGTCTTCAGAGCACGTGGAAATAAAATCTTTATGCCTCGCCATTTTTCGTGGCGTCGGTTTTGTCGATTATGCGTAGAAGCCACGCTCCGTCGAGTGTATGTGCGTAACATACGTGACAAACATTCAGTTTATAAACAAGTATCGCATTCTCCAACTACACTCCGCTCAAAAAGTTATGTCACGGTTCATTGTTTGAATACAACCTTTTTACGTGGGACTTGGAATGATGATATAGAACAAATCTAAACAAATTTAATAACAAAAAAAATAAAAACCCCCTTTTTTGACACATTACAATACCCCCCTCCCAATGAGAGGTTTTCTGCCGAAAAAGAAAAACTCTCATTGCTAAACCCTAAGAGGATCGGTGAGGATATGGCGCCAACAACCCCCCTTTAATTCTTAACACATCATGGGTAAACTACCCCCATAGCTAGGAGACTATGGCTGCACCCGAACGACATTACTGGACTTCTCTGTTCGAGATCCCAACACCATAAAATCAGACAGATACCCACCATAGTACCACCTAACCTCAACTCATTCCATCAAAAAAATCAAAGACTGGCCTTATACCATATCAGATCCTCAACCGATATGTTGCCCCTTACATGCATACTGGGTTGCCTTTAGCAAGTACTGGGTGCATACACATACTCAAAAATAAATCAAACAAATCAGATTAAATTATTTAAATTCTGTTAAAAAAATTAATCTAAGTCCAATATCAAAGATTCCTATTACCATTAATTTCCTCATCTCCTTCCATTTACTTTCAAAATCTCTAAAATGAATTTACAACCTTTCTTAATTAGCTACTATCAATCATAATAAATGAAATAAATTGAATACCTTATTAAATCATAAATTCCCTTATCATAATATTTGTTTAACACATATAATATGAACAATATAACTCAGTTAATCCAGTAACATATAATCAGCAATATAACCTGAACATCAAAACACAATCTGTACTTCAAGCAAAAATAAATTTTTTTTTTAAGAAAAAATTTTAATAAAATGTAATAATGTTTTACTAAACATGTCTTCTGACAATAGGAAGAAAATTATACTCTAAAATATAAATTAAACTTACATGGATTGTTACAAGAACATATGAATTGGTTACATTGACCATCGTACAGCACATACCAGTCATCAGCTGATGTCTTTGGGTCAGGTGAATGACCTTACCCTATATACACTACACAAATCTATACTATGAAAAATACACAACATCTGTTGATGATTCTTACACCCTAACAAACATACTACAACATAATAAAACATAGTACACTCATAATAAACATTGTTGTTATTTCCTTAAAATAAACAATTCACCTTTAAGTTTGACCAAAATTACACACCTTACAGCTTTATTTTATTTTCAAATTCTATTAAATCTTTTACTTGTTTCATTTATTATTACATTTTAACTATGATTTTTCTCTTTAATGTTTTCATCATTTATTGGTTTGGGTGATTCTCAGTTACTCCCAATAATCTAATTCATTGAAAAGGCATTAAAATATAATCTTACCCCCTTTCTGACTCTAACACTCACTAACAGGTTTACATAGGATGACAACACTCTCAAAACATTTATCTCCACTAACTTACTACTCTAACTCACCTCGAATTATTCTACCCTTATAACAAAATACCCTCTACCCTCTTTGTACTTAGGATGTGTGTTCCCTCCCTATGCTCATTCCCTTATTGGTTCCTGGGCTTCCCCAGGTAACCCCGCAAACGCACATATGGTTCACCTCCCGCCACAACGCTTTTCGTTGCGGACTCCTTATCACACCACCCCCTTTACAAAATTCCTCTATCATCTAATTACTCTCCAATTACATCACTCTCATTACTTTACATATATGCTCTATCACTACTATGTCCCTACTAATACTCAGTTTCGGTACTACTTTTATTCCCAAGAATCTTATTCTGTTTAACACCCCCTTAAAATTAACTCTGACTAATTCAAATGTCTTTTTTAAATATTTATCACCCAAATTCTCACCTGTATTACCCGTTGAAAATTCGTAACTATCTCAAATTAATTTCATCATTAATTCAAAAACTCTTAAACACATTGAAAATTTATTATTCACACATTTAATTATATTGCTAAAAAAAATCTGCCCATCAATTATAAGTGACATACTACATATATAACACCAGCCATCAGCTGCTATCTCATGGTCAGCTGAATGACCTTATACTAGACATACTGCATACAGTTAACACAAATACACAAATTATATAGTTATCATCATAAATGTTCTTCTAGATTAACATCGTTATAACTGGCCCTAACACTTAAAATTGTTTGTTCTCATAAGTGAACTACATCACTAATCATCCAATCATAGTTATAGCAACTGTTACTGAACAGGAACTGGGTCACCAACCACCAACTCTCTCTTTAGAGTAAGTGAAATTGAATGTCCCTCTGTTTACAGATGTCGTCACCCTCTCACTGATTGCTCAGTTACCATTACTACTACATCGTTTTCTTAATTCCCCACTTTACCCAGTTACAATTAGGTAACCACCCGCCGGATAAACCGGATCGAGCGTTTGCCTTATGCACAGATGCATTATCTGTGCCCCTGGCTTGTAACAGCCAGCTCCTTTTCCACACACACTATTGTTTCCTGCTGGTGGACTGTAGCGCCCATTTGCATCCCCAAGAACTGAAGTTTATATAGGGTATAGACGCTGCCTATACCGTTCTTGGTTCGTTATACAAAATTCGGCATTACTGATGTCCGAGGACACCAGTAATCCTACTAAATACGATTCACACACCCTTAAAACGGCACTATCACCACCTTCAATGATAGCCGCTGTTCCATAGTTATGTAGATTCCCCTGAGTTCCCCCCCCCCGGGTTAATTTCTATGTTCACCAATTTAGAATATATTTACATTATAAATCCACTGTCAGGGTCCGGTGAAGCCGTGACTGCCTGAAATGTAGGGGAAACTACCAGAAGACGTATAAGGTTCACACTGACACCGTTACTACAATTCTCGGATGGTAAACTCTTATACGTTTGGTTATATTATTATTTACTTTAACATCTGTGAGCTTCATCTATACTTTACCATTCAAACATTAAATATTTTGCTTTATTTAAATTGCATCATAAACTTCATACTTACAGTACATCACTCATATACTCGCATACAACATGATTATTGTCATAGACACAAAATATAACCACCAAATAATGTATATAACTCCATGTATCTTCTGAAACATTTTAACAACCATGTTACTCCACAAACTAAACACATTTTTACATTTATTCATTTATTATTTATTATCAAGTTCCAATCTCCTAAAATCATTTAAATTCATTAGCAAGATTCAATTATACAACATTAATTAATTAATTAATCTCAAAGTCTTTAATTCAATCAATTGTTCAAAACACAAATTATTTTAGTTACCTTATTCCAAAACAATTACAATTAATTTATTATTACCTTCATAATTATTGTCGTTATTTAGTCTGCCAAAATATTCTTATTATTATTACATCAATTTCTACTACATACACACATTGTTTACATAAAGCACACTTTACAACGTATCACAATTAATTTGACTATCAATTTATTTACAATTCTTTGACATTATTTTTCTGTTTACCACACCTCATTTCATAATCTAGCCAGGTCATAACCATAAACTAAAATATTTAAAATGTCCATTCACTTATTTTTTATTTAACCCCCATCATCATATAATGATCTTATAACTACACCATTCATTCACAATTGAATACATATGGCTATTATCATTATAACAATCATCATTATTACTTTGTTCCATTGTATCAATACTATTGATAATACAAATATTATTGCATACCATTATTTCAAAATTCCTGTCGACATCGGGTAGGGTAATTTCTCCTTTAGTATTTTCTGTTAAAGTAAGGTAAGTTAATAATTTGTCAACATTATCATCTACTTCTGCTACTACCTCAGTTTCAATACAAGGTGAGTACTCAATATAATTACCAGCTCTCTCTACATCTAACCTTTCTACAAATTCTTCATAATTTCTATTCACCGTAAATAATTTTATCTCTATCAACACACAACTCTCTCTCTCTAAATATCTCACCATAACACCATATCACACTTTCTCTACCATCCCATACAGAGGGCACTAACTCATAAAAACTCAGGGAACAACTCAAAGACCTCATGTCTTCCACTAATAAGGGACTCTTGCCCTTCAACAACAACATCAGTAAACACCTTGGTTCACAATAAACCTGGGGAAAATTTACCCTCTGCAACCCCCCTACCTTTATATTCTCTCTCCACTTTCTCTCTGACTCATCAACACATACTAACATTCCATTATTACACTCTACTCCCATTAAAACTTCATCAGTACTTTCAATATTCACAACCTTACTCTCTAACACCACGTTTTTAATTATATCATTGTTATTACTTTTTATTTTGCTATTACTTGTTAACTCATTATTAGAATCACTACCGTAATTACCACTTACCTTGTTATTAATTATCTGAGTTGCTTTACTTTTAATCTGTTCCTCTACTGACTCTATCACTTGTTCTTTAAATGTATTAAAGCATTCGTCAATCTCATTTAGACCTTTATTCATATTAACCTCAAACTTAACATTTTGTGTATTTCGTCAAAATGACTATTTATAACATCAAATTTGCTGTTCTGTACATCGAAACTACTCTTGACTTCGCTAACATCACTGCTCAATTTATCAAATTTATTATTTAGGCTACACAGCATGCTACACAAATATTTCATCATTTTATTTTCAGGTTGATTACTCTCCTTAATTAATTTTGGGGTTATTTGAATCCCCGAATCATCTGAGACATTTATTTTACTTGTAACATTAAATTCACTTGTCTTATTGTCTTGACCCACATTTGGAGTCGAATAGGCTTCAAGGCCGCTCATGACAGCTGATTCACTCATTTCGATTTCACTCTCGTTAGTAGCCATTATTTATATTCTTTATGAGATTTGTTAATCTTAAAAACAATTTTAATCTTACATGTACTTAATATTCTTTAATATTATAAGTATTACATAACCTGTACGTAATTTATATGCACTCCTACCCAACCTCCAAACCACGCTTGTATTTACCTGTAGGTGCAATTTATGTATAAAATTTACTTTATAAAACTTGTCCCTGTTCAGGTGCCAATTGTGTAATTATAGATTAATAAGACTTACAATATTTAAATTTGTCCCTGTTCGGGCACCAATTGTGTAATTATAGATTAATAAGACTTACAATATTTAAATTTGTCCCTGTTCTCGGGCGTCAATTGTGTAATATCATTCACAGTACACATTAATAAAATTAACCATTTTTATATACTTCTTACCTTCTATCGGGATCCAAGGTTCTTCACACGAACGGTGAAATACAAGCGAGACTTAGGGTTTTGTGTCGTAATAATTACTCTCATTTTCGGTTAACTATTTAAACTTCATTTTATCATTCTTTTATCATTCTTTTTTATGAATCAATTAAAACATGCTTTATTATTTTACATTCTATAATCTTTCAAATGAACAAAATTAAATGTTGAGGTAGCGACCCCCATCTGACCAAAACTACAAACACATTGAAATACAAAACTACAAGTATCCTTAATTTATATACTTAAATACTTAAATTATTTATTTACCTAATAAAAGAACAACCCAGCTTGCTCACTCTCACACTCATACAGTTTAAATCCCCATTTATTTTATTTAGAGCGCTCTGAATGAAATTATTTATATATTGAAATTGGTCATTGGTTACTTAACCATCGGCGTTCCTCATCACCACGTGCCGCACTACGTATATGTCCGAATGTTTTGTCCGTTCACCACATTTTTAATTCTTGTTTCTTCACTCCACTTACTTCATTCTGAGATATCGTTTCACTTATTGATGGCTGTTTGTCACTTTTTACAGTTAAAAAGTTTCTTGGGGCTCACGAGTCTTAGCGGACGTCTGGCCAGACGTACGCTGTTTTGTCGACTGGGTAGTGTGAGAACAAAGATTCCCCACTATCTTTTGTTGCTAAACAGGAAAGCACTGCCTTCATGCTACGAGTTTTTCGTCGTCTTATAATAAGTCTGGATTGTCTATGGGCCACATGGGCTAGTGTGGTTAAACAGAGAAGATACAAGAGGCTTTGTTGGGCGGAGCCTCTGCTCGATTTCCTTCATCTTCAGAGCATGTGGAAATAAAATCTTTATGCCTCGCCATTTTTCGTGGCGTCGGTTTTGTCGATTATGCGTAGAAGCCGCGCTCCGTCAAGTGTATGCGTGTAACATACGTGACAAACATTCAGTTTATAAACAAGTATCGCGTTCTCCAACTACACTCCGCTCAAAAAGTTACGTCACGGTTCATTGTTTGAATACAACCTTTTTATGTGGGACTTGGAATGATGATATAGAACAAATCTAAACAAATTTAATAACAAAAAAAATAAAAACCTCCTTTTTTGACACAATTACAAAACATTCATCCTAATGAGATCAAAGGTAGCAACACCATTCCTCGCGAGCAATGGCTCATAGAATCAAGTTGCGACAGGCAAGGGACGGAGCAACAAGGCGCAATATTTATGTATGTTGTCAAAATAAAACAGGATAAATTTGTATTTTAATAATTACCGTATTCAGTAAGTAATATTTTTAGCATGTCTCGTAGTTTAAGCCTAACACATTTATTTTATTTCAGTGCCCTCTTCAGTGATGATCTTCCCTTGCAGCCATCAGGTTACAGCCAATATTAGCCTATTGTGTTTGTTGAGTTGTGATTATTAATGTATTTCTTGTTCATAAGATAATTTTTTGTGTAAATTAAGTGTCTGCAACCTGTATTTTTATTACTTCTCTTTTTATCATTCATCACGTACAATAAATTGGTTGGTAAAACATGGTAAACCCTCGCGTTAGTTTTGGGGAAATTTCCTACCGAGAGAATTGTGTTCAGGGGAAATTTCAGGGGTCTGAACATTTTCTGCACCCCTGTCGTGTAGAATACTAATGATCTTGCACAATATGTACATTTACTTCTGAGCTTCTTCTGAACGATAGGAAGCCAATGCAAGTTGATTCCTTTAAATATCTTGGGAGCTGCATTACATCGTATGGGAGGTGCTTCCATTGGTGATGTAAAAGTAGAATTATACAATCAAGAGAAACATTTTTTAAAGAAACGTATCCCCGGAAACCAGCAAGAAATTTATATAAAATTTTGTTTGGACCATATGCACATGTCGCTTGGAAATGTGGACTCTGGGGTAGTCTGGAGTGGAGCCACCGAAGCTTTTGAGGTATGGTGCTGGAGGAGGGCCATAAGGATATTGTGGATGGAAAGAATGCGTAATGATGAGGTTTTGAAGAGAGTGGCTTATAGAAGGTTGCTGATTGAGACCATTGTTGAAAGGAGAAGCAGTATGGTTGGACACGTTCTATGCCATTCAAACTGGTTCACCACACTGATCGAGAGGACGTACTGGGAGGGGAAAACCCAGACAGGAGTATGTGGAAGGTGATTAAAAAACTTACCATGGAATGGAAGAAATGCAAGCCAACCAATGTCTGGATTGATGAAGAGAAGATGAAGAGACATTTACTTATTTTTGATTTATTGATACATCAAGAAAAGACATTGTCAGGTGTGTGTTCCCTTGCTAAATTTGCATATTTTGATGAACCAGTTTCTCTTCAGTATCATCGGAATCACTTTTACAGTTAAATTTTTTTGAATTTGTTTACACAGTTGCATATTATCAAAGAAATAATATAAATATAATATAATATAGCCCTGCTTGTTTTTTAGAACTTTTTGAATAAAATAAAAAAATTATATAAATGGAATAATGTGTGTGAGTGTGCGTGCGTGCGTGTGTGCATCATACAATATATAATAATATATTGTATGTTACATTTAACATAGAATATTTATATATAATACAATAATATGTAATACCTTCAAATAAATAGACTGCAAGTATATTTATTTTCACCTAAACTACAAGTAGGTTTATTTTCACCTAAATAAAACACGTAACATGGCTACTAAAATTTATGCTGTGTGTGTGCGTGCGCACGCACGTGCATGTGTGGTGAATGTACATGGAGAGAGAGAGAGAGAGAGAGAGAGAGAGAGAGAGAGAGAGAGAGAGAGACCAAAACCATATTATCATACCACCATGGTGCAGGTTTATATTAAATTCAAATTAAAACTCCCACTTGCCTTTGCGATTGACATCAGCTGGATGGGCTTGAAAGAACTTCTCTAGAATTGTAAGGCTGTCATGATGACGATTAATATTTTAAAATTTTCACTCATACAAAATACACAAATATGAATTCCAGTTGCATGTTGTGTGTCCTCATTCAAGTGGAATTCTTTTTTTTTCTTCCATGTTCCATAAGGAAATGGAAGTATGGTCATGGCGAAAAAAATCGTGTTTTAGATAACGGCTGATTCTGATTGTACTACCCTCAAAACATAAGGAAAAGTCATTTTTGAAAAGTGTGTGTGTGTGTGTGTGTGTGTGTGTGTGTGTGTGTCTGCCGTCTTTGTGTAGAATTTTTTCTATGGCAAACGATAACAGCCGCAAATTCAAACAGAATCAAATAATTTGCCGCATACGTCCTTGAATTGTAGAGGACTCAAGGCCTATTGTTTTTGGTGACGATCAGTTAAGGGAAAGGGGTAGTTTACCTGCAACGTTTTATGTTTTAGCAAGAGTAATTTTTTTATGATGAATGGTAACTGCCATAAATTCAAACAGAATCAAATAATTTTTTACATATGTGCCTGAGTTGTAGAAGACTCAAGGGCTATTGATTTTGGTGAAGATCGGTTACGGGGAAAGGGTAGTTTACCTGCAACGTTTTATGTTTTAACAAGAGTAAAGTACTTAATTTTGATAGATAAAGTATCCTGATAAGACATCATAATAATCCACTGTAGAAACTTAGATGAAATATCTATAAATGAAGAGGCTAGTTGAACGGGGTGGTTGTAATTTTCCATAAATGAAAATTATAGTTGAAGGGGTGGGAACATTTTTTGTGTACTACGTTATCGACAACAAAGAAGCAGATTGTTGTTAAAATTCCTTCCTGGGCTGTTTGGCCGTAGTCCAATGTTTTCTGCAAAACCAGACGTTTCGGCAGTGCCATCGACTGCCATCATCAGTGAAAATCGAGGTGATAACGTGAGGTGGTATACATTAGTGACCACAGTACTGTAGCTAAGGCTGAAGCAATAAGTAGAACGAAGTAGTTTCTATGGAAATATTTCATTGCAAAAATGATTTTAAATATAAATCTTAGAACATGGAAGTCATGTATGGTTCTCCATACCAATATTTTTTTTTTTTATTCAGGTAGAAAACAACAGTGAATTTATAAATTCCACAGCACTGACAATTTGCATATGCAGCAGTTATAATTTAGTATGAGTAAACCATATTACAGTGTGTAATGGAATTTTAAATGAACATGAAAACTTTTTGTAGCAGTAACTGAATTAATTTGTTTTTGAAGTTATTTCAGTCTGTTGTTTGTTTTGGGGCAGTACATATAAACAGTATTGTGTATGTGTGTGTGTGTGATGCTCATCTCAAAGTTGATGTCAAATGCGTCGAAAAAACTACAATAAACTGCCATGGTAACTCACTAATTCTTACTTTTCTGAAAACCCAACAACATTTTCATTTTTGGTCAAACATTATTTAGAAGTGTGAATTAAAATATATAGTTATTATTTTAAAATTATGGGCTGATTGTTGTAAAATTTGTTAACGTTGACACTTTGGCTGTACATGTGTGGCAGCCACTTCACAGCTGGGACCAAATCGTGTAAGTCCCCAACACTGAAAACAACATGTTGTTAAACTAGGTGCAGGGGCGTATTTTGGGGGGGATGAACAGGACTGGACCCCCTTCCCCAGAAGTTCAAATAAAGTTGATGAATTTTGTTACTCTGTTAATTGTAAGAGTTTTATTATTTTTTCAGATGTATATGCTAACGTAGTAGTAACTCTTTTTACTTCCATATTCCTTAAGGAAATGTAAGTATGGTGATGGCAAAAAAAATCGTGTTCGAGATTATTGCAGATTCTGATTGTACTACACTCAAAACATGAAAAAAGTCGTTTTTCGAAAAGTGTGTGTGTGTGTGTCTGTCTGTAGATTTTTTTCTATGGCAAACGATAACAGCCGCAAATTCAAACAGAATCAAATAATTTTTTGCATACAGCGCTGATTTGTAGAGTACTCACGACCTATTGTTTTTGGTGAAGATCGGTTGACGGAAAGGGGTAGTTTACCTGCAACAGTTTTTTTTATCAAGGGTAATTTTTTTTTTTTGGCAAACGATAACAGCCGCAGATTCAAACAGAATCAAATAATGTTTCGCATACAGCCCTGAGTTATGGAGTTCTCAAGATCTATTGTTTTTGGTGAAGATCGGTTAAGGGAAAGGGGTAGTTTACCTGCAGCGTTTTTTTTATCAAGGGTATTTTCTATGGCCAACGATAACAGCCGCAAATTCAAACAGAATCAAATAATTTTTTGCATACAGCCCCGATTTGTAGAGTACTCAAGACCTATTATTTTTGGTGAAGATCTGTTAAGGGGAAGGGGTAGTTTACCTGCAACGTTTTTTATCAAGGGTAATTTTCTATGACGAACGATAACTGCTGCATATTCAAACAGAATCAAATAAGTTTTTGCATACGTCACTGAATTGTAGAGAACTCGAGGCCTTTTGATTTTGGTGAAGATTGGTTTAAGGGGAAGGGGTAGTTTACCTGCAACCTTTTACGTTTTAACTTGAAAATTCATTATACTTTTTCAAACAATGGTAATTGTTAAAAATAAAATAATTTTGTTGCCAGGCAATAAAATTATAATTTTTTCATTTTAATGTAAATCATGTATAAGAGAAAATATATCGTGCGTGGCAGGCAAGCATATCTCAGTTATGTACTGTTTACGTTTCCATTTTATTATTATGACTACCGCAATAAAAAGGCAGGGAAGGCACACACACACACACACACACAAAATTCGCGTTATTTCTGGCCTCACTCATGTTAATTATCTTACATTTGCACGCTTTTTAAATGGAAAGTGCCGAAACCCATACCAACATAACGCGTGTTAGCCGAAAAAGTGTCCAGCGTGGATAGCGATTTGCTTTCTGTGGATCGCTGGGCAGTGTAACTGCACGTGTTTACAGAGGAACGATTCATAGACAGACTTATCGTCTTTAGGGAATGAACCCTCTGCAAGATGCTGAGAGTCCATGAGTGACTTCTGAGCGCTCCTTTTCCGCGTGTTTGTTCTGTGAAACGTACACTGTAGATTCGCAGCTTTATTCTAAGCAACGCTCAATAGGAAATGTTGAAAATTTTTGTCCACGGTGTACCCTCATACACACTAAACCTGCTCTGATGTTTTAATTACGGACATCATAATATTAAAACTTTGGAAACTTGAGCACTACTTAATGGAGATCAATCATTAACTTATACAAGCCATTAATTTTAGCATATTTTTTATATATATGTGTACAACGTTATCGGCAACAAAGAAGTAGTTTTTGTTAAAATTCCTTCCCGGGATGTTTGGCCGTAGTCCAATGTTTTCTACAAAACCAGACGTTTCAGCAATGCCATCGACTTCCATCATCAGTGAAAATCGAGTGTGATAACGTGAGGTGGTATACGTTAGTGACCACAATACTGTGGTTAAGGCTGAAGCAGTAAGTAGAAAGAAGTAGTTTCTATGGTAATATTTCATTTCGAAAATGATTTTAAATATAAATCTTAGAATATGGAAGTCATGTATGGTTCTCCATACCGATATTTTAAATATGCAAGCAGGTTTATTACACAGCATTTGAGTACACATTTCAAATGTGAAATATAGGAAAATCAATTCAGTCAATAAGTATATTCTAAACAATGTTTCAGTAATGTGTATTTTTATTGTGCTGTTATTATTTATTGTAATGGGATTGATTTCAGGATATTTGTCACACGTTTTTCAACCACTTTAAAGATAGTTGTTGATTAGTCTTCACTTGTTTTTTTTTGTCTTTTGTATGAAGCCGACTCCACCGGACCCCCTCCCCAGACCAAATTCTAGATATGCCACTGACTGTGTGCAATATTTGTGTGTGTGTGTGTGTGTGTGTGTGTGTGTGTGTGTGTGTGTGTGTGTGTGTGTGTGTGTGTGTGTGTGTGTGTGTGTGTGTGTGTGGTAGAATTAAGTCATACTTCTGAAGGAAGAATAAAACAAGTAAAAAATCAATAAAATTATGTTTGTATTTAGTTTACAGATCATATTGTTATAATATCATGTGAGACACAAAAATAAACGCGTAATATGCTGAGAGTCGTAGTACAAAGGAAATGCTAGTAGGGACAATTAAGGGAATGTCCCTTAAATGGGACATACGTGTTGTAAATTAGTTAAATGGGATACTTTGGAGCAACAGAATCTCTTGGAAAACCAAAATAAAGGCAAATCCATCAAAGAAAACCATCATCTGTTCTTTTTATCTTGTTTTATATATTTCTGCATGTTGTGCTAGCAGATAAATATTCAATTCCTGTGTAGTGATGGCATTTTCTATCCTATCTCCTCTAGAACAGACTTTCACTGATGTCAGATATTTCATTTGTGATGATTCCAATCGTCTGGGATCTCTTTTTCTTTGAGCTACACACTCTCAAGCCACATAGCAGTGTGGGATATGTCATCACCTCATAAAAGTTTAGCTGTGCTTCTGTTAACATTACGTTCTTAAGAGTTCTTATAATTGTCCTAAGTATCGGTTGAAATTTATTATTTTTGTTGCTGATGTCCTTATCTTCTTAAGACATGTTGCAACCTAAATACTGAAAATAAGATACCTGTTCTCAGCGACAAGGAAATAAATAGTACCGCATTACCAAGTACGTACGTGACTTTTGGCATGCTGCAGTGTGTGAAGCTGTCCAGACATTTACAGATGATTCTGCAGCAGACTTATGTAATGCCCCTTGCAGACGTTACTCACCTACAATACCAGCATTGAGGCCTGGTACCTCACTGCATTGCAAGAAGGGGGGTATAAATACTGGAATTTTGAAGTGGCCCAGTCAGTTACACCTAGCTGTTTTATAAGTCCCCCCCCCTCCAGTGATTGTTGCAGTTTATTGAGAAGTGTTTTTGTGTTAACTAGCGCAAAACCATGATAAGGTGAATTTATTGTTGGACAAATTTAACTTGAATTATTGTATAAGAGTGCTTTGTTGATTTATAACTGGTGTCACCTATTCTGTTTCCACCGAACAACATGTCGATCAGTGTGACCATCATAATAATAGTATTATTGATAGTGATTTTTTCTTTTTTTAGTTTACGTCAAAGATATTTTCATATTATAAAGGAACTCAGGTGAAGAAATTTGTAGACAGCTAATTGGAACATTTCCTCATTGTGACTTAGTCTTTAACAAATAACATTGTGTTTAGGTATACGTTACAGTTGACATCTATGGTTCTGATTATTCTTAATTTTTCCTTTGTCTAATGAGATCATTTACAGTACATAAATAAAACAGAGATGGTGACTAACTACATCTGAGCACTACAGAAAGTATTACGATATATACGGTGCTGAATTGTGGATAATTAATGAAAGAGATGTCTCCAGAATACAAACTACAGAAATGAACTGTTGATCTTGATGCTGTCAGTAGCCAAGAACTGACAGAATAGCAAATACAGAAATTAGAAGTCATATGGGAATCGGTATTGATATACTTGAAACCATGAACTGTAAGACTGATGCGGGAGGCCACATAACAAAGGATGGGTTATGAGAGGTGGCCTGAACATAGTATTGGGAGGATTTCCCCACAGAGAAGAAAAAGAGGCAAACCAAGGAACAGTCAGAAGTAACCATCATGTAGAAGATAGAGGAGAAGAACGAACAGAATGAATGGACCAACCACAAAATAATGAAAGCAAGGCTGCGAGAGGCAGCAACAGTCAAAAATAAAATTCAAAAGAAATATTGATGTCTGAATAAATTCACTATTTTAAAACATGATAATTAAATTAAAATTATGAGTAGTATTTAATAATAATGATAATAGTAATATACAGTAAAACCTGACCTAACAGCCACCTTTATTCAGCGGTCACCTTTATGAATGGCCACTTTTCTGAGGAATGGATTTTATTTTCCGTAAGGTCAGTATAAACTTTCCCTACGTTAAATGGTCACCTCCTCCCTCGGCCAGTGGTCAGCCCGTATCGGGTTCCTTCACTTGCTTAAACGGTCAGCGATGTTCAGTCATCTTGAATAGAATACAGAAGACAAATAGTTTGACAGTAGAGATTTCTACGAATACTCAAGTAGTGTTTATACATAACCAATTAAAACAATGTAACCTTATGTAACTGTGTACTTTTAAATGTACAAATTGTTACTTGTAAACAATACACCGTTGAAGTTTCCATAATGTTAAAACAGTAGTACACATGAACGTTCTGAACTGTTGAAACCGTTATAAACATTGAATTCGCATAAACAATCTGGGTGTGCTTGAGAAGTGTTTTTGTATTTTGTATAATTTAACAGTAACATTACATGAAATTTCACAAGAACCTGTGATGATCTCGAGGGCAATTGGGAAACTCGACTTCAGGTAGATTATAAAGGTATATCAGAAAAATTTGTGTATTTACAATCAAAACTTTTGAAATGGTCGATTAAAATCTCTACTATTCCAGAATATATACTTTTACAATACAGTAATTTTTCTGCTTTTTGCAGAAACAGGTGATAATGACGTAGAGACTGAAGAAGAAGAAGAAGAAGAAGAAGAAATTAAAGAACCGCGGATCTGTTTAAAAGAAGTGTTATAATCTCTTGGGCGGATGAAAGATATCTGCGTTACTCTTGATAAAGAACGTTAATGGGGAGAGTGCTGTGGAACGGTATAGTAAACTTTACTGTTTGACCAACAATTATGGAATTTACAAGAAATCTGCTACCTCAAAACAGACCACTTTAAAAGACTATATATTTTTAAGCATATCATTACCAATATGTTGTAATGTAATTATTTCCACTAAAAACGTTCTGTAAATAGGAATTCAACTGCAAGTACATAATAAAATGATAGAGCTAATCATCCCTATTTAATACATTGTATTGTTACTATCCCCGCCAACCCCTTTATTTAACGGCCTCCTCTCTGAGCGGCCACATTTTACGGAGATCCAAGGGTGGCCGCTAATGACAGGTTTTACTGTAGTACTCTAAATATAATGTACTACGATATTTGCTTATATAGCAAAAATGCTATTGGATTAGTCAACGTACTAATAGAGTATAAAGTCACTTATCAGTAATCATAACGATAAGTATTATCAGTGCTATAATGATCACTTTCGTAGGTGTAACAACATGAAGGTTAACTATTAACCTTGTACTTCCTAAAAATGTTTATCCTCAAGTGTTATTTTCCATAATAAGTGTAGTCACGAGCGTATGCAGCCTTTCATTTGGGAGGGGCAGAACAAAAAGTGGAGGGGTAAATATTACGATCACCTATCCTAACAATGTTTCTGTAGATACGCGGAATGTATTATTATTATTATTGCTTATTAAAATACTATTTAGCCCTCTCTTAAAAAGACAATAAAGTGACACAGTAGTACATTTTTTCTTTAGACGAGTGGAAAATTTAGTAGGGGTGGCTGGAACCCCCACCCAGGGGCGGACTGGCATCCCTGGGGGCCCTCGGCTGGAAGTAGTCAAGGGGCCCCCTGCAGCTACACACACAAACGCGCATGTGTGTATACTTTTTTAAATTATTTATTTCCTATTTATAAATACATGGTATATACAGTATTTACGTAAGTGAACGTTTTAATAGAAAACATACAGGATAGTTTATTTGATTATTTAGACTTAACATAACCAGCTTTAAAACCATAATTACCTATGTCAATTATATATATATATATATATATTACATTTAATATTTATAATTATAAATATTAAATGTAGCCTTTTATATATATATATATATTATAACGAAACATTGTTATCAATGTTTATCGTTCTAACTGGAGTACGCATAATAAACGTTATCTGCTACAATTGTACATTTAGAAGGGTACAGATAAGATTTTATATAGCGAGCCAAAACGAGCATCTCTCTCATTTTCATAAAGTATTCGTTGAGTCGTACACACGGAACGATATGCTGCAGAAGACGCTTCAATGAGACCGGCAGACACCTGAGTTACTACAACTACGTACTACGGACATCAGACTATACCCGAGGCCAGAGACGCTGTGTCCATGACGATAAAGGAACGACGCCTAGCCTAGCTGTTCATACACCGCTAAGCGACGCTGACGGAGGTTTCGAGAGGAATAGCTGTACTCAACGCCGATGCCTGAGACCCGTGTACATCTGTGTAACATGAAATCATCAAAACAGGTGACCTGATATGGTTCAGGGTTCATAATAATGTTGTAAAACACAAAAAGTAAATGAAAAGCCGCTATAAGCGAAATTGAACAGTTTTAAATAATTGATAAACATTTAATTATATAGGCGGTATGACTAAAGCCTAAAGACACTTTTAAATGTTGTACTGTATATCATATAGAGACATTTATTCGAAAAGACAGAACATTTAGATAATGTGTGATTATTATAATAATATGTTAATAAGAGTGCAGAAAGACTCTAAGCACATGTTTTCATGAGATTGTGCACTGTATAAAGAATTATATTTGATAAATTAAATGTGATAAATTAAGGGAGAGTGCAGAGAAGCTCTAAGAGTGTTATCAAGATAGTAGATGTCACAAATTTTATTGTTTCATATTAATTATTGTTGATAGCCAAGCAGGCTGAAGAGTAGAATAATTAAAAGGGAGTTACCCTTAATAAAAATGTTTAGATTAATAATAACTACCCTAGAGATAACGATAACTATAACCCTTGTTATATTCATTTAAAAAGTTCGTATTTTATTTTCTCATGTATAAAGAACAGGGTTACGGATTTCATAGAATGAAATCAATTCAGTATTTCCATTTTATTAAATAATTATTTCAATATAACAAAAATGATTTTTATAAATGAATTATAATTACAGGCAGACAGTGTGAAACTGCCCATATATGTGTGTATATTTCCATGTTATATGTTTTGTGTATATACTGTGTATTGTATGTCTTATTTTCAGGAACTTATAAATGATGTACTAAGATATATGATTTTAATATGTGATTGTTAGACGTAAGCATTATAACAATATATCACTAGAGAAAATATGTGTAAAGTAATATTCAAGAAAGAATATAAATTAGTGGAACCCGCCGTAAATTGTGTTAAATATTTGAAATTCTTTTTATTATTATGATTTGTTTAAAGATAAGCACCTTGAGGGTGACAATTATAATCATTGGAATGATAGACTAAAAAGGTAGTTTTCATTTATTCACAATTTATACAACTCAGCTTCCTAAAATAATTCTTTTGGAAACACATCGTCCCAACTCGTTACCTGATACCTAATAAGCCCAAATCCCACACCTAATAGCCGGCAAAGCAGAAAAGTACCATATACTGCAGGTAAGTGTTGGCATGATATACCCTAACCAGGTCCATGTAAAACTCATAATCCATAATGAAAGAAATCATAAAAAGATGTGTTGCAATATATATATATATATATATATATATATATATATATTTTCAATCACTTTCTGCTACAGTCCATTTCTTGATGTATATAATAGGCTACATTTAATATTATCATATATTAAATATTATATTATATTTAATATGATATTATATATTATTATCATACTTTGAATATATATATATATATATATATATATATATATATTGTACAGTTACGGGTATTACTGGGTTAAGCCCCACTGTTGGGTTCGTCAATTTGTACAGTAACCGAATACGTGTGTCTCGTTATTTTCACGCAATGTAAACCTATTTGTTACTAGGAACGGGTATGCTCCCCTGTCTCTCCTCTCTTCGGTCGTTTTAATTTACTTCAATTATTTAAATATCCGAGATATTTGGAGTTGTGGAATACAGTAATTTATTTAACTAATATTAACTTATCTCTAAGAAAAATATCAGTGTTAGTGTGCTTGAAACTTAAATAATTAATGTGTTATTCTATAATTTCGTTCAACCCTATTATACCTCGAAGAGAATTATGTAAGTTTTTGTATTTTAACGCTCTTCTCTTTGGTGTCGGAGAATTCCGCAATAAGCGCTGCAGTACCGGGGCAACGAAACTTATAGGTTAATTCACTGTTTACGTTAACCAATTATTATATACTTAGTCAGTTACTTTTTTATTCCCAACTCATTAAATAATACCCCAAATGATAAGATTTTGCAACTATACAAAGGTTCTTTATTTATTCACTTCTTCAACATTAAATAAGATATGTTCCCATTGGTATACACAAAGGCTATAGATTGCGTGAATCGATTATTGTTCAGTCCAATACTTTATTTAGATTCGGTTATATAATGTGTTTTAGTTTGTAATTAACTTAATTCAGGGTGTGAAGGTTCTTGTAACTGTGGGGAAGATTAAAAATACATAGATAAGAATGCAAGATTTACAAATTTGAAATGTTGTGTAGTTAATATGATTTATACAATAATAATTTACCAGACTAGAACGAAGCGACTCGTGTAGGCTGTTGATTGATAACTTCACCTTTCAGGATGGATATGTCGTACGAGATTCTTTTCTTCAATTTAATAAAATGGAATTCTTGTCCTGTTCACCTCGGAAATACAGCTCCCTGGATTTATTAACGGCCAGACTGGGTGTTCCTTCTGCAATTTCTGGATCCAAATACGTTCTTCTCTCGTTTGAAATAATTAGTGATGTTCCGTGTATTTAAAAGGTTATGAGTTCCAGTGTAGTGTATATTATTGGTTGTGATACAGTTAACTCTTTGTATTGGGTTTAATATATCGTCAATTCCTTTCGGGTATAGGACAATTCAAGTCCTTCCTTGTAGAACCCAGTTATTTATTTTTTATTGAGATACTGTACTATGATCTCGTTTGGTTAAACTGTATTGGCATAAGTCAAGAATATTATCATTAGAATTTTGTGTATTATAAGAGTATCAAAATAATTTAGAATATTCCAATTACATTAGACATTTCTTGGGTTTTTTAATCTCATCACGTTCAGATCATAAAAGGCAATAATTGAAAATCAACAACTTCTTCATTCCTGTAGTCCTTAGCAACGCATTATTTTTCTTCCTTCTCCATGTTTTGTATATAGTGTTTATTTCATATATTTTTCGTCCATTCCGTATTAATTTTCTATCATATCGGAATATAACTTTACCTATAGTTTGTTTACTATTTTCTACATATATTCTGCTGGTTTTTTGATATTAGTCTGTTTCTTTTATATTTCTTACTTTTTCGATATCAAACGTTATCAATCGATATCATGGCATTGTGGCATTATCATAATTTGTATAAATTGAGGTTGTTTATTATATATCATTACTTATTAAATGTTTTTTCCTAGCTCTTTGAACCGTATTCATTAAGTATTATTAACTTCCGTACCTAACCTTTATGTTATGAGTGGTTATATAGTGTTATTGGCTGTTAGGCCTTTTATTGTATATTGACCTACCTTTGTTTATAAACTGTGAACAACTATAGCCCTTTTACATAAGTTCATACATATAATCAAATCTTAACTATTAACATTTACATAAATAATTATTCTTTCCATAACTAATAACAATTTTGCCTTGATCTATGGATCACATATAATAAAATTGTGATCTATTAACATTAACTCTGTTTCCCACATCCTTCTATAACAGTAATTGAATAATACATTTTGTTTCATTACTTTCCATTAACTCAACAAGTAATTAGTATAACATAACATAACCTTTAGCACAACATTCATCGTTACAAAATAATATCATTTAATTCATAATCCTTACTTACTATTGCTATAAGGTAAATTATTGTCTCATTTTTGTTTAATTTCATTGTCATCTACTTTGACATTTTCTGTACTATTTTCTTTCTTACAATTCTCATTAGTATTATATTGATTTACTTTTCACTGAACATGGATCACTAACTATTGTCTAATTTACAGGTTTGTTTATCATTGTTATTTCTACCTTGCATCCTTATTTATTTTTATCTATAATTATAAATGTATTTATTAGACCTTTGTTTTATCATGGGGTTAAATATTGATTTACTTATTATATATATTGTAACGGT
Source organism: Magicicada septendecula (assembly GCA_034769895.1). Taxonomy (NCBI): domain Eukaryota; kingdom Metazoa; phylum Arthropoda; class Insecta; order Hemiptera; family Cicadidae; genus Magicicada; species Magicicada septendecula. The sequence continues at coordinate 39,105,787 of CM068372.1, forward strand.
ACATAACCCGGTCCCAATAAATTAAATCATGTAATAACATAAAGGTCAGAAATGGGTACTATAACGAGCTCAAAATTCAATTATATCACTAAACATTATAAACAAGTCAAGTGATATACAGTGACAAGTGAGTTATAGTGTACCCATTGAGGTAAAAGTGAAAGTGAAGGTAACTTCTTACAGAATTGTGCTGTAGGTAGGAGAATTATAAACTATGATAGTAGACTATAATGCTACTAACTGATTATATATTTTGTTAATTTATTGTAATGTTTATATTGTGTAGACAACCATGTTTACTACCTAAGTTAATTTTATATTTTTTCAAATATTTGTGTTATAGTATAAGATAACCCAGGGTTCGTTTAAAAAAAAATATATATATAATAGATTTAAATATCAAATGATAATAAAAAATTAAAATAATATTGTATGAGGGAAATGGCAGAAGGAAGTAGTGCAGTGTAGGAATACTATGAGAAACTAATAAATAATATATAAATTCATTTAAAGATAATAAAAAAATATTAAATACTTATATACCAGGTCATAAGAAAATGAACAGAAACCTATTATGTAAACCAGATTGAGAAAGAAACCGGAATTAAAAAGAATTATTTTTCGGTAAATAAAATATAAATTTATAATAATTACAAACTGCCTGTATAATAAAAATATTGTGGGTTACTAAGAGTGACGAAAATAACAAGTATTGTTAATAAAAAAATTTGGAAATTAAACCTGGCGAGTTGACAAAATGATGCTACCACAATTCTATTAAAATATCCTTTTTGAAACTTTGGAGAAGTGCAAAATTAGTACAAAATTAAAAAGCCATATGAACATTATATAATCCTACCTTATTTATCAAAATTAAATGGTTATACTCCATAATAAACAATGAAAGAAAACCATTCTGATGATTCGGCCGAGTTTCGCCATGTTTCAAATTGACGATATAATATTGGCTAGACGTTAATGAAATTACAACCCAAGACGGACCTCACTAGAGAAAAGGCTTCATTCCAGTAAGAACTATAAGAAGAGAGGTAATATAAACATTTCGTTTAATAGTTAACGAAGAAAACTCATTCCTAATGGTTTTATAGAACAAAAAACTAGTCAAAATTAATCATATGTTCTAACAAAACAAACGCACGCTGCTCTCTTACGGACATTCCGGGAACTACGTATTATACGAAAATAAACAAAATTTTTAATATTTTTCGGTATTTGTAAAGCGTAGTATAGTTATCCATTTCTGACCATCTCATAACAAAAAGAACTTACCCTTAACCCTGGGGAAATAAAAAGAATTATATATTGATTGATGTTTTAAAAGATAGTATAAAATTTGGTAAACAAAACCATATGTTTTTTTTTCTTTTGACAAATCCATGTTTACTTGAGGAAGTCGATCTTATGTTTTAATTAAGTAAAGATCGATTGTGATATTTGTATTTTTTGCGGCAGAAAGAAAAAAAACATAATATAAATAATAAATATTATTGGAAAATAATATTGAATAATAAAAATGTGTTATATTTTTTGTAGTGGGTAGTTGTAATAGATTTCAGCACAAAATAGAAGAGATCGATCCATCAGGTCATATTTTGCCATAGAGTAGTCCGGCGTGGAGACTCGTCTCACAATCAGCTGATTTAAATCACGGCGAACAATTTGAAAAAATTTCAGAAATCATAAACCGAGTGTAAATACTCGGTGTGTATACTTACTCTCTCTTCATCATAAGGCTGAACAACTTCCCTACTTGACCCCAAATCACACACTCTCGATTTCGGCTTAGATTGAGTAACATTACCAAACACTTTATTTTTAAACTTCGGTCATTATAATTCATAAGTGGCGACTGCGGAGAGGCGGAAACCTCTGATAAAAAAACTGCACGTTACAGAATTGGCGAACTTAACAGTGGGGCTTGAATCAGACGGACGTTTCGCTAATACCTCTAAAAAAACCGCACGTTACAGATTTGGCGCTTACAACAGTGGGGCTGAATTAACTATATACCTGTAACTGGAGTACATCCACCTCTACGAAAACCGCACGTTACAGATTTGACGCTAACAACATGGGGCAAATAATACAAAGTACTATTTAAGCAAAGAACTATTTAAGGATCAGGGAGACCCACCTCCGCTGAAAAACCGCTACGTTACAATATATATATATATACATACACACATATATATATAGTGTAACGCAACAGAAATGCAGTCATCCATGTTACATAAATAGAATATTAACAAAATAATAAGTAAATCAATATTTAACTCCCATGATAATACAAAGGTCTAATAAATACATTTATAATTGTATATAAAAATGAATAGGGATGCAAGGTAGAAATAACAATAATAAACAAACCTGTAAATTAGACAATAGTAAGAAATCCATGTTCAGTGAAAAGTAAATAAATATTATACTGATGAGAATTGTAAGAAAGAAACTAGTACAGAAAATGTCAAAGTAAATGACAATGAAATTAAACAAAAACGAGACAATAATTTACCTTATAGCAATAGTAAGTAAGGATTATGAATTAAATGATATTATTTTGTGACAATGAATGTTATGTTAAAGTTTATCTTATGTTATGCAAATTACTTGTTGAATTAATGGAAAGTAATGAAGGAAAATGTATTATTCAATTACTGTTATAGAAGGATGTGGGAAACAGTTAGTTAGTGTTAATGGATCTCAATTTTCTTATATGTGATCCATAGATCAAGATAAAATTGTTATTATTTATGGAAAGAATAATTATTTATGTAAATGTTAATAGTTAAGATTTGATTATATGTATGAACTTATGTAAAAGGGCTATAGTTGTTCACCAGTTATAAACAAAGGTAGGTCCATATACAATAAAAGGCCTAACAGCCAATAACACTATATAACCACTCATAACATAAAGGTTAGGTACGGAAGTTAATAATAATTAATGAATACGGTTCAAAGAGCTAGGAAAAACATTTGATAAGTAATGATATATAATAAACCACCTCAGTTTAAACAAATTATGATAATGCCACAATGCCATGATATCGATTGATAACGTTTGATATCGAAAAAGTAATAAATATAAAAGAAACAGACTAAGATAAAAAAACCAACAGAATATATGTAGAAAATAGTAAACAAACTATAGGTAAAGTTATATTCCGATATGATAGAAGATTAATAAGGAATGGACGAAAAATATATGAAATAATAACTATATACAAAACATTGAGAAGGAAGAAAAATAATGTGTTGCTAAGGACAACAGTAATGTATGAAGTTGTTGATTTCAATTATTGCCTTTTATGATCTGAACGTGATGAGATTAAAAAACCCAAGAAATGTTTAATGTAATTAGAATATTCTAAATTATTTTGATACAATTATAATCCACAAAATTCTAATGATAATCTTCTTGACTTATGCCAGCAAAGTTTAACCAAATGAGATCATAGTACAGTATCACCATAAAAAATAAATAACTGGGTTCTACAAGGAAGGACTTGGATTGTCCTATACCAGAAAAGAATTAACGATATATTAAAACCAATATAAAGAGTTAACTGTGTCACAACAAATAATATACACCACACTGGAACTCATAACCTTTTAAATACACGGAACATCACTGATTACTTCAAACGATAGAAGAACGTATTTGGATCCAGAATTTGCAGAAGGACCACCAGCCTGGCTGTAAATAAACCCAGGGAGCTGGATTTCCGAGGTGAACAGGACAAGAATTCCACTTTATTAAACCGAAGAAAGGAATCTCGAACGACATATCCATTCTGAGCGGAGAGGTTATCAACCAACTGCCTACTCGAGTTGCTTCGTTCTAGTCTGGTAAAATATAATTGTATAAATCATATTAACAACACAACACTTCAAATTTGTAAATCTTGCATTCGTATCTATGTATTTTTAATCTTCCCCACAGTTACAAGAACCTTCACACCCTGAATTAAGTTAATTATAAACAAAAACAAATTATATAACCGAATATAAAATATTGGACCGAACAATAATCGATTCACGCAATCTATAGCCTTTGTGTATGCCAATTGGAACCTATCTTATTTAATGTTGAAGGAGTGAATAAATAAAGAAACCTTGTATAGTTGCAAAATCTTATTATTTGGGGTATTATTTAATGAGTTGGGAATAAAAAGTAAGTGACTAAGTATATAATAATTGGTTAACGTAAACAGTGAATTAACCTATAAGTTTCGTTGCCCTGGAACTGCAGCGCTTATTGCGGAATTCTCCGACACCAAAGAGAAGAGCATAAAAATACAAAATTTACATAATTCTCTCCGAGGTATACTAGGGTTGAACGAAATTATAGAATAAAACATTAATTATTTAAGTTACAAGCACACTAACACTGGTATTTTTCTTAGAGAGATAAGCTAATATTAGTTAATGAAGTTACTATATTCCCCAATTCCAAATATCTCAGAAATTGAATTAAATTAACACGACCGAAGATAGGAGAGACAGAGAAGCATACCCATTCCTAGTAACAAATAGGTTTACATTGCATGACACGAACGAGACGCAAGACGTCGTTTAATAACAAATTGGCGCTCAACTTGTGTAGGGCTTAAGTTAAGTAACTATAATTGTAGTAATATTACTTAACCAGAGCAGGCAACTGTGGGAGAATAGAAATGTATGATACCAGAGGTAGATCAAAGAGGAGGGCAGAAGATACGGAGAAGGAAGGAGGTGAACAAGAACAGGAAATAGAAATAATAACAGACAGTGAAATGGAACAACAGACAGACGAAATAACGGAAACTGAAATAATTACGGACAAGGAAAAGGGAGTAATAGAAGAAGAGGCCCAAGGGGATCAACCAGATAAGCCCAACCAAAAGGAAGACTTGAGTATACAGGAAATGTTTAAACTACTATTGGAAAAATCAAAGAAGCAGGAGGAAAACTCAAAGAGACTGGAGGAAAAATTCGATAAAACAAATGAGGAAAACAAGGAGAATTTTAGGAAAACAAATGAGGAAAACAAGGAGAATTTTAGGAAAACAAATGAGGAAAACGAGGAGAATTTTAGGAAAACAAATGAGGAAAATAAGGAAACCTCAAAATTACTTTTCAGACAAATGAAAGAAGAAATCCTACAATTAAACGAAGAAAATATAAGGCAGATTAACGAAAGAATGGAAAATATCCATGTGACAATTAACCCGAAGGTGGATCAAAATAATGAGGAAAGAAAGTTAGAAATAGCCGAAACAAATGAAAGGTTAGAAAAAACTAACGAAACAGTAGTACAGGTTTGCGAGGAATTACAAAATAAAATTAATGACATAAAAATCGAGAGTAAAATAATGGTCGAAGGAATCCAACAGGAAACTGTCGTAAAATATGAACAAATTAAAAACGAAGCACATCAGGTACGGGAGGAGAATAAGGAAGGTATTATGCAAATACAGACAGACGTGGGTGAACGACTCGAAAGAGTATATGGCAATTTAAACAATATGGAAGGTCAAATTAATACCAGTAAAAATAAAATAGAGGAAATTAGTAGACGCGAACTACAGTTACAAGAAGAAGTAGATTCATGGTGGGATAGGACATGCCAACATAGTCATGCAAATAACCACGAGAACCGGGAATCGATTAATTTTCGTAATTACAAGCGCAATCCGATGGAATTTTTAAAGAGATTAGAAGAGGTGATCGCAAGAAATAGAGAAAATCGCTGGAGTATTATACGCAGTATGATTGATGAGACATTTAAAGATACCTATGATAATTGGTGGACATACTGGCGCCCGGATATACTGGACATGACCGAGTTCAAAAAACAATTTAAAGAGAAATATTGGTCGGAGTCGACCCAGAACATGATTAGAAATAATTTGAGTAACGGCCGATACGAAACGAACATAGGACAGTCTCCTACTTCATACTTTCTAGGAAAAGTATGTATGGCACGGAACTTAGAGCCCAGAATTCCCGAAGAATGTTTGGTGATACAACTATCCTACCATTATGAGGAAGGGATAAAAAATGCACGTATGTGTAGCCAAATCAAAACGATTTCAGTCATGGCCAAATTCCTTGAGAACTATGAGCACGAGAATCAATATCAAAGAAACAGAATGTTAAATTATAAATATCAGAAGTATAATAATAACGAGCCACAAACCAATTCCCATAATAATGATCACAATCGACCCGCTCAGAACGTTAATGCAAATAGGACACAGAACGATCACTCGAATAATAATACCAGGAATTATAATTATCATGGCAATGATCCTTATAATTACCGCGATAGTCGCAATAATAGAGGAGATGGGGACAGACGACCCAATAATTATAGGCATAACGTTAATTATATTTACTCCAGGCCTCAAAATAATCAGCGACGGTATTACCCAAGGAATCACCGATATGACAGTCATTATAATCAGTCCTGGCCTGAAGACAACTATCAACCTGAAAGAAATTATAGGATAGCGGAACCTAATGCAGAGGACTGCACCGAACCTGTACAAAATCAACCTAATAATTCAAATGAAAATAGAGAAGATGGGGGAAGCCCTCATTTAAACTAATAGAGGCAGTGAAAAATGATGAATACCCCTTATACTGTTATGTTTGAAAGGCTTCCACCTAGGGAAATCCAGGATATTATAAATTTTCCAACAAACCCAGAATATCAGTTTGAAAACGTTAAATTTTATAACCAAATAATGGAAAAGGCGGAAATGAAGAAAAAGAAATATGAAAAGGATAATCCAAAACCAATTAAGTACCAAGTGGGCGAGAAAATATTAATAAGAAACAGGGAGCTACCCAGCACTCTAGAAGGAATAACGAAAAAATTATTATTGTTATATACTGGGCCATATGTGATAACAAAAAATAATAATAACAATACCTATGAAATTGATGAACCCTGTCACGACAAAGATTAAGGGAACATACAATCAGGAGTCCATAAAGAAATATTACGAATAAATCCACTAAATCCTAAAATACAATAAGAACAACTTATTACCAATTTTGAAGAGAAAACACTTGTAAATAAAAAGAATTTTTTGAACAATAGTATATAAATAGAAAACATGTCATTCAAAAGGAAGCAAGTCTGAATTAAAATATAGTTATGAAGGAAGTATTAAGAAGAGTTAATAACAAACCCCAAGATTACAGAAGAAAACCAGAATTATTACTACATGTCTACGAAGAAATATTATGAATAAGGAATAATGAAACCCCAAGATAAAAAGTTTTTACATCAAGTATACCTATGCAAAATAATAAAAGAAGAATAATATGACCTAAAATACCTACCGCATTGCCAAGTGAAAAGAACAACCTCAATAAACGATTGATTGTAACCAATGTAATATTAAAGAAAACGAGAAAAAATATTTATCAACATAATTCATTGAAATATAACCAGCCAAAATAATGAAATAAGATAAGAAAAATAATAGTTGAGCTAAGGACTGTAACTATTCAGAAACACAGTAATAATAATAATCAAACCAATTACTATTTAGAAAATATTGAGATCAGAAGAACAAATGAAGAGGATGCTTAGCGTTATTATCACAACAAGAAAGAAAAACAAAAATAATTACAAATGATAACTGTCAGAATTATTATCAAAAATTGTTTAAGGAAAATAAAATGGAATCACAAAGTATGAAAGATAGGAGTAGATAAATATAAAAGCAACAATGTGAAAAAATTCCCAAATGTTTATTATTAATTAATTAAGGAGATTATTATATTTTTATAGCTGACTGTAGATGAATTCCAGCAGTACTATATTAAGGTGTAGTGTGGACAGCAGAGTATGAAGCCAAACAGTGCCTCACTGAACTGTACCAACGCATATATTAGGGATTGTTAGGGAAATTAAATATTTAAGGAATATTAGAATCGTTGCAAGGATGACCTCAGATTCCAGAAGAGTATGATGAAGAAAACAGAAAGAAAATAGCTGACAGAAGAATAATTGAGAAATACAGTGATTACAGTAATTAAAAGTAGAAGAGATGTGAACCTAAAGTATCATTGAATATTGTAGCCAACTATCAACAAATACTGTTTACAGAAATTAAATATGATCAAGAATGTTAATAGAAATAATGAAATGTTATTAAATAAAGAATTATGAATACTAGTCTAAAAAAGTTACATTGAGAATCCTATCGTTAACCATTAATGTTGATATGAAGAAAAGGCATGTGAAAAAGACAAGTTTATTTTACCTAAACTTCATTCAGGTAAACTAAACTTTTTTAGGAGGGGGAGCATATGTAACGCAACAGAATGCAGTCATCCATGTTACATAAATAGAATATTAACAAAATAATAAGTAAATCAATATTTAACTCCCATGATAATACAAAGGTCTAATAAATACATTTATAATTATATATAAAAATGAATAAGGATGCAAGGTAGAAATAACAGTAATAAACAAACCTGTAAATTAGACAATAGTAAGAAATCCATGTTCAGTGAAAAGTAAATAAATATTATACTGATGAGAATTGTAAGAAAGAAACTAGTACAGAAAATGTCAAAGTAAATGACAATGAAATTAAACAAAAACGAGACAATAATTTACCTTATAGCAATAGTAAGTAAGGATTATGAATTAAATGATATTATTTTGTGACAATGAATGTTATGTTAAAGTTTATCTTATGTTATGCAAATTACTTGTTGAATTAATGGAAAGTAATGAAGGAAAATGTATTATTAAATTACTGTTATAGAAGGATATGGGAAACAGTTAGTTAGTGTTAATGGATCTCAATTTTCTTATATGTGATCCATAGATCAAGATAAAATTGTTATTATTTATGGAAAGAATAATTATTTATGTAAATGTTAATAGTTAAGATTTGATTATATGTATGAACTTATGTAAAAGGGCTATAGTTGTTCACCAGTTATAAACAAAGGTAGGTCCGTATACAATAAAAGGCCTAACAGCCAATAACACTATATAACCACTCATAACATAAAGGTTAGGTACGGAAGTTAATAATAATTAATGAATACGGTTCAAAGAGCTAGGAAAAACATTTGATAAGTAATGATATATAATAAACCACCTCAGTTTAAACAAATTATGATAATGCCACAATGCCATGATATCGATTGATAACGTTTGATATCGAAAAAGTAATAAATATAAAAGAAACAGACTAAGATAAAAAAACCAACAGAATATATGTAGAAAATAGTAAACAAACTATAGGTAAAGTTATATTCCGATATGATAGAAGATTAATAAGGAATGGACGAAAAATATATGAAATAATAACTATATACAAAACATTGAGAAGGAAGAAAAATAATGTGTTGCTAAGGACAACAGTAATGTATGAAGTTGTTGATTTCAATTATTGCCTTTTATGATCTGAACGTGATGAGATTAAAAAACCCAAGAAATGTTTAATGTAATTAGAATATTCTAAATTATTTTGATACAATTATAATCCACAAAATTCTAATGATAATCTTCTTGACTTATGCCAGCAAAGTTTAACCAAATGAGATCATAGTACAGTATCACCATAAAAAATAAATAACTGGGTTCTACAAGGAAGGACTTGGATTGTCCTATACCAGAAAAGAATTAACGATATATTAAAACCAATATAAAGAGTTAACTGTGTCACAACAAATAATATACACCACACTGGAACTCATAACCTTTTAAATACACGGAACATCACTGATTACTTCAAACGATAGAAGAACGTATTTGGATCCAGAATTTGCAGAAGGACCACCAGCCTGGCCGTAAATAAACCCAGGGAGCTGTATTTCCGAGGTGAACAGGACAAGAATTCCACTTTATTAAACCGAAGAAAGGAATCTCGAACGACATATCCATTCTGAGCAGAGAGGTTATCAACCAACTGTCTACTCGCGTTGCTTCGTTCTAGTCTGGTAAAATATAATTGTATAAATCATATTAACAACACAACACTTCAAATTTGTAAATCTTGCATTCGTATCTATGTATTTTTAATCTTCCCCACAGTTACAAGAACCTTCACACCCTGAATTAAGTTAATTATAAACAAAAACAAATTATATAACCGAATATAAAATATTGGACCGAACAATAATCGATTCACGCAATCTATAGCCTTTGTGTATGCCAATTGGAACCTATCTTATTTAATGTTGAAGGAGTGAATAAATAAAGAAACCTTGTATAGTTGCAAAATCTTATTATTTGGGGTATTATTTAATGAGTTGGGAATAAAAAGTAAGTGACTAAGTATATAATAATTGGTTAACGTAAACAGTGAATTAACCTATAAGTTTCGTTGCCCCGGAACTGCAGCGCTTATTGCGGAATTCTCCGACACCAAAGAGAAGAGCATAAAAATAGAAAATTTACATAATTCTCTCCGAGGTATACTAGGGTTGAGCGAAATTATAGAATAAAACATTAATTATTTAAGTTATAAGCACACTAACACTGGTATTTTTCTTAGAGAGATAAGCTAATATTAGTTAATGAAGTTACTATATTCCCCAATTCCAAATATCTCAGAAATTGAATTAAATTAACACGACCGAAGATTGGAGAGACAGAGAAGCATACCCATTCCTAGTAACAAATAGGTTTACATTGCGTGACACGAACGAGACGCAAGACGTCGTTTAATAACAATATATATCATTTTCTATATAAGTAACTCGATGTTTCTTGCAGTAATTATATAATTTGTGATGTTTTCAATTTGTTTCTTCTGCAAGTAGATAATATTGTATATTCTTTTTAACACCTGACGCACGTTTCACTGAAAAATATCAGTATCATCATAGGTTTCTAAGTGAATTAATAACAATCGAAATAATTCTATTAATATAAAATTAACAAATGTATATTAATATATATTATGATAATTATATCATTCGTTAATTTTATATTAATAGAATTATTTCGATTGTTGTTAATTCACTTAGAAACCTATGATGATACTGATATTTTTCAGTGAAACGTGCGTCAGGTGTTAAAAAGAATATACAATATTATCTACTTGCAGAAGAAACAAATTGAAAACATCACAAATTTTATATATATATATATATATATATATATATATATATATATATATATATTGTAACATCTACTCGCCTTTCGGACGTGTTATTGTATTTTGTTGTTACGTCTATTTGATACTCTGACTGTGTTATTTTTATTTATTGTGTAATTCTTTAGTAAAAATAAACCACGGGATCCTTTGCCATTTTTTATCTCCTTGCAGGTATTACAGTTCAGTTGTTATGGAGAGGGAGAGAGAGAGAGAGAGAGAGAGAGAGAGAGAGAGAGAGTTCCTCTCTTGGTGTACTGTTTAATCGTTTTATTTAAACGCGTGTTGCATCAGCTGTTTTCAATTTGATAACCAGTTACAGGTTATGTTGGCTGTTGTACTTCATAGGCTATGATGTCTGAGCTAACTTTAGCACTCTTCTTTGCTATTCACCGGTTTCCTGTAACAAATCTGCTATCTACAAAGTATAATACAAAGTCATTTCCCTAAAAGAAAGGTATTTATTGATTGAAATTGGTTTATTTTCTGGAAACTATTACATCCAGTTCATCGATTTTCAGATCGACTATTATCGAAATTACAACAGTTTTCGATATAAGTTTTTCTATAACAACAGATATAATCAATTATAGTTATTAGTAGAATTAATAAATTATTTATCTCAGGGTGATTTGGGGATTCTTTGAGCTGTAAGAAAGTCATAAATGCTTAGATAAGAGTATCATACTTTACAATAATTAATATTTTTATTCTTAAAGTCTGATTCAATAAGTTCGTTTTTTAGATGCCAGAGCGCAGACTACTCGGATTCATACCGATGGCAAAAAAGAAATATGGCTGCTGTGGAGTTCTAATGAAACCACGTGTTGACTGTTTTGGGTTAAATAAATAAAGTTTAAAATCTTGGATTTCGTTGTCCATGACGTGTCCGTTACTTAACTATATATCACTATAATATTGACGACTCGGAACACTAAGTTTTTTATAAGTAAAAACGTAAAGTTGTACCTTACAGCTTAAACCGGCTTTCACCTATAGAAGGCTTCATCAGAGGCTGTCTTCATCAGAACAGCGCTACTTACGACAGCCTCTGATGAAGCCTTCTATAGGTGAAAGCCGGTTTAGGCTGTAAGGTAAAACTTTACGTTTTTACTTATAAAAAACCTAGTGTTCCGAGTCGTCAATATTATAGTGATATAAAGTTTAAAATGTTCACACTAAGTTTTCTTATAAATTGAATTATGTTGTACTGGTTTCTAGTGTTCATTACTTGGTGGTGATGTGTAGTTTTTTAGTTTATTAAGGTAGGCGTTCTCACCAACGTAATGACAGTTCAAATTTTTCAAGCGATATGATGGTTGGACAATTTTTCAATGTTCTTGGATATTCCCGCATCAATTATTATGTTTCAATGGATGTCTCAGACGTAGTTTCTTATGCTGAATCGTTTCATTAATTTTGAATAGTGATTGGTTCAAACTGTAGTTAATATTTTTTGAAAATTGCTGGACATTATTCCTGTCATCTACCCTCTTGAAAATCAAATTTAACAATTCCCATCTTGTTAACACTGTTACTCTTAGTAACCAAGAAATTGATGAGTTTTTATTGGCTAACCTAGGTACAGTTTTAGTAAATAGCCTAGTATTAAGATATTATTAGTTCTTCCTTTTTTTAGGAAAAATACTCCTTTATACATTTTAACTTTAATTACATTTAATTTACGTATTGTCTTTCTTCATATTATTATATAAACTTAGACACTTTTATGTTATAATTTAGTGGTTTTTAATTAGTTTATTTCTGACTTTTATTTCTGTAAATGTATTATTGTTCTAGGCCCTATTTTATCTTCCACTATCTCTTTATAATTTATCCTAATTAGCAGTGATTAATTTCTTACATAACCCTGGATCCTTCAAACATAAACAAAATAACATTTTACTTACATTGATATTGCCTTTGTGGCCTAACAAAATAAAACTATAATAACTTACTACTAAAATTATTGTTTATTACAATAGTTCTGCATCTTTATCACAATTTGTGATTGATGTCCTTTTAATATTATATATCATACTATGTTGCACTTTGTATACACTGCACTCCTATAGTAACACTTATTACACTGTTTTTCCACTGCTAAAGCGTTTATTGTTTGGTGTAAAGATTATACAAATGTTTTATAATATGATACTTAACTATCATTCATTTCTGACTTGGGGAATGGGGTACCTACTGACCTTTATTATTAGTTTTTTAAAATAATAATAAAAGGTGTTTCTTTATTTTACTCAGTATTAGGCACTGATTATATAATGTTACAATATATATATATATATATATGTATTGCGACAACACAAATTACTAAACTATTGGCGCATAGGATATGATAGTATGTGTATTTCTAATTACAAGAGTATATTGGAGGGTTTAAGATTATTTATTGTACAAACACAAGTTATAGTTTATATGGTATATTTGAAATGTACAGAATGTAATGTTTGATGTAGAGTCTTTCTTTTAAAATGTTAAATAATGTTCATACGCAAGACGTGATACGTTACATAAGAAGACTCCCACGATGATGTTGTTGAAGAGAAGGGCCGGTCTTTGCGGTGTAGTTGGTTCGTCAGGTGTGGCTTACAAATGACAGACGTTTCCCCAGAAACGTTTACAGCTGGGCTGGCGTCCTGTAACAGCTTGTCTGATGTCCTGTAACAGCTGGGCTGGTCCTATAACAGCTGGGCTGATGTCCTATAACAGCTGGGCTGGTGTCCTATAACAGCTGGGCTGGTGTCCTATAACAGCTGGGCTGATGTCCTGCAATTACCACGATGAATCCGACACTTCGCACACACAACGGTACTACGGATTTTATTACTCGCAAAACTTATATAGAGTTTATGACCAAGTAGTATCTCAGGTGACAGTGAGTTTAATCTAATAACGGTATATTGAGCTTATACCTCTCTGGCTTCTTCAAGTGTTCTCGCGAATACCAAGGTCTACCGCGATCAGCAGACCACCCTATGAGGAAATCTTGCACTAGCACGGAAACGTCTTGATGGAACTATTGCGTAACAATTAATGATACTGTCACTGCGGAAAATCTCGCACAGTGATACAGTTACACTCACTTCTTACACACGTAATACTACAATATTAATATCGTGTGTAAAGAGATAATATCAACTGTTATGCGTCACACGCGTTACTAACCCCGAAAAGTCTTAACAGATCCTTGCAAGCGGTAGAATCTTGTACAAGGATTGTATGTACCGTTCGCGGTAGCAGCAGTGAAAAACTGCCTATAATTTTACGCACAATGCGTTAAAACAATACTGTGTAGATGTACTACACGCACAGTTCTGAGTCTTCCCGTTTCACTAACGACGAATAGTTTTTACAACACCTTGCAAGCGGTAGAATCTTGTACAAGGAGTGCACGTCCCATTCGCGGTAGATGGCGTAGAAGAACTACCTGTGTAACGACAGGCTTAAGAAAATTTCCAACCACCACTCAGCATTCTATTGGTGGATGGAAGTCACATGGTTATTACATAGTGACAATGCACTTTTCATGCAGTAGAGTGCATTTACTTTGTAACAGCATGCATAGCGGTAATCAGACTACCCGTATCTCATGCATAACTGCCTACATACTAATATCATACATGAACGTAAACAATAGTTAGAAATGTATAGGGATTGTAGCAATACATATGTCTAAGTTCAGTTCAATGTCAAACACAACGATAAATACTTCACGCACCGCCCGGGAAACGTTTACCACTCGCGCACGCGTGCACATTTCCACAAACACAGTACATAAATAACAAAAATAAATAATGCACAGTTTTACTAAACTATATCCTTATCCTTACTAAATACAATTATAACAACCAAACTTAACCATCTACCAATATAATATGAATGTCCATTGTCTGTGTAATATATGAACTTGCCCCGCCTATCATGATCCTGTGATTCGTTGCAGGATTAACCCCTTCCCGCATAAAAAAAATTTTTTTTTTTTTTTTTAGTTAACTAACAAAAATAAAAAATTTTTTTTTTTTATATCACCAAAACAATCTCCTAATCCTGAAATAATAATAGTACCCTCGAACTAAAATGAAATAAACATCCTCAAATAATACTAACATTTCCTAACTGTCACTTTGACAGAAGCACCCACTCAAAGACACGTGGTAACCTTAAAACCAAAGCAAATACACATGTTCCTGACATCAGATAACCAAATTTTATGCAGGGTCACAAAGTACACATACGGCATTCCTTATCTAAACTAGATTATTGTTCATTCACAGAGTCATCTTACATACAACATTTAAACCTGAACTTGACATATTTAAATCACTACACATTCTTACCCCTATATCCTGACATTTATTTCTGAGTTTTTTGTATAAATTTTTCTCAGTTTTGAAACGCACACGTTTACTTGGAAATACAGATTTGAATTTGTTTAATATACGCCGTAATTGCCTTATCTCGCAACTCATTAACTGAACCTTGGGGGTCGGTGAGTTATTCATTATCTTATCTTTCGAGCGTCCCAGTCTGATAACGTGAGGTCGACAATCAACTTTAGCTAGCAATAATTCTTTCTGAAATTCCAATGTAGCATGCAGTTTATTCAATTTATCAACTTCCCAAATAATATTATGTCCGAGTTTTCTAATTCCAAGTACGGTCGCATCTATTTCCGTACCCTGTTCGTATTTTGTTTTAATTGCCTGTTTTTCAATTATCTGCGACTCACCCGCTCCTGATTTTATCCTTGTGTGACATACCGGCAAAATCGGCATTTGTATAAAGTGGTTTTTACACCTCGTTCGTAATTGCTCGTCCAACAGCGATATTTCTATGCCGCTGTCGAACAACATCTCGTCAACATAACCATTAATTTTTGCTTCGACAATAAGGTCGGTGCAATTTTCAGTACTAATGTTTCCCTCATGTTTATTACTATTATCATTATTACACACTAAATTATACCTAATTTCGGCAGGATATAGGCCATACATAACAGTTCTATTCTTATAACTAACATTTTTCACACTTGATTGATTGAACTGCTTTTCAACTGAATCATTTTCAGTAACTGTTGCTAATAAGTTGGTATTACTTTGCGGAGTTGTATTTTTATGTTGTTGTGATTTCGGCTGATTTTGTGGTGTTTGAACATGAAACTGATTACGCGGCGGTTCATTATTATTTACCATAATTGTTGTCACCTTATTGTCACCAGTACCATTCACCTGTCCGTCCTCCATAAACACCTCAGTACCTGATATAGATTCATCTGGTACCTCATCATTAGGCCATGTGTCATAAATACCTGCACCGTTAGTATCCATACTAGTTCCAGGCTCTACTACTGGTTCGGAATTTTTATGTGTTATGCATACACTGTCCGCATCCATGATAGCTTCAGATTCTATCATACGTTCACGGTTTTCGCATGCTATATCTGTTACACTATAAACTATCACCTCATCCCAGCACTTACCTGAAGTATGTTCCAGACTAATAGTGTTGTTACTACTAATTTCATTTCTGTTATATTCACTACAATTTGATGCAGAATCTAAATACTCGACTTTACCGAGATATGAACTACTAGGCCCTAATAAGGTTGTTTCTGTATAATCACTTTCAATTTCATTTACTACGCTACTGTTCTCCGTTAATCCTCCAGATGTAACATCTTGGTTAACTTCCATATTACTTTCTTTGAGAGTATGTTCCACAAGGACATTTGGTACTTCAAAATTATCACAAGGTGCAATATTCTCAACAGATAAATCTACTTCAATATCAGCTGACATTTCCTGTAGTTTCGCCATCCTCTCCTCTCTGTCGGCGTCCATTTCTTCCCAAAATTCCTGCCTAATGGCTATCATCTCCTCATCCCTGGCTTTACTTTCCTCTGAAACTCCTTGTATATCCGCTATCATCTCTTCTTCCACGGCTTTCATCTCCTCGCAGCAATTATCTGAAGTATGTTCTGGACTAATAGTGTTGGTATTACTAATTTCATTTTCGTCATCTTCACTATAATTGCATGCATAATCTATATCTCCGACCATATCGAACAGTGAAATACTATGCCCTAAGCGAGTTGCCTCGTTAATATTACTTTCAATTTTATCCCAAAATTTCCGCCTAATGGCTCTACTCTCCTCAGATATGGTTTTATCATCAAGTGACTTGGCCCTTAAATATTCTATAAGCTCTTTTGTCTTCGACATAGTGATCACAAATTAATTTAAAATTTAGTAAATTTAAATTCACTGATTTATAAGCAAAGAAAGTTATTATTATTATGACAAGATTAGAACATATGGTAACCAGTTTATATGCACACAGAAAGCAGTTCAAAACATCAACATGTAAATACCTTATCTAACATACAACAACTAATAATCTACCTCCAATATACTGATAAATCTGTTCATATATGATATACAAGAGAATATGCACAATTGAAAATTTATATCCTCAGATTTTCATATGAACAATACACATACAATTATTACGTTAATTATACTTATATGTCGGATTTTTCCAACAAATTTTTTTACTCATAGATAAATATATAATAGCGTAAATTTACCGCTATTTTACGAGCCCCACGTTGGGCGCCAAAATATCTCTATGCGACAACACAAATTACTAAACTATTGGCGCATAGGATATGATAGTATGTGTATTTCAAATTACAAGTCTATATTGGAGGGTTTAAGATTATTTATTGTACAAACACAAGTTATAGTTTATATGGTATATTTGAAATGTACAGAATGTAATGTTTGATATAGAGTCTTTCTTTTAAAATGTTAAATAATGTTCATACGCAAGACGTGATACGTTACATAAGAAGACTCCCACGATGATGTTGTTGAAGAGAAGGGCCGGTCTTTGCGGTGTAGTTGGTTCGTCAGGTGTGGCTTACAAATGACAGACGTTTCCCCAGAAACGTTTACAGCTGGGCTGGCGTCCTGTAACAGCTTGGCTGATGCCCTGTAACAGCTGGGCTGGTCCTATAACAGCTGGGCTGATGTCCTATAACAGCTGGGCTGGTGTCCTATAACAGCTGGGCTGGTGTCCTATAACAGCTGGGCTGATGTCCTGCAATTCCCACGATGAATCCGACACTTCGCACACACAACGGTACTACGGATTTTATTACTCGCAAAACTTATATAGAGTTTATGACCAAGTAGTATCTCAGGTGACAGTGAGTTTAATCTAATAACGGTATATTGAGCTTATACCTCTCCGGCTTCTTCAAGTGTTCTCGCGAATACCAAGGTCTACCGCGATCAGCAGACCACCCTATGAGGAAATCTTGCACTAGCACGGAAACGTCTTGATGGAACTATTGCGTAACAATTAATGATACTGTCACTGCGGAAAATCTCGCACAGTGATACAGTTACACTCACTTCTTACACACGTAATACTACAATATTAATATCGTGTGTAAAGAGATAATATCAACTGTTATGCGTCACACGCGTTACTAACCCCGAAAAGTCTTAACAGATCCTTGCAAGCGGTAGAATCTTGTACAAGGATTGTATGTACCGTTCGCGGTAGCAGCAGTGAAAAACTGCCTATAATTTTACGCACAATGCGTTAAAACAATACTGTGTAGATGTACTACACGCACAGTTCTGAGTCTTCCCGTTTCACTAACGACGAATAGTTTTTACAACACCTTGCAAGCGGTAGAATCTTGTACAAGGAGTGCACGTCCCGTTCGCGGTAGATGGTGTAGAAGAACTACCTGTGTAACGACAGGCTTAAGAAAATTTCCAACCACCACTCAGCATTCTATTGGTGGATGGAAGTCACATGGTTATTACATAGTGACAATGCACTTTTCATGCAGTAGAGTGCATTTACTTTGTAACAGCATGCATAGCGGTAATCAGACTACCCGTATCTCATGCATAACTGCCTACATACTAATATCATACATGAACGTAAACAATAGTCAGAAATGTATAGGGAATGTAGCAATACATATGTCTAAGTTCAGTTCAATGTCAAACACAACGATAAATACTTCACGCACCGCCCGGGAAACGTTTACCACTCGCGCACGCGCGCACATTTCCACAAACACAGTACATAAATAACAAAAATAAATAATGCACAGTCTTACTAAACTCTATCCTTATCCTTACTAAATACAATTATAACAACCAAACTTAACCATCTACCAATATAATATGAATGTCCATTGTCTGTGTAATATATGAACTTGCCCCGCCTATCATGATCCTGTGATTCGTTGCAGTATATAACATCCAGCAGCCAACACACAAATACTTCACCAGAAACAAGATCGCGAAGGCTGAAGATGAGAGAACAGGAATTCTTGAAATATGTTCCAAATAAGGAAAAGAACATCTTGAGATAACATAAATATAAAATTTTAAATACTATATATATTGTAACGTGTTATTTCACCAAACATAAAAATAATAACAGTACTAACTAAAAGATAATTTACTGACTGACAAACTATGGCTGACAATGACTAAAATACCAAGAAGTTAAAGATCCTATGACAAAAGATGTAAATAGTAATTATAAATAGAAACATAAATGCCAAATAAAAGCACAAGGTATTAGAAATTTAAATATAAAATCTTATTAACTAATATCTTTAAACGTAAGTTGGTTTTACCGTCTAACGACGAGGTTCATTCGTAATGGCAGAGTACCGATATTTCCTTGATGGCCGCTTAACCAGTCTACAGATGTCTGCGTCGTATTGTCGCCAATCTCCAGATCCGAAAATAAAAGTTTGGTGTATTTGTCCCTAGATGGAGTAGAATTTCCAATTCTTAATCTTCACTAATGTTGAAGTTTCTCATGGTTATGGATTAACATGGATTTTGTGTAGCAATAGTTTTTTTTTCACTTGTTTGTAAGAAAGTGGGGTTTAGCATTCGATTTTAATTTTCTTTTTACTTTAATTTATTGCATTAATTTCTTTGTCATTCGTCCTCTTCATTTTATTTATAATTTAGTACTTTCGTTTTGAATCAATAGTTATTTGAATTATCTTGAAAATTAGTTCTTTTAGATTTTTTTTTTATCTCTCCTCATAAAGCTGGACTATCCTCTTTCACCATTAACAATGGAATCAACAAACTTTCTTGCCTTTATGTGGTCCTTGACAACCAATCTCTGTTCTGTTATTGGTTAATATTTGTAACCTTGAGCCATCTAATACCGGCCATAATTAAAAAATGTTCTTGCACTTACTTAATAAAATACTCCTTTACAAAAGTCATGTTATATCATATTGATTTTTCACAGATTCTTTGTTATAAAATTACATACATTTTGCTACCTTTCTCGTCTTAATCTTATCATTCTAACAAGTACTATCTCCTCATTACTAAATACTAATTTTGGGACCTATTCTCCTATTACATATATTATGTTTTTATTGTAATTCATGGTACTTATCTGCTATTATTAACTACTATTACTTTCTTCTAATTTATTATATAAAATTTAGTGTCTTTACATTGGTTGGTTGCCTAACTTTTCTGACATGGTTTCCTGTACAATTTGTCACTGGCTTAGGGCCAATAATTCAATTTTTACTCCATTCTGGTTTTTAATTTATCATTACATAGTTTTTTAGTATAGAACCTTTCATATGTCCACAACATAGTTACAGTAAAACCCTTTGGCATATTATCACCAATTATTGCCTTCCTGGCCAGGTTTACAATTATGATCTATTGTTAATGGAATAAATCCGCTTATAGTCCAAGCCACATATTTTATAATCAACTAAACGCTATGTAACTCACCGTCTGTGGCTTAAGTAAATGTCTTTATACAATTGACATGTTTCGGGACACTTGTCCCATCATCAGAATATTTAAATATTCTGATGATGGGACAAGTGTCCCGAAACATGTCAATTGTATAAAGACATTTACTTAAGCCACAGACGGTGAGTTACATAGCGTTTAGTTGATTAATTATGATCTAACAACACAACCATTATCTATTCAATGTAGTTATAAAATATTTACTCTATATAAATTTTAACATAATTTCCATGGTGACATGTTCATTTTTATAAATTAACTAAACATCAATTAACTAATACACTCTTAATGTAGTTATTTAACACCTCCTACATACAAAACTCCAACATAAATGCCATGGTGACATGTTCATTTTTATAAATTAACTAAATATCAATTATTTAAAACTGCACTCATCACTCACTCTTTGCACTGACCCCTTCACTGACCACTTCATAGTGTGTATTTCTATACATTTATCTTTGGCTCTACTACCTTGTATTTTTATTTAATATCATTTATTTTTACTCAATAAGGGTTTACACTTATAGTCTGGCCGCGATTCGATGATTGAGCATTGTGTAAGGTGGGAGAAGCTTTCGGTAGGCTAAGTGGGGGTAAACCAAACGGCTAGTACACATATTTCACCCTACCTCGCTTACAAGCGGCCGCGTGGTGGGGGAGAGCAGCCTTAATCATCCAGTTGTGGCCAGACAGTACCTGATCTTCGTTACAATGAATAACTCTAGTGTTTTTTTTTATTATAATTTTTATGTAACATAGGGGACCTTGGTTTTGATACGTTACAATATATATATATATATATATACTATAATACTTATACTATTTTACCTCAAGATGTATTTTTTCTTTAGGGACATGTTTCGGGAGATCCTGTTCTCCCATCTTCAACCTTCGCCCTATAACCTCACTTTTCGTTTTTTCACTGTAGGCTTATTTACCTTGTATGGTTATATTATTTCAATCACTTTCTGCTACAGTCCGTTTCTTGATGTATGTAATACTATAATACTTATACTATTTTACCTCAAGATGTATTTTTTCTTTAGGGACATGTTTCAGGAGATCCTGTTCTCCCATCTTCAACCTTCGCCCTATAGTATAAGTATTATAGTATTACATACATCAAGAAACGGACTGTAGCAGAAAATGATTGAAATATATATATATTACTTTCTGCTACAGTTTATTTCTTGATATATATAAAGTAATTTAAAATTTATGTTTATATTACCTCAAGATGTTATATTTTTCCTATTCGGAAAGGAATATCCTACCTTAGGGATATCCTAAGGTATAGGAATATCCTATACTAAATAGGGTGTATATAAACAAGGGTGAGAAGTGATCACTCCCAATCTGACCAAAATAAATCCTGAAGATTTATTTCCAACAATATTTAGACGAGAAAAGGTTTTTAATACCGGAAAAAAAAATATATATATATATAGTTTTTTCTTGAAATACAATTTTCATGCCTCGGGGCCCGGGGCCCTCGGCGATCGCCGACCAGCCGACCTGGCCAGTCCGCCCCTGCCACCACCCCTGTCAACACCCATTAGTTTCAGAATTTAAACTTTTTGAAGAAAACTACAGAAATATATGATCCATAACAGCAGTCTTGTTATCTTAATGTACTTTAAAATGGTGTCTTATTTTTGTTGTTAACTTTCTTTTAATTGCACAACACTGATATTTGTATTCATTTGAAGTATGTTACAAAAGAACATAAAATATAACAGAATATAAAATCGTTATGATAACAGTATTTTATTTTTTAATCAGCTCAAGTTGTACGTCTACTTCTAAAGTTGGTTCAGTAAATAGTAATCATCTTTAAACAATTATGTTCTACTTCATCTACTGATAAGAGTAAATGATCCGTGCTCCTACCAGATTAACAAAATATTTAAGATTTTTTTTGCGGATTGATGCAATTTTTTGTACCTGTGAGTACTGCAACTGAGCGTGAAGTTGTTGTCTCACCATGTCTGGCAGCGAAATGGTCAACTTCGACTCGTTTAGTCCTTTCGACAGTGCAGAAGTCATATATTGGTTCAGACATATGCAGTAGAGTAAACTCATTGGTATGTGGGGAAGGGATCATGTGTTATTTTTGCACAATCTTGAACTTCATTCTTCAATGATAAGAGTATTATTCAACTGTATTATTTAAATTTTATAAATTGACTCTTGGTTTAGTTCTAAAAAATATTGTTTATTAGTCTGGAAATTGTTTCATCAGTTACGACAGCTTCAGAGGTTATATTTAAACCAAGGGAATCAAATGTATGTTAGGTGGTGGGAGGGGTAGAGGTTTTGTATGGCAAAGGAGTCAGTTGAAAGAACCCAGGTAAAAGGTTAGTGGACAAAGGTTGAGACTGTTTTCTTACAGTTTCGAACAAAACAAAGAACAGTTAGTAAATCATATACAGTGAGCTTATGTGTCTAAGCCTATTTATACTAAGCAGTTTATAAGTCATCCTGTGTGTAATTCACAAGATAATGTAATGTGTGTGTGTGTGTGTGTGTGTGTTGTGGTTGTTGTTGTTGTGTTTATTCCTAAAACTTGATCACATGTTTGTGATACTATCGTATGTTACCAAAATAGAAGGAATAGTCTCATATATATGAAAAATCAGTGGTCTGATGACAGCAGGTTAACGGATTGCCTGGGATGATTCAAGTTCTCTATGGTTTTGAAATGGGCTGCGTAGAATTTTATAACTGTGGATACCTGATTGTATTATTCTTCCTACAACTTCAGTCGTTAGGTACGACACGTTTCGGGCTCACAGTCCCATCGTCATGTAAAAATCACTCGAGGTGAGCTCATCAGTACAAAACTATTAACACGCACATAAACAATGAATTCATTATACACACATATCGTGCGAGAACACGATGCACATCGTCGAGAACATAAAAGTGTACTGGCTGTACGTTCTTGACGATGCGCATCGTGTTCTCACGCGGTATGTGTGTATAATGAATTCATTGTTTATGTGTGTGTTAATAGTTTTGTACTGACGAGCTCACCTCGAGTGATTTTTACCTGAATATGGGACTGTGAGCCCCAAACACATCATACTTAATGACTGCAGTTGCAAGAAGGACAGTATAATCAGGTATCTACCTATTATCTTAATTAATGAATGCAACTTGGAGACCACACACAATGAATTTATCACTGTGATGTTAAAAAGAAGCAAAAGTTCTAAAAACATAGTTGTCCATAATAAACTTTCAGATAGTTGTCCAGACTTGAAGCTTTGTAGGAATCATATGGAAGGCAGTCCATCTAATTTCCAGATAATACTTAAAAAATTCCTGTATATAAGGCTTAGTGCTGTATCAGTATTCTTGAAAGTTAGAAAACTTGTTTGTTTAATTTTCGACAAGTGAACAGTTGTGTGCGGCTGGTTTCAACTGTATTGCCCTTTTTCTCAAGTTTATGCTATTTATGAATATAAGGGATTGTCTGCAAAAAAGATGGAAACATTTCAATCAATCCCACACATTGATACTTGTTTCAAGTAATTTTTTATGTTCTTGGATTTCATTGTCCATGGGGTGTCCGTTACTTAACTAAATATAATTATTTCACTACCGACTTGGAACACAAAGTTTTTTATGGGTAAACACGTAAAAGTTTTACCTTATAGCCTGAACCAGTTTTCGCTTTTAAAAAGCTTCTTCAGAGGGTGCCGCTGGGAGCACTGTCTGTCTTGTTGTTGGCAATGTTATCAACTTTTGAAAGATCGATATTATGTGTGTGGGGTGTGATTGTTCGAATAATGCGTGCGATTTGAATCGTGTCTGTTCGTTTAGGATGTCGTTTTTATGTGTTTTTGTGTGTTTGTATATTTCCAATTGTTCTAGAGTGTCTAGTTTTCGGGCTTTTGTGTGTACGTGTAGAACGTCCATGTTATTGTCAGTGTTTTTGTATGTTTGGTTTACTTCAATGAGGTGGTTTGCAAAGATGGATTCCGTAGTGGAGTGTAGTGCCTTTGTGTGAACACAAAAACCAGTTCAGGCTATAAGGTAAAACTTTTACGTGTTTACCCATAAAAAACTTTGTGTTCCGAGTGGGTAGTGAAATAATTATATTTAATTTTTTATGCCCACTGTACCTACATACTGTAGCTTTTTTTAAAAATATACACCTTGTAGTTTCTCACATAACTGAGCTGTGTAACTTTTTGTGTTTTCTTTAGATTTTGTTGTCATATTAATATGTAGTGTAATAATTCCATTTTTATGTTACATATTTTCTTTTATGTATGAAGTCTCTCAGAACACCCTATGCAAATATGTGTGTTTAATTTCGTATAATATTTGTTTGTCCAGAAAAGGGTTGATGTGACTATTCAGGATAATCAGTGGTCTAAATTTCTCAGTTTGTTCCAGAGTTATCATGTTAACAAACACTCATTCAAGCATAACAACAGTAATATTAGAGAAGTGGTTATTTTGATTTTATGACACTCGAAAATAGTTGGTAAATATAATTTTATGTTTCGAAGCAAAATGAAAATTGATTATAAATATTGTAGCCTCAAAATTGTACAGTTAAACCTCAATATTCTATCCTTAAAATTTTCTTGGATGGAAGCATTGAAGTTGTTGATGTGGAGAGCAATGATAAAATATCGGTACAGAGAACCATAATGACTTCCATGTTCTAAGATTTATATTTAAAATCATTTTTCAAAATGAAATATTTCTATAGAAAATACTTCTTTCTTCAACCTTAATCACAGTTCTGTGGTCACTAACATATACCACCTTACGTTAGTGCACTCGATTTTCTCTGATGATGGGAGTCGATGGCACTGCCAAAACGTCTGGTTTTGCAGAAAACATTGGACCACGGCCAAACAGGCCGGGAAGGAATTTTAACAACAGACTACTTCTTTGTTGCCGATAACGTAGTGCACATATGAAAAATTATCCCCTCCCCCTTCAACTACCCTTTTCATTTCTAGATATTTCATCTACCTTTCTACAGTGAATTATTATGACCTTCTTTTCAGGATACTTTATTTATCATGTTTAAGAAGTTTACTCTTGTTAAAACATCAAACATTGGAGGTAAACTACCCCTTCCCCTTAACTGATCTTCACCAAAAATCAATAGGCCTTGAGTCCTCTACAACTCAGGCACGTATGCAAAAAATTATTTGATTCTGTTTGAATTTGTGGCAGTTATCGTTCGCCATAGAAAAAATTCCACACACACACACACACACTTTTCGGAAAATGACTTTTCTTCATTTTTGAGGGTAGTACAATCAGAATCAGCCCTTATCTCGAATACGATTTTTTTCGCGATCACCATACTTTCATTTCCTTACGGAACATGAAAGTAAACACACATTTGATAGAGAGACAAAGACAAACAAATATTGAAGTTTTAAAGGAAGTAAAAGAGTAAAAAAAAAGAATAAAATATTAGGAAAGAGGAAGATAAAATTTATAGAATATTTGTTCTTCATAATGACATATTCTGAACATCTTTAAGGAAAAACTCTTTGGGAAAACAGGGAGAGGTTGACTGAGGAGCGAAATGGTGAAGGATTTGCAGAATACAATAAGACGTAGAAAGTATGATGTGCATGAAGTTCCTAGCCACAATGATAAGCATAACATATAGACGAAGAGAAAAGGCTAAATATTTAGTTTCATGTAAAACAAATTGATTTTATATTATGTTCAACTCCTACACTGTGACATGAATTGCTGTCCAAAGTATGTATACTTAAAATAGACCAACATGTTTTTGAACATCACAGTTGACTGGGTTTTGAAAAACAGTTTGACAGAATTTACTACGCTTACTCATCGTTTGATTTTGAGTCTCTATTGTCAGTGCCACATAAGTTATAGAGACAGCAGCATTATAAACACAACAGGCGATGCCTGTAGGTTTACAATTCTCAGTGTGTGTCGTAATACAAATTGTAGAATTGTTGCAAATCATGTATGTCACAACATTGCCTTTATTTATTAAAGTTCTATTAGAAAATTACATTTACATTTAACAGTATAATATAAAGTGTAATATAAAATATAATACAAAGATAGAGTTATATTTATGTTGTCAGACAAATATAAACTATAAAATAACGCATAATATAAAGTTATATTTGTTTTATAAAATTCGTTTAGAAACATCTGAAGATAGAGATACATTTTGTGTAGCATGGGTCAGGTTGATTAAAATGATAAATAATAGTACAATCTACTTGCAGAAGTAATTACAATTTGATATTATAGGATAATGTAAAGTAAAACATAAAAGTTAGATGCATATTAAACAATAAAATATAAAGTCTTACGTAAAACACAATACGACGTAACAAAGTTAAACTTTCAAATAATAAGCTACTGACTTTTATCGTGGAGAGAATGTTGGTTACTTTTATGATTAAGCAAAGTTGCACATATTGTTACCGGAGTTGAGGTTACAGAAGGATTGGAGCCTGTGGAGTCCATTGTGATTATCCTGTTTGACTTAATGTAAAGGTGTATTATAAGATAATATGTGAAGCATAATACTAAGATGCGGATGGGAACATGATATTGATGTGTACCAAATTTTTGTGAACTTAGGCAAGCGTATGATTCTATTAATAGAGACAAACTACACCATAATGCATGAGTTTGGAATACCAGGCAAGCTGGTAAGATTAACGCAAGTGACCATGCAGCAGACTAAAGCCCAAGTAAAAGTGGATAGCCAACTAACTGAACCCATAAATATCACACGAGGACTAAAGCAAGGAGATGGGTTAGCCCCAACACTATTTAATATTGCATTGGAATATGTAATTAGAGGGTTATCAATAAATAGCTCCAATCTGTTAACAATACAGATAGCTGCATATACAGATGACATTAACATCATGTCAAGACGGATCGCGGCAGCTAAAGAAATATTTCTGGAGCTTAAAAACAAAGCCAAGGAAGTTGAGCTAGCCATAAATATAGATAAAACAAAAATGCTTATCCAAACAAGAAGGGACCGGGTTCATAATAACATTGAGATAGAGGAGGACACAATTGAAGTGGTGGACAATTTCGTGTATCTCAGAGTGAACCTAGCAAAGACTGGATCAAAGGAGCCGGAGATCCAAAGACGGACCACCATGGCTAACAAGGCATACTTCGCATTGCTGCCATCATTTAGGTCTGGGGATGTGCACAGGGAAACAAAAATGAAAATATATAGGACTGTCATCAGACCGGTGTTATGCTACGGGTGTGAGTCATGGACAATCACACAGAAAACAGCCGACATAGTAGACACCTTTGAAAGAAAATCCTCAGACGCATTATAGGGCCAATACAAGAAAACGGATCATGGAGACTGAGATACAACAATGAACTGTATCAAATATTGTAACATAACAAGATTATGCCCTACAGTAAATATAATGTAATCATCAAAATTCGTTGTGAATTATGCCTAAATGCAATCTTTCTTATAAATGAAATACAAAGAAGTATAAAATCAATTTAACAAATAAAGAAATGAACATAAAATGTAACTATTTAAAGATAATTAATAATGTCAAGGAGTAAGAGATAATACAAAACAAAAGGGAATTATCATAATAAACAAATACAATGGAAATTGGAAATGAAAACTTATTCATTAAATAGTTTAAAGACAATGACTATTACACCCAGGAGGGAAGATCGAATGATAATAAATATGTAAATAGTTGTAATAAATAAAAATATAGTGTATAAATGTTAACAAATTAGGAAGTAAGTAAAAAAAACATTTGTTATTGCATAAGCCTATTAAGCTATAGGACTGTGAGCCTCAAGCAGTTGCTCTGTGTAATCGCACTACGAACTGAAAGTGATTTAAATATTACAATTAAAATAATATTAAACAATAATCACAAACGTTAGGTAATTTAATAACGTAAGAAAGTGAAAATAACGGTGATTGACGTTAATAAACAGTGTATAGTGAAAGTGAATAGGAAATAGACCTGGTTATAAATAAGCAGTGAATAAAACATAATTTATATAAAACAACTGTATAGGTAATATAGTAAGATCAAACAAAGTGTACAATAATTAAAAATAGTGGAATAGTGCACTAGAAACTTATTATATACATCGGTATATAATAAAAAACAAGATTCAACTTAATCATGTTAATTAAAAAATATAAAAACAAACTTGTGACCCATAAACAAGCCATAGTCCAAGAGCGTTACTAATTGAATCGGGAGTTTTTTAAAAGAAAGGGTATTGTTGAAATATATTTGAAATAGGTCAGAACACATTAATTTGAAGCTGGACATTTTCTACAAAAAAAAAACTAATGATACACAATGAATTAATGAAGAAAGACTTAAAAAATAATGAGAAGTATAATGGTTTAATATAATACAGTACATGGAAAACTGAAGACCAGAAGATAATTATCAAGAAATAATCTGTAGACTAAACTACAAATTTGGTGAGATTGTTCCATCATGTTAAAAAATACCTTTGATCAAACATTATTCAATTTAAAGCACAAGAACAGTGAAATGAAATAACAAAAACACTATAAACATTATGATTATTAATTTTATTTGTTCATTGTAATTTTTTTTGTATTAGTTGTTCCTATTAAGGTTGTTTCTTTTGTATGATCCAAAGAACCCATAACTCAACACGCATATACACCATCACTTTACTAAAACAGATTTATAATTATTATATTTTATTTCATATGTACATAGACTTTAATTAATTTTTTTTATTAACCCTGAGAAAGAGTTTTCATGTTATCGAACCTAAAGGAGCTACTAACTGAAGAGAAGGGCAATGTATGTTAGTGAGTCTCAGTATATGTTAAAGAGAAAAGAATAATAAAATTTATTAAAATTAAGACAAGACAGAATAAAAGAGTTCAAATTTTTAAGTCACAGAAAATAATTAATTTAACATATTTGGCTTACAACGTGAGGCGTAACATAAACTATTTTTGTGATATAACAATATATAAAGAGATACCAGTCTCAAAATTTGTAAAAATGCAAAGATTGCATTGGGCCAGACATGTTATGAGAATGGAGGATGGCAGGAACCCCAAAAGGGCTCTGCTGGGTATATGGGAGGGAACGAGACCTACAGGCAGACCGAGGAAGAGGTGGGAAGATGGCATTGCAGAGGCGCGAGGGACATGGGGATAAGAAACTGGAGGAGGGCTGCAATGGATAGAGTAGATTGGAGGCGGAGATTGGTGGAGGCCAGGGCCCGACTTGGGCTGTAGCACCATAGGAGAGAGATATGAAGCACAATTTACCAGATAATAAATATAAATTCTTAAGCTTTCACGGTCGGCTTCGGCATTGTTGTAATTGCTGTTGACAAACATTTCAGCCTGGTCCCGCCATCTGAGGCCATCATCAGATGAATTGCCAGACACCTTGGCAATCTTAGACACTTATGAATGCCTCTGATGGTGGGGCCGGGGCTGAAACATTTGTATGGAAACATTTCATTTCGTAAATGATTTAAAATATAAATCTTCTTGGATTTCGTTGTCCATTACTTATCTAAATATCACTATTACATTAACGACTCGGAACACTAGGTTTTTTGTAAGTAAAAGCATAAAGTTCTACCTTACAGCCTGAACCGGTTTTCTCCTTTAAAAGGCTTCTTCAGAGGCTGCCGCTGGTAGCGCTGTCTGTCTTGTTGTGGGTGACGGAATCGAATTTCGAAAGATCAATGCTGTGTGTGTGGGGTGAGATATGTTCGAATAATGCGTGTGATTTGAATTGTTTCTGTTCGTTTAGGATGTCGTTTTTATTTGTTTTTGTGTGTTTGTATATTTCCAATTGTTCTAGAGTGTCTAGTTTTCGGCCTTTTGTGAATGAACATGAACATTCTACACGTACACACAAAAGCCGAAAACTAGACACTCTAGAACAATTGGAAATATACAAACACACAAAAACAAATAAAAACGACATCCTAAACGAACAGACACAATTCAAATCGCACGCATTATTCGAACATATCTCACCCCACACACACAGCATCGATCTTTCGAAATTCGATTCCGTCACCCACAACAAAACGGACAGCGCTACCAGCGGCAGCCTCTGAAGAAACCTTTTAAAGGAGAAAACCGGTTCAGGCTGTAAGGTAAAACTTTATGCTTTTACTTATAAAAAAACCTAGTGTTCCGAGTCGTTAATGTAATAGTGATACTTATATAAATCTTAGAACATGGAAGTCATGTATGGTTCTCCATACCGATATTTTGTTATTTATCAACAATTAACTCTTGTTAAAACATAAAACATTGCAGGTAAACTACCCCTTCCCCATAACCGATCTTCACCAAAGTCAATAGGTCTTGAGTCCTCTACAACTTGGGCACGTATGCAAAAGATTATTTTATTCTGTCTGATTCTGTGGCAGTTTTCGTTTGCCATAGAAAAAATTCTACACACAGAGACACTTCGGAAAATGACTTTTCTTCATGTTTTGAGGGTAGTACAACCAGAATCTGCCCTTATCTTGAACATAGTTTTTTGAATGATCACCATACTTTCATTTCCTTACGGAACATGGAAGTAACAATAATATTGGTTCCGGGGTTTTTTTTTTTTCATAGTAGTTTAGGTGTTAGATAGCATATAGGTGCCCTTATATGAGATGTTCGGCAACATGTCCAGAACTACGCTTCAACCACTCTTATTACCCCAGAATGTTTATCCCAAGTAATCATTCCATAGGCTGAGTTGATTTGGGAGGTGAAAAACACATCTAGATTATATGAGACACCTGTGAATTGAATCTGGAACCTCTAGGGTTAAAGCCCTATAAAGTGGAATTTGTAACGTGTACGGAAGTGCTGGATATGATGGAAGTGATCGGTTGAACAGACGTTATTAGAGTATTGCCAAGGTGATAAGTATCTTCTTTATTTGGCTGAAAACCTTCAGATTCTGTCAAGCTTTGTATTAGTGAGACAGTTGATAAAGCTACGGTATATATATACTTCCTATGGCATACACTTCTTGTTACCCGTTGGTTGGTTCGTAATTATGAAATCTGTATCCTTTGACTGTACGAAAGGAAAAGGAGAAGATTTGAAACACAAATCAAGAGAGGAGCCATTGTGACAGAATTTTATATTGTTGAAATATTGTTAGCCATGCTGTTAGGCTGTGGTCTAAAGATGTTAACTACAGCGTTTCGGCCACATCATCAGAGGCTATCTTCAGTATAAAATTCTTTTGGCAGTTGTTTGCCAAATAACCCCGGTACTAAGGTAGACTATCATAGGGGTTATTTGGCGAACAACTGCCAAAACAGTTTTATACAAAGATGGCCTCTGATGGCAAGGCCAAAATGTCTGTACTTAACATCTTTAGTCGCTGGCTGTGATAGCCTCAGCTCAAGATTAGAATTTTATATTATCCTTCCATGTTACTGTGGTAAATTCATGTTCTTTGCTGTTCATACTGTTTTCCAGCTTTAGTATAAGAGTTTATTATTTATTACCATTTCCTTCAAAAATCTGATTTAATGTAACTGTTTACAGTCAAAAAAGAATGCTGTCAGAATTTTTCAGTTGCTTTGCAATGTTTCAAGCATGGTAATGTGCAGAAAATTATATTTTATTTTTTTCTTTAGTTAAATTATATTTCAAGGCTGTGTACTGAAAATTATTTTTGTACATACAGAATACAGAATCACTCGACTCAAAATGATCCATAATGATTTTCATATATAATTTTTTAACAGTTAAAATGTAGGATAATTATGAATTGTTCATGATATCCGGGCTGTTTGGCCGTGGTCCATGGTTTATAACAAAACCAAACGTTTCCGCAGCTCCACTGGCTGCCATCATCAGTGGTATAAAAATCCTGCACGCCGGGTGTTGGCAGCCAGTGGAGCTGCCGAAACGTTTGGTTTTGTTATAAACCATGGACCACGGCCAAACAGCCCGGATATCATGAACAATTCATCTGACACCGGCCGTGAAAGCCTGAGGAGTAGGATAATTATGTTTGTATGATTGAAATTAATGAATAGTCACTGGTCACGAGAGAGAGAGAGAGAGAGTGTGTGTTAAAAGAGTGTAAATTGACACTGTGAGCTTTATTATTTCCGATACAGTACCATGCTCAATTGATAGATATAGATTGCGACATATTGATTTGTGTTTCCGTAACGATTATTATTTATGCTTTTTATAACTCCCAACGATTATTAAAATGATTATTCTTTTTTCCCCTTATAATGATTTTGAAAACCAGTAGTTGTGTATGTGTGTTAGTGTATCACTTGTTGTATGATTCATTGGGTGGGAAAAGGTTATAAATATATGCGGTGATAACGGAATTGATTCCAGTGAAGCGAAGCGTGTGTGCAGTGACGCTGTGTATGCTAAGTAAGTGGGCAGGAATTCGTTGCTAAACGATGACATAACTATTGTTAAATTTTCTTTAGTGTGTTACTTTTACTAGGCTGGCTGTTGGTTTTAGTAGGTCGCGTTAGACTGGTAAAAAATAATGAAGTAGATTTATGTATATTTGTTTCTTATTGTGTAAGCTTCTTGAGTATTCATGGTCGATTTTGTATACAGATTTGTTTATCGTATTAATTGAGATATTATGTAGATTTATATGAGGATGTTGTGAGTGCAAGGTAAAATGGTGGACACCTGTGTGAATGTATATAATGTTAGGGGTAGATCCGGAGACAATACTTAAGGAGGGAAACAAATATACAGAGGAGAAAAATGTTTCTTTTTCAGATTTGTCCTTTCAAAATAAATCACCTTGTTTTGAAACAAAACAGACAAATTGAATGGTATATTTGAGTATTTTAAAAGTGAAACTAAATTTGGCATACAAAAATTGCACGTAGTTTTCCGTTAACAAGATTGAGGAAATTTTTTTAAGGCAATGAGATGAATTTTTGTGATTTTACCTTCAGTAGATCTGCCCATGGTAACATTAAGCATAAAAATTTCAGTTTATTGATAGATATAAAATGGAAATTTAAAAAATAATTTATTATGTTGGGAATCTTTTAACATTTTATATAAATATATTCTAAACATGTTAAAACATATTTAAAATATGTTTTATATAAACATAAATGTATTTCAAATGCCTGTATTATCTATTGGAATGTCTGAATGACATATATAAATAAAGTTTTTAAAAATATGTACTTGTAAATTTGTATTAACATATGTTAAATGTAAATTACTCTTACATTTGAAAGAGAGTATTGCTCTGTGTGTGTGTGTGTGTGTGTGTGTGTGTGTGTGTGTGTGTGTGTGTGTGTGTGTGTGTGTGTGTGTGTGTGTGTGTGTGTGTGTGTGTGTGTGTGTGTGTGTGTGTGATCAGTAAGACGTTTTCTGCAATATTTTTTTTTACAACAGTTTTCCTTTCTAAAATTTGTTTACTTTTTTTGTGTACAATGTGTGGATATACAGAATTAATTTAATATGTATTTGCATAAAGGAAAACACATAGTAAACAGCATGTTTTCATTAGAATTATACAGCTAATGATTCAATTTGTAGTTTTTCTTAAAGAGTAAGGTGTATCAGCATGTAATAAGGAAGTAAAGATAATGTTGATGTATTGAAATAGTGATTATTACCAAAACTATCATCAGTTTTGACACATTGTGAGAGACATTAGCAGTGTGTAACAGTTTACATACTTATCTGTTTGTGTATGTGACTACTGACAGATAATTCCTGCACGTACATATTGAATGACTAGTGAACACAAGCATTAGGTTTTGTAAATGATTATATGTTATGTTAACAAATATATATTATATATGCTAGCAGTTTTTAATGGTCATTGATTTCAAAAATAAACCGATAAAAAATGTGGGTCTTAAAGAATAAGTGTGAGTAATCGAATGTAGATTATATTTTGTTTATTTAATTACAGTGTGACATAATTAATGATTTGAGGAAGTCCTTTTGAAAAAATTTGTAGCAGTCCTCTATTTTATAAATTCTGTAATTTGATTGTGTGTGTGCCCACGCACATGTGCGCAAACGCGTGTGTGCGTGAATGCATGTGGTAGCATAATTATGGGGGGGGGTCAATCTTCCCTCCTGAGAGCTATTAAAAACTTCATCAGAATTCCATAATCATTTGACAGAGGCCAATTTCTAAGCCAGTTGCATGTATTAAAATAAGGATTAAAAATAATTGTAGAAATAAAAGGAATTACAGTATTTATAAATTAATTAAGTAAAGTTGGAGTTTTCTTAATAACGACAAGACGATCACACAAAACAAAATTTGTTTTAAATAACCTATAACTTACATGTGGAGCATACTTCGTGTCAGTTAAAAAAAAAAAAAAAAGAGGGAGTTCATAACGCCCCCTTGCCAGGGGCAGCTCTTAGTTATGCCACTGCGTGTGTGTGAAGGGGGTGAAATCCTTTTCAGGTGTTACACTGGTACTGTACTTCACTTTTAATGCTGTACATACAGATACTGTAATACAGCAGATCCCTTGAGAAATCTTTTGAACAGCAGTGATGTATACTTAGCATTACTTTATGATCAACTTAACAGACACATCCTCTCCTACACCTTGCCAGTTCATGGAATTGGATTAATTGTCTCTCACTTAATTGAAAAATTAATCCACACTTAAAATACACTTGTTCATAGAAACAGGCTACCGTTTTGTACCCAGGTATTATAAGAAAATTTCACAGTTCTTAGCCTGATTTATGTGATTAGAATAATGATACATTTTTGTTTGTGAATAGTGAAAAAAAATTGTGATAATGGTAAACTGTTAGAAGGTGAGCAGCTGTAGTTATATGTATATTTGAATACTGATACAGATGATTTTTGAGTAGTAGGCCTAGTATGAGGGTCAGTTGGAAAAAAGTTCATGGAGCAACATCTATAGCTCAATGGTAGAACTAAAATCTTTCATGTGCTGCAAGACGTATATTTTGCATGAACACCTGTTAATTTCCAGATATATCTGTCAACTTATTCACTCTTTACCAGCTGTTTGAAATTTTCCTGTTACGCGTATTTTTAAAATGCACAAAGTCAAACATTGTATTGTGATGAATTCTCTGTTAAAAATGTTTTAGCGCCAATTGAAAATCAAAACGAAATTGTAAACGCGTTAGGAGATGCTGCGCCTTCAGAAACAATGGTAAGTGGGGCACACTCGAGTTTAAACGTGGTCGTACAACCACTGAAGACGATCCCAGCGGTGGACGTCCAAAAAGTGCAACAAAAAATGACATTATTGAAAAAATTTCATAGGGTGCTGGAAAACCGCAGATTGAGGAGTGGATGACATTGCTGAAATCATAGAGATCTCATATGACTGTGTGCATCATACTTTAACTCAAGAACTTGGTGTGAAAAAGTGTTGTGCAAGGTTGCTGCCGCATCTGGAGTTGTTGCATTTTTTGGGCGTCCAGTGCAAGGAGGGGGATCATCTTCAATGCTTGTATGACCACGTTTAAACTCAAGTGTGTTCTTATAAACCGTTGGTTTTGAAGTTCCAGCACCTCCTGACACATTTACAATTTCATTCTGAATTCTGTTGGCGTTAAACAATTTTTAACAAATACTCACACCATGTTGTTAGATTTTGTCCGTTTTTCAAAACACGCATGACACGTCACTTTTAAACAGCTTCTAAACAATGAATAAATTGATAGATAGATTTGGAAATTATCAGGAGTTCAATTAAAATACAAATCTTGCACCACACAAACAATTTTAGTTTTACTGGTAAGCTACAGATGTCGCTCCGCGAACTTTTCAACTTACCCTCGTATTTAAAGTTCTGGGTTAAGAATCTGGCAAGCAGTCGCAGGAGATTGAGTCTGTCGGAGAACGTTACAGTAGGTAAAGGCTTAGTGCAGGCTGAGCACCACATGGAAGAAGCCCATTTTTAAATAAATAATGGATTTGAGGGGTGCAGGGGAAGATAGTGTCAAACAAGATTTTTCCATAAATTGAGATGTGAACTGCATTTAGTAGCTGTAATGTGTAACAATAGTATATGCCAGCAAGTAATGTGTGCCACTAGTGACTAAAGATAATAATTATGTTCTTGAAAGCCATGTTATTAGTTTCAAAATATTTGAAGAGTTGATCAAACTTCAAATTTCTTAAAATATTGTAAATTTTTGATTTACATACATACATCCTTGGCTCTACAGACCAGATCGAACCTTGGCCTTCAAAAGAAATCGCCCACCTCAGCCATCTGCCACCAATTCACTGGTCTACAGTAGGCAAGCTAGGGCATCTCCCTGTGTAAAGTCTATTCATGGTATAAATTTTTGAATTTCTCGCCCATAGTAAAATCATGGCAGCATCTTTTATGGCTGTAAATGATAATTGTATCATTCAGCCTAGTAAAGATGTATCTAGGATCTGGATTAAGAAAGTAAAAGAGTATGTATGTCATGGTGGGCGGACCCATTTGCTTAGTTTTGTATTTAAAAGGGGCATTACTTGTCTCAGACATTGTTCGTTGTGTAAACTTATACGTCAGTGTGGTGGTGCTTCCCGGTTCTGCCAAGTAGACTTGGAGGGCAAGTAGTGGTTCTTTTTCATATTGTTTCTCTGTAGTTGCCTTTGACTTTGTATAACCCTCTTATATAATTTGGAGTTCTCCTATGTCTTTTTTGGTTTCTTTAGTCATTTTCAATTTTCCAAGGTAGCTGAAGATTTTCCCACGAGTCTACTGGGATTCATTCTTTGAAGGTGTCCACAAAAAGCAATTCTTTTCCTAGTTGTATGCAAACTTCATTGTTATGGCACCTTCTGTACTGTTCTTCATCTTTACTTGGTCCCAATATTTTCCTTAATTTCAGAGTCACACATTCCATATCATAATATATCATTGCATTAATTATTTATACTTTTATTTAATATTTTCAACAGGTGTTGAGACATACCAAGGATGGAGCTCAACTGTTTCATCACACTTGTAACTCTTTTGGATGTCTCTTCTGCCCCCACCCCACCCCACCTGCCAGTGGGTGGATTGGCAGGATGTCAAGGTGACTAGGAGCACTGTATTAAAAACAAATTATTATATGTCTTTATTTCGTTGTCTCATACCTGTTACTACTGGATATTGTATGGTAAAGTTTCCATATGACAAACTCTGGTTCAGTACTTATACTGGCTTATTTAAATTTATATGGCCTATGGACTACTCAGCACATTTCCATGAATGACTGATGTTTGGTCAGACTGTATCTGTTTGGCGTTTAATAGTATTTTGTTTTGGATTACAAGACTTGTTGCTGAGATTATCATGTGAATTATTTTAACAGGTTGTAATTTGTAATCTTATATTAATTTTTAAGTGACTTTACTTAGTCTTCTCTTTTTAAGCTTTATTGATTTATGATCTTCTTGACGAGCATAGTCAATGAGCTAGGCTTTCTTGTTTTACAGGTCATGTAAACCTACACCATGTTTATTTGTTGGTATTATTTTATCTGTATGAATTGTCAAATCATAGTAGAATCAAACACTATTCTCCTGTAAGACTGTTTGCGTTTGGTAAATCCAGTAGATTGTTTATCCTTTATGAGTTTATATTGAAGAGCTAGTGGTTTGTGGATTATTTTTTCTGGTAAATTATGTCTTTGCAAATTCTCAATGTTCGCTTAATTGGAGCATCCTGTGATTATACGGTATTATCCATTCTGTTAATGTATGGCGTGTCCTCTTGATATCAAACTGGTTTGATATTTTTTCAGTATATTTCTTAAAATTATTTGTATCAGTTTTTTGGTCTTGAACAGTGATGCTGAATGTTTCAGTTTCTGTAATATATTATTCTCTCCAGCTTATTAATAGCATACTAATAGTTTTAATAATAGTAAAACAACAACATATTAATAATGTTAATGTAATAGGATACATATTCTTTGTAACCTTATAATCAAAAAGTAAACAGTGGTGTGTGTGTGTGGGGGGGGACCAGTTCCCTAAAGGTTGTGTGAAACTCATCAGCATCATTAGACAGATGAAGAATAACAAAAACAATGTGCTAGTTGAGTAATTTTTTAATGTTTAGCCTAAGAGATCTATAACCATAAATTTTAAGACATAACTGTAGTTATAAGTATTAAATTCAATCAGCACTTTATGTAGTACAGAAAAGTACTACTGCATTCAT
This sequence comes from Magicicada septendecula, assembly GCA_034769895.1. Classification (NCBI taxonomy): domain Eukaryota; kingdom Metazoa; phylum Arthropoda; class Insecta; order Hemiptera; family Cicadidae; genus Magicicada; species Magicicada septendecula. The sequence goes on from CM068372.1 coordinate 39,144,995, forward strand.
TTTTACTTACGGTATTTAAGTTTTAATACTTTAACAGTAAAATGTTGTCATAACCATGTGTTTTGGTTTGGTTATGAGTAGTCTAGTGACTAACTATTTAGTGTCTGGTGGGTCCGAGTCCTGTTAGACGTGTATGGCAGTGGTTCCTAAACTTTTCAGTCCGCGGACCCCCCCAAAAAAAAATAAAAATTTCGCGGACCCCGTCTGAGTTCTGAAATAAAACTAATAGTAAATATGATACAAAGTCTTCTATTTTAATAAAAATAAAAATTCTTTCAACTTGCAAAATTATAATATTAATGATATCAAACATAGTTTTTGTTGTGAACAATGAAGCTGCTTTTGAACAATTAGCTCTGCTATATTGGATTTAATGTCAGATAATTTCAGTATTAAGTCACTCTCAATATTCAGTTTATTTCTTAACTTTGACTTCAAGTATGTGAGTTGGGAAGAATGCGGTTTTAAACAAATAAGTAGAGGGAAACACAGTTAAACATTTGAGCTTTTGTAATGAGTTCAGGATAGTCAGTTATTAGATATAACCAGAAGTCAGCTAGCTGTAATTGTGAAAACTGTAATTTTAATGAACTGTCAGTTGAAAGTTCTGCTAATGAATCTATTTCTCGTAGTGTAAAAGAGAGGTTAGTTGACAGCCCATCAGCAAGTGGATTCCTTATCCACATGTCACTATCATCTGTCACTGGAAAATATTCCCTTAGCTGCAAGTGCAGTTGCTCTAAATGAGACTTAATAACGTTGAGGATCTCCTTTGAAACATTTTCTCCTTACATCTGCACAAAATCTGCTCATCGGATGGAAGGGAATTTCTTGAAGATTTTAGAATCGTAAAATAGTAATCTCGTTTTTATTCCTACACAAACACTTTCTGAATCAACAGCTTCAGTTTTTTTAATCATCCCCTCGGTTTTATTTCAGACCTGAAAAATAGTGATACTAGATCCCTGCAGGCTTAAAGGGAGTCCATTCAGATGACTGAAGATCACACTTGTTTGATTGACCTTTAGCAAGATATGATAGGTTCAAAATCCGGTTAAAGTCATGGAACCTGTCTTTAAGGTCGAAGTTAGAATCAAATAAAAAGAGCTTTACTTCATCCCTCAATTCAAATAATTGTTCCAATTCCCTTCCACGCGAAAGCCATCGTACTTCACAGTGGATCGACTTCACAGTTGCTTGTGGCCATTTCTTCATATAATGTAAAGGAAGAACGTTTTTCTTAGATACAGTGCTTATACGTGGACTAAAACAGCGCGATCAGTTCTGCGTTGATGTCAGTTCGGCTGACAAACAGATCTGCTACACGACATGATTTAAAGATATTATTAAAGCTGTTAGTTTGAAATTACTTTTACTATTAGTTATTTTAAACCAAAAATAAAATATAGTGGAATCTTCTACTAATTGTTTTAAGATTCTAAAGTTTAGATTTTAGAATATAAAAAAACGGAGAAAATTATGGTATATTCTATTTTTTATTAAAAGTGTCCGCAGACTGCCAGGAATCCGTGGACCTCACTTTGGGAACCACTGGTGTATAGTGACCGTCCAGTGTCTTGATGCTAAGTGGGTAGCAGTATTATGCAGTGCCTTCGTAGCAGAGATCGGAATCACAGCTGAGAAAACATGTAAAAGCCATCTGATAAACGTAGGCCTATGCCGGCTTTTGTTTCACTATATATGCCGGCTATGTATTTCTACATTGTATACGTAGTCTGTGTAGTCTGTTAACATTGCACTGAGTTTTTATGATTGATGTGTTATAGGCTACCAGGCAGTATGGAAAATGGAACGGCTGTGAAACGTCGCACGATTGATTTTGATCCACTAACGGCATTGACCAGTGAAGAAAAACCGGCAACGCTTGACGTTAAATACACACCAAGGATAAGATGGCTAGACCTTATGGCGCAGATATTTGTCCACTTTGGCGGTATATATGGAGTTTATCTCATGTTCGCGTCTGCTCAGCTTGTAACAACGTTATGGGGTAACTACAATTTTAGAACTTTACAAACAAAAAAACAATAATAATTCAAAAATCTATTAAATCTCAAAAATATCTTGTAACACAGATGACATTGTTTTTAATAAAATAAAACCTAAAAATAATTTCAACATTCATAATAAAAATGGAGTTTACAAAATAGAATGTTCAGATTGCAATAAATGTTATGTAGGCCGGACAAAGAAAAAACTGTCCGAGAGAGATATTGAACATCGCAATGCATATCTAAAACCTAATATTTACAAATCTAATTTAGCCACACATGTTTAAACAATAAACATAAATTTCCAGACATTCAAAATATCAAATTAATTAAAAACATTCAAAAAGGTAACAAAATGAATATCTGGGAAAATCTTAATATTTACAAACAGAATAATAATAATAATCTACTAATTAAAGAACAAATTCAAATACAAAACAAGACAATTTATTTAAAAGCATACATTTATTAGAATAATAGAATAAACATTAAATATATAATAAATAGCTACTACATAAACATTAAAACAATCGAAAATAAAATCGAAGTAAATTTGATTATCCGTTAGCTGTATTGTAAGTGAAACATTCAATTACAATTCAAACAAACCTATGAAGATACAGAATAATTTCTGTGAAACGTGCGTAAGGTGAAAATAAACCTTAAATTCCTTACAGTTTGGACTAGTGATCCCGGAAGTTTTTAGTTTCCAGCAACATTTTAAAAAATTTGCTGAAAATACTGACCATTTCTAATATTAAACTTCTGGTAGCTAACCACACTTTATACTTAGCATGAAAGACCTATAGTGATACTTGTATATCTTGTAAATTGTAGTACGTAATTCTAGTGTTTGGGTATTAAATTCAATAAACACTGGATATGTTGCAAGAATTATATTTTACCATAAATATTTTACTTAATATTTTTATTTAATAGTCAAAAAAAATTTTTGACACCTAGGTATAGGAAAGCACTGATCTATGTTGTAAGAAAATTATTAATATATTATTTGTTAATATTGTTAATTTATCAAGGTTGAACACTAAATTTAGGATTCCGGTTAGAAACTTATTTTATAAAATTTAATTTTTAGGACACATGAATTTTAAGGACAAAACAAGATTTTAATAACTACTGTAATTTCACTTCTGTAGGTGCTGATTAAATTTGATTAATTACTTTTAAATGGTTATTTTTAAAAACAAGCCTCATATGTTTCCATATTTTTAAGTTTCCTAGAAATTTAGTGTCCTGTGCTAGAAATGTCTAGTTCAAAAACTTTTTTTTAATAATTGAGTAGTTTGCATGAGTTAGTGGTTTACAAATGTTACAAGTACTTCTAAAATGATTTAAAGATGCTGGATGAGATAATGTATTCCACTGAATTGTATCTGTATGAGTGATATTGTCATAGTTACTTTTAGAGAATTGTATCTGTACGTGGTATTGTCGCAGTTACTTTTACCTAATAACATAACACAACACCTTACCAACTTTATCTATCTTCTTCTTTTTTATTTCTTTATCTTGTCTTCCATTTGTAACCCATTACAGTAGTGTTGTGTACTGGATGTGTGTCAAAAAATTACACAACGTGGGAAGTGGTTACAGAGCTTATGGCCATGTTGTCCAGTCTGGAACATCACATTTCTGAATATACGAGGTGTGATCAGAAAGTATTAGGGTTGATTTTATTTGCATAAATATATAAAAGTTACAGATTTGTGAACTTGTCTCCTTCAAAATAGTCCCCTTCCGCAGCCACACACTTCTTCCAGCGCTTTCCCCACTGTTCAAAGCATGTCTTAAAGTCATCTTCTGTAAGATCCTTAAGTTCTCTCATCACATTTTCTTTTATCTTGTCTATGTCTTGAAATGATCTCCCTTTCAATTGATTTTTTATCTTCAGAAAGAGAAAAAAAGTCACAGGGAGCAATATCTGGCGAACATGGAGGATTTTGAAGCTGTGGAATATTGTGTTTAGCAAGAAAGTGCTGAACAGCATGTGACGTGGGCGGGTGCATTGTCGTGTTGAAGCCACCATTCACCACTCTGATGCAACTGTGACCTTTTTCGTCGAATTGGATCCCTCAATCGCCTCAAAACAGAAATGTAGTAATCCTGGTTTACTGTTTGGCCTAGAGGAGCAAATTCATGGTGAACATGTGATCAAAAAAACTGTGAGCATGGTCTTGACTTTGCTTCGGCTCTGTTTTGCCTTTCTTGGTCTTAGAAAAGTTGGCATCTTCCATACTGAAGACTGGTACTTAGTTTCTGGATTATATCCGTAAACCCATGATTCATCGCCCGATACGATCAATTTAATGAAGTTCTCATCGTTATTAGCACATTCAAGCAGGTCTTGAGCGACAGACACCTGGACATATTTTTGGTCAGCTGTGAGCACTCTTGGTACAAACTTAGCAGAAACACATCTCATTCACAACTCTTTAGTAAGAATGGACTGAACTGATCCGAAACTAATATTTAAATCATTTGCTAGCTCACGAATGGTGATTCGGTGGTTTTCTCGCACAGCAGCACACACAAGCTCAACGTTGTGGTCAGGCTTGCTGAATGCTTCTTGAATGTTCGTCACTCTCAACACTTTCACGCCCATTTTTAAAACCCTTAAACCATTCATAAACCTGGGTACGACTCATACAATTTTCCCAATAAACTTTTTGTAACTTTTTAAATGTATTACCAGCTTTTTGACAATATCTGATACAAATTCACTGATCAATTTTTTCTGACATAGTAAATGTGCCAAATGAGATTAACACACAACAGAACAATGGGCATTTGTAAACAAACCAGATCAGCTGTTATTATAAAACTTATACCGAGTAATTAGTATACTGTAAACATATGTGTTGCTTTTTTGGAGCCAAGTCAGCTGATTTGGCATTGCCAGTATCAATCCTGATACTTTTTGATCACACCTCGTAAACAACTGATTTACATAACATACAAACACAAGGGTCATTCAATAAGTAAACAGACAAACAGCTGTGGAGCAAAAACTTTTTATTCAATCAATACAATTTTTTTTTTTTTACTTTTCAACGTAATCTCCAGCAATGTCTATGCACTTGTCCCATCTCTTTACAAGCTTTTTTATTCCCTCAGCAAAGAATTCATTACCTTGATGTCAAAGCCAGTTTTGGACTTTTTCCTTCACTTCTTCATTGCTGTTGCACTTGACACCACGCAAAGTCTCGTTGAGTGGGCCAAACAAGAAAAGGTCAGATGGGGCATGGTCAGGGCTATAAGGGGGATGAGGCAGGATCTCCCAATCTACTTTTTTATTGTTTCGAGCGTCAGTTTTGCCATGTGTGGGCGGGCATTATCGTGAAGAAGAATCACACCTTTCCTCTGCCATCCCGGACATTTCTTCTTCAATGCAGGCTTAACTTTGTTCACAATCATGTCAGAATAGTACTGACTATTGATGGTACGCTGGTCTTGTAGGTAATCACAGAAAATTGGGCCTTGGGAGCTCCAAAAGATGGTTAACATCACCTTACCAGCCGATGGCTGGGTTTTGAATTTCTTTTTGGCAGGTGAACTGGTATGCTTCCACTCCATGCTTTGTCGCTTTGACTCAGGTTCAAAATAGTGAATCCAAATTAATGGTTATAGTGGTTCCAAATCCAAAAATCTTATGACAGAACGCTGTTCTTCGAAAGTACTGTCCTCAAGAGGATACGCCATCGTAAATAAAACTGTATTGGTTATGTTTATGCAATATATTATTGAACAGCTGATCAACACTCACAACGACGTTGCCAGGTAACACTCCTGAAAGTTTCAATCAGCTGCTACAATTAATTTCTTTTCTACAACTGTTTGTTTACTTATTGAATGGCCCTTGTAGGTAAAAAATGGATTTATTAGAAATTTTAGAAATTAGGAAAGCAATTAAAAGTAACAAAAATATAACAATCGAACAGACAGAGTTCTTTGTATCTCCTTTGTTAAAAGCTCTTATTTAGTTTAGTTAATGTTTAGAATTTGCATTCCTGTTGTACTTAGTTTGTACAGTCACTTGACCTTCCCTATACTAGCTCCTCCACCATACACACCCCACACACACGTCCATATGCACACCCTTAAAACATGTTCACCCCCTATACATTCTTCGTAATTAGTTGTTCTTAGCAGCTCTTTTAGAATAGCCTAATACAGGGGTCTCCAAACTTTTTCACTTGAGGGCCGAATTGAAAAATCTTGGAAGTCAAGCGGGTCAATAATATATTGGTGTGTGCGTGTGTGTGTGTGTATTGTAAACTTATTTTTTTAAGTTTACGAAATAATCAAGTCAGTGAGATAGGTATTTAAATAAAAATTAAGGAGACTTATCCAAAGAAAACAAATTCATTTATTCAAAATAATGTACATTAAATTAAGGAAAAAATAACATTCAAAGAAATTTCTTGTGTATTATTTTTTGGATTTCTTATGTACGTATGGTATGTGTGGAGTTGCTTCTGACATATAATGTCTGTCCAGTTTGGGTCAAATTCTAGTGGTGCTCCTATCACTAGAATGGATTTCAAGTGTTCGTCTGACAAGTTACCCGAACCAGGGGGGGAGTTAAAGCTGAGCGCACAGGGGCAATAGGAATCTTCACTTTAGGTTGATGCGAGTGAAAAGAGTGAGTCATTCAAGGCAGCCAGACGAACAAGCACATAACCATGTAAATGTTTTAAACTTGTACAAAATATTATAACATTTTACTGAACTTATTTCTTGTTTAGTTATTTAGTAAAATGTTATAATATTTGAAGTATTTTGACGATCTATTTAAAAACTGCATGCAGCATTGGCCGGGTTGCCGCGGGCTGGATAATGACCCTTTGTGGGCCGTAGTTTGGAGACCCCTGGCCTAATAGACTGAAACAATTGTCAGAGATTGAGAATACATTGTGAAACTATCAAGTGTTTGTGTGTTTCTTAAAACCTGGCCTTGAAATTGTAATAAATGTGCCAAAGATGTTTTGTAAGATGGTCACCTAAATTTAGTTTTTTAAAACATTTCTATTAATAGTAAATAGCAATAATTTTTATCAGCCTATACCTGAATAAGTAAATAAACGTTCTGACATTCTAAAACCATCTGCTCATGATTTTATTGCCCAAAATTTTATTCTTATTTCAGCTATCGGAATCACCCACCAGGTGGTTGGAATTCACCCTCGTAAGGCGGGCAAATCCTATTGATGGCAGAAATCCCCATATTTTATCACAACATTTTTATTGTTATAAAAGTGATTCATTGATTGGTCGTTTATGCATATTAATAAATAACTCATTATTCTGAATAAATATTGACAAAATTTTGCTTCTTTTTGATTTTATGTGTGTTTTACACAAAATCAATCTGAATTGTATTCCTTTACTCTTAACTGCAAGATAGATATTAACATATCTTTATTGATTTCCCCAAATATATTCTTGCAGAAACAGTCATCTGTTATGATAAAATTCAATATAATGTTAACAGGGAAAATTATGTTTCAGCCATAGTGATGGTTTACACATCAGGATTTGGTATAACGGCAGGCGTACATAGGCTGTGGTCACATCGAGCTTACAAAGCAAAGTGGCCTCTTCGACTGCTCTTAGTTTTCCTCTTCACTATATCTGGACAGGTAACAAATTTAATGTATCTTTTTCAAGTATTAGTTTAAAAATATGTGTATTAAAATCTTGAGTCTTTTTATTACAAAGCATTCTAGAAAGATTAGTCTTTTTGTAGTAGTTTTAGTAATATCTTTAGTCTTTGAGTAAATATTTCTTTAGTTGTAGATTCATTTTATGTGTGTGTGTGCGCGCGCACGTGCGCGCATTCATCCACATTACAGTAGACTCAACTATCCGACCTAATGTGGCGGTCTGCCGGGTCGGATAGCAAAAAAGTCGGATACACCAGAGCCGTAGGCATACCAGCCTCTGTAAGGTCAATGACCGCCACCCTATTGCGTTGAATGTACTTGTTGCTATTTGGATGCGTACGTCATATCAGTTTGTCCTTATAAATGACGTACAGTAATAAATGAATTAGAAAGAAATGAAATAAGAATTCACAACTACAGTATCTTTCACAAAACCTTTATCTGAAGGACGAAATGTGTAGTTAACAATAAGTTGAATGAGTTTTACTATGAGTTTTAATTTATACGAAAGCTTTCAACCAAATTAGTTGTTAATATAAATCAAATTATAATAACCTACAACTACGTACTGTATAATGAAAGAACAAGTGAAACTTACATTGTCTAAGGTTTGAAAAAGTCTGTAATTGAGACCTGCTTCTTTCCTCGCATTAATTTCCTCGCCACTATATCCTTCCACTTACGTAAACATATGATGTCTGCTGGTGTTGCTTCTTGCTGGCCAATGTATTCCACTGCCGTCTTGATCGCCTTCAGGCCTTCGGAGTCGGTTATACGATCGGAGGGTTCATCACCTTGTTCCTCTTCAATCGGCTGTTCATTTAATACCATCGCTACAATATCTTCGTCTGCAATTTCTTCGATTTCGTCCTTTGCCAACCATTCTGTGATGTCTTCCAATGAAGCTTACTCATATCCGGGAACTTTTTCTAACAGCGATACAAGCGCAGTGTTATCAGTTGCATTTTCCACATCACATTGCTGTTCTACCTCTTCCCACTTATCACTGGCTCTGTGATCCAGCAAAATTTTCCACGATCGCACAAGTGTTTAAGATGGAATTTCATTCCATGCCTCGGACACCCATCTGATGATGTCAAGCACGTCTACTGACTGTAGTGCCGTTGCAACTTCTGTATTATCAATTGTCGCGATGATATAGCTTAGTAGCCTACGTCGATATTTCTTTTTCAAAGCTTGGAGCACTCCCTGATCCATTGGCTGACATATAGATGTAACATTTGCAGGCAAGAACAAAGCTTTTATGTCTCCATCTTTTAATTGGTCATTTGCTGGATGTGAAGGAGCGTTATCCAAAACTAGGATTGCTTTCCTTGTTAAATTGTTTTCAGCTAAATGTTTTTCAACTTGTGGCACAAATTCCTGTTCAAACCAATTTCTGAAAATTTCTCCATTCATCCACGCCTTTTTTTGATGGGTATAATGCAGGGGCAAAGAACTTAAATCTTTAAGATTTTTAAAAGCCCTAGGCTTGCGAGATTTTCCAATCAAGGTCAGTCTCAACTTGTGGTTTCCGGTTGCGTTACTACAAGCTAAAACTGTAACGCGGTCCTTGCTCTTCTTGAACCCTGGTGTGGTCTTTTCCTGTTTAGACGCTAGTGTTTTAGACGGCAACATACGGTAATTCAAACCCGTCTCATCACAGTTGTACACTTGTTCTCCGGAAATACCTTCCTTATCAAGCAGGTCAAAAAAGTGTTTTTTAAAGTCAGGGACAGCGTCCTTATTAGCAGACAATGCTTCACCACTAATCGTCATCTGACGAACACCAAAACGTTTCTTCCAGCGATCAAGCCACCCGTCACTGGCAGTAAACTCACCATCGTCTCCTTCGATCTGTTTTTTAAACTGAATCGCTTTTTCTTGGAGCAAGGGGCCTGAAACAGTCAATCCATTCCCCCTCACATTTTCATACCACAGATATAAAGCCTCTTCAACTTCCACATGTTTTCCTTTTTGCATTGTTTTTCTAACTTTTACACCACTGCCACTTGCTTGCTTAGAACACCATTTTTCAATCTCTGCGCGATTTCTTCGCCAATCACCCACACTAGTTTTTCCAACTCCTAACTCCAGTGCAATTTTGTTTACCGACTCACCAGAATCCATTCTTTTTATTGCTTGCAGTTTTTCTTCCAAAGTTACTACCACTTTCTTTCGTTTGTCACCCATATTTCACTTAAAAATAAAAGCCACCAACAATACTGTATACACACTTTATAACAAATTAACAATCCACGAACGACTGAACCGCACGGACTGACTTCTGGATACAGACTGACTGATGCACCTGTTACACACTCAAGTAGGAACATGAAACTTTCCTGTCACAACATGAATCAATTGGCGTACTGTATTGGTAACTGGCGATTCACGCGTAAGCGCCTTCGCCCGTGGGGCGGGTCGGATAGGCCGGAGGTCAAATAGTCGGGAGTCGGATAGCCAAGAGTCTACTGTACATACTTATGCAAGCCCATAATTAAATCTTTCATCATTTGTGTAAATGATATATTTTGTAGTGTATTTTTTGTTTCCCATATGTTTCTGTTTTAGTCCTTATTGATGTTTTGGCCGTATAAGGGGCTAATGTACTTCTTCTGTTAGTTAGAAGCATCATTGTGCTTGTTTTCCCCTTAGTAGAACTGACATGAACGTTGTAGCACTTAGAACAGTAGACAGACTTCATTGTGGTAGCCGATCGTGTTTGCTTTTAAAAAGTATCTGTGACATCAACGCTATCCTCATCAGATTTACAATTGTATAGTTCTCATGTTGCTTAGTAGGGATCATGCACATATAGAAATGTTGCTATAATGCGCAATTTCATTGGTCAAACACTTTGAAGGTGGTCTGACTGAGGTGGTAGTTTCTCGGAAGAACCAGTTGCATTTGTATTATGGTGCACAGTAGAGGATAAGTGTAAACTTCTGTGAAGCTGGAAAAACTGCAAACAGTTACCCACCGCTCGAGGTGTTTGTCTCTTAATCTCCAGTGCCTCTCACGTTTTCCACATTGTGGTGGTAGGTGTGAGGGTGCAATGCAGGTGTTGTATGTTATGCTAATAGTAATGTAAATCTTCTTCATTCTACTGCCAATTTGTGCTCATTTATTGTGCAGTTTGTCTCTTCCCCAATTTCAGTTCACAGGGAGCTTCATACACGCGTTAGTCTTTATGGCTGCCTGTTTACAACTTAGATGGCAACACTATCAGCAATTAATTTTAGCATCTGTATGAAATTTCTGGTCGTTCCATCAAGTAATTTGTTTTATACAACCATTCAAAACAGAAGTGTTGCCTGTATTCCTTAAAATGGAGAAAATTGAGTATCGAGTAGTCATATAGTTCTTTGTGAAAGAAGGTTTAACACCAAGTCATATGTGTTCAAAGTTCATTAAAGTGTATAAGGACTCTTCTCCTTCATTTTCAGCAATTAAAAAATGGGCTGCTACGTTTAATTGTGGTCCTACCAGCCTGAAAGGCAACGCGCGCGACAGCCAAAACAGCAACAACACTGGAAACTATTAATAAAGTGCATGATGTGGTATTGGACAATAGCCGAATTAAAGTGCATGAAACTGCTGAGATATAGGCATTTTGAAAGAATGTATCGGACATGTTGTACATAAGGAATTCCATATGGAAAAGCTTTGTGCTAGGTGGGTGCCGCGGTTGTTCACAGCAGATCAAAAACGAGTGCACATGGAAATATCTGAGAAGTGCTTGGAGCGTTTTATTAAAAAAAAAGTATTGTTACGACGGCCTAACTGATCGTCGTAGGTACAGTGGAAACAAAATACAAGACACCAATTAAGTCACTAATCACAAGCTTTAATTTTCACAGTTAAACAGTTTGTAATTAACAACACAGTCTCTTACAACAAATCAAATAAAAATTGTTCACATGCAATAAAATGTCCACTAATATTAAACACAATTGTATTACAATTATTCTGCCCGATTATTAAACACTTCACTAATAACCACTTGAACGCATGCAGTAATATCGCCCGATAATCACTTGTAACCCGACAATAAAGTCTCGAACTGCACTGTAATTTATCGCTACTATAACAGCAACTGAATGTAGTGGAGTACTGGTATTTAAACCCCCCCCCCGCTCACAGACCAGAAGATTCTAAACTACGACGTAATTAATTGCGGCCTTAACACAGTCCACGCGGCTGTCGGTTTCCAGAAAAGTCTCGAAAGCGCATGTTGACATCACATACGCACGCAACATTATAGCTGGATTCCATTGGATCATTCGAGAAACACGTAGATTGTTCTGTGATGTCGTAACACTGCCCCCTCCTTAAGCCTGTTCGTCCCTAACTGGCAAACCGTCTCCAAAGTAATACTTGATCAGGCGATCTAGATGGACATCCTTGCAAAAGATAATTCTCCGGTTCTTCGAATTCAGTCTCGTGTGATCCGAACATCACGTTCCCAGGAATGCGAGTCTTCCGCTCAACCACTAGTTTTGCTGGAATCACTCCCGTTGCGTCATGTACTGATGACCTAAACACCACTGGCTGATCCAAGTCTGTTTGGTTCTCGTCAACAACCTGGTAGACCCTTCCATTTTAGCCATGCAAAGCTTTATCTTCTCTTGGCCAACCTTCAGGACATTCTCTCTTACGTCCACAACGAATCCGTAGGCATTCATAATGTCCGTGCCAAGAATCACTTCATCGACAATGTCTGCAACGAGCATTTGGTGGCTAAACTCAAGAAGACCCAGGCGTACACGTATGTCTACCTTTCCTAGCACCTTGACGGGGCTTCCAGTCACAGTCTGTATTGTACAAGAGCTAATTAGAGACTGCCGGTTGCTAAGTCAGGGCGCACAATGGACACTGTTGCGCCCATGTCAACTGTAAATGATGTTCGCCTTACCTTCCGCAAATCCATTAACAATCAAGTTTCCACTGGTCTTATGTAGCATGAAAACTGTGTGCTGTTCTGGGGCTTTACTTCTCCAATTGATGCGATTACTCTCTTCTCTCGGTATCTTCTTCTCCCAACAGTCTGCCTGTAGATGACCACGTTTTCCACAGTTGTAACACTTCGGTCTTCTGTCTTTATCCCATTGTTCAAATCGTTGTGACTCTCTTGAACTTCTGAATTGTTTGTACGACAACATTGTTTTTCTGCGCCCATCATAATGGTAATGTGATACAGGGATCTTCTGACTGCAATGTGATGGCACAAACCCATTAATGAATGTAGCGGGTCTCTGACTTGGCAGCTTCAAACTCTAGGGCGTGAACAAGAGCTTTTATGCTAGTAATAACAAATAAGATAGTAATATTATGCATATTATATGAATGAAGAAAATGTACCTATAAATATAAGGTAGGGAGTTAAAAATAAACATACCCAAATGAATAGTGATAAACATAGTCAAAACCAGGAAACAAATTCTGAGCTATTTTGGTGTCTTGCAATTCATAACACTTGCTGAAGTTCACAGTCTCTGATGCCATCAATAAATGTCTCCACCGCAAACCTTATTCGAAAATCTTCTGGTGCTTCAGGATAGGCCTATCTAATCAGTCTGTTGATACTTGCTTCAAACTCTTGAAGACTCTCCCCGGAACGTTGTCGTCTTGTTCTCAACTGAGCATAGTACACATCTCGCAAATGTTTATCACCGTAGCATAATTCTAGAGCTTTTATCAACTCGGCATAGATGTTCTGGCTGTCAGGAGGCACTTTCTGTAGTAGTTCTGCCACGGGTCCTTTTAATGCGAGAACGAGTGAGACTGCCTTGTCTTTCTCTGTCCAATTATTTGCACATGCAGCAGCTTCAAATTGGCGGAGGTACGTTGCCCAGTAACTGCTTCCGTCAAAGGTTGGAGCTTTGACATGAGCTGTCCCTATTGGAGACAAAGTGACTTTCTCTACTGACTTTTTTCTGTGTCTTTTTCTGTCTTTATTATTGGTTCAAATGTTTGTTTTGGTTGTGTCTTCAGGAACTGCTCTCTTATATTTACCATTGAGATTTCTACTGCAGATATTTTATTTGACATGGTTTCTTCTGTGACAGATATTTTTGTGGACATCGATTCTTCAACACTCGAAACAGATTTTTCTACTTCAGCTATTTTTAATGTCATTGATTCTTGTGCCTCCGAGATTTTAGTAACTTGTTTATTAAGCTCACCTCCTAGGAGACCCAATTCTGCAGCGGTTTGTTCTTGTGTATGCTTTTGCTCCTGTATTAACTCCTTGATGTCTTCTGTTTCACGCTTCCGTTCTACTTTTTGTCTTTCTTCTGTTTCTAGCATTAGTGCTTTCTGACGTTCCTCAGCATCTTCTCTTTCTTGTCTTCGTTCTTCTTTTGTCTCTTTCCGTGTCTGCCGCAGCAGCGCTTGGAAAGCTTCCATCATCTGACTGGCATCCATTGTTTACCGATTAATTATGAATTACCTCGTCTTGTACAAAGTGTCCACTGTTTCCACTGTTAACCGTTCTATCCCAGTTCTGACATCACTGTTACGACGGTCTAAGTGATCGTTGTAGGTACATTGGAAACAAAATACAAGACACCAATTTAGTCACTAATCACCAGCTTTAATTTTCACAGTTAAACAGTTCGTAATTAACAACACAGTCTCTTACAACAAATCAAATAAAAATTGTTCACACGCAATAAAATGTCCACTAATATTAAACACAATTGTATTATAATTATCCTGCCCGATTATTAAACACTTCACTAATAACCACTTGAACGCACACAGTAATATCGCCCGATAATCACTTGTAATCGCCTGACAATAAACTTCGAACTGCACTGTAATTTATCGCTACTATAACTGCTACTGAATGTCGTGGAGTACTGGTATTTATACCCCCGCTCACAGACCAGAAGATTCCAAACTACGCCTTATCTCTAAACTACGACATAATTAATTGCGACCTTGACACAGTCTCCATGGCTGGCGGCTTCCAGAAGAGTCTCATGAGCCCATGTTGACGTCACATACGCACGCAACATTATAGCTGGATTTCAATGGATCGTTCAAGAAACATGTAGATTGTTCTGTGATGTTGTAACAGTATTTTTGCATTTGTTTATTACAATGGATGAAACTTAGATCCACCACTACACACCAGAGTCCAATCGACAGTCAGAGGAGTCATTGTCAGGCCAAGAACTTTTCAGACTCCCATCAAACTACCTTCTTGTAAACAATCTAACATTAGCGTGTTGTGCCAACTACTCCTAGCAGTCTAACTACAGGCTGTGCAGACAGTAGTGTGTCTGTCTTGTCTGAAATGCCTCTGATATAATGTATTGTAGCTTTAGTGATATATTTAGCATTTGTCTTCTGTTGTGTTCATGTGATTCAAGGGCTTGCACCATTATTTTGAGAAATCATTTCTCTGCATCATGTGCTACAGTGATTCCATTTCTTGGGATCTGTATTGAGATTTTAAATTATTTCAGCCCATTGGTCAAAACAGATACCCTCGCTTAAGAAACGTTTCATCCAGAATCATACTCCGTTAGGTAGCAGTAGTAAAAACAAAAAAATTGTAAAATAGTTCTTGAATCCAAAATATTATGCGATGTAACCAACTTCCAACTCTCCCGTTAATTCTCAAATGAACGAATGGTAGTTAAAATAAAAAAAAAAATTATTCAGCGTTTTTCAAGTTGTAATAGTCAATAGAAATTTCAACATTATCAGAAATTAAATTAAAACAGAAACGCATAGCTTTCAACTGGCATATTTGCTAGTACGACATGTTCATATTAAGCCTCAGGTTTGGTTAAAAACAAGTGGCATATATTTAGGCAGACTTATTAGTTCTATTTCATGTGGTCTCGACTTACTTCAGAATTCTGTCATTTTGTTGTTACTGATATGAATATTTGAATATTTATGAGGTTGTTTGTGCTTTTTTGGGTGAGTAGGTCCAATTAGTGTTTGAACGTAATTATCTTATGTAATAATAGACTTGTCAAGGTTTTATTATATGTTCTGTACAGAATATATTATGCATGCATATGTATAGATAACGATGTTATCCGAAATAAACTTGTATATTTGTTTACCATTTCCAATTTATAAAATCAGACGTTTAATAGTATCGGCATTGCCACTTGGGAAAACATTAATCAAAAGGGGCATAGCGTTGTGTCATTTGGAAACATGCCACGTAATTTGGGAGAATAAGAACTGAAATCTTGACAAGCTTTTTTCAAGGTGCGTTCTCAAGATGCACACTGAAAATAAAGTAGACTTGAAAAAATCTCTGTACAAGAGGTAAACCAAAATAAAATGTGCATAAACGGTGTTATTAAAGAATCTGTAAACAGTACCGATAGAAAAACCATGTGCTAGAAACAAAAGACTTTTTTGTAAACTTTAGGATACACAGTATAAGCGTTGAAAAGCTTCAGGAAGACCCTAGTTGAATATTTGGAAAAAAGTTGATTTTGGTGTAGGAGTGAGAAGGTACTCAGAGTACTCACTTTAACAAAAGCAAATCGGTGAGCTGCTCAGCAATTAACTTGACTGAAGCAAAGAGAGGAGTTAACAATTTTGACTATACAAGGAGGTGTATGGGCAGAATTTTCACCATTACATTGATGTTGAAATAGAGAGACGTGCAGTGGTGTGGACGCTAGAACATTGGTAACCCAAAAGAATATCGTAGTGGAAACCATATAAGGACATAAAAATGAAAAGACAAGCAATGGGTACACTTATTGAGTCGAATCTGGAAGGATTTTGGATTACAGAGCTCCACATTGAAGACGAAGTTGATGGTTTTTCATGGAGCTGATCCCATACAAGCAAAAATTGTTGTAGATAGTACTGTTCTGGAGCAGGTCAGCAATTTTGCATATTTGGGCTGTAATGTATCTGCTGATATAGTGAAGAAGCTTCACAAATTGAATCATATATGTGGGACCATCAGGAGAACTAGAAACATACCTAAAGTTCTACAAGGTGGTGGTCGTCCCTGTGGGTCTGAGAATTGGACTTCAGCTGTATTCAAACTACCAAAAATGAGATTTTTCAGGCACATGGTGGGATATACTCTTCAAGACTAGAAGATATATGGCAGGAACTGAACATTACGTGTGTACTCGATAGGATTGCCCAGTATTGGCTAAAATAGTTGGAACATCTATTCCAAACTAGACGGCTAAAATAATCGCCCATCTAACCAAATGACTGACTGTCGCATCCTCAAACAACTATTGAATTTTAAGCTGAAAGGAAGAAGAGATGTAGAGCGTCTGAAGAATGGTTGGAGTGACCAGCTCTAATATATCTGCTTGCAACCAGAACAAACCATTTTTTCTTTAATCCTCGTTGAAGATGATGATGATGACAAACAATATAAGAGGATGATTGAATGTATAAATAGTTGGCAGCTGAGATTGCACATTATGGAAGTTGAAAATGCCCATTTCTAAGGGCACAAATGTCTGAAGAACATAAATTTTGATCACTGTGATACCACTATACAAGCTCAGACACTTTTCTTGACAAACAAATCTGTAAATAAAATAATAATAGTAGGAGCAAAGCATGAACAAATTTGACATATGTATTGAAGTAAATCTCCATTAGATGTAATGTATAAGATCTTCTCTACTGTTCTGATGAATTAGCTAACGTCCTATGCTGAGAGCCTAATACAAGTGTGGCATCAGACCAGGAAGAAATGTAACTTGAATTGTCAGGAAGAAGTTGCTGTTTGCCATGGAAAGTTTTTGTATATTGTAACGTGAAAGAAACAGATGAGCCCATAAGAGTAAACTTAAGCAAACCCAATCGAAAAAAAGATGAAAATCATACTTACTACTGTAAATAATAAAAAACTTAGAAAGTTAAAAGGAATAAAGAAACTAACATAACTAAGAAGTACAATACATTAGTTAATAAGAAAAACGTTATGTAAAGTACCTTATAAGAAAACAGTATTGTAAACTACAGTATATTAAATAAGGAAGAGTGATACCAGTGTAAAATGTAAAAGTGAAGTGTAGAGAAAAAAAGTGAAGAAACACAAAAGTGGAAAATATAAAGTGAGTATAAACAATCTTGGAAAGATGATAATGTTTAATAACCAAGGGTACTTACCTATTAATACATGAAGCATTCAGCTTATTATTGTTTTTTCATTTGTTCAGAATAATATTATTATCATAAACATCAATCTTTTTGATGACCATAGTTGTCATAGGTTATAAGCCAGGTAAATAATTGAATCCCAATTATTTTGGTGATGAACAATGTTATTTCTTTTAGGGAACACTAATACCTAAGGCTTATTAACTAATTACTATAGTAAATAACTAGTCAAATCGAATGGACTAGTAGATAAGCAACATATCAGATGATATGACAGAAATAATTTTAATGTTAATAACCAGTTTTTATGTTATGTTATAAAATCTATGTTGATGTTATAAGAAATTTGTTAAAAAATGTTAGCCATGGAAGCATGGGATAGGACTAAATGGTTTGTTAAAAAATGTTAATGTAGAAGGAGGATAGTAATTTGTAATTTCAGAGGAATTTTGTATTTAATTGTAAGATTTTTTAAATTAACTAAAAAACAAATGATATAATCAGAAGCATACACTATCACCTAAACTAGAAATTAACTTATAAAGATATAAAATCAATTAACCAAAAGTGTAAAACACTAGGGATTAATAGGGGTAAACCATAAAATTGCCATTGTTAGATTGTTTTCCCTAATAAATCAAAGGTATTCTGGTGACAAATTCCAGAAATATAATATGTTTTGTGATGGTCAAAAAACCCAAATGGCTTAAACAGCATAATTTTGTAAAAGCACAGAACATTTATTATGACACACGCACAGGCCATATTTGGTATCATTTTAATTGTAATAAAACAAAGAATTACATGCTGTAAATCAAATTAAGATAAACGATTTAACAAATAGAGAGTAATATGTACTAGGGAGAAAAAAATCTGTATTGTAAGAAATATTAGGTCATGTGACCTCAAAATTCAGTCAAATTAGCCAATCAGAAATTAGAAAAATTGGACAAACTATTCAAATTCAAAAGAAAACAGTAACAGTGTATTGTTAACACGAAAGCAGAACGGGTCAGTCCTATGTCTGGCTGAATGAAAGTGTAATAAAGTATCAAATCTGAGTGTGCAAGGTTATAAAAAATTAAATTCAAAAATCATAAAAATAATAATAATAATGAAGATTTAAGAAGACAGAAAACCAATAATAAGAATAAAAGAAGAAACACAATAAGTATACAAGACTAATAGCCGATAATAATATTGGAAGGTGAGAAAGTCGTATTATAACCAAACATTAGCGATCACAACACACTAAGAAAAAACATCACAGACACTATTAATTAACACTCCAGTGAAAGAAAACGAACAAATAACTATTTTTACAGTAAAAACCTTTACATAATTCCATTCATATTAAGGGAAATGGCTATATGAACTTTAATACAAGAACGAACGTCTTAATGGTGGCCATGTTGAAATACGTTTAGGTGACGCCTTCTTTGTCAAACCAAACCATGCGGCATTGGCGAGCTGCGGTAACGAAACAGACATTATTTATACAATATTAATTAAACAAAATTCAGTTTCTTATGTAAAATTGGATAGAAATTAAGATTAATTTGTAAGTATTGTACTTCGCTACGGCGTTTCGGACTTTTGTAATAGTTCAAAGAACCTAAGAATTAATATAAGTGTTGTACAAAATTCCAACACAACTAACGATTGTAATTCTCAACCCTAGAGACAAAGTCGATGTATTCAGTAACATTTTGAATTTAAAATCAAATAAGTAAATAAAAATCCAAGAGTTAATCCATCAAAAGAGTTTTATTTATTAGATAAAATATAATTTAAAGAATTTCAGCATTTTATAACAGGAAGAAGACAGAGAAAGAATTAAAATAACTTATTGAAGAAGGTGACTCACAGCTAGTCTACCATTGGGTTGTTCCTTTCTATACTTTTTACTTACCTTACTGTCACGCCACTCTGACTTACCGCTCACAGAAGATCCCAAACGATTAATCGGTCGCCACGATGTTTTTACGGATTTACATCGAAACCTTTACATCAAACTTTGATTGCCAGGATCGTTAAGCAAAATCTTCCATACTGGATAGGTGATGGCAATGTGGCGAAATAATTAGCTCAAAACATGGCTACGCTACCCATTCATTTTATTAACCTTCAACAAATTCTTTACTGCAAATTATATTTTTAAAAACGTTCTAGTGAAATTACATTGACTCTACTTCCTTTTAAATTAATGATTTTATAGCGTTACTTTTTCTCATTCTAATTTTAAACCCCTACATATACAAAAACAAAAATTAAATGTTGCAACCAACTTATTCTACGTTTTTATTTTATTTTATTAAGGCGGCCCAGTAATGCCACACTCAACTCACATACCAATTTATAAAAACCCCGTATTAATTTTTTGGCCTCATTAAAATTTTAGAATACTTTTACTTGGGTAACGGCGTCTCCTCCGACCTCGTTGCGTGGCCCGCACCAAGTCCTCGTTTACATGTCCCAAAAGTTATGAGTTCATCTTAATTTCGACTCACTCACTTCATTTTCTGATTCACTTTCACTTTTTTAAATAACTGTTCCGTGTTCTTACCGGCTAGGTCGGTGTAGTGATTACATTTTTAAAATAAAATTTAACCGGACCGCATGCGGCCGGTAGGTGAGATGAACTGGGGAGACGCTTTCTCGTGGTTCCCTCTCCACGGTTTTTCAATACAGGAACTCACTGCCTGCTGGTGTTAACAAATTTCTTCGCTGTTCACCGCCTTGGCTGCTAAAGTCTTAGGAGTTGCACCCACAACACGTGTTATTTGTGGGTGTTGGCAGTAGACGAAATCTAGTGTCCACTGGTTTCGTCACAAAGGTAGGCGGGATTTCTCCTTGCGTTTCCGCCAGCACAGAAGCACGTGGTGAAAAAATATCGTCTCCGGGCCATATTGTTTTACCAAATCGGCGTCGGTTGCGCACCTGCTGGTGTTTGCGCGTGTTACTCAACACCACAGTTCCGAGAATGGTATTGCGCCGTTGCACCTTGACGCATTCCATCACACAGCTACACCTCACAACTTCTTTGTTTGAACAACGCTTTTATTCAACACGTGGCTGGCCACACAGATGAAAACGAATTTATAATATTTTTTAATAAAATAAAACCCTCCCTTTTAGCCCCGTTACAGGGTGAAGCGATTCCACAATCGAATGCAACATTACTTAATAATTATCCAAAATTAGAATTTTACCGTGTTTGACAGGGATCGTCGAGACTTCCATGAATTCTTAAATTAAGAAGAACAGGGCATTAATTAATTGGAAAAAATAAAATTTAAACTAAGAACCTAATTGAGTTAAAGAAAAATTTCTTAATATTCTATTTTAATAAATTTTTTTTTTTGTAACCAACGTTAATAAAACTTATTGAAAACAAAGAGCAAAATATTTTTTTATAACGCAAGGTTATAATATTGAGGGAGTTAGTAAACATGACAAGAATCACTGTTCCAAACAATGAAGGTAAGGTTATGATTAGTGAGAGAACAAGCAGAATTTTTAAAGTAGCTAGTGGTGTTAGGCAAGAGATGCCCACTAAATCTAGCACTGCACAAGGTAATGCAGAATATTGATACTAATAGAAATATCACCTACAAGATAACATAGGTTCATGCGTACAAGATGATATTATTCTGATTGCCAGGAGTACTACAGCTCTTGTAGAAATGTTTCAAATCCTGGAGATAGGGATATCAAATGGGCCTGAAACCAAATTAATGAAAAACTAAATATATGTAAAAATGAGTCCATCAAAGACAAGAACAGTTATTCAGAATTGTAAAATCAGGGGTTGTACATTCGAAGGGGTAGCAAAATTTACATATCTGGGAACAGTTAAAAGACGCTGTCAAAATGAATACTGCAAATATTGGAGAATACAGTTGAACGTGGTTTATTATTCTATAATCAATGTTGCGGAATGCTCTGTCCGATTACAGACTATTACATCATTGCATAGTGCTGTTAGTTAAATCATCATGTTATGTCAATAGAACAACATACTTGATGCTAATACATAGGTGTTCAATTAGGTTTACTTTATGCATTGTCGTGCCAATGTTAAATGAAATTAAATATTAAATATATGCATAGCTAAATGTGTTAAGAGTGGGGTAGTGGATCCAGTGTGATATTTGGGTCAAGGGCTGGAACGCACCATGACAGTCCACTGGTCCAGCATGACAGATAAACCTTGTAAACAATGATAAAGCAGATTAGACAGGAGATGGGAACAGTTTGTCTACCTAATCAATTACAACAGTTAAGCTTTGTAAAAATCCATTTACAACAGCTCTGATTGCATTTGAGAAGTGCATCATACTGGTAAATCTGTGACCTGTATAATTCAGTTAAAAGTGACCATTAGGGATTATACAAAACCAGTGCCGTGGCGTGGGTACATAACAACTTTGCCAGTTGGGATAGGCCTAAAACTTAGCCTAAAAATTAATTCAAATTTTTCCTAGTACCAAGTGTTCTTTTTAGAGCCAAAATATTCTTTTTAGAGCTAAACAATATCATTTTAGAGAATTTTCTGTCTTTCGCTGGGAGAAGAAGAGGGTCCTGGTTCAATGGGATCTGACACCCATTATACTTATACAGAATAAATGAGGACACAAATAATCAAATTAATAATAATACAGACAAACAGAGAAGCACATAACTAAACGAACAAAACACAATAGGTAAGTAGTAACTGCTACACGTTGATTCCAAAACAAACATAGCTGCTAACTGAGCGTTTTGCCGGTTTATACAGCGGCAACACATTGGGTGACGAATGTGTCCCCCTGTCCGCAGTTTGTACAGTGACAACTACTACGAGGTCAGTGACCGTACACATTAAAACATTGCCGATGTCTGAGCAGGCAACACAAGACGGTTGGTACAAGTGCACATCAGTTTGAAGGGAATCCTATGCTTTTCTTCAAGTTTCCGTACTAATATTGTTCGGATTCAATAACTAAAGTATTTATTGTGTGATACAATTAATATTATTTTCTTTCGTTTCCTGGACTGTTGCCGCCGGCAACAGTGGTTACATGGACAAGGTCTGCAATCACTTCCTCGCTTTTTTGGGCAAATGAGTATGGCCCCATTCCATGGACTGATTTTTTTATCTGACAGATAATGTACCAAACATTTTGTTTTATAAAATAACTGAATAATAATTTAGTCCACTAGCAGCCAACTTGTGGCAAGCATGCCATTGTTGGCACAGAGGTATGTTAAGCGGCTCGTTGTAACAGAGAAAAATATTTACCGTATTTACTTTAATTGTGTTACTTCTAAAATTTGTACTAAATTTTGAACCCATACATGTATGTAATTTTATGAGGACTGTCCAGAAAGTAACTTACGTTTTGAAAAAAATAAATAAATGAGAGAAAAAGTTTGTATTAACACAGTTGAAAACTACAACCACATAGTCTCCATTCAAGTTCAGGCACTTATCTTAATGATTTACAAGTTCTTGAATGTCTTCATCATAAAAATCTGCTGCCTGTGATTTCAGCCATTCATTAATGCCTGCCATCAAATTTTCTTTGCCTTCAAAGCGCTCTGTTGCCAGCCACTTTTTCATGTGCATGAATTGGTGATAATCGGTTGGTGCCAGATCAGTATGTTGATCAAAAATCTCCCACCCAAACTCTCCCAAAAATTATTCTGTTCGAACTTCAGTATGTGGTCAGCTTACATATCACTTGTTTTGGATTCCTCTCCGCAGCTTTTTTAAGGTTTCACAGTAAACCTCATAGTTGATTGTGGTACCCCGTTCCATAAATTCTACCATGAGTACCCTGTTTCTATTCCTAAAAACTGTCACCATCGTTTTCCTTACTGACAAGGTCTGCAAACACTTCCTCGCTTTTTTGGGCAAATGAGTATGGCCCCATTCCATGGACTGATTTTTTTATCTAACAGGTAATGTACCTAACTCAGATTTCATCTTCCGTTATAATATGGTTTTGTAGAGAATCACTGTCCTTGTCATAGGTCTCAAGAAATGACAATATTGATGCTATCATCAGTATATGGTTAAACTGTACTTAACCACAGTTTAGAATATAAAAATCTGTCAGTACATGGCCTGTTCATAACACAATTATAATATTGGTTTGTGTTTTGAGAAATCAGAATAGAGCTGAAGCAGAAAAAAAATATAACTTATTGAGAAATATTACAAGAAAAGCTATTCTAAACATGCTGAAGTCAGTAGTTTACATTTAGATTCGTGTTTTGTAGTGTCCTAATATATACCCCTATCCATAATTTAGTGTTTGCCTATTCTCCTTTAATTTATACATTTTACATATATAATATATAGATGAAATAGTTTACTCATGTGGCACGCTGAAGCTTCACAATTACAAAATCAGTTCATGGCACAAAAAAAGTTGGCTACCATTGTTTTTTTCCTTCAACATTATTAAATAGTCATGAAAGTCTTGTTTGTTTACACTTACACTACTTCAGATATGTAAAACTCAAAGGATGGTTATTCAAATCTAACTTGTTTTAAACATTATGCTGTTTGCTAGTCCATCATAACCAAATAATGAAGTCTTCTTCTTCTTCTGGTCCCTGTCCATTTCAGATGTTGGCAACCATCCAACTATCTTGCTTGTGCTTTCTCTGCTGACAGATTCTCTGAATAACTCCGTTGTTGACTTGGATGTCCAATTTCTCAGATTTCCTAAGCAGGAGATTCTCTTTCCAGGTATCTTTGCCTGTAGAATGGACTGCAGTGGGTGGTGATATCTGATTTCATGATATGACCGATGTATGGATGAATTAATAACAACCAACTTACCTGAGTTAATTGTTAGATGGCAGATACACAAAATAATCCAGCAACAGAGAAGGTGAGAATCTGGGTACAAACAACCAACTGTTTATTATCAAAATGATTAAAATCCAGGCTGTTAGGCCGTGGTCGGTTGCTGTATAACAGCGGCGTTGTCAGCAGTGTTTTGAATCTCACCCTTAGGGATATCTTCAGGCCACAAAAAGTGATGAAGTGTTATGAAACAGTTACGGTGGATCTTGGCCAAACAATACCCGACAACTTTTTTAGGTGAGAACAACAGGCGGCCGGTAACACGAGGTTAACCTCGGCCACCAGGTCTTACCAAACCAATGTGTGAGCGTATGACAAATATTAGGACACCTCTGTGGGGAGGATGTTTTGAAATGGTATGCTTATTCAAGGGACAGAGAAAGAAGAGGGCCCACCTGTTGTGTTCACTGAGGTTCGTGGTTTTATGCAGGAACATGGGAATTGTTCAAGTTTCACAACACTCTGTCACTTTTTGTGGCCTGAAGAAGATCCCTGAGGGTGGGATTCGAAATGACGATGTTGCTGTTATACAGCAACTGATCAACTAGCCTAACAGCCCAGTTTTTAATCATTTTGATAATATTGACATCACCCATGTGAGCTTACGACAAAATCAAAACAACGGTTTGCTGGTTGCTACTTGACAACTGGAAATGTAGCGCTGTAGAAGAAAGGGGATGGGAGAGGGAGGGGCAGTTGCTTGACTGGACGCAAAGGTTATTTATTTGAATGACTGCCTAATATCAAACAGTTTTGATATTACTGTTAAAATTTTCTGTTTGTCATAATTAAATTTGAATTAAGTTTTTATTGTGCATGTTTATTAAAGCATTTGTTATTTTTACAGTTTGATGAGTACTAATTGTTTAGGAAGTTAGTAACCATTGTTTCTAAATATCTGTCTGTTGATTACTGTAGAGGCATGTGTACGCTTGGGCATTAGATCACAGAGTCCACCACAAGTTTAGTGAAACGGATGCAGATCCACATGATGCGAGGAGAGGCTTTTGGTTTTCGCATGTGGGGTGGCTTTTTCTGACACCACATCCAGAAGTCATACAACGTAGGAATGCAGTGGACATGTCAGACCTTGAAAACGACCCCATTGTCATGTGGCAAAAGAGGTTAGTTTTGACAGCTGTTGATAAGTTTGAGTATTACTTTGTATTGCTGTCCCACAGACTAGGAAATAATAAATAATACTTTTATTAGTCCATAGCTAAAAATTATGTTTTCATTCAATATACGGATGTCTACTCCTTTTGTGGGGGTGGGGGGGGGGCACATAACATATATTAGGAATAATAATTTAAATAAGAAAAAAATTAAATTATTGGGTTGTTGGTAGCTGTAAAATAAAATAACTACCTTTTTGATTTTTTTAAATATAACGTGTTGTGTGATAAATTAAAATTATTTACATTTTTCTAATCTTTTATAGACTTACTTTAACATATTTTCAGCAGTGTTGTCGCTTGGCTTGTTTTTTACTAGATTGGCCAGTTTTTAAAACAATGTGCTGTTTACTGGTTTGATTTTTTTCACATTATTTAAAATATTTTTGTTGAAATTTTGAAATTTATAAATAAATTGAAGGATTTGACTTGATGATGCTAAAGTTTAGAATTTTTTTTAAGGAGCAATGCTGTGCATTGTTATGACGTAACCTGAAAATTCATTTCACTTTCGTAATGTTTTACGTTTATAATATTTTTGATATCTTTTATTATATTTATTATCAGTTGTTTTATTTAAAAAAAATTATTTGTTGTAATATAATTTGTGATGGCAGCGAGGCAAACATGTGCTCCCGGTACCAGCCGCTAACACGTGGCAGACAAGTGGACGAGTTTGCAGCGCGCCAATCACAGGAGACCAAAAGATAGCAGCCATCTGATAGGTTAGCTGCAACCAGCAAAAATTAGGAATAAGAAGACCACTGCAGCTGGGGAAAATCGTGATTTCTTGTGGCTGGGCTGGGCAGGTATCGTAAACAACCAGGTGATTCGTGGAAACGCCCTCGGTGTATACTGCACTAGTGTAGGGTAGCACAACAGCTGAGAAACAGCGTGCTAAAGAGCACACGCCCTACTTGGGCAGGGCCACGAGGCAGGAGCTCCTGAAGGGAGCTCAGAACTCAGTTTCCATAGCGGTTCGTCTCTGTGATGCACAGCTGCACAGCCCAGAGTCAGTCAGTTAGTTAAAAATCGCGATTCCATCAGATGACACGAAGCCACCCAGAAGGAAAAGGAAGAAGAGAAGAATGGACTTTCTTCGCTTTCTTGTCCTGTGAAAAAAGAAGAACCAGAAATGGACATCGACTGGGACAGCAGCGGGCTCTACATACTGCTGCCGAAAGAAGAGGAGGACTCCAGTAAGCCACGAACAGCGGGCACAGCTGCCGAGCATCACAGCGTGGCTCGGGCTGAACATACATCGCAGTTAGCGTCCTTGCCACACGGCCCTTCTAAGGGCCACAAAAAACGAAGAAGTGTACGAGGTGCTACCCAAAAGTTCAGAGAATTCGCCCATAAAATTAAAATTGCTTACCATAACTCCTAGTTTTCACCGTCTCGTTCGAAATAGTCCCCTTGGGCATGGATACATCGATCCCAGCGTTTTTTCTATGATTCCATGCATCACTGGAAGTCAGCAAGCGTTAGCGTTCGAAGCACCTTCTGCGATTCGGCCTGGATGTCCTCAATTGTGTCAAAATGACGCAATTGAGGACATTCACAAATGAAGCTTCATTTTGGGGAACAGGAAAAAGTCGCACGGGGCGAGGTCAGGCGAATAGGGTGGATGGGCAATCACTACCGTGTTTTTGGAAGCCAAAAAATGCTGAACAGCTAACGATGTGTGGGCAGGGGCATTTTCGTAGTGGAAACCCAGCTGTTGTTTGTCCACTTTTCTGGACGTTTCCGCCTAATGCTCTCACGTAGCCGCTTCAAAACTTCACAGTAAAATTTCCCATTGACTGTTTGACCAGGGGCGACAAATTCCTTGTGGATAATTCCTTTGATGTCAAAAAAAACAACAAATTGGACTTCACGTTGCTACAAACTTGATGTGCTTTTTTTGGTCACGGTGAATGTGGCGACTTCCACTGCGACGACTGCTGCTTAGTCTCAGGATCATAACCGTAAACCCATGACTCATCACCGGTTATGACATTGGAGATGAAGTTGGGGTCATCTCTTGCTGCAGTTTTCAATTCAGTGCAGACAGCCATGTGATGTTCTTTTTGGTCGCTGCTCAGCAGTCTCGGTACAAACTTTGCAGCAATGCGTCTCATGCCCAAAATGTCTGACAAGATGTGTTGTACGAACCCGTACGACAGTCCTACAATTGCGCAAACATCATGGATTGTTTGTCTACGATCTGCAACAATTACCTCTCGCACTTTCGCAATGTTTTCCGGTGTTGCGCATGTCGATGGTCATCCTAAACGCTCATCATCGTCAACAGACTGTCGTCCATCCTTAAAGCGTTTGTAACCACAAACAAGTTTTACTTTGACTCATAGCATTGTCACTAAATGCTTCCACAAGCATGCGATGGGTTTCTGCAGCAGTTTTTTTAAGTTTTAAGCAAAATTTGATGCAGGTTCTTTGCTCCGTAATATCTGCCATTTATAAAATCACCACAACACTAAAACACAATGTTACAAAAAAGCACGAAACTCAAGAACGCGGCCTCTCACCGTCACAGCTGGTGGCACACTAATACATAAAGGGTACTATTTGCACACTTTAGCGGCAGCAGGTCATACCACAAACAGTTCGCGCATGGCATTCAAATTCCCCGAACGTTTGGATAGCACCTCGTGTGATTGGCGCCATTTGTCTTGTGACAAATTATTAAATTTGTAACAGTACCAAAATATGGTAGTTACATACTATAAATAAATATGACGTCAAGTATGATAAGAGACATGGGAACATATTTAAATGAACAAAGATAAGTATATAAGTTGTGTATCTACAAAACTAATAATAGAAGAATCCAACAATGAAGACGAGAATGTGAATATGTCAACCTTAATTATAAAACGTAAAAAGAAAATGACACAAGACCAAAACAAAATACTAATAAATAGACCCAATAGGATCCAGCAGTGAGGGGAATCAATGAAAATAATATCCAGCAGTGAGGGGAATCAACGAGACAAGGATCATCAAGCTACAACGACAATGGAAATAAAATGAAAACAGCGACTACCATGAAATTTGGAATTAAGAAGAAAGAAGAAGGACCAAGAAGAAGAATGAAGAGAAACCAAAGACGTAAGGAATCAATGAACCATATATATTTTAAAGAAGAAACAGTCAGTGACAAAAGAAATAACTATAAGTGTGACATGAAAACCAGTGTGATCATTTAAAGAAACACAAACAATAAAAGTGTACTTAATACAAATGTGAAACCGGTGAATAACTGATTATTTCAACTGAAAACCACACAAACAATTACAGTGAGGAAGTTTACAGTGTGAAAAAATAGGTTAATTTCATGATGAGGCAACAAAGGTTAAAAAATAGTCAAATAAACACAAACAATGAGTGTGACTGATTTAACAAAGTTGTGACCAACACACATAATTATAAGACCACCAGATCAGAACATATAAAACAATCATATTATTGTTTATATCAAAAAACTGACAACAAATAGAGAATATTTGTTAAGTGTCAAACATGACAGGAATTTAGATTCCACAATTGACCAGAGAAAAACATTGTAAGTAATATAAGAAAGATTTGTATTAGTGTATTAGAAGGAGTTGTAAACATTTGTAACAAATTAGTGAAGGTATTATGTTAATATACCATAATGGAGTCAGTTTAGGTGTAGGTAGATACTGCACTAAAACCGATGATACATTGTTACAATACCCACAAGGAAGTAACCTATTATAACAGAAAATGATACATATTAGTATAAATATATGATCATCAAGTAAATATAAAGAAACAATATAATGTATAAGACAAAACAATGTAAACAAAACAAGTCAGACATAGTGACACAGTCAAAGACAGAAATAAGACAATGTACCAATTTAGTTAAGCAAACTACAGTATTAAAACTAATGTAAATGTTTATCAGAATAGTACCAGTAGTGAAAGGAATATATGATAATACTTTGAGAACAAGTTTTGAACATGTTAAGAACAGTATTATGACTGAATTATTGTAAACAAAATAACCATGTATATATGACCAAATGTAAGCTAAACCAGTGTATAGCAAGTTAGTTAAAGAAAATACTGCATTAAATATTGAGAACAAGGTATTACAATTATTACCAGTAGCAAGAGGAAATCTCAGAGCTACTTTGAGAACAAATAATGACCACTAAAACAATCATATTGTACATAAACATTTGAAAACCAAATGTCCAATGTGAAAAAGGACAGAGGTAAACAAACAATGACCAACCAGCTAGTTATGAAAAATATAACTAGTAAACCTATGTAAAAGTAATTGGAAACATTACTAAAAGTTAGATTGATATCCAATGCTACTTTAGGAATACAATCCAAATAGGACAATAACACTTTTGTTATTATATTAAACAAAATAAATACCTATAATGTCATGACACAACATAGACAGAGCCACTACTGAATAATTAGGAGGTTCTGAGTTTATTAAAACATGACCATTGAATATAACAGATTAATTATTGTGTATGTACACTAATTATAACAATTAAATAATATAATCTATGTAATAAAAATAGAAAACAAGATGAAAAGTTGTATAAGCATTATGTGAGAGGTTTAAAATGATGTAAATACTGAATTGACCACGGTAATACACCAATATTATAGTAAAAAAGAATGTAAATAGTCATTGTTAGTAATACTAGGTAATAATATGTTCATTTTAGATAAGGATATTTAATAATAAGCATGTTTGTGAAAAATCCAACATGGATGCTGAGTAACACCATAGCGAAAATTGTGTAGGAAATAGTTTTTCACAAATTGTAACTTAAACCAAATGAGATATAGACTCGAAGTGTTTAAATAAGAAATGTTATATTAGATTTAAGAAAAATCTGGTAATACGAACTTATAAAGATAAGACGTACCAAAAATAATAAATAAAATCAATATAATAATATTGATAGTGAACAGAAAATAAGCGTGTTTGGACTTATTTTAATAAGCAAAACGCCCTGAGTTCAGTGATATAAACCGATTAACGATAGGACGTATAATAAGGAAGTTGTGATAGTTTTTAACTTTCGAACTAAAAATTTGTACCGTCGATGACGTGAAAAAGTCTCCAACCCAAAATCGATTTTGACTAAAAATTAAATATTTTAATAAAATATAGGCCTTTTGGGTCAGAGACTATCAAAAACCAACCAATGGAATGAATGAAGTTCATCAGACGAGCGAGAGATGCTCTCGAGGTACATGACAGTCTACGATCGAACACCTAAGGAACAAGCCACGCCACTCCAGACCAGAAAAAGTATATTTTTAAATTAGTGCGCGACATGTTTTACTCAAGTACAATATACATACACTAACCTAATACTACACATTTACTAACGAGTGCAACAGTGCGGATTTGTGTTATTTTTATCAAGTAGATCAGTGTACAATATCGATCTATTTGCGAGTGAATTTTTTAATTAAGAAACAGGGAGTACAATTTCAATTAAACAATACTTAAAAGAAAAATAAGAGTTTAGCCAATTTCGAATTTTCGATACTACGCAAGTCATTATGCAGCGTATCGGAAATCAACAACTAAGTTATCAGAATTTAAAGGAGATTTAACACAACATTATTAAAATATTATAAAAAATATTTTAATAAATTATAACGATGTAAAAAATAATGCTTAAAGATAATTATTGATAAATACGAGTGCATTTAGACGCTTACTTGATAAAACGTATTTGTTGAATATTTCGTTATTTCAGAATTTATTTTATTAATTGTATCAAACATAATTCTGATAATCCTATGTTAAAACTTATTAAAAAATAATATGTTTACCTGTATAGCATAAGTAATATTAGTTAATAAGACAAACTTATCCTTATAAAAATAACGGTCATTCTTAACCTCAGAAACCATTACGGTAGCTTGTTATGATGACATTACCGAATTGTTCTCAATTAACATGCAAATTAAAGTACATTGCAAACAAGAGTTTTTTTTTTTATTAGAAATTTTTCTCTTGTGAACAAATTATTTTAAAACTAATTATTAACTAAAAGTAATACTTGTTAAATGCTGTACAAGTCATACAGCCTAACCACAATACTAAAGTAAAGATGCGTGCGCATACCGGCGTACGATAATTTTTGTAAACATCAGAAATATGATATCAATTTTAAATTTTATATTTTGTTCAATTATCAGTTAATATTGTTAATCCTAAATAATTAATTATAGTACATCTTGAGTCTGGTATCATGATATCTCCAAGAACCTTAACGGAATATGGTATATACTGAATTAAAACAACATAACCTGTACAGTAAAATTATTGTAACAACAACAGGTATACCAGAGCCTTGAGAGATCAGATAGAGTTTCATTTGAAGTTTTATTTTGTAATCAGCAATTGAAAGGGTTGTTAATTATTGTTTTGTTTGTTAAAAATATTCTCACTTAATAACTTGTTAATAAACCTATAATTTTTATTACCATAACAAGAGTATCATTTTATTAAAAGTAGATTCATTCATTATTTTTAATCAGTTCTGACAGGTGGCGGAAGAATTCAAAAAGTATTAGTATAAATCAATATACTTATCAGATATCGCTGCATTTATTACTGTGTGTGAAAACATGTTAAATATTCAAATTGAATATTTTTTCTATTGTGTTTGAAGTGAATGTATTTCAGACGGAACGCCACAAGATAGAATTTGAATTTCAACAGTGGTAAGTAAATCAGATACACCACAAGTGCGCGGACTATATTCTAATAAGAAGAGTGAATTATTACGGCGTACTTACAACAGCAAAACATTAACACCAGTGACAGTTACGATTGCAAATTACACCTTTTATAACCAACATTATAGTAGGCACCGGTGCGTGTCTACAACCACACGAAAACACCTAACATCAATACAACAAGAAATACATAACTTAAACTTGTAATTTTATTATATTACCAGTTGGCTAGCCCAGCAGTGTGGCTTTAAGGAGAAACACAAGACAGCAAAATATACACAGTATTACTTGTAACTATTAATATATTATATATATATATATTGATATAACAAAGTTGGCGCCCAACGTCTGAGCACGATTTAAGGGGAATTACACCATAACTAGATACACAATAATCCTAATTCGTGAAACAGACAGCAGATACATTACCAAGACAACAAGATGTACACTGACAGGTTGAAATCAAGATCGAAATCACGGTCAACATCAAGGAAGAGGGCGACCGAAAAGGAAAAGGAGACTAGAAGAGAAGAAAAAGAAGTCATGTCTACAGAAGATATAGAAGAAGTTGTGATGGAACCAAAAGAACAAATAATTGAACCGGCGGAGGAGGTTCAGCAGCCTATGGAGGAACCGGAAATGGTGATTCAAGAAGCTCCACAGAAACCAAGCCAACTTGAACAAACAACGTCAATCGGAGAGCCTGCTTTTCAAGAATGGATGAGAAGGATGATGGAGTCACTGAAAGAAGACAATCGGTCAATGAAAACAGACTTAAAT
This sequence comes from Magicicada septendecula, assembly GCA_034769895.1. Classification (NCBI taxonomy): domain Eukaryota; kingdom Metazoa; phylum Arthropoda; class Insecta; order Hemiptera; family Cicadidae; genus Magicicada; species Magicicada septendecula. The sequence continues at coordinate 39,178,392 of CM068372.1, forward strand.
AGAATGGAAGAAAGCCAGAAGTCCACAGATCAGAAGATGGAAATAATGAACAAAAAGATGGACGAAAATAGCCAATCCAATAGGGAGACCAGTCAATCAATAGAATCACTGAAGGAAGACAATCGGTTACTGAAAGCAGACTTAAGCCAAAAAATAGAGGAAGGCCAGAAGGACAACCAGAAACACATAGAATTGTTGAAAGAAGAGCTTAACAATCAAATAAATGAAACAAATAGAAGAATGGAAGAGGGTCAACGAAAAACTGAAGAACTGTTGGAAAAGAGAATGGCCACCATGAAAGCAGATTTGTCAGCAGAATTAGGAGAGAAAATCGACCAAACCAACCAGAAGATAGATGGGATCAACGCCAAACTTAATGGAGATGTGGAGACTATACAAGCCGATCATGACAATATTTGGCTACAGATAAATATCAATAATAATAAAATGGAAGAGACCGCCAAGGAGACGGCAGAGATGGTGGAAAGAAGACTAGGAGAAAGCGTTGAAGAAATTGAGAAGCAAATGGCCATTCTAACGACCGAAATTAATATGGAAATAGTGGAAGTGCGCAAAGAAGGAGAAAGTACAAACTTAAAATTAATCCAGACTGAGTTGGATATTCACCAACGTATTAATGAGGTGAAGCAAACTCATGATAACCAAATAAGTATATTAACACAAGAACAAACAAGAATGGAAGCAGCACAATCCACACTAAAGGGTAAGTGTGAAGAAGTTGCGGGAAAAGTAGATGCCATCAAACAGCAGGTAAACAATGATAAGGCACAATCTACAGAACGCCAACGGAGGGAAATGGACAACCTACGGGATGAAATGCATCGACTACAAATAATACCGAATTTCTTATCCGGTCTAAGCCATCTAGAAGGAAGAGATCAAGTCGACTTCAGGACATATTCAAAAAACCCTTTGGAGTTCCTCGAGCGAATGGAAGAAGTAATACAACGAAATCGTGAGAACAGATGGACTGTAATAAAAGGTATGTTGGACGAGTCATTTAAAAACACATTTGACAATTGGTGGACAGCGACCCGACACAAAGTGTGTAACTATGAAGCCTTCAAGACAGCGTTCAAACAGAAATATTGGTCAGAGGCAACTCAGAATATTATACGTGACGACATAACCAATGGACGATTCGACATAAATGGCAGGCAGTCCATGACCACCTACTTTTTGGGGAAGATTTGCCTAGCAAGAAACCTGGAACCGGCAATCCCAGAGGAATGTTTGGTAACAAAGTTGGCGTACCATTTCAATCAAGGAATAGCACAAGGTAGACTCAATGCTCAAATCAAAACCATCCAAGGCATGTGCGAGTTACTTGAGAGCCACGAGAGGGAACGCTATTACCAAAGGAGTCGACAGGTACCACACCAGACGTACGATCAAGGAGGACCGGGGAACAATAACCCTACCATTCACAACATTGGTAATAACCAAGGAAGGAATTTCCATAATCCTCCCAGATTCCAGAGTCAGCCCACACCGCGTCAAGATGGAGGTGGAAATAACATTAATAGAGGGAACCAGAACAATTATCAGTCTAACAATTACCCACGAAATACAAATTACCAAAGAGGTAACCATTATTATAGACCATATCAAAATCAGTCCCCTAACCACCAACCAAGACAAGGGAATGGTCATAATAACAACCACAGTCAATTTAGAAGAGTACATTATACACATGCCAGTCGGGGTGGAAACCACAGGCATTATTATCAAGGAAGAAGAAGCTTCCCACACCAGCACCAGCATTTCAATAACCATGATCGGGATGAAAGAGAATCCGGATATAGGTCGAACGGAAGTGACAGCAGTGGGAGTCCCAGAGCAACCACGCAAAATACAGAGATATTCCACAACACAGGGAATCAGGAGCCAGTCGCTTCGACATATCAGGATCGACACGAAAATGGTGACACTAATTTAAACGCAAACCGGCAGTGAAAACCCCAGGATCACCCTCACTGAACCGGCCTATTGGGTCCAATGTTTTGGCAGAATCAGCAAGGCTTCGAAGTATATATAACAATAACTATCTAAAAAATATAAGGAAGGATCTAATGGAGGAAAATGAAAATACTATCGGCGATACTAGCAATAGCGAAATTGCATATATAACCGTCAGAGTAAATAACACCGACGCCACAGCCATGATTGACACTGGCGCAAATGTATCACTAATAGACAAGGTAGAACTGGACAGAATTCAATCAGAAAACAAAGCCACAATACCCACATTGCCGATTAGCAATATAATTCTCATTGGTGCTACAGGACGTCAAAACAAAACTATACGACAGCAAGTGCAATTGGATGTATCCAGTAATGGACAATCAATACAAATGGTATTCTTAGTAGCCAGTGGGTTACTGTTCACTATATTAATCGGGTGTGATATTTTAAGAAAATACACCGCAATCATCAATATGGATGATAATACCGTGAAGATGAAAGCAGAAGAAATAGAGTGGACAGCCAAATTGACAGAATACAGAAAGGCACCATCTGAACATGTAATTTACTACATTAGAGAGAGCTGTGAACTCCGAGAAGACGTCATCAACCAAGGAGCACAAAACAGTCCAGAGGAAGCTTTGTGGTTGGAGAAAATCAACAGTATCCGAGAATTTAAACCAAGTCAAAATAGTCAAGAAGTAACTTATGAACAATGGGAACGATTGATAGAGATATACTACCAGTATCGCCACATATTTTCAGACACCCCTGGAAAAATTAAAAATTTCCAATGCGAACTGAAGTTCAAAGAACATATTGAATTCAAGAGGAAATCATATCCTATCGCATTTTCACTAAAAGAAGCGGTAAGAGAAGAAATTCATCGCTTAATAGAAAATGACATAATAGAGATAAGCAATTCACCATACACAAACCCTATTGTGGCTGTACCGAAAAAGAATGGTGCAGTACGTATCTGTTTAGATGCTCGAGAATTAAATAAAACCATAATAAACGACAGGACATCATCTGGCGAAATTGATGAAATTTTAAAGAAGTTTTATGGTTCCAAATTGTACAGTATATGGGATACGGTATGTGGATATTGGCAGGTTGAGCTGCATCCAAACAGTAGAAAATATACCGCCTTTATCTTTGAGGGCCGAAACTACCACTTTAAACGGCTACCATTCGGTCTTGTAAACTCAGTAGCAATATTCGTTAAGTGCACGGACGAAATACTGGGCCATAACACACTGCAGTTCACCACAGTTTATGTGGACGATCTCCTAATAGCCTCTAACAATTGGGAGGAACATTGTGACCGGGTGGCACAAGTACTGAAAAAGCTAGAAGACAACAACATCACTTTAAAGCTAGATAAATCTCAACTAATTGCAAAGGAGGTGCAATTTTTGGGGTTCAACCTATCTGAATACGGAGTTACACCATCCCAGGAGAAGATGGAGGCAATTCAGCGTTTTCCCGTCCCGAAGAACAAGAAACAACTACAATCGTTCCTCGGAATATGCAACTATTATCGAAAGTTTCAGAGTAATTATTCCGAGTTAACAGCTCGATTCTCAGCTCAATTATCATCAAAAGAAAAATGGAAATGGGAAGCAGAACAAGACTCCACATTCACATTGATTAAAATGAAATTTCTAGAAACCGTTATGCTGCATCACCCCAATTTTAATAAACCGTTCTTCATGAATTGCGATGCAAGTGATTTAAGTCTTGGTTCAGTACTCTATCAGGAAGACCAAGAAGGACAGCACCAAGTGATTAGTTTTGCCAGCCGTACATTAAACAAGTGCGAGCGCAACTACCACACCACAGAAAAAGAGTTATTAAGCATAGTGTTTGCATGTGAAAAGTTCAGAACATTTATTTTGGGTTACACCGTAACTGTAAGAACAGATCACAAGTCCATTTCATTTCTAAAAAACTGTAAATTAAAACATGGACGACTGACAAGATGGACCCTCACGCTTCAAGAGTACAATATACAATGGGAATACATACCCGGAAAAAGCAACACAGCTGCAGACGTGTTGTCACGGATAAACATTGAAGCCCAAACTTTTGAAGGAGAGAGGGAAACTATTGCCAGAGTATACCACCTATTGAAGAATAAAACAGAACTTACTAATATACTATCTGATATCATCAATCATCAGCAACAAGACCCTAAGATATCATTAATTATCAAGAAATTAAACGACAATAATGCAAACATAAACCGATATTACTGTGCTTACAATCAAGTGGTATTCACCAAAAACAAGAAAGGTGACGAGAGATGGAAGGTAGTTGTCCCCAAAACCATAGAAAGAGATTTGACCATAGACTACCACATACGTTATGGTCATATGGGAGCAGTGAAAGTCATGAAAGCTTTACAAGAGCATGTGCATTTTAAAAACATGAATAAAAAGATCAGGAAATACATACAGAGTTGTAATATCTGTCAACTAGCGAAATGCAGTAACGAAAAGCAAGAAGGAGTCATGATACCAATCACCTCAACTGCCAGACTAGAAAAAGTTTTCCTGGATATTTGTGGACCTTTTCCACGAAGTGGTGGGAGGCACCGATACAAATATATTATAATAATGTTTGATCATTACACTAAGTATACCAAATTGTACCCACTCAATCGAGCGACAACCAGCAAGATATTAGAAATAGTTGCAAATAAATATATACCCGAAGTGGGTAAACCGTCAATGATCATCACCGATCATGGAACGCAATTCCGAGGACGAAAGTGGAGGGAAACACTGAACCATCTGGGAGTCAAAACATATAAGACCTCGGTGTATCACCCCAACAGCAACCCTGCTGAGAGAGTGTTGAGAGAAGTAGGAAGGATTTTAAGAACCTACTGTCACAGCCAGCAGAGGAAGTGGGAAGAATATTTGTCCCCAGCTGAAGACTTCCTGAATCTAGCTTACCACCAGTCAACTAACGAGACACCATACATGGCAATGTATGAGAAAAAACCACCCCGGGAGATCACAGAAATAATCAACTTTCCTATCAGTGCTGAATTTAAATTTGATAAAACTCGATTCTATAATAATGCAGTGGAGAGAGCAAATAAATTGAGGCTCAAGTATAAGAAATTACAGCCCAAAATTATAAACTATGAAGTGGGAGACCAAGTACTAATAAAAAATCGAGAACTCCCTAGCACAATTGAGGGAATAGCAAAAAAGCTATTACTATTGTATACCGGACCATATACTGTGACAAAAAATAATTTAAACAATACCTATGAATTGCAAAACCCCGTTACAAAGAAAATAAAAAGTACATACAATCAGACCTCGATGAAAAAATACATTGAAGATTAAAATTATGGAACCAAATAGTGAAAAAATGGCGATAAGGATTACTCGAGTATTGATAATGTGAAAAATGGAAATATTTGTTATAAAAAATGAAGATGTAACTATATGTATAACTGTTGACTATATTGAGATGAAAAAATGCAAGGTTGATATGAAGATTATTATTATTTAAGGGAGGAAAATGAAAGTACAAGTACAAATATAGATGTTAACCACAGAAAAAGAAGGTATTACTATTGTGAAAATTATTATGTGTGTATTAAATGAGAAGTAAATGTATAATTATGTATTGAACATTGAACGTATTGTAATTTTATAATGTAAGAGAATGTACTTCAAGAGAATTAATGTAAAGGATACAGAACATTATATTATTAATAATATGTACTACTACTATAAGAAAGATATATAAACGAGAACGACACACAAGATCCTTGGCACAACTATTTCCAAGAGCCACGTCAACAAGTAATAACAACATCTCACCCGTACTACTACTAAAAGAAAAAAAAAAAAAAAAAAAAAAAAAAAAAAAAGAGAGAGAGAGAAGAAACAAGTGCGAAGTTGGAAAAATGAAACCAAATTAAAGTTGTAATGTAGACCAGCCACCACACACAACCACATTGTTTATAATGTATACTACTAATAAGGAAACCGATACCATATAGAATGTAAACACCAAATACAACCCATGATGAAGAAGAAAAAACAAATGTATTTAAGTTTTATACCTAGAAGAATGAAACCTAAGATGAAGAATATAATGAGATGACGATCAAGGTGACAACAAAAGAAGAGATTGATCAAGATTAATGAAGGATGAAAAATAATATAATAACGAAGACAATCATGAGAGTATACCAGTGAGAATGTGTAAAACAGACTATCCCTACAATATGTGAAGAATATAGTATAAGTTGAATCAAGAAAAGAGAGAATAAAAATGTATAAACCGCAGATGCGTTGATTGATCCCAAGTATATTTATTATTTGTCGGAAGAACGACCACTATTATTATTTTGATGATTTAAAATGAATTGACTGAAGAGTAATGCCAGCAATCATTTATAGTTATTGAAGGAGATGATTTGCCTCCAGATTTATTGAAATTAGTATGGCCAGTAGAGTTGAATAGCCAAAGTGAGCCACTCTAAACTGCCCCAGCTAATATTTATGTTAGGGAATTAGGGAACTAGATAAACAAGGGAGATAATTACATAGCGAAGATAAATACGATTCAAATAGAAGAAAGCAAAGGGATATATGGACAAAACATGTGAATCAACGTGGAATGTACAACAATTGATGAATTCTTCAAGTGAAAAATATATTATAATAATTCAGAATTAATCAATTCTTAAAGGAAGGCATATGTAACAGTACCAAAATATGGTAGTTACATACTATAAATAAATATGACGTCAAGTATGATAAGAGACATGGGAACATATTTAAATGAACAAAGATAAGTATATAAGTTGTGTATCTACAAAACTAATAATAGAAGAATCCAACAATGAAGACGAGAATGTGAATATGTCAACCTTAATTATAAAACGTAAAAAGAAAATGACACAAGACCAAAACAAAATACTAATAAATAGACCCAATAGGATCCAGCAGTGAGGGGAATCAATGAAAATAATATCCAGCAGTGAGGGGAATCAACGAGACAAGGATCATCAAGCTACAACGACAATGGAAATAAAATGAAAACAGCGACTACCATGAAATTTGGAATTAAGAAGAAAGAAGAAGGACCAAGAAGAAGAATGAAGAGAAACCAAAGACGTAAGGAATCAATGAACCATATATATTTTAAAGAAGAAACAGTCAGTGACAAAAGAAATAACTATAAGTGTGACATGAAAACCAGTGTGATCATTTAAAGAAACACAAACAATAAAAGTGTACTTAATACAAATGTGAAACCGGTGAATAACTGATTATTTCAACTGAAAACCACACAAACAATTACAGTGAGGAAGTTTACAGTGTGAAAAAATAGGTTAATTTCATGATGAGGCAACAAAGGTTAAAAAATAGTCAAATAAACACAAACAATGAGTGTGACTGATTTAACAAAGTTGTGACCAACACACATAATTATAAGACCACCAGATCAGAACATATAAAACAATCATATTATTGTTTATATCAAAAAACTGACAACAAATAGAGAATATTTGTTAAGTGTCAAACATGACAGGAATTTAGATTCCACAATTGACCAGAGAAAAACATTGTAAGTAATATAAGAAAGATTTGTATTAGTGTATTAGAAGGAGTTGTAAACATTTGTAACAAATTAGTGAAGGTATTATGTTAATATACCATAATGGAGTCAGTTTAGGTGTAGGTAGATACTGCACTAAAACCGATGATACATTGTTACAATACCCACAAGGAAGTAACCTATTATAACAGAAAATGATACATATTAGTATAAATATATGATCATCAAGTAAATATAAAGAAACAATATAATGTATAAGACAAAACAATGTAAACAAAACAAGTCAGACATAGTGACACAGTCAAAGACAGAAATAAGACAATGTACCAATTTAGTTAAGCAAACTACAGTATTAAAACTAATGTAAATGTTTATCAGAATAGTACCAGTAGTGAAAGGAATATATGATAATACTTTGAGAACAAGTTTTGAACATGTTAAGAACAGTATTATGACTGAATTATTGTAAACAAAATAACCATGTATATATGACCAAATGTAAGCTAAACCAGTGTATAGCAAGTTAGTTAAAGAAAATACTGCATTAAATATTGAGAACAAGGTATTACAATTATTACCAGTAGCAAGAGGAAATCTCAGAGCTACTTTGAGAACAAATAATGACCACTAAAACAATCATATTGTACATAAACATTTGAAAACCAAATGTCCAATGTAAAAAAGGACAGAGGTAAACAAACAATGACCAACCAGCTAGTTATGAAAAATATAACTAGTAAACCTATGTAAAAGTAATTGGAAACATTACTAAAAGTTAGATTGATATCCAATGCTACTTTAGGAATACAATCCAAATAGGACAATAACACTTTTGTTATTATATTAAACAAAATAAATACCTATAATGTCATGACACAACATAGACAGAGCCACTACTGAATAATTAGGAGGTTCTGAGTTTATTAAAACATGACCATTGAATATAACAGATTAATTATTGTGTATGTACACTAATTATAACAATTAAATAATATAATCTATGTAATAAAAATAGAAAACAAGATGAAAAGTTGTATAAGCATTATGTGAGAGGTTTAAAATGATGTAAATACTGAATTGACCACGGTAATACACCAATATTATAGTAAAAAAGAATGTAAATAGTCATTGTTAGTAATACTAGGTAATAATATGTTCATTTTAGATAAGGATATTTAATAATAAGCATGTTTGTGAAAAATCCAACATGGACGCTGAGTAACACCATAGCGAAAATTGTGTAGGAAATAGTTTTTCACAAATTGTAACTTAAACCAAATGAGATATAGACTCGAAGTGTTTAAATAAGAAATGTTATATTAGATTTAAGAAAAATCTGGTAATACGAACTTATAAAGATAAGACGTACCAAAAATAATAAATAAAATCAATATAATAATATTGATAGTGAACAGAAAATAAGCGTGTTTGGACTTATTTTAATAAGCAAAACGCCCTGAGTTCAGTGATATAAACCGATTAACGATAGGACGTATAATAAGGAAGTTGTGATAGTTTTTAACTTTCGAACTAAAAATTTGTACCGTCGATGACGTGAAAAAGTCTCCAACCCAAAATCGATTTTGACTAAAAATTAAATATTTTAATAAAATATAGGCCTTTTGGGTCAGAGACTATCAAAAACCAACCAATGGAATGAATGAAGTTCATCAGACGAGCGAGAGATGCTCTCGAGGTACATGACAGTCTACGATCGAACACCTAAGGAACAAGCCACGCCACTCCAGACCAGAAAAAGTATATTTTTAAATTAGTGCGCGACATGTTTTACTCAAGTACAATATACATACACTAACCTAATACTACACATTTACTAACGAGTGCAACAGTGCGGATTTGTGTTATTTTTATCAAGTAGATCAGTGTACAATATCGATCTATTTGCGAGTGAATTTTTTAATTAAGAAACAGGGAGTACAATTTCAATTAAACAATACTTAAAAGAAAAATAAGAGTTTAGCCAATTTCGAATTTTCGATACTACGCAAGTCATTATGCAGCGTATCGGAAATCAACAACTAAGTTATCAGAATTTAAAGGAGATTTAACACAACATTATTAAAATATTATAAAAAATATTTTAATAAATTATAACGATGTAAAAAATAATGCTTAAAGATAATTATTGATAAATACGAGTGCATTTAGACGCTTACTTGATAAAACGTATTTGTTGAATATTTCGTTATTTCAGAATTTATTTTATTAATTGTATCAAACATAATTCTGATAATCCTATGTTAAAACTTATTAAAAAATAATGTGTTTACCTGTATAGCATAAGTAATATTAGTTAATAAGACAAACTTATCCTTATAAAAATAACGGTCATTCTTAACCTCAGAAACCATTACGGTAGCTTGTTATGATGACATTACCGAATTGTTCTCAATTAACATGCAAATTAAAGTACATTGCAAACAAGAGTTTTTTTTTTTTATTAGAAATTTTTCTCTTGTGAACAAATTATTTTAAAACTAATTATTAACTAAAAGTAATACTTGTTAAATGCTGTACAAGTCATACAGCCTAACCACAATACTAAAGTAAAGATGCGTGCGCATACCGGCGTACGATAATTTTTGTAAACATCAGAAATATGATATCAATTTTAAATTTTATATTTTGTTCAATTATCAGTTAATATTGTTAATCCTAAATAATTAATTATAGTACATCTTGAGTCTGGTATCATGATATCTCCAAGAACCTTAACGGAATATGGTATATACTGAATTAAAACAACATAACCTGTACAGTAAAATTATTGTAACAACAACAGGTATACCAGAGCCTTGAGAGATCAGATAGAGTTTCATTTGAAGTTTTATTTTGTAATCAGCAATTGAAAGGGTTGTTAATTATTGTTTTGTTTGTTAAAAATATTCTCACTTAATAACTTGTTAATAAACCTATAATTTTTATTACCATAACAAGAGTATCATTTTATTAAAAGTAGATTCATTCATTATTTTTAATCAGTTCTGACAGGTGGCGGAAGAATTCAAAAAGTATTAGTATAAATCAATATACTTATCAGATATCGCTGCATTTATTACTGTGTGTGAAAACATGTTAAATATTCAAATTGAATATTTTTTCTATTGTGTTTGAAGTGAATGTATTTCAGACGGAACGCCACAAGATAGAATTTGAATTTCAACAGTGGTAAGTAAATCAGATACACCACAAGTGCGCGGACTATATTCTAATAAGAAGAGTGAATTATTACGGCGTACTTACAACAGCAAAACATTAACACCAGTGACAGTTACGATTGCAAATTACACCTTTTATAACCAACATTATAGTAGGCACCGGTGCGTGTCTACAACCACACGAAAACACCTAACATCAATACAACAAGAAATACATAACTTAAACTTGTAATTTTATTATATTACCAGTTGGCTAGCCCAGCAGTGTGGCTTTAAGGAGAAACACAAGACAGCAAAATATACACAGTATTACTTGTAACTATTAATATATTATATATATATATATAGTGAGATAACAAATTTAAGCAGTAATTCAATACAAAGAATACTGAATGATGTTTGTTTTGTCTGGTCAAAGAAATTTAAAAAAGTGGCAACCTGATTTACAAAGTTTTTATATATCAAGCACAGTTGTGAAATTTAGAGTCTCTTGCTTAAGCGCAAAGTTTTGTTTCTGAAAATGGAAAAACATTGTTAATGTGAAAGAGCGGGGAAAGTGTGACACAATGGAACTGATTCAGTGATCGTTTGTTCCTTGTTTGCATACTTTTATTGCAGGCAATTTGTATTATTCACAAGTTTTTCCAAATCTAAAATTAATAGCCAACATTAACTTTCGTCCATGTTCTTTAAAATATTATTTTTATTGGTGCATAGTGTCTGTTCATATCTGTATAGCACATGTTTATATTCTACTCATTGCCTGGAATTTTTGTTTGTCCCTTGCTTACTTGAATTGCATCACTTCACATTTATCGATGTCAGGATGATGTGGTCTCTGGTCTAATTTTCTATCTTTATCTCTAGCTTTAACACACTACATAGAATCATCTCTTTATTTTTTGACAGGATGTTGACAGTATATACAAGACCTGTTCTAAAATTAACCTCCGATTGACAAGTAAAGGAAAACTAAAATATAGAAAAATATTTTGTTATAGACAAAAGTTACATACATGAATTTATTATTTGCATATAATCGCCGCCCACATACAGGCATACATTTTTGCTCAATAGATCCCCGAATTTTCACAGACCACAACCAGATACCTTTCTTCCTCCTCAGGAACACAACCATAACATGTGTGGGCGGGGAGGTTGGCAGTGTAACCGTCGTCACTGGCAAGGAGGCCCTTGCCTACTGGGAGATACTCCCAAAGCGTCTATTAACTCTTCCCGAAATGGGGGGGGGGGACCTGACGCCTGAATCAGTAGCGCAAGCGGCTCTATGACTTTACAAATCATCTCCCTCCCGTCTAGCCAATAATCGAATAATTTACCAATAACAACAGGTCGCACAATAGAAGATTTAACCCTTTCATGAATACGAGCAGATTGAACTAAAGGTAACGGTCATATTGGCAGACTGAAATTATATGGAACAAAGGTCAGTGATGCCTTGGTACTGTCACCTGAACTGGTCATGCGTCGTTGTGGGATACTGTCCTGGCCAGTTCCACTGAGGACAAGCATCTGTTCACAAAGGACAAAAAAGCCTAATCTTGTGTGTAGCATCTTTTACACCATTACATGGTCTAGCTGACACTGAAATAAATTATTGTAGTTTCAGCCTAATTTTACTTCTTTATTAACCAAAGATGTGAAGGTAAGAAACTTTTAATTACATGTGATGTTTTTGCAGTGCATTATACAGAATCATCAAAGGACCAATGTAATCGTTCGAATTATCCAAGCTGTACTGGTTTTTTTAATTTCAGGTGCAAGAGAAATGAGTTTTTTTTGTTTAAATCGTCAATTAACTGTTAACTCTCTTGACAGCATGATAAAAATATTATAAAACTAAACCTAACTTTTTCTAGTTCTCCCATAACAGGAAGAATTTAAATATTTGTATGTCTATCTTGATTATTTGCTTTTTCATATAAAAGTTTCAGACTCAGTAATGAATACTGACAATTCAGAATATAAATTTGATAAATATCAAGCTGCAGCCTCCTGTTATTAAAGGGCTTGGTATTTTTCCTAGTTTTCATGGGCCTAGTTTCCTAAATATTATTTATGGTATTTCTATTTGATTTTGTTAATATTTTTGTGTTATATAGTACTATATTATAGTGGGAAAACAAATTTCTTCGTACTGTGTGTGTGTGTGTGTGTGTGTGTGTGTGTGTTTCTGATTTAAAGTGAACATGTTTTGTTACTTGTATTTAACAAAGAACTCTCATTATTTCCAACAGGTTATATATACCACTGTTTGCACTGCTTTGCATTGGATTCCCCGTAGTCGTGCCATGGTATTTCTGGGATGAAACCCTGTGGAATTCATTTTTTATTAACTTCAATTCACGTTTCTCAATAACATTGAACATGGCGTTTGCAGTCAACAGCTTTGCGCACATGTATGGATACCGCCCATACGACAAGTAAGTATTTATTGTCTGTAAAGTGGAATGGAAATGTACTGTTGTTTAACGTCACTGAACCTCTTGAAAACCATACTGATTATATCCGTAATTTATTAGTGACTGACAATCAGTAAATTTTTATGATGGAAGATCTAGCAACAATCGGTCAATAACACAAATTTTATATTATTTGTGTCAACATTTCGATAATATTTATTGTCATCATGAGGACCTGTGTATGGACAATAGAGTAAAATCAAACACAACAAGATCAATTAAGTGTGTGTGTGTGTGTGTGTGTGTGTGTGTATGTGTGTGTGTGTGTGTGAGGGGGCAGAGGGGTTGTTTTACATCAGCAAAATAATTACATTCTGCACATATTGTTTTACTTAAATACGTAGACAAAATTATAACACTCAAAAACATAATTATTACAATATTGCAATTTACAATTTTGATAACATAATAATCCCTTGATTATATCTATCAATAATTATAGATGTTGTAAAGTTACTTACCTTTTTTAAATCTACCCGCCCAAAATATCACCTACCTTGGACATCGTCTCTCGCACCTACCTTATTTCAACAGCACTTTTAGGGTCGCCAGCATATTTGTGGTTAACATATGCAAACCATCTCACTTGATATATCAAATAACGCTTGCTTAATTTCACCACTTTGTTTCCCTGGTCTCAGAAGATTCTACAGCTCGATTTAGGCGAGATTTTGACGTGAATAGACTAGGTTTCAACGCAATGAATGTACTAAACACGTGGTCATTGTGAAATCAAAATTATTATTTATTTTCATACCAGAAATTATAAGGGCGTTCCCCTAGTTACTCGGTGATTAACAAATCACACCAATGAAAATACATAATTATTATTGTATCAAATTAAATCTACTTAACTAATTGAAGGCTAACCAGTACTTCGCTCTCTCTCTCTCTCTCTCTCTCTCTCTCTCTCTCTCTCTCTCTCTCTCTCTCTCTCTCTCTCTCTCTCTCTCTCTCTCTCTCTCTCTCTCTCTCTCTCACACACACACACACACACACACACACACACACACACACACACACACACACATTCATTTCCAACCCCCCCCTTTTATATTTGAGATCTCATTTTCTGAAAATAATATTTGAATAATAGTTAACAATGATTATTCGTCGGCCAGCCAATCTAGGTGTAAGTACTTATCTGGATACGTCATTCCACATATGGCGTCATTGTTCGTTCAAAACTTTTTGCTCCCACACTCACAAAACTGTTCTAAACTGTTAATTAACTTTTTCTACTACGTCGACACTGGTAGAGATTTATTTAGATTTGATTTAAATACATTTTTACACTGGTTGAAGGCCTAAATCAACTTTGTCCGCGGACTGGGGTTAACACCCAGTTCAGCGTTTGGCTGCGGTTCGTAGACTGGTTAATGGCAATCTCGGAGCGTATAGTATATGAGCTGGTCACGTGGTTCCCCTCGCTCTCCGCTTCCCGTCTCAACTGTTGTTCATCGAAGGTGCTAGACTTTTGCAAACGCCCAAATTGCGTTCCATATTATAAAATGCTCGTTCACGTCATTTTATTTTTGTGACGTCAGATCGAATATAAAAATTTTTGCACATATATGGCTTGGTTTATAGCTCGGAGACAACGATGCCTACATCACTCTGGCTGATTCATACGAGTCACATTTCAAAAGTCTATTTGATTCAATTTTACATAGATCGTGTTATTGCACAATATAAAATAATTATACCCATTTTGTACTGTCACAATGTAGTAATCATCAGATTTATATTGAATCGGTACCTATAGCAATACATATCTACATATAGCATAATAAAATATGTAAGTACAGAAAATGTGATACATAGTAAAATAGGTGAATACAGATTTCAAGAATGTTCAAATAGATATTCTATTAAAAGTATATCTGTATCCATAGTTTTAATAGTACAACTATTTAAACTATATGGGTATAGAATGAGATAAACTGCTCTATCGTGGTGAAAGCCATACAGAACGCTTCTGGAAAATCTACTGGCGGTTTAGAAATGGTACAAAAACTTCAAAGATTGTCGTAAATGAGTTAAAAATCATGATAGATAAAGATTGTGGTTTTATATTCCACATAATTTTGACACTTGTTTGAAACTGTTCACAGGAAACTGTCAGATTTACAGAAGGATAATTTATGTTCTTGGATTTTGTTGTCCATGACATGTTCATTACTTAACTAAATATAATTAATTCACTACTGACTCGGAACACAAAGTTTTTTATATGTAAAAACGTAAAAGTTTTACCTTATAGCCTGAACCGGTAAAAAAAAGCAAAAACCTGTTCAGGCTATAAGGTAAAACTTTTACGTTTTGACCTATACAAATTTTGTGTTCCGAGTCGGTAGTGAATTAATTATATTTAGATAATTTATGGAAACTGTACTCTGATAATGCATCAGGACACACATCATTGCTTCTTGAAGAATTTTAGATTAAAAAAAAAGTGTCACAACTGCCATCCCAAATACAGTTTGGGAATCTTTCCTATTCTCAATAATGGAAAGTACCACAA
The DNA here is from genome assembly GCA_034769895.1 of Magicicada septendecula. NCBI lineage: Eukaryota > Metazoa > Arthropoda > Insecta > Hemiptera > Cicadidae > Magicicada > Magicicada septendecula. Next base: position 39,194,162 of record CM068372.1, read on the forward strand.
AACAAACAGCTTTCAGGACTGTTGAAGACATAAAACAAAAATCACTAAGTCAGCTTAAGGGCTGTACCTAAAGTGCATTCGAGAAGTGTTGTGAAGACTCAGAAAAAACCATTGACATAATCGTGTTATATCCAACTAAGATCGCCCCATTACTTTGAATGGGGGCAGTACACATATATATGAATAAAAGTATAATTTTTCAAATAAACAAAAATTTGTACAGACATTTTAATCAAACCACATGTATTAATAATAAGTGACATATATTGAAATCCCTCATTCAATTTTTTATTTTTCAAAAACATGCTTCTGTTCCAGTTAATATAAATTTTTTTGCATCCCGAAAGAAAACATTTCTTTTATGTTTCATAAAAATAAGGAAGTTCAGTCTATAATTTTGTATATGTTATTTGTATATGATCTTTCAAAAAGATCTTGCAGTTTTCAAAAACATGGAAAATTATCAAAAACAGCCAAGAAGAAGCGAAGAAGCTTTTATGTGTATTACAAAAATGGCAGTTAGTTATTTACAGCATTATTTACAGCCTCTTACATCTCTGGATAAAATAAGTGTTTAGATTTTATATGAATATTTTATTTTATGTAGAACATGTTTTCAAAATTTGCTAACGCACATTTCACTAGATTAGCTCATTCAGATCATCCGCTGTTATTTAATAGTAGCTCGTATATTCCTGTCTTTCACCTGACTATCACTGTTTTGATGGATCATTGTTTACATAATTATATTTTTTGTTTCAGAGTTATGTGCTTCAAATGGTTTAGCCTACTGATTTCTAGTGGCACCAAAACATTAAAAATTGGTTATGGCTAAAATCTATTTTTTTAATTTAAATGCAAATATTCAGTGTTGTTGTTTAAAGGTGTTATTAACGTGCGTTGTTTATACTTGTGTCTAGTTTCCATTCCTATATACGAGGATAATTTTAGTACATTGGACATACTAGACAGAATGTAGCAAATAGGATAATGTATCAGATATGTAGTTTCGGCATACGTGTTCATATAGAGTGGGTGAAACATCTGGTGCAGACATTTTTTTTTTAACACATGTATTTGAATGTTTTCAGACACATCAGTCCTGTAGAAAATACAATTGTGAGCCTTGGAGCACTTGGCGAAGGGTGGCACAACTATCATCACGTGTTCCCGTGGGACTATAAAACTTCTGAATTAGGGAAGTATTCATTGAACCTGACGACAGGATTTATTGACGCGTTTGCATGGCTTGGATGGGCATATGATTGTAAGACAGTTTCTGTGGAAATGATCAAACGAAGAGCACAACGGTGTGGAGACGGAACCCACGTTTGGGGCTACGGTGACGGGGACATTGATAAGGATATTCAGAAAGAGTTATATGCACGGTAGTTCTATTTTTATTATTGGAAATTGATTTCCTTCTTCAACAAAATGAAGAGTATTAATTATTAAATCAGGGTTTATATGTATTTATAAAGAACAGGCAGATTTCTCATACCAAACTTGAAATGTACTGTTTGAACTGCTGACTGCAGTTTTTGATTTTGTTTAATCATGAGTTTTACTTTCGAATATCAGCATTTAAAATCGAATCTCAGTTGTCCGAGTGAAAAGTCGAACGTCAATAAAAATATTTGATTTTTTAAAATGCAATTGTATTTAATTTTTATTTAGTTTTTAGTATTTCATAAGACTGTATAAAAGTAAATTTAAAAGCATAAATGTCTGAAAATTGAGTAGAAAATGTGTGCACTTTCTTGAACACGATTTTACAAGCACACAACATTTTTTATATTTATTTTGTGTATAAAATACTATTGAGACTGAAATAAGTATAAAGTTCAGTAAAACTTTTGTATGCAGATTAGTAAAGTTGATATTTTCTTAATATAGTAATATAGAGAATTGTAGACATTAATTTGAAAACATTTAAATTTTGAAATTTGTATTCAAATGATTTTAGGATCAACTTTTACGTAGTACTTACTGTAAGTGTAGGTGACTAACTTGAGGTTTTCACAAAAACGTTGAAGTTTAAAACAAAGTAGTTTTCAAACTAACACATCAGATTATTCTTTTGAAAATAGAGAAATCTGCAGTATTGTTAGTAAAAAAAAAAGTGTTAAAAAAAAGTTCTGTGCACTTATTCCTATTTGTCTAAAGAAAAGGCTTCCTTATAAGCAACCATTAATTTATTATTATAAATGTTGTGTACCCATATATATATATATATATATTTATATATGTGTGTTTTTGAAATATTTTTTATGTATACACATGTACATTTTTATTTCATAAATTCTTAACTTTACTATCACAACATGTATCGTTTTGTAAATTACATATTAATGTCTTTTTAGAATCAACGATTTTGTGATCAGATCAGTATATAAAGCAATAGTGTAATTATTTGTTAGTTTTATTGGATAAGAATTTGGTTGACAACAATCAAATTGAACAAACTTCTCTACATGGTTTTAAAAGTATTTGGAGATCGTGAGCATTACAAAGTCACCATTCTAATTTTTCTAGTACTGTAGTATAAATGTATATAGTACTTAGTTTATGGGTACTGAAATTCTGTAAGTTCCATTTGTGCGTTGTACTATCAAAGACAATAGTGTCACGTGCAACTCGTGTCAATTTTGTGGCCTTGTAGCGAGGACACTAGTTGTTGATGTGGGGCGAGTGTTCGGCGGCTGCGCTCGCTATTGCTTCTGTGCTGCAATCTTCACTTGGAAGCAGTACATACAGCCTGCTGCTGTCCCAATCTATCCGCATCTCTTCTTTCTCCATCCTCTACTGTTTCCTTCTTCCTCCTAGGTTGTTGCTTCCTTTACGTCCAATAGAATGCACCAGAAATTCTAGTGGTGCTCTTTTTATATACCCTGACAGATTGGTGTGCCGTGAGCCTACCAGAGGGTTGGTAGTCCCTGATTGGCTCGCTGTGAACTCTCCCGTTTCGGTGCCAGGTGTTTGCGGTGATCCAATCAGATTGCTCCAGGCTGGTAACGGAGAGCAGATGTCTGTTGCTATTTCTTCACAGTATGTAGACTAGACTTATATTGCTTTCCGTATTGTTTTTACTGTTTTCATGCATATATCTGTTATATCTTAATGGCATCTGTTATTAATTACAGAATTGATAGTTTTTCTGTTTCTCACTGTAATTACAAGTACTGGCATCAGAAAAAAAGGACAGCAGTATGTGGAGAGATAGTAGTAGTTTGCATGAAGTCAACAGCCTTCTCCTTTCCACTTCCTAGCCATCTTGTTATCTGCTTATAGTACTATCATGGGCATGGTGAAAATGTGGGGTGCACCTCAAAATAAAGAGGATTACATATGAATCATCTACAACAGAACACGTTCTTATGTGTAAGCGTTCCGTTGATATGTGATCATCTAACAACAGTTTTTACATTGATGGTGTAGTGCTGCATTGCAATAAATTTACCAGTGCACATAAAAGATTCTTTTGGCCAAATCTTGACCGTGAAGTCTTGCTTTAAAAGTTTAGTGTTCCAAAATATTGACTACATATAGTAACTAGCATAAATATTATATGTTATAGTATACATATTATATTATAGTTAGCTAACATATTGACTAGCATATAGTGCTAGTCCGTTTAGTAAGTGAGACACCATAAATTTCCTAATAAAAATATTAAAAAAATTAGAATGGCACTCGTGTAAGCATGCGACCCTTCTTTTGTAAATAATTTTTGCTGACGTTGTGTCGGCGTGTAAGCGTACTGTTTTTATTTAATCCATAATTCTGTTGGACTAATATAATGTGTCACATGTAAATAAGTATATTTTAACAGTGAAATCTTAATGTTTCTCAAGCAGGCACACATTTAAGTGTTCATTTATCATATATTGAAGGTTACCATGCATCATATTGACGTGACTGACCAATAACATTGGTCGAAATGCACAGTTTACTTTGTTCCTTACTGTATTCAATAGTACATACACACGCCTAATTTATAGTTACTACAATTTATTGTTGTTATTGTTATTCTTTTTTTTTTTTTTTTTTTTTTATGTACCAGTAGTCAAGACTAATATATAAGTATTTTTTTTTTTTGTGAACTGTAAGCATTTATTTGTTACAGGTTCTTGTCTTAATTAGTTGCTTTTTACGCTTTATGTAGGTAGATTTTATTGCCCAACGAACAAAATTTATGATTTTTTTTTTTTAATTTAAAAGAAATAAACAGTCAGTCTCTCATCTACATATTCATACTCTCACTAAATAAATATACACATGTACGTATTCCTAAATGTTTGTGGTTTGCGACATTAAAAGTATTGATATATCTACAAACTTGTGTGCGTGCATGTATATGTGTTTTTGTTTTCCTCATTTTATGGAGGAAACTAACCTGTATGTGTTTATTAATGCCTTCTTCAATGTGATTGTCCATATAACGTCTGTAATATTCTTCAGGATTATCTGTATATAAAATAAGACATAATATGAAAGTATGTGTAGTTTCATGTTTGTGTGTGTGTGTGTGTGTGTGTGTGCACGCGTGCGCGCGCAAGTGCGCACGAACACTGTGCACATGTATAGTATGTAGAATTATATTATTAAAAGTGAATTCCAATTTATATTTTAAATAGTTTGTATATTTAGCAGAATGAGCTTTGTCTTGATGTGACATTATGGGCTCTAGAGGTATAGACGCTTAGGATTGTCTGTGTATTTTGTAAGGAACAAAGAATGATAATATAAAATATTTACTTACAGAAGAAATTTATGTTGATTATGTTAGTGCAGTATAAGCTTACAAGAACGCCAAAAATTACTATAAAGGTGAAAACAGTGCACTGTGGGTAGTAAACAAAAATATAATTACTAACCTTATGTTAGTACAGGGGTCATTCAAATATGAACCGGATTTTTTACATGTGGACTCAGGAAGTGGAGTGAGTGTGGTGGGGCGCTTGAGGTAGTTAGGTGGGGATATGTGGAGGTGAGGGAATGCCCAGCCACGCCAGCAGAACACGTTCCCCGCATCAGTAGCACAATGTCTGAGCACGAGGTACCTTCGTCTGTTGTGCAACGGGTAATTATCCGATTTCTCGCTAATGAAGGCATGAAACCAGCTGAGATTTTGAACAGACTCCAGACACAGTTTGGAGACGCTACTCTGTCAAGAAAACAAGTGTTTGATTGGGCCAAATAATTTCAAAGCGGTCGTGATGCAGTGGAGAACACAAGTCACAGGCCAAGTGGAGGGGGGCACCGGTCAAGGTCAAAACTTGTTTGTCAGCAGGGACAGTTCTGGCAATGTGTTTTGGGACTCAAGAGGTATGTTGCTGATTGATTTCCTTCATGATCAAAAGACGGTGAATGCGGTGTACTACTGCCAGCTGCTGGATGACATCAGGGCCGCTTATTGCAACAAACGACACCAGCAACCAATTCGCGACGTTCTGCTTCTCCATGAAAACGTACAGCCGCATACTGCAGCTCAAACCTCACAATAAAGTCATTGAAATTCACTGGACACCTCTTGAACACACTCTTTACAGTCCAGACTTATCTCCATGTGACTTCCACATGTTTGGTGTGCTGAAGGAAGCGTTAGGAGGGGAAAAATTCAACAACGATGCAGAGGTTGAGCAGTATGTGCGCAATTGGCTGTTGGAGCACCCGTCTTCTTTTTTTGATGAGGGGATCAAGAAGCTACCTATCCGATGGAGAAAATGTATTTCTGTTGAAGGAAACTATATAGAAAAATAAAATATTTTTTTGTAATTTTATCTGTCACCAGTAAATCTGTGTAAAAAAGAATCCGGTTTATATTTGAATGACCCTCATATTATTTATTAACCTTTGTTAATAAACAACAGTTTTATTTTCAACAATTATGTGACACTTGTTAAAAATAGATTTTACTAAGGCCACTATATTTTTCAGTTTTGACAACGCAGCATTTCAGTTACTACAGCATTGCCAAGGCACTGTAAGAACAATGACCCCGTACCAACACTGTCTTATACATATATGATAACCCTTCCCTTCACTTGAGTTCTCCATGGTATGTAATTGCAACAACAAAAAATTCCCAACCTTTACAAAACACTATAAATGTCACCCAACTTATACTGCACTAGAATTTTATTTTATAAATGAATAAAATATTTCTTAGTTGTCAGAATGTTATTTTATTAATGCAATAACTCATCTTTCACCTGTCTTGTTCTTTGTTTGAAGAGAGATAGGTGAGAACTGGCCTAAGTAAGACAAGCTTGCGATATAGTGGCATAGAAAAAAAAATATATTTTTCAATATCTATTGTATGTAGTCTAATCAGTAACACTATTCTGTGTATAAAATAATGTGAGTAAGGCCAGTTTAGTCGTAAGAAAAGATTAATTTTATTCACCAATGAAGTATAAAAAATTATATCATTCAGTGTATCAAGTGCAGTATATTTGTGTCTGAAGATGGTGACATGAGATGACACTTCATGCCATTTAATGAGAACTGTGAAATGTTTTTAGCTTTCACAACTGTTGAACTGTTCGTATGGAAGGAAGGCCATGCCCATGTCTCTGTTGACGAGATGTTCCAACCACATCAGCAGCAGAACGTTTTGGTTGTTATATCCAAATAGAATGGTGCGCTATCATGGGAGTGTGTGTGAATCACCCAATCATTACAATAGATCACCATTGCCACTAGAATATGACCACTAAAGAATCTTGTTGCAACAGATTTAGTGAAAGTATGTGGTTAATAAGAGACATAATCCGTAGAGAACACAGCCTTTTTACCTGAAAGCTTTCAAACAAGTCATAATGGCAAATTATAACAAAAAACAACTTCACAAAGACCATATTGTTTAAAACTCATATGTTTGTATTGGAGGAATACATTATGATATAAAGAAGAATGTACTGTCAGTACCCACACACATTTTTTATATTTCAATTATACGATTATTGGCATCGATATCTAGTGAATATCGGACATAATTTTAGTTAGATAATAGAAACCATGAAAATTTGTGTATGTTATAAAATAGTTGTTAACTATTGCAATTGTGTTTAATTGTCATTTTTTTTATGAAAAATGTTTCTAGCAATAATATAACTGCACATTTAATAACATAACATGAAATTTGTTTTGAAACTTGTTGATTTTTGCATATACTATTTTTTTTTCATTTTTATTTTATAGAAGTTTTTTGTTTTGATTGTGTTGCACTTTTAAGTACTTGTGCATAGGCCACATGGCAGTGTGTGAGTTGAGCCCAAGAACTGCCAAAATATCAAGATGATGAGGAAACATTGTTATATGAATTTTCTGTAGTCACAATTGTCACTGGTTCAGGGGTGAACAATATTGGGAAGATAGTCTACTATATATAAATGATTACAAGTAAAATAAATGTATTTGAGTCAAGTTCATCAGATCTTGGCCCAGCTTGAGATATTAGTTTCACAGACACAGGCATAATATACTGCACTCAGTGAACGAAGGTTGAAGAGGTAGAATTTTGAGAGTCGTCAAATAAATCAGTTGCCGAGAAAATTATTTTTAAATTTGTTAATATGTTTTATTAATTATATTTAAATTGAATGTTTTGTTTTCCAATATGTTCCTGAGCTATGTTTAAAAATACAAATTGTAAAGAAAATTAGATTTATAAATTTGTGTAGTGTAACGTTGTAAATATACATAATTAATTTAGTTCAGTAGAACACCACAGAAAATACAGTAAAGTGTAATCAACCAGATGTCAGTTATCCAACGCATTAATCATAAGAGTTATACCAAAATAATTAGAAGATCAAGTATTCTATGAATATCGAATATCATTAAAAGTGATCCATAATGTAATTCCCTAAAATGAACTGTAGAGTCCAATAGAAAATTTACACCATAGTGGCCACAGTGATTAGAATGTTATCTGAAATTTCTGGAACAGACACAGATGGTTTCACTTCAATTGCTTCTTCCTCTTAACGCGTTCTCTGCCGATGAATCTCCTTTGGTACAGTTTAAATAATTTCTTTGTAGCCACTATTATCATTATACTTTTTTAAATGGTGCTCCATGCTTTTTTGTATATAAGATGAACATACATTAAAACAATAATAATAGATTTGTTCTGCAAATATACATTTACCAGTAAACCCATGCGAAACTTTCGCACATGGAACCTTCCCCTCCCCCCTCCAAAAAAAATGATTTAGTCTTTTGTTGGGTTGTTGAAAGTAAATACTCAGCGAAATGTATACACAAAATAGCAGCAAAGGGAGTTTATTAATGTGAACGTATTTACAATTTACAAAACATCTTTGTATACAATATTTGATTTGTCATTTTCGGTAATTGATACAAAAGTTTTTCCAGAACAGTTCTGCGAAGTGTATACACAAAATAGCAAAGAGAGTTTATTAATGTGAATGTATTTACAATTTACAATACCTCTTTGTATACAATATTTGATGTCAGAATGCAATCATCTTGAATTTTTTGTTTGTCATTTTTGGTAATTGATACAAAAATATTGTTAGATTTAGTGACTCTTGAAAAGGCTGTATAGAGTTGTCCATGAGTAAATACAGCATTTGGCAAGTATAATCCAGCTCTTTGAAGCGTTTGTCCCTGAGACTTATTGATAGTCATTGCAAAGGCAACTTTCAGTGGAAACTGTCTTCTGGTCATTTGGAATGGCATGGTTGGGTCGGATAGGGTGAGGTTAATTCGTGGTATGACAACAGTTTTTCCAGAGTCAATTAACCGAGCAGTGACAGTGTATTCATGGAGGTGCGTGACGACCATTCTTGCCCCATTGATTAAGCCCTGTTTAGCATTTAAATTTCTGATCAACATGACAATAGTGTTTTTCTTCAAAATTAATTTATGTGTTGGCAAGCCTGATGGGTTTAAACTATTTAAGAATTCTAGAGGATACAATTGGTTGTCAGTCCCCTCGTCGGATTGTACGGAATCACAACTGTAATAAATTTTGCAATCTCCTTCTACATTGTTTTGCACAATGTGTTCGTTGATTTTTGTACAGTCTTCATTTTTCGGGCATAATATGGCTGTGTTGATAAAGTCGTTGACATTGTTGGCATTAATGCTCCCAGTTGGGAACACTTTCGTAATTATCTCGTTTTCGTCACAGTAGAATGTCTTGGGAATCTTGACTGTGTTTGGTGAAACATCGTGTTTCACTTCGAGTTCTCCGTTTCCTAACTGCAGCAGCCAATTGCTGAATTCTGGATCATCTGTTCTCATATTCTGCGTCAGTTTTCGTTTCTGCATTGTTCGCCACAGTGGTGATTGTTGTATCTTTTCTTCTATTATGGTTGTTCTGTTTCCGTGCCTGACAACAAGAAGTACCTGCCTGAAGTCGCCACCGAAAACTAATGTTTTTTCTCCGAAGTGTGTGTTTACGTTGGAAATATCTCGTAGGAGTCGATCAACAATTTCTAGGGCGTGTTTGGGAACCATTGAAACTTCATCCCAAATTATCAATGATGCTCTTCGAAGTAGGTCGGCTTGTTTTGAATATGGCCTGATAGATGATACTGAAGTGTCAAGGATAGGTACAGGTAATTTAAATAGGGGGTGGTAAGTTCTGCCACCCACCAATAAATTGTCCGCTATTCCTGTCCTGTTATTGTCTTTTAACTTAAATTTTAAACAAACAATGTGTTTTAACGTAAACTGAGTATGCTATGTCAGAAGTCGGTAAAAAATCCTATCCACTGATACCTTATTCATCGCTGTAGGCTTTGTATTAGTTGAGAAAAAGGGATGTTGACAACAGAAATAATATATATGATTGTATGGCCTCGTGCATATGTCCAGATTGATTTGTGTGTTCTCTGGTGTATACTAACAGTATCAGATGATCCAGAAGCAACCATACAGTAAAATGTATACTTTCTGTATATAGAAGAAATCTATTGTCATTGTGATAATTATTTTTGAACTGAAATATCCAATGAAGAGTTGCCATAAACAAAACAAATGTACGAGGTTTGTCTAAATACGAGGAGAGGCTTAATTTTTTCCCACGTAGTGGCAGCACTGTAAGAGCAAAGTGCAACAGCTGGTATCTATAACATTTTGTTACGTTCATAAATATTGTCAAAATGTTGATCTTGCTGTACTACCAGTTCTGTAAGTACCTGTGTTGTGTGATATCATAAAAAATAACTCGAAAACATTGCAACAAGAAAAATTTTAACAAGTTTAATTTGAACCGACACTGAAACAAGCAGGAGATGAAGTCATCTCCTGTTTTAGAGGGCACAAATAATTTTTTAAATTGCCATAAAATGTGTTGAAAGTGAGAGATCTTGTCAGGCTGATTTTCATTGTGTGTGTGTGTGTGTGTGCGCGTGCGTGCGTGCGTGTGTGTGTATGTGTGTGTGTGTGTGTGTGTTCAGCCAGAGATTATTTATTGGCTCACAGACGATTCAACATAATAACGCATGACATCACATCACACTTTTTATGAACAAATAGTTTTTGGCCCATAAAGGGCAATTCTGTGGCACCCAGCCCCGGCCCTTTATTCCTGTAATATTAGTTCAGATGATTTTATCATATTTCGGAAAAAGGCAAAGCGAACTCTAGAGCCATTGAAAGTTTGTTGGAGAACATCTAAACAATTATGATGACTTGGTGAAGACAATAGTTGATATGAAACGGTGTTTTCGATTACTGTCTCTCCAAGGGATTAAAGTAGATAAGAGAACTACTTTTTAAAAGGATAAATTTCTTTTGTAATTAACATCCTAATAATTGATATATACATTTAGTTCATTACTTTTTTAACAACCTTGTGTGTGTGTGTGTGTGTGTGGTGATTTTTATTTTTGGGCACATTAATGTATCGGTGTTTTCATTTTTGCATTACACATGTATTATTTTTTAATCTTCCCAGAAAACTTTTAGTATGCTGTTCAATTATACAAAAATGCACTTATACAGAAAAGAACTGACATTGATAAGTGCTCTAATGTAATTGACGCTGGGATCTGTTCACTTTTTGTGAAATAATTTTCTGCAACATAGCGACACAACATTCTGATCACAAAACATTACCGATGCTTTTATCATAACAAAATAAATTAATTTTGTTTTTATCATAGGTTTTTTTTTGACCTTTTATCATAGGTCAGGTTGTATGTCATTCAGATACTACAAGAGAGTCAGTACACAGTTACATAGAGTAGAATACTGCCATGATGGCAAGACACATCATCAAGCACTGAAATACTGTTGGTTCACCACACAGATACATGAATATTAATGAGATCTGGAAAACCAAAACCAAAGGGCAAACAAGGAATCGTTAAACAGATCTCTGAAAGAACCAAAGAACTACAAAAGCTGTTATCTGAAATGTTACCAAACTGTTAAATCTGCTTAAAAGCTGGATTTTTTATTACCTATTACACTAACATTTTTGTAACTGCTTTATTTTTGTTACATGTTGTGGCATTTGATGTTTTAACAACAAAACAATTTTTATTGCTTTCTGTTGTCGCAAGTAATTTTGTAGCCATAAAGAATTTCAAAGTAACAATGGTGTTGAATACAAAATATAAAATTTTGGCACTCTCATTTTCTCCCTTCAGCCTTCATTATCAAATCACAAATATTTTTAAGTGATATGTATAAATTAATCACACCAGTTTTGTTGTATTTTTCGATGAGTTATGTACAGTGTTGTTTAAACTTTTGTAATTCTCTAAAACGTTTGAAATTCTAATTAATTTATTTGAAATTATCAAATAATAAAAGTTTTATTCTCTACATTTTAGTGAGATAAACAAAAAAACAATTACAATATATTTTTGGTATTTATAGAATATTGAAAGAACCATGTATATTAGATTAGTTGAATTGTATATATATGATACTGTGTGTGTGTGGGGGGGGGGGTGCAAAAATTAAAAAGATAACCCAATAAAATTTATATATGTAATTGAATTTGTCTGAGGTGTATATTTGTACTGTGTTACTATTTGTAAATTCAAGCTTACAATGCTATGCAATAGACAGTGTGTAATCCTTTCAAAGGACTGCTTGATAACTCTTTTGAGTATTTACTTACCATCAGATCAAAGAAAATTTTGAAGTGGCATTTTATCCAGACTGAGAATAAGGAAATTCTGGAAGTACGTACTGGCAACTACAGTGTCTGTCCAGAAAGTATCCGACCATGTGATATTTTCAGAAAAAATGCTTACCTAGTGCAACGAGGTCTCAGTCCCCTTTGGAGTATTCCATTTGGAACTTCACACATCCTAGCATATCTTTCGTTTTTTGGAAAACTGTGCAAAGTCCTCGTCTCAGTGAGCTGTCTTGTCATGTTCTCCTGAATGTTGGCCAATGTCTGAAATCCCCTTGTTTTCAGTGGCAATTTTAGATTATAAAGAGCCATCTGAGACTAACAAAAACATATGCAATTTATAAATCTTTTTCAGTCTCAAATGAACAACAGGATCACGCTGTAGTACGAGTCCTGATTACATGCTCGTACAGACAGATTTGGGTCTTGGCCACAAAATTGCTATAAAATTTTTAACCAACAGGTTGGGTATTACATATGATATGGTAAGGGGGGAGGGTTTGGGAGGTCCCGATTATACCTAACAGCTTTCAGGTATAAAGAAAATAAATTTATAACTGTCATTCGTTTGCATATATTCATATACTTTCATTTATACTGACCATATAATTAAATTAATTCTATTTATAATATGTTTTATGTCCTGTACTTTTAATGTATTGATACATAACTATTTATTGCAATTGTATTTGATATTACATACACGGCAGTGTGTAGAATGGCACTGCTGTTAAAGTCCGTTAACCTGTTCAGATTTAATACAATATATTTTTCAGTTTTTTTTTTCTGTATAATTGTAGAGTGACATACTCTAGCACAAAAAGTTTGGCTACACTAAAACATAGTTGTGTTTACAATAGTCTTAAAATTGAATCTTTGTATTGTGTATTGTATGAGGTCTGACAATAAAGACAGCGGACTTCCTGCTCATCACCATATAATCTCATTGTGATGCTAAACGCTGATAACAGTGTTAATCTACCCTTCCAAAGCAGCTTTGAAACTGGTTTTGTGGAATCGCTTCATGAGCTGCTAACATACCATCCTTGATGATGTTTTGCTGTCATTGAAGTGTATCTGCTTCAGATGTCCTTTGTGTTTTAGAAAGAGCAACAGTAGAACTCCATTTATCCAAACTAATGAGTTCCAGACGTAATTCGGATATGTAGAAATTCAGATAATTGGGACAGACATAATTAAAAGGTTATGTTATGAAAGAAAACACGAAAATTGCTCAAAAATTACTTTTGTTTATTCTTATTACATTAACTAATTAACACTATATCTTAGTAAAAAACCAGGTCACATGTGTTTTGCGAAAAGTTCACTTTTACTACAAAAAAATTAAAAGTAATACTCACACATATTTATAATTTTTCAGTTGAACATGTCAAACAAAGTTAATTGTTTTGCTGTAGAAACTCCTTTGCGTGCAGCCGGGTCCCGCAAACGCTTGATGGAAGGAAGCTGCACATGGTCGCATTCAGGCTGCCGTTCCATCCACTTTAAGGCAGTGTCAAAACAAGCGAATGCCTCATTCTCCATAGGTTCCTTTTGCGGTTCAACTAAAGCAACATTATCATCGTCTTCATCCACCTGCTGAGACTCATCGTTTACACTTTGGATAATTTCATCATCGTCCAAAATTTGATATCCAGGTCCAGTGAATCGCACTGCAACCACTTGTTTATGTCGTCCACGTCACACTCGGAACAGCCAGGAATTTGTACAATGATTTTCTGGATGTCTTCAGTTGATACAGCTTCATTTTCTTCGACACTTTCTTTTCTCTTTTTTCCTCTTCCTTCTTGTTCATTGCCTCTTCTTTTTCTTCCTGGAATTGTTATTTTGTTGAAATTCTTTTAATTTTATTCCATTCTCTCTTTAATGCTACGGTTTTCAACAAATTCCACTAATTGGCTATAATGTAACAACAGTCCTTTAAATCAATTTTCTTATGGTATGCTACTGTACCTTCTTCATCTTCAGTACGAAAACTATGATGCATAGCTAACACAGTCTTATATGAATTTCATTTACTTACGATGTTTTTTGTTAGTACGGCAACTGCAGTTTGAATAAACTTTTTTTTAGAAATTGCATGTGTTTCATTTCCTGATATCGATTCGGATAAATGGAGTTCTACTGTAATTCTGTTTTTACAGATGCATACCTACGCGTAGTTGCATTGTTAGGATCCGTGAACTGCCGGTGATAAGTTCAGATCTCTTTGTTTAATTTTCATTTTTTTACATTGACTTTTCAGCACAACTCCATGTAGTAAGCCTGATTCGTTGTGATTTGTGTTTCCATCAAACACAACAAACAGGGCACGCTGCAATGAGCTCACAAACTTTATTGTCACTCCTATATTTTCTATTTTAACACACACAAAATTATTTAAAAACCAATGATTCTAGTCATATTTTATGAAATACATAATCCATACTGTAAGACAAGCGTTTTCATAGTGTATATTTTGCCATGATTCAGATGTATACGTATATACTGTAAGACAGAGTTTATGATATGTCTCATTGTGCATATATTATTTTATAATAATATATTTAATATTTATACTGAAATTACCTCGAAGATATTTTTTTTCTTATTAGGAACATGTTTCGAGAACCATTGTGTTCGCATCCTCAGCCATCCTGGATGGCTGAGGATGCGAACACAGTGGTTCTCGAAACATGTTCCTAACAAGGAATAAAATATCTTGAGGTAATTTCAGTATAAATATTAAATATATTATATACAACAAGAAACGGACTGTAGCAAAAAGTGTTTGAATTTATAATAATAATTCTATAATTATATTCATCGGTACCATTAAAGATTCATAATTATGTATATAGAAGCAAAAGGTTACTGCATGTTTAAGTAAAAACATTGTACATAAATATTATAAGAGAAGGCATTTTTCTATATAACGACAAATTAATTGTTTATTTGTGTGTGTCGTTACATTAAATATATACCAAAGGCAATGTACAATAATATTTTATGTGGAGACAGTGATTTTCATGCCCTGATGTTTATAGTTTTTGTGCTTACAGAATCCCATTTTAATAAAGTTTTCATTTGTTGTTAATATTTTAATGATTAATTGACGATCACTTTGTAAAAAGAAATGTTTCTTATGTAAGACAACTGTTATAAACATTTGGTGTAACAATGAGATAATGCGTGGAGTCTGCAGAGTCAACTTGTGAAAGGTGTACTTGATTATACACATACTTCGATAATTATTTATAAATGCATTTTCTGTAGTTTCAAGGAATCATTTGACGCTTATTTTACATTTACAAAAGCCTCCTGAATTTGAATAACTGTTATCATCATATACTTGGATACATATATAATAGGGTTGCTACAGCTAGTGCCGTCTCCCTTCCTTCAACCTGGTTTTCCAATTCTCCCGATGTTCCCATTGTCCTTCCTCAAGTCCTATACGTTGCATAGATTCATCCACTTCGTCCCCCCAAGATCTTCTCAGTCTTCCCCTTTTTCTCTTTCCTAATGGACTCCATTCCGTCACTTTGTTGATCCACCTATTTTGGGCTCTCCGGACATGACCGTACCACACCAATCTTTTTTCTTCGATGTAGTCAATTATACTTCTTTCCATTTCCATTCTTCTTCTGATCTCCTCGTTTGTTATTCGGTCTGCTCTCATTATTCCACAGCACCTCCTCCAGTATTCCATCTCTGTTGCAAGAATCTTTCTTTCATTCTTTTTGTTAATAACCCATACTTCTGCTGCATACGTCATAATGCTTTGGACTATGGTCTGATATATTATTTTTTTGGTGCTTTTTCTAATATTTTTGTCCCATATAACACTGTGTAATTGTCTAATCCCTGTTCTAGTCTGCCCTAATCTACTTTTTATTTCTTCTTCTGTTGTGCCTTGTTTACTCAGTGTGAATCCTAGGTACTTGAATTTATCTGTTCCTCTAATTTTAACATTTTCGTCTACTTCTAAATCTGTTGTTTCTTCATCTCTAATTTCCAAGTATTCAGCATTTTTTGTTTATTTCCAATCCCATCTTTTGTATTCTTCATTCAGCTTTCTGACCATGTAGCTTAGATCTTCATCCTGAGCCATAACTACCTGGTCATCGGTGAAGCATAGTGTGTACAGGTGTTCGTTTCGTATCAGTATTCCCATTCCATGGCATTTTTGTTTCCACATGGTTAATGCATATTCAAAAAATATCTTAAACAGCGTGGGTGATGTTGGGCAGCCTTGCAATAACCCTGTGGATGTTTTAAACCTACAGACAATTTTGTTACCTACTTTAATTTGTACGTTGTTGTATTTATATAGATTTTTTACTGCTTGCGTCAGGGCTTTCGATATTTCCAATTGTGGTAGAGCTTTAAATATACTTGAATATTTTATTTTATTTTATTTATATATGTATTTATCCCTGTTACTTTACTATATTATATAAACTTCCTGAATGTGGTTGGGCCTAAGAAAAATTCCCCCCCACACACGCACACAAATGCAAAGTATGGGATCGTGCCTTTTGCACAGCAACATGACTTTCATGATATTCTCGGTCGCCCAACTCCACTCTTTCCAAGTACTTTCCCTGTAGTATGGAAATCTCTCCCTATAGTATTCCCTACAATAAATAAAATCTGTTCATTTCTCATGAGATGTCCCACAGATACTGAAGCTTTCTTATCTTCACTGTGTTAATAATTTCCCTTTCTTTCTTCATCTTTCTAAGAACTTCAGCATTAGTTATAAATTATGTGCTGTCCATGAAATACTCAGTATTCCACAGTAAAGCCAGCCACATTTCGAAAGATTCCAATTTTTTAGTTGTGGCTTCAGTCAAAGTCCAAGATTCTACACTGTAGAAGAGGACTGAGAATACGTAGAAGCGTAAAAGTCTCATCTTTGTGTTTATTGTTAAATCGTGTCTTTTGAATAAACTGCTCATTCTAGTAAAAAAAAAAATGACATTTCCTAGTAAACAGAAAATGAAAGGGACAAAAAAATATTGTTACAATTTATTTGAAAAAATCGAGAAATAATAAACAATTTAAAAATGAGAAAATAATATCTAAGTATGTAGCAACTGTGTTTTATTTAGATTTGTTTCAATAGACGTTCTTCTGGTGCTGAGTAAAATTGCTTTTGTTGGGGACTGTTTACTCGTCGAGACACGGGTGAGCCACTAAAGATAGTTCACTGTGACTGACTATGTATGAGTGTGAGTGTGCTGCGGGAAGATTCTGCTTATCCAGAAGTGTACAATGTATAATAACTACAACGCTTTTTCAGTTACTAGCCACGTTGCCCTACATAACAGTGGAATGTAACCTTTGAAAAAAGCCAATAGATATCAGTTAACTTACAGATGATATTGTTCCTGTATGGTGCAGGGTGTATAAATTGTGCTGTACCTTAGCTTGTTTGTAATGAAAATTTAGCACACTTTGCATTGCTCTATAAGTTTGGATGATCATTATTGTACCAAGTTTAGAATCATGATACAATTTATACGATTCAAATATAAAAGTATAACCTTTAAAATTGGTTGTATTTAAAAAATAAATTATGTAATGTATCTTTAATGGTGTTTTAAGAAATACTAATATTATATAATGTTAACAACTGCATACTTATTGGCCAGTTTTTCTCAAAGCGTTGTTTTGTTAAAAAATAATTTAGTAACATTAAATTAAAAGTACATGTCATTATAAAAATTGGATATGATATTTGCGATACTAATCTGCAAATGAATGCTGAGAAATTTTCACACAGATTTATTGACTGGTTGTTTTGTGGCATTCTTTCAAAGTAAACAACCACTGCTTTTTGTAAACAATGGAGAAAGTTGAGAATTGAGCCGTAATGAAATTCTTCCATTTGAAAGGAAAAGATATGATAAAACCAAAACTGAATTAGATTAAATGTATACCAACCAGAGAGTAAACAAAAATACACACATACACAGGAATATACAACTAAAGGATAAAACGATAAATAAAATTATGAGGTACAACAAATATAGAAAAAAGCCGTGAAATAAGGATGCCACCCTACATGTAGTTTAAAAGGCATTTTAATTTTTCTGCCAATACAAAGGAAAATCAACAATTATGGTAGCATAGTCCTGTTAATGAGTGTTTACTTATTGGTGCAACAGCCATTTTGTGTCCACTTCATCAGTAGTGGTGCCTTTTCAGCTATGGCTAAGTCAGCTTGCAGAACTTGGTTGATTAATGTATGTAGATAATGTCAGCCTTAACCTAAGCAAACTGTGAAATTGTTAAATTGTGTAAATATTGCTGTTTATGTTTGTGTATGTGTGGTTTGCTTCAATGAGGTGGTTTGCAAAGGTGGATTCATTGGTGGAGTGTAGTGCCTTTGTCTGTTCACTGTATCTCTGTTTGAAGCAACGTCCTGTCTGGCCTATGTAGAATTTGTTACAGTCTACCAATTTGTTACATTTTTACCATTAAAAACTTGTAGTGTTCTGTCTCAGTTGTATTATATTTATAATTAGTTAATCAACGGACATGTCATGTCAACAAAATCCAAGAATTTACAGCTACACTCCAAGTATTTTTATCCTTTCTGCCATTGTCAGATTTGCTTCACTGATACACATTTCACCAGGATAACTCTGTCGATGTGTGGTGATCATAAGCAGGTCAAGATCATGCTGTTCAGTAATCTTATGAGCAACAACCAGTCATTGCACCAAGCTGAAGTTAATTCACATAGGATTCTCAATTTCTTTTGTAACTCTGAAAACTGGCCTCCATGCCAGGTACAAACGATCCTCCAGTATTTGAGTTGATATAGTTTTACCCATGTATCCGTCTTTTAAGTATCCAGTAACTACTCAGGGTAATTATAGACGTGTGTTCATTTTACATAGTTTAATCAAAGAAACCATGATGTAGTTTTGTCTGCCTGTTAATGAAAGATCATATATAGTTGGTTTGTCTCTTTAGCACCAATTTCTGGACCTAAGAATTCATAAATTCGTGCTTCGTATCAATGAAGTAACTTTATACAAGCTTGTGACTGGATATGCGCCATGTTTGCCATAAATTGTGACATGTTTGTTGCACTTCACCATAATTGGGTGTAACGTGGTGGGTTTTCTCTTCAGGAAGTTTCTTGTAGTTTGAACAGAAAAACTGTACATAAATGTAATTTGTTAATTCATTTGTTTATTGTTTTTAATTGAATCCTTGGGATATAAAATTACATGTATTGGCCAAAAGTTATGAAAAGGTTTTTTTTTGTACAATGAACATGTCTAGTCAGTGTTAATATTTTGAATGAAAGGAGTCTTACATAAAAACATTCAATTATGAAGTGTTATTCTTACAATACTGAAAAACATAAATTAAGAAAATACAAATATGTACAAATAAACAATTTATATTCAAACTAACTCAGTTACTCTTGTTTTAATGATTGTTAATAATAAACTATATTTTTTTGTTTTACAAGAGTATATTTATTTTTTTACACTGTTTTGACAGTTTTTTCTGTATCGCCATCTTCAGAAATTAATGTATGATTTATGTATTTAAATAAATAAGATATATTTAATTTCTGAAGATGACAGTACAGAAAAACTGTCAAAACAGTGTAATCAAATATTTTTTTTCTGAATTTTGTTGTCCATGATTTGTCTGAATGTCACTAAGAACTTTTAAACACTATTTTGATGTGGAACACTTTAGTTAAAATGTATTTTATCTAACACTTTAGATGTGGAACAGTATTTTGGATAAATTTTCACCTTATTGCCTCAGCTAGTATTCATTCGTTTCGACCATCATCAGAGGCTGCCACTAGGAGCACTGTCTGTTCTGTGTTGGAGATGGTACTGTTGTTTGAAGGATCGTTTTGTATACATGTGTGTGTGTGTGTCTTTGTTGTAATGCGTTTAAATAGTGTATGTGATTTAAGTCCTGTGTGTTCATTTGGGACGCTGTTTCCATCCATTTTCGTGTGCTTGTACATTTCCAGCAGTGGTTTGAGTGTGACTAGTTTCGATCTTTTGTGTGTACTTGTATTGATGTTTGTGCAGACCATCTCATTGAGGCAGCTCACACATGCACAAATGTCAGCAGCAATATGGAAATTCACACGTACACACAAAAGGCTGAAAACTAGACACACTCGAACAACTGGAAATATACAAACACAGGAAAATTGATGGCAACAACATCCTAAATGAACAGGTACAACTTAAGTGACACACTACTTTGCACACATTACACACACACACAAATGAAACCTTTCAAAAATAGGCAACATCTCCAAAAACAGGATGGACAGCTCTCTTACAGTAGCCTCTGATGAAGCTTGAAATTAATGAAATCCAGGTCAGGCAATAAGGTAAATATGTTTATAAAAAATACTAGTATTCTTCATTGAAATAGTGTTTATTATTTTTTAAATACATAAATATATATACATTTGTTAAAAATATTGTTTATTATTAAAATATAAAAAAGTATATACAAGTACATAAAAATGTTGCCTTCACATATTACAAATTTTTATCATGTAATATTGATTCTTTTAAATCAAGCATCCTAATTTATCTGTTTGTAATTTTAAATTACAAAAAGATAAAAATAATTTTACCTTTGTACAATTGTAGTGAGATATGTTGCTCCTTGTTCTTTAAAGGGCATACCCACCAATGGCATAACTCCTTTTTCTGGGCCCCCGCAGCAATCCTCCTGTTACCCTAACTTAACTGATGCCATTGCTCTCTCTTAAATACTAACACCTCCTTATAGCTGTGACGCGTTACAAAATTACTTAATGTAAAGAGATTACGTGCTCTGAAAGACCGTTTAAAATTTCTTCTAAGCTTAGAGCAGTTTCATCGTTTATTTCTATAAATCATAAAAAGGTACATTAATTTATAAGTCCGTGGACCTTCTTGCTTCATCTTCAGAAATTGAGACATATCTGGTTATTTGACTCGGTTGATCTTTGCTATTAATGTCTTGTGTAGTATCCATTGTTACAGAAAAAAACTGAGCAGATTCAAGCTGTTTCAAAATAATATTTTCAGCTTTTCTAGATAAAAGCTGAATAAGTTCATTTTGAATTTTGGAACTCTATACTTCTTCCTGTTATTCAGACCACTGATTATCTCTTGCAATAATGGATCGTATTTACTCGAAAGATCAAAACGTTTCTGCTGCTGTGCTGGCCTATCTTCTCTTTATTGCCTCTAAAGGCTGAATTTGAAGATGCCAATGTCAGAGTAATATTAACAATGTGATCCAGTACTTTCACCCATTTATTAGTTTCCTTTCATAACTCATCATAAATGACAGTGCAGGCCTGGCTGGTGGGCTCAGTGCATTCTTACCTGGAATCACCGCTCTATTGTACAGTTAACCAAATAGTATACACTCTCAAAATACATCATAAGGTAGAATAACAGTTAAAAAAATTAAATGTATTTATTTTTGAAGTTAAATTTCCAGGAAATTTGGTTTTACTCAAGTCCAAAGGTTTATACCAATTCTTAGAAAATTAAATGAAAATTTTTGCGCAGGCCTCTTAGTTGGAGGCTCACTGTTACACCACTGTGCCCACGATTCCCTCATTGATTTTTTATCTGTTTAGGTACATTGACAACTAGGCCATAACGCATATAGAGAGACAAGTGAATATGAAAATGATGGAAACTAACAAATTCTAATAATTTTGGGAAAGCAAGATTAAACAGAATGTGGAGCAAGAACATAAGAGAGATATTAGGTGTAATAGACTGGACAATGGAATGGAAATTTATATGATATAACCAGGATGGATCTGAACAAAATAGTGAAGACTGGAAGAGAGAACAGCAGTTTAGCAAGAGATGAACAGGATCTGATGGTATTAAAACAGGAATAATTATATGAAGAAGAAAGCATTTGATCTGAATGGCTGGGTAGAGATTCCACTACAGCCATTTGTGAGTCAGGATTCCTCACGAAAATATTAAGTATTATTTGGGATTCAATCCGTTTGTTGAGTGACAATGAAACATGGTTATTTACTGTATTATGTAATTCTACTCTAAAATTTGGGTTATTGCATGATAAAAAAAAATATTGGTATGGAGAACCATACACAATTTCCATGTTCTAAGATTTATATTTAAAATCATTTTCAAAATGAAATATTTCCATAGAAACTACTTCTTTCATCAGCCTTAACCACAGTGCTGTGGTCACTAACGTACACCACCTCATGTTATCGCACTCGATTTTCACTGATGATGGCAGTCGATGGTACTGCCGAAACGTCTGGCTTTGCAGAAAACATTGGACCATGGCCAAACAGCTCGAGAAGGAATTTTAACAACAAACTACTTCTTTATTGCCGAAAACGTAGTACACATAAAAAATTATCCCCTCCCCCTTCAACTATCATTTTCATTTATAGAAAATTACCCCCTCTACCTTTCTACAGTGGATTATTATGATCTTCCTTTCTGGATAACTCATTTATCAAAATTAGGTTCTTTACTTTTGTTAAAACATAAAATGTTGCGGTAAACTACCCCTTCCCCTTAACCGATCTTCACAAAAATAAATAGGCCTTGAGTACTCTACAACTCAGGCACATATGCAAAAAATTATTTGATTCTGTTTGAATTTGCGGCAGTTATCGTTCGCCATAGAAAAAATTCTACACAGACACTTTTCAGAAAATGACTTTTCTTCATGTTTTGAGGGTAGTACAATCAGAATCAGCCCTTATCTCGAACACGTTTTTCTTCGCTTTCACCATACTTTTCACTTTCCGTATGGAACATGGAAGTAAAATTGTTACTAATGGGTAACAGTTTTCCCTGCATGTTGCAATCAAAAGGAAACATCTTTGTAACATAAGAAATGTTTTCTTGTAACATACAATGTTTTCACGTGTGTATGAACCTTTTGAACTATTCTCAAAGTCGGACTAATTCAAAAAGTCAGTGACATCAATTTTCCATTTTGAATTTGTGTCAGCATTGTGTGAGTATTCCACTTTAAAAATTGCAACACTATCTTATCCATGAAAAGTACAAGTCCACAGATGGTACCTGTTGTTTAACTGTGTGTTGGTTGATGGGGGGGGGGGAGAGGAGAGCTTCATGCCTTCCACCTTTCCTCTTCAATCTCATGTCAAAGCCTGTTACAAGCATTTGATATGATGGGTCTCGACCATTGAGTTATACGAGAGTTATGAGGGTACACGTTCCATAAGGGAATTCTCTAGTTATAACATGATATTTAATAAAAAATATTTATTACATCAATTCCAAAAGAATTGTCAGCATAGTTTTATATGTGAAGGCAGCAGAATATCTTTGACAGTAGATAGTATCCTTCATGTATTTAAGTGTTTGCACACAAGTGTTGCATAAAATATTTATTTATGTACAAGTATGTGTTTTTATTTGTAGCAGTCCTATAAAGCTCGGCAGTATTAACTTGTTTATCATATTTACAATAATATATATTTTATAACTGTTACAGATCCGCTTATTATAAATTTACATGCCTGTATAACTTTGTTATATTTATTATTATTATTATTATATATATATTTGTTGACTCGGTGTTAAGCAGATTATGTCAAAAGTATTTTTTCTCTTAATTGTATTTTTGTGCATATGTATGTGCGAGCGTTTTAACTGTTTATAAATAAAGTACAATACTGTACATGTCTAGCTTTTTCTTACTTTTTGAAGTGTCGGTGTCATCAGTATTTACATTTTGTATATGATAAATTATAAAAATTTTACAAATACATTTTCTATTACTTATGAATGTACATGTAATTAAATATAATGTGATGTTTCTTGTTTGTGTGTGTGTACTGTATTTGCCATATTGTAAGGTTTTATATGTGATCCAGGTTCTGTAATGATATAATTGTAATATGTCTAACTCTTTTCAAACCCCGACTGCAAAAGGAAACTTATCGTCTCCATTTATGTGGTGCCAATGGTTACCTACGCCATCGCTGAATGGGCTACTTGGCTAAAACACATTAGGAAAAGCTTCAGTCTCTCCTGAACTGAGGGCTGCACTGGGCATATAAAGCCCACTAATGTAGTGCCCTCGGTCAAAACCCATCTGAACCAGGTGAATCTTGCACCCGGTCTCGGCAAACCCTCACGCTTAAATTAGTTTCAAATTGAAAACCCTCGGCCAGTAGCAGGCCACATCTAAATTCAGGACACTTTTGGTACCTGTGGCGGGAGCTCTATAAGAAGATCGGGACACGGCACAACAATGGGCGACAGGCATTCCCATCAACTCGCACAATACTCTTGGCATCTCTTTGTTTTCAAACATAAGCTTTGTAACAGTTTCCATCACGGTTGTCTGGATTCAGACGTATGATATAAAAATAAATATACCAGAAGTCCTCCAGGATAAAATATTGACAAAGTTCTTCGCCAATTTTAATATGTTATAAAAGAACAAAAATTGTTTAAATTATGATCACTTTTTTATATATTCTTTGTTTTTGACATGATGTTCTTATCCAGTAAATTTAACACAACTCTAACAAGTTCCATTTTACTATCAATCAAGAAATTAGTGAATATGTTGTAAAAATTATCCTAAAGACCTCTGAATATCTAACCATATTTAATCAAGCACACTCCTGATAGAGTACTCAAGCATATTGTAAGTGCCACAAACAAACTTCTCAGATAGTCTGTTCTCTCTTCCTGTTGTTAATAAAGCTTATGAATGAATTTTGACGAGAGCTACTTTAATAGCCTGGAATAATGTACAAGATTATTAGTACGAGGCGTGTTTTTTAAGTACCGTTTTGATATTAAAAATAACAAGTAATATTTTTTTGAACAATTTTATTTTTACATGAAAGCCAGTACATTAAACTATTTTTCAACATAGTTTCCACCTATTGAGGTACTTGTCATATCGTGTGATCAGCTTCTGTATTCCGTCTTCATAAAAGTCAGCCGCCTGAGAAGATAACCATTGCTGCACGGCTGTTTTGACATCGTCATCGTCGTCATAGCCCTGGCCGCCAAGGTGCCGCTTTAAATGGAGGAACAAATGATAGTCACTGGGCTCGAGGTCTGGACTGAGGATTTCCCAGCCAAATGACGTAATCAGATCTTGGGTGCGTTGAGCATCGTGTGGCCGAGCATTGTCGTGACGCAGTATGATTCCCCTACTGAGCATGCCATGCCTTTTGTTTTGGATTGCGCGACACAGTTTATTCAGGGTCTCACAGTATGTCACAGCATTTATCATTTCACCCTGAGGCAAAAAATCAACAAGCAACACCCCTGCCTGTCCCAAAACACAGTGCACATGATTTTCCGGGCTGAAATGGTTTGCTTGAACTTCACCTTTTTGGGAGATGTTGAGTGCCTCCATTCCATGGACTTCTGTTTTGATTCCGGTGTAATGTGAGCCACCCATGTCTCATCACCAGTGACGATTTGGCTTAAAAACAGACCACCTTCCTCACTGTACCTCATAAGAATAGTCAGAGCACTGGGTAAACGTTTTGGTTTGTGCAACTCGGTCAGCATTTTTGGGACCCAGTGTGACCACAACTTCCAATAATTAAGCGGTCTGTCACAATTTCATAGAGAACACTTCTTGAAACTTGAGGAAATTCATTAGATAGTGACAAAATCATAAACCGCCTATTCTCACGAGCTTTTTTGTCAACTTTTCTGCACCACCAGACTTCTGCTCACTTAATGGCATCTGTAGCAAGCCAATAGATGCAGACACTCAGTGCGCATGCGTAGAACGGCGACCGCTGCACTGTAGCGGCGATATAGTGAAACAGTACTTAAAAAACACGCCTCGTATTTTGGTCTTTATCAGTCTTGATTTCAATTATGGTAAAAACGATGTGCCATTAAGTAGTATCTCTTAAGGTTTCCAAGGTAATTTTGGTCCCATAAGACTGTTTAAAGTGAGGCAGTAAAAATATTTAGCTTACCAATCATATATTATTAATGTTTGTAATGAATGCAACAAGAGAGAATCAAATTTTAAATCACACAGCAAAGTCACAATATGTGTACAAAGAACAGTTGATTGTACTCACAAAGTGGTTTACAAATCAGCTCTCCTGCTTTTAAAAGCAAGAAAATATAACATTGACTGATGGAAAGTCCATTTCAGCCTCAGTGTCTCTTTTAACGAACAAGACTAAGTGAAGAAATTGTCTCAACACATTGATCCGAAGTAGTTTTTAATTGGCTAATTTGAAAATTACTGTTGATTAGACGCAACATAAACTATTCTATTACATTACAGTACAACAAAGTATCGTGTAAACCCTCTATTCAGACTTCCTCTATCACAGGATTTCTCATCCTATGGGGTACGACCCACTGCTGGGTCCCAAGGCGGCATTTGGTGGGTTATAAAGTCAGGTTTGAAAATATATTTACTGTGTCTTAAAAATCGATTACATATTTACTTTCATAGAACGAAGTACAGTAGAACTCCATTTATCTGAACTAATGAGTCCCAGACCTAATTCGGATATGTAGAAATTCGGATAATTGGGGCAAACATAAGAAAAAGGTTATGAAAGAAAACACGAAAATTGCTGAAAAATCACTTTTTTTATTTTTATTACATGAGTACATTATCTTAATAAAAACCAGGTCTCACGTGTTTTGGGAAAAGTTCACTTTTACTACAAAAAACTAAAAATAATAGACACACAATTATAATTTTTCAGTTGAACATGTCAAACAAAGTTAATTGTTTTGATGTAGAAACTCGTTTGCGTGCAGCCAGGTCCCACAAACGCTTGGTGGAAAGAAGCTGCACATGGTCGCATTCAGGCTGCTGTTCCATCCACTTTAAGGCCCTGTCAAGACAAGCGAAAGCCTTATTCGCCTTAGGTCCTTTTCCGGTTCAACTGAAGCAACGTTGTCATCGCCTTCGTCCACCTGCTAAGATTCATCGTTTACACTTTGGATAATATCTTCATTGTCCAAACATTGATATCCAGGCTCCGGTGAATTGCACTGCAACCACTCGTTTATGTCGTCCACATCATACTCGGAACAGCCAGGAATTTGTACAATTTCTGGATGTCTTCAGTTGATACAGCTTTGTTTTTTTGACACTTTCTTTATGCCATTTCCTGATATCGATTCGGATAATTGGCGATTTGGATAACTGGAGTTCGAATAAATGGAGTTCTACTGTATATCATTTTTAAGCGTAAAGGGGGGCCCAAAGTACTTGTTAACAAAAATATGATTATAAACTGGATGCACACCCATACAAGTAATTCAGCTAGCACTCATGCTTATGGGTCCCATGAAGTGTAATATCCTTCAAGGTAGATCCCAGGCTTTAAAAGGTTGTTACGTTGATACCCACTGCTCTGTCATAATATTGTTGTTTTGATCCCTACGAGGGTAGAGTGAAAAGTTCCAGGCCTGATTCAGGATAGCACTACTATGCTCATTATTTTGACCGTGTTCTATGACATCCTTTGTAGGCTTACTTTCAATGATTTCAGTCAATGAGTGGTTAATTAATTATTAGTGGCACAGTCCACCGCTGTAATCACATTGGATAGACTGGAATTTCATGCTGTGATTGAGTCCTCAGAAGCTGTGAGGCCCAACAACAGGTCTTTAAACCACCCCTCACAGCTTCTGAAGACGATCGCAGATTCTAGGGATCAAAATGTCAAGTAAAAAAATATTACAATGGAAGCAGTTGAAGTAGAGGGTTTACTTGATAAAAATCACCCATTGGTTAGCAGTTTTAAAGTGCAAAAATGTACTGACAAAACATTATGGCTATACACTTACCACTGAAAAAAGTTACCCAACATCGTGAGGCCTTAAGTGGCACCGTTTTCACCTAAAACAGAATTATCACTGTTGCACACCACTATAGAAAAATTATTCCGATTAGCACTTCCAAGCTTCACAGCTCATCGTCAGATCAGAAATAACAACAGTACAAACAACCTCTTCACACCCCCATCCACCCCACTGCCTATGCACACCCCCGCAAACAAGCTATAAGTTAAATGTCCTTTCTTAACTACCGAGCTGAGTCACTTTTTTCTGTAGTTGCATATTTTCTATCACATTGTGTGTGTGTGTACACACAGTCTTTTTAAAACGTAACATTGTAAAACCTTTCTCATTCACCCTTTTAACTGGAATTGAAATTAAATTAAAGGATGAATGAGAAAGGTTTTACAATGTTATGTTTTTAAAAGAATGTACACACACAACACACAGAATGTGCTAGAAAAGTATGTAACTGTACATATTAACTTATAGCTTGTTTGCGGGGGTGTGCACGGGCAGTGGGGTGGATGGGGGTGTGAAAAGGTTGTTTGTACTGTTGTTATTTTAGAACTGCCACTGGGTGCACAGTGCCAAATTTAAGCATAGGCTGCAGGCTAGGGGCCCACACCACAAACAAAAAGAAAAGAATAGTCGACACGCATAAAAATTATTTGGTTCGTGTTTCATCAGTAAAAGTTAGAGAAAAAGTATTATGAGCCATGTCAGCTTATAATATTATTCCCTCAATGTACCCTAACACTCTATGTTATTTTTAAAAATATGCTTAATTTGTGATAATTACAATGAATTGTTTTGCTTTCCTTTGGAAATCAGTTGTTTTTATTTTTCCTACATTTTTATTCTGCTTAGGGTCTGTTGAGTGTAATACAAAAATCGAGTGCAATCTTTTATTACTATTTTCATAGAATCCAGAATGCCATTGTATACTGAGATATCTTAAAATCATTAAATTATTTAATATAGTATTGAAAACTTACAACAAAAAACAGTCTAAATCCCAATTTTAATTTGTACACTTAACAATGATTTTATTTGCAGTTTTGAAAGATATATTTTTTAAAATTTTCTGGGGGAGGGACCTGGACTGCCCTGGTAGTTGGGGGGCCCCCACCACATGTTCAGCCTAAGGGCCGACCAACTCTGAGTCCGGCCCTATGGCTGCATATTAGGGTTGTTCATCATAACTCTGTACTGGACACTAAAACGCTCTCTGTCAGTTTATCAAGTTCCCTCGTGCAAGAAACCAGTATTATGAATGTAGACATATTAGAGTCAAGTGAAAATGTATGTGCCACTTTTGGTATTTGGCAAATACAGTACTGCACTGAATGGTCTACAATAGCCTTTCATGTTGAAATAATTATAACTTTTATTGCCTAACCTATAATACTGAATGTAGACTACATTTATATACATTGATATTTTTAATCAGTGAAGTATAGAAATGAAAGAATATATATATATATATATATATATATATATATATATATATTTAGAAGTAGTTTAAAATTGTAATTTTCACTGCCCGTTGTGTCATCTAATATATTATATACTTCCTTGGCTACTTTAATATTCAAATAAGAGGTCCAATTGTATTTAGAAAATTTTTTACTTGTCTGTTCCAGTTTTCTACAAATTGTCAACAAAACAAACAAATCTGTTTAGTGAACACTGAATTTAAAAATGCATTTAACAACAGTTTCTGAGAGTTTGCCAACAAAGACTGGGAAAAAGAAAGAAAACTACGAGATTAGATGACTTTTAAAAAGCACTTTTTCTTTCCCATGCCAAGACTGGCAAACTCTCAGGTGCCTCACAAGTATTATAAGAATTCTACCTCAAAGAGATCGAAGAACAAACTTTTTTGTTGTATAATAGATAACAAAAAGAGATCGATTTGTTATGAAATATTTGTTATTAATTTTCTGTGAACAAAGTGATAATGTAGTTAATATTTTCTTTTTTTAACTAAACTCTAGTTGCATGAGAAAGTTAACAATAATCAGGCAATCTTGTCTAGTACATAAATGGTTTTTTTTCTGGAGGCATTTGCAGTTATGTGTTTCTCTTGTAGAGCAGCAGCTGTAACAGGAATGACAATAAAGTGATAAGTTCTAGACAGTATAGTGATCATTCTAACAATATTCATAACATGAAGCAAACCGACCTGATTTTCCAGTTTTTTAATCGCCGTCGTATGTTATTCTGTCATTTGGCAAATAACGTAGATTCTTACCATTCTTTACATTCATATCCGTTCCATACTTGAGCTGTGATCTCTTCATATGGCACCACCCCACATTATGTGACATCCGAGAGTTTCAGTATTCTGCTTCTCTTCCTTCCTGCCACTAAATTGGCACATTATATCTGAAAAGTTGCACTGTGGAGCTAAGTTCTGATCGTCACCCTGCACATGCTCAGTTGTTACCTATTGTCTACTGTTGTTTTGTTATAGTAATTTTGGAGTAATCAATATTAGAGTGTTAACTTACGCTTATAATATATCTGATAATTATTCTTATGTATTTATTGTATTTGCATAATGTACACCATACATCCGGTGTAAACATGTGCTCGGTTTATTTTGATTAACATAAATTAGGCTTTTCGGGTCCAGAGTTGCATTAAGCGAAAAGGCAGAGGTAGTCAGGGCTTTGAAATGACCATTCACACAACATGTGGGAAACAAATTAGGTTTTATTTATATTTCAGTACTTAAATGTTACAAACAATGGGAGTCATTAAACAATTGACAAAATTCAAAATGGCGGCTTCATGATTTCCGCCTTCTCGCCATGCTTTCATTGCTACATAGCCTTGTTTTCTTTAGAAATAATTCTTTTATCAAACTTATTTACTGCAGTTAAACTTTCAACAGTGTTATTTGTTTCTTTGACATTAATAATTAATCTAGAATTCCTCACAAACCAACGCCTCAGATATTGTTTATTTAAAGCTGGCCAACTTTCACTTTCACACTCTCACTCAGACCATTCATACTCTGACACTGAATACATTTATTACTTTTTATACTTAGAGCTCATTTTCTGCTTTATAATTTAGAAAAAGAATTTAAAAAGGGCTTTCCTGAACTGATGCGGCGTAGACTGTCCTCAGAAGACTCCCATGTTGGCTGGCAGATGTTCGGCCGAACTTTTTTCTGTCTTTTCTGAGTGCACTGAATTTACTATTTTTTACATTGGTTGTCCACTGATATTAAATTACTTGTGTGACTACATTTTTAAAACAAATTCTGCATTTTTATGGCAAAACTGCCCACTACACTGTTGAGCGTGTGTGCTCTCTGAGTTGTTATTGAAGACTGGGGGCGAGTTAGACATAATTGTTATGTAAGTGGTCGTGTACATGATGTCACCGTCTATTGTTTTACACCCACCGCCCTGGTTCATACGTATTTGATTGTATGTCGTCAGCGTTTATTAATGACGATATGGCTCTGTGGACCAATGAAAGTTCATATTGTTAGTTCGTGTAAACTCCGCTCGTCCAACGGTGACCTTGAATTCACTCCTCTCTTGTCGAATATGCGTATTTATTGGGACTTGGGTAAAACTGACCTAGCCCTGGTTGACATTCATGATTAGAATAAAAAATACAATGTGAGATTCCTTAATACCATTATTATGGTAATAGGTCTTTGTGTACTGTCACAAGAGCTGGTTGCAATGTGGTTCAGTCTCTCGAGTCAGCCAATTGAAACTCAAGTTTGATGATGACTGAAACTATCATGGCTTTAAAATGGTTAGTACCAGATTGATAGCGTGGTGTCCATGTAACCGCTGTTGCTGACAGCAACAGTACTGGAAATAAGAGAAAATAATATTAATTATATTACAGAATAAAAGTTTTAGTTATTGAATAATTTGAAATCTAAACAATATTAGTCCAAACAACTTGAAGAAAGCATAGCATTGCTTTCGAATTGCTGAGCGCTTGCCACCGTCTTGTGTTGCCGGCTCAGACGTCGGCAGTGTTTTACTGCGTATGGTCATTGAGGGGGGGGGACACATTCTTCCACCGAATGTGTTGCCACTGTATAAACCAGCAAAACGCTAGTTAGCAGCTGTGTTCATTTTTGGAACTGACGTACAGCAGATACTACTTACCTATTTGTGTTTTGCTCGTTTAGTCATGTGTTTCTCTGCTTGTCTTTATTATTTTTAATTCGATTATTTGTGTTCTGATTTATTCTGTGTAAATATAATGAGCGTCAGATCGCGTTGAACCAGGGCCTTCTTCTTCTCCCAGCAAATGATAGAAAATGCTCTAAAAAGAACACTTGG
The DNA here is from genome assembly GCA_034769895.1 of Magicicada septendecula. Taxonomy (NCBI): domain Eukaryota; kingdom Metazoa; phylum Arthropoda; class Insecta; order Hemiptera; family Cicadidae; genus Magicicada; species Magicicada septendecula. The sequence continues at coordinate 39,226,465 of CM068372.1, forward strand.
TACAAGAAAAAATTCAAATTCATTTTTGGGTAAAGTTTTAGGCCTGTCACCCTGGCAAGAGGTGTTATGCACCCACGCCACACCACTGGTCTCTTGAGTCAGCTGACTGAAACTATCATGTCTTGAAAATGGTTAGTAGCAGATTGGTAGCTCAGTAGCCTCGTTAATCACAACATTCAAGCTGTTAGGTCTGTATGGAAAGTATTGGACAATAGAGCCTTAATCCCCTTGAAGTTCTCTTTCCCACATACACACACACATAGTTATCCTAGTCGGTCTTCCTCTTCTTGAATCAGTCTGCAATGTCGCCTTTCAAAATCACCATCAGTTGTTTCGTCAGCTGATGAAGGTCCCAGTACAATTGTCTACAGCTGCTTTCATTTTCTCCTCAGCCAGCACAGAGTATTTCTGTGTATTACTCGTTAGTTATTGTCTGGCCCAGAGAATCATACTCATAATGGAATACACATTCTTGGTCGAAAAACAGTCATAGTGGCCTTGACATGCTCCAGACTGGGCTTTTACTTGTGGGTCATATAGCTGTAGACCTATGACTCGTTTCCAGCTACGACTTTTTTTTTAGAAAATTTGAGCCATCATTTGCAGTTTGCAGCCAGTCCTCTACCACGACAGCATAAAATTCCTTCTCCATGGTGACAGTCTTAGAATGAATTTTCTAGTGGCATGTCTCATGCCGAAATCTTCTATTACAGTCTGACGAACAGTAGTCTATGGATTCCAACTTTGTCATGCTTATTTGTTAAACTGATATCTGTCATGCTCCCGACAAGACCTTTCAGTGTCTCCACCACTGTCAAGCCTAAAACCATGATGGTTGTGGTTTTGGACTTAACAATGTTGGAGACACTGAAAGGCCTCGTCCATCCGGAGCATGGCAGAAGCCAGTTAGCACGACAAAGTTGGAATTATGGTGACTGCTAATACAAATAACATGATAAAAAATTGCCTGTGGAATCCCTAATTCTTCTTCTAACTGTCACACTATCAATTACTGATTTTCAATAATTGCAGCTTGCACACAATTGACATTTTCAAAATCTCTGGCTCAGTTCTGCCAGAATGTAGTTTGCTCTCTATGGATTCCCAGCCATCTTGAAAAGTTAATACCTTACTTTGATTTGAGCATGACATATGGAATCCTCTCTTTAGGTCCTGTTAATCGTTTGATTGGTTTCACCTGATGAATGCTAAAATTTGATGTAGATTTGCTGTTCTACTTGTTCAGTCATTGGAGTACAATTGTCACAAAAAACATAAGTTTAATGTTCACGCAAGTGCAGTTTGGCAAAAAGACCTCCTGCGGTTGGCTATGCAATTTCATGAAGATCACGTTGTGTATTACCAAACTATTGAAAATGGTTGAATACGTTCTGGATAGGTCTCATACTGTGCTTACCAAAGTAATCCATTTACACTCAATATATTACAATTCAATTTCTCTTTTTTCTTTTTATATCTCTCAGAGTTGTTGTAGTGTCCATCTTATTTCTTCCATCTAAACTTCCAACACGTTAGTTATTAGTGATAAATTGTAACTTTCCTTGTGAACACTTCTGTTTCTTAAAGTCCTCGTACATTTCGGTGTGCTATTCACCTTCTTCAGTGAGGTGAAGAAGGTAAATAGCACACCGAAACGTACGAGGACTTTAAGAAACGTAAGTGTTCACAAGGAAAGTTACAATTTATCACTAATATTAAGTGCGTGAATGAAGATGATGAACCAACAAAACAACGTTAGTTATGTCTCTGTTTCATTACATCATGTCCCGTGTCTCTGATCCATAAAGTAAAACAATTGCTTTCCTTATGACACTGCTTTTGTTGCTTCCCCAAAAGGTGTGCTTGGGAAGCTTTCTGGAACGTTTAACAGCAGGAAACTGCATCATGATGTCTTCTAAAATGGAAGATCCTTGGGATCTTTAATATGGTGATTTTGTGCAGTCTTCGTTATACAGTGTCGTTGACCTTATGAGATTGATCCAGCGTTCATATGGAAATGTTTCATTCACACCACATGCTTAGAATCGTAATCATGCCATGGTAATACTTGGTCAGTCTTCCTGGGAATTTTGATACGCCCAGATTCACCCCATAATGATGTAGTGACACATATTCTCCAGCCTTCTGGTGTTGGTCTTCTTCTCTTCTCTTCCCCTTTGTGTGGATTGTCTTGGCTGTTTTATAAATCATTTCCCAGTTTTCTTTTGATGTCAACATTGTTTTTCTGTAACCAAATGAAGCCTTGGGCAAATCGATTTTCTGTAACCAAATCGTTTTTCTCCGGCCTTAAAATGAAGCCCAGTTTATTATCCACACCAATCATACTGTACACAAGTTCATTATCATGTAACATCTTGTAGCCGTTTCTCAATTTGGCTGTGTCTGGCTGTTCACTGGCACTGAGTAAAATGGTTACTGTACATGTTCTTGCAGCTCGGCCTTTTACAGTGATTTATTATGGTATTAACAATCTGTTGACAGCTGAAAGGGTGACTGATAATGGTGTTTATACTGTATAATTGGAAGTTTGGCTGGTCATACAACAGATATATTGTTTGATTTTTTTAAATTTGAAGTCCAGTTTTTATGGTAGTGGTATATGTACGTTCTACAGTGCAATGTTCCACCAATATGAGTTTCCAAGTCATCATCATCTCCACAACATGGAATACGCAATGTGCTGCCTGTTCCGCCTTCAAAGATCCTCCAGCCATCTCTTCTTGGGCCTACCCACACACGTGTCCTATACGTTTGTATTTCCAGACTTGTTTGGCTAGTCCGTAATTGGACATTCTTTCTATGTGTTGTCACCAGACAAAAGGCTTGCCGCATGACAAATGGCGCCAATCATACACTAGTGTTTTTGGTGGCCCTAAAAAGGACCGAGTGGCGAGAAAGCTGATGTTGGTCGTGCCGCGCTGAGGTGTTTGGCGGCTGTGCTCGCTGATCGTGGCGTACTGCAGTCCTCCTCTTCTTTCGGCATCGGTTGTAGAGTCAGCTGCTGGCCCAGCGACGTCCTATCACTGGCGCGGAACTGGAGGGCGAAGACGCAAGAACGCCAGTTCTATTCTTCGGCCGTTCCTTCTGGCTGACTCCGCGCCGATGTCCGAGAGAGGAGAGGAGATGAAGCACGTCCGATGGCGTGGCGATGAAGTGCGCGAAATTTTCTCCCGGTGCTGGTTTTATGCACTAACCGGGATCGCTGATTGGCTCGCACCGAGCACGTTACTTGGTCACGTCTCGGCTGCTGGTCCCTGATTGGCTCGCTGTGTCCGCTGCTGGTACCGGAGAGCAAGTGTTCGCATACCGCTGCCGTCACAGTGTTCTTACCACCATTGTTTGTAATCTTTTAATTTTTCATTCAAGTTAAAAACTTGTAACTCTTCTCTTGTGGCCTCATTCTTTATATGGTAAAGTTTAGAACACCATTTGACTTCGCTTAAGAACGCCATTTCCGAGGCCTGTATTTTACTGTCTTGTTTCTAGGTTGTTGTCCATAATTCACAACAATAGGATAGTGAAGGGACTGTCATAACTTTGTAAAACTAATTTTTTTATATCGCCATATCTTGTTTCTAAAAATACAGTTGATTGTCCCACAGATCGTCTGGAACTTACCCTCAATCAAAATTACCGGGAGTTATGGGAGCAGTCCCTCCACGTGACGTACCCATGGTAGCCCATAATGGGGAAATTAATTTAATCTAAACTTTGTCGTGTTTACTTGCTAAACTACTACTTGTCATGTTCCGGATGAGGCCTTTCAGTGTTTCCACCATTTTCAAGTCGTAAACCACACATTGTCATGGTTTAGGACTTGAAAATGGTGAAAACACTGAAAGGCCTCATCCGGAACATGATAAGTAGCAGTTTAGCAAGTATACACGACAAAGTTGGAATTACAGAGACTGCTAATTCAAATAACATGATGAATAATTTAATTTACTCACAACTTTCAAAGAACACAGCCAGACGGAGTTTCCAAATCATAGATGTATTTTTATACATAAAGTTTATACAGTAATTGTATGACAACATAACTCAACTACAAAATTCCAGAAAACTACAGCAGCTGTCACATCTGTTTTTAAAATCAAATACGTCTCAGCTGTTGTTTAAAAATTGTATTTGCTATTTGTACGGATGCACTTAACAGTGTTTTACATTAATTTAATTAGTACAAATAACAACAAATAAAAGTTATCACTTTATGCAATTGAGAATTTAAATTTTTGTTTTCTTTTATAATACTGGTAGAGGCACGTTACACCTGTATATGAAAATGTGCACATGTATGTGAACTTATCGATTGTGTGTGTGTGTGTGTGTGTGTGTGTGTGTGTGTGTGTGTGTGTGTGTGTGTGTGTGTGTGTGTGTGTGTGTGTGTGTGTGTGTGTGTGTGTGTTAGTCTATATAGCTTACATGTGGTTTGGTTGTGTGAGGTGAATAACAAAAGGATCCGTACGTGTGCACACTTTGGTAACAAAATGACAAAAACTTTAGACATTCATTATTTACTGTACCAAATTGTAGTAGACTTATAAACATAGTTTTATACGTACAAGTGAATTAAATATTTATGTATTTAGCAAAGGATTATATATATTATATTTATAGTGTTGCAAACTTGTGACCAATAGTGGACTACTGCTACTGTTTCATTTGAACAATTAAAATACATGATGACTGTATGTGTTTTGTGTTTTATTATCCTGTGGTTAATTTACTTATTATACTTTGATTATACAGTTTTTGTAAGAAATCATGTGGAAGGAACCTTGTGAACTGACAAGCCAGATGCTACAAATAGAAATGAGGCGGTGGTAGTCTAGAATTAAAAAAAAAAAATTATGGCACATATGATAAAGCTGTAGTTTGTATTTTTCAGTGTTATATTTTCACTGTGGTTTAGTCATGTTCTCGTTGATCCAAATAGTCTATTTATAATGAAGTCTAGATCATCATCAGAATCAAACACAAATTCATCACTTAAGTCACTGTAACTGTCGTATGGTGTATCACACAACACTTTGTCACTAGCTTTACTCATTTTGTAGAATAATACAAAACTCAATACTTTTCTGACAATATAAAACTTGTATATTCACAATATCAATAAACAAACACTGTTCTATAGGTTAGAAAATACATATAAGCACAGAATAAAACAACTGACCAGACCATAGCAACATATTTACAAAACTGTGACATTTGCTGCCATCTGTGGTAAAAATTTGAAACCAAGTACCTGATGGTCTTTCTTAGAGGGCATGTGAACAATTCCCCCATTCACTTGCATTGCACTGTGCTCGGTAATGATACACAGCTAAAAGTTTCAACTTTTGCTTGTGTATGAGATATACACATGCCCTCCTGAAGGAACTTTGTGTGTACCAAATGTGATACACATGGCAGTCAGTGTGTTAATAGATGTTGTTTGGGTTGCCAGTCATCTGCCAGTTGTAATCGCAAAAGCATATGGATGAGGCAGTAAGTCTGCATTGGAGAGTATATCAAATGTAAATTTGTTTTAACTGGAATTTAGTAAACTTAACGATTTTTTGTTGTTGTAAACAGCAATAATCAATAAATCTATTGTTACCTTATATGAACATGTCCACAACATAGACCCTATTGCAACTCCTATTTTTGTACATATGAAGCATTTCAGGACTTACAGTCCTATTCTGGATGGTATTGTACTTCTACCTGTCTTTTAAAAATTAAGCTTGGTCAGTACTTAGAATTAAAAAGAAGAAACGGCTGCTTAAGAAAGAAAAAGTGAGGATGAACGTGGATACTTGCCTTAAAGACCTTTTTTCAGATTTGTCTGAAGAAGACGTGGGAGATTAGAGGCCATCAGAAGCACTCGCATCAAGAAGCTGACAGACTTTTCTAAGCACTCATAAACATTGTTGGGCGTGTGGCATTGTACGCTCTGTGGTCTGTTTATACCAAGTTTTGACCTGAAGATTTTGAAACAATACTATTTGATATCAAATACATTCGTCCCTAGTTCGGACGCCATTGAAACAATACTTTCTTTTTAATAATTAGTTAAATCGAGTAAGAACACCCAAAAATTCACATTTCCCCTTTTTATATTTTTATTCTTACCTTGCTTGGGTCCAGGATTTTTTGCACGAACTCACAACCTGTAAAAGTGGTTGCTGGGTTTTGCGGCATAATAATTACTCTCATTTACTACGTTAATCAGCTTTGTTTATTAATTAAGTTCAACATTTTTTTGTTCTTTTTTAAGTTCTTTACTACAAATTTGTTTCGTCTTATTTCTGATACATTTCCCTGAAATTGTTTATGCACAACTGTTCTACGTAATTTTTGATTCTACATAATATATAGCTTTCTCAAAGCCATTATTAGCGCTTAATTAACTTTACAAACATAAAACAAGAATTAATGAATTATATATCTTAACAAATATTAAATATATCGACTAAGGCAACCCAGCACTTTACTCATTCATTCTTTACCTTTCACACTTTAACCCCCCTGATTTAGAGCTCTTTTTTTTGTATTGGCCTGTTATTTAATTTATGTATAGGTACTTTCCTGTGATGGCCTCCAACACGTGGTGGAAACACTCCCGGGTTTTGTTCTTTGTTCATGGACAACATGACCTAACCCAAGTGATTGACCAAATAAAAAGAAACAAAAGGAGAAGGGAAAAAACGAAACCAAACAAGAATGAAACCAATTGAAGGAAGTGAATGACTCCATACAACCAAATTAAATAAAACCAAGTGAGAAGGGGAAAACCAAAATAAGATGAAAGTGAAGAAGGAAAATGAACATGAAACTAATCAGGTATAAAGGAAATAAAGTGAAACCGAATGAGAAAACAGACAAATAATATAGAATATGAAAAGGAGAATGGTGCACTCAAAAGTAATATTGGAAACAAAACCAATAACTAACCAATGTAAGAAATAAGTATTATTATCGATTGAAAGATAAATGTAAATGATATTTGATAGAACCCAATAAAGTAATGTGAAAAATAAAAGTACACTAACCCAAGAATTAGAGTTAGATGTGATAAAAAACTCTATAGACAAACTTATTAATAGTATAAATAATATTTGTAAAGAGTAAGATGGTGAGAATATAAAATCAACTAAGTGACAAAGAAAAAGTAATTATAGGGATTACCCACTAATAAAAACTTAATATAAACATTTAAGAAGTGCAAAAGTGAAAGTGTAAAACACCAAAATAATTAGAAACCATATTAATAGGCATAAACACTTAATAATCTATAATAAACACTAAATGATTAATGGTGAACCATATTAATAATTAAGAATGTTGTTAATGATAGTATTAGAAGTAAACACATAATAATCAGTAATGAACACTGAAGATTGATGGTGATATTATTATTTAAAAAAGAATCTTATTGTTAATAAAATTAAGTTTAATTGTATACACTAGTATTTAAAAGGGAAAATCCCATGAAAGGTAAACAGTTGGTGTTACTATGGATTGAAGATAGAGATTATGTAAAAAATAAGGAATTAAAAATTAAATCAAACACCCCATGTTATAAGGGATAATCAATTAAGTAAGTTTGAAAGGTGTGATAATGTTTATCACCCAAAAAATAATAAAGAATGAAATGAAATGTAAACAAACATTACCTAATAACTGTTAAAAAATTGTTTAATTAAATTTATGAATAGGATATGGCTGAAGGAATTGTACAGACCATAGGCCTAGATGTTATGTTTTAATAGTAAGTAATAGCCATATTGTTAACAAGGGCAACATAGATAAATAAGAAGGTGAATCAATACAGATATAGTACGTAGGCTTTCACGGCCGGTGTCATTATAATTATCTAAAACTTCCGGGCTGAAAGGCCGTGGTCGAATGCTTGATCTTCTACAGCTAGACGTTTCCGCCACACCACCGGTGGCCATCTTCAGTAGCAAAAAGTGTTCGAAATAGATGGTACGCCGAACACGTCTCCCAATGAACTGGGAACAAGCAACAGTGAGAGAAGGCTACGCTGTTTCTATTTATAACTTTTTGGCCGCTTAAGGTGTATAACGCGGACCAATGAGAAGCCAGCTCATCATTCTCCATTCTGATTGGCCATGGAAAATAAACCATGCCAGACACTATTTAAGGCGATGCTTTCACCTCGGCGGTTCATAGCGACGGACGCATTCTTATGAATATGGATGGACTCCAGATGCAGGCGAGTGAAGTAACCCCGGACAGAAGACAACACCCGGGCTTCATCAAACATTACCCGGTGATCGTCGTGGGAAAGAGCGTATTCAGCAACTGCGGACTTCTCCGGCTGGCCCAGGCGGCAGTATCTCCGATGTTCAGAGAGGCGCGTCCGGACACTACGCTTTGTGGTCCCTATGTATAGCTGGCCACACGTACAAGGAATACTGTACACCCCGCACGACGAGAGCGGATCCCTGGCGTCTTTTACCGGTCGCAGGAACTGTTGGATCTTTTTGGTTGGCTTAAAGATCCTCCTAAGCATTTCCTCCGGAGGATCCGGGAGTTGGTGCTGGAGCCTGGTGACGTGCTAGTGAGTTTTGATGTGGTCTCTCTTTTCACGATGGTCCCTGTCCAGGTCTTGAGGTATATAGGTGAACTGTTCCCGGCGGACATCACTACTTTGTTCCGGCAAGTCCTAACAACGACCTACTTCCAGTGGAACAGCGGCTTTTATGAACAGTTGGATGGCGTCGCGATGGGAGGTCCTCTCAGCCCTGTGGTTGCAAACTTCTACATGGAAAAATTTGAAGAGTTGGCAATTTCATCTGCGCCACTGAAGCCGAAGTGTTGGCTGCGGTATGTTGACGACACTTTCGTGGTCTGGAGCTATGGGGATGAAGAGTTGGAACGCTTCCTTGGACATCTGAACTCTGTGCACCCGCACATACAGTTTACGATGGAGCGCGAGAGCGGTGATCAATTGGCATTTCTGGATGTGTTGGTCCTGAAAAGGACCGATGGCAGATTGGGGCACAAAGTTTATAGGAAGCCAACGCACACTGACAGATATCTGCATAAGTCCTCCAATCATCATCCTAGGCAGAAGAGGGCGGTGTTGAAGACTCTGGTTGACCGGGCAAAGAGGATCTGTGAGCCCCGGTATCTCGAAGATGAGTTTCGGCATCTCGAGGAAGCACTGGAGTCCAACGGCTACTCTGCTGCGGAGGTAAGGAGAGCTGCCCGGCCGAGAAGATCTGGCAGGCCGGACGAGTCGGTGTTGCCCGAGGTCGTTGGCTCCGCTGTCTTGCCCTACATCCGTGGCGTGACTGACCGCATCGGCAAGTTGCTGAGTAAACAGGGTGTCAGGACGATCTTTAAGCCAACCAAAAAGATCCAACAGTTCCTGCGACCGGTAAAAGACGCCAGGGATCCGCTCTCGTCGTGCGGGATGTACAGTATTCCTTGTACGTGTGGCCAGCTACACATAGGCACCACGAAGCGTAGTGTCCGGACGCGCCTCTCTGAACATCGGAGATACTGCCACCTGGGCCAGCCGGAGAAGTCCGTAGTTGCTGAACACGCTCTTTCCCGCGACGATCACCGGGTAATGTTTGATGAAGCCCGGGTGTTATCTTCTGTCCGAGGTTACTTCACTCCCCTGCATCTGGAGTCCATCCATATTCATAAGAATGCGTCCGTTGCTATGAACCACCAAGGTGAAAGCATCGCCTTAAATAGTGTCTGGCATGGTTTATTTTCCATGGCCAATCAGAATGGAGAATGATGAGCTGGCTTCTCATTGGGCTGCGTTATACACCTTAAGCGGCCAAAAAGTTATAAATAGAAACAGCGTAGCCTTCTCTCACTGTTGCTTGTTCCCAGTTCATTGGGAGACGTGTTCGGCGTACCATCTATTTTGAACACTTTTTGCTACTGAAGATGGCCACCGGTGGTGTGGCTGAAACGTCTAGCTGTGGAAAATCAAGCATTCGACCACGGCCTTTCAGCCCGGAAGTTTTAGATAATTATAATACAGATATAATTACACTGGAAAATCAGTTAGGAAATAATTAACAAGCCATGATATAGAAAATAATAGAAACCTACAAATAGTATAAAATCAGATCCAAAACACATCAACAATTAAACCAACCAATTATAATAACAAAACAAAACACGTTAAAGTAAAATGAGATATAATTTGTATAAAATAAGTAAATATATTCAATGGCTGCTTAGGCCTATGAAATGCCTAACTGCCAAAAAACAAATAACTACAAATTGTATAAAATCAACAAGGAAATTAACAAATCCAAGGCGAATAACTAGCCAAGGATAATTTGTAAATCATATTAAAAGAAAAATGTTAGAATAAGGACTTAAATTAAAGGAGAAATGTAATTAACAAATATTAACATAATTGTACAAACATTAATATTTTAAAGAACCCAACCTTATGGGATATCAAAATAATCTTTGAAAGGAAATACAAACAGTAGTGACAATATTTAATACATAGGAAGGAAGACAGAAGAATAAAAGCAATCAGAAGATATACAGTAATTTTGAATAATAATTCCTAATTGATAACAATGGTTATAAAGTCATGATCAACCAATCAGAATTTATTCGTAACCATGACAACAGACCGTTGGTTAAGAATTTTCCGTTAATTTATAGTACCCAATGTGACGTTCATCCAGATTAGACGCCAGATCTTGAATGACCTAAAATTTTAATTTAAAATGTATAAAAAGTAACCAAAATTCAAAAAGAAGAACCAGTAAGCAGCAGACGAGGAACAATAACATTTAACTAATGCCAAGGACCAATTTAAATAAAAATTAAATGAAATTACCACAACTAACATGAAAAAGATGACAGAAGCCCAAATCATTCAAAATTGATGACAATTCCATTTCACCTGAACAACGGTTTAACTCAGGCCTACTGATTTGATAAGTATCATTAAATTACCCAAATTCCAGAAATAAACTCACTTTAAATATTTCTCACAGTTATCTGAACTCTCACTATAAACTGAATATAATTTCTTTCAAAGATTAAGTAAAATAAACGAACACTGAAAATTTAATAACTAAGAAAATAACCTAGTGTTAAATTGCGAACTTTTGAAACACACTTTACTACACTGCAGGAACAAATTGTAGCTACACATTATATTATTTAAGTACAAATAATGTAAGGTAGTGTACTTTTTATTGTAATCATTATTAATATTTTTCTTGTAATCACAAGGACCCAGATTTTGAACGATAATAAATGTAAACAGACAACACTGTCGCCATACTTAACTAAATCGCTCGTTCAAAATCGATTTCTGCCGAACCCCTAGAGATATTAGACTCATATTAATTGTCGGTGCAAAATTGTTAATAACCAAGAATAATTTGATTGTCAAACTGAATAATTACCATTCAATAATTAAAGAAACTAGTACAGAGTGTAACCATTGTTTTTATTTCATAGGGAAGTGTATTGTATAAATTGTGTATCGTATAGCAGAGACCAGCGAGAATGACGGCAAGCGCTCACACCGCCAACTCTACGAACTACCTGCTTGATTAAGTAGGTCGAACGAAGGCGGGAACAAATTTGAATGCTCCAACCCTCATAACAAAGATCGCTAAACCACAATATTTATTAATTTAATTGTTTTGAGTAAACAATTTGGCGCCACCCGGGATTATTAAACCCCTATGAAACAACAGGTAAGGTTTCCACTCGCGTTGTACTGGTAATTGAAGGATCGCTACGGAAATCGCTAGCGCAACACATAGATGTAACGACACCAGTGTGAGTCGAACACACAATATATACATTTTCACAAACACGTACAGATTTAGACGTTACAATATATACAGATATCTTCTGCTAGTAAATATATCAATCAAAACTCGTACCTTACTGTACAGTGTTGTAGTGCTAGTGCTACGCTTTGTCCCAGTTCATTCGTTTGGAATGTTATCATTGTTGTGTCTTTATCTATGCAAGAAGGTAAGTTGTTTTCTTAATCTTATTGTTTAGCAATAAATGAGCATTTTTCACACTGAGAAATTTTTGATTGCCTGAATTAACTTTATAATTAAGAACTATCAGATTGTTGAAATAACAAATTGCTTATTCATTTAACCATCAGATTGTTGAAATAACAAATTGATTATTCTTTTAACTATACAATGTTTGAATTGACAAGCAAGAAGTTAAAAGAGGCAAACTACTTTATCGACCCAATCGTATCCTCAGCCCGTGTTTCATCATATTGTGAATTAATCGCAATTTTACAGTTTTGACGCACATGCGAATTCAGTGTGTGTAGGTGTGTACACGACGAAATGCCGGGCGAGCGGCGAGCACGTCAAAACAAATTCAAGAAATGAGTTCGCGTTGAATTCCTAGTACTGTACTGTATTAGAGAATTCTTCGCTCGCGCATTGTTACGCATGGACGTATAACTCGGCCTACACTGAGAAAACACGCATACGAAGTTCATGTACAGGGTGTTCGACATATGATATTAGTGTGAGTGTAAATTATTATCATATTTATAATATGCTTGTTGAAACAACACGATCTGCTTATTGAATTATATGATCTAGAAAGCTTGTTCATTCAATCAAAAATTCCTCTCAGTGTAGTTTTGTTCGTTATCATTTTCTGTACAAGCATTATATCTCACCTGATGCTTTCTTCCTTCAGTGAAACATAAAACATGGATGATAAAAAAAGGAAGAAGAGTGGTTGTCAATTTAGAAATGATAAAAGATTTAAAGAGTTGTATGAATCGGCCAAAGGTTCTTCTAAAATAACCAGTTTCTATACTATACCTCACTCAAGTACTTGTACAGAAAATGAAGGTAGCCTCCGTTTATGCAGCCAAGAAATGGCCACAGACTCAGTTTCTTCATTAAATGACCTTCAGAAAGAAAATCCTGTTCCTAAACCTGGTGTCAGTGGAACTTCAACTGCTTATTCAGACTCAGTTTCTTCACTAAATGACATTCATAGCGAACAACCTATTCTTAATTCTGATATCAGTGGAACTTCAACAACTTATTCTGATTATAATAATGATGAATATCTTATTACGACAACAGATCATACCCTGGCATTGGAATCTTCTGAGCAAAACCCGTTTCCACCATCTCTCCTACAATCGGAAATAGAATCAAAGAGAGAAGAGTTATTTCCATCTGTGTCTGATGATACAAAAGATTACTTCAAAAGGCGAAGCATTAACGATCTTTCAGATTTTTTTCCTATCATCCCCGCCAACCCAATGAAAAAGATTTCCCTTTTAAAGAAAAGAAAACAATATTTCCCGTCAAACAAAGTGACGGCCTTTCTTTCCGTAGACAGTGGCTGTCCTACAAAGAAACAAATAAAAATCTGTATTGTTTCATTTGTTTGGTCTATAGCAGGGTGAATTCAAGTTTTTGTACAGGATTTGAAGAGTGAAGGCACGTACATCAAAGAATCGAACATGAAGCCTCTAAAGCACATTTGGAGTCCGTCACTTTATTCATGGCAGCGAAGCAGAAAAAATCTACTCATGATCTACTTCTTCATAACCAATTGCAAAAGAGGAAGCAAGAGGTATTGGAAAGGAGACATATTGTACAAGTCATCGTCGATGTTTTGAAATTAATAGGCAAACAAGGTCTTGCTTTCCGAGCATCTACAGAACAAGCACACACATTCAATGATGAATCAATAAATCACGGTAATTTTTTGGAAATTATATTTCTGCTCAGCAAATATGATCCAACTTTAAAAAATCATTTGGATGCAATTACTAGAAAAAGTAAACAATCCCATGAGGCAAGAAAATTTAAAGAGAAGGAAACTGGAAAGAAGAGCAAAGTAGTGGGACGAGGAGGTTTTGTTACATTTCTTAGTAATAACGCTGTTATGAAAATAGTCACAATCATTCGAGACGAAATGAAAGAAAGGATATCAGCAAGTGTAAAGTACTCTATATTAATGTGTAACGGTACAGAAATGGGAATTTTATTTTATATAAATCAGTATTTAATTCAGTAATGCAGTAATTAACTTTCACCTGTTGGGAGCCCCAGTGCAACATACATACAGCTAGTCTAAACAATTGCCCAGACGTATTGCGTAACCGCCCAGCAGCAGGCTTGTGTGAAACACAGTCTGCAGTTTGTCATCAGAGAATGAACAACAGACAGCCAGCATCAGACAGTAAAGTTGGTGGTTTGAAATTGAACGGTGGCCTCGGGTGCAATGTAGGCCGTAAAATTAATTCGGCCTATCTTTTAAAGTATAGTAAATATAAAAGTGCATAAACAATAACGCGCGGCCAACCTAAACGAGCTAAGTGTTCGAAAATTTACGTCGCCGACAAAATAAAAAGAAATGTTATTTTAAAGTGGACTAAAATAATAGTGGCGCATCAACCTAATATGAAATAATCAATAACAGTACCGCGGTTAAACAGTGTCAAAACTAATTTATGGTGTGTTAAACAGTGCATTCACAGCAGAGGTGCAAAACAGTGGAGTTCTTCAGACGTTAAGTATTAACTGAGTTTTAACCAATATCATCTTACCTTTTCCTACAGAGTATAATTCAGCATAAATAAATTGTAAATCTTAAATGTACATCAGAGATCTCAAAGTGGGGTTTAAATAGAACGAGTGTGTGGCTAAATTACGTATTGTTTCATTGCAAAAAATAAATAGTTGTGGTATACCATAGTTGTCATAAGCTAGTTCATTAAGAAATATTCATTTTGCCACTTTGTTTGATTTTCACAAATTGTTACTCATTCAACAAGTATTTAATCTAAATGTCATGAAAGAGAGACGAAGTAGTTATTTTGCATAATAAACCAGAGGCAATTTGTTTTAGCACAAACGGTGTATTTGATCTTTGCCCATATCAAATCCAAATAATCCTTTTTGCAGCAGTTTCGTCTGAACGACTCTTGGAACCGAACCCGAAAGGTAAGAGTAAGATATTGTAATGTATTGGCAATTAATTAATATTGTTTCATTGGCGCCCGAACAGGGACGCGAGTATAGGGTTTATAACCTATATTCGCCAGACTGTAACGGTACATTTCGGCCTACCTGAGGCAATATAAAGAAATTTGTAATTTAAATAAAGTAAATAACCTTTTTTACAATGATTGGGACAAAACGAATAAACGAAAGGTAAAATTCAGTGGTAGCGACGGTGGTAGCACTGCTGTGTGACAATTATTCATGAATATTGAAGCGAACAGAATCAACAAGCTGGAATTGTGCCAAGGTCAACCAATGACACACAAAACAGCGTAAACAAATTATGTAACGGATCGTCAGGCGATATTACGTCAGCGCCTTACATAACGAAGAATGTAGGTGTGTCAACGCCAGCAGCTTTGTGAGACTCAGAGAACAAAGCAGTCGGAAAACAACATCTACAAGTGACGGACGCGAGCTGTTTTGTGCGTCCGCCGACTGGCCGGCTGTGCGAAGTTTTAGTCGCCCGCACCAAAAATGTAAATACCGCAGTTCAAAATGTGTTTTAAAACTCCAAATGATTTACATACGAATAATATAAACAGACTGTGTTGTGACAAACAAAAAATGTAATAACGTTTCGGCAATAAGAACCGTGTAAAACAAAAAGTGCGAGACAACAATACGGAGGGGACGATTCCAGATCAACTCTTCGAACAGCTAAGTATTCTGCTGAATACTACCATATATTTGAAATCCAATATTTAAAAAGAAAATAAATTACTAAAATACTCTAAATCATAAAATGAGATCTCTAAAGGTTTAAGTAACTGTGTGTGTGGGTGTGTGAAAGCGCTGGTTTCCGTTATATTATAAGTAGTCGTAAGTTTATAGATATGTATTCAAATTAATAAATCTTGATAGTATGGCTAGGTGAATCAAATATTGTTAGGAATGTTATTTTGGCATATTTTAGTAAATTTAAACCGAAAGGTAAACAAAAAATTGTCATGCTACAAAAAATAAAGTACCATTTATTTGTGTTTGCAAAATAGGTGTTTGTCATTGCACTGCCTGTCGTTTGTCTCTGCCTAAGTACATCAGACGACACCCTGGTAAATAATTCGAATATACTTAGTAAAGGTAAGTGATCTGGAATTTCATTTATTTAAACAACAATAAACATGTGTAACCTCAGTTGGTACCCTAAAAATGGGACAAAATTCAGTATTTCAATAACTTAATAAAACTCGTAACGTTTTAATGGCGCCCGAACAGGGACTTTGTAAATTAAGTTAACTCAATTTTCAAACTAATCGAAAATGGCAGAGAAAAGCGAGAGTGTAAATTTATGTGAAGATGTTGTGGAGGGGTCAATTTTAAATGTTACGCAAGACAATTTAATATCGACAAATATTAACGAGAGTGTAGACAATACAACACACGAATTAACGATTGAGACAGTAGACGCAAAAATAAGCGATAATGTAAATATATTTAATCAGTTAGCGTTAATAATGGAGATGATGTCAGGAATGAAAACTGAAATCAAATCAGAAAATAATAATTTAAAAACTGAAATCAAATCAGAAATAAATGCTAGTAACATAGAATTGAAAACAGAAATAAACAAACAAAACCAAAAATTAAGAGAAATAGACAATAAGTTAGAAGAACAGAATAAGGTTATTGTGGGAATGAGAGATGAACTGACTAGTGTTATAAATAAGGTACAAGACGAAATGAGAAACGATAGAAAAATAATTAACGAAAAACAAAAAGAGAAAATGCTAGAGACAAATAAAAAATTTGACACATTGACAAATAAATTTAATGATAAAATTAAAAAGCCAAATGACAAAATGGACTGTAATGTTCAATGTATAATTAATGAGTGTGAGCAAATCAAACGAGCAAGTGAAATACAAGAAAATATAAATGATGAATTCAGAAGTAACTTTGAACAAGTTGATGCAATTAAAATTAATGTAACTAGTTTAAAAAATAAACAAGCAGAACATGAGCGTGAAATAGTTAAAGTCAGAGAAGACTTAAATGTAACCATTAATCAGATATTAACTAATGTGAGTGAGAGAGATTTATATAGAGAGTGGTGTGCAGATCGAGAAATAGAATTATATAAGTTAAAGAGAAATTATAATGAGTTGAGAGAAAGGTTAGGGGGGGTGAAGATAAACCGTATAAAATACTTACCTGTTGAAAGAGAGATAGAGAATTATTTTGATAATATCTTTATAAACGATAATGACTTACATGCTGTAATAGTAGAGGAGTATAAAAATGATAAAACAACTTACCTGACGTTGACCAATAATACTGATGGAGACTGGACAATAATAACTTATGTTGACAAGTTGTATGAAATATTAATAGGGAATAACCCTATAAATTATAATGGCATAATGAATGAAATAAAGTTAATGGATTATTATAATAATAATAATAATAAATGGTATGTGGATAACAATGATGCATGTTACAAATATATTAGATATCTATACGATGATGGAGGTTGAAATTAAAATGAGTGTATGGACATTGTTAAATATTGTAAATTTTGGTAATGACCTTGCAGATGTGGACATATGAAGTGTGAAACAATTGAACAGTTATTGACGAATAATTTGTAAATATAATGTAGTGAATTCAATTGTGTGTATTATGAAATGTTAGGTAAATAATGTGTATATGTAGTAGAAAATGTTGTGATAATAATAATAATATTATTAATATTTTGCAGACTAAATAAATAATAAAAATAATTATGAAGACAATAATTAATGATTTGTAAAATTTTTGATAATAATTGAAATATGTTGTGTTTTAAATAATCAATTGAATTAAAATAATTGGAGATGTTTCAATATTGTGATTGAATGTTATATGTTTGAGTTTTTATAATGAATTTAAATTGTTTGATGAGATTTCAATTTAACGACAATTAATGAGTAAATAAATGTTAAATGGTTTGTTTTGTGGAATAGCATAATGGTTAAAAATATAGATTAATAATAAATTTGAAAATTTTGAGGAAACTAATTACAGCAAAGGATAAATAATGAAATGATGATATATAAAAAAGTTAATGAAAACATTTCAAGCAAGAATATTTATCAGTTTTATATAAATTATGTAAAAGAGAATTGTTTGTTTAATGTATGCTAATAATCAAGGTTAATGTCTACTTGTGTATTATGTTA
This sequence comes from Magicicada septendecula, assembly GCA_034769895.1. Taxonomy (NCBI): domain Eukaryota; kingdom Metazoa; phylum Arthropoda; class Insecta; order Hemiptera; family Cicadidae; genus Magicicada; species Magicicada septendecula. The sequence goes on from CM068372.1 coordinate 39,244,682, forward strand.
TGTAATGTATTATACAAGATAGTGTGTGTGGCAGGGAGGTTATCCAGGGGGGTAACGAATTAAAAAATTTGTTGTATTTTAAATAATACATCAGGGGTGTCATACTAGTTAAAGATTTTGTAGTAATAAAAGGGGTAAGATTATGGGTAAATGCCAAGTTGATAAAGTGAATTAGTGAATTATAATGAATAACGTAGAATCACCCAAATTAATGAAAGGGAATAATAAATGAAATGATGTGAAAAAAAAAAAAAAAAATTTTTTTGAGAAACGAATTAATAAAAGTAAAGTGAGTTTAAAAGGTAATTTTATGATTTTATATGCAAATTTAATGATGTAAAGTGTGTAACATTTTAAATACGAATTGTTTATTTTAAGATAATAATAACAATGTGAATTATGAATGTACTATGTTTTCTTATGTTATATTGTGTTTGTTAGTGTAAGACAATTTTATGAATTTAAATATTTTAAATGCAAATTGGGGATGACAGAGATGTATAATATGGTAATGGGAGATGTTTATTTAAATTCTGATGGGAATCAGGGCAATAATTTTAATTTTGGGATTTTAAAGTTAATAAGAGGAAGTAGACGGAATGAGATTATGGAATTTTAAAATGGGTATTATGTTGTGTTGTTAGGTCTTCATATATATGTTAGAGGTTAAGAGGAAAAACCAGTGCTTCTTGGCGCAAACCAGCATCGCTAGGGGGAAACAGATCAGTTGGGAATATGGTGTTGTATAAGGCCACTAGTTGATATTTGATTTGTTGTTTCAGTGTTTGGTGATGCTGTGGCGGCGGACCTGAGCTGGCCAGAGCGTCAGAGCAGGGGCGTTAAGTATCTGTCTGACTCTATGGTGTTGGGATCTCGAGAGAGAAGTCCAGTATTGTCATTCAGGTGCGGTCACAGTCACCGGACCAAGGGTGAGTTAATTATATTTTGTAAACCATACAGGGGGTTGTGGCGACATATCCTGGCTGATCCCTTTAGCAAGTATGAATGTGTCAATGAGATTTTTTATGCTTCGGCATAAAATATCTCATTGAGGGGGTATTTGTAATGGTACATTTCGGCCTACCTGAGGCAATATAAAGAAATTTGTAATTTAAATAAAGTAAATAACCTTTTTTACAATGATTGGGACAAAACGAATAAACGAAAGGTAAAATTCAGTGGTAGCGACGGTGGTAGCACTGCTGTGTGACAATTATTCATGAATATTGAAGCGAACAGAATCAACAAGCTGGAATTGTGCCAAGGTCAACCAATGACACACAAAACAGCGTAAACAAATTATGTAACGGATCGTCAGGCGATATTACGTCAGCGCCTTACATAACGAAGAATGTAGGTGTGTCAACGCCAGCAGCTTTGTGAGACTCGGAGAACAAAGCAGTCGGAAAACAACATCTACAAGTGACGGACGCGAGCTGTTTTGTGCGTCCGCCGACTGGCCGGCTGTGCGAAGTTTTAGTCGCCCGCACCAAAAATGTAAATACCGCAGTTCAAAATGTGTTTTAAAACTCCAAATGATTTACATACGAATAATATAAACAGACTGTGTTGTGACAAACAAAAAATGTAATAACGTTTCGGCAATAAGAACCGTGTAAAACAAAAAGTGCGAGACAACAATACGGAGGGGACGATTCCAGATCAACTCTTCGAACAGCTAAGTATTCTGCTGAATACTACCATATATTTGAAATCCAATATTTAAAAAGAAAATAAATTACTAAAATACTCTAAATCATAAAATGAGATCTCTAAAGGTTTAAGTAACTGTGTGTGTGGGTGTGTGAAAGCGCTGGTTTCCGTTATATTATAAGTAGTCGTAAGTTTATAGATATGTATTCAAATTAATAAATCTTGATAGTATGGCTAGGTGAATCAAATATTGTTAGGAATGTTATTTTGGCATATTTTAGTAAATTTAAACCGAAAGGTAAACAAAAAATTGTCATGCTACAAAAAATAAAGTACCATTTATTTGTGTTTGCAAAATAGGTGTTTGTCATTGCACTGCCTGTCGTTTGTCTCTGCCTAAGTACATCAGACGACACCCTGGTAAATAATTCGAATATACTTAGTAAAGGTAAGTGATCTGGAATTTCATTTATTTAAACAACAATAAACATGTGTAACCTCAGTTGGTACCCTAAAAATGGGACAAAATTCAGTATTTCAATAACTTAATAAAACTCGTAACGTTTTAAGACCTAATTAAGCTGCAGAACAGGTTATTTGGAAGTGAGGGTAAACGCTTTTAGATCGTAGAGAGTAAATTTACTAAAGTAAAACTAATTTAAATAAATTAGATTAATTAATTATTTAATTAAACTAAAGTTCATAATGGAAAACACTATTGATTTAACTTGGTTTCGTGAGACAATGGGGGAGATAAAACAAATGTTTAATGATAATAACAAGAGATTTGATGCTAATGATGATTTTTTGCGTTAAAGTGTTAATGAACTTAACAATAAATTAAATGCCTTAAATAATCGCTTAGACAATAATGAGAAAAAATTTGAGACTAAATTCGATGTAATGAGTATCGATATAAACAAACGTTTTGACACGAATGATGCTAAGTTTGACGTATTAACTAATTCATTGTGTAGTATTGATGTACGAATTAATGAAATATGTAGTGAAATAAAAAGAGAAACAGGTGAGTTAAGAGAGAGTGTGTGTGTGGTAGACAATAAATATGAAAACACGGTATCAAAAAGTGGTACAGCAAATAGTAGTAGTGATCTTGAGGATAAAAATGTAGTTGATCGTAATGAGAGGGAGTGTGAAGACAGTTTAAATGAAGAGAGTGTACAGAGGGTAGAATTTTCCCGTGATGTGGTTGTGGGTGAAGAAAATGCTTCACTAATATTGTTGGAGGACAAAGGTTCCTCCGTAGTTTTTGGAAAAGACAAAAGGTCTTTGAATTATTTTTGTGTATCTGGTAAGGCCAGATGTTGTGATAATGTTGTGTTGCCCTCTGTGTGGAATGAGAATGTAAAATGTTGTGAGAAGTATTGTAATGAAAGTGATTATGAGAAAGAGAGAGTGGTAGAAATATTTAAGGTGAAGAGAGATTATGAAGAGTTAATACAGAGTTTAAATAGGGAGAGAACTGGTAGAATTAAAAACATACCTTGTGTGATAAACAATGTGTATATTGATGACAAATATTTGCCTGTTAATGAACCTATAGTAACAGAATATGATAATATTGAGGTAATGGTAATAACAAAAAACACTGACGGAGACTTTATACAAAATACTGATGCCGACTTGATTTATGATAATTTTGGGGGGTAACCCTATAAATTATTGTTTGGGTACAATGAAAAAAATTAGTTCTTGTGGTTATAAAACAAAAAATGACCGTACGTGGAGTATCAATGATACTGAAAGCTGTTATGTGAAACCCAAACTAATTTTTGACGATGGAGGTTGAACTAAAAAAAGCAATGTATGGACATATTAAACACTTTAATATATGGTAATGACCTTGCTGAATTTAGGTATGGATGTGTGGTATATAAGAAAATTAGTACGGAAATCTGTAAATAAATGTATTGTGTTAATGTTATTTTGCTGCAGTGTACAATATAGCTTATAGGTAACGTATGTTTGTAATATGAACAAATGGCATAATAATATTGAAGTCTATTTTGTATGATGTGTGTATATTAAAAATGTTTTAAATAATAAGTACAGCTAAATTGTTTTGAGTGGAGGTTATTAAATAATTGTCAAGTAAACAAATAATTTAAAAGGGTTAATTTTATTAATGAAGCAAAATTCTGGTTTGAACTGTAATAAATAGACTTTGACAAATATGTTAACATTAAAAGATTTATAGAAATAAAAAATTTGTAGGAAGTATATATGTCAGTATATGATGTAACTATGAATGTTGAAACTGAGAGTGTTTATAACACGTCTGGCACACAAGTGTTTATGTAAACAGGTGTGTTGTAGTTGTATGTTGTGACTAATGTCTACAGCCAAGCTTGGTGACCATAACAAAAAAAAAATGTTGTAGTCTGCTGAATCAGTATCTGGAGCAAAACCTTATTGTGACATAAAAGAATTGAAATTAAATTTTTACAGACATAATAATAATGAGATAATTACTGTAACTTAGAGTTTGAGAAATTAAATATTATTAAACTAATTTGGTAATTAAATTAATAGAAACGATGATTTTTAACAACGAACTTAACTTTATTTTCATTTGAATTCAAATTGGAATTATAAATTAAATACTAATTGATGAAAAAAAAAAAAACGTTAAAGCTGAGATAGTGTTTGGAAAAAAAGATGTGTATATTAATGTCCATATAAACTTTTCATATGTCATGAATTTTTTGTCCTATACATATATAGTAGTTAAGGACGCCTTGTATAATCTATGTATTATTTTGGAGAGTAACAGTGTATGGGTAACGTTCTTTAATTTGACCGGATTTATATGTATCATTGTATTGTGTACTACTGTAAACCTATATTGTTTTATTAACACTATTTTTTAGGGTCTATAATATAAAATGAGCCAGTACGTTGTCAATGAACCAGTACGGCTAAGAGGAAACAAATCAGTTGTGGGATATGGAGGGATGGAAAGCCGTTTGTCAATTTTTTAATTAAATGTTTCAAAGTCAGGCGATACTGGGTCGGGTATCTGTTCAATTTTTTGGTGGTGGGATCTCGAGTAGAGAAGTCCCGTAAGATCGGATGGGTGCTACCACAGTCGCCAGACTAGGGGGGTAAGAACCCATGATTTTAGTAGAGTGTTCAGGGGGGTTGCGGCGCCATATCCTCACTGATCCTCTTAGGGTTTAGGCAATAAGAGTTTGAACGCTTCGTCCTTCAACCTCTTATTGGGGGGGTATTGTAACGGTACAGAAATGGGAATTTTATTTTATATAAATCAGTATTTAATTCAGTAATGCAGTAATTAACTTTCACCTGTTGGGAGCCCCAGTGCAACATACATACAGCTAGTCTAAACAATTGCCCAGACGTATTGCGTAACCGCCCAGCAGCAGGCTTGTGTGAAACACAGTCTGCAGTTTGTCATCAGAGAGTGAACAACAGACAGCCAGCATCAGACAGTAAAGTTGGTGGTTTGAAATTGAACGGTGGCCTCGGGTGCAATGTAGGCCGTAAAATTAATTCGGCCTATCTTTTAAAGTATAGTAAATATAAAAGTGCATAAACAATAACGCGCGGCCAACCTAAACGAGCTAAGTGTTCGAAAATTTACGTCGGCCGACAAAATAAAAAGAAATGTTATTTTAAAGTGGACTAAAATAATAGTGGCGCATCAACCTAATATGAAATAATCAATAACAGTACCGCGGTTAAACAGTGTCAAAACTAATTTATGGTGTGTTAAACAGTGCATTCACAGCAGAGGTGCAAAACAGTGGAGTTCTTCAGACGTTAAGTATTAACTGAGTTTTAACCAATATCATCTTACCTTTTCCTACAGAGTATAATTCAGCATAAATAAATTGTAAATCTTAAATGTACATCAGAGATCTCAAGGTGGGGTTTAAATAGAACGAATGTGTGTGCGTGTGTGGCTAAATTACGTATTGGTTCATTGCAAAAAATAAATAGTTGTGGTATACCATAGTTGTCATAAGCTAGTTCATTAAGAAATATTCATTTTGCCACTTTGTTTGATTTTCACAAATTGTTACTCATTCAACAAGTATTTAATCTAAATGTCATGAAAGAGAGACGAAGTAGTTATTTTGCATAATAAACCAGAGGCAATTTGTTTTAGCACAAATGGTGTATTTGATCTTTGCCCATATCAAATCCAAATAATCCTTTTTGCAGCAGTTTCGTCTGAACGACTCTTGGAACCGAACCCGAAAGGTAAGAGTAAGATATTGTAATATATTGGCAATTAATTAATATTGTTTCAAATGGACACAACAATTGACATTTCAGGCAATGATCAGTGTGCGTTTGTGGTCTGATTTGTACATGGATGTGAAGTAGTTGAAAGATTGTTATCTTTAAAATGTGTCACATCAACTATGGCTATGGCACTGTTAGCTTCATTAAGTGATGCTCTGAAAGAAGTGGGAATTCCTATAGAAAATTGCGTGGCAAATGCTTTCGATGGGGTATCAAACATGAGTGGAGCCTACAATGGTCTTACTGCCAAACTATCAGACATAGTACCAAATCAGATCCACACATGGTGCTATGCACATGTATTAAACTTAGTACTCTCTGACACAGCACAGGTCCTGCCATCAACTATATCATTTTTGGTTTTCTTCAAGAAGCACAGGTTTTTTTGAAGGAATCGTTAAAGAGGCAACACATGTATACAGAAGAAAGCCCAGCTTACAAGCTGGGAGCAATTGGAGCTACTGCTACACATTGGCATAGTCGAAGCGATGCCAGTGTTAAAATCTTTGGAAGAATTGACAACTGGACATTAGAGTCACAGGTAGACCAGTCTCGGCCAGCAAAATACGTTTTTACGAGCTGACTGTAGCATTGTATAAGATTTCTTTGTCAAAAGAATTTAACATCAAAGTAAGGGATGATGCCTCAGGACTTCTTTGTAAATTTCTCAGTTTTGAAACAATAATTACAGCTATGACTTTTCTCCAAATCTTTAAGGTCACAACACCATTGTCTGACTATCTCCAAACCAAAAACCTAGACTACGCTCACGCATGGAGGTTGGTAGAGTCAGCTGTTTCAAGACTGAAAGCTGTACGAAACGGATTTGACGAAACTTTGGCTGCAGCCAAAACATTTGTTTCAAAATTCACAGAAAAAATTGAAGCATCTTCAGAAAGAGATACCCTTAAAGATATGCCAATTGAAACTGATTTTGAAACAAAACGTTTAAAGAAAGTCAAAAAGATGGCAGGAGAAGAGTGTGACGATGAACAAATTCGATCTTCCCCTGAAGATTCCTTTAGAGTAAATGTATTTAACTGCATTGTAGATACAGTCATTCAAACAATGGAAAACCGATTTGTGAAACAAAAATGTCTGTACTTGGACTTGGCTTTGTTTGACCTGAAAAGATTTACTGAAATCAAACACAAACTTCCAGCAAATGCATTGGACAAAATTTGTAAGTTGATTGCTTCACTAGACAAAGACAAACTTAGGGAAGAACTGATGTCCTTCATAAATGTTTGGCCCAGTATAAGTAGGAAATCCATAGAGCAAGACTACACCACTGATGCATTTGAAAGTTCTGAAATCTATGAATACGATAAGGATGACAAAGACATTGAAGACAATGTAAATGCAGTTGAAGAGGTCGAAGATGAAGATACAGACTTCTCAACGTGTAATGCCAAAAATAAATGTAATACGTGTATAAAATGCGCATTTGCAGTGATAGTAGAGTATAACATGTACAGTCTCCAGTACACAGAACTTTATGAAGTCTACAAATATTTACTAACAATACCATTAACACAGGCCACTGTGAAAAAGTTTTTTCAAAACTCAGGGGCGGTTCGTTCTTAGGGCGCTAAGGCACGCGCCCCCCAGATTAAATCATATCATTAAACAACCCATTATCACTACTTGTGGAAAGTCATTAGTCTACATATTTCTTTAATACTTCGGACAAGAAAATATTTTTGTATTAGATAATAGCAGAAATGTTTTCGGAACAGCATGCATTACGGCGCTCTGACAATCGTGCCCATTTCTCAATTCCCCCACTCTATCCAAAATTGAACAAAGTTGTAAGCTTAAATACGGCATTTAGACGGTCGCTCGGCGCGACGGCTTCCGCGCCACGTTTAGCAGAACGTGGCGTGATTCACTCAGTACAACTAATCGCAGACTATTGAAAATAATATGAGATTTGCTCTTTTTAGTGGTTCCTCTGGCGTGGTTAATTGAGTGCGGGCATTTGTTTAGGTTTTGAGTTTGTGTGTTTTTTTTAATAGCTTCACGAATAATATTTAGGGAAATACTGTGGTGTCGAATTATTAGGTTTTGTTTTAACATTTAATCCAACATTTTAACATTCAGTGCAGGCCCTTAAAGCAATAACTTTTGCAAGATCGAAAAATTGAACTAAAGTCATTATGTGGGCCAACTCCTGAATTCTGCATGATGCAAACAGAAAATAAGAAAAGTGGGAATCGTGTTTTCAGATGGCAACTGCTTTCAAAAGATGCATACCAAAAACAATGACTGGATCTGGGTGGCTGCGACGTTCAGAAATCTTTGTTCTGTTTCCATGTATTTTATTGTCTCCCAGAGACAATGGTGATCCAATAATGTTGGATGCAGCACTAGAATAGGGTATGCAAAAGTAGTACGTGACATCATTATAACTCACGTAAAAGATAGATTTACTTACACGGGTCATCTAGAAGCAGCTTCATTGATGTCCAATGATTTATTTCCACTTTTTTCTACAAACTTTCTGGAAGAAAAGTTCAAGCTAGTGATTCGCCATTAACCTTTCTTACAAGAAAACAAACTCCGGACTGAATTGGAACTATTATACAGATGGCATGATTATAATATTAAAGGCGCAATAAAACTTCTTAACTTTATAGAAGAAAACAATCTTATGTCAGTTTTCAAAGAAGTGTTGATACTTCTGAAAATTGTCATAACTACCCCCATGATAACTGCTGAACCTGAGCGCCGCTTTTCGACTCTGAAAAGACTAAAGACTTTCTTGAGAAATACAATGAAAAACGATAGACTGAATGCCCTTGCGATGTTATCTATCAACAAGGAACTTGTTAAAGAAATTAAGGACTTTTGATGCTAGAAAGTTCGTTAATTTAAAGGAAATGCGAATGGACTTTGTATATAAATAAATGGTCTGTTTAAAGTGTAGGTATCATAAAAATAATATAATGTAAATATAGTATATTACTTTTTTTGTGAAAACAGCATAGACATTTTTGTGGACACTTTCGACAGTTTGTGGTTATGTTTATTAATAAAGCTGCTGACTCTCTACAAGAGCTCACAATATTTGTGGTGAGATCAAATTTTTAAATAATCGTTGCATGCTGCACGTGTTACTATTCTTATTTTATTAATGAATTATGTGATCAAATATTGGCGACATTTTTATTGTGCGTTAACTTCAATATTAATAAATAATTAAAAAGCCTAAAGGCCGCGCCTTCCAGTCTCTTAAGTCACGAGTTTTTAATTGATAAAAACAAGACTGAGAGCAACTATGACCAATGAAACTTTAGAAGCATTTATCCTGATGCACACTGAGAGAGATATATTGAATGACATTGAACCAGACTTTGTTATCAGTAAACTGTGTGCATCACGTTCAGAAATGAGACGACTTTTATCAGTATAACATTTGAGGGCGTTAGGGCTTTTACCACCATGTTCACAACCAGGGGGGGTGGTTAAGAAATGGTTATAGTTAAGATTTTTTTACATATCTCCGAAATATATTCATATGTTTTACAGTAGTAACTCAAATTTAGTTTTTTTTAATGACCACGTGATATAGGTTAATTTTTAAAATCTTTTAGTTACTAACAAGGAAAATTGTTCGTTATAAATTCATCCCAATGTAAGACTTGCTTGGTTTAAAAGCGTCGCTTTTTACCTTCAGTTACCTTTTTTATTATTTATGTGTATTTTATTATTCATGCTATATTATTATGATTGATCTTAGATTTACAAGTAAATATTTTTTTATAGTCTACTTTATAGTGTATTTGTGTATTCAACAGTTTAAGCTAGTAGATGAGTTAGTAGATTTTTCTAATCTGAAAATGATCATTCTTATAAGATGTTAGAAACAAGACATATTGTCTTGTTTAAGAGTAAGACAATAACTTTAATTGATCTAGAATGGGGGCAAAAAAATGTTGTTTCTCTCTGTTTGGGTTTTCCAAGTGTTCTCGAAGACAGCCAAGTGCATTAAATGTTTTGTGTTTATTTTGTTGTCTTCATTTTACTAATAAATTGGTTTAATGCTTTATGAACTGTTTTATTTCTATATCCCTAATTTATATGCCAGAACTGATAAAAAAAATATTTTTGCTTACTTAAAAAGATAGAAAAGTGTATAGCCACACGACAGCATTCAGATAAAATGGCAAATATTTTGGATTATTTGGCTATTGGGTTATTTGGTTATTGTAATGACAGTTTTTGACAGTGTTACTTGCCGTTTTCTGCACTTTTCGCCTTGATGCTGTCGTGCGGATAGACACTCCTAAAAGATAGGCGCCCTCATCACTCCCTGTCCCGCGCCCTCTTAAGGTACCCAGCACGGGCCTGCTCGTAGCCGGCGACCAGGGAAACTGTACGTGATCTTCACGATGTCAAAACCGGCACATGCGTGCTCGGACACATTCCGATGTTGCAGATTTTGTTGCACCTCGCCTGGCTTGTTGCTCAAACTGACAACTGGGTGTTTCAAAAAGTAAGCTTTGATTATTAAAGTCGGGGCTCAGTGCGGGTGATTCTACATTATTACACTTGATGAAAGAATAAAATAAATCTCATAGTTTTGTCCTGTTACAATACCCCCCCTCCCAATGAGAGGTTTTCTGCCGAAACAGAAAAACTCTCATTGCTAAGAACCTAAGAGGACCAGCTAGGATATGGCGCCAACAGCCCCCATTATTTCCTTACTAAAATCATGGGTAATTTACCCCCCTAGTCCAGTGACTATGGCCGCACCTGAATGACATTACTGGACTTCCCTTGTCGAGATCCCAACACCATAAGGTCAGACAGGCACCCGCCACAGTATCACCTGACTTTGTAACATTTCAGATAAATTGTCAATAATTGGCCTTACACCAACCCAGATCCTCAACTGATTTATTTCCCTCTTAGACATACTGGATTGCCTTTAGCAAAGTACTGGTTGCGTATATATGTGCCTTCTTATCTTAAACACCATATTCTTATCTTACACTCTTATTTCACAAAAACCTAACCTCAAAATAAACATTACCCACTTTGGGTTAACATACACTACAATTCACCAGCATTATACGTTTTACTTCAATTTCTATTCATAAAACACTTTAACTATTTATCTGGCCTTATCATTTCGAATCAAAAATAAATTATTTCAATTTCACTCATTTATCCAAATAGATCCAAGTTCATTGCCAAGATTCACATTTTAAATTAATTAAGCCATCTCTTTCAATTAGTTGCTTTAGTTACATTGTTTAAAACAAGTTAGTTAATTTAATGGCATCTTGTACTTATTTGCTTCGTAATATAATTCGTTTATCATCTTTATACCCTACAAATCAAAATTTTCAAAACAATTTACTATCTACATTTCTATCTTTTACAGGAATTAAATGAATTTGACTTTTCATAATTATGTATATTGACAATTATTAAAACAATAAAAACTTATTACTATCATAAAATCAATTACACCTATAAATTGATCACACAAAATACAAGACATATCACACCATGCATCAGCTGATGTCTCATCATTATATGAAATAACCATGAAAATATACACTTAATACAAGTAAACCAAATACACAAAATTATCTGCAATATACATCCTTAAATGTTCTTGTTAACCCTAAAGTCATTACAGTATTACGTTCAGTATTCAAAACCAGTAAATCTCATCATTGAATGTTCATTAATAATCATTTAACCACCATTATGGAAAATTAATTTTCTTTTAACACAAAACAAAGCATAACCATTACATAACAGTAATTGAGTCACATCAATAACAACCTCTCTAAACAGAGCAAAGCAAACTCGTTTTTACCGTGATTACGGTCTAGTAATTCTTAACTGAATATTCAGTTACTTCTTCTCCTTCCACATCATTTCATCATATTCCCCCCCTAACCCAGTTACAATTAGGTAAATCACCTTCCAGGTAAACCGGATGAGGCATTTACCTGGTTGTATAAATACTCTATTATTGGCTTGTAACGGCCAGCTCCTTTTCCACACACTCTATTGCTTACTGATGTTGGACTGTAGCGCCCATTTGCGTCCACAAGAACTGAACTTTGTTTAGGGTGTAGACGCTGCCTACACCATTCTTGCTTCAGCGTTACAAAACATTCGGCATTACTGATGTCCGAGGACACCAGTAATGCTACTAAAATTTAGTTATATGCCCTTAAGACGGTCTACCATCCCATTCGATGGCTAGCCACTGTTCCATAGTTATGGTGATTCCCCTTATTTACCACCCTGATTAATTTCTAAAGTCACCAATTTTGAAAATAATAACAAGTATGGTTAGGGTACACTAAGCCTAACCACCCTGTTATCAATAATCCAAATCCACGGTCAGGGTTCGGTGATGCCGTGACCGCCCGAAAATGGGGAATCACATTTAAAATGTATAACACATGTTACGTATCTATACTTAATTACACACTACTCAACTAGACACCTTATGCTTCTCATAATCAACATAATAAACAATCAACATGAACATTATCATTGTTACATTAACATAAACATTTCAAATTTAAATTTTACCAAAAATTACACTACTTACCCTAGTTAAATTCTTTCAAGCTCATTTACTTTCCTTATTAAAACATTTTACTTTTCTTCAATTTCATTATAAAATTCGTACTTATATATGGTCAATCATTTAATCAAATAAAAACATGATTACTGTCATAAACTCCAAAATATAAGCATTTATCACAACAAATGTAATGTACATAACCATATGTACCTTCTGATACATTATAATAACCATATGACTCAATACCTAAACACATTTTGCGTTTACTCATTTACTATTTATTATAAAATTCAAATATCAGAAGAATCATTTAAATTTATTACCAAAATTCCTCTATACAACATTTTAAATTAATTTAATTCTCTCCAATTATTTAACTCCATCAGTTTCTAAAACACTAAGTTACTTTAATCGCCTTATTCCAAAACAATTTTAATTCAGTTAATTGCATTATAAACTTCACAATTCCTTTTGTTATTTATTTAGTCTGGTAAAATATCATTATTATTATTATTATTAAATCAATTCCTACTCCCTACATACATTGTTTACATAACATACAGGGTACAACATAACCTATTATACAAATACACTTAACCTCACTACAACTTTATCTACAATTTTTTGTCATACTATTTTATTGTTTACCACATCTCATTACATAAGTAAGCCAAGTATTTACCATTAGCTCATATAATTAAATGTTCATTTACTATTTAACTAGCCATCATCGAAAATTGATCTTATTTGCACATAACATTTTTCATCTTTAATTACACTCATTACATTATTATTATTTATATAATAACTCTTTACTGTTGGTTTGTTCCCTATACCACAAGAATAATTCAGCAAATTGCTCTCGATTATTAACTCATAAAACCCATCTACTTTGGTAATTTTGGTCCTGTCTCCGTCAGTATTTGTTGCTAAACCCAGGTAAGTTATATCATCACCACAATCATCTCCTACAAGTACGCTGGTTCTACTCCAAGGTAAGTCTTTACTAATGATAATACTATTTTCATTTATTATCTCTGTACGTATTATCACCCAAGGTAAGTCTACAATATTACTAATTCTCTCAATATTGTAACAGTACAAACTGTCCCATAAAAATCAACTAACTAAGCAACCAGAAGTGATGATAACCAGGAGTAAATAAACTATCAGCATTAAATGGCAATACAAAATAACCAGACGATTTGACTGAGACATTGACAGATACTAGTTCCCAAATAGATTAGTTAAGTGAGCATAACAAACCATTAAAAACAAAGTCAAACAGCATAAGTAGAATAAAAGATGAAAGAAATTATATTTATAACATGTACTAAAGTAGTATAAACAGCACATGAGCTGAGTAAATGAAAAATAATAATTTGTATAACAAACAGAAGGAAATATATTGTTGATAATCATGAATTATAATAAATGAACCATTAATGTAAAAATAAATGAGTAATCACAATGTTAGATTAACCTTGAAAGAAGGGTATGCTAAGGCATAATGAATAATGATGATAAAATAATTAATGAAAGAACAAATGTTATATGTTCTAATAATAATTAATCTCAATGTAAACAACAATGTAAAAACTATATGTATTTAAAAATGTTATAAGATGGTAAATCTTGTAGAAAGATGTATTATCAGTTAAGGTGAACAAAACCTTATTATGAATTATGTAAACTTAGAGAGTGGCATAAGATGAGTTAAGATGACTCAATGAATAATAAATAATATAATAAAAACTCAAAATAATGACTCACAACAACTTATGTGGAGTCCATACTGAAGGAAGTCAAGTAATCCTAAACTTGAATTAATAGACAGATGATGACAAAACAAATTATGAAAATAATTTGTTGTGTATGATAAAGAGACCATACAGAGTATAGGGAAATAGAAATATAACAATAATGTAAAAAGGTCTAAGTCACCAAACCATGTCAAATATAATAAGTGTAGGAAGTAAGAATAATTTTGAATAAGTAATAATGAAGTAAGGAAGCCATTAAATAATAATAAACAAATTTATTATAAGGATTGTTAATGTTCAGCTGGATACAGCAAATTTAGATAATAATATGTTATTTTCAAAAAGATAATTGTGTTCAAAATAGAGAAATAAATGATAGTTTAATCAGTGTTAAAAATACAAAAATAGAATCTGCAAAGTGTAGCAGAAGACAGTTGAAAACAACACAATATTTAAGGTAGGCTATCATTAAGATAGAGTTTGTTTAATGAAACATGTATCCAAACTGGCAGCTATTAATATCAAAATAACCAGAAAGGAACGAGGCATACGATGCTAGTAATAGAACCAAATTTGTAATTAGTATAACTGAGATACAAACATAAATATGATAAATTTTGTGAATTTTGGAAGGGTACGAAGAACACCAACAACAACGAAAAACCCAACTCTTAAAACAATTATGTAAGAGCTAAAAATAGAATGACCGCATCATGACGTCATTTTTAGCCAATCAGAAAATTACTTGAAAAATTAATTGTCACTGCCTAGCATCGTTTTCAGCGGACTATATATACAGATGCAAGAGTAAACAAAACACATTTTGTCAAATTCCATTCCAGCAGCTACTACAGGACTCCAGATCAAAATTTTCATCAAGTATTGTTAAACAACAGCAGTGAAGAAGTACATACCTATTAAAGTGCATCACAACAAGTAGTGTCATTTAACAAGTTGTGCGAACCAAAAAGAACGAGGTTAGGTAAATTACCTAACCAAGTATTTAATTTCAAGAAGTCATAGTCGTTCATTCGCATAAAAGTGAAGTGTACGATCAGTGTACCCGATCGTAAAGTGAATTAAGAAATAATCCAAAGCGATTATAAAACAGGGAGTACAGTGCCATATATAATTACAGTGTATGAATATTATGTTACTAGTATAAGAAATAATACACTTATGTACTAACGCAAAACATTAATACAATAAGAAATAAGCACTGTCTATACTTTTTTCAAGAGGAATTATATGATTCCAATATAATAATTAATGATCTAGGCTAACCATAGTTAAACTCAAACTTTGTAAAGGTCAGACGAACATTTCGTTAATCCATTTGAATTTTTAAAGGTGTCTAACGTACCATAAACTCTTGTAAAGCATCATAACTTGAGGCGTAGTTATTTTATTCTGTAGTTTTAAAGGGTTCACCCTTGAGGTATAAAATATTTTGTAAATAAACAAACCAATAATTAGAGTCATCATTGCCAACCTTCTGGGTTAGGAGAGATTGAAGTCAGGTAGATTGTAATCCATTATTATTGTTAAATTGAATGTATAACGTTAAAGTAAGCACGTTGTGAGCAATAAACAAGTAAATTGTTAATTAACAAACGTAGTAAGCAATTATTGAACCAATTATTAGTTATTTTTCTTAATTAAAAAAGCTGCAATTTCAAGGCACTCAAACAGTAAAGTTGGCGGCTTGGACGTGTGAAGCACCAACCGTTTAAATACATAAACAAGCCAGAAGTAAATTAATTAAATAAATTATTTTAATTATTCAATCAAAGAAATTTAACAACATCAATTAAATTTATTTATTTTATTCTTTGAATAAATTATTTTTATGGAATAAGAACCAGAGATTCCATATGGCGCCCAAGTAAAATAAATTTAGCTCACTTACTTACAAACAGTGCAGTTATACTGTTTTGACAAATTAACAGTTTCATAACGTACTGAGACCATCTGAACAACCAGTACAAACAGAACTAAACTACCAGTGCTACACCAAACGTACGTGAGAGTTATAATTACTTAATAACATTGTCAAAACAACACTTCACTATACATAGACGATCTAGGTCTACGGGAGTGCTATGGAACTTCAAGAGGCTTCCGAAGTGAACCACATTCAGTTAACAGAGATTGTAATAATTAATTAATTAAATAATAAAAATTAATTAAACAAAATATACAAATTAAATAAAAATTAAAAATTATTTAACAACCAAGGTTTAAATAAAAGATAATCGACTACGACGAGGTACGTACTCGATACGTTATAAATTGACGCAAACAACTAGGGGCTTTTAGAAGGGAGACCATAGTGGCCGTACCCAAGACGTTATAATATTTATCCTCTTTATTAATTCTTTATAGCTTCCAATAACATCAAATAATACCACCTCTCTCTCTCTCTCTCTCTCTCTCAATGTGAATAATTCTATTTCTCCCACTCTCTCACAATACCTCTCATCATAACACCATTTCACTTTTTCTCTATCATTCCATGCAAAAGGCAACACAACGTTATCATAACACCTCCTGGCTTTTCCAGGGAACTCATGATACACAGGGGACCTACTTAGAGACACCTCGTCTCTCACATAACTACTGGAGGAAACTTTGTCCTCATAAATCACTAGTGGAGTCTTTACTCCACTTAAACAACAGGGACAATTTGCCCTTTGCCAACCTAACCTCTCATCAACCACTATCTTATTACTACTCACTATTTCCACTAAAACGTCATCGCCACTATTATTTTATTCACCATGTTACTCTCTAACACCCCATTTTTAATTATATCACCATTATTCTCATTTACCTTTTCAACTATCTTACCACTATTCTCACCTATATTGACACCAATGTCATCTGTTACTTCGTTATTTTCATTTGCATTTAACTTACCCGTATCTATTCTCCACACTCTCATTTTCTCAATATTTTGTTCTAACTCTTTAAAATTACTTTCACATTTATTCTTTACAGCATTGATATCAATTTTAAGTTCATCAAATTTAACATTTACTTCCTCAAATTTGGTATCATTTACGTCAAAACGACTATTTATTTTATCAAACTTTTCATTGAAATCACTATTTCTTACCATATTTTCAGACATTGCTTTCATAAGGTTAAACATATCCTCCATTGAATTCTCTTTTTCTTTTATTTTTGTTACCACGGGAGTCGATTTTGCTCCCGCTCACTAATTATAACTTCATCAGGTTTCTTATTTTTAATAGTTAAAATTGGGGTTAACTGAATTCCCGAGTCATCTGTAGTATCTGACTCATTTAATTTACTGTTTTGAATTACATTCGGGGTCGAATGAATTTCAAACCCACTTATAATGGCTGATTCATTAACGCCAGTTACGTCAATCATATTGACCTTACTTTCATTACTTTCTGCCATCTTTTTAAATTACCAAATTTTCATATATCTTAAAAAATCCTTATCTTAAATGTATTTAGTAGTATTCAATATAATATAAGTATCACTTAAATATAACATAGGATAACATAACATCATTTTTTGCACGTAATTTATATGTACTCTGCCTTAACTTCCAGCAATCTCACTTTTACATTCGCAAGTAGGTACAGTTCGTTTATAATAAATTAATACAAACTGTCCGTGTTCGAGGCGCCATTGAAACAATCCTTTTTGATATCAAATATATTCGTCCCTAGTTCGGACGCCATTGAAACAATACTTTCTTTTTAATAATTAGTTAAATCGAGTAAGAACACCCAAAAATTCACATTTCCCCTTTTATATTTTTATTCTTATCTTGCTTGGGTCCAGGATTTTTTGCACGAACTCACAACCTGTAAAGTGGTGCTGGGTTTTGCGGCATAATAATTACTCTCATTTACTATGTTAATCAGCTTTGTTTATTAATTAAATTCAACATTTTTTTGTTCTTTTTTAAGTTCTTTACTACAAATTTGTTTCGTCTTATTTCTGATATATTTCTCCGAAGTTGTTTATGCACAACTGTTCTACGTAATTTTTGATTCTACATAATATATTGCAACGTATTTAAGCGTTGTTAAATTTAATTTCAAATACAAATACACTTCTATTTGTGTTTGCGGAGCCCCACGATCTTGGAGCGCCAAATATATGCCACGTATTTATGTGTGTGAATTTTTATATGTACTTCAATTTGTATAACCCCACGTTCTTTGGGAGCCAAATATGCAACAATACATATACATAAACACATATACATATACACAAATTTAGCGTGACCGGTCTCACGTTCAAGATTGACAAATTATGTAACAATATAACATTTAAATTGGGTTTCAGGTGTATCTGCAATAAGAACTCTATATAACTTGTAACGGTATTTCAAATTTATTTGATATTATTAAAAAATTGTGCACATGGCACTGACTTCGATTTAAAATATTCGTTATTATTTGTTATTATGCCGTAAGGCTTATGCTATATACATCCTTACTGACTAAATATTCTATTCTACTAATTATTGTATTAAAGAAAAATCTCATTTTCATACTACTCAGTCAATTAATGTGTTTCAAAATATCAATATTTAAATCTCTTTTTATATATTGTAATGTACTCAAAATATTAATAGTTATTGAATTTATCTTTTGTTTCTCAGTACTGTTTTATCTCAAATACTAATTGTTTTCATTTAAATGCTTTGTATTCATTTTATTTCATATTAATTTGAGCTCTTGTTACGTTAATCGTATTTCTAAAACATCTATGATTTTAATTCTACTTTACAAGAAACATTGGCTCTTACTTTTAAATAAAATAGAAATGTCTTTAATTGTCTGTGAGTTCATTGTACGATTAAGATATAATAAGTTGTTTATCACCTTATTGTCGTCAATCATACTCGATCATTTTGATCCATCTGTAGTCGTCCTCGTCTCGCACTCCAGCGTCGGCTGTCTCTCTTCTCCTCTTGTCCAGCGTCGAATCACTCCTTCTTGTCCAGCGTCGTATCACTCTCTGGAACTCTCCTCTTGTCCAGCGTTGAATCACTCTCTCTTGTCCAGTGTCGTATCACTCTCTGGAACTCTCCTCATGTCCAGCGTTGAATCACTCTCTGGAACTCTCCTCGTGCTGTTTCTGACATCAATGGATCTTCTTATGTAATTCTTCTTATGTACTGCTGTTATTATTTAAAAATGATTGCATTTATAACTTAGTTACATAGTTGTATGTAACTGGAAAATTTAAATTATTTACAAAAAAAATAAATACGCCGTGCGGACGGGCATAAGCTCCCGCTGCACCGTGGATGATTTAAGAAAGAGAACCACCGTAGCTTGTGTGTCCTATTTATACCCATGTCTTGGTCAACACCTGCAGTGGTACGAAATCGACATGTCAGAAACTGTCTCTGGATTCAGTTCCCCCACTCTTTGTCAATTTCGCTATTTCTTATATTTCTGTGAATTGCAGAGTCCTGTAAGTATACTCTTATACTTATCTTATAACTATTTTTATAACACATGTTCACTGTAATTTTGGACATTGCAACTTAACCCTTTCGATTTGTACACAGTTATTTCACTATTACACTCGTACGGTGTGTCACTTTCGCGTAGTTTTTGTACACAGTATTTAGTAAATTTTATTACATTTTATTGTGTTTTTGGATTTTAATTCTTAATTATAGTTTATGAATAATTACAGAAAAACAGTAATTGTGCAATTATTCATCTTGGGGTGGCAAACTCGCCTGCATAGACCTGTGTTCACACACACTAGCAAAATACTGGTGTACACACTTTCAGTTACATTTGTGTGTGTGTGCACGTCGATTCAGGTCGAAACACCTGTTCATATTTTTGTCTGAGCCAAGCTTGCAATCCCTGACATGCTTATTTCTAATATATTATTAATTATTTACAGTTTATTAGGTAAATTTAAAATTTTATATTCAATGCTCAGTACATCACTTATTTGTACTGTCGCATTATCCCTCTGCTTGGTAACAAAAAAAAATTTAATAAATTTATTTATTATAATTTTTTATTTATTTATTATTATTACATTTGCAAAAAAATGTAACAAATAATAAAGAATAATATTCGTCATTTCACCCTTAATTGGAGTGTATACAAATGTCTTACCTCCCCTCTTCACACGTTCACTGCTCGTGATCTTGTAGTAGGGTGGCTTTAACAAACAGCTGATCTGACTGGTTTCATTGACCTCGTCGTTTTCATGTGTAGAACTTCCTAAATGACATTGCGTGGAATTTACCTATTTCTTTCTTCTGTATCTCATCATATACGATGAAAGTGTGTTGTCCTACTCGCTGTCTTAACGTATACGGTCCATTATAAAGTCTGAAGAATTTCTTCGCCGTATTATCACTCCGTTTTCCCACTGGATTAGCTTTGAGTATCTTTAGAACAACTTTGGTAGTGGGTCGCATAATTGGGTACAGTCGGACTGCCTTGGAAAACACATCGATACATACCAATATGTGCTTCACACCTCGACTTGATCGTGGTAATGGTCCCAGAAAATCCACTGCAATTAGCTCTCCTTTGTTCTCCTTCTGTATACTCTGCATTCCTACATATGTGTGTAAATTCGGTCCTTAATTTTACATTATCTTACTCATACATTCTTACCTTCGCTTCCAATCTTCCTTAACTCTTTTCTTAACATGACATTACTTTATCTAATACATTACTTATACAATACATTAACATTCATTACCTTTTATTACATTTCTGTAACATTACGTTTCTGATCGCTACTACTTTCCTGAAATACACTTCCGTAACAGAATACTCTTTTAGCTTTGTAGTGTGTCGCATGATCGGTTACAGAGGAACTGTCTTGGAAAACAACGATATTTTTCTCGAAGTCCTTAATCCTAAGTAGTCTCTGCCCTTTTGACTTTTCACTCTCGCTTTCTTCTGTGTCCTTGTATCTTCATTAAGTGTTCGCTTGATCATCCGTTCTAACAATTATGGCAATTATTTCCATTCCTAAACCTTTCTTCATATTAATAACAACAATAACATCTTTTACCATTAATTTCTTAAATATTTCTCTACAATAGCATTCCGTACCATCAATAATACATTTCTTAATTAACCATTTAAATCTCTTTTTTTATTTGCTATCATATCCTTAATAAATAACATTTCTTAATTATACTCTCTTATATTATTACACATATTATTTCTTATTATTAATAATTAATAGTTATATTATTTTATTTTAAAAATAATTATTCATTCCATTCGGGTATTGAGTTCTGAGTTCAGTGTGTAGTTCGATCTTACACCCCTCGTTATAACAATTGCATTGTCCGTCATCTACCGGACGTATATTGTTTCTTTGTAACATAGTCGTCATATAACAATTTCCGCTTCTCACCCTAGTGTAAACAACGTCCACATTCCATTGTATTACTCCCTCGTTATTGTGCGTATTTACCGTGTGAACGTTTGTTTTGCCTGTGTATTTCACCTGTTCGTACAGCAAGAATTTGTTTCTTAGCTGCGACAAATAACCTCTCTCTCTTCTCTCTGCACGTTCCATAATTCTCTCATCATGAGTTTGGCTTAGTGCACCTACCTGAACAGCTGTCGACGGTTTTTTCGTTCGTCTTTTATGATAACCTCTGTAGTTTTCATACTTACAGTTATAATAATTGTTACTATCAGTATCGTGCGTATATCTAACATCATACTTACCACAATTTTGGTTAGTGTTTCGTATAGATAATTTACTACGTTTATTGTTAGGCCTACAGTGATATTTATCTCCGTAAGTGTAGTGCCTTAAGTGTTTCACCTGTGTCATCTTGTGTGGCTTACTAGTGTGTGTGTGTCTCACAATAGGGATATCGCCATTAATAAAGTATGTTTTATTAACCTTTATTTGTTTCTCCTCCTTAATGTTAATTGCTTTTTTATAATTATTGTTAGTAATTACAAACGTATTTTCTCTCTTATTTTTAATTCTTATGGTTTGTTTATATTCTACTGCCGCAATGTGCGTATTAGAATCGTCAATTCTTTCTACTAATTCCTCTTTTGCTTTCCTTTCTTCTCTTAATTTTTCGGTCTGTTTTGTAAAAAATTCTGTTAACTCTTCTATTTGCATTCTAATATTATTTTCTTTTACTTTTTCTGTTTGTTTGTTCTCTACTTCACCAAATACAGCTTGCATCATAGCTTGAAGTGCTTCTCCCATCCTTAAACTTCCTGATATTGCCATGGTGAATTATTATTAAAATATTTATTTAGTAGTAATTCTTTAACACTTATTATTGGTAACCGTTCCCTACTTATTTATTTATTTCTTTATTTTTATGAATAGTTATTATTAATACTCATTACAGTTACACCTGTTACATAGACAAATAATATTATTCGTGGGCGCCAGCTGTGTGATTACACAACAATTAATATTACATTCAGTTACTGTTTAATATAAATAATAATTACATATTATACATTTTTCATTTAACACACTCTTTATATTTTAGAGCAACCATTTAGCTACATAAAAAATTTTAATAGTTAAATGGTGGGGATTGGGCCATACGTACATGGGCTACAATTTATGTAACAAATTTTTGTACATAAATTTATGCATGTCGTGCCCCACGTCCAGGGCGACAAATATATGTAACGTCGTATTTTTTTTGTTACATTTATTTTCAAATACAAATACACTTCTATTTGTGTTTGCGGAGCCCCACGATCTTGGAGCGCCAAATATATGCAACGTATTTATGTGTGTGAATTTTTATGTGTACTTTAATTTGTATAACCCCACGTTCTTTGGGAGCCAAATATGCAACAATACATATACATAAACACATATACATATACACAAATTTAGCGTGACCGGTCTCACGTTCAAGATTGACAAATTATGTAACAATATAACATTTAAATTGGGTTTCAGGTGTATCTGCAATAAGAACTCTATATAACTTGTAACGGTATTTCAAATTTATTTGATATTATTAAAAAATTGTGCACATGGCACTGACTTCGATTTAAAACATTCGTTATTATTTGTTATTATGCTGTAAGGCTTATGCTATATACATCCTTACTGACTAAATATTCTATTCTACTAATTATTGTATTAAAGAAAAATCTCATTTTCATACTACTCAGTCAATTAATGTGTTTCAAAATATCAATATTTAAATCTCTTTTTATATATTGTAATGTACTCAAAATATTAATAGTTATTGAATTTATCTTTTGTTTCTCAGTACTGTTTTATCTCAAATACTAATTGTTTTCATTTAAATGCTTTGTATTCATTTTATTTCATATTAATTTGAGCTCTTGTTACGTTAATCGTATTTCTAAAACATCTATGATTTTAATTCTACTTTACAAGAAACATTGGCTCTTACTTTTAAATAAAATAGAAATGTCTTTAATTGTCTTTGAGTTCATTGTACGATTAAGATATAATAAGTTGTTTATCACCTTATTGTCGTCAATCATACTTGATCATTTTGATCCATCTGTAGTCGTCCTCGTCTCGCACTCCAGCGTCGGCTGTCTCTCTTCTCCTCTTGTCCAGCGTCGAATCACTCCTTCTTGTCCAGCATCGTATCACTCTCTGGAACTCTCCTCTTGTCCAGCGTTGAATCACTCTCTCTTGTCCAGCGTCGTATCACTCTCTGGAACTCTCCTCTTGTCCAGCGTCGAATCACTCTCTGGAACTCTCCTCGTGCTGTTTCTGACATCAATGGATCTTCTTATGTAATTCTTCTTATGTACTGCTGTTATTATTTAAAAATGATTGCATTTATAACTTAGTTACATAGTTGTATGTAACTGGAAAATTTTAATTATTTACAAAAAAAATAAATACGCCGTGCGGACGGGCATAAGCTCCCGCTGCACCGTGGATGATTTAAGAAAGAGAACCACTGTAGCTTGTGTGTCCTATTTATACCCATGTTTTGGTCAACACCTGCAGTGGTACGAAATTGACATGTCAGAAACTGTCTCTGGTTTCAGTTCCCCCACTCTTTGTCAATTTCGCTATTTCTTATATTTCTGCGAATTGCAGAGTCCTGTAAGTATACTCTTATACTTATCTTATAACTATTTTTATAACACATGTTCACTGTAATTTTGGACATTGAAACTTAACCCTTTCGATTTGTACACAGTTATTTCACTATTACACTCGTACGGTGTGTCACTTTCGCGTGGTTTTCGTACACAGTATTTAGTAAATTTTATTACATTTTATTGTGTTTTTGGATTTTAATTCTTAATTATAGTTTATGAATAATTACAGAAAAACAGTAATTGTGCAATTATTCATCTTGGGGTGGCAAACTCGCCTGCATAGACCTGCGTTCACACACACTAGCAAAATACTGGTGTACACACTTTCAGTTACATTTGTGTGTGTGTGTGTGCACGTCGATTCAGGTCGAAACACCTGTTCATATTTTTGTCTGAGCCAAGCTTGCAATCCCTGACATGCTTATTTCTAATATATTATTAATTATTTACAGTTTATTAGGTAAATTTAAATTTTTATATTCAATGCTCAGTACATCACTTATTTGTACTGTCGCAATATATCTTTCTCAAAGCCATTATTAGTGCTTAATTAACTTTCCAAACATAAAACAAGAATTAATGAATTAAATATCTTAAATTATATATCTTAACAAATATTAAATATATCGACTAAGGCAACCCAGCATTTTACTCATTCATTCTTTACCTTTCACACTTTAACCCCCCTGATTTAGAGCTCTTTTTTTATATTGGCCTGTTATTTAATTTATGTATAGGTACTTTCCTGTGATGGCCTCCGACACGTGGTGGAAACACTCCCGGGTTTTGTTCTTTGTTCATGTTGTTTGTCCGAAATATAACTTGAACTGGTTAAATTTTGATCACTTTCCTTTTTAGGTTGTTGTAGCCCTCTATCACCACATCTTCACGTTGTTAGCTGGTAGGTTTACATTGTTCTGACTACTGTTTTTCACGAACCAGTGAAATTATATTTCTGCTCAGCAAATATGATCCAAAATCATTTGGATGCAATTACTAGAAAAAGTAAACAATCCCATGAGGCAAGAAAATTTAAAGAGAAGGAAACTGGAAAGAAGAGCAAAGTAGAGGGACAAGGAGGTTTTGTTACATTTCTTAGTAATAACACTGTAATGAAAATAGTCACAATCATTCGAGACGAAATGAAAGAAAGGATATCAGCAAGTGTAAAGGAAGCAGTAAAGTACTCTATATTAATGGACACAACAATTGACATTTCAGGCAATGATCAGTGTGCGTTTGTGGTCCGATTTGTACATGGACGTGAAGTAGTTGAAAGATTGTTATCTTTAAAATGTGTCACATCAACTATGGCTATGGCACTGTTAGCTTCATTAAGTGATGCTCTGAAAGAAGTGGGAATTCCTATAGAAAATTGCGTGGCAAATGCTTTCGATGGGGCATCAAACATGAGTGGAGCCTACAATGGTCTTACTGCCAAACTATCAGACATAGTACCAAATCACATCCACACATGGTGCTATGCGCATGTATTAAACTTAGTACTCTCTGACACAGCACAGGTCCTGCCATCAACTATATCATTCATTCTTTACCTTTCACACCTTTAACCCCCCTGATTTAGAGCTCTTTTTTATATTGGCTTGTTATTTAATTTATATATAGGTACTTTCCTGTGATGGCCTCCGACACGTGGTGGAAACACTCCCAGGTTTTGTTCTTTGTTCATGTTGTTTGTCCGAAATATAACTGAACTGGTTAAATTTTGATCACTTTCCTTTTTAGGTTGTTGTAGCACTCTATCACCACATCTTCACATTGTCAGCCGGTCGGTTTACATTGTTCTGACTATTGTTTTTCACGAACCGCGCGCCAACGCAGCTGCGCGGTTTCGAGTTTAGACGCCGACTGAACTGTTTTCAAGATGGCCAGCGTCATCTCGAGAGCGGCAACTTGCCTTCTCATTGGCTGAGCGCATTTCTCGCAGATTTTCGTTATTTATCGTAATCTCGTAGCCGGTGACCAGGGAAACTGTACGTGATCTTCACGATGTCAAAACTGGCACACGTGCGCTCGGACGGACACATTCCGATGCTGCAGATTTCGTCGCACCTCGCCTGGCTTGTTGCTCAAACTGACAACTGGGTGTTTCAAAAAGTAAGCTTTGATTATTAAAGTCGGGGCTCAGTGCGGGTGATTCTACATTATTACACTTGATGAAAGAATAAAATAAATCCCATAGCTTTGTCCCGTTACAATTTGCATCTCACCTCAGACTGGACTAAAGGGAAAGTTATCCCAATGCCAGGAAGTAGAATCTTACTGACCTATCATGTGTACTTTTATACTCATTAGAATGGTAGGACAAAGTGGCTTAACTTTCCAAACAGAAAGTTGGGAACACCAGGTGATGTAACTGGTACTTAAAAAAGCAAAAGCATTTTTTTTTAAACATGTTTCATTTATAGAAACATGTTAACTTCAAACTCACGAAATTTGTTGAAAATGTTAAGACACCTTTAACCATCAGAAAAGCATGCTCATAGTTTTTGTCAGTTTTAAAATAGTAGTGTCGAGAGCAAAAGTCATCAGTAAACTCAAAATACATGAAGTTACTGTTTATGTTATGCTGGTATACAAGTTTTCTTACTTGAATATGGTGCCCTTAATGTGATACAATCGACGCCTGAAGATATTTGAAAAGAAGATATATGTATTCTGGGCCTCATATATAGAAATTGGAAATGGAGGATGAGTCACAAATTGTCACTTCAACAAACCAATGGTAAAAGTGTACATAAAACTGAGGAGACTGCAATGGGCTGGCCATGTAAGAATGGATGACAAAGTAACACCTAAAAGAGTCCTTGTGGGGAGTATGGATGGAAATAGACCAAAAAGCCGTCCAAGCAAAGAGTTAGCTTTAGTAAAATTATTTTCCAGACTGTTGGGCTGTGGTCCTCTTTTTGTAGGCAAAACTTTTCAACTGCAACTGTGGCAGTCATCTTCAGTGGTCTTCTGTTCATCTCCTCTGGCGACTAAATGATGATGCAACCCCAAACCGTCACACTTATATATTCTTCCAAGTGTGGACTTCTATATGATTCACTGAGAGCTTAGGCAATCCCGTTGCTCGCCCGTGTCAACTACAGAGTTAGACGTTATATCCGTGGTAGCAATCCGAGAACATCTGAGTGCTGGTTACCAGGTCTTATTCAGCCTCAAGCACTCTTCCTTCATGTTGAGGCTGTTATTGTGATTATATATCTTGATCGGTTTCCAGGTGTTGCCAGTTAAAATGTATTGTTATTAGTTGTGGAAACATACATTAACTCAAAGCCAGGACTAAATTGTCATTTTGGTATTATGGTATAAATTTAACTACAAAACCAATGTATTCTTAAAGATTTTTAATGTTTATTTCATTCACAATAATAATTTTTTTTTAAAGTAGAGTAGTTGTAATTTTTCTTTTACTATTTTTACTTTTTAAGGTACAACAAAACTGTCATAATGGCGTATGGTCAACCCCTCATAGTGTTCCTTGGCTAACTTTAAGAATCAAAATCAGAACTTTACTCACATATTAAAAAAAAGTTATTAATTAAATCTAAAAAAACGTTTTAATAAAATTCATTTGTTTTATTTTATCTAATAATAATTATATTTTGTTTAAAGTAGTAAGTTCTGCAACTCAGCTAGTTAGATTTAAATTTTATTAGAATCCATTTTTGAAAACAGATAAAAGTTTTATGTACATAGTTTATATGTGTTCCAAGTCAGAAATAGTGCATCACATATTATTAATACTCAGACACATCATGGACAACTACATCCAATATAAAGGGAAGAATATAATCTTTCCCTACACGTAGATAATAAACCCATCCAAAGTCACAAGCAGCACACAGACATGTGTGATAGCAATCTATGGGAAAGAAGTCAAGTAAGAGGTTTAATATGACCTAGTAACATTCCAAGCAGGTTTTGATGGCTAGTACACATCCTTGTCTTAATGGTGGGGGAGGGGGAGAAACGTTGAATGATGAATTCTAATTGCAAAGCTCATTAAATGATTTTATTGACTGATTAAGTGTTACACTCTTCATATTTGAAATTAAGTTACCAATCATTACTACTTGTTCTACAATATTAACAAAATGATCTGTTATTGACACCTACAAAATGCTATTAACATTATACATATCTATATAACTTTGTCTGTACGTAGAATTTAAATGTTTCTGTTTAATCCTTTCATTCTGTTACATAGACCCTTGTTGGAACTTCTGTGCACACATTCACATTCTATGGAACACAACTATTATCCACATTGATGATTGCGATCTCAAAAACTAAGTACTTCTGCAAGAGATGATCATCGAGATGACTGATAGAGAGTGTCCCACGCCACCTCCAAGGGGTTTTACACATGCTCCTCTTCTGAACCTTTGAACGGTGATTCCCTAGGTAGAAGTATGTGATTGGGCAGTGATAAGTAATATATGATCGCGATGAGCCAATAGAAGACATTTTCGTCATTGACAAGGAAAGTTGCATCAGTTTAGTGTTTTCCATGAACCGTATGAAAAAAAACAGGATGTTCCTGCTTGATGAGGTTTAGTAGTAGGCAAAAACCTTTCTCGCATAATCAATCACAAAAACGATAGTAAACAATTTTTACTGGACAGAAAGGAAGTAACTTGAGATAAAATTGGCTCAGGTTTTTTATCATATACAATAATTAGACATTAAAGGAAACTGAATACTGTAAAATGAAGAAAAGGTATTCAGGTATACGCAGTGCCGGAGCTAAGATTTTTGAAACCCTAGGCCAAGTTTTCTAAGTGCCCCTCTGGCTATTTTGATTCCCTTCAATGTTTAAATTATCCACGGGCTTATTAACGGCCTGATCGTCTGCAACCTCTGCTGCAGAAGTACTTGGAAGATTGAAGTCAGTTTCTGACACACATTTAACTGCAGGGCTATCATTAGAAACTGGAGTAGTTTTAAAAAATTGATCTAGTTTTTGAGTTTTTTTATTGTTTCCAAATGAGCTTCCTCTTTAATTTTTTTTATCTTATGTTTGTAGGCTCCACTAGCCATGTGAGTGTTTATGTTCATGTTCATGATGAATATGTTTAGTGTACAGATTCAATTCTATGTTCATAAAGTTTTCACACTAATAAATATCAACCAAACAACACGTTTGCCCACCACACGAAACTAAAGACCTTCTTTACATTCAAAACAAAATAAAAATATAATCGCAAATCTCAAGTCACAACGCAGGATAAACAATGATAACAAACAAGGGTGGTACCACGGTCATGTAAATTTGGGGGCAATATAGTGGACATTCAAAATTTGCTTGTGCAGATTAGTTTTCAAGGATGCCAACGTATTAAAAGTAAATGTGCAATATTTAAATAAGAACTGTCTTCCATTTGTATTATTAACAAAAATTGATCATTTAATTTCAAAAAATCATACTTAAATACATCAAAGTCAGACCTACTATTATACAAATACTTCTTTATAAAAAACAATCTGTAGCTTGTGCCCCCCTCTGAGTCTGTAGTGGTAAATCCGGCACGGGGTATATGGCAGTAGATGGGGGAGTACACCACGGCATTACATCCTAATTAGACTTACCCAACTGGGGACTTGTAACCATTACAACTGCCTCTTGGCTAGCCTTTGCATTTAGTCAGAAATGAAACACTACTGCTGCTGTGAAATTCTTTGTGAAAATGATGGAATTTTAAAAACAGTTTGGTATTCAACTGAATTTATCCTGCCCAATGAATCCGTACCAACAAGAATTTAATTTGAAATGTTAAAACTAAATGGCTGTACATTAAAAATGAAACATGGCAGTAAGTACAGCTGAGACTAAAAGAACAGAAACAGTGAGATATCCATGAACAGAATCCGCACCACGCAAGACACGTGTGATGTCTGAAGACAGGCGTTCAGCAGATAAGTAACCACTGTTGTTTAGCCTGCATATGCACTAAGGTCAAGGAAAAATATTACATTTTTGTAAGATATGTTTAAAATTTATTTTAAATATTAAATTGTATAAAATCTAAATTATCTGATTAAGTCAGAATACGATTAAGTTTATTTACTAAATTAAGTACAGAATTGCATTAGTGTTCAATAAAACTAACAAATGATAATATTAATCAGAGCAACTATTTTCTAACCTTGTAACTAAAAACTCATTAGTTGTATTGTACCATACTTCATCTGATTATGGATAAATAACATTATTTCTAATAAGCAGGACAGACCTTCTTTAATGAGTACTGATATTAAATATAAAGGAACATGTCTCTTGTAAATTAGTCATTTAGGTAATTTTGGTCAATAGTAATTGTAATGTAACATATTTTTAATATTATCCTGGTGTTTTTAGCAGTTTCTTCTAGTTGATGAGGAAAGTTCATACACATGTAAACAGAAACCCCATGGCCTATGGTATACAGCTATAGCCAGTATGTGGAAATTTTGGTAGTTTCCCATATGTTTAATAGGATCTGCATTAAAACCATTTTTAAAATATGTAAAACATCTGATAAGTAAACCCATATTGTTTATGAAAAACTGAGGAAGCCAGTAGATGTATTTTGTTGCTTCTAGCAAGAAATCTACAAAAGAAGAGTTCATGATTAAGGTAACTGTAAATGATAAATACCTACACATGTCTGCTTATCTATTACAAATCTGTTACACAAAAGGCTTGTAGTCTACAAACAAAAAGGTTGTAACTGTATTTTGTATGTAAACATTACTGTTTAATAAAAATGTCAAAATAATAAATAAAAATTATGAATTTCAACTAATGATTATATTAAAAACATACTTATTTGTAACATAAGTTTGTTGTGCTGATTAAAATTTAAGTTCTCATGACTGTTTAATATATTTCTTTATAGTAAACCTGTATAATTCATTTGCTCATATGTGTAAGATCTATTTTATATCTAAACTTGAGATAATTGGCTGCATAGATTTCTTTTGTAAACACCATCTGAGGCCTAAGGCTATACATTAAAATATGGAGTATTATTTTTTTTAATGTCTCAAACAAAGGCTATGTTTCAATGTAACCTCAACAATTTGAAGTATTCAGTGGTTATATAGTATAGTTTTTAAAATATGTGTAAGATTAGGAGAATTTACAGGATCACATTATAAAAAAAAAAGACTGCAAAGTTATTCTATAGCAGTTTTATGGTGTAATTTTTTTTAATTACAAATTTAATCACAATAGTATTCCTTAAGTCTTTCAAAATATTCTGCTGATAATTTGATAACAAAGGCCTAATTGATCTTAGAAACTATTATAGCCAAATTTTACTAAATTTAACCAAATTCAATTTTTTTTCATCATACTCACTCACACATGAAAAAAAACTAGTTCAAAATATTTCACTGTCACAAATAGGTTCATCAGTAATGAAGTAAAAAGATGGTACACAAGAAAGACAGAACTGAAACACTGCTTACCAGTATCAGTATTTCTCCACAACTGATAGAGCTGTTTGTGACAGTGAAATATTTCTCAAATGTATACAACCTACATATTTTGTAAAAAATGAATTTGATAAGTTTCTTGGGTTCTGCTAAAATTATTTCCAAGTTAAAAATATTGGAAATTTTAATAGTAAATCTGTAAATACTTTTTTACTTTTAAGTAGTTCTTATGAAGGGTGATATGTAATTTGATGCATTTATTAAAATAACATACAAATTAACACAATATTTGGTAATTTGTTTTAAGATATTTCATTTCCAATAACACATAAAACAATGGGATTTAGTTCAGTTCCTTGGTTCTTAATGATTAAGAATATTCTAGTTTACCAAAAAATTGTTAGGATGGCGTTATAATAAAAGTAAAATACGATACAAACTACCAAATGTTATTTATAAATTTCAAATGATTATAAATTGGTCTAGAAGTAGCTGAGTAGTATTAAAAATAGATGCTCAACCCATGGGTTTGATTCTCAGTTATTTACCACAGTGCTCATGACTCCCTGTCACAGTTTGCATTAGAACCATTTTGAATGTAGTTAACTACAAAATTTCAGTAGATAATTAATTCAATATCATTTCAGGGAGCATAACGTCTACATGTAACACCTATGTAACTAGAACATTTAACATCTAAAATCTACAAAATGACTGCTGCAGCTGCTGCTGAAAAAAAGAGACAACTACAAGAGCTGTTTTATAAAT
Source organism: Magicicada septendecula (assembly GCA_034769895.1). Taxonomy (NCBI): domain Eukaryota; kingdom Metazoa; phylum Arthropoda; class Insecta; order Hemiptera; family Cicadidae; genus Magicicada; species Magicicada septendecula. The sequence continues at coordinate 39,277,255 of CM068372.1, forward strand.
ATAACTCTGCCAGAGGGTTAGCTGGTGTTAACTGTCAGTATGGAAACTATAAGAAAGGTACAGACAATCTTGTCACTATGAAATTGTTTATCTCAAGTATTTCAGAACCACAGGTTTATGTAATTTAGATGATTCTGAGCAAGGAGTTAGTATCTTTAATTCTTGCATACTGTTATGAGGGTCTACTTGATTGTCGTAGGTACAGTGGAAACAAAAATACAAGACACCAATTAAGTCACTAATCACCAGCTTTAATTTTCAGAGTTAAACAGTTTGTAATTAACTCATACAATATTTCCAGTTAGATTTGTCCACACGCAATAACAATGTCTATTAATATTACACAATGTCTATTAATTCACACAATTATTAACACAGTACTACTTCACTTAGATACACTCAATCCGCACTAGCGAAAATCGCTCACGTAACTGAACCAACAATCCGCCTGCTATGGCTTTATATAGGCCCCGGAGAGTTGCAGTACAGCTTTGCCTCCTTACCGCATGCCAGCAGATTAATGCTTATCTCAAGTGTTCCTGGGAACTCACTAGAACCACCTACGTGAATTATGCAACACAAGCCACACTGGACGGGGGGAGTGAAGAATGTTCTGGATTGTTTGGTACGCTTCTCCTTCTCGTAACAATACTTTTAAAAACAACAATGATAATTGCTTTTCATATTTATAGATAATATGTGAAGACACAAAGTGAAATAGTGAAGAATGTCACAAAACATAATAATATACGTTAAACTAAAATTTGCTTATATGTTTAACTTATTTATATATTTACGTTTAACTTTATTTATTAATATTATCAACATCACTGTTGCAGTTTTGCTGTATCATTGTGTGCTATCTCTTGATTCCAGTGGTGTATCTAGAATTTGGTCTGGAGGGGGAGGGTCAAGTCGGTTTCATACAAAAGAAGAAACAAATGAAGACTAATCAACATTACTGTCTTTAAATTATTAAAAAACTTGTGATAATATCCTAAAATCAATCAATCAGTATGCGTTCTGTTTTGTTTGTTGTTCTGTATGCAATGTTGTTACCTACTTTTTTAAATATCTGAGAAATTTTTCAGGTGGTTGTTTATATAGGTGAGTGTTATAAATTTTGTTGTTGTTTTCTGACTTGTTCGTTGTTTGTTTTAGGTTTTATTTAGGAGTCTGTTACATATCCATTGACTTTAGCTAAATATTTAATGGTGTTTAGTTCATTTTCATGGTCTTCCTGCATGAGGAGACTGCTATTTAACCTGTGGAGCATGAATCTGAAAGCTGAGAGCTGACAGTTTGTGTTGTATCGGGTGAATAGAGGAGTTAATATATCAATGTGTCAGTTATAGTGGGTTTTATGTATATACTGAAATTACATCTGTTTAAAGCTTTGTAATAGATCTAATACTCACGATATTGATTGATGACTCGTTGGGGACTTGGTGAAACATATTAATACAAAAGTTTTAAAAACATACAAAGACTTGGTAAGTTTTACAGTTTATTATTTACCTTTGACAGCTGTTTCAGCTTATTAAGCTATTTTCAAAGAGATCATAGAAGTAGACCATAAAAGAGATCATAGGGCATGTATTCTAGAAATTAAAAAAGCAATGAAACGTAACAAAAATTTAACAAACGAAAAAACTGAATTCCGTGTGTCCCCTTCATTAAAAGTTGTTATTTAATTTAGTTAATTTTTATATTTTGCCTTCCGACTATACTTAGTTTTTACAGACTAGTTTTGACCTTCTCTTACTAGTTTCTCCACCTCCTTCAGCATACACACCCCACACACATGTCCAGATACACACTCTAAATACGTGTTCACCACCATCACTTTCATAGTTTAGTTGTTTCTGTGATCTCTTTCAGAATATCTTAATAAGCTGAAACAGCTGTCAGAGCTAAATAATAAACTCTTGCATTTCGTTGTCCATGATGTGTCTGTTACTTAACTAAATATAATTATTTCACTACTGACTCAGAACACAAAGTTTTTTATGGGTAAAAACGTAAAAGTTTTACCTGATAGCCTGAACCGGTTTTCGCTTTTAAAAAGCTTCTTCAGAGGCTGCCGCTGGGAGCACTGTCCGTCTTGTTGTTGGCGACGGTATTGACTTTTGTAAGATTGATATTGTGTGTGTGGGGTGTGATATATTCGAATAATGTGTGTAATTTGAAGTGTGTCTGTTTGTTTAGGATGTTGTTTTTACGTGTTTTCGTGTGTTTGTATATTTCCAATTGTTCTAGAGTGTCTAGTTTTCGGCCTTTTGTATGTACGTGTGGAATGTTCATGTTATTGTCAATGTTTTGCAAACCACCTCATTGAAGCAAACCACACATACACAGTGGTGTAGCTAGGCTTTTTGGTGCCCAGGGCAAGAATATCGTCGGCCACCTTGTCTTCACAGTTAAGGGGGGACAAAAATGCAAAAATGAAGACCCATCCAGTGAACAAATTGCAAATGTGTAGATTTTTGTATGAAAGCACGTCCAGCATAAGAATATTTGTTAAGTGGAAATTAAGAAATTACATATTATAATATTACCGCTATTCAATTTCTATAGATTTATTAGTAACAAATGTAGACAATAAAAAATGTAGTACGGTAATATAAAAGATTTATAACATAAAAATGTTGTAATAAACATGCGAATTCCTTGTAGGTCTAAAGCGCATCTTCAAAACAATATCCTAAAGCAACATAAAGTAAAACAAACAACTACATTAAAAGTAATAAAATACAAAGTAAATATAAAGTAAATTATTTACCATTACAGGTTAATGGTTCTGTCTTCTATTAATAAACATTTAATATTTTTTTTAATATTTAATAAATATTTAAAACGAGACATTTTAAAATGTAACTTTCCTGACCTAATTGCTGCAAAGACGGTTATTAAATCACTTATCTAAAGAATAAGCTATGTCGTTTTCAATTGAAAGTATCACTAGATTTGATACCCTGTAACGGTACAATTCTGGCCCTATTATATTTTGGGGAATAATGGATATAAATGGTAATTTTATTTAAAGTCATATAAATAAAACCTAGTAAAGTTTTGTAAGGGTTTTTAACTACGTAATATTGAGTGGACAAGATTTGCGTCAAGGTCAGGGATAGACTCACAGAAACAGCAAAAACAGTTCATCATGTCAATGTGTCAACCAGCTGCGCCCATGATTACGTCAGCCAAAAGTATGCAAGGCGTAATACATACGTTTGTAAACAACTAGGGCTGGGCAAGATACACAAAGGAATGAGTGATGTAGTTTATCCCCCACCTCTGTATTGCAGCGTTGCAAAAAAAGACGGTCTCATCTCATCAGAGTAGTGTGCCGGCCCGCAATTCTCTAAAGGCTACTTATATCTAAATTTTACACAACCAAGTTTTTGTTAAATATGTGAAAGTGCAGTATTTTTAAAATAACAGTTCGACATAAACCCCAAATTTTGGGTTACGACAACATTGAGAGTGTGAGATCAACGATGGGACATCTTCAAAGAATTTCCAGCTAAGTCATAAAAATGGGGGGGTACAAAAAGTCCAACTAAGGGTTTAAATAATCTTTTCTTTTAAATTCAATTCATTAAAATGAGCTCAATTTTGGGGAAGTCAATTAACTAAAACTTTGTACCACGAATGAGAGTGCGAGTGAGAGAGAGGATATTTCATTACAATAATTAATAAGTGCTGGGTTGTGAAGTCATTTTTAATAACAATATATTATGTTTATTATGTAACAAGTATAAAACATGTTATTTTGGAGGGCTTATAAAATGTTTAAGGGATATTATATGTTTACAAAATAAATGGGACTATGCCCCGAGGCATAGTAGCGTGCGTGTTTGGCACATAGTTCAGTAGAGTCATTTTCATATGTACGTAGAGTCTTTTTGATAATAAAAGGTAATGTCATTGGTAAACAATATAAGCCAGAGTGAGTTATTTCAGGTAATACATTCCGCAGGTACTGGTTCGCTAACACGAATTCTGACCTTAGGTAAGTATACATATTTTGTGTATTTCAGTTTGCAACATGGCGCCCGATGAAAATTTCAAAATATAAATTATCGATATTACAAACTAAATAAAAGTAATTAAATAATAAAGTTACATTGCCGCTTTCCGACCAGGGACTCGACATAAAATATAATTTTATGTGGGGTGTGCCTACCAGAAAAGTGGAATAATTACCTGGAGTAATATTTTGAAAATACGTAAATATATAGGTAGAGGTAGGGTTAAGTTATAAGGTTATGTGCATGCATGTACAGTATTATAAAAAAGCAAAATGAATACTAATGACAATAAGAATGTAGAAGTCAGCATAACTGACGAAACAGTTACGAGTGAGATGGGCGTTCAATTAACCCCAATTAGCCAGACCGGTGAAACATGTGCCATCGAATTAAATACAGTTCAAATAACACCCATCTCAACTCGAGATGAAAATAAAAAATCTGATACAGATGAAATGTTAACACGTCTACATAGCATGATGTGTAGCATGAATAATAAGTTCGATGTACAACAAAGTGATTCCAATGTTAAATATGATAACTTGAATGCAAAGTTTGATGAGCAAAAAAGCGAAATTAAAGAGATTCAAAGTAGATTTAATAATAAATTTGATGAACAAAATGATAAAATTGAAATTAATTTCAATCAAATGAAAGATGAAATTAAAAGACAAAATTTTCAGTTTGATAAAAGAATCGATGAAATGCATGTACATTTCGATCAAACGAAAGAAAAAATAGTAGCGTTAGTAAATGAGAAATTCGATAGACCAAAGAGTAAAGTAGACGAGAATTATGAGAATAAAAGTGGGGTAGAGAATAGTGGAGAAACAGGTAAATTAAACGTAAATAAAGACGGTCAGATGACAAATAATAAGGTAAGTGATGTTTAAAAGGAATAATTCCAAATATTTAGTACCAAGCCACGTGTTGTTCAATCAAATATATTGCAACTTACCGTCTGGGGCTTCAAGAAACAACATCTTCACAAAGTTGACATGTTTCGGGACACTTGTCCCATCATCAGAACTTAAAATAATCGTGTATCATTTAAGTTGATACATTTGTCAATTAATTAAAATATTAAAATTCAACATGAAATAAATAATTTAAAACAATATAAATACGTAAATGTCTAAAAGTGAGCGCGAGCGTTTAACGATGTACATCGTACAGAGATTGACCACGCACTCAATCTCCGTACGATGTACATCGTTAAACGTTCGCGCTCGCTTTTAGACATTTACGTATTTATATTGTTTTAAATTATTTATTTCATGTTGAATTTTAATATTTTAATTAATTGACAAATGTATCAACTTAAATGATACACGATTATTTTAAGTTCTGATGATGGGACAAGTGTCCCGAAACATGTCAACTTTGTGAAGACGTTGTTTCTGGAAGCCGCAGACGGTAAGTTGCAATATATTTTATTGAGGTAAGTGATGATAAGAATTATGACAATACAAATAAAAATATGGTGTTAGAAAATAATTGTGTGGATATTGATAGTGATAACGAAATTTTAGCGAGAGTAGAAGTTGAAAATGAGGGGATGTTTGAGTGTGTTGAGTCAGAGAGAAAGTGTAAAGAAAGTATAATTGTAGGGGAAGTGCAGGGGTTAATTTTCCCGTGATATTGTAGTTGGGGGTGAAGTAAAGGCTTCACGTGTGTTTAGCAAGGACGTGAGTTCTTTAGGTATATATTTGGGAGACGATATGTCTACAAATAGAGTTCCCTGGGTTTTTTGTGCACTTCATCGGTGGTGCAGTAATTCTGAGTTAGTGTCCCCTGCATACATTGAGGGTGAGAGATTTATTGAGAGAGAGAGGTATTGTGATGAGAGAGAGAGAAAGAGAGTAATAGAGATATATAAAGTAAATAGAAACTATGGAGAGTTTGTAGAGAGGTTAGGTAGAGAGAGAAGTAATAATAATGACGAGTACTTACCTTATAGTAAAACTGAGATAGCAGCAATAGTAGATGATGATAATAATGATAACAAGCACTTACCTTGTGAAATAACGGGTGTATTAGTAGATAATTATGATGACGATAGTAATGACTTTATGACTGACATGATTATGACAAATAATACTGAGGGAGACAGAACCATACCCTATGATGACATGGTATATGATAAATTGATATGGAATAGGCCTATTAATTCAAACGATATTGTGGAAGGATATAAAAATTTAAATAAGTATTATATTGATAATAATAATAATATCACATATTTAATAAAAAATAAGTTGTATAGACCTAAGATTCGACTGTTGTTCAATGATGGAGGATAGAGTGTTTATTGTGTTATGAACGTTTAGTTATGTGAACAGTGGTTTTGAAATGGACTGTTTATGAACTGATTTTGGTCAATGATAAAATAATAAGTTTGTATTGTATATTTTTTGTATGTATTAATGCCAATGTATTTGTGTATCCTTGATGTTGTGTATTACATGAATTCTATATAAACCATGTATGTAACAGGAAGTTATAGTTTAATTGATTTAATAATAACAATTAACATTTTTTTTACTAAATAAATGATGAAAGTAATGATGAAATTTTAAATAATTGAATTGAATAATTGATTAATTACTTAATTAATGTTGTACAAAAGAAAGTTTGATAATGAAGTTAAAAGATTCTATGAGATTTAGCTTCTAATGAATAATAAATGATTAAGCATGTAATATATTTGGATATTGAGATGTATTGTTATTAGTAGGTGAGGGATGAATTTTCTAATACAATTGTCAATGATCACAGAAATGTAAAGTGTTAAAAAGGGATAGAGCTTGGGTGATAATGATAAATAAGGCATTTGAGTTAGTCAATTAAAGTTAATGGGAGTTAGATAAATAAGAATTTTGAAATACCAGTAACAAACAAAGAGAGTATTAGATATTTTAGGGACACAGTGGTGTTAGTGATTATATGTAGAGAAGGTGAGTAAGGTGAATGGTAAATATATATTTGTTGATGGTGATATTTTGTAGTAAGGGGGGTGGTGTGATAAGGAGTCCTCAACGAAAAGCGTTGTGGCGGGAGGGGAACCAATATGTGCCGGAAAGGGTTACCTAGGGAGGGTCCAGGAACCAAATAAGGGAATGAGCATTGGGAAGGGAACACACATCCTAGTACAAGGAGGAGAATAAATCGAGGTACAGTAAGTGGAATTAGTGAAGGGGTTTATAATTGAGAGATTGGTGTCATAATATGTAAATCTGGTTGTTAGTAGGAAGAAAGTGAATAAGATTATAAATGTTAATGCCATTTTAATTAGTCAAAGCATAGTGAATACAGGAGTCACCCAGACTAATTAATGATCAAAATATGAAAGGTTAAGTAGAAAATTCATAATAGAAAGGTAATAAGTAATGAAATATAATGTAACATGAATGTTAATAAGAAATTTGAAATTTTATAGAATTAAATGATACAATAATGAGTAATTAAAAACTGATGTAAAAGAGTTAATAGAAAATTCAAGTAACGATGTTTATAAATTTCTATATAAATTATTTAAAAGTGAATGGTTTGTTGAATGTAATAATCACAATGTTTATTATGATGTATTATGTTTATTATGTATTAAGAAATAGTGTGTGTGGAGGAGTAAAGGGGATAAGTATTATTAACAGTGCCGGATCACTTACTGTTAATAATAATAATAATAATAGTAATTTTTTTATAAAAGAGAAAATGTTTCAGAAAGAGGGAGATTTTGATAATTGTATCTTAGTAAATTTTGGATTATGTGTTTAAATTGTAGTATAAAGATTTATGTTTATTCTTATAATTATATTAATTATGATAGAAAGGGTTAATTATTATCGATGGGAATCGAAAAATTTTATAATGTTAAGGGTAGTGAATTAAGAGAATGGAACTTCTATATAATTCTTGTTGAGTTAAAGCAAACCCAGTGCTCCTTAACACAAACCAGCACATAGCTAAGGGGAAACAGATCAGTTAGGGATATGGTATTATAACAGGCCACTATTTTAATATTTTGATTTGTTGTTTCAGTGTCTGGTGATGTGGTGACGGCGGTCCTGAGCTGGCCAGCGTGTCAGAGCAGGAGCGTAAAGCGCCTGATTGGCCTTATGGTGTTGGGATCTCATAGGAGAAGTCCAGTAAGGTCATGCAGGTACTGTCACCATCATTGGACCACGGGTGAGTTGTTGTATTCTTTTATATAAATAGTAAGGGTGTTGTGGCAACATATCCTAGCTGATCCCTTTAGGAAGTATGAATGTGTCAATGAGAGTTTTTATGCTTCGGCATAAAACCTCTCATTGAGGGGGTTTTGTAACGGTACAATTCTGGCCCTATTATATTTTGGGGAATAATGGATATAAATGGTAATATTATTTAGAGTCATATAAATAAAACCTAGTAAAGTTTTATAAGGGTTTTTAACTACGTAATATTGAGTGGACAAGATTTGCGTCAAGGTCAGGGATAGACTCACAGAAACAGCAAAAACAGTTCGTCATGTCAATGTGTCAACCAGCTGCGCCCATGATTACGTCTGCCAAAAGTATGCAAGGCGTAATACATACGTTTGTAAACAACTAGGGTTGGGCGAGATACACAAAGGAATGAGTGACGTAGTTTGTCCCCCACCTCTGTATTGCAGCGTTGCGAACAAAGACAGTCTCATCTCATCAGAGTAGTGTGCCGGCCCGCAATTCTCTAAAGGCTACTTATATCTAAATTTTACACAACCAAGTTTTTGTTAAATATGTGAAAGTGCAGTATTTTTAAAATAACAGTTCGACATAAACCCCAAATTTTGGGTTACGACAACATTGAGAGTGTGAGATCAACGATGGGACATCTTCAAAGAATTTCCAGCTAAGTCATAAAAATGGGGGGGTACAAAAAGTCCAACTAAGGGTTTAAATAATCTTTTCTTTTAAATTCAATTCATTAAAATGAGCTTAATTTTGGGGAAGTCAATTAACTAAAACTTTGTACCACGAATGAGAGTGCGAGTGAGAGAGAGGATATTTCATTACAATAATTAATAAGTGCTGGGTTGTGAAGTCATTTTTAATAACAATATATTATGTTTATTATGTAACAAGTATAAAACATGTTATTTTGGAGGACTTATAAAATGTTTAAGGGATATTATATGTTTACAAAATAAATGGGACTATGCCCCGAGGCATAGTAGCGTGCATGTTTGGCACATAGTTCAGTAGAGTCATTTTCATATGTACGTAGAGTCTTTTTGATAATAAAAGGTAATGTCATTGGTAAACAATATAAGCCAGAGTGAGTTATTTCAGGTAATACATTCTGCAAATACTGGTTCGCTAACACGAATTCTGACCTTAGGTAAGTATACATATTTTGTGTATTTCAGTTTGCAACATGGCGCCCGATGAAAATTTCAAAATATAAATTATCGATATTACAAACTAAATAAAAGTAATTAAATAATAAAGTTACAACCCTTTCTTGAGGTATATTGTTGATTGTAGGTACAATTTAATGTATTTAAGTTTACTAAACGATCTTTTATAAGAAGTCACAGATACTGGTAAAGTAAGAAGAATTTTTAAAGCTGTTGCTAGTGTTTTGTAGGCTTCTAATCTCATTGAAAGAAATGTATTGTAGCAATCCCTGAGGTGTAAAGTCCATTTGTTCTCTGTTAACTTTTGCCTTTTTTAATAAAAGTATAATGTCTTTCAAGTCAATGAACAATTCTTCACTGTTTAGGTCATGTGGACACAGTTTTGCAAGCATTATGCACTTAATATTGATTTGGGAAAGCTGTTCCTTAAAAAGTATATTCTCTGCAATTGCTAAGATTCAGTCTGTCTCTCTCAACTTTACTTGTAATAGCTTCTGTGATCACATCCGCTGTTATCACTTCTAAAGGAATAAAATCTATGAAGTCTTCCTTGATATCAACAGAATTGCATTCAATTTCAACAAATCTTATAATCTGTGACATCTGTTCTACATGTGCAGCATCTGATGTTGTTTCAAATATAATACTAAAGTACTTCGCCTTCTTACATGCAGTAATAATATATTTGCGCAGTCTTTCTCCTAACAGGCTTCTTATTTCATTTTGAATAGTTGGCAAAAATACAATATGCACCCAAATTTACGAGAAACCGAATCCAAATGAGATCTCATGACAGGGTCATATTTAGCCAAGTGTTTTAACAAACCCAGAAAGTTTCCATGATTGGATCGTTAGTAATTGACTCCCGATGTCCTCTCAGTGCCAGATTTTGTTGTGCAAGAGTTTGTACTGTAGCAATGACCCGTTCGAGGATTTCTTTCCATGTCTTAGCTGCTTTACTCATTTGTGTCTGGAGTAGATCCTCATCATTAAGTTCCCCTTTGTTTAAAGAACGTTTCAATTCCTTCCATTCCAAAAATGCAGAGCGATGAGCAGGACTATTTTGTGATCCTGAATATGGGGATTTAACTTTTGCCACAACAAAAACCCATTTTCACTATTGAAATGGCTTCTTTGCGATTGTTTTGTGGAAATAAAGTGCAACAAAAGTAAAATATAGATTTTTTAGTGGAGAAAAACACATCCAAGTGCGATTTACCTTTTCGCCATTTTGCTTACCTTATCAAACAAATACTTGTTTAAGGATCATCCAGCTTCATCTTCAGGAAAATGGCTGTCCTTGTTCTGCAACTGACATGTTCCTCTATTCACCATTTTATCTCAGAAGGATTGAGATATCTTGCTTGGCCAAGCTCCCATATCTTGTAGAGCAGCATCGGGAACACAGTCTACATTATTGCTAGTAATGTTCTGTCCCTCCTCGCCTGTAATTTCAAGGCTGCACGATGCAACATCAACTATGGTACTAGAACCAAGTGAATCTTGTATTTGTACTTTGACACTTTTACAGTTTGAAGTATTCACGTCGTTGACTTTACTGTATTTATCAAGAGCCTCGTCGCTAACAACATCCATTTTATGATTGAATGTTGATTCCTTGTTAATTGTAACATTTTGACACTCAGGGGTTGATTTTCTTTGAATAAAAGACTTCATAAACTCTTTGAAACTTTTAGTTCTTAATCTTTCTTTCCTCCTCTTCCGAACCTGGGCGCCACTGAGATTACTTCGTTTCATATCAGCTTCAAATAAAACAAAAAAAAATCAATTTTCCATAATAGTATTAGTATGATAAAATACACGGGAAGTATTATAGATATACCCACAAGAAGCAAAAATCAAAAACAATCCGCACACTCAAGATACTCATCAACAACTGATGATCAACACACCAGCTTCGTCGAACCGGGAAGAAGTGCACATACATAGCCCATGTAACTTTTTTTTATACATTTGGAAATAATATATTCATCTGTATACGAATAACAATTAAGATTATCTATACAAAGCTAATACAGCATGATTATCAGTTCTCCTTTCCAGCACAACTCACTACAAAGTCGCAAAAAATATTAAATATGATATGCTTCTTTTATGAAAAGAATAGTCATATCAAGGAAACAAGTTGTTTGTAGTTTTATAAACTGAAAACAATTTTTTCAAGTCTATGCTCACTTTGCCGCCCTCCTGGATATGGGGCCCGGGGTGGCTGCCCCCTTGGCCCCCCCTAGCTATGCCTCTGCACATACAAAAACATCGACAATAACACGGACATTCTACACATACACACAAAAGGCCAAAAACTAGACACTCTAGAACAATTGGAAATATACAAACACACGAAAACACATAAAAACGACATCCTAAACAAACAGACATAATTCAAATCACACACATTATTCGAACATACCATACCCCACACACACAATATCGATCTTTCAAAAGTCGATACTGTCGCCAACAACAAGACGGACAGTGCTCCCAACAGCAGCATCTGAAGAAGCTTTTTAAAAGCGAAAACCGGTTCAGTCTATAAGGTAAAACTTTTACATTCTTACCCATAAAAAACTTTGTGTTCCAAGTCGGTAGTGAAATAATTATATTTAGTTAAGTAACGGACACGTCATGGACAACGAAATCCAAGCTATTTTTTTTCATTTTTATCTAAAATATTAAAATTTATATCTGATATTCCATGACAGAAATTGTGTATATATATTATTACAGATATGTGTCTGTTCATGTACTGAACGAGGTGGACAATAACTCATTTAAATTATATATTTTATACATCTGTTTTGTGTTATGGGTACAACGTGTGTGTTATGATTCCAGCTGTTGCTTATTACACTGAAGCCGCTGAAGCTGCAGAAAAACTGGATGAACGACTCAAGCTTCCTTTGATTTTGGCTAGAAGCGTAGCAAACTGCAAAGTTAAAAATCTTGCAGCGGCTCATGAGGACATAAAGACTGCAAAGGAAACAGCACCTGAAAATATTTCTGTTATTGAAAACGATGCATACGCTCTTCTGGCTCGGAAAGATTTTGAACACGCCTTAGTGCAGTATACAATTGGCCATGAGAAACGCCTCAAACCTGACACATGTGATACTGGAGTCAAAGTCGTAAGCAGCATGATAACAAAAAGAATCTACTTGACATTTAAATCTGAATGTAGGCCTACTTTTATTATTTAGCAGTCTGTATGACACTGGAACTTTACATCAACTAAAATATAAATTATAATATGCATTTAAATGTTAGCCGTGTGATAAAATATTTTATAGCTCATATATTTTGTATATACAACTGCAATGTATATTATATAGTAGAACCTCTGTTAACAGAAACAAAGGGGGAGAAGGCAGTTTCGGATAATAATTAAGATATCCAGTGTGAGGTAAAACAACTGGGGACAATATACAATATTATCAAAAGATTTTAATAAAAATCAAACTATTTACATAAAGTCATTTTTTAACAATAGTTTTATGATTTTTTTTTTGAAAGAATCTTATATTTTCTTTTGCTTTTTCTTTTCACATTGCTTTCTTGCAGCAATATCTTGCCATCGCTTCATTAGCAGAACATCAAAGAGTTTTGATTCTTCTGATCGTTCGAAGAACCATAACGCTATCTGAAAATATGAATAAAACTCTGTGACAAAAACACGTATTTCATATAGCCTAATTTAATACCCTAACCCAAAATAAAATCTCTTACCTCTATGTCATGCCTGCTGCTCTCTGCTATGTCATCGTCTTCATCATCCCTTTGTTGCGTGAACCATTAAAAAAAAACAGCCTCATTTACTTTCTTGTTTTCACATGTCTTCATTGTTTCCGTGTTTGACATCTTTGAAATCTTTGAAGCATGCTCTTCGAACTTATTTTTCATCTTGACCCAATCAGAAACAGTAGGAACACCAACATCAAAATCGGCTGCCACAATTTGTAAATCTAGTCATTTTTAATTCTTTAATTGCCTCCGATTTTTCTTCATTCATTATCATGACCCATTTCCTCTTTGTTGACATGACATACAATTTATTTCATGTTTATTACATTCATTTTCGTGTTTTATCTGGAAAACAATTTTTGTTGTAAACAAATTGGAAATACAGTATATATATTGTAACGCGGAGACTCGGTCGTATCTGTAAAATGTATACCAGTTTTGTATGTATATAAAGTGTTAGTGCATTCGTCTCGCACTGGGGTCGTTACATCAATTTTGCGCTAACAATGTCCATAGCGTTGCGGTAATTACCAGTATAACACGGCAGTAACCTTACCTGTTTATAATTCTAGGGGTGTGTTAATCCCGGGTGGCGCCAAATTGTTTATTAAAACAATTAAATTTACTGAATAAAGTGTTTTCAGTGGTGACGGTCGGGCGTTCAAATAATTCCCGCTCGTGCCGCCTTCTGAATCGTATAGACAGCTGTGCAAATGACGACTTGAGCGCTGCTCGCCAAACCTAGTCTTCGTAAATAAACACAAGTAATATACTGCACTCCCTATGAAATAATAACAACGGTTACTCCCTATAATAGTTATTTTTAATGTGTGATAATTAAAATGTTCAATTTGACAATTAGATTATAATAAATTTGCACCGACTTTTTACATGAAACACTTCCTCTCAAGGCTAACGAAAATCGATTAAGGAACAATGTGCTCGCATCAGCATGGCAGCGGAACGTTTTGTTATTACAATTAATTTCGTTCCAAAATCGTGGATTCTTTTGATTATGAGATAAAGAATTCATATGATTACAATAAAAGTATTTTACCTTATTCTAAGTATACATAAATTATATGGTGTGATGTTACAAGCTGTTCTGTAGTGTTGTTAAATGTGTTTCAAAAGTTCGTGTTTAAACAGTAGGTTAGATTTTATGTTAGCAAATTTTCAGTGTGTTTATTTTACTTAAATAATCTTTGAAAGAGAAATATTCGGTTTATAGTGAGATCAATTTACCTTTAATAAAATTTAGAGTGATTAGGTTTTTGGAAATAGGTAATTCAATAGTACTTAACACATCAGCATGACTTGGTGTTTTCGTTCATTGGATCGGGATAGGATTGGGCTGCAATAATTTCTTTTTTCATTAATTTTTGGACTTCAACAGGTCTGGCGTCCTTTTCTTATAATATCTGGTCATAATTTTCTGTTAATTCTCAGTTGTATGGTTCTGGATCTTGCATGGACTTCTCTGATGGTTCGTCAACATCTTATACAGTCATGGTTATGAACTTCGATTACTGTTTTACATTATTTTATTAGAAAGTTGGTCTTCCAAACTTTAGCTTCTGTACTGCTTGACTGACGCTTCACGAGTAATGGTATTCAACGGTAATTTCGTCTTCAACCGTCGTTTCTATGGTAACGAAAGAATTCTGATTGGCTGAGATTGATATGATACATTGTTATCAAAATTTGAATTCCTTTCAAAATCCTCGTATATCTTCTGACTGCTGTTATTCCTCTATCTTCCTTCCTGGTTATTAAATATTGTCACTATAGTATGTATTTCCTTTCATAGATTATTTTGATACCCCACAAGTTTGGGTTATTTTAGATTTTATGTTTTTACAATTATGTTAATACTTGTTAATTACATTTCTTTTTGTATTAAAATGCTTATTATAATATTTTGTTTCACAAATGATTTACAATTTATTCTGGGTGATTCCTTCACCTTGGATTTGCTAATTTCTTTGTTAATTTGTAATAACTTGTAGTTGTTTGTTTCTGACAGTTAGGCATTTTCATAGGCCTAAGTAGCCATTATGGTATTTGACTTATTTCATTTAAATTACATTTCGTTTCAGCCTAATGGGCTTTATTTTGTTATTATAATTGGTTGTGTTGTGTTTTGGGTCTGTTTATGTGTTATTATCTTGTCACTACGATTTTATACATAATTGTTTACTATTTGGTTTCCACGTTTTCCAGTCATACATTTCTTAATTTTTAAACTTATTTCCTTTGCCAATAATAACAATGTGGCTATTATTTACTATTTTTTGATCTTATTACATATAATAATTAGGCCTATGGTCTGTATAATTCTTACAGCCATATCCAATTCATAAATAATTATTTAACTATTATTTGCTAATATTCGTTTACAATTCCTCTTATTTTATATTATTTTTTAGTGTGATAAACAACATCACTTTTATGAACTTATAATGATCCATTATAACATGGGTGTTTTTTGATTTGTTTCTAACTCCTTAATTTTTAAACAATCTTTACCTTCCCTCCATATTAACACTTTCTATTTACTCTTTCCTGGGATTCTCCCTTTTAAATATGATTACATATTTTTAAACTTATTGATAATATTTTTTGTTTTAATTACTATTGTGATTATCACTTTCCAGTGTTCAATACATCTTACTTTATAGTTTATATTTAATACTATTTTTCACAACATTCTTACTCACTATTATTTTTCACTGTTAAACCTTTAGTGTTCTTTATAGATTTATTAAGTGTTTATTTTCTTTATCCTTCACTATTTTTCATAATATTAACATTCTTTATTATACATTATTCTTATTTATACCTCAGCTTCACTTTTAAATTATTTATAGTTTATTATAATTTAATCAGTGTACTTTCTTTATCACTACACTCTGGGGTTTTTACACTTTCATTTTGCACTTCACAAATGTTTTTGTTTTTTAAGTGTTTCTGAATGGGTAATCCCTCTAATTACTATCTCACTACCGTACTATCTCTTTCATTACAATATTTCCTTAATAATATTAACAATTGTATGTCCTTACATTTCTATTATTACCTCCAACTCTAAATTGTGGGTTAGTTTGCTTTTTATATTTATCTTTAACATTGTTTAATTGGGTTTCTTCTATAGATTATTATTGTCCATTAATGGATAATAATATTTACTTTTGTTTTTTTTTCTTTTCATAGGTTAATTATTGGCCTTGTTTCCAATATTACATTTGAGTGCATTATTTCTCCTGCTCATATTCTTTATTACTTGTTTGTGTATCATCATTGGTTTTCATTTTTTATTTATTTCCCTTCATTTTGGGTTTGTTCCTTTTTCATTCCCCTTCTTCTTCATTTTCATTATATTTGTTTAATACTTTGGTTTTCCACCTTCTCCTTTGGGTTCATTTTAACATGTTACATTGATTCATTCAATTCCATGAACTTGTTTCATTTTTGTTTAGTTTTGATTTTTCCCTTCTTCTTTTGGTTTGGTTAATCACCTTCTTCTCTTCTTTGGTTTTATTCTTGTTTGTTTTTCGTGGTTCCCTTCTTCTTTTGTTTCCTTTTGTTGGATCAATCACTTGGGTAGGGCCATGTCGTCGTTAGTTGAGTCATTGTCTTTATATTTTATTTAAATTAAGCATTTTATTTAATATGAAGTATTATTTTATATTTAGAATCATCTTTTTTATCCCTGGTACTGGGGTGGCTTATTTCTGTTGTAACTACATATATATATTGTAACATAACATATATTGTAACGTAACATAGTTGAGGTTCCCCAACGTTACATAAAAATTGGATGAAATATGGTCAAGGACCATACCCTGACTTAAGGTTGTTCAATAGTTCATGTGCTTGAGAAGTACCTCAAGTAAAAAGGAGGCAATGACTAATATTAAATGTAAAAGAGCCAGACCAATAAATGATTGAATGTAATGAAATGTTTGTTTGGTACTGTGACATGTTAAGGTCTACAGAGTATTTATGTTGTATGTTGAATATGCTAAAAATGAAATGATGTTGTTTGATAATAATACTTCATCAATAATTATGTTTATATTTATATTAGATTTGTCTTTATACAACCCAGTATAGTTACCAATGTTAGGCACTGTACTAAGTTTTCAGTATTGTATAAAGTTGAAAAATACTGTTATTTTAATTAATGTTTATAAACTGGATCAGGAGTGTGACCAGTGTTTCAAGTCTAACAAGTAGTTCTGACAATTATATCATAAATTAATAAAGGGTTCCAGAACCAGTTAATTAATATAAAAACAAATAACCACCAGTAAATTAAAATTCATGTAATTAACTATGTAACCAATAATTAATTGTACAGTAGGTCAGGTAAAAAGAAAATTAAGTTAAAAAAAACAAATAATGTTATAATGGTTGTAAATGAATCTATAGGCCTAAATTCCATATTAGTGAAAGGAAATTAATACGTTTTTAGTTAACCCAGTCCAACGAAACTCTGGTAAAACATTTACTGTTTAGTGAGGAAGGTTAGGAGAGAATTTTATGTGATTCAATATTAATACAAGCATGGAGTATTTTATTGGAAAGAAGTAGTAATATTCTATAATGCCGGCTCAAGGATATATAGAAAACGTGGTTGTTAAGGCAACTGAATTGCAGAAGTTGTTGATTTTGAATTAATTCGTTCTGATTGTTACAAGCTATTAGGTTGAGATGGATTATATTTAATTTATATTTAGTTTAGTTATATTTAGGATTATATTTAGGTTGAGATACGATATATTTAAAAAAAAAATATGAATAAATCTAAAGGAAATATATATCCAAATTGAAAAACCTTTTTTGTAAAACAATTATACTGTAATGCTAATGAATCATACAAATTAAATAACCCTCTAAATTATCAATGAATACAATAAAAAAGAATTGAAAGCCTCTCACCTCATTCACAAAATAATTCCGCTGAATTTGGTATTAAACCAATTCATGCTATAAATCGAAGACCAGTAAAGAATTAAAGCCTGAATTAACGGAATTATTGGAAATACAGAAGACTCGGTTTGACGAAATAACCTTCATTGGCAGCAGAAGCTGAGATCCTAATTCCAGTTCACTGGGACCAAGATTTGTGAAGACCGTAAAAGAAGAATAGAAGCCAGAAGATCTCCTGAGGGGTTACCAGTACACACCACCATCAATTTGATTGAAAATCAGAGCAGTTTCACTGGATGAAGACGAGATAAGCCGCATTTTGGCAACTGTTGACAAACGTTCACCGCCAGACGAAGTTTCGTCGGTTTGGTAAAAAACAACTTATTTTCATTCCACTGTATTTTAAGTAAATAATATTATTTTGTAAATTGAACAACCTTAATTATGCGTTTTACCTGGCCTTACTAATGGTTCAAAGAACTATACGAACCCTGGGATAAGAATTATTTGTTATTATTTTCAAGTGTATATGTTTTAGAATTTGAGTAATTAATAATCGATATATGTCTGGATGATCGATTGAACCGTATTATTGTTTTTTGAGACAACGTAACTTGTTAATTAACAGAGAAAATCAATAAAGTACATTTATTGTATGAGATAACGTTTAAGTTATTGCAGACTAAATACTATATGTAGTGGGTGGAATAATTTATAAACAGATTGATACAAACACTCCGAATAACTAACCTATAAGTACGCTTATTTCTAGTAACAGCGCTTCAAGTTTGCAGCTGGTGGGACGGGTGATAGCTGAACTAACTGGTGTTTAATACTAAATTTGAATGAAATTTTCTACCATCGAGTGACTAGGGTTGAAACAAATACCCCTTACATTCAGTAAATACTCCATACATATTGCTAATATTACACAACTACTGAAAACTAAGTCGAGTCTATAGAATAATACAATTATAAATTCAGGAACATAATTATAATTTTGTTGGCTTAGTAATCTATGTTCTGAGGGTTTCACCGGTCACAACCGAAAGGTATATTAATTAATAACATATTAATTAAACCAGGTAACAGCATTTTAATTGTTACGAATTGCCACCTGCAACGTATTACTTGGCGTTTGTTACACAGGAGTCTCTTATAACTAATTACACCCATAGACAAGATTTCTTTACAATTTGACGTTTCCAGCGCACAGCATATACTATAACATACGTCCTCACATAATTAACAAGTAGTTCTTTACTAAATTGGTTTACAACAGTGGGGCTTTGAAACGTCCTAACATACTCGCTATTAGAGTTCTTTACAATATATATATATATATATATATATATATATATATATATATATATATATTGCAACGATACAGCCATACGCTGTATTAGGCATTAATTTAAATAAATATAAAATTTGTAGAATTTGTATAAGTTACGGGTAAATGGACAGGTCTGAGATTGTAAAAATATTTCATTGTTAGATTAGGGGAGAAATTAACCTGTTCCAACACGCAGTGAACACCTGCTGAATTGTATGTGTGTTACACGTGTATCTTGTGTGTGTTAGTGATGCATGCAAAGACAGGAATCTCAGTAACCCGCCCCAAGTAATTAATAAAATAATTATTTTAATTCACTCTGCGAAAACTAATTAGTGTATGATCAAACCAAAGGCACCAAAGTGTGTGTAAAATTTATAGTTATCCCCAGCGAAAAGGTGTCGTTAATAGAACACGCTATGCGAAGACAGTGCAAAATAAACGTGCCAAAAAATACACAAATTACCCTAAGACGCTCAAATTAATATAGCGAGTGTTTAATCGAATTAGCTATGATTTGTGCTATCTCGATTCCGTGCAAAACATTGCTATTTGCTAATAATTGCAAATAGATGAAAAGGTTCGGGAGTGGGGGCTGTCACGCGATATGCAGGTATCGACAGGACGATTTTGGAGCCAACTGACGCGGAATCTCGAGAGGGTATAAATTAAGGGTTCGACCAAAAACCCTTCTCTTCATTTCAAGACACAGTTGCAGTCAGACATGCTGTCCGTTGGCAAAACAGTTTTATTTTTATTTCTATTACAAGTCGCAGTAACGAAAGAAATAATGTTCGTTAAATTCATGACAATACTCTGGAAAAAGTAAATACCGAAATAGTAAGTCTACCAAGAGTATATACGGAAAAACTACCAGAGCGACGAGGGATGCTGGACGTTAGAAGATGTTTAAGATCTACCTTGCAGCAGATAATAACTCTCTGATGAGGACCACACTGCTGGAGAGCGACGCTGGACTCTAGACGTATCCAGGTACACGCTGCTGGAGAGTGACGCTGGACTCTAGACGTATCCAGGAACACACGCTGCTGGAGAGCAACGCTGGACTCTAGGCGTATCCAGGACCACGCCAGGACAGGAGGAATGGAACTAACTCTGGACTCCGGACAACAAGTCGTAAGATGATCAGAACTTGAGGTGACATGCGTAATGCATTTTAAATGATTTTTAAAAAAAGAAAAAGAGCTTATAAAGACTATATCAAAAGACAGTAAATTAAAACAAAGAAAAATTTATACTTAGTAATAATATTTTAAAATGTAGATAAATGTTTAGTCGTAATAATGAGCGATTGCATATAAAAAGAATTAATAAATGAAAGAGAATTTAAAGTAGAGAGAGTAGAGTTTATTATCAAAATAAATAGTAAATTGATTTGATATTTGAATTATAGAAAAGATTAATTTAAAGTTGAATATTAAAACAAATGCCAGTCTACAAGCAATTAATATAAATTTAAATTGAATTTTAAACATTGGTATAGACTGAGCGAGTAGAGGTCAGATCTGAGTTAAGAAAATTTATTTCAAAAAACATTTTAATTTTATATTTAATTAATAAACCAATTTATTAACAGGTCTAGATATAAGATTATTAACATGTTTAAATTAAGATTATTAACCTGTCTAGATATAAGAGATTTTTAAATATGTGTAACGCTGCATATCATAAGATATAAACATTTAATAATGAGCAATATCATGACCGACAATTATTAATGATGTTTATGAATATTTATAATATTGAGTAATAATAAATATGAGTTTTAAATACTGATAAACAAAAATACTCTTATTATAGTTACACCGGGTATCATTATACAACCTGCATAAATTACAGTATATCGAATTTATATTAAATATTATTGTATAGAATGGCTTCCAAAGAATGTGGGGCTATACAAATTAAATTACATAAATTTGTACACATGTATCGTTGTATAGAATGGCTCCCAAAGAATGTGGGGCTACACAAATTTTAAATTATATTAAATTTGTTGTAATATATATATATATATATATTGCAACAGATCAAATTTTATTATACTTTTAAGGATATAGTGAGTATGTAAAAATCACAAACTAGTCTATTATGGAGGAGATAAAAAATTATTTATTATACACATAAATATTGTTTTTAAAGATGTATAATGTATTTTAAATTGTCATGTATTGATAATATAAATAATTGTTTGTATTGTTCAATAATATAAATCAATTTTACTTGGTTGCTGCAACGTCCTCCTCTCGTCTCATCGCTCCCGTCCTGGCGTCCTCTTCTACAGCGTCACTCCCTCCTGGTGTCCTCTTCGTCCTGGCGTCCTCTTCTTCTCGTCGTCCTCTTCTACACCTCTTCTACAGCATCACTTCTTCCTGGTGTCCTCTTTGTCCTGGCGTCCTCTTTGTCTTGTCGTCCTCTTCTACGGCAGGCAGCTCCAGTGTCGATATTTCACTGAGCCTCGTTGTTATGTTTGACTGCTAACATTAATTAGTTTCTTCATAAATTGTTCACTCACAATGCTTATAAATTCCACTCGTACAGTTTATTATTAATTTATATCTTATATTTTCTTAACCTCAGGATTAATCTGGGTATTACTTAATGCGGTGCATTTAATGTACACCTTCCACGATATCTTGAAGTGTCTTTAAGTTCCCTAAGCGGATATCTTAACTTACACGAAACAGCACTGTATTATATTTTAAATTTTATCTAAATATTTTACCCTCTCGGTTCTTAACGCAAAACTTCGTTAAGAATTACCCAGGGTTTATTTTATAAATGATATTTCGACGTCCGTAAGAGAACAACTCTCTTCACCGGGCACAACTTCCCCTTGCAACTTCTACAGACCGACTGTGTCCATCCTAGCTCTACAACATATGAATCTCACTGAATTTAGTGTATTCTGATAGGCTAAGCCCAAGTCACATGATTGATGGAACAAACAGATATACAAATTTCATGAAAATCTTTGTATAATTTAGCAAAGTCCTGCATGGAAATTATCTACAAATTTTATTACCCTATAATTGATAAGAGTTACAATTGAGCTTTTCTTCCCTTAAGAAACCATATTTCTAAAATAGTTATGAACCTCAGAGTATACCCAAATTGAAGCTATTTACCTGAATAATTCCTTGTCAAAGTTTCATGTCAATCGGTTAACTACCACAGAAGCTATAGCGATTACAGATTATCACACCCGCACACGCGCACAAATTCACACAAAAAATACATGACATTATAGAACATCTTTTTATGAAGAGTTTGGTATACCCTACATGCTTATCCATTTCTAAATACAAAACTTACAACCAAAAGACAAAATATTACATAAAACAAATTTAAACAAGAAAATGCTCGTCATCCATGTGCTCTGATATACTCAACATAGCTTATCATTCTGGTGTCCTGTTGCAATATATATATATATATATATTGTAACAAGCCATATGACCCCAATATTTTAAGTAACAAAATATTAACACATGTCATAATAATTGAGTTAACAAGACACATCAAGTATTTACTCTGGAAATGCCAAGAATGAAACTACATAAGCAACCCATCAAGAAGAATAAACTCACAACGCAGGAGTAATAAAATGTAATGGTAATAAACAATAACAACAACTTCTAAGAAGAAAGAAGATACAGTAAACAGTGATTAACCACAAGAACCAATAACCCAATAGATTCGGTCAGTAAGGAACCAATAAAAACAAGGAAGAAACATACTATGAGAAAGACACATAACAACCATGGCATAAGATATAGATTCCAAGAGCCAGTCAACTATAGATTAACATCTTACCCGTATAAATACTAACTGAGAGACTTACAGATTGAAAGTAAAACAATAACTGACTAACTTAGATGACCCATATATAACCAATAATATTGTAAATGAGTAGGGCATCCCATATTAGACAAAAGAGTGGAAGTAACAATAATGTTAACACAAAAAGAAGCTGTAAATAACAGCATAATGACATATTATGCACAGCATCAATGTAATATAAAAGAGAATTAAAATTGTCTCATAACTATAATAATTGTTAGTCAAGTAATCCAAAAATCATGTAAGATAGGAAAAAATAACTAATTAATAAATTACCAGTTATCATTAATAACATAATACATGAAAAAAACAAGGTTAAAAAATGTAAATTTTTATCAACTCAATACACCCATTGTTGCTACAAATAAGAGAACCACATAACCTAGATACAGGTACTTTCCACCTAGTTTCATAATTAATAATAGATAAAACATGTCTAAACTGAAATATTTTGTACCCTAAATCAAGTAGAGGTAATAAGGTTTCTACCAATACCAATATCAGATGCCAAGAGTAATCTGTATATAAGAATTAATGTAAACAAAGTGAACAAAAACCATCAAAATGAGATTCACCATGTGAAACATAGATAAAACCACATTATAATGTTAGATAGGAATAACAGGAGGATACCTATATAATAAGTAAGATATAATATCACTATTATATTAGAGTAAGAGAATTATAAACAATAACATAATGTGTAATAAGAATAAATAAGCACATCTGTTGAGAGTTTACAACTTATTTGAATTATAATGTTATTCTTGGATTTCGTTGTCCATGACGTGTCCGTTACTTAACTAAATATCACTATAATATTGACGACTCGGAACACTAAGTTTTTTATAAGTAAAAACGTAAAGTTTTACCTTACAGCCTAAACCGGCTTTCACCTATAGAAGGCTTCATCAGAGGCTGTCGTTAGTAGCGCTGCTTGTCTTGTTGTTGGTGACGAGATAGTGTTTCGAAAGATTGAAGCTGTGTGTGTGTGGTGAGATGTGTTCGAATAATGCGTGCGATTTGAATTGTGTCTGTTCGTTTAGGATGTCGTTTTTATTTGTTTTTGTGTGTTTGTATATTTCTAATTGTTCTAGAGTGTCTAGTTTTCGGCCTTTTGTGTGTACGTGTAGTATGTTCATGTTATTGTCGATGTTTTTATATGTGTGGTTTGCTTCAATGAGGTGGTTTGCGAAGGTAGATTCTGTAGTGTTGTGGAGTGCTTTTGTGTGTTCAATGTATCTCTGTTTGAAGCTACTTCCTGTCTGTAAATTCTACATAGGCCAGACAGGACATGGCTTCAAACAGAGATACATTGAACACACAAAAGCACTCCACAACACTACAGAATCTACCTTCGCAAACCACCTCACTGAAGCAAACCACACATATAAAAACATCGACAATAACATGAACATACTACACGTACACACAAAAGGCCGAAAACTAGACACTCTAGAACAATTAGAAATATACAAACACACAAAAACAAATAAAAACGACATCCTAAACGAACAGACAAAATTCAAATCGCACGCATTATTCGAACACATCTCACCACACACACACAGCTTCAATCTTTCGAAACACTATCTCGTCACCAACAACAAGACGAGCAGCGCTACTAACGACAGCCTCTGATGAAGCCTTCTATAGGTGAAAGCCGGTTTAGGCTGTAAGGTAAAACTTTACGTTTTTACTTATAAAAAACTTAGTGTTCCGAGTCGTCAATATTATAGTGATATTTATAATATTATATAATAAACATACACAAATCCCTTACCTTTATCAGGTCCATGAGTCTTCATGTGAACTCGTACCTATAAGTGATTTAGGGTTACTTGACAGTAATTACTCTCTCATAGCCTGTTTAACTATCTTGGTTTTATTTGACATTTTTTCATATTCATTTAAAATTATTGATTATTCAATTCTTACTGTTTCTTTCAATTACTAGTTTTGTTTTTCTTTTAAAAATACTACAACAAACAGTTAGGCGACTTTAACCTGATAAATATTCTAACCTAGTTCCAAACCTTAACAGAGATTAACTAAATTATGGTAAGACAACCCAGTTTGCTCACTCACACAGTCATCCAATTTACAAACCCATTTAATTTAGAGAGCTCTTTAATTTTCCATAATTGTAAAAGGTTATATATTATACGTTTACTTGGTTGATGGTTCTGGCCGACCACCTGTTGCACTGGTTTCACAATTTAGTCACTGGTCTCCGAATTTAGTTCTCCATTCTGATTTTAATATTACTGCCGATTAACGAACGTTACACTTTCTCCACCACTTTATTTTATACTGAAAAACACATATCTTAAGTTTTGTAAATTTTTTCGGCTCGCGAGCCTGTCACATTCAACCGGCCGGTTGGGTGTTTTGTAGTCGACTGACTTTGTTCTCCGCACACAGGGCGAGAAAGAATTTATTCATACGTGCCACTTTTGTGGGAACGTTGGCCGACTGTGTGCGCCCTTGTAGGTGAATACGTTCCCTAGTAGCTAACTTCACATTCCTGTGCCGAGCCGTACCAGTCTCAATTTTATAGTCCACTCCCAACATTTATTTGGTTGAAAATATTAAAATTACAAATACCCATAGGTTTGTACCGTTACAATACCCCCCCCCCAATGAGAGGTTTTCTGCCGAAACAGAAAAACTCTCATTGCTAAACCCTAAGAGGATCAGTGAGGATATGGTGCCAACAACCCCCCTTTACTCCTTAATATATCATGGGTAAACTACCCCCCTAGCTCGGCGACTATGGCTGTATCTGAACGACATTACTGGACTTCTCTAGGCAAGATCCCAACACCATAAAGTCGGACCGGTACTCACCATAGTACCACCTAGCCTTGTAACATTCCAAATAAATCAGCAACTAGCCTTATACCATACCAGATCCTCAACCGATAAATCTCCCCTTACATACATACTGGGTTGCCTTTAGCAAGTACTGGGTGTGTACACATATTCATTATTTAATTCCATACTACCTCCACATATTAATTATTAATGTAAAATTCACAAACATTTTATATTGGCTTCTTCTCCAAAATTCATTCGCATTTCTCAACTTTTATTTGCTTGACGTTAAAGTTTCAAATCAAAAAATAAATCAAACAAATCAAATTAAATCATTTAAATTTTGTTCACCTAGGGAAATAGATCTAAGTCCCTTACCAAAGATTCATATTAAAATTAATTTGACCATCTCTTTCAATTAATTAATTTAATCATAAATTTTTTTTTCAAAATCCTGTATATGAATTTACAACCCCTCTTAACTAAATGCAAACAATCATAATAAACAAAATAAAATGAACACCTTATTTTATCATAAATTCCCTTATCACTACATTTGTTTACAACACATATACTATGAACAATATAAATCAGTTAATACATTAGCAATACACATAATCAGCAATATATCCTGAACATAAAAACACAACACAATCTGTACTTCAAACAAAATAAAAAAATTTTTTTTCATAATTAAATAATAATGTAATAAAATGTAATAATGTTTTATAAAACATATATTCTGATAATAGAAAGAAAATTATAAAATAAAATATAACTTAAACTTACATTGATTATTAAAAGAACATATGAATTGGTTACATTGACCATTATACAGTTCATACCAGTCATCAGCTGATGTCTTACTAACAGGTGAATGACCTTTCTCTAGACACACTGCATACAACTAACACAAATACACAAAATTATAGTCACAATCATAAATGTTCTTGTAGATTAAAATCATTACAATTGAACCTAGCACTTAAAATCGTTTGTTCTCATAAGTGAAATACATCACTAATCATCGAATCATAGTTATAGCAACTGTTACTGAACAGGAACTGGGTCACCAACCATTAACTCTCTCTTTAGAGCAAGTGAAATTGATCGGCCCGCTGTTTACAGAGGTCGTTACCTTCTCACTGATTGCTCAGTTACCACTCCTACTACATCATTTTCTTAATTCCCCCCTTTATAGCCAGTTACAATTAGGTAACCACCTGCCGGATAAACCGGATCGAGCGTTTGCCTTATGCACAGATGCATTATCTGTGCCCCTGGCTTGTAACGGCCAGCTCCTTCTCCACACTCACTATTGTTTCCTGATGGTGGACTGTAGAACCCATTTGCATCCCCAAGAACTGAAGTTTATATATATAAAATATATATATATATAGGGTATAGACGTGCCTATACCGTTCTTGGTTCAGCGTTATAAATAATTCGGCATTACTGATGTCCGAGGACACCAGTAATCCTACTAAATATGATTTACACACCCTTAACACGGCACTATCACCCCCTACGATGGTAGCCGCTGTTCCATAGTTCGGTGATTCCCCTGAATTTACCCCCCGGTTAATTTCTAAATTCACCAATTTTGAAAATAATAACAAGTATGGATAGGATACAATCTGCCCAACCACACGTACTACCAATAATCCAAATCCACGGTCAGGGTTCGGTGACTCCGTGACTGCCCGAAAGTTGGGGAATCACAGGTAAAAAATATTTATATGTTTGATATAGTTACATTTAAAAGTTACAATTTTCATTACATGAAATTTCTAGTCTTGATTCTGTGCTCTAACACCTTACATTTTCTTTCCTAACTTTCCTTATCGTGACTTTCATAAACCTAAAATAGTGAGTACAATAAAATATTTATTTGACTTTCTAAACTACTCTATGCATATTTATAAAAAAATATAGCACCAAAACTTTAATTTTTTAGTGGATAGTTAGTGAGGATCGGTCAATAATACAACTTTTAGTAATTTTGCGTCGACGTTTCGACAATATTTATTGTCATCTTCAGGACCTGTGTATGACCGATCCTCACTAACTATCCACTAAAACATTCACTGATTGACGGTCACTATTACTAAAAGTTGTATTATTGACCGATCCTCACTAACTATCCACTAAAACATTCACTGATTGACGGTCACTAAAAATTAAAGGATTTAATTTTTTATTTAATTCCTAGGGGCTCATCTGAAAACCCCATTTGGACCCTACTAGTCCAAGAGCTTGATAAACGTATCATTTCCATTCACACACTCACTCGTAGATTCTCTATACACATAAAAAAATTTTTTTTTTTTTTTCAAATCATTCACCTCTCCATTCATATGTTAATTCCTATTCTTCTCATCTCTACCTCATACTTCCTAAAGGGATCAGCCAAAATATGACTTATAAAGATGGGGTAGGCGATGGCTAAATACCATACGTAAATGAATTTGAATTGAAAGCTCAGATGGCAGCTTTGAAGGAATTGCACAAAGAACCAGCCAAAACCAAACCCCCTTTATGCTTAATATTACTTATCATTATTATTCTTATTAATATTATTATTATTTGGTGCTTACACTGACAAATTCGTCATTTGCAGATCTTGATTTGCAAACGATACTAGTGACATACATATTTTTGATAATTGCCCCATTTTAATTTTATTTACATTCACTCTCTCAGGCAATTGTTAGTACATGAGGTAGTGCCAATTTATGCACCTTGAGTATACAAAATTTGTCTCTACGTACCTTATGGGTCCCCCTCCCCGTTCAATAATCCAGTCAAATTTCTAGTTGTTACCAATTTTGTGAAGCCAGACCATCGTCGCTTTCACCACCCGAAGGAAGTTCCGTCAACCATGGTCCGCCACCAAGTTGCCAAAACCCACGGTCAGGATTGGTAAGTTCGTGACCGCCCGAAAATGGGGGAGGATCCCTTCCAAAACATACAATACATAAAATACAATACATATTAGAAATCATAAACTTGATTTGGAATCTATTGCGACCAATACCTCTTTAAATTTGTGGCATTCTGTGTACCCACTATTTCTCGTGTCGCCCGGTTCTGCAAAACATATGAATTATTCATTTTAATTTCTATTATTTCGTAGGGGCCTTCGTACAGCAAGAAGAACTTTTTTTATTTCCTTGTCTTGAGCACTTGACAAGTCATGGCGCTTTACCAACACTAACTGTCCGATTTCATATTTCACGCACTTACCTTTCATATCGTGCCTCCGTTTCCTCCTTTCTCCTTTCGTTAATAATCTCTCATTTGCCAGCCTCAATTTCAAGTCCTGGTTTATTGTATTCATTTCTGGTGGATAATCGAATACCTGCTCTAAAATCCGAGGTGGACGTTTTCCTCTTACCAACTCGTAAGGCGTGAACCCTGTCGACTCGTGTTATGCAGTTCAGCCAGTTCTCAATTCTTTGAACGTATAAGGGCCACTCGCTATGTTTGGCGTGACAGTAAGCTCGGAAAATTCTGTCTAATTCCCTCATGACCCTCTCCGCCTGGTTGGACTGCGGATGATATACTGCCGTGTGTTTTGGGATGATACCTTCCCATCCGAGAGTCTGGCACCATTTTCCACTGATGAACTGTGGTCCGTGGTCTGACAGGATTACTTTTGGCTTTCCAATGTTGACCATGTAGTCACGAGTGATCTTCTCGCTCAATACCTTACTTGTCGCTCTCTTCACACTATACAATTGGACATATTTTGAAAAAGTATCAAGCACAACGAAGATATATATAACACCACCCCTACCCTTTGGCAATGGGCCATATAGTTCTACTGCTACTAAGTCAAATGGTTTCTCAACTTTAATATAGTTCAATTCCCCTTCTACCCTGTAATTCACAACTTTAGATTTTTGACATATCTCACAAATTCTAAGTATTTTTCGCACACGCCTTTCCATATTTCTAAATATACAAGATTCTCTTAGTACACTCACACACTTTTTTGCCCCAAAATGTCCATATCTATAGTGTCAGTCCCACACTATTTTTTCTGTCAATCCCTCCGGTATGACTAACCTCCAATCCCTCTCTCTACCCTCTACTCTTTTAAATAAGCTCCCATTAAATACTTGAAAATATTGTCTACACCCAAATGCATCTAATTCCGACTCTACACTTGTCATAATTTTGTTTAATTTGCTATCTGCTCTCTGCATTATGTTTATGTCTTTTAATTCTTCCCCAAAAAGTTTATCTTCCCTGGACAATCTGTAAATCTCTATTTCTTTAATATCTCTACCTGTTCTATTTCTATCTGTGTCTATGCGTGATAGTGTGTCTGGTACCCGGTTTTCTAGCCCCTTAATATATTCCCAAGAGAAGTTATACTCTTGGAGAGCTAACACCCACCTGGTTATCCGGCTGTGTGTGAGCTTACAGGTGTTTAAAAACGACAGAGCTTTATGGTCCGTCCTGATAATGGTGTTACTACCCAGCAGATAGGTCCTGAATTTCTTCACGGCAAACACGATGCTGAGAAGCTCCTTTTCGGTAGTCATGTAGTTTCTTTCTGATGCTAGCAGCGTCCGACTGGCGAAAGCGATGGTATGGTGTTCTTTCGCATCGTCCTCCTGATATAGTTCGGCTCCTAATGCTATATTGCTAGCGTCCGTCTGTAAATAAAAACTATTATTGAAATTTGGGTGGTTCATCAAAATCATATTGGCGAACTTACTCTTAATTTCGCAGAACGCCTCCCTTTCGTTTTCCCCCCATCTCCATTGTTTGTTTTTCTGCAACACAGCACTGAGTCTTGCTGTAGTCTGGGCGTAGTTTCGCTGGAACTTCCTGTAAAAGTTACATAAACCAAGAAAACTTTGTAGCTGTTTTATGTTTTTTGGATCAGGAAACGTCATGTTGGATTCCACTTTGTCTGGGTTAGCCCGGATTCCTGTAGGTGTTATTATAAACCCTAAAAAATGTAGTTCGGTCTGTAAAAATTTAGATTTATCCCAATTTACGGTTAAACCTCCCTGGTATAACTTATCCAACACATATTCCAAATGTTCTACATGCTCCTCGAATGTCCTAGAAGCTATCAAAATGTCATCCACATATATGGTCAAAAAATCTAAATTATGAGGTTGCAAAATTTCATCAAGACACTTAATAAAACTAGCTACGCTGGTATTCAACCCAAACGGTAGGCGAGTAAATTGATAATTTTTACCGTTAAATAAAAATGCGGTATACTTGCGGCTACTTTGTGCTAGCAGTACCTGCCAATAACCTGCTGTCAAGTCCAGCGATGTCATATATTTTACCCCACTAAACTTTTGAAAAATTTCTTCGATTGCTTCAGGGGACTCCCTATCAGGAATAATAATTTGGTTAATCTTTCTTGTGTCTAGACATAATCTAACTCTCCCGGCTTTCTTTATAACTACCACTAAAGGGTTGGAATAGGTCGACACTGATCTCTCTATAATACCCCCCTCTAACATCCTATCCAATTCTAACTGCACTGCTCTCCTCTTTGAATATGGTACCGGATAGCTTCGTTGTACATACGGCGCATGCTCCCTCACCTTTAATTCACACTCATAACCTTTTGCCCTTCCTGGTTCCCCGGCAAACACTCCCCTAAAACCCTCTACTACCCGCCACAACGCTTCATGTTGAGAACTCCCTATTGCGCCACCCTCACCACAAAATTTAACCGCCCTATCCTCCCATATTCGCTCCTCACTCTCATCACTCTCTCTCTCTCTACATATATTCATACTAACCTCCGTGCAGTGGCGTCGCCAGGGGGGGGCGGTCCGCCCCGGGTGCCACACTCAGGGGGGTGACAAAATTAGGGCGAAAAAAAATTTTAGAAATAAAAAAGAATTACTAGATCAACAAATTAATCACATCAACATTTCGATTGAAGTGTGCAATCCCAGGAAGAGGGGCGTATTATGTGGGTATCACTAGAGTAATACGAGTTTAAAACGTTTCGGTAAATACGTAATTTTTGTTCAGTTAAATTTGTATTGCAGTCTTTTAATTATCGTAAGTTTGATTGCTTGTACTTCGATTATAAAACGACCGAGTAATTTTTGCGTGAAAAATTTTCTCAGTGTATATAAAAAAATCAATTATGAGATTTTTGTAAGCACTCCTAACCTATCCTTGTTTTTGTAGAAGTTGCTTTTTAAAAGAATTGCGCATTTTTTAAATTAATAATTTATTTTAAAAAAATGCCTTTTTTGGCATTTTAGATAGAATCGCTAGCTCGCCTATCTGCACTTCCGAAGGTTTGACTTTCGCTAGCATAACGTCCTGTCCGTTTGAAGTTTAGATTTTTGTTTGGTCGCGTTGTTTCCCTGTTGTAGGTTAGACTTATATGCCGATCCACGTTTTCGACGGCACTTGCTACAAAAACTCGACCCGCTCGCAAACCCTCAATACGCTTATATAATCGTGTGCATTAGCGTCCGATCATCCTACACTCTCTTCGCTTATGGCTCGTTCAGCTCGCGCACCGCTCGGTCGTCTGTAAGCCGAAGGGTGTTTTGATAGTTGCGTTTCCTGATTTGGCCAATTCTGCAGGCGCACCAGACTCCCGCGCCGGAGAACCGCTCATTCTTTGTTTCAGCTCAGTGTTGTGAATGTGATGCGTGTTGTACAGTTTCAGTTCAGTTCAACAGAAATTCAATTTTTGCTGTTTATAGTGGCATGGTGCAGAGTGGTCCTTTAATTATTTTGAGTTTCTGTATGTGCACCATTCATTTACTGAAGGTAAGTACTTGACTTGAAAAGCGAGTACCGATACACAGGCCTGCGAATTTAAATTTTTTTTCTGCGGCACGGGGTTAAACAGGTCTCTTATACTTTGTTAAGTCAGGGAAGGCGGATGGATTACCTGCGATGGCTCACTTAACACAAACACACACATGCAGCCGACCTGACGGTACCCTCATTCGGCGTTTAAGAATACACGACAGAACGTACCAGTGACAAAACTTACCACCCGACAAAACGTACCGTCTAACAGGCCGGCTACCTGCGACGGGTCTGCTAATTACATCAGAATATTTTGGATGCGACAAAACGTACTCCGCAACTTGTTTCGTTCACTTATAGTGTATCTAATAGTCAGTTAAGTGCTGTTAGTCAGTAACAAGTGTAAACAATTTATTTATATAAAAATTATATAAATGTAAACTTCGAGTCCCTCACGGTTCTGATTCTCATCACACTTTATCCAGGCTTTGGACTGGCAAAATCATTTTGGCGTGTTTAAAATCAGCTGTGGTTAAGCTC
This sequence comes from Magicicada septendecula, assembly GCA_034769895.1. Taxonomy (NCBI): domain Eukaryota; kingdom Metazoa; phylum Arthropoda; class Insecta; order Hemiptera; family Cicadidae; genus Magicicada; species Magicicada septendecula. The sequence goes on from CM068372.1 coordinate 39,310,685, forward strand.
TCGTCATTTTTGGATTTTTTTAATTTATATTTTTTTTAATTTTTTTATTATTTTTGTTTTGTTTTTATGGTTTTTTGTATTTTTAAGTTTCATTCGAAGCTCTGCGAATATGAAAGAGCTCTCAAGCAGGATCTTAGGTTTCCATTTGCTTCATACCGCTTCATTATTCTTTCAAGTCGTCCGTCATACTTGATGTACTTTTTCCTTCTTTTTGAACCTTCAATGTTCAGTTCGTACTTCATAAAAGCGCAGTTGGTCTTCTCTCCTTCTCCTTTTAAACACATCGCCACGTCTTTTATTCAAGGGTTTGGCCTTTCTAAGAGCGTGTTCAAACGGTTGTTCCACCCTTTAACAGAATTTGTTGTCCGATGACGCCTTTGGTAACAGCTCCACAATTTTATTGGAAACTCCGGGTTCTCCAACCAATTTTCAACAAAGTAATCAAAAAACAGACTTAGCTTGGGAGACTCTGGGGCTTTGGAGTGAGTCTCGATCCAGCCGTCCTGCACTTCCTCTGGTTTTAAGAAAGCCAGTGCTGCACACATGCGGATATGGAGTCGGATATCCTCATTTTCACGGTACTCAGTTGAGAGTCCTAGTTCTTGTACTTTGCGCCAAAGGCATTTTTTCATATGAAAAAAGCATCCTCTTATATGTGCTGAAGGCAGTACTTCTCGAATAGCAGACACAGCCGCCATTTCGAAATCCACGTTCACTGTTTCTGGATTCCACTCTGGAACAGCTTTACGGATCAATTGAAACAATCGAATGTAGGTTTCCTTCTTCTTGTTGGGGAATAGGGCAAAAATCTGCATGAATACTGTATATCTGTGTAAACTGCTTACTAGAGCACATAAATGTACCATCCTAGAAAACGTTTTTGAAGCATTTTAAACTGTCTTTGCCTTTTTCACCGCTAAAAACTATAATCTATATCTTCTTCGCCATCATCGGCCAGCAGAAAAGAAGTTCCGTCGAACATTTTCAGAGTTTCTTCATCGAGAACCACTTCTTTGCAGTTGCTCGGCTTTTGGGTGTTGCCTTGCGCCTTACATCTCTGCCGCTGTAAGGTTCTTCTGATAGACTGTTCACGCGGCATTTCAGCAACAAAGTTATACCCTGTAAAAAATAGAATTAGAATACCCCTTATAAATAGAATACCCCTTTAGAAATAGAAAGTTATACTCCTTAGAATTAGAATAGAAACAATAAATTATCAATTTGTAAACTTTAATAACACTTACCTCTATCGTGGAGATAGCTCAAAGTGTCTGTGTAAATTTTAGTTAGTGGTGTTTCTTCTTCCCGCGCCCTCTTCTTGGCGCTTTGCGTGCGTTTAATAACTTCTAACTGAGCATCGTTCGGAGGTCCACACACATGATTGGCTAAAGGCCCACTGACAACTTCACCTCCTCTTGATTTCATAATTACACAACACTTTTTACTTTGTTGTCTTTGACAAATCGAAGTTACGTATTGTCCTTCCCCTGCCGTTTCTTCCTATAACTATACCCCTCGAAGTGCAAACACAACCCGCCTTTATTAGTCGTAGTCAGCTCCATTCCAAAAAACGTTAAAACCCGCACAGTGTGAATGTTATGGTAGTAATAAGGTTACTTCGCTGCCGTCCGTGCCCCATGCCAAACTTGACAAACACAGGTCAACGACTCGAGTTTGAATTTACCAGTTACGCGGAAGCCGTTTGAATTTGACAAACACAGGTAACAGGTACGTTTTGTCGCGGTGTAAATTATTTAGGGATTACAAGGAGACACTTCGCAGATCGAACGTGGTACGTTATGTCGTGAAAAGTCAAGTGGTACGTTTTGTCGCTGGTACGTTCTGTCAGGACACCGGCGTTTAATGCCTACTGGACACTATTGGACACTCCGTTACTCGGACCGACTTTTCTTATGGTTTTATAATTTAATAGCATTTAACGTAACATTTTTTGATTCTGCGTTGAATTCCAAACAAAATTAGAGCAAACACGGTACGAATCTGACGAGAAATACTGTTCAACGGTTATATGATATGGCTATAGAACGTATGCAGGTTTGTTTATCTGACCCACGAACTTGTTTTCGTAAATGAATATTTAAATAGGAATTCTGCAAATACCGCCACGTTTTTACACACTCAAGCTAGGACAATATTGTGATGTATTTATTATTTCTTTATGTGATGTATTATTTCGAGGAGGAGGCCCTCTTCTTGACTCAAGAAGGTTATATGCAAAATAATGTAATGCAAGCAAGCAAACACGCTTAGCAATACAAAAAAACTCGGATAAAAATCCAACATTTTTAAATATTGTAAATGGTTTTGTAAATACCGTATGTAGGCCTTTTATATAAACAGTGACGAAGGTGTTATCGACCAAATAACTTTTAATGCGGCCTTCGGCAGTTTCAAAAGTACGAAACGAGCCTTTCAAGCTCGAAACGCAGAAAGCTCATTGGTCTACTGTAAAAGTAAATAAACAAATGTTAAAATAATATAATTATTAAATTAATAATTATGAAGCCCAAATGATTTGAAATAGTGAAAATAAGATGAAATTTTTAAATATTAAAATTGGTGGAATTTACACTAATGCAACATGTTGGCATTTCTGTAAAACGTCTGTCTGAGACTAGATGGAGTGCCCATCACGAAGCAATAAAACCCGTCATGGGTAACTTTGAAAAGCTAATCGAAGCTGTTGAAGAACTATGCCAGCCCGACGAGACAGTCGAAACTAGAGGAGCTGCACATATCCTACTGCCTGCAATCAGCGACTTCTCATTTTTATGGTACCTTTCATTGTGGGGGCAAGTGTTAGAGGAAGTAAACCACACACAAAAATATTTGCAATTGGAAGGAATCAACCTCGAAAAATGTGTAGTTACAATGAATGATCTTAAGCTGTTCTTGAAGGACAAACGTAGAGATATTGTTGAAGGTGCTCTTCAGTTTGCAAAAAATATGTGTCAAAAATTGGACATCCCCACAGAAAAAAGAAAAAGAGTGAAAAAGATGCTACCTGGTGAAAATTCCAGGGATGAAGGACTCACTTGGGCGCAAGAACTACAACGGGCAATGCTCGAATGCATAGATACGTTTTACCAGGAGATGGTGACACGCTGTGAGGGTATGGAACAAGTCCTCTCCCACTTCGCTATTTTGCAGCCTAATACTTTGATGAATGCAAACGAACCAGACCTTCGGACTCTTCTCAAAAGTTTGACTAAGACATATGATGAATTTTCTCAAGAAGACGTAGATGTCCCCAAAGAAATCCTGCGGTTGAGAAGGCATCTTCAGGCAGCAGGCATTTCAAATGAAAAAACGAAGAAGTGGACCAGGTTGAACTTCTTAGAATTTATTACCGAATATGACTTTTCAGATTCTATACCAAATGTAATATTAGCTTTAAGGTTTTTCCTCACAATATGTGTATCAGTTGCTTCATGCGAGAGAAGTTTTTCGAAACTAAAATTAATCAAAAGTTACCTCAGATCCACAATGAGTCAGGTTAGATTGACGAACCTAGCTATGTTATCCATTGAACATGAAGTGGCAAAAAGTATTGATTTTGATAGTGTAATTTCAAAATTTGCTTCATATAAAGCACGTAAAAGCAGGTTTTAAGATATTGATGTGCTAATTCTTTTGAATTAGTAGGCCTAATTACCTGTATTTAGTTTGTAAAAATAAACAGTTCCATAAGTTATAAATGTTTTATTTAATTTAATTCAAATTCGTTCTTTGCAACACGTTAGCTAATTACAGTATTTTCAGCTTTTTATAGTTAAGTGTGTGGGGGGGGTGTAACGAGGACGGCCCGCCCCGGGTGCCACTACGTCTGGCGACGCCACTGCCTCCGTGTCCCTATCTATTACCCTATCGGTATAACCCGTATCCCCGAAATCTTCACCGTATCTAACACCCGCTCAAAATTAACCATTATCTGCTTACCTTCACTATTTAATTCTAAGACCCTCTTTTTAAAATTGATTATCGCATTATTCTTGATCAGAAAATCATTACCCAATATCACTTCTAAGTTTAATCCCCTTACTACTAAGAATGCATTTTCATAACTTTCCCCATTTATTACTATACTGAACTGCACTTGTGTGGTCACCCTTTTACTTCTAACACCAGTAATGCCTACAATGGTTACCCCCGCAACTGGCAAAGATGGAATATTTTTATTACTTTCCCTTAACTTATTTAATACGTGTTCTGCTATTACTGATACTTCGCTGCCTGTGTCTATTAGTGTCGTAACTGGCTTACCTTCAATTTCCAGCTTTACCTCGGTCAACCAGGCTTCCGGCCTCGCCATTCCCATCTCCTCTTCTTCCATTAATTCTGTGGCCATATCTGTGTGAATTGTATGATTCCTGTATCTATCTCCATGGACCCCGCAGTGATCTATCGACAATGGCCGGGCCTCCTCATCCATTGTCCTTCTCAGTTTTCTGCCCGCTCGGCCGTACCTCCTGGTGTGTACACTCTTTCCACTCGATGGTTTCCCCCTCCATTTCTGGGTGTTCCTTTCTCTGCTGCGTCCGGTTCTGATGACCTGGCCTCGCCTTCCTACATCTATAACAAAAATTACGGTCTGTATAATTTTCCATTGGACACCCACCACATTTCCACATCAGATATGGTCTACTTGGTTCTCGACCATTGTACGTAGTTCCTGTGTGTTGTCCTCTTCTTTGTGGGTAACTCCCTCCGCTGCTCATGTTGGGTTGGTGTGGGCGTCGGCTGGCTTCCTGGTCCCTAATATTCTGAAAACATCCAACATTTTTTCTAATTCATTGATACTACTCACCTCTCTAGTCATCAGCGTGATCTGAACCTCTCTAGGTAAGCATTTGCTTACATGGCGTACGAATGACTGAAATGGCAATGGTGGCTCTAAGTATTTTGCCTCGTTAAAAAGTCACATTGTATATACCGTAATGTTACTGTTATTTCTCCCAAAACTCCCTGTTCCCATTATTTGACTGCGCAATATCTCCTGCTCCTCTTCTGACCAATATTTATTACGGAACGCAGTTTCAAAATTTTCATATCTCCCCCATTCATTTCTATGTACTTCCGCCCATATCTCAGAATTGCCCTTAAAACATTTAAAAATTTTTATAAGTTTTACCTCCCAACTACTACCGTTAAACTGATTAAACTCCCGTTCTCTGTTTAAAAACTGCATTGGGTGCACTCTACGGTTCACGAGTAGACATGGTCTGTACAAACTGTGCCTGTTCGGTTGCGCCATTGAGAGTATACAACTTATTTGAATTATAATATTATTTAATAAACATACACAAATTCCTTACCTTTATCGGGTCCATGAGTCTTCATGTGAACTCGTACCTATAAGTGATTTAGGGTTACTTGACAATAATTACTCTCTCTTAGCCTGTTTAACTATCTTGGTTTTATTTGACATTTTTCATATTCATTTAAAATTATTGATTATTCAATTCTTACTGTTTCTTTCAATTACTAGTTTTGTTTTTCTTTTAAAAATACTACAACAAACAGTTAGGCGACTTTAACCTGATAAATATTCTAACCTAGTTCCAAACCTTAACAGAGATTAACTAAATTATGGTAAGACAACCCAGTTTGCTCACTCACACAGTCATCCAATTTACAAATCCATTTAATTTAGAGAGCTCTTTAATTTTCCATAATTGTAAAAGGTTATATATTATACGTTTACTTGGTTGATGGTTCTGGCCGACCACCTGTTGCACTGGTTTCACAATTTAGTCACTGGTCTCCGAATTTAGTTCTCCATTCTGATTTTAATATTACTGCTGATTAACGAACGTTACACTTTCTGCACCACTTTATTTTATACTGAAAAACACATATCTTAAGTTTTGTAAATTTTTTCGGCTCGCGAGCCTGTCACATTCAACCGGCCGGTTGGGTGTTTTGTAGTCGACTGACTTTGTTCTCCGCACACAGGGCGAGAAAGAATTTATTCATACATGCCACTTTTGTGGGAACGTTGGCCGACTGTGCGCGCCCTTGTAGGTGAATACGCTCCCTAGTTGCTAACTTCACATTCCTGTGCCGAGCCATACCAGTCTCAATTTTATAGTCCACTCCCAACATTTATTTGGTTGAAAATATTAAAATTACAAATACCCATAGGTTTGTACCATTACACTGTCTTGTGACACCAGATGTAACTACTATAATCCAATGCTACGTGCTAAGGAACAGACAAGTGTATTAAAAACAAAAGATTGATGACCAATATACTACTTATAACGAAGTATCCTAAACTAGATAGTGGTCTGGAAAGACAGTACATTCTCAAATAAGAATTAAAATAAAGGTACATTTCATAGTGCCATACAGAGGTCATATTAAAGACTAAAATACCAAGGAATAACAATGTATTCCAACAAACAAAGACAACCAGTAGTTGTAACAACTCAGTGTTTACAATTGGGGCAATACAGAAGTTACCCAGATACCTTTTATTATAAATAATTTGTTAATATAATTAATAGACTCTTAGGCTAAACCAATATTAGGATAAGAACTATATTTTGTCAATAATTATAAGTAACCAATAAGTGAGGAGTGTTGAAGGACTTGGAAGGCATGCTCTCAAAGAGATATGATTGCCATTCAATAGTTATAATTCAAGAATAAATAAAATTAATAGTGAATAGTGTAAAGTGATAATCTCAAACATTAACTCCCTTAATAATGAACGAAAGCACATCATGAGTGGACTCTAAATGAAGAGCCAAATGTTAGCAATACAGTGATAAGCTTAGATTTAAAATCTATGCAGTAATAAGAAAGTTACATCAATTATAAAATATTTGTGTCAATTCGAGCAAATATGTATACTCTCAAACCCAGCTACCCCACGCTAATAACAACAATTAAAATATTTCGCGAAGAGGGTATGTGTGTTAAATTAAAGATCGTCAACCAATCAAATCAGAGAAATTAGCCAATTTTACAACGATCGCAGAACGGAACGGCAGCATCATGTGCCATTTCGAGACACTTTTTAATCAACCTTTGAAGAGTGCAGACAGCGGCTCGACACCGGAAGAAATCAGCTGTTTACCTAGATTGTGCGCGTCACCGATGTCAACAAAGCAACATAACCTAAATTTGTGCAAACATAACTACACTATTATTGAAGATGTTTGAAATGTAATAGTGTGTTAATAAGCATTGCTAAGTGTATAATCCCTAGCAATTCCGGGATTTAAAAGGGAGTACAGTGATTTTCTCAAAATTAGTTAAGAATTGAAAAAATGACGATATAATCGAACAACATTCTAGTAATGTGTATAAAATAAAGTATGTAGGTCATTGCACCTTATTAATATCATTCAGTCAACAATAATAATGATAATTCTCAATTTAATTTAAATATTTCAGAAATAAGAATTTCGCAAACATTGATTGTTTATTATGTATGAATACTGAGTGTGCTATAACCACATACACCTGATTGAAGCGTTGTTCTGCAAACCTAGATTAAACTAATAAGAAATTGAGGATTGTCAAATGTCTGAAGCAATTAACGAAAGTTAACAAAAAATGCAAATGTTATTTATATTTTGTATTTTAGGAAGAGTCTACTACTACTATTTTGAATATTTCTGTTTATTATGAATAGAAGCTAGTGTTATTAAGCTATATAAATACTTGCAACTAAACAATTACCTTTTACGGAGTCAAGTATGATGATTCAGATGTTTTATTAAACAGCATTGTATCGAATTATTATTTTAATGTTCACATTTTAATTATTTTATCAAAAGTTCTTTTAACGTTAACAAACGTTCATTAAATCATTTATTGTCGGTTGACTAATAAACTAGTTAACCTAAAATGCCCAAAGCAGGCATGGTTATAATTTTATACGTTATGTATTAAGAGACGATTGAGTTGTAATCATCCTCCAACTGCCTGATAACGGTAGATTAAGATTTCTAGTAAATTATTTGGTATTCTGCAGGCTAAAAGAACCCACATTTGAATTAATTTATTTAACCAAAAAGCATGTTAACAACAGTCTGACGTTGTAGATCAGTCATACCACCCTGAGATAATTTTTGTAAAACAAATAACCAATGTTAATTAGTTTTGAACCAAAATGGTTAATTATATTTTAGATTGTTAAAGAAGTGTTAAACAAAGAATAAATTCTCATATTATAGGATAAAGCAGAGTCAGTTAGTTCATTTGAATAGACTAGAGTTTACAGAATAGGTGAATGCCTCTTATTGGATAACACTACAAACGGCGGTGGCGATTTGAAATATGGTAAGTCGATCTAAAGAATAGATTGCTACATCTACCCTGCAAGATCAGCCAGATTCACTACAAGTAAGTGATAATTTCTTACCAGATATTTGTACTTTCAGTGAGGAATCCACGTCACCATTTCGCCTAGTCGACGGAAGAATAATAAATTAAAATAAATTAACGAAAGTTTAAATAATTCACTAACTAACTTCAAGAGCAATTCACTTGATTTATTTATATTGGATTCAATTAAACAGTTGAATTTGATTGAATAAATCAATAAATAATAAACTAAATTAAACTTCGTATCGAAAATCTAAACTTCAAAACAAAACGTTTCAATAAAAAACAAAATAAATTTAAACTACATAAAGGATTTAACACACCGGTAACGGTTAACTTACAAAGTGACGCCAACAACTTGTGGGAATTAAAACAACAACCCCGTAAACAGTTTTGTTACAATATATATTATAATAACTCCTTGATCCTCCCTCTACATCGTATTATTGTAAATGTGTAAGACAATAAGAGTGTAATGTGTATACTCTCAAGTCTTACCAATCCGCCGTCGCTCTGGGACATGACTCACGCAGATTGCGTCCATTGCGAACGTACAAATAACCAGTATCGAAGTCTTTACCTGTTCTATGTTGTATTTTGTAACTCCCGAAAGGCGCCAAATTGTTTTTTATAAAACAATTAAAAATTCCGCAGTTAGATTATCTCCTGTATACTGTAAAGAATAATTCGAATTGCCACGCTGATTGGCGGGAACTCGACTTTCGCTCGTTGTTGGGATGAGTTGCCAACACAAAATTTGCGTAAAGAAATCTACTCTCCGTTAAAGCACATAACATACATACTATTCAAATAATTACAAGTCAGTTAGTAAATGTTCGTACTGATTTAATTTGTTCATTAATTCATTAATTTTTGATTAATAATCATACAATAAAAATTATTATAACAAAGTTCATGCCTCGGCAGCAAATTCGTTTTCACTCAGCGGATAGCAAAGGTTGGAGCGCTTCAGCTTATGAAGCTATAATGTTTATCTTTCTTATTTATACAATTTATTCTGCCAGTGAATTCTTTTGAGTATGAAAAAGGTTTATAACAAGATGTTCAAATAAAGTACACCACTTTACAATTGTGGTACTTAAATACTAATAAGATCTATATGAAAACTCAACGGTATTGTGTTAAAGTGTGTGTCAGTTTAGGACATAGTTTATATTTCATTTACATACAGTGTTATTAAATGTGATTTATTAATCTTTGAAAGGAATTTGTGGTCCAAGTTTAGAGTGAAAGTTATTTATTCAGAAAATGGTTAATCAATTTGGTTCGTAATTAGTTATAATTTATTTAATACTTAACAACATCATGTTCGAGTTATGGATCATCAAGTGTCTTCACCACTGAATTATTTCCTTCGATTAGTTATACAAAGATATAGATGCCGTCTATTTCTGGCGTCTGTTTCTTAATTCGTCCAGTTTTTATTTAAATGTAGTTTTAATATTTGGTTATTGTCCCTTCAGGTGTTACAGGAACTATGGTGGACATCAGTTAACCAATTGGGTTTCACTTTAGTTTGATTTTCTTAGTTATTCTTCCTTCAAATGGTCATCATCAATATAGCGTCTGTTCTCTGGGTAGTTAATAATGGAACTCTCGTTTCATAACGGTCAAAATTGTAACAACATTCTGTATCCATGGTAACTCACTTAACTCTGATTGGCTAAATAAATTTGAAACTATTGTTATCAATCCTGGTTTTTTGTTCAAAATGAATAAATATTTTATAATGACTATATTTACTTGGGGATAATTTCAATGCTTGAAATATTAACATAGATGTTCCTATTTTATTTCAAAGATTGGTTTGATATCTTACAAGACTGGTCTAAGCCATGTATTAATACTTTTGTACAAAATTTATAATACTATGTTAATACATAAATTACTTATTTCTATGGTTTAATATAATCCTGACATGTTATTTTTTGCTAGTTGATGGTAATTACATAATTTACCTTGTTTTGTTATTTAAATATAGTTTTCAGTTGTTTACAATTGGTTTTCTGTATTTATACAGCTATGTCATTTATAGGCCTAAACTGTTACATCTTATAATTTCTTATTTTGTTCTATTTAAACATTATTTATTGAGCATATCTTGTCTGCTTAACTTCTTTTCGTGTTTCTTGTCTTTTGAATTATTTTGGAACTGTTTTACAATCTATTGATGTTATTATACCTTTACAAAATTATTTCTTATCTAATTCTTTGCTTTCAATTTACATTATAGTTATTATTTTGCTAAATTTTGCTTTGTTAAATTTATGTCATTACTATTTTTTATACCTATTCCCATTTCTCACACACCTCTTTAGCACTTAAATCTATTAAAAAACATAACGTATAACTAACTTCATGGTCTGTATATAGTTCAGCCATGTTTCCTTTCATTGAAAATTATAATTATTATATTGCCTGTTATTTCTTATAAAGGTACCGCTACTACTCTCTTTATAACTTCCTTACTTATATAAAACATACTAACATATTACTGTAAAATTATTTTTTCTTAGTATTTACTCCCTTAAACACTAAGCCAATAACTTAACTTTCTTTATATTAAAAATTAACAATTTTGGTGAGTGTTATACCTACACCATTTCTTCTATAAAAATAATCACCTTGGTGATTCTTATACTGATATCATATTCTTTTCTATTCTTTTCAGTCACAATTATTGTGTGTCTTACAGTCTAATACACTTAACTTAATTGCTCATTCATCATGTGTTTATGTTTTGGGTTTGTCACGCTTATTTATTATTCCTTTTTCTTAATATTATATGTTGTTTATTTTAATACACTTATCACTTCACTGTTTATCTTTATCACTCCCTACCTATCTCTCACTCTTGGTTTCAAAGTTATTTTAGACGTACATTTACAACTATTCTTTAACATTAGGTGCCTTATTTTCTTATTATTATAAGGTCTTTAACAATATACTTTATTTAACAATAATCGTCTTATTTATTTTTTGTGGTTAGTGTACTTTATTTGCTACCGTTTTATTCATTATTAGTTACATATTTTCTTTAGTTATTTGTGTCTCTTTTCATGGATTCGTCTTCTTAATCTCTGTGAATCGATTCTCATCTTTTTCGGTCTTTATCTGGCCAATCTCTGGGTTGGGTCAAAGTCGTTTGTTTGTCAGTCTAGTCTATTTTTTTAATGATTACTTTTGGTTTACTATTCTTACTTCTTCTTTCTTAACTTTATTTTATATATTTTCTTCATTATTTATTTATCAAATTATTTTACTTTTTAGCATTTCTATAATACTTATTGATACTTTATATGATCAGATTTCTGCAACGTTATTATATATATACGAAACTATAATATATACGAAATATATATTATATATAGTATATATAATATATACGAAACTTATATATAGAAACGAAAATATGGTCCCCTACGTTACATAAATAAGTTTATAAGTTTTAAAATAAAAATAAAAATAATAATTATCCATACTAGTAAAAGGACAGAAACACAACCCATTATTGTATAAATGAATCATCCCACAATACGAATACAAGGTAGAAAGAAAAAATTAATAATGTTAATAAATACAAACTTCAGTGTTCAGTGAAAGGTGTAAACGATAGACGAATATAAAACCTAACTTAGACAGTTTTAAAATAATTGATGATTTAAATGAGAGGAGAATGATTAATTAGTGCATGATTTATTTCATAAAAATGTACCTGTTATTACGTTGTATCATGTTGTATTATTATCGTGATAGTTATGTTGTTTTTTGTGTGTAGCAAGTGGAGTAATTCTTTTAAAAGGATATCAATTAACTGATATTAATTTCATGTTTTGTGTTATCAATATATCATTATAGAGCTGTTGTTAAAGTTTATATAGTTAAATGTTTGTATACATGTAATTAGTTAGTAGGCAGATTATAATTGTAAACTTGGCCAGAAAGGCTATAATTGTTAATGAGATACAAAAGGGTTTAGTATAATTATATAATAAACAAATGAAGGATTCTATAATAATGCAAGTAGCAACAAATTAAAATCAGAAGTAGATAAAAATGTAATGATAGGCCTAAAACCAGTAACATTGTATAGTAAGTCAGGTCAGAAAGGTTAGGTAAAGAAATTTGTAAAAAATACTAAATAGAATATAATGAGTTAGGAGAAGTTAATAATAATTGCTGATAGCAGATAAATAAATTCAATTTAAATAAAATCTCAAAATATAATGGTGCAATGATACCGAAAGGTAATATTTGGTAACAGGAAAATAATACTTGTTAGAGTTAGTAGATTAAGAGGAAACGACAGCAAAATGTATAAAATTTAGTAACAAACAATATGTAAAAGTATAATAGGAAATAATGTAAATTTAGTAAAGGATTATTTTAATAAGTGTAAGAACATTGTATGATAATGGTTATAGTATTAGATATAATATCCAATAAGAGGAGACAGGATGGTTGTCAAGGACGACGAGAGATATAAAATTTGTTGATTCGATTATTGAATAATGATCCATGAACGAAAACGGATTAGTTTTGATGGAGTCAGAAAATAATTGATCAAATTAAATTAAACCAATACAATAGTGAACGAAATTAAGTAATAAATCATCATAATATGGCTCACTGACATTCGACAGTCTGATATAACTGAATAATAATAAACCTATACATCAAAATTGACACAAAATCTAAAGGAAGAACTCTACCAATAAAACTCAATTAATGAGTGATCATTAACTTAATTGATAATCCTATGCAGAGAAATAACTACCTGGATAGAGTTATATAATCCAGTATTATAAATAACGAGAACAAAACACCAAATTATACTTGAACGTCATCTTCCACAATTCAATAGAAAAAGCGTAGTTGGACACGAAATACGTTGAAACCCGTAACCACAAAACTCGGACATTGGTGAACAAAAAGAGCGGCATTTCTGCATCATCCCAGGACCAAGAATTCAACTTTTATTTCGAACTTGGAGTGAAGACTGGCGAGGATTAATTCATCTGCATTCCGTTATTGACCAAACACTGCGATGAGGTTAGCTGTACACTGCCTTACCAAGTAACGATGTCAAGCGGACGGTAAAACTCCACTTATTTTAAATAATATTTAATAAGAAATTAGTAATATATTGTAATACCTTGTAATCCTATTTATGCATTTTCTGACCTTACTAATAGTTGAAAGAACCTTCACACCCTGTGTTTAAAGAAATACCATAATAATTAAAATAATATATAACCCTGAATCTGATCGATAATCGATTGCTTCTAATACGATCGACTTTTGTATCTCCATAAAGGAAGAACCTGGTTGTCAAGAAATACAAAAATCATAATATAGAATCATTTCTGAATTGAACGATATCTTATTATTTATATAATATTTAGTGTAGTATGAACAAGTTGTAATTTATGTAGAGGGTGTAACGTAGGAATTATTGTACGCGGATAACTAACCTACAATTTTCAGCTGTCTGTGAACCACGGCGCTACCTCGCGGACCGCTGTTGAATTGAAGAGAATGAGAAACAGATAAGGATTCCCTCTCTTCTCTTCAAACGCGGACTAGGCTTAAACGAGAAAATTATAATTACACACTTAATACATAAATTTAAATCACAACAACACAAATATATTAAATAGAGAGGATCGGGAGTTACTATAAATTGGCGAATCCAACAGTGGGGTCTAGAAAAGATTGATACGGGAGTATCCGTTATAATATAAATTGGCGTTTCCAACGTGGAACATATTTAAACATTATTATACCTTCGTTAGATAAGATATAATATAATATAATATATATATATATACATATATGTATATATATATGGTAATGGTACATATCTTCAATACAAACTAATGAAAAAACATGATAAGAATAAATTATTAAATACTTAACACTATAATTAGAAGGGATGAGTCAGAGATAAAAGAACGGGTAATTAAAATAATAATACAATCAAGCATATAAAAGTAATCATAAAAGTAACCTCTGATAAGAGAAAAATAACAAGCAACAAACCAAAACGTTGAAAACAATGATACAAGGCGATTTAACCATAATAACCCAATAGATGGTAAGTGAGAAAGTAGAACCAGCCCCAACACAAACATAAGGATATATAAATTATAACAAAAAAAGGGAGAAAGTGGAACCAGCCCCAACACCAATGAAAGGATATAAGGATCATCACAAAATGAAGTGAATAACTAGAACCAGCCACAACACCAGTGATAGACCAAATAAAGGGAAACCAGATGAGAAGGTGAAAACCATAAAATAAATGCAATGAAATGAAATGAAAAGAAATGGTAAAACACAAACAAATAACATATAATAGGAAAAGTTGAAATGTTACAATCCAATAAAATAATGGAAAAAGAAACCAATGAATGGTAATTGTAAATAATAATTATTAGTGTCAACCCAAACAAGCAATGTAAATGATAAGGGTTAAATTTCAATAACTTAAATTTAGAAAGGTACATTAACCAAATGAATAGAGAATAACTATAATAAATCAATCTTATACGACATGAACTTGTTAACGTTATAATTGAACCTTGTAAAGTGAGAGATAGGGAATTAGAGAAATAATGAACATTTGTAAAATGAGAAAGAGAATTTAAGTTAAGCAATACCCACCAGTAACACTTAAATCAAACATATAGAGTGCAAGGTGATAGTGTAAAGTACCAAATTAAATAGAACCCCATTGATAGGGATAGACACTAATAAATCAGTGAAAAAGATTTAATAGTGGTAAAAATGAGTGATAGCTAATAATGGCTAATCACAGAAAGGACTGTGGCAATTAATAGCAATTATCAGTGAACACAAGTGTACATAAAAAACTGAACCAAAGTGCAATAAACTAGGTAATTAATAGAGTTCAGATAGTAGTAGTATTGACTACCTATCATATTTTAATTTGTGAGCCATTAGTATTCTAAGTTGTCAATTCATATTATTACCAATGTATTTAAGCAAAAATGACTATTAGTGTGCTAATACACAGCATATATGATTTCTGATGTACAGAAGTAAAACCCAATATTATTAATTTAAAATGATATGAAAGGACATTTAATAATAATGTAATCGTTAAAAAGATTTTAATATCATATAGTAAACTGTTGTTGAAGTTTCATTTTAATGGCTTAATGTTATTTCGAATTAATCATAAGGAAATATTATTGTAGTAATATGTTTAATTGATGTTTATGTTTTTATTTTTTTTGTCATGTAATAATTATAACTCACCAAAGAGTATGAGGAGATGAAGAGAATGAACATTGTGAGTAATAATAATTATGTTTAATGAAAAGGAATATGGCTGTGGGAATTATACAGACCATAAACATAAATGTTAGATTTTAAGTAATAGAGAATAAGAAATAATAGTTCAATAATAAACAAAAGCAATAAATAAGAAACAAGATAAATTCAAACAAATCTAATGATACTGAAAAAGCAGTTATGACAATAGACAAGCAATAATATGGAAACTAATAAAATAACATACAATTACTATAGAACATACATAAAACCAATCAACAAATGAACAAATCATGTATAAAACAAACCAGAACCTATACAAGGGGAAAATAAAATGTAATCTGTATAAATTAAGAAAAAATAGCCAATTGCTGTTTAGGCCTAGGCAAATGCCTAACTGTAAAACAACAAAAACTGCAAATTATAAGAATTAAACTATAACATTACCAAAACTAAGACAAGTAAACAATAAAGGACAATTAGGTAATCAAATTAAGAGAGAAATGTTAAAGTAATCATGTAAAATAAGAAAGCAGTGTATTTAGATAATATCAACATAACTGTCCAAATGTTAATACATCAGTAAACCCAACCTTACGGGATGTTAAATTAATCTTTGAAACAAAATACAAACAGTGGTGATGATATTTAATACTTAAAAAAAAAGATCAGAAGATATGTAACCATTTTGAATAAAAATTCAAATCTTCTAACAATGGTCTTAAGTCGAGTTTATCCAATCAGAATCTTTGAGTTACCATGACAACAGCAGAATATTGATGATTTTTCGGTTAGGAACATTAGAATCTTATAGTGACGCTTACGAGGAGAGACGCCAAGCCGTGAAGGGCCCAAATTTGATTTAAAAACAGTAAAAGTGACCATATTTCATGAAGTGAAGGATCGACCTAACTGATGAGGGGATAACACATTCAACGCAGGCCAAGGACCAGCTTAATTAAATCCAGATCTATTAAAATAAATCAACTAACATGAAAAAGACGCAAGGCGTACCTGAAGCCAAAGATGTTTGAAGATTGAAGAACCAACATCGATAAACCCAATCTACCTTAACTATCTGACACTACACTTCCAAGCAACTGATGATAAGTATTGCTGAATTAACTAAATCTCTGAAATAAATTCTGTTTCAACTTTCTCACTAAACTGTGAACTCTCACTATAACTGATGGTATTATTTTTTCAAAGATTGATAAATAAAACATATTCTATGCATACCAACTAACTGAATATAACCTATGTACTAACGAATGACACCGTCACACACTTTTGACACCACAACTTTGAA
Source organism: Magicicada septendecula (assembly GCA_034769895.1). NCBI lineage: Eukaryota > Metazoa > Arthropoda > Insecta > Hemiptera > Cicadidae > Magicicada > Magicicada septendecula. The sequence continues at coordinate 39,327,675 of CM068372.1, forward strand.
TCTAATGTAAACCTTGTTCATATTTAATTATCACGATTGTAAAGTGATGTATTGTAGTTAATTATCTTGTTTTAAACTTCTTTGTTGTACTTAAAAGAATTCATTGGCAAATTTATTGTGTATAAATAAGAAACGCCGTCTATCATGGCAACAGAATAACATTGCATTGCCAACCCAGCCTTCTGCTGAGTGAATGATTATTTATTGCCGAGGCTAAAATATATTACATTAATCAATTTTGTATAAGCACAAATGAAAATTAACAAGCTCTGAAGCCAAATAAAAAAGTGTGAATCGTTACTAACTGTCCAGTAATTATTTTCAATATATTATGTATGTTGTGTTTTGTAGCAGTGAGTAGAATTAACCAACATTATTTTACGTTGGTAACACGTTCCCCCACCCAAACGAGATTCGAGTTCCAGCCAGTTGGCGAACAATTCGAATCAAATACTACAAGACCGTAAAACAACTAAGATAGAATCTTTTAATTGTTTTCTGGCAAAACAATTTGGCACCTAACGGGAAGAAGTAAAGAGTGAGAAGGGACAGGTAAGGACACACAGGCTACACGACGCTGTTATAACACAGAACGCGTCCGACGTGCGACTTAATAACGTTTCGCAACTTAAACACTAAAACTCAAATCTAAAACTCAATATTAAAATTAAAAATAACACACGAGGCACACACGTTTTCAATATATATATATTCAATCACTTTCTGCTACAGTTCGTTTCTTGATATATATAAAGTAATTTAAAATTTATGTTTATATTACCTCAAGATGTTACATTTTTCCTATTCGGAACATGTTTCGAGAGCTCCCGTGCTCTCATCTTCAGCCTTCCCGATCTTGCGTCTGGTGATGTATTTGTGTGTTGGCTGGATACTATTAAGGTTCTTGTTGGTCTCTGGTCTTTTAAAGTTGTATTATTGTGTGTGATTGTGGTATATGGTGTATTTTGTGTATTTTTGATGTTGAGTGCTTTGAATATTGTGTAATGTTTTGTATTGATTTGTATTTGTTCAGGTATCAGTTTGTTTTGTGTTTTATGTTTGTATATTTGAAATTTTTCCAAATGTTCATTATGGTGCCCTTGTGTGGTATATGTTTTATTAGTGTCATATTGGTTATGTCTGGGAATTCATGTCCTGTGTTTATTGCGTGTGTGGCTAAATTGGATTTATATATTTCTGGTTTTTTGTATGCGTTTAGGTGTTCAAAATAACGTTTTTCAGCTGTTTATTTGCTTGTCCTATGTAACATTTATTGCAATCTTGGCATTCAATTTTGTATATACCGTTAGTTGTTGTATTACCTTTGTTGTGTGGGCTATTTAGTTTTTGTAAATTATTTTTATTTGTTATGTATGGTATTTTTATATCTGTGTTTTTAAATAGTTTTGTTAGCTTTGTCATTTTATTATTTATGTATGTGATGTGGCCCATTTTTTGTTGTTGTTATTATTTATGTGTTGTTCATTTTGATTAATTCTTAATTGTTCAGTTTTTATTTTATATTTGATTTTATTTTCTATTTTGTTTACAGTATTTTTATTGTATCCATTTTCATAACCAATTTGGTATATTATATTTCTTTCTTTGTCAGTTTCTTGTGTGTTTAGGGGAATTTTGTACATTCTGTTAAATAGTGAATAGAATGCTACCATTTTATGTTGTGGTGGGTGGTCAGAATGGTTAGGTATAATGATGTTAGTGGAAGTTGGTTTTCTGTATATTGCATATTGTATGTGGTTGTTGTTTCTTGTGATGGTTATGTCTAACTAATTGATTTTGTTATGTTTTTCTTTTTCTTCTGTGAATTGTATTTTAGGATTATGTTATTGATTTGTTTTAATATGTTATCTGCATTTGTATTTTTGTTACTTGATACATCATCTACATATCTTATCCAAATGCCATTTGGATCAAAGAATTTTATAATGTTTTGTATAACATTATAAATACAAAATACATTAATGTTATTAATAACATCTTGAGGTAATATAAACATAAATTTTAAATTACTTTATATATATATATATAAATAAAGAAACGAACTGTAGCAGAAAGTGATTGAATATATATATATATATATATATATATATATATATATATATATATTGTAACTAAAATTAACAAGTCTGTGTGTTTAATTGGTGTGGCTCTCGACGTCTTACTGGCCTGAAACGCTTCCTTAAGTTTCCCAGTTGGTCGAGTCCCAGATGTAGTCAAAACTGTCAAAAGCGTTATGTTGTTGAAAGGATATGTATGTAGTTCCACCAAAAGTAAAAAAAAAAAAAAAAAATTGTTGTTTGTTGAAGAAAATTAAAAAAAAATTATGTTTTAGAAAAAAAAAATTTATAATTTTAAACAAAAAAATTCCTTTTTATTAATTAATTAATTAAAATCAATTAATTAATAGGGTACTGTGAAGTTTTAAAATGTATATCACTTGTCTAAAAAATTTTTTTGAAGTTCTGGTATTTTTCAAATAAACTACAACCACTCATAAGATTGTCTCCAGGACAATCGATACTTGTTTACCTTTTCGTTTTGTAGGTTATCTTCCCTTATATGTGGTAAAGTCCTGGTAGTTTATTATTTAAAATTAAATTAGTGATAATCTGTAATATTATTGAAATAAAGAACTATTTTGTGGTGAAAAGTATTAATGTTTTATTATATAATTGCAATATTGACTCTTTTCGATTATAATATCGACTCTCAGGGTATCGAAACAGTTACAAGGTATAGTATATAAAATTCAACAAGGTTCTTTAAACAGCTAATTATTATCAAAGTCAGAGAAATCGGGCCAATATTTAAAAAGTATAACGTTACAACAAGTTAATTACTAATACTAAATACACACATTGAATAATAAATTTGAAATAATATAATTTGTTGTCACTAACAGCTGACGTAGACACGGAGGCATTGAGATCGTCAAAGGAAAATGGCTGCCATCAAGTTGGTCAAAATGTCACTCGTTTCTGCGTTGTTCCAAATAATATATTTTCTGGCAGTATTCCCGTTCTGGTGTCTGCAAATCTCTTTTTAAATGTTGTGTAGTGCCTTGTGTGAAGTTTATGGGTTGTATTTTGTGTATCTGTGTATTTATTAGTTCAGTCACTTTTTCCGATTCCGACACTAATATATGGTTATTGTGTTATACAGTTTTCTTGTGTTTTGTAGTGTTTTTCGGGGTAGATATGTACTGTCCAGTGTTATTTAGTCTTTCTTGATTGGTTTTGTCACTATGTGGATGTTCTAGAAAGATTTTATACGCCACTCGCGATTTCACAAAAACTACCGTTCACTACCGTTTTAAGTTAGGTTAGATTGGTTATAAAACGCTTGTCAAGTTCACCGTTCAAATACCAATAATCAACTATCTTATTTCCTCCAGTTTCAACTAAACTCTTAGCCAATATAATATTATTCTTAACATTGTTCAAATATAATTTCGTATCCTGTACATATATAAAAATACACTATATAATAGCCTAAACTTTGGTTATTTATCAATTTTATTTACTAGATGTTAGTTAAATTAATCCTTCAGTTCATTCGGCGTATTTTAAGATTGAATAATGCCGTTTTATAATGTTTTCTGTCCAAAATTAGTAATTTTACTTTCATTTTGTATTCTCTGAAAAGTTAAAGCATTTCCAAAACTAACTTCCTGTCATTATGTAAATTCAGCCATTTTATCAGTTATATTTAATATTAATAATCTTATATTGTATTAAAAGGTTTATATTCCCTTATTTTCTTGTAATTAATTGAATTAGATGTATTCTAAAACATTATTCTGGAATATATGACTCCCCTGTCCAAATTTCTGAGTTTAGTCATTTTCATTTATAATTCTGAATATAATTTTATAAAATCTTTCTAAATGGTATGTGCAATTATATGGCTTGATCTCAAGTTTATTTTGTCTAAACCCCTTTTGTTTAATTGCATTTAAATGAGTAATTTCTCTGTTTTGATGAAGTTTGGTTTTCTTTCTTTGGCCTAGGTTTTTTAACAATTTTTTCTTACAAAATATTTTTACAAACAATATATGATGTGTGATACCCTCTCTGACTTTTAAATATGGTATTATAAACTAAACATTTTTTCAAATTACACAACAATAATTAGTATTGGTTACAATACAAAGAACAGTTAAACAAATAAAGAATATTTTTAAATAAATGGTTGTCTTCCACCTTCAGACATTTTACAATTAAATCCTTATTTCTAACATTGAAATATGGTTCACAGATAAGGTTTTTTGCCAACTAACATCTTAATTATTTCTTACTATTCACAAGTAATAATTATATTTACAGTTCTGATGTTAGTTGTTGTAGATTTAAATAAATGGCCTTATATCTAATATATTTTTAACATACTTATACTATATTCACAAAAATCTTATATCTATATTCTTATTGCTAACTATTATGGTAAGTAGGATTATACAGTTTTCACACCGTCTTTTAAATATTGTCTTTGGGGAATTGTACCCTGTCATTAGTATAATTAAATCTGTTTTTTTTTTCATTACATAAAACAAAATGTTATTTTAAACAGATTTATATCTTGTAAGTAACATATTCTCATAGTACACATTTTAAGTCACTGAAAGTTGCATATTTCATTGTATTCAATGTTTGTGATTGCCAAGAATGAAACACAAGGTTTATTTTCTATAATACCCAAAACTATCACTGGTTCACTTTACACTTTTATTTTATGTTATTGCTAAATGGTCGTATAGTCTTATTAACATAATAAATTGGTTAGTGTTTTATAATGGAGATTTGTTCCTTGGGTGCTATATTATTGTTTCATCTTGGTTCACTGGCAACTCTTACTTTACACACTTCTCTCTCTTAATTTTATGTACATGTGGTTACCATTTCGTTATACTTTTATTAGTTAATATTTATTTTGGGGGTATGGGGATTTGGGTGTCTTTTATAAGAGCATGACATCTTCATCAGGATGCTGCCTTCTTCTTCTTTCTTCTGTCTTCTGGGACTGGTATCTTCTCCATCTTCTTCTTGATGCCATCAGGTTTCTTGGGATTTCTTCATCTTCTTCGGGTTTCTTGGGATTTCTTCATCTTCTTCGTCATTTTAGAAATACACCACCTGTATTGGTTGATCTTGGCTTATTCAGGGTTTCTTTTCCATTTATACTTCCTCGTTGTGGGTTTGGTCATATTCTGTATTGCTTTGTTATTTACTTTTTTACCTTCCTGGGTTATAATTTGAAAACCTTTTGTTATGAGACTGGTTTTGGATGACTCATCACTAGTAACTCATTTTATTTGAACTTGTATTTTTTAAATAATAATGATTTCTTTCCACAGTTGCTATGAATTAATTTTTTATATTAAACTTAATGCTTTCTTCCAGATTTAAATGTTATACTTTTATTATTCTTATGATCAATTGCCATTCAATATTATGCATATATCTGTCATGTTACAATATATATAAAAATTTTTTTTTGTCAATTGTTTTGGTTAAACAATATTTTGGTTAAAAGTTTTCAGTTAATGGAGGTTCTACTGTAATCATATAAATTTATACAGTGAAACAAACATGCACTTTTTTCAAGTCAGTGTACTGAAGGAAAACATAACATGACTGATTAATTAACACAAGTCCTGATGAAATGTTTTTTTTTCAGTGTAGATCTATAATCAAAAAATGTATTGGCAAAACCGCAGGATCATTTATGGCTACAAATAACTTGGGAAAAGCAATTATAGACATGGTAACAACCAAGAAGAAGTGTGTTGTTGGTAGTTATAGTAGTCATGAACCTCTCAACGCTGAACAAAGGCGAGCGCTATACAAGGTGACTGCGTCAGTATTCTTACATATAAAAATAGTTGTATGATTTTCATTGTATTTCACTGCCTTTATACACTCTGAGAAGGTTTTAGACTGTGTCAGTAGAGGAAAATAATGAGAAATGACGGACAATAGAAGATTCCTCCTACAATAGAGAAACTAAAAACTCTCTACAAACATTGAGGTATATTCAATAGTATAAATGGTAAAATGTCTGAATATTATACCAACTAATGTGGGATGAGGCAAGATTGTTGTCTACTGCCCATGCTGTTGCATATTTACATAGCTGATGTCATTCAGAAGTTGAAAAAAAAATATATAAAGATAGTATTCTTGGATTTTGTTGTCCATGACGTGTCCGTTGATTAACTTTATTATAAGTATAATACTACTGACTTGGAACACTAAGTTGGTTAGCCTGAACCAGTTTTCGCTTATTACAAGCTTCAATGGAGGCTGCCACTAGGAGAACTGTCCATCTTGTTCTTGGTGACAGTGCCATCATCTTAAAGATCGATGTTGTGTGGGAGTGGTGTGATATGTTCGAATAGTATGAAATAGTGTGAAAAGGCTAAAAACTATAGACTCTTGACCAACTAAAAATATACACACACACAAAAACACATACAAACAACATCCTAAATGAACAGACACAATTCAAATCACACATACTATTCAAACATATCACACACACACACACACACACACACACACACACAAAACATCAATCTTTCGAACAATGGTGCCATCACCAAGAATAAGACTGACAGTGCTCCTAGCAGCAGGCTCTGATGAAGCTTGTAATAAGCAAAAACTAGTTCAGGCTACAAGGTAAAAGTTTAATATTTTCTCCATAAAAAATTAGTGTTCCGAGTCAGTAGTGATATAATTATAATTAGTTACTATGTATGTTTATCGGTACCATATACAATTTGTTATAATCATGTTTTACCTTCACCATATTGCACATTATTGAAAATAAAATGTTATGAAATTGAGTCAAAAATTCCAAAATATATATCATAATTTTTGTTCTGTGACGTTTCCACTGAACTGTCTGTCATCACTGTTGGATAGTTTCTGTCATCACTGTTGGATAGTTGCTATGCTCTTCATCATGAATATTTGTTATTCCTTCCATAAACAGACAACACCATTCCATAAATTCACTGCAATTCATAATATTTGCCCTATAAACCTGACAAAAGTTATCTCTGAGTTTTAACAGTTGAATAAAAAACATATCGCTGGGTAAACCTCACGTTTGGCCAGAATGTCCATTGTAGCACTCATAAATTGTTCACAAACTACAACAGTTACATATATAAAGCTGAAAAATATCTGACAATTAAATATTATGTCATATTCCAACATAATTCCAACTCAATCAGGATCCCATTTCATTGTCACAGTCGGTGTTGAGTTCAAAACGGAACTTAAAGAAATTGACGTGTAACAACCTTCTATGAAGGATGGACTAGTCAATGTAATTGGTTGCTTCTCTAGAAGATTAGTTTTAAGGGATAAAAAGAAATTCAACGATAAAGTATGTAGAAATTTTGTCATAATATATTCATGAAACTTCATATTAGAACTTAAAAACGTAGCATTATATCATGCATGGTTTAGAAACATGTGTTAATTTGATTTCTAACTTCTTTAACAGAAAACTAGAATGAAGAAAGAAAAAATTCTGGGGCAACTGTACTTTCCAGGTATGCAAAATGATAAAGAATTTCTCCAGCACTGTAAAGTTAAACTTAAGGGAAGTAAAAAAGCTTCTGGAAAAGAGTTGGTCAACGCTGTAAATGAATCATTATCGGTTATAGAAAACAAGCAAGTAAGTACAGTATTAACACTATGAGCTTGTTTGAGGATTCATATTATTAATATTAATATGTATTAACAAGGAAGGTGTATAATTTGTTAAACTCTTGCATTTCGTTGTCCATGATGTGTCCGTTACTTAATTAAATATAATTAATTCATTACCAACTCGGAACACAAAGTTTTTTATGGGTAAAAACGTAAAAGTTTTACCTTTAACCTGAACCAGTTGTAACTCTTGTAATTTAATCACTATTTATATTTTACTCAAATTCAACTTCACACTTACCTTTTCTCAATGATCTGGCCGGATCGAGTAGTGGAGGTACACCCATTTCGTTCGACGAACTATGACAGCACATAAAACGAACTAAGGTTTTGAAAGAAACTAACTCTCAATTTTTTTGAAGAGAAATTATGTTTTTGTTTATTAATCAGAAATATTGAATCTATTAGTTTTCCATTTATAAAATTTCCCATTTCATATTTATAGGTTTACATGGTTTTTAAAAATTGTGTAACTCCTACAGCTTACGTACTATGCTTAACTTCTATTATTTACTTACTTTAAAATAGCCCAGCCTGCCACACGCGCTACTCACATTCTAAAAACCCCTCATATAAAAACTCATAAAAACACCCCCTTGTTATGTAAAATTAGCGCTATAATTCATTAGTATGTAACATTACATGTGTTGCGTCGTATTGCCCGACCACGTTTTGCGTTTAACAAAGTCTTTCATTCTCCGGCTTTTTTCAAGCGTGTAGCATTTAATCACGATCAATAGGTATTCATCGTCACTACAGGCACTGTTGTATGTTTTTTTTTTTTTTTTAAACTCACATAGTTATTTAGTCGTCCGACTTAAGAAGAAATACGGAAATTTTGCCCGGGCACAAAACTGATATCAGCCACGCATGGCGTGGGTAGTTAGTCGACTGGGCCGTCACCGAGAACGTAACAGGTACAGCTTGCTTTCTTTGGAGGGAAGCTGTTGGTTGCTGCCGCCCGCTTTGCGTCGTCGTTCATTACTCATATGCTGTTGTGTAACCATTTTATATATGGAATGGAGCTGATATATTTGTGTGACCAGCGGCCGATATTGGACTTGGCTATGCGGATGTCACCAACAGTAGGCGGAGTTTAATGCGACTTCCGGGAGGTCTTAGAGAAGACGACGAATATTTTTACGCTCTGGCCATCTTGAGTTTTTAGTTAGAGCGTCCTTTGAGCGCGTGCAGGTGTAGTTGCGCTTGAGCGTTGATACACATTTACAGAGTTCTGCGAATTTTTAAGGTGGCAAATTCTTCACCGCATTACTCAACAACAACCTGCGTCTCATTGCTTTGTTTCACTGTTCTGTTACACTGACTGTTATACTGACACATACGTTGCACAATAATACATTTATTTCGTAATATTTTATCCAAACCCGCCCGAAAATGAACTGAATAAAATTATATAATTGCCCCAAACGATTAAAATAAAAACACCCAAAAATTGACCCGCTACAATACCCCCTCGATGAGAATTCTGCTGTTCATGACAGAAGAAATCTCATCGATAACCCCGAAGAGGACCGGTGAGGAACTGGTGCCAACAACCCCCTTGTTCTTAATCTCATCGGTTCACGACCCCCCTGGCTCAGCGACCCTGGATTCATCTGAACGAGATCACTGGACTTCTCCGTAAGAGATCCCAACACCGAGAAATCGAACAGACTCGCACCACAGCGCACCTCGTCTTTTAACATGCTACCCCCAAAATCCTCAATCCCTGGCTAAAATTATCCCAGCTCCTCCTCCGATATGGATCCCCTTTTTTGCAAGCTGGGCTGTTTTTAGCAGATACTGGGCTCACACACACTTATATTACATATTACCATAACACATTAAAATAAAACTTTCTTTTAAAATTTATCAAAAATTTAAAAAATTCAAATTTCAAAAAAAATAATCTTTTATCAAAAAATTCTCTTCCTGGTTTTTCTAAATTTTTGTTTCACTTGACTTAACCTAGACATTTCTACTAAGCTAAACACATCCTTACTCTAACATGAGAACCATTTATAGTCTACCAATACCATACAATACAATAAAATAAACATGGTTAATGCACACATAATAAAAGAATCATTATCTAAAATATTCATTCGCTGGCAGGCGAAAAAAAAAAATTTTTTTTTTTCAAAAAAATTTAAAATTTTTAAAATTTTAAAATTCAAACAAAAATTTAAATTTATTCATTAAAAATTTTATTAAATTTATTTATTAAATATTTATTAAAACTATTCAAATATTGGTTTGAATTAATTAAATAAGCAAGTTAAAATTGGCTTCCTACTATACAAGCTTAGTAGGTGTATGACCTCATCAGCTGATCGTAACTAGGTCAAGTCCAAAACCCTTGACCTACATATGTTATGTATGCTTTCTGAAAATACACTGAACATCTGTAATACCCTACCTTGAAATACAAACATCATAACAAAATATTTTTAAAATGAACAGAATATTATTACAATAATCAAATTGGCATTTCCATTATTTAAAATAAACAATTCTTGACTTTACATCATTTTCAATTCTACCAAAAGTTTGTCACTGGCTTTGAAAAAAAATAAACAATTGTATATTCTTTATTATAAATTCCTCTCTTTAGTTAACAGTTTAATTCTACATTACTGTGGGTGTTGTAACTCATTTATTCTCATTTACTGTATTAGATCTCTATACATATATGAACTTTCTCCCTCTGACTCTAATATTAATCAACTCAATTATCATGACACCCATCTCTACCAAAATATCTATCCCAAAACACTCTAAACCCCAACTTACCATTTAACACAATTCGCCGCCTTCTCCCATTATAAAATACTCTCTAACCCTTTGTATATAGGATACGTGTTTCCCCTACCCAAAAACTCATTTCCCTTATTTGGCCCCTGGTCTTTACCTAAGGCGGCCCCTTCCCCACAAAAATCTATCCCTATCCCGTCCCAACCCTTGTTGCGGACTCCTACATGACACTACCCCCTAATACAAAATTGCCATCCCCAAAAATCTCAATCTCATTACATTACTACAAATACACAAAATAACCTCATTAACTATAAAAACAACAATATGTCACTCAAAATCTACATAAAGTCTCCATTACCACTGTGTCAACATTAATACTTCACCAACTCTGTTACATTACATTAACTCAAAAACAACATTACATCATATTCATCTCTATTATTTCACATTCAACTTTTAATTCAATTTGGACAGGTCTACGTGTCCCATAAAACATTTATCACCCATGAATTATCTTTTATTAATTTGCATAAATTATTGTTATTTTATTTCTCATATTCTTTTTATCTTTACTTCAAAATATCTGTAGTACATTAAACATTAATTACTTGTAACATTTACAAACCAATATACCAGTGACGTTATTGCTGACAGCTGATCCTCCCAACACAATGAAAATACATCTTAAAATTGAACGAATTACATGGAATATACATATTTATTTTTATTTATTCTCCTTTCTCACCTCATTGTTTCCCATTTCTCTGATTCTGGTTATTTATGTTAGCCTGCCAGACGATTTACTTATTGGCTTAAACAAATACACACATAATAAAATTACATATTCTTATCAATGCTTATCTAATAGACAACAATAAAATAATATACTTAAAATTATAGTATGAACACCTTATTTTAAAATATCTAAGCAGCTAGTTACCTGAACAGAGCACAAGCAGTTTTATTTGATCAAACTTTGAAAAAAAAACTTTTATGTCATAAAATTTTAAATTCGTGACTCCTTTGCGTCACCTCCCAGCCACACACTCTATTTCAAATTATGGAGGACTGTCTTGCCCTTTCGCTTCCACAGAGACTGTATATTTTGGAGTAGGTTATGCCTCTCCGTGTCTCTGCTTCCGCTATTAAGTTTAAAGTTGTGAACATCAACATGTTCTTGTTCCATAATCATACACCCTTAAAACGGATCTGCCACCTGGCTCTGCTGTTCCTCCTCGAACAGAGTGGCAGCCGCTGTTCCATAGTTTCCGGGAGATTTCCTCTAATTGTCCCCCCATTGAATTTCAAATATATACCAATTTCAAGTCAGCTATGGTCAAGGGACTTGGTATGACCATAGCTGGCCGCTAGCCAAAACCACGGTTAGTGCTGGTAAGACAGTAACCGCCCGAAAAGTCGAGGAAATCTAAACTTTTATTTCACTGCCTGTTTCATATCAATCTCATTATGTGCGACACGTTATTTAGTAATGTGTGTAAAATTTTTTACTTTACACGGATAAGGTGTGCCGCACATTTATCACCAGTTTGGCCTCCGATGGAGGTAACACTCACTGCTACCCCCAACCCTTTTCGCTACTTGTGAGAACACAGGCCACCCCCACAATAGCCACTTAATAGCTACTTACAATTGAAAATTAATTAAATTTTTGTATACATTATCATATAATATTTGCATCAATAATCGTCTAACCCATTCATAACCTTTTACCGTTTGACTTTCTTGAAATTTTCAAAATTTTTTATTAATAATCATTATATATCATTTTTCATTTATTATAAAAAATTTTTAATTATCATATTTATTCAACACAATGATTGCATTAAAATTTCACTATTGCATTAACACCTCAATCACACCTGTAAACATTTTTTTTATTATACATGATTATAAAATTTTCATACTTACACTCCATTTAACACGATATACCCACAAAATGTAATCACTACCATCTCTGAAACATTTTACACAAAATTAATTTAAATTAAACAATTCGTCATTCCTTGCCACCTTTCCATCTCGTAAAATAAAATAAAGTCATTAAGAAATTAATTAATTAACATTTAAATAAGCAATCAAAATATTTAAACATATCAAATTGGTTTAATTTAATTAATGACTGACAATATAAATTATATAGTTATCGAAACAATCATCATTAGTCACTTACTGTTTTCAAACTTCATTCTGATATTTATTTATTTGCAAATATTTCAATATTATTATCACAACAATCATCTTACATGCACACATATAAATTCACTATATTTTATTTACAAACTCTTATTTATTGTTCAGTTTTTTCCGCACTTCATTGTCCCATTCTGCCATGTCACAAAACCATTAAAACAAAATATTTATACCGTCTTTTATTGTTTTAATAGTTTAACCTCCATCGTTCCAAATCAACCTTGGTTCTACATAACATCGTTCAATTTTATCAGCACACAAATGACTGTTTTGTGTGTTGTAACCAGAAAAACTAACTTCAATCAACTTATTCAAATACTCATTAAACCAGTCTACATTAGGTATTTTTGTTAAGTCTCCGTCATTAAATTCATTAACTATTTGGTTAATCATTTTTATTACATCATTGTAATCGTTATCATTCACATATATTTCTAAACTTTCCTTCCATTCATCATACTTTCTATTTAAATTATATAATTCTGTTACTTCATTAACACACAATTCTCTGTTTACATCTCTCTCTTCATAACCCCAAATCACACTCTCAAAAGTATTACAGACAGAGGGTACAAATTCAATTAAATCTTTCCTGACTTCTCCAGGAAAAGCAAAAAACTTCAAAAAACAATTATTTGTAGCACATTTGTCTACACAATATATACGTGAAGGTCTTCCTTCACCCCCCATTCTACCTCGTAAACAATTTACCCCCTGTTTCATACCTGTAATATAACTCTCTTTCCACTCTCTCTCTAACTCATTAACACACATTAACATCTCATAATCACATTCTACAACTTCATTAGTACTCTCAGATACCAATTTTTCGACTACATTATTATTCTCGTTATTATCAACATCATTATTATTTATTAATTCATTACCTAACACAACATTGTCATTACAACTTTCGTTTGTATTATTCTTACTCTGTTCTACTTTATTCAGACTATTTCTTGTCATTTCATTGGCATTTTCAAGACATACATTCTTGTCTTGTATGTTATTTATCAACTCGTCAAATTTTATATTTATATTTTGCTGAAACTGAATATTCTGTTCTTTAATTTCATTAAAAATAATATCGTTTTTAATATTCTGCTGTTCGCATTTAATTTTCTGCTCTTTGAATTCGTTACTTAAAATCTCAAGTTTCTCGTCATTTCTATCAAGACGCTTATTTAATTTGTTGTCCATTTTTCGTAAAAAACTCATTATATCTAGTTCCTCTGATTGTTTACTTTTATTAATTGAAACGGGGGTCAACTGGATCCCCGAATCAGCATCTGTTTCGCTTGCTTGTGGTTGAGACGCAATCGGAGTGGAATGAACTATTACATTACTGCCGATAACTGTTTCTGCAACAGTACCCGTCTCCCTCCTCAACATACCACTTTCATCAAGCGATTGCGACTCAAGGCCACTTTCACTCATAATTGAATTTACTATACTACTTTTTTCTGTATTCTCGGACATTTTTACTTTATCTATTTTGTCTTACGTAACAACTACCAATGATTAGTCTTTTTTCAAAACTGATATTACAACATCAATTTACTTTCTCCACCGTATTCCGTTCAATGTACTGTCACATGTAGGCCGTTGTAATAACTTTTTTTTTTTTTTTTTTTTATATTACATCCTGGTCACGGCACCAATTGTAACTCTTGTAATTTAATCACTATTTATATTTTACTCAAATTCAACTTCACACTTACCTTTTCTCAATGATCTGGCCGGATCGAGTAGTGGAGGTACACCCATTTCGTTCGACGAACTATGACAGCACATAAAACGAACTAAGGTTTTGAAAGAAACTAACTCTCAATTTTTTGGAAGAGAAATTATGTTTTTGTTTATTAATCAGAAATATTGAATCTATTAGTTTTCCATTTATAAAATTTCCCATTTCATATTTATAGGTTTACATGGTTTTTAAAAATTGTGTAACTCCTACAGCTTACGTACTATGCTTAACTTCTATTATTTACTTACTTTAAAATAGCCCAGCCTGCCACACGCGCTACTCACATTCTAAAAACCCCTCATATAAAAACTCATAAAAACACCCCCTTGTTATGTAAAATTAGCGCTATAATTCGTTAGTATGTAACATTACATGTGTTGCGTCGTATTGCCCGACCACGTTTTGCGTTTAACAAAGTCTTTCATTCTCCGGCTTTTTTCAAGCGTGTAGCATTTAATCACGATCAATAGGTATTCATCGTCACTACAGGCACTGTTGTATGTTTTTTTTTTTTTTTTAAACTCACATAGTTATTTAGTCGTCCGACTTAAGAAGAAATACGGAAATTTTGCCCGGGCACAAAACTGATATCAGCCACGCATGGCGTGGGTAGTTAGTCGACTGGGCCGTCACCGAGAACGTAACAGGTACAGCTTGCTTTCTTTGGAGGGAAGCTGTTGGTCGCTGCCGCCCGCTTTGCGTCGTCGTTCATTGCTCATATGCTGTTGTGTAACCATTTTATATATGGAATGGAGCTGATATATTTGTGTGACCAGCGGCCGATATTGGACTTGGCTATGCGGATGTCACCAACAGTAGGCGGAGTTTAATGCGACTTCCGGGAGGTCTTAGAGAAGACGACGAATATTTTTACGCTCTGGCCATCTTGAGTTTTTAGTTAGAGCGTCCTTTGAGCGCGTGCAGGTGTAGTTGTGCTTGAGCGTTGATACACATTTACAAAGTTCTGCGAATTTTTAAGGTGGCAAATTCTTCACCGCATTACTCAACAACAACCTGCGTCTTATTGCTTTGTTTCACTGTTCTGTTACACTGACTGTTATACTGACACATACGTTGCACAATAATACATTTATTTCGTAATATTTTATCCAAACCCGCCCGAAAATGAACTGAATAAAATTATATAATTGCCCCAAACGATTAAAATAAAAACACCCAAAAATTGACCCGCTACACAGTTTTTGCTTTTAAAAAGCTTCTTCAGAGGCTGCCGTTGGGGGCACTGTCCGTCTTGTTCTTGGCGACGGTATCGACTTTAGAAGGATCGATGTTGTGTGTGTGTGTGTGTAATCAATGTTACACACACACACACACACACACACACACACACACACACACACACACACACACACACACACACACACACACACACACACCATCGATCCTTCAAAAGTCGACACTGTTTCACACACACAACACCGATCCTTCAAAAGTTGATACCATCACCAAGAACAAGATGGACAGTGCCCCCAACGGCAACCTCTGAAGAAGCTTTTTAAAAGCAAAAACTGGTTCAAGCTAAAGGTAAAACTTTTACGTTTTTATCCATATAAAACTTTGTGTTCCGAGTCGGTAGTGAATTAATTATATATAATTTGTTACCACTAAACCTCACTGTAAGTAGTAAAATTATATTTGTTTTGATAGTTCATCTTCTTTTTTCACAGCACTAAATTAATATAGATTATTAAACTTTCACTTGTGAAACTTACTTTGTTTCCTCCTGTACGCGTTTCGGCGTGATGTGTGCCTTCATCAGCGGTGTGAGACAGATTCATGAAACAAAGTAAGTATCACAAGTGAAAGTTTAATAATCTATATTAATTAAATTATATTTCAAGTATACATCTTGGCATCTTGGTTATCTCTCTCTCCCCTCCTAAAAGTGTACATTGCTTGTCATTTTGTTAGTTCCTTATGGTTGTGATTATTTCGGTTTGTGTGTTTCCAAGTGCTGGCTGGGAAGTGGGGGATAAGAAATCCAAAGGACTAACTTAATTCATTTTAAAAGAAACCAAAATTGTGCATGAGTGCTGACAGAGGCGAACCTAGGATTTCATTGGGGGGGGGGGATTTTTTCAAGCACATATCGCGTTCTTAGAGTATTGTTTTTCACATGTTATAATGAAAATCGTATGAACAAATTAAAACTAATGGACAAATAATAGCTGTAATTCACTAATTTTAATAAAATCAATTAAAAACATACACCAGATAGGCTTACAGTTTGTATTGGAAGCCTAATAATACCTTTCTGTGGAATATAAATACTTTAAAGAGAATGTTAAAATTACAAAAGTGACGGTTAACAGCATGTGTATAGATGCTGTGGATATAAATGTATATAACAGAGTTGTAGATATAAATTTTACAGCATATGAAATAATTTTAAATAATTTTGTTAAAAAATATAATGATAGTCCATCTGTTTTGAAAGGAAAAATAGAAACAGAAAGGTAAAAAAACCGAAGATATAAATATTACTATATACTTTGTTAAATAAGTGTTTTCTTTATCTTTCTTGATATTTAAAAAAATATGTGTATTATATACGTTTCATTATATGTTCACTGCATGTTCCATTTAAAAAAAATCAAAATATTTAAGTAACATTGGTCAAGTAAAGCATGTTAATTATGCGAGTACATGGGATAACACTAGAACTGTTCAACTACTAACGTCACATGACTTCGAAAACCATCGTATGCACTATGGCCTGTCTTTTTCGTAGGTCTCGATTTACGGTCTACCAGTGGGTAAAAGCAAACAGTTCCTTCGTTGTGGAATTAAATAAATCAGCTGACATAGCTCAAGCATAGTGTAAAGCACATCACATGAATCATATGTTTCATGTTGCTTGTAATCAGCAGAATATCGTGTCCTCTTAATCTCTTTCAAGTAGACTTATTTTCATTTTTTCAATTTCTTTCAACATCTGCTATATTTATTATTGACTATAAGGCCTGTTGTAGATTATTTAAACTTGTAATTGACCAAAATAGTATTTTTTTTTATATTGACAAAACTTGGAAGTCAATTAATTACATTTCAAAAAACAAGCAGCCATTTTTAAATTTCTTGCTCCGACATTTTTAAATTTTTTCGGATTTTGTGGGGGGGATATATCCCCCTCTAGGTTCGCCCCTGAGTGCTGAGGTTTCGATTCTTATTTCATAATTACATAATCTACTCTCGACTTATCTTCTCATGTATTGATACCATGTATATTTACATATATTTTAATGTGCAAAGACAGTAATTTTATTTTTAGTTTATACTCGTCACATAATGTATATGTCCGACAGTCTTTCCTGAACAGTAAGCCATCCTAATGGATGAATTACCCCCCCCCTTACAAGTAGTCTAGTGAAGAGAGTACACGATAACAGTGTCACTCTAACATGTACTATCCCTTTACAACAAAACTTGCACACCTATGATGTTCTTGCCAGAAATCAATTTACATTTTAACTTTGTCTATTATGTTACTTAATGTCATAGGTGTTATTACAAATTGTAAGATTTCGGACATTAGCTGTCATAAATTAAAATTAATAAACATGATGTTTCGACCTCTATAGAATTAGAGCTTGTCTTCAGGCGAACAATAAATTAATACAAAGATAATCTGTCACTAACAAATAGATATCATCAAAACTCCAAACCTTAGTTATACAAATATAGTGCTAAAATAATAATAATAATAATAAAACAGTACTCACCATTCCATGAAAGAAAGATTCCTCCTGTTGTTGCAACATAACAACGAAGCTACCAAGGCAGGCTTTCCTTATATAGCGAGTTCAAAAGTGGTGGGAGAAACACAGCCAAACCACGCACCAATCCTTGCCCATCCCACACATCACTTTTTATGTCTCTCTACACAACATTATATTTATCTTTGTATTAATTTATTTTTTGCCTGAAGATGACCTCTGATTCTATAGAGGTCAAAACGTTGTGTTTATGAATTTTAACTTATGATGGCTAATGTATGAAATCTTATAATTTCTACTGAGTATATTCCGCCAACAATTAATAATAATTTTAAGAGGTGTTACTTACTATGTGTAACATCAAACTACATATGTATACTTGTTACTTTTAAAACACTCATTTACAGGTTTTGATATACTTGTTATTTGCATTATGTTTTTAATTTACTCAACCTGAATTTATTTTAAAATTACAAATTAGAAAAAATCTGAATTACTCGTATTTAATAAAAAATTGTAGTACACTTTGTAACGACTAAATCTTTTTTACGACACTACTTTCTGTATATAATTATTCTGCCACACGTTGTTGCGTCAATTTGTAATGAGTAGCTCTGTATGTGCTCTGTAAAAGTGTGTTTTTACGTGTGTTCGCCTCACACGTTGTAGTCGTTACTTTGTGATTACTTACTTAATTTTTGTAACGCTGACGATGTCCGTTGCGATCTCACGAATTACCAGTACTCGCGAGTGTGAACCTTACCTGTCCTTTAATATTTAATTGTAATTCCCGGGTGGCGCCAAATTGTTTAAACAAAACAATTAAAACATATGACAATCAAGCGGTCGCTCTAGACGGTATGGTTGATTCGAATTACCCACGCAATTGGGCTTATGAATCTCTCGATGTAGTTCGCCGTGTTGCCGACGTCTAACGCTTGCCGTCAATTTCGCTCGTCGCTAAATTACACAAATCATATAATGCAATTTACCATGAAATAAAGAACGGTGGTTACAACTCTGTACTCGTTTATTCTTAACTTGTAATTATCTGTTATTCAATAATATACAAAATTATATATGGTTATTAAATAAAGTTGCTCCGGCAATAAAAAGACAATATTTCTCAGGTTGGTGAACGTTGGTTTGGAACGATTTTACTTCGACATGTCGCCGACACATGTTTATTTTCTATCGTTCATTACCTCTGAGTTCTTTTGGTTACGAAAAAATATTAATATGATTATAATAAAGTACACTACCTTAGATTGATGGTACTTATATACTATTAGGTTTAATTACAATTCGTTCCTGAAGTGTTAAAAAGTGTGTGTTAAAAGTTCGTAATTTTTACCCAGGTTATTTTCTGGTTTCATACAAGTTTAGTTTTTATTTTTAATTAATCCTTGAAAGAAATTTGATTATCAGTTCGTAGTGAGAGTTAATTGTGTTGTGAGAAAAAGTTAATAAGAATTTATACCATAAATTCGGGTAATTCAGCAATACTTATCAAATCTGTTGAATTAGGGTGACGAGTTACTCAGTCCGAAATAGGTTGGGTCCTTTTGGATCATCAATCTTCTATCGTGTATGAATTTAATTACGCCTGGCTTTTTTTTCGGATATTTTGGTTTAAATAATTAATTTAGAATTTAAAAATCTGGTCTGTGGTCTCTGTTGAATGGACTAGTTCTTCATTAGACTTCTTGCGTCTTCATGTTATAAATTTTGATTGCTTTTTTACTGTTTTAAATTAAATTTGAGTCGATTACGGTTTGGCATCTATAGGTCTTGAGCGTCAATAATGAACTAACTATTTTTAACGGAATAATAATAAATAACGTTCCGTTGTTATGGCAACTGTCTGTCTTTCATTTTCTATTCATATCTTATGCCCATTGTTATAATATTTGAATTTTAATTCAAAATGACTAAACATCTTCTGATTACTATTATTCTTCTGTCTCCTTATCTATGTATGAGATATTATCACCACTGTTTATATTTTCTTTCAAAGATCATTTTGACATCCCACAAAGCTGGGTTTGTTTATGTATTAAAGTTTTGACAATAATGTTAATATTATGTAATTGCATTTCTTTCTTATTTTATGTTTTTAATTTAACTTTGACGTCTTAATATTGTAATAATCTAGATATACCTCTCCTTACAGCCCCACTGTTGGGCTGGCCATTTTGTAATAAACTTATTACCAGTGATGAAAGTTTTTATAAGCTCCACGTTGTGATGCGCCAATTTGTATAGATATTTCAAATGAAGAGTCCTTCTTAATTCAGTCCCACGTTGGATTCGCCAATTTGCAAAGATATTTTACAAATGATGGTCTTAATAGAAGACGATGCTGATGATGCCCCACATTGGAGGCGGCAATTTGTAAAGATAACTTAGATTACTCTCCTTAAAAGCTCACTGTTGTAATCGTCAATTTAGTAAGGAACTACTTGTTAATTATGTGAGGACGTATGTTATGGTATATGCTGCAGGCTGGAAACGTCAAATTGTAAAGAAATCTTGTCTATGGGTGTAATTAGTTATAAGAGACTCCTGTGAAACAAACGCCAAATAATACGTTGCAGGTGGCAATTCGTAACAATTAAGATGCTGTTACCTGGTTTAATTAATATGTTATTAATTAATATACCCTTCAGTTGTGACCGGTGAAACCCTCAGAACATAGATTATTAAGTAAACAAAATTATACTTATGTTTCTTGAATTTATAATCATACTACTCTATAGACTCAACTTAGTTTTCAGTGGTTGTGAAATATTAGCAATATGTATTGAGTATTAACTGAATGTAAGGGGTATTTATGTCAACCCTAGTCCCTCAATGTTAGAAAATTTCATTCAAATTTAGTATTAAACACCAGGTAGTTCAATAATCTCCCGTCCCACCAGCTGCAAACTTGAAGCGCTGTTACTAGAAATAAACGTACTTATAGGTTAGTTATTCGGATTGTTTGTATCAATCTGTTTATAAATTATTCCACCCACTACATATAGGATTTACTCTGCAATAACTTAAACGTTATCTCATACAATAAATGTACTTTATTGATTTTCTCTGTTAATTAACAAGTTACGTTGTCTCTAAAAACAATTAGACGAACCAATCGATCAACCAGACATATATCGATTATTAATTGTTCAAATTCTAAAAAAAAACAAACATACACTTGAAAATAATAACAAATAATTCTTATCCCAGGGTTCGTATAGTTCTTTGAACCATTAGTAAGGCCAGGTAAAACGCATAATTAAGGTTGTTCAATTTACAAAATAATATTATTTACTTAAAATACAGTGGAATGAAAATAAGTTGTCTTTTACCAAGTCGACGAAACTTCGTCTGGCGGTGAACGTTTGTCAATAGTGGACAGAATGCGGCTTATCTCATCTTCATCCAGTGAAACTGCTCTGATTTTCAATAAAATTGATAGTGGTGTGTACTGTTAACCCCTCAGGAGATCTTCTGGCTTCTATTCTTCTTTTACGGTCTTCACAAGTCTTGGTCCCAGTGAATTGGAATTAGGATCTCAGCTTCTGCTGCCAATGAAGGTTATTTCGTCCAACCGAGTCTTCTGTATTTCCAATAATTCCATTAATTCAGGCTTTAACTCTTTACTGGTCTTCGATTTATAGCATGAATTGGTTTAATACCAAATTCAGCGGAATTATTTAGTGAATGAGGTGAGACGCTTTCAATTCTTTTTTATTGTATTCATTGACAATTTAGAGGGTTATTTAATTTGTATGATTAATTAACATTCAAGTATAATTGTTTTACAAAAATGCTTTTTCAATTTGGATATATATTTCCTTTATATTTATTCATATATTTTAAATACATTGGTCCATCTCAACCTAATAGCTTGTAACAATCAGAACGAATTAATTCAAAATCAACAACTTCTGTACATTTCAGTTGCCTTAACAACCACGTTTTTTCTATATCCTTGAGCCGGCATTGTAGAATATTACTACTTCTTTCCAATAAAATACTCCATGCTTGGATCAATATTGAATCACATAAAATTCTCCCTTAACCTTCCTTACTAAACAGTAAATGTTTTACCAGAGTTTCGTTGGACTGGGTTAACTAAAAAGGTATTCATTTCCTTTCACTAATATGGAATTTAGGCCTATAGATTCACTTACAACCATTATAACATTATTTGTTTTTTTTTAACTTAATTTTCTTTTTACCTGACCTACTGTACAATTAATTATTGGTTACATAGTTAATTACATGAATTTTAATTTACTGGTGGTTATTTGTTTTTATATTAATTAACTGGTCCTGGAACCCTTTATTAATTTATGATATAATTTTCAGAACTACTTGTTAGACTTGAAACACTGGTCACACTCCTGATCCAGTTTATAAACATTAATTAGAACAACAGTATTTTTCAATTTTATACAATACTGACAACTTAGTACAGTGCCTAACATTGGTAACTATACTGGGCTGTATAAAAACAAATCTAATATAAATATAAACATAATTATTGATGAAGTATTATTATCAAACCACATCATTTCATTTTTAACATATTCAACATACAATATAAATACTCTGTAGACCTTAACATGTCACAGTACAAAACAAACACTTCATTACATCCAATCATTCATTGGTCTGGCTCTTTTACATTTAATATTAGTCATTGCCTCCTTTTTACTTGAGGTACTTCTCAAGCACATGAACTACTGAACAACCTTAAGTCAGGGTATGGTCCTTGACCATATTTCAATCAATTTTTTATGTAACGTTGGGGAACCTCAACTATGTTACGTTACATAACGATTCACTAATTGTACTTAACTAGTTACTTGCCCTGGATTTTCTAATACAATAGTTAATTTCTTATAATTTGTTGATTTTGGATTTACACAGTTAGGCATTTTCTAGGCCTAAGTTGTAATTGACTA
The DNA here is from genome assembly GCA_034769895.1 of Magicicada septendecula. Lineage (NCBI taxonomy): Eukaryota > Metazoa > Arthropoda > Insecta > Hemiptera > Cicadidae > Magicicada > Magicicada septendecula. The sequence continues at coordinate 39,350,830 of CM068372.1, forward strand.
TGTCTTCTTATTTTACACAAATTAAAGATTATTTTACATTTACCTATGTGTTGCTTGGTGTCACTTATGACTTGTTTACTTTTTGAATTAATTTGGGCTGTTTCATAATAATTGTATGTTCTTATTACTTTACAAAATCATGGCCTGTCTATTATTCTCTAATTTATTTTCGTGTATTATTATGTTTGTAAGAATTTATCTCTTTACTTATCTATATTGCCATTTTTTATAATTTGTCTATCATTTAATATTACTTATATAACATAACACAAAATTTAGGTTTATGGTCTGTATACTTTTTTCAGCCATATTCCTTCTCATAAACTTAATTGAACAAATCTTTTAACAGTTACTATGCTAATCTTGTTTATATTTAGTTTATTCTTAACTATTTTGGTGACTAACATTATAACACCATTTATTTTATCTTACTAATTATCCCTTTGAACATAGGATGTTTTACTTATTTTGCACTTATATTCTTTAGCATATTTTTCTTCTAAACTTTACTACATATTTTTTCTCTACCTAACCATTGTAACACTAATATTTTGAATCATTACGGGATGTTTACCCTGAATACTACTGTATTCCTAATCTACAATCACTCTTAATTCTAATAACAATAATATTCTTATTCTTTGGTAATTTTCACCATTAAACTGTAGTGTTTAGCACTGGTTTTAGGTGTCTATGACTATCTGTTGGGTTTTCTATTTATTTTGGGGTTTACACTGGCACTTTGCACTTTTTTATGGTACTTGAGTGTTACTTGTGGTTATTCCCTAATATTGATTTTTCTTTTCTCACTTAATCACCTTCACTCCCTACTTATTTCTCACTTCTGGATTTTTTATTGTTTTATTCACAATTATTAGATATACTGTTAACAAATTCATGTTCTGATTCACTTATTATATAGTTATTCATAACATTTAATATCTATTTCTTTGGTTAGTGTACTTTAGTTGACATTACTTTATTTGATTTTAATATTTATCATTTACATTTATTATTTGTTTGAGTCTTTTTCATCATCATTTTATTTCATTTATTTTTTGTTTGTTTCTTTTTCATTTACCTTCTCATTTTATTTTCTTTATTGAGTCAATCACTTGGGTTGGGTCGTAGTCATCTGTCTCGTCATAGTCATTTTATTTTCATTAGTTAAACATAGTTGATTCATAGTTTTTTCCCTGGTATTGGGGTGGCTTTTTGTGTTGTAACAACTTAAAAACTTGACATTGGAGTTAATTAAATGCCAATCAGTTCTACAATACTACAGATAATTTTTATAAGTATAATACAACTGACTCGGAACACTAAGTTTTTATTAGTAAAAACATAACATTTTTACCTTATAGCCTGAACCAGTTTTCGCTTATTAAAAGCTTCACCAGAGGCTGCCATTAGGAGTGCTTTCTGTCTTGTTCTTGGTGACAGCACCGTTGTTTGAAAGACTGATGTGTGTGTGTGTGTGTGTGTGTGTGTGTGTGTGTGTGATACGTTAGAACAGTACGTGTGATTTGAATTGTGTCTGTTCATTTAGGATGTCATTTTTATGTGTTTTTGTGTGTCGTATATTTCTAGTTGTTCAAGAGTGGCTAGTTTTCAGCCTTTTGTGTGTATGTGTAGAACATCCATGTTACCGTTTATGTTTGTGAATGTGTGGTTTGCTTCAATGAGGTGGTTTGCAAAGGTGGATTCAGTGGTGGAGTGTAGTGCCTTTGTGTCTTCAATGTATCTCTGTTTGAAGCAATGTCCTGTCCGGCCTATGTAGAATTTGTTACAGTTTATCAAAAGAAAGATCTGTAGGGTAAAAGGATGGGCAAACATTGGTTGATACATTGTAAAAGCTATTAGATGAGAAGGACATACCATCTCACATAGACAAGACAAACAGACAAATATCATATGGCCGAATTAAAGCTGAGAACTCGTGTTGCTCATTATGTTTTTCAGTACACAAAATGAACAATTATGTCTTGTATATGAAAAATATATACAAAACCTACGGTTACAGCATGGTAAACCCTAAGTTCTTAATTATTGTTATCTTTCTCAATAAGTTGCTTATGTTTATAATTTGTGAATATTAGTCATAAATTATATTTTTAATGCATTTTAAAAGCAATGCTGCTACTGTACTATTTATGGGTTACAAATATTATGAATGGTGTTCTGCTGTTTGCTATTTTCCTTAACATCTTGTATTAATTCACTTTCATTGTCACTCTACAAATATTAACTGTTATGTTTCTTCTTCTTCTTTAAAGTAGACCTTGCTCACTTTTGAATAAATATTACTAAATAACAAACATGTACAGATGCCCACCAGATGAGCTCTTAAAAATGTAAACAGTGACAGCTTATTCAACCATCTGTTAAACCATAGCTTTTAGATCAAGAAGAAAAAATCTTTGTAATCAATAAAAGAATAATATTTCTTTACAGTCTAATATATTTAAAATTTATATTTACTTTAAATCAAGATGTTTTTCCCTTATTTGGGGCATGTTTCGGAAAACATATTGTTCCCATCATCAGCCTTCTTAATTTTGAATCTTGTGGAATTCTTTATAGTGGTATAATAAACACCACTATAGTCGGCTATGCAGTAACCATCCCCGCTGGACGTCATGATGGACAGCAAGTCAAAAACGACATTGTGTAGCTTTGACATCCATCCACACATCGTTTATTTTTTGAAGGATGTGGACGACAAAAAATGAGTCCAGCAAGACCATCAGCTCAAGCCACATGACATGCGGATGGATCATGTGTAGTTTTGACGGATGTCAAGGAATCGTGCATCGTACATGTTTGATCATGCTTACGCTTGCTGTCTATCAAATCGTCATTTTCGAGCAAGTACAGTACATGTTTTTAGAGCACATTCGTTTAATAAATATTTAGTGTTTAATTTTACGTTACATTCATTCTTTAGTTTATATTTAATAAGTAACGATTGAGATAAAATTTCAGTTTAATATTTAGTTTAGTTTATTCTTCGTTTACATAGTAGATTCAAATATCATTAGCAGTAATTATTTTTAATATTGTTATTATTAATTTGTTTTAATTACAATTCATAATGGACCATGAAATAACATCAAAATCTATTGAAAAATATAAATTAGATGTCTGTGGGATGTATCCTATCAATGAGAACGTCTGGCAAGCTGGACGAGTTGCATGACAGTATGGTGCGCACATCCATCACCAACGTCGGGCATGCTGGACAGCGGGGATGGTTACTGGGTAGCTGGCTTATCTGTTCATACGTTGCTGAACTACAACAATTAGAAACATGGTAGCTGATTGGATCAGCCTTGTCACTTTTAACATGGATTGTAGGGCCAGTGTGATCGCCTTGTGACACTAAGGGTGTTAAAACCATCAATGACAGAAGAAGGTTACTATGCATCAGATACCACGTCTATTTGGCTTTCTAACATCGTGTCAAAATCATTCTTGCATACCATGGATGTTGTCATTCAAAGGATATCATAGTCATCATTCTGAGCTTCATGATTGCTTTAGTATTTCCATATGTAATATAAATAATTATATTTTAATAATAAATGGTAAAGTTCAAGATTTACCAGTATATCCTAAGATTTACCGTTTTATGATGGTAAATGCCCGAAGATCCTTTTAAAATGTTTGCGTTTTGGACTTTTACCAACAGTTAGTGGTAAATGTCAAGATTTACTGCTGCATTGTGGTAAAAGTGTAATATTTTTAATTTGTATGAAATTTATAGTTAATAATTTTTATTAAAGTTTATAATAATTTCCATAAAAACACATGAAGAAAGGAAATAAAAATAACGCATTACATTACTGGTTGTTTCTGAAATAATTTTTATTTAGCGATGTACAATGAATTAATGTGAAACTACTAAAAAAACCTAAAGCCAAAAATATAAGAATTGATAAAATTAACAAAATTTATTTATTTTATTTTTTTAAAAAAAGAACATTTAAAACCATTTTAACCATTTTGTGAGAATGTAATCTTACTGACAAAAACAAATACAAGTCCTTTTTACTGTTTTTTTTAGTTCAATAATTATTGATACAAATCAAATAAAAAATTTATAAAGTAATAAAAGTAAAATAAAGTAATAAAAATGAAAAAGGCTAGTTTCTGAAATAATTTTTATTTAGCGATGTACAATGAATTGTTCTAAGACTACTAAAAAAACCTACAACCAAAAATATAAAAATTGATAAAATTAACAAAGTTTACTTAAAAAAAAAAAGAATATTCAAAATCATTTTAACCATTTTGTAAAAAAAGAATGTTTAAAAACTTTGTAAGCACACAAACATTTTGTGGGAATGTAATCTTACTGACGAAAACAAGTAGGAGTCTTTTTACTGGTTTTTTAGTCCAATAATTAATTGATCCAAATAAATGAAAAAGTAATAAAAGTAAGATGGAAACTGGGCCTTTGCAATATAAAACACATTGACAATGAATGTGACTAACAAACATGTTGGAACATGTCTGAACAGGTCGGCAAGCCAACGAAAACCTCCGAGTGCAGCTTTTACCACAACACAGCAGTAAATCTTGACACTTACTAGTAACTGTTGGTAAAAGTCAGAAATGAAAACATTTTAAAAGGATCTTTGAACATTTACCATCATAAAACGGTAAATCTTAGGATATACCAGTATACCTTACTTCGCACTTTTACAGTAACATATATATATATTTTTTAGTTTTTTATAAACATTAATACTCAACTTCTTTTCAGAAAGCTTTAATGGCTTATTACCCAATGTATGCTTGGGCTCACAATAAACCAAAACTGTCCATAGGACGGCAGAAGAAAGTTGAAGAAGAAAAATTGAGATTTTTGAAAGGAGCCATGACAGTTGCCAGAAGGTTAATTGCAGAGCTGCGTGCAGCTTTCAATGAGGAAAATGATAGTCAGTGCTTCAGGTTGGCATTTCGAACTGAACGATACATTAATTACCACTGCAAAATGTTTATAACAGAAAAGGAAGTAACAGAAATTTTAGAGTCACTGTATGATGTTATAGGTGATTTATATTTCAGAATGAAAAAGTTGCAAGCTGATATGAGCAGTCACGACAATGACAGAAGAATATACTGCATGCTCGGTATTGAGATGCCCGATACTCGATTCACAAGAAAAATTAAATCATCACTTATGCCCCATGTGTTTAATAAAAGGTAATAATTTTTAAATATACTAATGTGTGACCAAGTCTAGTTTTAAAGAACACACCCACACACCCACACACACATTTAAACTATGGCTCAAACTGGTAGCCTACATTGTCCCTCTAAAGCCAGTTCTGTGGTTGGAAACATCTATCATTATCAAGCTCAGCATCATCAACATCATCGTTATTATTATTACCACCAAATGCTCATTGCAGACATTGTCAATGAAGTGATTTTTGGGACAGACATTATGAATACCTACGGATTCATTGTGGACTTAAGAGAGAATGTCCTGAGGGTTGGCCAAGAGAAGATAAAGCTTTGCATGGCTAAAATGACAGGGTCCACCAATCATTCGATCAAGCAAGTGGCATGGGCTAAAAAAGAAGTCACCAGGTGTGATCAAGAGGAACCCTTCCTATAGCAAACAGCAGTGGAAGTAGAACGAGCAGAGGAATTACCAATGAGTAAAACGACAAAAGAAGTGAATGGAAAGCCAACTGTGGGTGTCAAGGAAAGGATCTTGCTTGTTCCTGAATTAATGGAAGCACCTGGGGGAAAAGTTGGTGAAGACAAAATTGTGCAAGAAGTCATTGACGAGAACCAAACAGACTTGAACCAGCTAAAGGTGCATATGTCATCAGTACATGACACAACCGGCATGACTCCAGAAAAATTCGTGTTTGAGCGGGAGATTCGTCTTCCTGGGGACTTGATGTTCAGATCACCTGAGACTCAGTCCCAAGAGCTACAGAACTATTCCTCACACTTAGAAAACCAAGTGTGATAAATGAGTTGTTTGATAAGAGAATGACTGAAGATAGCCAATGATAAAATGAAAACTCGGTATGACAGTCGCATAAATAGTGTGGGTTTCCAATAAGGAGATCAGGTATGGTTACACAACCCAAAGCGCCATTGTGGTCACTCACCTAAACTTCAGCCTAACTGGGAAGGACCTTATACTGTAAAAAAAAGAATCAACAATGTTGTTTATTGGATTCAACAGATAGGACAGCAAAAATTCAAGGTTGTCCACCTAGATCGCCTGACCAACTATTACTTCAGAGCTGGTTTGCCAGTTTGGGATGAACAGACTTATGGAGGGGGCAGTGTGTTATGCCACGGAACATTCTCAAACAGTGAAGTGTGTTGTTCTACATGTTTCTCGGCTATACCAGCAGAGCCCAGCTGTAATGTTTGTGTGCGTACATATTGCTAATTTGAGAAGAAAGACAATTACGTGACACTTATGCATGAACAATCGAGGCTATTCCAAACCTCAACGGCTGCGCACTGTGCTCAAGGCCAGACACAACACTATTTCTAGTGGATTCAAGTGTGCCTGTAAGAGGCAATTGTTTAACACATCATCCAAAAATTGACAGATTATTCTGGCATCTCAACGGGGTGTAAATATAAGCATCCAGCGACAGTCAGTTCAGTTTAAGTGGCAATTTATTCAAGTGAGGTTCGAAGTATTGTGGCAAAGTGTTACAATTTTGCGGGACTCTATTAGTTGATATTATTATTGAGAGTGGACAAATTTTGCTCAGATTATTATACAAGTTGATTATAAACTGTATTTGTGATTAATTAAAGCTGGTGATTAGTAACTTGATTAGTGTCTGTAATTTTGTTTTCCACTGTACCATATGACGATCAGTGAGCAGCGTAACAATATAATAGATGCTGGACACACGACGTCTGATTACCTCAGCCCTTCTTCTTTTCAGTTGCTTTAGAAAACTTTTATCTTCTTCAGTCCTACACAACACCTCATTCAACAATTTCTCTACCCAGCTTATGCTGAGCATCCTTCTACAGAAAGCTACAAGTTTCTTCTTATCTCTCTCTCTCCTATTGTTCACAAATCACTACCACTCCACACATACACAGGTTTGCAAGAATTTCTTCCTCACTTTCATGCTGATGTTCTTCTTCAAAGTGAGAAGAGTTGCATTCTTATTATAGTTTTTGCCAATTTATTCTGATCAAAATCTCCCTACAGTTTTATCATCACTTACTGGTGATTTCCTCCACTTCTTGGATGATATTGTTTTTCAATTTAATTCTTGTCCTGTCAACTCTACGTCTTCTGCAAACTAGTATTTTCATCTTTTGTTTGCCGATTTTCATACTGAAATCTTCTTTCACTATTCCATCCATTATACTAAAAATGTTTTGTTTATCTCTTTTACGTATTGAATGGATATTGTATAAGAATATTGTAATTATGTTTTATGTGCTTGTTAAAATGATAGCATATAACATAAGTTTTACAGAAACTTGTTCATCTTAATAGGCCAGATGTTTTTGTTTACAAAAAAATGTTATTCTAAGTCTACTTGGGAAAAAATAATACAAGTCGATGAAGACACAATAGAGGCACAAGTCCTGTAATCAGATATAATTAATTCACTACCGACTCGGAACACAAAGTTTTTATGGGTAAAAATGTAAAAGTTTTCACCTTATAGCCTGAACCAGTTTTCGCTTTTAAAAAGCTTCTTCAGAGGCTGCCGTTGGGAGCACTGTCCGTCTTGTTCTTGGTGATGGTATCGACTTTTGAAAGATCAATGTTGTGTGTGTGGGGTGTAATATGTTAGAATAATGCGTGTGATTTGAATTGTGTCTGTTCGTTTAGGCATACAGACAAAAGGCCAAAAACTAGACACTCTAGAACAATTGGAAATATACAAACACAAGAAAACACATAAAAACGACATCCTAAATGAACTTTTACGTTTTTACCCATAAAAACTTTGTGTTCCGAATGGACACATCATGGGCAACAAAATCCAATGATCCTATAATCAAGTCTGAAACACATAGTAGAGGCTACACAGTTTTACTATTTTAATAGAAGTGTTCTTCCTCTTCATTGTTCTGTCTACATTTTTATACCTGCTCATGTCTTCTTCATCATTGTATGTGTAAATGGAATTATGAAAGCAAAGCCCAATACCTGGATATGACATTGGATACCAAACTGAAATGGAAAGAGCAAGTAAAAAAGAAAAAAAAAGGAACTTGACATAAAATTCTGACAATATAAATTGCTCATGGAAAACATTACAACCTGTCTTTATACAGTAAAACTCTGATCTATAATCAGATAATTAAACCCACCTGGCTGTATGGAATTCAACTCTGGGGGTGCACGAAAGATAGTAACATCAGGATAATACAAACATTCCAAAACAAAGTTTTGCTGTCCATGGTCAATGGTGAATGGTGAAACGCCGATATCCACGGAGATCTAGGTATTCCAACAATTAAAGAAGAGATTAAAAGGTTTGCGAAGAAGCATGAAGAAAGGCTTAACCTTCACGAAAATGCAGAAGTTCTTCAGCTGCTGGACAATCGACACCTGTTCTAAAAACTGAAGAGAACAAAGCCATTCGAACTTGTGTAGTGTTTTGTATTATAAAAGCAGAGCATTGTGCACGGGTGAGATTGTTTAGTTAAGAACACCAAAACTAACTAAAGAATCTCATTGGACTTAATTTGGCTGATATGTATTTAGTATTAAGAGGTATTAGTGATAAGTTGACGGTTGGTCTTACAGACCAGTTTTAACATGTTAAATTCAGTAATAAAAAAAAGTGTATGCGTGTGTTTGACTGTGATTACGTAGTGGCCGTTGGTGTTGTGAATACTGCTGGTAGCAGCCAGCTCTCGGCGTATACTGTTATATTGTGTTGGCATTGACTTTAAAAATACTTTCCATGTCACATTATGGCTCTTGCTATCTTCTCTAGTGTTGTGGCAATCCAAACGTTTTTGTGTTTCTGCAGATTCCCTGATTATTCTTTTGAGAAGTGGTAATAATGTTTTTCAATTATTTTCATGTGTTTTAATCCATTACATTATGTAAATGAAATATGGTTGCAAGAGAGCTGTTTCATTAATTTTCTGATGAGGCATCCTGTCTTGGACAAAGGATTCCTCTTTGTATATAGAACAAAATCATTTTTTGGAACTATAAGGACAATTTTTTTTTACTTACAATTTTATTTATCTGATTTACAGAATTCATTGTAGAGATGCACGGGAAAAACTGGAAATTTCAGTATCAGGTCTAGAACGAACATTCTGGTGTCACGAATTAGCAGCATGTTTAAGTACAACAAATAATACTGAACAAGCACAAAAATTTGCTCAACAAGGATACAAGTATGCAAAGTCCATTGGCAACATGAAGTGGATTGTAAACAATGCCTTCTTAATTGCGAGAGCTTCCTTTTTATATGGTGACATCAACGAAGCACGTGAAATTTTGACTGAAATAATTAAACAGGCTGAATTTGCTAACAGACTGAATTGTAAAATGTTCCTAAAAAAGGTATGTAACTTAAAAACAACCCAAAAAATGGGTTTTGTGATTATAAAATGATTTTTCAAGCCTGTATTAAGCATCAAATCATAATGGTGCCTAACTTTTAAGAAAGATTAAACAAGATTTAATATTCCTGGATTTTGTTGTCCATGACATGTCCGTTGATTAACTAATTATAAATGTAATACTACTGACTTGGATCACTAATTTTTATTGGTAAAAATGTAAAATTTTTTCCTTGTAACCTGAACCAGTTATTGCTTATTACATGTTTTGTCAGAGGCTGCCACTAGGAGCCTCTGACATAGCTTGTAATAAGCGGAAATTGGTTCAGGCTACAAGGTAAAAATTTTACATTTTTACCAGTAAAATATTAGTGTTCTGACTCAGTAATATTATATTTAAAAGATTTAATAAACAGTTTTATAAAGGTTCCTTTGCATGGTTTATTTTGATGAAAAGGAATAATGTTAATCACATTTTTGTTTTATCAATTCTTTGATGACAGAAGATATATGAGGAAAAGTCAATAAATGGGCCACAAGCTAATGTGGATAGTTGACAACAGTAGTGAGTAATTTTTAAAGGTGTCACTAGGTGGTAACGTAGTCCAGCTTGATGATATTCAGTTAGCAATGACCAGCTGGTAATTGTTCAACAGTCATTCAGTTTCAAAATGGCAACCTTGCTTGAGGACTGCACACTACAAGAACAGCATGCTGGTGTGTGTTTTGTGGCCAAACGGTCTTTCTGCAAAGGAAATTTATAAGGAAATGTTTTCTTTCCTGGATTTTGTTGTCCATGATGTGTCCGTTGATCTACTAATTATAAATATGTCACTACTGACTCGGAACACCAATTTTTTATTGGTAAAAATGTAAAACTTTTACCTTGTAGCGTGAATTATTTTTCACTTATTACAAGCTTTGTCAGAGACTGCTGCTAGAAGCGCTGTCCATCTTGTTCTTGGTGATGGCGCCGTCGTTTGAAAGATGGATATTGTGTGATTTGCAAAGCTGGATTCACTGGTGGAGTGTAGTGCCTTTGGTGTTCAATGTATCTCTGTTTGAAGCTACGTCCTGTCTGGCCTGTGTAGAATTTGTTACATCCTGAGCAGTTTAGTTTGTATATACCAGGTAAACCAAATTTGTTTTGTTCTTTGTGTGTGTTTTTTGACAGTGTGTGTTCTGTTTTGTTTGTAGTTCTGTATGCGATTCTGTATCCTGCTTTTTTAAATTTGTGGACTATTTTTTCAGTGTGGTTATTGATGTGTTAGTGTTATGAACTTGTTGTTTTCTGTCTTTGTCTGTTGTTTGTATTGTGTAGGAGTTCATTGATTATTGTTCTGTTCTATCCTTGGGTCAATAACTTCTCTCAAGGACGGTAAAAAGTTGTTGACAAACACTGACCTGGTTGTCCTGTTGAGATTGCAATGGAACCAGCACTGCAATAGGTAGAGATGGAAATGACAGGCAGCAAACGGTCAATGGCATTACATCTGCATTACGTTTTCTCATGGTTTACCTACAGCACAATGCATGATCATTTGAATTTTCAAAAAGTGTGTGCTAGGTGGATGCCCAGACAATGAACACAAAAAATTCAAATGGGCCTGTCATTGTAACATTTGTTCAAGTATGCCGATGAAGGAGAAGGTATGTTTAACAGGACTGTTCCTGGAGATGAATCATAGAAGCATTGCTATTAACCTGAATCAAGGTATGATCCAATGCAAAGGAGACATCCTTCATCACCTCCAGTCAAGAAATTCAAAGTTACACCCTCAGCAGGAAAGGTTATGCTTACAGTGTTCTGATATTCTCAAGGAGTGCTGCTAGTTCATTTTCAGGGGGTGAGGTGAGAATGTGAATGCTGTTGAATCTTGAACTGCAACTTGTAGAAAATGCCCAGGGCTGCTGACTACAGGAGTATTGTCCCGTCGCCAGAGTACCAGAACCCATACGACACAATCAACCCAGGAGAGAATTGATCAATAAGGGTGGCAACTTCTTCAACATCAACTTTATAGTCCCCGAATTAGCCCCCAGCAATTTTCACCTGTGTTTGGTCAGCTGAAATCTCATCTTAGCAGATGTTTTGTGGATAATGAAGATGTTGAACAAGAGGTGGGTATGTGGCTGAGACAACATCCGAAAGACTTTTATGGAGCAGATATTGGAGCACTGATAAACCAATGGGATACATGTACAAATGTTGATGTAGATTATTTAGAAAAATAAAAATCTTTTTCAAGTAAATGCCTCGCTGAATATTATTTTAATAGCTATTTTGACCTATTTACTGACTTTCTCTCATATTAAGTAATTACTTAATGCAAGTAGGATTTGGAGTGAAATCACTGATGCTGTTATTCTTTATAAATAATAAAATTTAAATTTAAGTATTAAAATTTAAATTTAAAATTAAGATTTAAGTATCTTGAAGAAATAATTCAAGAGAATGGTTTAGAAAAATCTGCTATAGAAGAAAGGATTCATAAGATGGAAAGAGCGTATGGTATAACTAAAGATATTTATAATAAAAAATGGATATCTAAAAATGCGAAAATAAGGCATTATATTACAGTAGTGAAGCCAGAATGACTATATGCAAGTGAACGTCTAGCACTGAATTATAATTTAGACAAACTAGAAAATTGGAAAGATGAATTATTAGGAAAATATTAGGCCCACGAAAAACTTCAAAAGGTTGGAAATTAAGAAGTAATGATGAAATATATCAAAGTATAGAAAATATAACAGAAACAATGAGAAAAAGAAGACTATTATTTTTTAACATTTATATAGAAATGGACGACAATAGGTTAACAAAGCAGATCTTCAAATATCTGTGGGGGAAGAAGTCAACATCAAGTTGGATTAAAAAAGTCCAAAAGAATTTAGAAAAAAATAATATACATGCAGAAGAGGCAATTGAAAGAGAACTTTTTCAGGCAAAAGTGATAAAAGGAGTCCAGGGTAGGTGACACAGGTTGTGCAACTACATTTACTTCAAACATAATAATTAACTAAAAATACACATGTTACAAAATTCTTACCTTTCTCGGGTCCAGGATCGTTCACTCGAACTCGTGACCTATAAGTGTGATTTAGGGTTTGTGTTGTTTAGTAAATTCGACTCTCATTGAATTTGTTACTATCTCAGCTTTATTTAACATTTTTTTATCTTCTCTTTCTTTTTAATTTCCTTACTTTCTATTCATTTCATTATTGATTCTTATGTCACAAAACAGGCTGTGGTATATTTACGTATTATTCTTAAATTAAATATTTTTGACAAGGCAACCCAGCACCCGCTCATTCATTCTTACCATTCACACATTTTACCCCATTTACTTTAGAGCTCTTTTTTAATTTGTTATATGGATTTAATTAATTTTGAAACAGTTACTTTCCTGTTGTCTCCATGTAGAGCACATGTTGAAGTCAGTCTGTTTTTTGTTCACTTAGTTGTCCGAATTATGTTTGCACTGATTAAAATAATGTTTAAATGAATATTGTTTGAAGTTTTACTCATTTTTATTGAATTTCTGCCGGTCAGTCTACATTATTGCACGGATTTTAGGCGAACCGCGCACCCACGCAACTGCGCTGTTTTGAGTTTAGAAGCCGACTGACGCTTTCTTAGACGTTTTCAAGATGGCCAAACGTCCTCCTGTGTGCGGCTACTTGCGTTCTCATTGGTTAACGCTAATTATCGTAGACTCGCACTCGTCGACCAGCGAAACCGTACGTGATCTTCACTCTGTCTGAACGGGCATCCGCGTGCTCTGACACATTCTGATGCTCCAGCTTTCGGTGTATGTTGACGGGCTTACTGGACAAACCGACAACTGCGTGTTTCAAAAGTACACTCTGCTTATTAAAACTGAAACCCTGTCTGGGCGATTCCCCATCATTACCATTGATACCAGAATAGAATAAACCCCAAACTTCTGTACCGTTACAATACCCCCCCCAATGAGAGGTTTTCTGCCGAAACAGAAAAAATCTCATTGCTAAAACCTAAGAGGACCAGCGAGGATATGGTGCCAACAAACCCTCTTAATTCTTTAATAAATCTTGGTTAATCTACCCCCCTAGTTCGGTGACTATGGCTGTACCTGAATGACTCCACTGGACTTCTCTGTCCGAGATCCCAACACCGTAAAATCAGACAGGCACTCACCACAGCATCACCTAACTCTGTAACATTTCAGATAAATTGTCACTAAATGGCCTTATACCAAACCAGATCCTCAACTGATTTATTTCCCTCTTAGCCATACTGGATTGCCTTTAGCAAAATACTGGGTGCGTACGTACTGTATGTGCATTCCTATTTCAAACATATAACACTCTGATTCTACAAAACCTAACCTCAAAACAAATATTATCAACCTTAAGCTAACATACTCTACAGTTCATTAGCATTATACTTTTTCTTTTAATTTCCAGTAATTAAATATTTTAACGGTTTATCTGGACTTATCATCTCAAATCAAAAATAAATTATTTAACTTTCAATCATTTATCCAAATGAATCCAAGTTCATGACCAAAAATTCACATTTTAATTGAAGTGGGTCACCTCTTTCATCAATCATTTTAACTGCATTTTGTATTCATTGGCTTCCATCATCTTTGTAAACTTCGAATCACTACTCGTTAAAACAATCTACTACTAAATTTTTTGTATTTTTTTTTCAAGAATTAAATGAATATTACATTTCAGAAATATATATATTCTGACAATTAATCAAAAGAAACAGAATTATTATTACCATAAATTCAACTGAAACTATAAATTGATTACACAAAACATACTATACATCTAACACCATGCATCAGCTGATGTTTTACCAACCTGTGAACATAACCTTACTCTAGGTACACTGAATACAAATAAACTAAATACCCATAATTATCCATAAAATAAGTCATAAAATGTCCTTGTTAACTATAAAATCACTACAGTTTTGAGTACAGTAATTGAATGTTCATTAATAACTGTTTGATCACCATTATTGAAAATTACTTTCCTTTTAATACCAAATCTATGCATAATCATTACAACAGCAAGTGAGTCACAACAATACACCTCTTTACTCAGGGCCAAGCAACTTGATTGCACCGTGATTACGGTCTAACAATTTTTTAACTGACTTTTCAGTTATACTTCTCCTTCTTCTACATCATTTTATTATCTTTCCCCCTAACCCAGTTACAATTAGGTAAATCACCTACCGGGTAAACCAGATCAGGCATTTACCTTGTGCATAAATGCTGTATTTATGCCCCTGGCTTCCACACACACACTATTATTTCCTGATGTTGGACTGTAGTGCCCATTTGCATCCACAAGAACTGAAGTTTATTTAGGGTATAGACGCTGCCTACACCGTTCTTGTTTCAGCGTTACAAAACATTCGGCATTACTAATGTCCGAGGACACCAGTAATCCTACTAAAAATTAGTTATATGCCCTTAATACGGCACTATCACCCCCTTCGATGATAGCCGCTGTTCCATAGTTATGGTGATTCCCCTAATTTACCCCCCGGTTAATTTCTAGAGTCACCAATTTTGAAAATAATAACAAGGATGGCTAGGATACAATCTGCCTAACCACACTTGCTACCAATAATCCAAATCCACGGTCAGGGATCGGTGATGCTGTGACCGCCCGAAAGTGGGGAATCACAAGTTCAATACACAATACATGTTTAAGATTCCTACACACTAACATAATACAACATAATAAAACATAGTACAGTCATAATTAACATTGCTACTATTACATCGAGACAAACACTTCAAATTTAAGTTTAGTTTCAAATTCTATTAACTCTTTCACTTGTGACATTTATTATTACATTTCAATTATGAATTTCTATTAAGTATTTTCATCATCAATTTGGTTCGGGTGATTCTCAGTCATTCACAATGATTTGATGTATTGAATGGCATTTAGATATAACCTTACCCACCTTCTTACTTCTAACGACCACTAACAGATTTGCATAGGGTGACACCGATCTCTCAATAATATTTACCTCCACTAATTTCTCTAACTCCACTTAAATCATTCTCCTCTTATTACCAAATACCTGATACCCTCTTTGTACCTAGGATGTGTGTTCCCTTCCCTTATACTCATTACCTTATTAGTTCCTGGCCCCTCCCAGGTAACTCCGCCAAACCCCATTTAAAACTATTCACCTCCCGCCACAACACCTTGAGTTGAGGACTCCTTACCACGCCACCCTCGCTATAAAATTTATGTACCCTGCTCTCACCTATTTACTCTCCATTTATATCATTCTCGCTTTCTCTACATACATGCACTCTCGCTACTGTGTTGTTTTTATTCCAAAAATTCTTTGTTGTCTAATACCCATTTAAAGTTAACTCTGACTGACTCAATGCCTTATTGAAATAATTATCACCCAAACTCCATCTTTTACAACATTTTACATTAATATGATCATTGCAAATTACAACGATCATCATTACCATTATTAGTATTAAAATCAATTCCTACTGCTTACATACATTGTTTACATGAAATAAATAGGTAGTACAACATAACCTACTACACAAACACGATTAACCTCACTACACATTTATCTACAATTTTTCGTCATATTATATTATTGTTTACCATACCTCATTACATAAGTTAGCCAAGTAATTACCATAAACTAAAATAATTAAATGTTCATTCACTGTTTATCTAACCACCATCATCGAAATTAGTCTGATGTTCACATAGCAATTTTCATCTTTACTTACACTCATTACAGTATTATTATTTATATAATAACTCTTCAATCTTTCAAATTGTTCCGTTATACCCACATAATAATCTACTGGACTATCCCACATTATTATCAAATCATATAACCTGTCTACATCATTAATTCTGGTCTTGTTACCGTCAGTATTATTATCTTTCGCCCTTAAACATTTTATCCTCTCCTTATTTTCAGAATCATCTAATATTAATATTCCCATCCAACGTACAGGTAAGTATTCAATATAATTATCACCATTCTCATAACAAGGTAAGTCAACAATATTACTAATTCTCTCTCTATTTATTTTCTCTAATAGTTCTTCGTAACTTCTAATAACATTAAATAACACAATCTCTCTCTCTCTCTCTCTCTCTCTCTCTCTCTCTCTCTCTCTCTCTCTCCACACAAAAGGCAACGCAACGTTATCATGATACATCCTGGCTCTTCCAGGGAACTCATGATACACCGGGGACTTACTTAGAGACACCTCATCTCTCACATAACTACTGGAGGAAACCTTGTCCTCATAGAACACTATCGGAGTCTTTACTCCACTTAAACAACTGGGAAAATTTGCCCTTCGCCAACCTAACCTCTCATCACCCACTATCTTATTACTACTCTCAATTTCCACTAAAACTTCATCGCCACTATTATTATTCACCATTTTACTCTCTAACACCCCATTTTTAATTATATCACCATTATTCTCACTTACCTTTTCAACTACTACTATATTCTCATCACCACTATTTGTTAACTCATTTTTATAGCTAACACTTACCTCGTTAATTATTTCTTCGTTATTTTTGTTCTCGTTACACTCACCTGTAATTGTACCATTTTCTACCACCCCTACACTCTCATCTGTATTGACACCATTGTCGTCTGTTATTTTGTTATCTTCATTTGCACTTAACTTACCCGTATCTATTCTCCACACTCTCATTTTCTCAATATTTCGTTCTACTTCGTTAAATTTACTTTCAAATATCTCATCGGTTTTATCAAAACGTTTATTTACTTGCTTTATTTCATTTCTAATTTCATCAAAATTACTTTCGTTTGTATCAAAACGATTATTTATCTTATCGAACTTTTCATCAAAATCACTGCTTAATTTATCAAATTTATTATTCATACTGCACAACGTGCTACACAAATATTTCATCATATTATTTTCAGATTGATTACTTCCTTAATTGCAATTGGTGTTAATTGAATTCCCGAATCATCTGTGATATTTGATTCGTCTGTAACACTTAATTCTTTTATTTTATTGTCTTGACCTACATTCGGAGTTGAATGAACTCCCAGGCCACTCATGACAGATGACTCATTGAAGCTAGTTACGTTAATCATATCACTTTCCTTATTTTCTGCCATCTTTTTTAAATTACAAAATTTTCCTATATCTTAACAATCTTTATCTTAAACGTACTCAGTATTATTCACTATAGTATAAGCATCACTTAACTATAACTTACATCACTTCTTTATACGTAATTAATACGCATTACCACTTAACCTCAAAATCACATCTTATACCCACGAGTAAGTGTGGTTTGTACAAAATTGAATTTGTAAAAACTGTCCAAGTTCGAGGCGCCAATTGAGCAACTACATTTATATGCAAAATATTAATTAATAAAAAATACACATGTTACAAAATTCTTACCTTTCTCGGGTCCAGGATCGTTCACTCGAAATTGTGACCTATAAGTGTGATTTAGGGTTTATGTTGTTTAGTAAATTCGACTCTCATTGAATTTGTTACTATCTCAGCTTTATTTAACATTTTTTTTATCTTCTCTTTCTTTTTAATTTCCTTACTTTCTATTCATTTCATTATTGATTCTTATGTCACAAAACAGACTGTGGTATATTTACGTATTATTCTTAAATTAAATATTTTTGACAAGGCAACCCAGCACCCGCTCATTCATTCTTACCATTCACACATTTTACCCCATTTGCTTTAGAGCTCTTTTTTAATTTGTTATATGGATTTAATTAATTTTTAAACAGTTACTTTCCTGTATGCTACATTTACTTGTTGCGCACACCACTAGTCACTGTGACCCCGATTAGCGCTTTCGAACGAACCCGTTCATCATCAGATCGTAACTGCCACCTATTTTTCCCTTTCTTTTATTAGTTAACCACTAATAAAATTTGTAGTTTAGTTACTTTCCTGTTGTCTCCATGCAGAGCACGTGTTGAAGTCAGTCCGTTTTTTGTTCACTTAGTTATCCGAATTATGTTTGCACTGATTAAAATAATGTTCACTGAATATTGATTGAAGTTTTACTGATCTTTATTGAATTTCTGCTGGTCGGTCTACATTATTGTACGGATTTTAGGCGAACTGCGCACCCACGCAACTGCGCGGTTTTGAGTTTAGAAGCCGACTGACGCTTTCTTAGACGTTTTCAAGATGGCCAAACATCCTCCTGTGTGCAGCTACTTGCGTTCTCATTGGTTAATGCTAATTATCGTAGACTCGCACTCGTCGACCAGCGAAACCGAATGTGATCTTCACTCTGTCTGAACAGGCATCCGCGCGCTCTGACACATTCCGATGCTCCAGCTTTCGGTGTATGTTGACGGGCTTACTGGACAAACCGACAACTGGGTGTTTCAAAATGTATACTCTGCTTATTAAAACTGAAACCCTGTCTGGGCGATTCCCCATCATTACCATTGATACCAGAATAAAATAAACCACAAACTTCTGTACCGTTACAAATTCTACAAGGTGATGGCTCATACCACACTTCTTTATGGGTCTGACAATTGGTCTTTAATGAAAGGCAAGGCCAATCGCATCCAAGCGGCTGAAATGAGATTTCTCAGGCACATGGCAGAGTATACTCTCCATAATCATACAAGAAACACAGGTATACGGCAGGAACTGAATATTATGAGTATACTCGACAGGATCACCCAGTATCGGCTGAATTGGTGGGAACATCTTTGCCGAATGGATGACTGCCGCAGCCCCAAACAACTATGGAACTATAAGCTGAGGGGCTGGAGAGGTGTGGGGCGTTGAAGAAAGCGCTGGAGTGACCAGCTCTAATCTTTGCTTATTTGAGACTGGAACAAACCATTCTTGGTTTAATTCTTGAAGAAGATGATGATGATGATGACTGATGACATGTAAGGCAAAGTTCGATTTAATGTTCCTAATGTCACCCTTAGGCAGACGTTCCTTGTATCTATCCAATATTTATGTGTCTGTCTGTTCAATATAAGAACTATTAGTCTTCGCACTCTATTAATTGTACATGGAACTTGCAAGCCCACAACACCTATGTATATTATGCATACAAATAGTGACAAAATGGCTGAAGCTGTGTTTCAATTTGTGGAAGATGTTACTGTTTACTAAGTAGAAAAAATAGTCATGGCCTAAACTTACGATGAGGTTCCAGGAACACCTGGGGTAATGGGAGATCAACCTTTAATTAACGGAAAATATCCTGAAGCTCACTTTGTTCACTGTTACAAACATCTTTTGAATTTAACTTTACAGCAGCCTGTTATTAATAAAAAAAAAATGTAGTAAATTTTTCTTAGAATCTCATAAAACTAAAGAGTAGTTATGTGAAACCTAACAGTTTTCTTGTTTGAACCAATTATAGTACATGATTGGGCCTGTATGTTCATAATAATTTACCTGTACAGAAATTGTACCTTCCTACAACAGTGGTACAGTTACTTAAGGTGAGAACATCATAAAGATGGTATGTAGAGATGCCCCGCTGTTTGGGTTCCCACCATTTGCCACTGCAAAGCATGAAGTTTCAGTGAACTATTAAAATTTTTTTGTATCGGCCATCTAAGGACCATATGTCAATTTCAATTCTTTATTATTTGTTCTTTTCTTTTTCTCCAATTTGAACTTTGTAACGGTACAGAAGTTTGGGGTTTATTTTATTCTGGTATCAATGGTAATGATGGGGAATCGCCCAGACAGGGTTTCAGTTTTAATATGCAGAGTGTACTTTTGAAACACCCAGTTGTCGGTTTGTCCAGTAAACCCGTCAACATACACCGAAAGCTGGAGCATCAGAATGTGTCAGGGCGCGTGGATGCCCGTTCAGACAGAGTGAAGATCATATACGGTTTCGCTGGTTGACGAGTGCGAGTCTACGATAATTAGCATTAACCAATGAGAACGCAAGTAGCCGCACACAGGAGGACGTTTGGCCATCTTGAAAACGTCTAAGAAAGCGTCAGTCGGCTTCTAAACTCAAAACAGCGCAGTTGCGTGGGTGCGCGGTTCGCCTAAAATCCGTGCAATAATGTAGACTGACCGGCAGAAATTCAATAAAAATGAGTAAAACTTCAAACAATATTCAGTGAACATTATTTTAATCAGTGCAAACATAATTCGGACAACTAAGTAAACAAAAAACGGACTGACTTCAACACGTGCTCTGCATGGAGACAACAGGAAAGTAACTGTTTCAAAATTAATTAAATCCGTATAACAAATTAAAAAAGAGCTCTAAAGTAAATGGGGTAAAATGTGTGAATGGTAAGAATGAATAAGCGGGTGCTGGGTTGCCTTGTCAAAAATATTTAATTTAAGAATAATACGTAAATATACTACAGCCTGTTTTGTGACATAAGAATCAATAATGAAATGAATAGAAAGTAAGGAAATTAAAAAGAAAGAGAAGATAAAAAAATGTTAAATAAAGCTGAGACAGTAACAAATTCAATGAGAGTTGAATTTACTAAACAATACAAACCCTAAATCACACTTATAGGTCATGAGTTCGAGTGAACGATCCTGGACCCGAGAAAGGTAAGAATTTTGTAACATTCGTATTTTTTATTAATTATTATGTTTGAAGTAAATGTGGTTGCACAAGTTTTAGGCATGTTCCTTTACTTGCTGATTTAAGGGTTCGCCTAATGGTCCCGCACATAAGGTTGAACTTATGCAACTTATCAGAACCATAAATCATAATTATCAACCATAATTATCATGGTTAAATCATAACCATAGTTATTTCAGTTTTCAAAATAGTTTCAAATCACTGCATTTCTGCAAAAAGAGCAAACTTATGGACGCACTGGAAGAATTTGAAATTTACAGAGCATCTAAAACTCAAGGTGATCAGCTTCTGAATTAAAAACGTTCTTTCAACTCTAGTGAGCTACATGATACACAAGGTAATTTTAACAATTTAATTGTATCCATAAATTTCCATGGATGTCTCCACCTTTGTCTACATAACTCAGACTCATTGACAGTCAAACATCTCATCCACGAGAAACACTGGTTATACACAAACTCCAAAGAAAGACTAATCTGAAACTTCATAATTTTTGTCTGTTACATTTCAGGTCAAGAATATAATGGTGAGTGACGCGTCAGAACAGCTGATTATGATACCACCTGTTAAGAAACGACAAAAGCAGATAATCGACTTGATGCCGAACCTCGAAATGAAAGAACACATTGTCGCTTTGTTTAGAGAAGTAGACTCGCTGCCTGAAAAGCAGAGATTTAGAATCTTGCCTAAAACTGAAGTAGATACAGCCAAAAAGAAGAGGCATATTCGACTGAGAATGGCAACTAAGAGACGCACAATTATCGTAATGCGTGATGCTTACATCTGCCACAAGAAACCTATCAGCGATGCTAGACCTACATTTGTTATATGATTTAAAAGTATCTCGTGTACAACAAATATTATTTATTATTTTTTGATAGGTTTTCTATGTTCTCTTAAGTTTTTCTATGATTTTATTTTTATATTTATACTTATTATAAATTTAAATTATATAATATTTATTATATTATTATTTTTATATTATATTATATAAAATATATAATTTTTAAATAAGTTCACAACTTTGAAAGTTTATTATATTAAAATATTTAGCATTATTAGTAGGCTACTGTTAATATTACTTCTTATACAAAATTACTTTTTTAAATTAATATTTTAGTAAAACTTGTTTTTAATCTTATATAAACAAAATGAAGTTTTGTATGGAATGACATTTTTTTTAATCGTGTGTGTAGGCATTAAGTATCGTGCACTTACATTAAGTATTCATCAACATATTTTTACAAGAACACTTTCCAGTTAGGTATTGCTATACTTTTTCTTTTTCATAATCTTCACCTTTCAGTACTTTCCAGTCTTCATCTTTAAAACATTTCAACCTGTCATAATATTTAAAAATGCATTTTTTCATTTATTGTGAAGATCTGTCTCCATGAGGAGATGAAGGAAAAAAGAGTTTGAGATTATTCAGGGGCGGACGAACCTAGGATTTTATTTCGGGGGGGGGATTTTTTCCAACCACATATCGTTTTCTTTGAGTTTTTTTCTCACATTATAAAGAAAATCGTACCAATAAATGAAAACTAATGGGTAAAAAATGGTTGTAATTCACTATTTTCATAAAAATCAATTAATAACAATAATTTCTATGGAATATAAATACTTTAAAGAGAATGTTAAAATTAAGAAAGTAAAGTTTGTATGTGAATGTGTGTGTTCCTGTTGTAGGGTTAGCACATGCAAGAACACGAAAAATTTTAATTAACGTGTTTAATTTTACAATATTTTGTTTCTTAGAGCTAGGTAGAGTCTGTTACAACAACCCATCTCCATTATGAAAAATAATGTTAAGAAATTAAAACTCATTCACATTATGTGCTTTGTGATTGAAGTTATCAACATGTAACATTAAGTTAAAATATAAAAAGATATGTCCCTATTTATCGTAACCAGTGGAAAAATGTATCCTACTTCTTTCAAGCCGACTTCTTTTAATTTTTCACCATTTCTTTCAACATTTGTTATATTTATTATTGAGTATAAGGCCTATAATGGTAGATTATTTAAACGTGACATTTACCCAAATAGTATTTTTTTTAAATCGACAAAACTTGGAATTCAACTAATTACATTTCAAAAACAACCAGTTTTAGATTTTTGCTCCAAAATTAAAAATTTTTTTTTTATTTTGAGGGAGATATAGCCCCCATATCCTCCTCCTAGGTTCACCTCTGAGATTATTATAGGAATACAAGATTATGTTTGGCAAATCAAATCTCCAAGAATGAGTCGGTTAGGACTATTCATTCAACAGGGGGAAGGTGAACAGAATATTAAACTGGTACTTGGCAAACTTGTTATCATCATCATCATCCACACTACACAATGTAGGCATTGATGCCCATTACAGTTCCCATCCATAATGAAACAGATGGAAGGAAGTAGACTGGGTCTTGTAATATGATGAAAATAAAAGAGGCAAGTATGTACACATTCCATTAAACAAATAGTGTGAAATGTACTGTACATTTGTTAGTGAATCAGTGAAACAATTTTTCATAGGTTTCTCCTGCAAGACCATTCACAGTATATTATTATTCGTTTACTTATTAAAGTAAACAGAGTAATTATTAAATTGTTTTTCCAAAATAAGTTAATAAAGGTTAATAATTGCCGAAAATGGCAACAAAAGTTAATACAGGTTTTCACTCACAACTTTAGTAATGGCTTCAACAACTTGGACAATTTATTGAAGTTGTCAATTGTAATTTAACCTAACCCATCTGTAAAAAAAAACTCCAAATCATCACCCTCTCAAGTAAAACAGCTCCGTTGGTAAATCATACATGTAACCATTTGGTACAACAACAGATGGACTAAGACAGGAATTTAGCCTTTTCACACACTTTTTGATATATGCTATGTCCCACAAAGAGTTGTGATGATTGCGCTTATGTTACGATGTTTTGATATAGCGCGAGCCAAGTTTGACACATATTGATATCAAAGTGTCGAAAATATAGTGAGGGTACAGGGATATTGGGACAGTTTCAAAAATTCTTGTACTTGTGAACAAATAAGTGAAAAAAAAACAGATTGAGAGAGACAGTCATCTGTCAGATGTTACAAGCCATTATTGAAATTTGGAGAAGGAGGGGTCATGAGATCACCATGCTTGGAAATTATCTACTACTTGGGTCCCCTCTCTGCACCACTGAAAATTTATAAAAATTTGGTGTAACTGTAAAGAAGAACACCCCGAGGCTGAGACAATTCCTTGAAAAAACAATGTTCAAATGGAATCTAGAACAACAATATCATCATTGATCAAAGAACCACTTCCAAGGTGTTAAGGTCAAGTTCCACATGAGTTTAGAAAAAGAAATAAAAGACTAGTAAAAAAAAACCCTTAGCAGTTATAATGTAACTGAAATTGTGGCGTTAAATACAGTTTTAAAATATATAAAATACATAAATATAACTTCCACCTACCTTCAAAGTTTCGTTTATCTGGGTCCAGGATTCTTTCGTATGAACGCTAGATACAAACATGTGTTTCATGGGTTATTGGAATGACTTACTCGACACATCTTTATGAAGAGAAATTATGATTGTTTAATGATCAAATATTGCAACTTTAAATGTTGGTTTTCCAAATAAATTTTCTTACATGTTTTCAAATTTTGTGTGACTCTTGTTCATACATCTTATTCTATATACTTAAACAATATTACTTACTCCTATGAAGATAGCCCAGCCTGCCTTTCACTCACTCTCACATTCTTAAAACAACCCCCGTTACCCTGATTGATTAATCTAATACATTATATAAAAATGCGTAGCCGGCAATGCGTTCATCCGTGGCCTCGTGGCCACCCCGTGGGGAGTTTGTAGTCGTCCCGAAACGACGAAAAAACTAACAAATTTGTATGTTGGTGTTCGGTAGTTAGTCCCGCATCACTGTCACTGGTTTTAAAACGATTGATTCACTTTTACTGACACATGTTTAAACTTTGGTAAGAGCTAACCCCTTCGAGTTGCACCTGCCGGTACTCCTTGGGACGAACTGCCGCCGCGTTCCTTGCGAGCGGGAGGAAACTCATGTCCACTGCCGACGGATTTTGTCGTCGCCCATAGTTGATTTGTTGTAGTTTATTGGCTAGGCACATGCTACATAGTGGTTGTTTCTGTAGTGTGTGCTGACGATATCTAGGCACTTCTGGTCTGACGTCACTAAAGAGGTGGTCCTTAATTTGCGTTTCCTTCATCTTAGTCAAGGAGACGAAACAGAAAATATATTTTTTCACCATCTTGGCATTGCCTGACCGCGTCAGTCCAAGCGTATACTCACTTGATGCGTGCGTGTGCTGTCACACAGAAACAGAGTTCTGAGAAATTTGAGGTGGCCACATACTTCAACTGATTTCGCAAAGGAATATTACGTTGCTGCTTTGTTACAAACTGTTATAGTCACCACGTGTTCTTTCACAATGGGATTAAAACTTGCACAATATTTTTTATGAAGCCCCGAAAACTGAAATAAAATAAAATACCCCAAATTTTGACACGTTACAATACCCCCTCAATGAGAAGTCTTCTGTCCAAAACAGAAGAAATCTCATTGATAAAAACCCTAAGAGGACCAGTGAGGAACTGGTGCCAACAACCCCCTTGTTCTTATACTTCATGGGTATACGACCCCCCTGGCTCGGCGACTATGGATGCATCTGAACGAGATCACTGGACTTCCCTGTAAGAGATCCCAACACCGAAAAATCGAACAGACACGTACCACGGCACACCTCGCCTCCTATCATGCTACCCCAAAAAGCCTCAATCCCTGGCTTAGATTATGCCAGATCCTCCACCGATATGTTTCCCCTTATATGCAAGCTGGGCTGCCTTTAGCAGATACTGGGCTCACACACACTCACATTACATATTGAAAATTAAAAACTTCTTTAAAAATTCGTTAAAATACCACTCACTGGTTGTTTCCATTTAAAATCAAATCATAGATTTTGTATATATTTTAAATTATTCTCTTCATTAGGTTTTTCTGTTATTTCTGTTAGTTAAAATAAATCAATTTAAACATTTCTTACAATTAAGACCATCCTTAACCTAACATGGATTATCTAGAGTCTAACAATACAATGCAATAAAATAATTCAATAAAAATAAACATGATTAGTACACAAACAATAAAATAATCAAGGCTTAGAAATATCCATTATCTGGCAGGCGAAAAATCAAGATTTTTTTTTTCAAAAAAAATATTTTCCAAAAAATTTTAAAATTCAAAGAAAAAATTTAAATTTATTAAAAGGTTTCCTTTACATATAGAAATTATTTAAAATTTGTTTAAATTGATCAAACAACACAAGTTGAATTCACTTCCTTACTATTAACTTATGTGACCTCATTATCAGCTGATCAAAACTAGGTCAAGTCCAAAAACCTTGACCCACATATGTTATGTACAGGTTACATCTGTGAATACACTTAACATCTGTAAAATTCTCTCTTAAAACACAAAAACATAATAAAACAAAACATTCAAAACTAACAAAACATCATTATAAATAATAATCAAATTGACATTTAAATTATTCAAAATAAACACTTTCTAACTTTACATTTCCAAATTCTATCAAAATTTTGTCACTGGTTTCAATTAAAAATATTTTATATTTTTCTTATAAATCTCTTTCTTTATTTGACAATCTTATTCTCCATTACTATGGGTGATCTTAATACTTATAACAACTTAATTTACTACTTGCTCTGTATACATATTGTAACTAGATGTAATATGATGTGTTTGAAAAAATTTAATTAAAGTTTAATATGTTTGTTTGGTGTTAAACATGTCAAAATGTATGCTCTCAGTCGTGTACGGGTAAACCGTATTCTGCTCTGCTGCATTCAAACGTTGCCGCCTCGCCACCTGATTGGCGTACAGCTCTCTGCTATATTACCCAGCTTGCGTCTCGCTTTAACGCCTTCACTTCAATAATTATTAGTCGTAATTCTAAATTAACTGAATCAAACATACAGCATTGCAGATTGAGAACATTTATTAATCCTTTAGAATATTTATCTTGGTTTATTATACATCAAAATCCGTTTTCTGCACCGGCTATTACAATTGTGTAGTTGGTACTTGCTCAGCTCAGTTGTATACAATCAGTCAGTAATGTTAGTTTACAGTAAAAATTATCGTTTTTCTCAGGGGTGTAAAGTCCTTTTGGCTACAGAAATATATACTTACGGCTAACACACACAAAGTTATAATAATTCTTACAACTAATTACATAAATAAATCGATATCTCATTACATTTGACTAAGTAATCACCAATGAAAACTTGTGAAGCAATTTAGGGTTATGTCTCATTTGCCAGAAGTTCGTTATTAGAAGATTCGTTAATTATTTATCATAATGTACTTTCTTAATAATTGTTAATTTGTTATCGTTAAATAGTGAATTTAAATAAGCATTTATTTTGACTCGGAATAGTGATCAGTGATTTTGAAATAGTTTTATTTAATTCAGACCAAAATTTGTGAATACGCTTTAAGGGATAAGGTTTATACTCATCAGTTACTTGTTGCTGAAGATCCTGATGTCGTCTTCTTCGATAGATAACTCCTGGGCTGCCGTCTTCTTCTATGGATAATTCCTGTCGTCTGTTTCCCTCGTCTCGGCACTTTTCTTTGCTACTTCAGGCCTCGTAATTCTTCAGTTGGTGTCGTCTTCTTCTTTTAGGAGGTTCCACTGATCTTCATATAGTGTCCGTGGTCGTCTTTCTTCGTCACGGCGTCGCTTCGTCTTCTTTGGATCACTACGGTTTGTTAATTTAATTTTTTATAAATAAAAATTTACGTTCAGGATTCCCTGTACTGTTGTAATTGTCTTCCATTAACTTTAAATAGTTTTGAAATTACTTGAAGAATAATAATTTAATTTTAATACGAGAGCTACTCGGTCCACCCTCTGGCGTTGGTTAATAATGACTTACTGAAAATATAACGGTTTTTTGGCGTTATTTTTCTTGTTGCTATGGTTACTTCATAAATTATGCTAATTTTTCATTGGTTATTAACTCAGGTTATTGTTAAGATTTATCGTCTTTTTTCGTCTATTTCTACCAAAATATCTTCAACTGAAGATTACTACTTTATTCTAATATCTATGGTCATCACATTAGTACCATTCTTCCTAATTTTTTATGATGAACATTTTGATACCCCTCATGCCTACTTTTGGATAGCTAATTACATTTTTACTATTTTCCCAATTTTATATCTTACATATATTTTATTCAAAATTAGTTGTTAATCACATATCTTGGTACTATGAATACCCACTTACATGGTTTAATCATTTGGCACGTTCTGCCTTACCCTTGGATTATTATTTGTTCTCAAATTAATAAATTTATGTTCAACAGTTTGGCCTAGAGCCTAAATTCCATTCTACTTCCATCTGACATTTCTTACTAACATTCCTGGTAACTCTAATACAATTTACAAGCAAAACAAACAATAAACATCAGTATCCTTAACTCTAATTCTTACTATTAAACATTTCTTTTCAGGTTCTACCCTGAAATAACTTTTAATTGCTGTTATCTGCTTACCCTACAATTTACTCTATGCTATTATTTTCTGAACACAAACAAAACTCTTAATACTTCCTTAAAGAAACTTAAAGAAACTCTTATAATACTATTGACAAACTGTTCCTTGCATGATATGTCCTATCTACTATTCCCTTCACTCAAATACAGTGTTAGTCCTTCTTAATTTGCTATACATTCTGATACCTTAACTCTTACCTTAATATATAATCTTGATATCTTATTACCTAAATTAATAATATTACAATTAGTTCAATCTTACCTACTAATGCACAGTTTATCACAAATTGTTTATCTGTTTTAACATAGTTGGCTTATATAATATTTAGTTCTACACTCTCACTACACTTTTCCTTTCATTAGAAAGTTACTATAATTACTACCCTGCTCACTTTGTTTCATTATTCTATACCTATCACTTCACTACTTATTTAGTTTTACACACACACCTTTGGGCTTATTCACTTGTTTATTCATGGGTTGTCTGATTACTTTAAATCACTGTGTGATTATGGTCATTTATAACTATTTACCTCCAAATCACACTGATCACTTTTGGTCATCACTCTAATATTGCTTTTGTTTTGGGCTCAAAGTATTGTTTATAGCCTTTGGCCATTACTACTACAATTAGTTTGGGGTATGGTTAGCTTCTAACCCCCCTACATTATATTATACAAGTACATTCTTTAAATAACAAGATACATGTGATACTACTACCCTTCATTAATCTTATTGTCCTAGCTACATCTCATATGCTACAGACATCAATTCATTACTAAATTTACAATATTCTGTTCACTTTTTTGGGATGACTTGATTGTACTTAAACTTCTTCTTCACTGTCTCTTGGTTTCTTTGGTTCCTATCCGATCTATTGTGTCAAGTCTGTCAGGTTAATAGTCATTTGTTATTTATTGTTTACTGGGTTATTGATCTTTAAGTTCATAAGTTTTTTGCCTTTTACTCTTATTTTCAGCTGTTTATTTTATAATTAAATACCATTGAATTCTTGCTACCTTATGTCATGTTACATAATGCATCGCCACCAAAATTGATTATTTCGAAACAAAGATTATTAGATTTTTTCTGAAATCATCAATATAGTTCATTTTATCAAGTTGTTATTATTCAGGAGTTCCTCCATCGCTACTTCTTCATTATTCATTCTTTATTAAGTCATGGTTCATAATGTAATAATTGGTATTATTTTCTTTCTTTATTATTCCCCTTTATGTTCTATTTCCCTAAAATTTTTCTTCTCTCTCCTTCATATAAATTGGTAATAGTCAGAGGGCACGTGTGGCTCTATTACTCTGCTATCCATTTATACACATTTTGAGTTCAGAGGCCTTGCCTATCTGCTCAATAACATATGTTGGACGTATCTCAACATAAAATCATCACATAATAATATTCATAATAATTATAATAATAGTCGTTCATTTCCGACTCACATAATATTAATACAATAAAACACTTTTTGGGATTAATTATTCTTTCCTTCATACAACTCATGACTTTTCATCTCAATAACTTATTTGGATTCCTTTGTTTTAAGCTTGTGGCGATATTTAATAGGCATTTAGTATTGTTTTAAGAGCTTATTCTATATGGTAGTGATTCTATTTGTCATCACTTTAATGCTCATTGATATTTAATTAACATTGTAGCTGGTTTTGACTCATTTGTATTTTTTCATTGATAGCTCAGCTAATCTGCCAGTGTTATTTTTTATTTGATTGTTTTCGTTTCTTCTTTTGTGAAACATTAATTTCTATTTATCCCCTTTTTGTGATAGGGTTTGTTAATGATGTTATGTAGCGTCATCATTATTTGTGTAATATTTAATTATTTTATATCTCAATTTTTATGATATTTCATTATACATTTTCAAAATTACATGTTTACACATTTTGTTTCACACTTGGTCGTAAGTTTAGCCTTACTTTGTTTTGAACTTAGCTTATCTTTCTTCTAAATTCCCTCTCATTTATAATAATAATGGTTCCAATCAAATACTTACTGTAAGTTGTGCTTACATTACTTTTGAATTTTGATAATAGTTACTTACAAAATTCTTTTTAATTTTCTGACACTGGTTCATAATACTTTTTTAAAGAAGACTGGTTATAAGTCCCTTTTAT
This sequence comes from Magicicada septendecula, assembly GCA_034769895.1. Lineage (NCBI taxonomy): Eukaryota > Metazoa > Arthropoda > Insecta > Hemiptera > Cicadidae > Magicicada > Magicicada septendecula. The sequence continues at coordinate 39,381,780 of CM068372.1, forward strand.
CTTTTTAGTTGTGATTTCACTTATGACATAGGTATTATTTTTATTATCTTTCATTATGAGGTAGGGTCCATTATATAACAACAGTAATTTCTTCGTAATTCCCTCTCTGGAACTTGGTAATTCTCGGTTTCGTATTAATACCTTTTCTCCTTCACTGTACCGGATTGCCTTTGGTTGCATTTTATGATATTTAGCCTTTTTCTTTTCTGTTTGCTCTGCTATTTTACTATAGAATTTGGCATTATCAAATTGGTATATTGGATTGGTGGGGAAATTGACAAGTTCTTCTATGGCTCGAGGTGGTGGTTTTCCGTACATGATGGTGTACGGGGTGTCCTTAATGGATTCATGGTATGCGAGATTTATGAAATTTTCAGTGGCTTCGAGGTATTCGCTCCACTTGCGTTGCTGGTCGTGGCAGTATGTACGGAGAATTCTCCCAACTTCACGGAGCACTCTTTCCGCTGGGTTGCTGTTCGGGTGGTAAATTGAAGTCTTGTATGTTCGGATACCCAGATCCATTAATGTGTCCTTCCATCGTCTTCCTCGAAATTGAGTACCATGGTCAGTGATAATATTCATGGGACTACCCACCTCAGTAATGTATCTTTGTGTGACAATGTTCAATACCTTGTTTGTAGTAGCACGGTTGATTGGGTATAATTTAATAAATTTTGAGTAATGGTCCATAATAATGATGATGAATTTGTGCTGCTTTCTACCTCCACTTCGTGGCATAGGTCCACATATGTCTAGGAAAACTCGTTCCATTTTATTTGCAGAGGTTATTGCTTGCATGATTCCTTCCTTTCTGTCGTTGTTGCATTTGACAAGCTGACATATGTGACAGTGTTTTATGGTTTTTCTCACCCTTCGGTTAATATCTTTTAGGTATGTGTGTTCTTCTAACGCTTTTGTCACCTTCAGTGCTCCCATGTGTCCGTACCTGAGGTGGTACTCCATTATCATTTCAGTTGTGGTTTCTTTAGGTATCAACAGCTTCCACGTATTCTGGTTAGGTTTAGTTTTAATAAACAGAATATCTTCATGAATGCAATAGTACTGTGTTGCTTTTTCTTCCTGTCGATCCAGTCTCTCTCGGATTTGGTTTAATTTTGCATCCTCTTTCTGGTGTCGTATCACCTTGTTCACTATCACTTCTAGGTCAGAGTCATTTTTCATGATGTTAAATACCTTCACAATGGTCTCCTTTTCTCCATCAAAGGTTTGTTGTTCAGTGTTGATCCGTGATAGAACATCAGCTGCTGTATTTTTGCTACCAGGGATATACTCCCAGTTGATGTGATATTCTTGGAGAGCAAGAATCCATCTGGCTAGTCGACCATGGCTGAGTTTGCAGTTTTTCAAAAATGAAATGGATTTATGGTTGGTGCGCATGGTGATGGGATACCCAAGTATGTAAGTCCGAAATTTTGCACATGAAAAGACCACACTCAACAGTTCTTTTTCAGTTACATGATAATTGCGCTCACATTGGTTTAAGGTACGGCTGGCGAAGCTTATCACTTGGTGGTTTCCATCTTTGTCTTCTTGGTAAAGCACCGATCCCAAGCTAATGTCGCTTGCGTCGCAGTTCATGAAAAAGGGTCTATTGAAATCGGGATGGTTTAACATGATAGTGTCGAGGAAGTGTGTTTTGATAGTGTTGAAGATGGCATCCTGTTCTGAGCCCCACATCCACTTGTTTTTGGATGATAGCTGTGGTGCTAGTCTAGTAGTCAGTTCTGAATAATTCTGCTGGAACTTTCTGTAGTAGTTACAGATGCCCAGAAACGACTGTAACTGCTTCTTATTTCTTGGGGTAGGAAAGCGTTGAATGGCATCTACCTTATCAATTGATGGTGTTATTCCCTGTCGTGACAGGTTGAATCCAAGGAATTGGACTTCTGCTGCTATTAGTTTAGATTTCTCGAGTTTTAATGTTACATTGTTAATAGATAATTTTTCTAACACTTTTTCAACTCTCATACAATGCTCCTCCCAATTTGATGAGGTGATCAACAGATCATCAACGTATACAGTGGTATAGCTCATAGTTTCGGGACCCAGTATCTGGTCCATGCAGCGAACAAATATTGCTACAGAGTTTACCAGCCCAAAAGGTAGTCGCTTGAACTGGTAGTTCCTGCCTTCAAATATGAATGCTACGTACTGTCGGCTGGCTGGGTGCAGTTCTACCTGCCAGTACCCGCAGACCGTATCCCATGTGCTAATAAATTGCGTTCCATGGAACTTCTTGAGGATTTCCTCGATCTCGCCAGGAGATGTTCTGTCGTTGATCAGTATTTTATTTATTTCTCGAGCGTCGAGACACAAGCGTACTCTTCCATCCTTTTTCGTGACAGCAACTATTGGACTAGTGTATTGTGAACAGCTATATTCTATGATGTCTTCCTCAATCATCTTACTAATTTCTGTGCGTACTGCTTCCTTGGCTGCGTACGCTATGGGATAGGATTTTTTATTGAAATTGGCCATTTCTTTAAATCTTAACTCGCATTGATACCCCCGTACTTTTCCTGGTTGGTCGGAAAATACATGCCGGTACTTGTTGTAAATTCGTATTAACTTCTCCACCTCTTGCTCTGTCATTGGATTCCCATCTTGGGTTCCTCGGAATTGTCGGATCTCCTCCAATTTTTGATGCCATAGAATGTCATTATTTGCTTGACTGTTTGGCTTCACTTCCCACCTCCGGTCTGGTGAATCACGAACTGTTCTTATACTGTATATTTTACTCATTGGTAGGACCCCTTTGCTGCCAGTTAATTCAGCTACCCATTCTCTGCCTTCATGTTTCATGGTTACTTTCGATAATTCCATATCGATAACTGCAGAGTATTTCCTCAATATGTCACACCCAATTAGGATGTCAAATGGTATGTTGTGAGCGATCAAAAATATCATAGGTAGTGTCACGCCATTACTTATGACTTCTAGTGACACTTGTCTCTGTATTGTCTTATTTTGCCTACCAGTGGCTCCTATTAAAATAATGTTGTTTATTGGTAACTTTGGTAAGTTGGTCTTACCTTCTTTTTGAATTTTGTCATACATGTTTATGTCAATTAGAGACACATTTGCGCCTGTGTCTATCATAAATTTTATATTTATATTATGTACTTTAGCGGTAACATAGGCAATTTCATTATCCGGGTGCTTGGTCAATGAGGAATTTTCTTCCATAAGCTCCTCTCGGATATTTTTCAGATAATGATTCTGAATTATTGTAATAGTGTAGTCATTTGTCTCGTCAGTCTGTGTCGTTATTAACCCAATAGATCGGATCAGTGACGGGTCCTTTGGTATTTTCACTGCCGCTGTTCGTTTAAATGCTGGCCGTTACCTTCGGCGCGGTCCTCTGTTCTGACGGGGTGATTATTCTCCGTGTTCTGCCTCCTCTCAATCGAGTGGTCATCACGAGTTATTTGTTCTCGACCTCTTCTGTTCTCTTCGGCACTCCGGCTCCTCGGTCTTCTATAACTGCGTCTCCCGTCATTCCTACCTTCTGCATTTATATAGTTCACCCGTCGTCTGTATGTTTGATTCTGTGTCGATGGGTTATTATTATGGTACTGGTTATTTGGTCTGTTATACCCACCTCCATTTTGGTTGTTTCCCCTGTTGTATGGATAGTTACCATTATTATTGTTATTGGGGTAATTCTGATTGTGGTTTCTTGGGTAATTATTGTTGTTGTTTTGATTATGGAACCCTCGATAATTATTGGGGTTAGATGGCGGATGGTTGGCCGGGATGTGGTTTCCCTGTGGTCCACTTGGCTGATTTCGGTTGTCATAATTTCTATAGTTTGGTGAATTCTTTTGTCTGTTCAAGACATAGTGTTTCTCCCGCTCGTACTCTCCCAATAATGCGGCCATCTCTTGTATAGTTTTAATGCGTCCGCTTAAACGGCTTTTCGTGATCTCACCGTCATAGTGATACGCCAATTGCGTCACTAGGCACTCTTCCGGGATGTTGGGTTCAAGGTTCCTTGCTATGCTCACCTTACCTAAAAAGTAAGCGGTTGGTGACTGTCCTAGGTAAGGGTCGAATCTGCCATTGCTTATATTGTTTCTCACCACGTGCTGTGTTGCCTCCGACCAGTATTTGTCTTTGAATAATTTCTTGAATTCATTGAAATTATTTATGTCTGGTCTTACCGCCGTCCACCAATTATCATGGACTTCTTTAAACATGTCATCTATCATGCTTTTGATTACAGTCCACCTTGTCTCTCTGGTTCGGGCTAAGTTTTCCTCCACTCGTTCTATAAACTCAATTGGATTACGTTTATAGTTTTTAAAGTTTATAGTCTCCCTATTTTCACTACATAACACATGTGAGGTCATGATTGGTCGATCTTTCAATGCGTTGATCTCCTCTTGTAGGCGTAGCTCTCTAGCCCTAAATTCGGCTATTTTCCCTTCTTGGGCGGTTGTGGTGTCCTTCACTTCACTTACTGACGCGTCCAATCTGCTATAGTTCTCCTCTACTCTGGTTTGTATCTGTTCTAGTTTGTTGTTGGTTTCCTTTTGGAGTCCTTCAACCCTCCTCTTATCTTCGCCTTCAACTTCATTCACCTTGATTAAAATTTCTTCCCGGACTTGCATCACTACTTCGCTGGTTTTCTCTATCTTCTCTTCCGTTTCCATTACGGTTTGTTTCAGTTCTTCTCTGTACTCTGTCAACTGTTGTTGTAATGTATCTTGGTTATATTCAATTTTGTCATTCAGCGTCTCGATATCTTCCTTCATCAGCCTCAAAGCTTCACTGGTTTTCTCATTACTTCTCTCTATCTTCTCACTAATCAATTTATTCTCCTCCTTTAACTTCTGTGTCAGTGTTTCATTTAATGATTCAAACTTCTTGTCTAGTTTTTCATTCTGTTTCTTGGAATTATCTTCAAACTTCTTGTCCATTTTCTTGAAATTGTCATTTATTGACTCAAATTTCTTATTCAATTCTTCGTTATTTTGTTGTAATAATTTTTTATTGTCCTCCTTGATTTCTTCCTTCTGCTTCTTAAAATTGTCATTTAACTCTCCCTTCATTAATTCCCATAATCGCATTAAGTTCGGGTCACCTCTGGTCTCCTCCTGCTGTGTGGGTTCATCTATTTCCGTCGGAGTTAATAATTCTTCGACATCTTCCACCGAAGTTATTTCTCTTTCTTCCATTCCGGCACCCTTCTCGATCTCTTTTTCTAATCTCCTTGCTTCCTCTTCCGCCTCCTTTTTGCGTAGCTTGGTCTGGTATCTGGTGTCGTGTTCTGCCCGTTCCATTTCTGTAGTCGCCGCTAGGATCTGTAAAGTTTAAAGTGTAACTTTCTTATTTTTGTTTATTAGTCTATTTTATTCAGATTACAACTCCCACTTACCTTTCAACTTGGATCTGGCCGGATCGAGTAGTGGCGGTACACCCATTTCGTTTGACGAACTATGACAGTACATAAAACGAACTAAGGTTTTGAAAGAAACTAACTCTCAATTTTTTGGAAGAGAAATTATTTTTGTTTAATAATCAAATAGTGCGATTTTATAACTTTGTTTTCCAAATAAATTGTCTTACATGTTTTTAAAGGTTGGGTCACTCTTGTTTATACATCTTATTTAATAGTCTTACATAATATTACTTACGTCTAAGAAGATAGCCCAGCTGCTCACACATTCTATCACACCCCATACAAACCCTTTTTCAAATGTTATAAAAAATTAGAAAAGAAAAAAAATAGTTATTCTTTAAGAATCACGGTTTCGTTTTGCGTTAGTTTGATATGCGCGAGGCCGGCCGAGCACGTGCTTTCGTTACGGTCACATTTTATGTTATTAGCTGCTCTCGATCGTCACTGCACTGCACTGTTTGTAACACCGTTCAATTCCTCGGGTCCCGGTCGGTCTTCCTGAATTAATTACATCTTCCGGAAACTTGACCAACCGGGTCCGAAACAAAATATAAGCGTCTGTAACGGAACTCTGTATCTCGTTGACTATATGGCGTCTCTGACTAATGTCGACTGTCACCTAGAACGTAACAGGTATAACTACCTGTTCCTGCATGGAAGTTGTTCTTCCATGCCATGATGTTTTCGTCGTCGCTCATGCTTTGCTGTTGTGTAACCATTTTATGCGTGGCATAGAGCTGGTATATGTGTGTGACCAGAGGACAATATTGGCTTCTGCTCTGCTGATGTCATTTAAGTGGGCCGGACGTTTGAGTGATGCCAAAGGGGCGATGAATAAATTGTTCGCTCTAGCCATCTTGTTTTTTGTTGCGAGCGTCCTTTTGAGCGTGCTTGCGTGGGTATTCGCGCCTGTGCGTCGACACACTTGCAAAGTTCTTAGAATTATGGTGGAGGTGAATTCTTCAGCCGTGTTACACCACTGATTGCGTTTCGCTTTGTTTCCAACTGTTTCTCAACACTGGTCTGTTATACGGACACATACGTTGCACAATGATTTTATGAAAAGTCCGCCCAAAACGAAATACATAAAAATATAATAATGCCCCAAACGGTTAAAAATAAAACACCCAAAATTTGACCCGCTACAATACCCCCTCGATGAGAATTCTGCTGTCCACGACAGAAGAAATCTCATCGATAACCCCGAAGAGGATCGGTAAGGAACTGGTGCCACAACCCCCTTGTTCTTAATCTCATGGGTACACGACCCCCCTGGCTCAGCGACCATGGACTCATCTGAACGAGATCACTGGACTTCTCCGTTAGAGATCCCAACACCGAGAAATCGATCAGACTCGCACCACGGCACACCTCGCCTTCTAACATGCTACCCCCAAAATCCTCAATCCCGGGCTAAAATTATCCCAGCTCCTCCGCCGATATGTTTCCCCTTTTTGCAAGCTGGGCTGCCTTTAGCAGATACTGGGCTCACACACATTAACATTACATATTATCATAACACATTAAAATAAAAACTTCCTTTTAAAATTTATTATAAATTCAAAAAATTCAATATTCAAAAAAAAATCGTTTATCAAAAAATTCTCTTCCTCTTTTTTCTAATTTTTGTTTCAATGACTTAACCTAAACATTCCTATTAATACAAGTACATCCTTACTCTAGCATGAGAACAATTTATAGCCTACCAATATAAAGCAATACAATAAAAGAAACATCATTAATACATACACAACAAAATGATCATTACTCAAAATATTCACTCGCTGGCAGGCGAAACATCAAATTTTTTTTTTTTTTTCAAAAAAATTTAAAATTTTCAAAATTTTAAAATTCAAAAAAATTATTCATTAAATATTTATTAAATTTATTTATTAAATAACATTTATTAAAATTATTCAAAGATTAGTTTGAATTAATCAAACAAACAAATTAAAATTGAAGTCCTACTCTACAAGCTTAGTAGGTGTATGAACTCATCAGCTGATCATAACTAGGTCAAGTCCAAAACCCTTGACCTACATATGTTATGTATGATTTCTGAAAACACTTTAAATATCTGTAATATCCTACCTTGAAATACAAACATAATAACATAAAATATTTATAATAAACACAATATTAATATAAATAATAATCAAATTGGCATTTAAATCATTTAAATTAAACACTTCTTGACTTTACATTATTTTCAAATTTTATCAAAATTCTGTCACTGGTTGAAACAAAAAAATAAACAATTATATATATACTTTATCATGAATCTCTCTGGCTTTTCAACAATCTTACTTTAATATACTGTGGGTGATGTAAATTATTTATTCTCGTTTTTCTGTATGAGATTTCTATACATATATAAACTTTCTCCCCCTGACTCTAATATTAATCAACTCAATTATCATGACACCCAACTCTATCAAAAATATCTACTAATCAAGCCATTCTAAACCCCAACTTATCATTTAACACAATTCGCCGCCTTCTCTACATATACAAAACTCGCTAACCCTTTGTACATAGGATACGTGTTTCCTTCCCAAAACTCATTCCCTTATGTTGGTTCCTGGACCCTCCCTAGGTAACCCTTTCCGGCGCCAATCGGTCCCTATCCCGTCCCAACCCTTGTTGCGGACTCCCCAAATACATTACCCCCTAATACAAAATTGCCATCCCCAAAAAATCTCAATCTCATTACATTACTACAAATACACAAAATAACCTCATTAACTATAAAAACAACCATATATCATTCAAAATCTACATAAAGTCTCCATTACCACTGTGTCAACATCTATATTTCACAAAATCCTGTTATATCACATCAACTCAAAAACAGCATTACATTATATTCATCTCCATCATTTCACATTTAACGTTTAATTCAATTTGGACAGGTCTGCATGTCCCATAAAACATTTATCACCCATGAATTATCTTTTATTAATTTGCATGAATTATTGTTATTTTATTTCTCATATTCTTTTTGTCTTTACTTCAAAATATCTGTAGTACACAAAACATTAATTATTTGTAACCTTTACAAACCAATATACCAGTGACATGGTATTGTTGATCAGCTGATATCCTAACATAATAAAAACACAATGAATACCTTTCAAAATTGAACAATTACATGTAATACATTCTCAACACTTACTCCTATTATGTTGATTGCCTGCCAGGCGTCTAATGATTGGCTAAAAAAATTACGCACATAATGAAAATACATTTTATCAACAACTATATCTAACACACAACAATAAAATGATACCTTTACAATTATAGTATGAACCTTATTTTACGAGTCTGAGCATATAATTATGTGGACAGAGCACAAGCATTTTTGATTGGATTAAACTTTGAATAAGCAAAACTTTTACGTCATAGAATTTTAAATTCGTGACTCCTTTACGTCACCTCCCAGCCACACACACTATTTCCGATTATGGAGGACTGTTTCGCCCTTTCGCTTCCACAGAGACTGTATATTTTGGAGCAGGGTTTTACCTCTCCGTGTCTCTGCTTCCGCTGTTAAGTTTAAATTGGTGAACATCAACATGTTCTTGTTATAAAATTATGCACCCTTAAACGGATCTACCACCTGGCTCTGCTGTTCCTTCTCGAACAGAGTGGCAGCCGCTGTTCCATAGTTTGGTGATTCCCCTTTTTATTTACCCCCCATCAATTTCAAAATACACCTTTACAACGATAACAGCTATGGCCAGTTATGGTCAGCGCGTAATCGTAATGTGCCCCAACCATAGCTGTTAAAGCTAAACCAATTCCACGGTCAGGGTTCGGTGAGGCCGTGACCGCCCGAAAATTTGGGGAATCACAAGTAAAATATCTTTCGTAATATTAAATTTACGAATTTATATTTAAATGACAATATTAATTTAGATGGGGTCTTTAACCCACTTTATATGGAAGCTTAACCATTATTAACATAAAATAATTAATACAAAATCTACAACTTTCCACCATAGCAGTTCCCCACTACACTGTTATAATACATCACATAACACAATACACAAATAGCAGTAAACCTGGATTATTAGCATACATCAAACAAACAATTCTCTTTTAAATAATCTATATAAAAATTTATAAACATTATTATTTAAAATTTTTCATTAACTCTTTTTATTTATCATCATGATGAATTTATCCTGTGTTGTAATCAGATTTTCAAAAATTCTAAATTTATTATTAACATATATTTTTAACCATTATTTTTATTTAGCGCAATTATTTCAAAATATTTCATTACTGAATTAACATATCAATCACTCCTGTCAACCTTTTTGTTATACATTATTCACATTGTAAAATTTCAATACTTACAGCCCATTTCTCAAAACATATACCACACACCACAATACTCTCACCTCACCACTGAAACATTTCACAACATATTAGTTCACCTCAAATAATTCAGCCATCTATTATCAAAATGATTTAAATTCCTTAAAAAGTTAATTATACAATATTGAAATAGTCAAACAAAATATTTAACATGTATTAATTTGTTGAATTAAATTAATTATTAACAATATAGAATTCATTACCAACCAAACAATTACAATTCTCTGATTACTTGTTTTCCAAATTAATCCTATTTGTTTATTTAAATTGCAAATATTTCCACATTATTATCACAACAATCATCTTACATACACACATATAAATTCACTAGATTTTATTTACAACTCTTGTTAATTATTATTCCATTTTTTCCACACTTCTGTCCAAATCTGCCATGTCAAACAACCATAAAACAAAATATTTATACTGTCTTTTATTGTTTTAATAGTTTAACCTCCATCGTTCCAAATCAACCTTGGTTTTATATAACACTGTTGTTTTTTATTTACAAACAAATGGTTACTTTGTGTGTCATAACCAGAACAACCAAATTCACTCATTTTACCAGAATACTCATTAAACCAGTCTACGTTAGGTATTTTTGTTAAGTCTCCGTCATTACATTCATTCACTATCGGTCTAATTATTTTTATCAAATCATTGTAATCATTATTATTCAAATATATTTCTAAGCCTTCTTTCCATTCATCATACTTTCTATTCAAATTATACAATTCTGTTACATACCATTCTCTATTTACCTCTCTCTCTTCATAACACCACATCACACTCTCACAATTATTCCGGACAGAGGGTACACAATTACTCCACAAAAATAAACACCTCAATTCATCTACCAATACGGGACTCTTGCCCTTCAACCACAACACTTGTGGACTCAATAAATCATCATAAACATCATAAATAATAAAGGGAAAATTTGCCCTCTGTCCCCACTCTACCACAACATTATTTTTTCTCTCTCTCTCTAACTCACTGACACATTTTAACATTTCATAATCACTACCTTCCACCAACTCATCAATACTCTCATTCTTTATTTTTACCGTATCACTTTCTGATACCAATTTCTCAAACACATTATTATTCTCGTTATTATTAACATCATTTTTATTTATTAACTCATTGCCTAACACAACACTGTCATTACAGCTTTCGTTAGTATTATTCTTACTCTGTTCTACTTTATTCGAACTAATTTTTGTCATTTCATTGGCATTTCCAAGACATACACTCTTGTCTTGTATGTTATTTATCAACTCGTCAAATTTTATATTTATATTTTGCTGAAACTGAATATTCTGTTGTTCACATTTTCTTCTCTGTTCATCTAATTTATTGTTGAAATCACTTTTCATTTTATTTAAAATTATTTCGTTACCATCGAAACGTTTATTTAATTCCTTCTCATTTATGTCAAAACGACTATTCATTATATTGAATTTAGTCTCAAAATTACTATTCATATTGTTCAAAATTATATCATTATCATTAAAACGTTTATTTAATTCCTTCTCATTTATGTCAAAACGACTATTCATTATATTGAAATTACTATTCATTCTCTCGAATTGGCTGAGCATAACACTCATCATATTTGTTTCCTCTGATTGTTTACTTTTATTAATTGAAACGGGGGTCAATTGAATCCCCGAATCAACGTATATTTCGTTTGTTTGTGGTTGAGACGCAATCGGAGTGGAATGAACTATTACATTGCTGCCGCCAGCTGTTTCTGTAACGGCACCCGTCTCCCCCCTCAACATGCCACTTTCATCCAGTGATTGCGACTCAAGGCCACTTTCACTCATTTCTACGTTAGTTATATTGCTTTGCTTAGTATTCTCAGACATTTTTTCTAGTTTATAGCTTAGTTTTACTTAAGTGTTAACTACAATTGGTTACTCTTCCCTTCCAAAACGTTATACTACAGCACATATAAAATAAACCTTACCATAATTACGTACATTTCACGTAACTAAAATTTCGCTTTCATAACCGTACTTCATTCAATGCACTGTCAAAATGTAGGCCGGTGTAATACAACTTTTTTGTTGTATTACATCCTGGTCACGGCACCAATTGTAACTTTCTTATTTTTGTTTATTAGTCTATTTTATTCAGATTACAACTCCCACTTACCTTTCAACTTGGATCTGGCCGGATCGAGTAGTGGCGGTACACCCATTTCGTTTGACGAACTATGACAGTACATAAAACGAACTAAGGTTTTGAAAGAAACTAACTCTCAATTTTTTGGAAGAGAAATTATTTTTGTTTAATAATCAAATAGTGCGATTTTATAACTTTGTTTTCCAAATAAATTGTCTTACATGTTTTTAAAGGTTGGGTCACTCTTGTTTATACATCTTATTTAATAGTCTTACATAATATTACTTACGTCTAAGAAGATAGCCCAGCTGCTCACACATTCTATCACACCCCATACAAACCCTTTTTCAAATGTTATAAAAAATTAGAAAAGAAAAAAAATAGTTATTCTTTAAGAATCACGGTTTCGTTTTGCGTTAGTTTGATATGCGCGAGGCCGGCCGAGCACGTGCTTTCGTTACGGTCACATTTTATGTTATTAGCTGCTCTCGAATCGTCACTGCACTGCACTGTTTGTAACACCGTTCAATTCCTCGGGTCCCGGTCGGTCTTCCTGAATTAATTACATCTTCCGGAAACTTGACCAACCGGGTCCGAAACAAAATATAAGCGTCTGTAACGGAACTCTGTATCTCGTTGACTATATGGCGTCTCTGACTAATGTCGACTGTCACCTAGAACGTAACAGGTATAACTACCTGTTCCTGCATGGAAGTTGTTCTTCCATGCCATGATGTTTTCGTCGTCGCTCATGCTTTGCTGTTGTGTAACCATTTTATGCGTGGCATAGAGCTGATATATGTGTGTGACCAGAGGACAATATTGGCTTCTGCTCTGCTGATGTCATTTAAGTGGGCCGGACGTTTGAGTGATGCCAAAGGGGCGATGAATAAATTGTTCGCTCTAGCCATCTTGTTTTTTGTTGCGAGCGTCCTTTTGAGCGCGCTTGCGTGGGTATTCGCGCCTGTGCGTCGACACACTTGCAAAGTTCTTAGAATTATGGTGGAGGTGAATTCTTCAGCCGTGTTACACCACTGATTGCGTTTCGCTTTGTTTCCAACTGTTTCTCAACACTGGTCTGTTATACGGACACATACGTTGCACAATGATTTTATGAAAAGTCCGCCCAAAACGAAATACATAAAAATATAATAATGCCCCAAACGGTTAAAAATAAAAATACCCAAAATTTGACCCGCTACAAAAGGTATGTTTCCTTAACTATTCTAGCCCTACTAGTTGGCGCGCCACTTTGTAACTAGATGTAATATGATGTGTTTGAAAAAATTTAATTAAAGTTTAATATGTTTGTTTGGTGTTAAACGTGTCAAAATGTATGCTCTCAGTCGTGTACGGGTAAACCGTATTCTGCTCTGCTGCATTCAAACGTTGCCGCCTCGCCACCTGATTGGCGTACAGCTCTCTGCTATATTACCCAGCTTGCGTCTCGCTTTAACGCCTTCACTTCAATAATTATTAGTCGTAATTCTAAATTAACTGAATCAAACATACAGCATTGCAGATTGAGAACATTTATTAATCCTTTAGAATATTTATCTTGGTTTATTATACATCAAAATCCGTTTTCTGCACCGGCTATTACAATTGTGTAGTTGGTACTTGCTCAGCTCAGTTGTATACAATCAGTCAGTAATGTTAGTTTACAGTAAAAATTATCGTTTTTCTCAGGGGTGTAAAGTCCTTTTGGCTACAGAAATATATACTTACGGCTAACACACACAAAGTTATAATAATTCTTACAACTAATTACATAAATAAATCGATATCTCATTACATTTGACTAAGTAATCACCAATGAAAACTTGTGAAGCAATTTAGGGTTATGTCTCATTTGCCAGAAGTTCGTTATTAGAAGATTCGTTAATTATTTATCATAATGTACTTTCTTAATAATTGTTAATTTGTTATCGTTAAATAGTGAATTTAAATAAGCATTTATTTTGACTCGGAATAGTGATCAGTGATTTTGAAATAGTTTTATTTAATTCAGACCAAAATTTGTGAATACGCTTTAAGGGATAAGGTTTATACTCATCAGTTACTTGTTGCTGAAGATCCTGATGTCGTCTTCTTCGATAGATAACTCCTGGGCTGCCGTCTTCTTCTATGGATAATTCCTGTCGTCTGTTTCCCTCGTCTCGGCACTTTTCTTTGCTACTTCAGGCCTCGTAATTCTTCAGTTGGTGTCGTCTTCTTCTTTTAGGAGGTTCCACTGATCTTCATATAGTGTCCGTGGTCGTCTTTCTTCGTCACGGCGTCGCTTCGTCTTCTTTGGATCACTACGGTTTGTTAATTTAATTTTTTATAAATAAAAATTTACGTTCAGGATTCCCTGTACTGTTGTAATTGTCTTCCATTAACTTTAAATAGTTTTGAAATTACTTGAAGAATAATAATTTAATTTTAATACGAGAGCTACTCGGTCCACCCTCTGGCGTTGGTTAATAATGACTTACTGAAAATATAACGGTTTTTTGGCGTTATTTTTCTTGTTGCTATGGTTACTTCATAAATTATGCTAATTTTTCATTGGTTATTAACTCAGGTTATTGTTAAGATTTATCGTCTTTTTTCGTCTATTTCTACCAAAATATCTTCAACTGAAGATTACTACTTTATTCTAATATCTATGGTCATCACATTAGTACCATTCTTCCTAATTTTTTATGATGAACATTTTGATACCCCTCATGCCTACTTTTGGATAGCTAATTACATTTTTACTATTTTCCCAATTTTATATCTTACATATATTTTATTCAAAATTAGTTGTTAATCACATATCTTGGTACTATGAATACCCACTTACATGGTTTAATCATTTGGCACGTTCTGCCTTACCCTTGGATTATTATTTGTTCTCAAATTAATAAATTTATGTTCAACAGTTTGGCCTAGAGCCTAAATTCCATTCTACTTCCATCTGACATTTCTTACTAACATTCCTGGTAACTCTAATACAATTTACAAGCAAAACAAACAATAAACATCAGTATCCTTAACTCTAATTCTTACTATTAAACATTTCTTTTCAGGTTCTACCCTGAAATAACTTTTAATTGCTGTTATCTGCTTACCCTACAATTTACTCTATGCTATTATTTTCTGAACACAAACAAAACTCTTAATACTTCCTTAAAGAAACTTAAAGAAACTCTTATAATACTATTGACAAACTGTTCCTTGCATGATATGTCCTATATACTATTCCCTTCACTCAAATACAGTGTTAGTCCTTCTTAATTTGCTATACATTCTGATACCTTAACTCTTACCTTAATATATAATCTTGATATCTTATTACCTAAATTAATAATATTACAATTAGTTCAATCTTACCTACTAATGCACAGTTTATCACAAATTGTTTATCTGTTTTAACATAGTTGGCTTATATAATATTTAGTTCTACACTCTCACTACACTTTTCCTTTCATTAGAAAGTTACTATAATTACTACCCTGCTCACTTTGTTTCATTATTCTATACCTATCACTTCACTACTTATTTAGTTTTACACACACACCTTTGGGCTTATTCACTTGTTTATTCATGGGTTGTCTGATTACTTTAAATCACTGTGTGATTATGGTCATTTATAACTATTTACCTCCAAATCACACTGATCACTTTTGGTCATCACTCTAATATTGCTTTTGTTTTGGGCTCAAAGTATTGTTTATAGCCTTTGGCCATTACTACTACAATTAGTTTGGGGTATGGTTAGCTTCTAACCCCCCTACATTATATTATACAAGTACATTCTTTAAATAACAAGATACATGTGATACTACTACCCTTCATTAATCTTATTGTCCTAGCTACATCTCATATGCTACAGACATCAATTCATTACTAAATTTACAATATTCTGTTCACTTTTTTGGGATGACTTGATTGTACTTAAACTTCTTCTTCACTGTCTCTTGGTTTCTTTGGTTCCTATCCGATCTATTGTGTCAAGTCTGTCAGGTTAATAGTCATTTGTTATTTATTGTTTACTGGGTTATTGATCTTTAAGTTCATAAGTTTTTTGCCTTTTACTCTTATTTTCAGCTGTTTATTTTATAATTAAATACCATTGAATTCTTGCTACCTTATGTCATGTTACAATATATAATCTTTCTCCCTTTGACTCTAACCATTAACAACTCTTATTAACATGACACCCATCTCTATCAAAATATCTATCCAACACTCTAAACCCAGCTTATCATTAAACTCAAATCGCCACCTTCTCTCTATATATATAAAAAAAATACTCTCTAACCCTTTGTACTTAGGATACGTGTTCCCCCCCAAAAAAAAACTCATTTCCCATTATCTGGTCCCTGGATTCTACCTGAGGCGACCCCTTCCCCCTAAATCGGTCCCATCCCGTCCCAACCATTTTGTTGCGGACTCCCACATTACACTACCCCCTATTACAAAATCACCATCCCCAATAATCTCAATCTTTTTACCTTACTTCAACTACAACAAAATAACATCATCAATTATGAACATCAATATATCACTCAATATTCTACATATATTCTCCATAACTACTGTGTCAACATCAATACTTCTCAAAACTCTATAACATACATTAACTCAAAACAACATTACATTAACTCAAAACAATATTTTTCTCTCCACTCCCCTTTAACTTCGACTTCAACTTGGACTGATCGATATGTCCCACAAAATATTCATCACCCCAAAAACTATCTTTTATTAGCTTTCACAAATTATTACTTTATTTCTCACTTTATCAAATTACTTTTCTCATTCCTTTAAACAGCATCTGTAATACATTGAAACATTACATTAAACATTAATTACCTGGAACATTTACGACCAATATAACAGTGACATTTTATTGTTGATCAGCTGATATTCCTAACACAATGAAAACACATCTCAAAATTTAGCAAATCACATGAAATATATATATTTATCAATACTTACTTCTAACCTCCATGTTTCCCCTTTCTCTGATTCTGATAATTTATGTTAACCGCCTGCCAGTTGGTTTAGTTATTTGCTTAGTTTAAAAAATACACAAATTATACAAAACATATACTTTTTATCAACTCTTATATCTACCCTATTACAATAAAATACTACATTTAAAAATATAGAATGAACACATTATAGTGAATGTATGAGCATCTAGTTATTTAAACGGAACACAAGCATTTTTATTAGATCAAAATTAGAGTTAGCAATTTTTATGACATAAAATTTAAATTCGTGGCTCCTCTGAGCCACCTCCCATCCACACACTCTATTGCAAGTTATGTAAGACTGTAGCGCCTTTTTGCTTCCACAAAGACTGCATATTTTGGAGGGATTGGATACCTCCGTGTCTTTGCTTCGGCAGTTACATTTTAATGTTTTTGAATATCAACATATTCTTGTTTATAATTAAACGCCCTTAAACGGGTCTACCACCTGGCCTTGCTGTTCCTACTCGAACAGAGTGGTAGCCGCTGTTCCCTAGTTTGGTGATTCTCCTTATTTTCCCCCCTGTCAATTTCAAAATTCACCTTGACAACGATAACAGCTATGGCCAGTTAAGGCAGAACGTGATGCAATGAGCCCCAACCATAGCTGTTAAAGCTAAGCCAATTCCACGGTCAGGGTTCGGTGAGGCCGTGACCGCCCGAAAAGTTGGGGAATCACAAGTAAAATACCTTTTGTAACACTAAAATTAGCAACTTATATTTAAATGACATTATTAGTTTGAATGGTGTTTTAACCCCCTATATTAACTATATTAACCCCCTAGCTTAACCTTCATTAACATAAAATATTAAGTACAAAAATTACAACCTCCTACCATTGCAGTTCCACACTACACTGTTATGTCACTTCTTTGCACACCAATCTACCCCCAAAATTATCCCCACATCTTGTATTGACAACAAGTCTTTACTTTATTTCACATCTTTTAAAACATTCCCATGCTCACTGATACTAAAACTTGACAATTATATTTGGTCACTTAATTCTAAAATTTATTTAAATTTAAAATTATAAACATCCAAATTATTTTGGTATATATATATTTTTTTTTTCAAAACTCTCTTATATTCTAGTGGTCAGTATCCCCACCTGAAACGGGGGTGTTCTTGCGATGAGGCAAAGTCCGACCCAGCTAAGATCTACTTTGTGCAGTTACTTCCCCTTTATACCCAACTGTACTCCCTTATTGCCCTCATTTCTTCCGACCCGTCGTCTTAGCCGTGTCCAACTCTGCCTCTCCGCAAAACTCTTCATTTCGGTTTAAACAAAACTACTGTCAATGGCTCATCTTGAATTTTACCATTGACACTGAAAATTTTTTAAATTTGCACGCACTGCCTTGTATTTAGGTGCAGCCTCCCTTATATACACACCCTCTAAGGCAGTGCAGGCATGTGACAAGTACACCAAGACCGCTGCACCTGGAGTGTATTAATGATAATTTGTGTCACGTACCTTTTGGGGTCCCCCTCCCCGTTCAATTGTGTAGTTACTTTTCTAGTTTCTACCAATTTTGGTGGAGCCGGACCATCGTTGTTTTCACCGCCCGAAGGAAGATCCGCCAACCATGGCCCGCCTCCAAGTTCCGAATTCCACGGCCAGGACTGGTAAGATCGTGACCGCCCGAAAATGGGGGAGGATCCCTTCTAAAAACATATAGAAAAAACAATTAAATTTCATTCATACCCTTAATCATTGATAAAATCCTTAAGTTGACCAATATAATTTCAAATTTGTAGCGTTGTGCGTTCCAACTATCTCCCTCGTTTCTCTATTCTGTAACACATATGAATTCTTCATTTTAACCTCTATTATCTCGTACGGCCCCTCATAGAGTAAGAAAAATTTCTTGATCTCCTTATCTTGAGCATTCGACAAATCATGGCGTCGCACCAATACCAGCTGTCCAACCTCGTACTGCGTCCACTTACCTTTCATATCATGCCTCTGTTTTCTCTTCTCCCCTTTGGTCAATAAGCTTTCATTCGCGAGCCTGAGTTTTACATCACGACCAATAGTGTTGGTTTCTGGTGGATACTCAATTAATTGTTCCAAAATTCTCTGTGGACGCTTCCCTCTTACTAACTCATAAGGTGTGAACCCCGTCGACTCGTGGGTAGTGCAGTTAAGGCAATTTTCAATCTTCTGAACATAGAGTGGCCACTCGCTGTGTTTGGCGTGGCAGTATGTCCGGAAAATTCTGCCCAACTCCCTCATGACGCGCTCCGCCTGATTGGACTGTGGGTGATACACTGCGGTGTGCTTTGGGATGATGCCTTCCCATCCGAGAGTCTGGCGCCATCTCCCGCTGATGAACTGCGGTCCATGGTCGGATAAGATCACCTTCGGCTTTCCCACATTGATCATGTAGTCGCGTGTTATCTTCTCACTCAGCACCTTACTTGTCGCTCGCTTCACGCTATATAACCTTACATACTTGGAAAAAGTGTCAAGTACAAGTACAACAAAAATATGCATCACTCCGCCCCTACCTTTTGGCAATGTGCCGTACAAATCTACAGCTACTAAATCAAAGGGTTTTTCTACTTTAATGTAATTTAGTTCTCCTTCTAACCTATAGTTCACAACTTTAGATTTCTGACGTAGTTCGCAAACTCTAAGTATTTTGCGGACGCGTTTTTCCATATTTTTAAACAGACAAGATTCCCTTAATACATTCACACACTTCCGTGCCCCAAAATGCCCGTATCTAAGGTGACAGTCCCACACTATTTTCTCTACTAGCCCTTCAAGTATAACTAACCTCCAGTCCCTTTCTCTCCCCTCTACTTTTTTAAATAAACTCCCCTGAAATACTTGAAAATATTGTTTATACCCAAATTCATCTACATCTCATTCTACACTAGTAATTATCTTATTTAATTTACTATCAGCTCTTTGCATTACATTGATATCTTTCAATTCTTCACCAAAAAGTTTATCTTCCCGGGATAGTCTATAGATCTCTATTTCTTTAATATCTCTACCCGTTCTATTTCTGTCTGTGTCTACTCGTGATAGTGTGTCTGGCACCCTGTTCTCTACACCCTTAATGTATTCCCAAGAAAAATTATACTCTTGAAGAGCTAACACCCACCTGGTTATCCGGCTGTGTGTGAGTTTACAAGTATTCAGGAACGACAGCGCTTTATGGTCCGTCCTGATGATGGTTTTATTACTCAGCAGATACGTACGGAACTTCTTCACAGCGAAAACTATACTAAGGAGCTCCTTCTCGGTGGTAGTATAGTTACGCTCAGCGGCTAACAACGTCCGGCTGGCGAAGGCAATGGTTTTGTGTTCTTTCGCCTCGTCCTCTTGGTACAGTTCCGCTCCAAGTGCTATATTGCTGGCGTCTGTCTGTAAGTAAAAATTATCATTAAAATTCGGGTGGTTCATTAAAATCATATCAGCGAACTTATTCTTGATTTCGTTAAACGCTGCTCTTTCGTTATCTCCCCACCTCCATTGTTTGTTCTTTTGTAGCACTGCGCTGAGTCGGGCCGTCGTCTGGGCGTAGTTTCGCTGGAACTTCCTGTAAAAATTACAGAGACCAAGAAAACTTTGCAATTTTTTTATATTCTTAGGCTCCGGAAACGTCAGGATGGATTCTACTTTATCCGGATTGGCATGTATCCCTGTAGGTGTTATGATGAAACCTAAAAAGTGTATCTCAGTTTGTAAAAATTTTGATTTGTCCCAATTCACCATCAAACCTCCCTGGTATAACTTCTCCAATACATATTCTAAATGTTCTACATGCTCTTCAAATGTTCTAGAAGCTATCAGAATATCATCAACATATATGGTTAAAAAATCTAAGTTATGGGGTTGCAAAATTTCGTCAAGACACTTGATAAAACTAGCTACACTGGTGTTCAATCCAAACGGTAGTCTTTTGAATTGATAATTTCTTCCATTGAATAAGAAGGCTGTATATTTTCTACTATTCGCTGCCAACGGAACTTGCCAATACCCGGCGGTTAGGTCTAAAGAGGTCATATATTTTACGCCGCTGAACTTCTGAAAAATTTCTTCTATCACTTCCGGTGACTCCCGGTCTGGAATGATTATTTGATTGATTTTGCGGGCATCTAAACATAACCTGACTCTACCATCTTTTTTAATCACTACTACTAAGGGGTTAGAATATGGTGATATGGATCGCTCAATTATATCTCCCTCTAACATTTTCTCTAATTCAATCTGAACCGCTCTTCTCTTCGCATATGGTACCGGATAACTTCTTTGCACATAGGGTGCGTGTTCCCTTACCTTTAACTCGCATTCATAGTTTCTTGCCCTCCCCGGTATATCGGCAAACACTTCTCTAAAATTCTCTACTACCCGCCACAACGATTCACGTTGAGAACTCCCTATTACGCCACCCTCACTACAAAATTTAAGTGCTCATTCCATAAGTGATCTACATTCTCCTCACATTCTATTTTACTCTCACTACATACATTCATACTAACTTCCATTTCTTGTTTATTACCCCGATTATGTATCACCCTTACCCCCGAAATTCTTACCGCATCTAACACCCTCTCAAAATTAACTCGAACTGGTTCTGCCTCATTGTGCAATACTAACACCCGTTTATGAAAATCAATCACTGCTTTATGTTTAATCAGAAAATCATTTCCCAGTATAACCTCAAGATTTAATCCTCGTACGACTAGAAATGTATTATCGTACCCTACCCCGTTAATTATCATATTTAAATGAACTTGTTTGGTGACTCTTTTACTCCTAACTCCCGTAATCCCTACAATCGTAACTCCCGCTACTGGCAAAGATGGAATATTTTTATTTATTTCTTTTAATTCGTCTAGTACGTGTTCAGAAATAACAGAGATTTCGCTACCTGCATCTATTAAAGTTTTAATCTCCTTACCTTCTATGTCAGTCCATTCACCATATGTCAGTCCATACCTTCACCTCGGTCAGTCCATTCTCCCATCTCACTGCTTCGAAGTCTTCTTCCTCCAACAATTCCTCAGATAAATCAGTTATAACAACGTTGTTTCGATATCTGTCCTCCATTTGGACCCCAGAATCTTCCGGCGACAACGGTCGTGTCCGGTGTTCCATTGTCTCTCTTAGTTTCCCGCAGATGTGCTCGCCACTGCTGGGTTGTATCCTCTTCCCTGCTGGTTTCCTTGCTGTTCATGAGCGTTGCCTCTCGGCGCTCCTCCTTGGCCCCCTCCCCTTTGTTGGTATTCATGCTGGTTCTGTGCGGGTTGTGGTCCCTGTCGCTGCCCCGGTCTCTCTCTCCTGCATCTAAAAAAAAATTCTGTGAATCATAATTCTCCTGTGAACACGCTGGACAAGTCCACATTGGTCCTCGATTATTTTGTTCTCGTCTGGGGTATGCCGGTCCATTTGTAGGTCCCCTCGGCGGTCCCTGATTACCTCCGTTATTCATATTCTGCTGGTGGTGACGGCGACTCAATTCTTGGTCCCGGATGTTCTGAAACACATCTAAAATGTTCTCTAATTCGCTAATATTGGCTACCTCCCTCGTCATCAGTGTTATTTGTACTTCCCTTGGCAAATGCTTGCTTATATGCCTCACGAAGGATCTAAATGGCAATGGCGGTTCTAAGTATTTCGCCTCATTAAATATTCTCATCACATACCCGGTTATATTATTATTGGGCCCCCCAAAATTCCCGGTTCCCATAATTCTACTTCGCAACACTTCTTGGTCTTCTTCGGACCAATATTTATTTCTGAATGCGGACTCAAAACTTTCAAAACACCCCCATTCCGTTTTGTGTACCTCGGCCCATATCTCCGAACTACTCTTGAAACATTTTAGAATTTTCAATAATTGTACCTTCCAGCTATTAGTATTGAATTTATTGAACTCTCTCACTCTACTTATGAACTGCATAGGATGCACTCTTTTATTATCACAACTAAATGTTTCTAACTCAACTTCACTGCTTACGTCACGAGTCATAACTACTCGCTCGGTAACAGTATTTACTTGTTGGCTGATGGCCATGCTCAATTCATTTTTGACATTCATGATATTTTTCTCAACGTTCATTAATTTAAGGTTACTATCAGATTCAAGGTCACTTATTGTATTGTGTATTGTCTTAAATTCGATCTTACAATTGTTTTCTATTTCACTTATTTTAAGGTTATTATTTTCAATCTTATTCATAGCATAACTAACCTTACATTCAGTATTGGTGTTACATTCACTTATTTGTTTCTCAACAATTGTATTTATTACGCTATATTGTTCCGTGATCTGTTTCTCTATTTTATTAGTTATATCATTGGTTATATCAGAAACACGGCACTCTAATTGCTCATTTATGGACTCTGATAATTGTGATTTCATATTTTCACAACGTTCATCAATATGTTTATCTAGTACACGACTCAAGTTATCAAATTGTACATTAATACTCTGCTGCAACTGAATATTCTGTTGTTCGCATTTTATTCTCTGTTCATCTAATTTACTGTTAAAATCACTTTTCATCTCATTCAAAGTTATCTCGTTACTGTCAAAGCGTTTATTTTGTTTATCGAACATCTCATTCAAAGTTATCTCGTTACTGTCAAAGCGTTTATTTAATTCTTTGAACTTGTTATTCTGAACATCAAATTTGCCGTTCTGAACGTCAAATTTCACGTTAATGTCACTAGACATGGTTCTCATGAAATTGAATAGATCGTCCAATGACAACTCTTTTGTTTTACTCGTTACAGGAGTTGAGATCGCTCCCGGCGTACTAAGTACAGATACTTCTACATTATGCTCATTTATTGACATTAATTCTGTTTGAATACCGGAGTCTATCTGACTCTCGGTCTGACTGTCAGATAAGCTGACTTCATTGTTATCTGCCATTTCTTATTTTATACTTGCTACTTGTGTGTAAATATAATATAATCAATATAATGTATTGTATAACCAATTTTGCGTGAATAACGCACTTTTATTTTATTCCGCTAACCCCAAAAACCTGTTTGTATCTTTTCTGTAGGTACGGTCTTTACTTAATTTTTTAATTAATAAAAACTGTCCCTGTTCCGGAAGCCATTGTGGCGTTAAATACAGTTTTAAAATATATAAAATACATAAATATAACTTCCACCTACCTTCAAAGTTTCGTTTATCTGGGTCCAGGATTCTTTCGTACGAACGCTAAATACAAACATGTGTTTCATGGGTTATTGGAATGACTTACTCGACACATCTTTATGAAGAGAAATTATGATTGTTTAATGATCAAATATTGCAACTTTAAATGTTGGTTTTCCAAATAAATTTTCTTACATGTTTTCAAATTTTGTGTGACTCTTGTTCATACATCTTATTCTATATACTTAAACAATATTACTTACTCCTATGAAGATAGCCCAGCCTGCCTTTCACTCACTCTCACATTCTTAAAACAACCCCCGTTACCCTGATTGGTTAATCTAATACATTATATAAAAACGCGTAGCCGGCAACGCGTTCATCCGTGGCCACCCCGTGGGGAGTTTGTAGTCGTCCCGAAACGACGAAAAAACTAACAAATTTGTATGTTGGTGTTCGGTAGTTAGTCCCGCATCACTGTCACTGGTTTTAAAACGATTGATTCACTTTTACTGACACATGTTTAAACTTTGGTAAGAGCTAACCCCTTCGAGTTGCACCGGCCGGTACTCCTTGGGACGAACTGCCGCCGCGTTCCTTGCGAGCGGGAGGAAACTCATGTCCACTGCCGACGGATTTTGTCGTCGCTCATAGTTGATTTGTAGTAGTTTATTGGCTAGGCACATGCTACATAGTGGTTGTTTCTGTAGTGTGTGCTGACGATATCTAGGCACTTCTGGTCTGACGTCACTAAAGAGGTGGTCCTTAATTTGCGTTTCCTTCATCTTAGTCAAGGAGACGAAACAGAAAATATATTTTTTCACCATCTTGGCATTGCCTGACCGCGTCAGTCCGAGCGTATACTCACTTGACGCGTGCGTGCGCTGTCACACAGAAACAGAGTTCTGAGAAATTTGAGGTGGCCACATACTTCAACTGATTTCGCAAAGGAATATTACGTTGCTGCTTTGTTACAAACTGTTATAGTCACCACGTGTTCTTTCACAATGGGATTAAAACTTGCACAATATTTTTTATGAAACCCCGAAAACTGAAATAAAATAAAATACCCCAAATTTTGACACGTTACAAAATGTCAAACTATGAGAACTTACTTTTTGAAAGAGGGAAGATGAAGATGTGATATAACAATACATTATACAATATAACATTTGTATTCAATGCGTTTGTCTGTGCACATATAAATCTGGTAACTATGGAATGTTTTGTATGTTGCTAACTTTTAGTTTATATTTTGTTCTTTTGGAGAATGCCATATTGTTCTAGCAAAATGTATTTGATTTGTAAACATTATAGTTTACTTTAGAAAACTTGTATTCAATTATTATAACTTAAACAAAGTAATTTTTCAGACTTTGAGCTCTTTAACCCTTTTATAAGTGGTGGGAAACACGATTTTCACTTCACAAATTAATGTCAAATGGTTGCTGGGAATTATGTTATCCACCACAATCATGTGCTGCCATTCTTGCGAACTCATATGTAACAGCTCTTCTCAATTTGGCTCCTTCCATTGGTTAGTGTGTTGTTTACTGTCATACAGTATGTGTTGTCTTGTGTTGTTTCATATTGTGTAGACCAAAAATTTGAAATTATCTGCATAATTTTTTTATGAGGTAAGTAATCAGATTTTAAATTTTACCTTCATGTACCCATTTGCTTTTCTGAATATTGTAGCATATGTTTCACAAATAATTTTGGTATTGTTGCCATACTACACAAACATTTTATAGTGGAAACATTTTTCCTAGTGTCTTTTCTATGACTATTAGTAAGAAATTTCTTGGTTTTCATTTATTTCTTTATAGCTGTTTATAAATATATTTTGCTGTGATGCCTGATCATTTTTCTTCATTAGCTTTTGCTTCTGAATACAAATTCACCTAAAAATTAGAGCATTCAATTATCTAAAGCCATTAGTTGTTTATTGATTTGGAGGGAAGGAGCAATTTATCCATCTTAAGAATATATTTTATATATCAGATGGCTCAAATATTCAATTTGAATAATTCAAAGCATGTAAAACAAGCGCTTTATATATATTGTTATCTAACAGTATGTGGTTGTGTGTATTCTAATTTTATGTAGTCTATGTGTTGCTTTTAATTCATTTATCGAGAAAAATTATTAAGTGAAAGTTTATTCCATTTGTGTAAAAACGGATTTATTGCCATAATCGATTCCGTCCTCGAGCACCCTGTTCTTCTATTAAGTAATCTGGTCCGTTCGCTGCTCACTCTCCTGGTTGCTGCCTGTAATTGTCCTGTAAATTCTCTAATTCTCTACAATGACAACTCTTTCCAGTCAAAATAATGATATTTATTTTTATTTCAATTGTTCAGAAAAGGATCAGTCGACTTGTGTTGAAACAAAATAATGGTCGGGTCGACTCTACTGCTCAATTCGATTATGACACTAATAACCTTCAGTAAACAATTTAATTGTAATAATTATATTAAATCTCAGGGTTTAAGGGTTCTTTGAGACTGCTATTGAATTCAGAGAATGCACACAAAAATACAATACATCACAAAAGGTAAGTAAAATTTAAAATCTTAATACTATATTTGCAAACAAGCTTCGTTACTAAGCAACGACTAATGGTTTCGTTGCTGTAGCGGGCTGTGATATTTCCACAAGATGGCCGCTCACACGTCTAACCTGTATAAGCTGTTAATTTCGAGCTCACCCAAATTATTTTAAAATAAATGTTTTAGTGTTCACAGTTTTAGTTTTTAAGCTTTTCTTTTAATTAATGATCGCTAGTGTCTGTTCTGTTAGTGTAGATAGTGTCTACAGTAGTGTTGTGTAGTCGTATCTGTAGTGTGGCTATGAATTTGTTCGGTCTCACCCACAGAAGTTCTTTACAAACGTGCGTTCGCTCTAAGTAGCCAGGATTTTCTGAGTGTCTGGATTTAGTTTTAGTTTTAATTCAGTTGTTTATGTTTTCTGGTCTTCCCTAGTGTTTACCGCTTCTGTTGGTAATTATTATTGACTGCCAATGGTCCAAAAAACATTACTTGTATTTAATTAGAATTGGTTTCATCAGAGCACATCTGCCCTCTGGGGTGGTTAACAATACAATTCAATTTTTTTGCTTCTTCATCAACGGTTTTTTGACCATACAACACTGGCCTGTGATTGGTCAAAACTGAGAGTTTATTAGGTCACATGGTCAGTTTACAAAAATCATATGTTCATTTGCCTATAATAAAAATACTCCTTTTTTAGCCTTAACCTTAAGTTTCCTTAAATTTAAATTATATCATGTTTTCTTTATATAATTATGAGCATTTTGATACCTTATTTACATAAGTTGGTTATTATAAAGGGTGATTTCCCACCTTACAAAATTTCTAACTTTGGGCCTACACTTTACCTTCACATTTGCAAATTTACTTCACAATTCTTTAATTTAGCTTAATATGTGCTATTATTATTAAACAACAAAGTGCATTGTATAAATTGGTCCCCTTCTGGTTTCCTTACATTTATTTACTAATCTATTTGTTTCTGACATTATTCCTTTTACACTGAATTTGTGGCTTAGGCCATTAGTGGTTTTTCAATACTATTTTATAATTTACTTTCTTGAATTTCGTTTTCCATGATGTGTCCGTTACTTAACTAAATATCACTATTGTTTGACAACTCGGAACACTAAGTTTTTTATAAGTAAAATCGTAAAGATTTACCTTACAGCCTAAACTGGCTTTCACCTTTAGAAGGCTTCATCAGAGGCTGCCGTAGGTAGTGCTGTCCGTCTTGTTGTTGGCAACGGGATAGTTTTTCGAAAGATCGATGCTGTGTGTGTGTGTGTGGTGAGATGTGTTCGAATAATGTGTGCGATTTGAATTGTGTCTGTTCGTTTAGGATGTCGTTTTTATTTGTTTTTGTGTGTTTGTATATTTCTAATTGTTCTAGAGTGTCTAGTTTTCGGCCTTTTGTGTGTACGTGTAGAATGTTCATGTTATTGTCGATGTTTTTATATGTGTGGTTTGCTTCAATGAGGTGGTTTGCAAAGGTGGACGTAGCTTCAAACAGAGATACATTGAACACACAAAGGCACTCCACACCACTACAGAATCTACCTTTGCAAACCACCTCATTGAAGCAAACCACACATATAAAAACATCAACAATAACATGAACATTCTACACGTACACACAAAAGACCGAAAACTAGACACTCTAGAACAATTAGAAATATACAAACATACAAAAACAAATAAAAACGACATCCTAAACGAACAGACACAATTCAAATCGCACACATTATTCGAACAAATCTCACCACACACACACACACACACACACACACACACACACACACACACACACACACACGCACGCACGCACGCACGCACACACGCACACACACACACACACACACACACAAAATCGATCTTTTGAAAAACTATCCCGTTGCTAACAACAAGACGGACAGCGCTACCTACGGCAGCCTCTGATGAAGCCTTCTAAAGGTGAAAGCCGGTTTAGGCTGTAAGGTAAATCTTTACGATTTTACTTATAAAAAGCTTAGTGTTCCGAGTCGTCAAACAATAGTGATATTTATAATTTACATTTATTATTACTTAAACTCTGATTCTGAACCCTTTTTTCTGATTTTTCTATTTACTAAACGAGTCTGGACCCTTAACATTATTTAACAAATGGTTACAATAAAATCCTTTAACATATCATTCAAAATACTGCCTCCATGGCCTAGTTTACAATTATTAATTGACAAATAATATAATTAGTATTAATATAATAACCTGATTGTTTATACATAACAATACTGGAACTAAAATATTCAACATGTTAGTTGCAAATAACCTGATAAGAACAGAATCATCCGGCATGCTATGTTTTAAGCATGGCCTACATGGTTAAACCTTGTATTTTACAATTAGCCACAATCATTAGTTAACTGGCATACTATTCAGCCATCCCACTAATCTTAACCAGTACTACTAATCAGTGATTAGATTATTGTTCATGGGTTTTTGGTTCCTAATGCATCACCTTCTGGTTCTGCTCATAGGCTCCAACTATTTCTAACAACATGGTTCATGAATGTTACCTATAAACTTTGGCATGAAACACAAACATAACTAGTCATGCCAAAACCTTTGTAAACATCTTAATATGATCTAAAACCCCCATCCAACTGACTATTAACGTGGTCCATGGCTTTTCTTTATATAAAAGTATTTAACCCACACTTCTGCCATTACCCCTTCACTGACACTTTTTGTGTTTGGGAATATCAATGGTGCTTCACTGACACTTTATTAGTTGGGTGTTTGTTTGTTCGCACTATCTAATATCAGGGATCACTAGCTTTCACAGTCTGTTTCTGTTTGCTTAGTAACTACCTTTATCCCACACTCTCACATCAACATAATTACAAAAGGTTTGTATGTTATTTTATATTTATTTTACATTTTGATCGGTTTATTAACTACCTGCATTGTATTTTTACTTTTATTGAAGTGTTAACTTCTTATAGCAGAGGAGAGGGAAAAAATTTACACGGGAGTGAATCAGTAGAATGTGACGTCATCAGAAAGGAATTACGATGAGAATCCGTAACAATTTCCCTCTCTCTGCATCCCATGTTCTTTCCCACTCTTCTTATAGCAGAGGAGAGGGAAAAAATTTACACGGGAGTGGATCGGTTGAATGTGACGTCATCAGAAAGGAATGCGACCAGAATCCATAACAATTTCCCCCTCTCTGCATCCCATGTTCTTTCCCACTCTCTCTCACGAAGCGTCTGCTTTAGTACTCTATAAACAGTTTATCACGCTCGTTACCACGGGTATAGTTCTGTGCCATTTGTTTTATATATATGTATATATATACATATATATATATATATAAAAACTTTGTATATATGAATCTACATATTGCACTCAGAATCATGTCGACGACTTTCCCAGGCTTCGGAGAACCTTCCGAACCCCGGGAAGGTCTCTGACCAAGTCCTAGCGTGGGAGTTTGACCGGCCTGGATGCCGGGAAAAGCAGACGATGTCCTGGCATAGGTAGAAACCTCCCTCATAGGGAATAGCGCGGGAGTCGTCCGACAGGGCTTCCCCGGAGTCCGTCCACGGAACCCGAGCAGTCTTAGGTCGGATCTCGCGAAAAACGGCCAGGCCAGAGTTCCAGCGCCTCGCTCGGCATGTCGACGGCTTTTCCGGGCTTCGGAGAACATTCCGTACCCCGGGCAGGTCTCTGACGGAGTCCTAGCGCAGGAGTTCGACCGGCCTGGATGCCGGAAAAAGCAGTCGATGACCCAGAATGAGTAGAAGCCTCCCGCATAGAGAATAGCGCGGGAGTCGTCCGACGGGCCTTCCCCGGAGTCCGTCCACGGAACCCGGGGAGTCTTAGGACGGATCTCGCGAAAAACGGCCGGTCCATAGTCCCAGCTCCTCCCTCAGCATGTCGACGGCTTTCCCGGGCTTCGGAGAACCTTCCGTACCCCGGGGAGGTCTCTGACAAAGTCCTAGCGCGGGAGTTCAACCGGCCTGGCCGCCGGAAAAAGCAGGCGGTGTCCAGGCATAGGTAGAAGCCTCCCGCGTAGGGAATAGCGCGATAGTCGTCCGACGGGCCTTCCCCGGAGTCCGTCCACAGAACCCGAGGAGTCTTAGGTCGAATCTCGCGAAAAAAGCCAGGCCAGAAATTCCAGCGCCTCGCTCGGCATGTCGACGGCTTTTCCGGGCTTCGGAAAACCTTCCGTACCCCGGGGAGGTCTCTGACAGAGTCCTAGCGCGGGAGTTCAACCGGCCTGGCTGCCGGAAAAAGCAGGCGGTGTCCAGGCATAGGTAGTAGCCTCCCGCGTAGGGAATAGCGCGGTAGTCGTCCGACGGGCCTTCCCCGGAGTCCGTCCACAGAACCCGAGGAGCCTTAGGTCGAATCTCGCGAAAAAAGCCAGGCCAGAAATTCCAGCGCCTCGCTCGGCATGTCGACGGCTTTTCCGGGCTTCGGAAAACCTTCCGTACCCCGGGGAGGTCTCTGACAGAGTCCTAGCGCGGGAGTTCGACCGGCCTGGATGCCGGAAAAAACAGGCGATGGCCCAGCATAGGTAGAAGCCTCCCGCATAGAGAATAGCGCGGGAGTCGTCCAATGGGCCTTCCCCGGAGTCCGTCCACGGAACCCGGGGAGTCTTAGGTCGGATCTCGCGAAAAACGGCCGGGTCAGAAACCCAGCTCCTCCCCCAGCATGTCGACGGCATTCCCGGGCTTCGGAGAACCTTCCTTACCCCGGGGAGGTCTCTGACAAAGTCCTAGCGCGGGAGTTCGACCGGTCTGGATGCTGGAAAAAGCAGGCGGTTTCCCGGCATACTGGGGGAAACCTCCTGCATAGGGAATAGCACGGGAGTAGTCCGACGGGCCTTCCCCAGAGTCCATCCACGGAACCCGGGGAGTCTTAGGTCGGATCTCGCGAAAAACGGCCGGGCCAGTGTCCCAGCTCCTCCCCCAGCATGTCGACAGCTTTCCCGGGCTTCGAAGAACCTTCCGTACCCCGGGGAGGTCTCTAACAGAGTCCTAGCGCGGGAGTTCGACCGGTCTGGATGCCAGAAAATGTTACTTAAGTTAATTAATGTTATTTTAACATTCATGCCTATATAGTTAAGCTAGCTGCTCCGTTCATAACTCCTGCTTTGGCTCACATTATTAATACTGCTATGATACAGGGTACACGTCCATATCAATTTAAGAAAGCTGTAATTTGTCCTATATATAAGGAAGGTTTAAAAAGTTTGGTTAACAATTATTGACCAATCGCACTGATATCAAATTTAGCTAACATTTTTGAAAAAATTATTTTTGCCAGATTATTTAATTTTGTAAAGAAACATAACCTGTTAAATGCTAAACAATTTGGCTTTCTCAAGAAGAA
Source organism: Magicicada septendecula (assembly GCA_034769895.1). Lineage (NCBI taxonomy): Eukaryota > Metazoa > Arthropoda > Insecta > Hemiptera > Cicadidae > Magicicada > Magicicada septendecula. The sequence goes on from CM068372.1 coordinate 39,413,797, forward strand.
AGGTACAGATGATGCTATAGCCCTACTTAGCAAATTTATTTATGAAAATCTAAGTCTTAGCATACCAACTGTTGTAACTTTTTGGACTACTCCAAAGCTTTTAACACTGTCGATCATGGCATACTTATATCCAAATTACAGAATATGGCAATAAGAGGTGTAAGCTTATCCCTGATAGCCAGTTATTTACATGACAGGACACAAGTTGTAAAGGTGAATGGGACTAGAAGTCAGCCTATTAAAACAAATGTTGGAGTGCCCCTGGGCTCTATATAAGGACCTTTATTGTTTATTTTATATATCAGTGACTTACTAGTGTTACAAGATGTATTAATAGCATATGCTGATGATACAGCAGTACCAATGAAAGCAAAAACATGGCCTGAACTTGCAACAGATATGTCAACTAAATTAGATATTATATACTCTTGGCTCTATCACAATAATCTAGTACTCAATATAAACAAGTCTGTCTTTATCACCTATGGAAATTATAGAGACTCTATAACTATAGAAATCAAGATAAATGGTCAAAAATTGAAAAGAGTTATAACTAGTAAATATCTAGGAATAACATATGACTTTAACATGAAGTGGGATGTACATGTGGCTAACATTGTAAAAAAACCAAATACTTAGTCTACGTTTTTTACAGACTTAAACAAATATTATCAAAAAAGCAACTACTACAAATATACTGTGCACTATTCCATAGTGTGGCAGGGTATGCTATCATAGGCTGGGGGGGTCTATATAAATCATCTCTAGACGCATTGGATCGGCTGCAAAAGTGTATTCTTAAAATTATAGGAGTCAATGAACAAGATTCGGATAAACCATTAAATATTAAACAAGTGTTTGTAGTGAATTCTATAGTTTATCAATACAATGATCTAAAAAGTGAGTTTTTACAAAATCAAATCAACACACTGTATAAAAGTATTATATTACCGTGACACCTATTAAGTATTGGGTAAAGAAGATATGTGTATTATGCCATAAAATATTTTAATGAATTACCTAATGAACTGAAAAATCTAAGTGTAAATATAAAAGTGCTAAAAAAAAAAAATCAAAGAAAAAATTAGGAACATTGTCATTGATTAATAAATAAAAACAGTCTATTGTCATTGATTAATAAATAAAAACAGTCTATTATGATATGGACCTTTTTTCTCTTTTTTTTCCATTTATTTATTGAATTGTATTATAATACAAACTAAAATTTTGTTGAAATTGAAAAATACTTTATTTTTAATATATTACTATGGTCGGTGAGGTAAAACTCACAATTAGTATTAAGTATATAAATATTAATTCTAAGGACCAACCTATGTACGGGCATTTATGCCCCCTATAGGTCCTTTTTTTGTATAATTTTTATTATATGTAAAGGAAAATTGGCAATAAATATTATTTATTATTAACACTTCTCTCGGCAGTCCCACGACTGCACGATTTTTTTGTTATTTATATGAGACAGTCTTTCTTTTCTATAACTAAAGTTTTTTATTGGTCTATGTTGATAGCATAGGCGACTCTGCCTACTATCATTCGTACTGAATTGAGCAGTTCTATTTGGGACAGGGTTACTATTATGTCGCATTACAATATATATATATATATATATATATATATATATATTTCATTTCCTGATAGTAGTGACTCAGAAGCAGAAGAAGATGAGGGAGCCGTCGAAGAACTGAACGACTTGCATGTCTCTGTAAATAACAATTCAAGAAATAATTACAGTGTCAATGTACACAGCGAAAGTAGGACCGATTTAAAGTTTAATACCTATTTATATTTTCTCCAGTAAATAACAGTGTTGCAATTGTGACAGAACATGAAGAAGATTGTGATAAGGAACAGGTCACTGATAGTGCTCATTTCAGTATGTGCTGTTTAATTTATTTTCATAATTATAACTTAATTAATTTTAATTCTATTCATTGTTTTCATTCTCATTTTTCAGGCGCCATCTTGTTATCAACTACAAGAGAAAAATTTTGTACTTACCACTGGGCCAGGTTCGATTTAGGCAAACAAGAGAACAGAATGGTTTATTTGCAGTAAATAACTCGTTTATTTATTTGTTACCAATGACATTTCCCTTTTATTTTCCTTTTCTCCTACACTTGTACATTTAACCCCTTCTTTAAAGCATTTGAAACATATTTGGGCACGAGGCTCAATTGATAAAACAAATCAAGTAATTATTATCATCAACATTTTCTAATATTACATAATAAAACATTAGTTTTTTATTAAAACACAATATTTTTTATATTATTCCATAATATTTATATTAATATATTTTAATTTTTATATTAGCCGAAGCATAAAAACTCTCATTGACACACTCATACTTCCTAAAGGGATCAGTCAGGATATGTCGCCACAACCCCCTCTACGTTTTATCAAAAAAAAAAGTTAACTTACCCCCTGGTCCAGTGACGGTGACCGCACCTGAATGACCTTACTGGACTTCTCTTTCGAGATCCCAACACCGCAAGGCCAGTCAGGCACTTGACGCTCCTGCTCTGACGCGCTGGCCAGCTCAGGACCGCCGCCACAGCATCACCAGACTCTGAAACAACCAATCAAAAATATCAAATAGTGGCCTTGTATAATACCATATCCCTAACTGATCTGGTTCCCCTTAGCTGTTCTGGTTTGCGTTAAGAAGCACTGGTTTTTTCTTAATTCTTAACACACATGTATATATGAACACTTAAAATAACATGATACATTTGTAAACTTCCTTAACATCATTCTGTATACTCTCTCTTGTTAACTTTTCTTCCAAATTCAAAATATTTCCCTGATTCCAATCAGAATTTAAATAACCACCTCCCATTTCATCATTACAAATATCTCTCATCACCCAAACTACATCTAAAAATATTTAAATTCATTGCTAAAATTCTCTTAAACACATTTAAATCAACTACATAATAACAACTTTTTTACTTATATTTTTCTCAAACTTTGTTAACCATCTCCATCAAATCATCTCAAATCAACACAAAATCATTTAAGTACATTATAAAATCAACTATAGCTTCTACATCATTAACATAATTCAATCTAATATTCAATAACTCATTACTAACAGTTTAGTAACCTCCTTCTCCATCAATATCTAATATCCCCCCATATCCCAGTTATAATTAGGTAAATAGGCTCACGGGTAAACCATGCAAGGCATTTACCTGGTTGCATAAACACTCTATTGTTTATGCCCCTGGCTTGTAACGGCCAGCTCCTTTTCCACACACACTATTGTTTACTAATGGTGGACTGTAGCGCCCATTTGCATCCACAAGAACTGCAATTTTAATTAGGGTGTAGACGCTGCCTACCCGTTCTTGTTTCAGCGTTATATAAAAATTCGGCATTACTGATGTCCGAGGACACCAGTAATCCTACTATAATGATTCATATGCCCTTAATACGGCACTACCACCCCCTTCGATGATACCCGCTGTTCCATAGTTATGTAGATTCCCCAGATATAAAAACCCCCTGTTGATTTCTAAGTTATACCAATTTCACAGGCAACCAGCTATGGTCAGTTTAAAATAATTCGGCCCACAGCTGATTGTCATCCAAAACCACAATCTGGGCTGGTAAGGCCGGGACAGCCCGAAAGTGGGGAATCTATTTAAAAACATACAATTCATGTTTAAGATTCCTACACTAACATAATACATATAATACACTCATAATTGAACATTGCGATTATTCCATTAAAATAAACAATTCACATTTAAATTTGCTCAAATTACACACCTTACAGCTTTATTTTGTCTTTAAATTCTATTAAATCTTTCACTTGTTACATTTATTATTATTTTTAACTATGAATTTCTATTAAACATTTTCATCATTTATTGGTTTGGGTGATTCAGTCATTTACAATGATTTGATTGAATGGGCATTTATTATATAACCTTACTCACCTTCTTCCTTCTAACAACCACTAACAGATTTGCATAGGGTGACACCACTCTCTCAGTAATAACCCCCTTCAACACTAATTCCACTTAAATCCTTCCCCTCGTTAAATAAAATAACTAATACCCTCTTTGTAACTAGGATGTGTGTTCCCAAACCTGGCAATTCCATTCATCTCCTTTTGCCCTCCACCAAATATCGGCAAACACTCTTCGGCCCTTCACAATTACCTGCCCAACGACGCACGTTGATCACTCCTTACCACCTCATCCTCATCTACAAAATATCACCATCAACTATTTACTCTTTAATTAGCTTACTCACTTTCTCTACATATATGCACTGCTGCTACTGTGTCCCTACTATTACCCTGTTTCTGTATTACTTTTCTTCTACAATTCTTATTTTACCTACCACTGAAACCCCTACTTCATTTTGAGTAGTTAAAACAAAAAGAATATTTCTTTTTGTAAAGAGGGGTTACAAGTTAATTAAAACTAGGCTAAGGCCTAGAGAAGCTAAAAATTGCGCTGGATCCAGTAAGACGGGACTTGCAATAAAAACTCAAGAATTAAATAATTAACAATGGTTTTATTATTCTATCTCCTAATATCAATAACAAAAAACAACAGTAATTTAGAATTCCTCTTTTAAATGGTTAACGAAAGAAGTATACCCTCTCAACAAGGCCACCTGAAAATATTAACTGAGTCCATGAGAATAATTGCTATGTCACCATCAATGAATTGCAAATGTAAAATAATCATTAACCTCAAAATAAAACTCCCATTAAACTATTTCTTAAAATATAAAATTTATATCATATGTTTCTTCTAAAATGCATTATATAAATTGATGAAGGTAAATAATTTCATTCACAGTTACTATTAATAATTAAAATAATTATTAATCCAATTTAAATGAACTTTAAGGTGACACTTACTATACTTGTTAAATAAAATAATTAATTTTCATAAAGAAATGATCAGCCACGATTATTGAGATAGAATACTCGTCTACTGGTGTATACAAATCCTAATAATAAATAAAATCCCTATATCCCACCAAAAGTACAGCAACGCATAATATTTATATATATATATATCCCCCAAAATGTACACAGAAATATACAGACATAACACGTTCCACAAGACAATTTACATATACAATAGTATACAAATACATAAAGGTCTCTTGCCACGCCCTTTTTTTATTTATTACCCTTCTGGTGTATATAAATTCTAAACTTCTTTTTTATAGGAATCCCAATTAGGATTAAAGATTTATTTCTATGAATGTACCCGCATGGTGTGGGTTAATTGCACGTCATGTGTATCATAAAGTATTGCATACAAATGTCCCCAGGACATTAAAAATTTAAAAGAAGTGCCTAAGTGGCTAAGTGCTAAAATACTTAATTAAGGTGAGAAATAATTAATTAAGGTGAGAAATAAAATTATTTAAAATAATTAACGCCCCCCAGTTACCATGATTAATATAAAGAATTTATATAGACTAAAATAGGGCCAGTTAATGTAAAGAAAAAAATTGCACCATATTAGCACCTTATATAAAAAAAATACATTTGTGTGTGTGTCAGAGACGGACATGTTTCTTCAATTTATAACCAGTCTCAACAAACTTGTTTCAACAAACTTGTTTCGACAAACAAGTTGAAAAGTGTTTCGACAGGCACAGCTTGGTTGAAACTAATTTAAAATAACACCTACCTCCCCAGTAATCTTTTTATACAAATGACCTAACCTGATTTTAAAAATAAGAGAAATATATGTTTTAATGCAGAGTAAATTAAACTTGAGAAAATAATAATAACAAAACTGACTTTAAATCTGTAGCGAAAGTACTATAAAGAAATGAGTGGAAATCTAAGTTGGATGCTGTGTGGTACACATGTCAGTCTCTGAACTGACAATTAACTATACATGTATTGAAATTTACAATTAATACTTAGTGTTCACACTAAACTGTCCCATCAATTGGGGATCCAAATGAAGGTATGCTGGTACCATGTTGATTCTACGTGTGAATATAAAATGGATATTTTTCACCTGCTTTGTGTGCCCAGAAGGATGATCTTATTTATAGCGTGGCGATCTCATGATTGGCATGTTGTTGCGGCCTGGTCTCTTCGGTGTCGAGTGTGGAGCTTTAAGATGGCATTTCGTTCAGTGTTAGAAGGACCTGTCTCTGATCAGTGAACCCTATTGTCACACATTACATTTTTAGTGAGAGACCACACACAAATGCCCCCACTGTTTGGACACCCTCCAAAATACATAAATAAAAACAACACCTAGTTGTGTTGTACATAATAAAACTTGGTAACATTATTTTGGCCAACCTGCCTTACTTAAAAAGTTCTCTAACCATGATTCTTTATAACTCTTTATAACTTGAACCTCACTGAATGTGAGTTGCCTTTGCAATATAATAATTTATCTTGGCTCTGTAACACCTTATGAACTTATTATTTTGAGTGAAATTTAGGTTACCACGTGGCGAAGAATTTATTTAAAACACATAGTTTTTAACTCCCTAGAATTTGAGAATACTACTACTTTGAATGTGACATGATTTACGTTTAAAACGTGCCTGAGTAAGTTCCCAATTATGTATGTATAAAGTTTTACAGATGTTGTAGCAAAACCTTATACCACTTAATGACGACGTATTGTGTAATAGGTTAAGTGAACAACACAATCTCGTTACATCGGTGTTAATGAAAGTGTAAAATTAAATATATTGTGGTTATTGTACTTTAGGTATTAAAGCCGAGATTCTGACACTCCAATAATCAAGTTTTATTGGTTTATAAAAACTTTACGAACAATTACGTCTTTCACCATGCATGATTCAACAAGTGGGGGCTTACTCAAGCTTACTAAAAAAAACGTTTTCTCCTTTAAAAATTTAGTATATAATTAATATAACGAAATCAAAACTTACCGCAGTCGTGAAGAAACTTATCTCTCCATAGTAGTTAGAGGATTTTGGAAAATAACCTCTCCACCGAAGAGAAAAGCGCCCGTCAACCCTGAAGTATTTTGATAGACAAAACTTAGGTAATTCGGCATTGTCTCGTTTGCGTACCGCAATTAACGCCAGGGAGCAGCACGGGAATTTCCGTACCACCGAGAGTCGGCAAGTGCCGCCCCCCGACAGCCGTTGTCTAAACTATTAATTTTTCTAAACACAGGTAGAGCGCAGCACTAATTACTGCCTTAAATTTCGTACTGTCTTTACCGTCAAAACTGCCGATAACTTTACTAAACTCGCGCTGAATCATTTGACTCAGCACACCACCCATTAGAGTTAACTTTGACTGACTCAAATGCCTTATTTAAATAATTATCACCCAAACTCCAAATTTCACCATATTTTACATTAATTACTACCTCAAATTAATTTCATCATTTAATTTAAACATTTAAACTGATTTAAAATTTATTATTCAAACATTAAACATTTTACTTTATTTAAATTGCATTATAAAATTCATACTTACATTACATCACTCAATTGCATAAACTACTACAATCGCATAAATCTCAGACACATCATTTAAATTCATTATCAAAATCTATTTCTACCACATTTAAATCAATTAATTCATCTGCAATTTATTTTAATTCAATCAGTTATTTAAAACATAAATTAATTTAATTACCTTCTTCCAAAACAATTACAATTCATTTATTACAGACTCTCATTTTTTATTTAGTCTAATAAATTATTATTACTATTATTATGAAATCAATTTCTACTACATGCACACATTGTTTACATAGAATACATAGCAACACAAACAATTAATTTCACTATAAATTTATTTACAATTTTCTGTCATTATTTTTCTGTTTACCACACCTTTTTTCATAATCTAGCCAGGTCATTACCATGAACTAAAATATTTAAAATGTCCATTCACTGATTTTTTTATTTAACCCCCATCATCATATAATAATCTGATCTTATTACTACACCATTTATTTACAATTGAATACATATATGGCTATTATCATAATTATAACAATCATCATCATTGCTTTTTTCCATTGTATCACTACTATTGATAATACAAATATTATCGCATACCATTATTTCAAAATTACTGTCGACATTGGGTATAATAATTTATCCTTCAGTATTTTCTGTCACAGTCAGGTAAGTTACTAATTCGTCAACTACAGCTGCAACATCTGTTTCAGTATAAGGTAAGTACTCACTATAATTATTAATTCTCTCTCTACTCACTCTCTCTCTTAATTCTGCATAACTCCTCCCAACATCAAACAATTCTATCTTCCTATCACCATATCTCTCTCTCTCTCTCTCTCTCTCTCTCTCTCTCTCTCTCTCTCTCTCAAAATATCCCTCATGATAACACCAAGTCACACTCTCTCTCTTAATATATACAGGGGACACTAAATCATATAAACACCTCCTGGTCATACCAGGAACCTCACTAAAACTCAAAGGACAATTATTTGTAGAACATTTATCTACCCAATACACTCGTGAAGACCTTTCTTCACCCCCAACAACACTACGGGAAAAAATTACCCCCTGCAACCCCTCTACCTCTATACTCTCTCACCACTTTCTCTCTGACTCATCAACACACACTAACATTCCATTATTATATTCTACCTCCTCTAAAATTTCATCACCACTATTTTTAATTATACCATCGTAATTCTAACCTCTACTTACCTCATTATATGTCATCTGACCATCTTTCTTTTCATTTTCGTTTAATTTATCGGTCTCTTTACTACTTTCTACCCCCATTTTAATCTCACAATTGTTATCTACTTTATTCATTTTAAAGTTATTAATTAGGTCATCTACTTTTGCATTTTGTTTCTCGAACACCTGATCTATCGATTCTATGATTTGTTCTTTAATTGTATTAAAACGTTCATCAATCTCATTCAGACGTTTATTCATGTTAATTTCAAATTTAACATTTTGCGTATTCATTTCATCAAATTTAGCATTTATTTTGTCATATTTAACATTGGAATCACTTTTTTGTTCCTCAAACTCTCTGCTGACTTTATCAAATTTTGCATTTAAGTTGCTATTTATGTTTTCAGACATTGTTCTTATTAAGTTAAACATATCATCCATCGACAACTCTTTTACTCTAGTTGTCGTTGGAGTAGACTGTGCTTCTATGTTACTCATTATCATTGACTCTGTAAGAGTGTTTTCAAGATTTATTTCCTTATTTTCCATTTTTTAAGGGTAAAATTATCATTTTTATATCAAAATACTAACATATATACCATCTACTTATCACATAACAATGTATTCTATTTACACAACACTTTACGTTACTTCTCGTAACCTCATACATACCTTATTTATACATTATTTATTTCAAATATCCATTCTGCTCTCCCCAGTAGGCCTATATTTATATAAAATTTCTTTATATAAACGTCCCTAAGTTCGGAAGCCAATTGTGCTGTTTAATTTATTTTCATAATTATAACTTAATTAATTTTAATTCTATCATTGTTTTCATTCTCATTTTTCGGGCGCCATCTTGTTATCAACTACAAGAGAAAAATTTTGTACTTACCACTGGGCCAGGTTCGATTTAGGCAAACAGGAGAACAGAATGGTTTATTTGCAGTAAATAACTCGTTTATTTATTTGTTACCAATGACATTTCCCTTTTATTTTCCTTTTCTCCTACACTTGTAAATTTAACCCCTTCTTTAAAGCATTTGAAACATATTTGGCCACGAGGCTCAATTGATAAAACAAATCAAGTAATTATTATCAACATGAATTATACTAGATCATTTATTTAAACTATATATCTAATCTAATCGCAACCAGCACTTCTTACTTATATAGATTCTGTACACTCACCCAAACACGCACACTTTCGTTCTTTACATATTTGACTTTTTCTTATGACCCCCTTTTGAGCTCATGATTTTCTTTCAAAACCCATATACATTATTGTGATTATAATGACCAATTGAACGATTTCATAATTTATAATAGATTTATGGCTGTTGTTTACTTATCTGCACATCCCAACGGCTCCAACTGTTCCACGCGCTTCCGATTTTTACTCACATCTCACTTACTTTTCCCCGTTATTTTCAACTTTCTATTTCAAAACCACATACTGTTAATCCCCATTATGTTAAAATTTTGTTACTTCACCTTTTACATTTTTTACGTGCGTGCGGGCGCCCGCGATTTCGTTCCGGAACTTATATGTGTTACTCGCGCGAGTTGTTATTACAGACTGGGACTAGCGGAACTGCGCTATTTTCTGAAGTGGTCGCGGGTTACGTGACCAAATCTTATTGTTCTTGTTTGTATTACTACGCCAATATGTGAGGTTGGTCAGAACACTCCTTACATTCCAGTGTGACGTATGAACTGACGTAATATCGTATGATTCTGGTGTTACATAACTTGTAAGTACCGTATCTCAAAATAACTGTTCTACTAGCATCTGTAGCTGACCTTGACACAAATCCACATGTTTGTTCATTGCGTTGTATAATTCATGAACTCTAAATTTGTTTACTTTCCCATAATTATTATTTTATATTATTTTTCATGTTTCCCCAAAATTAATATTACATAATAAAACATTAGTTTTTTATTAAAACACAATATTTTTTATATTACCCCAGGTAGGCCGAAATGTCCCGTTACAAGTAACACAAAATCCAATCTTACATCAGTGAAATTAGCCCCCCCCCCCAAAAAAAAATACATTCAGTGCTACTGACAGAAATCTCATAATTATTCCAATTATATGATTAATTAAGAGTCTGCTTTGTTAGTGAAAGAAGCAAATTTGTACACTAGACAAAAGAGATCTATATTTGGAGGTTGTGACAGAAGAACAAAAAACTGAACTGACACCACTACTGAGGAAATGAAGGCATTTGTGGGTTAAATTAACAAAATAACCTTAGATCCGTCATGTGACAGTTTTAAATTTAGAATGGCGCGTTTTGGAACATATGTTCCATCATCAGATTACCTCAATCAGTTGAGATAGTCAAATGTTAAACTCACATACTCAAATATTAAAAACACATGTCAGTATGGGTGCACACCCTATGAAGGCTGACCAGATACTGAGCCAGATACATGGATATTCTACTTGTACACACAAAAGGCCGAAAACTAGACACTCTTGAACAACTAGAAATATACAAACAGACAAAAACCCATAAAAACCACATCCTAAATGAACAGACACAATTAAAATCACACATATTATTCTAACATATCACAACGCACACACACAACATCGATCTTTCAAACTACTGGGTATCCGGTCAGCCTTCATAGGGTGCGCACCCATACTGACGTGTGTTTTTAATATTTGAGTATGCGATTTAAACATTTGACAATCTCAACTGAGTGAGGTAATCTGATGATGGAACATATGTTCCGAAATATGTCATTCCAAATTTAAAAACCAAGTCACACGACATATCTAAGGTAATTTATTCATTTATAAATAACAAAGTGACTTGGATACCAATAACAATATGTATTTGAATTATGAAAGATATCCGGGCTGTTTGGCCGTGGTCCCTGGTTAAAAACAAAACCAAACGTTTCGGCAGCTCCACTGGCTGCCATCATCAGTGGTAAAATTTTCTGCACTTTGGGTGTCTACGTGCAGGCCCACAGTACTGTGGTATAGACTAAAACTGTCCTGCTATGCTACCTGTACATATAAATTCAGCAAAGTCCCACGTACAGGTAAAAATGATACCATCAACCAATCACAACAGAGATGGTGTATGATTGGCTCGCACCAAGCTACGCCATTATGTGACTCACTTGTTTTCCAAGAAATACTGTGGGGAAGGCTGCTGATTTCCCGCGATGCTACCTGTGCTAATTGTTTACTAATTGCAACCCCCGCACAGGTAAGTACAGCATCACCGGCCAATCAGAAACAAGAAGGTGTGTGAGAGGCTCGCATCGCGCCATGCCATAATGCACTTAATGAGATGCTTTCGTCCCGTCGATTCATAGCGATCGCAGCATGCTTCTGAATCAAGACGGACTCCATATGAAGACGAGGGAAGTAATCACTCACCGCCGACAAGAGTTTCGTCTCATCGAAACGGATCCGATGGTCGGCATTGGCGAGCGCGTGTTCGGCCACGGCAGACTTCTCCGGCTGTCCCAGTCTACAGTAACGGCTTTGTTCACCCACGCGTGTGCGGACACTGCGCTTCGTGGTACCAATGTACACCTGGCCGCATGAGCAGGGAACTCCGTACACACCGCACGATGACAGCGGGTCTCGGACATCCTTCGTCGGCCGCAAGAACTGGTGTATCTTCTTTGTCGGCTTGAATACTGGCCTCACACCGTGCCGACTGAGCAGCCTACCAATGCGGTCCGTCACCCCATGAATGTAGGGCAACGCCGCGAAACCGACGGTCTCCCGTGAATCCACTTCCGGCCTGGCTGTTCTTCTCGGCCGGACCGCACGTCTCACCTCCCCGACGGAATTCCCATTGGCCTGCAGCGCTAGTTCGAGGTGGCGCAGCTCATCATCGTGGTACCGGAGCTCGCATATCCTCCTAGCCCGGTCCACCAAGGTCTTCAACACCGCCCTCTTCTGGCTGGGATGGTGGTTCGACTGTTTATGGAGATAGCGGTTAGTGTGCGTCGGTTTTCTATAAACTTTATGTCCGAGGCTGCCATCGGTCCTTCTAAGGACCAACACGTCCAGAAAAGCCAGCTGATTGTCGGTCTCCCTCTCAACGGTAAACTGTATCCGTGGGTGAACCTGATTGAGATGTGCCAGGAACCTGCCGAGTTCTTCCTCACCATGGCTCCAGATAACAAATGTGTCATCAACATACCGGAACCAGCACCTCGGCTTCAGCGGAAAAGATGTAATTGCCCGCTGTTCGAACCTTCCCATATAAAAGTTCGCCACCACAGGACTGAGTGGACTCCCCATGGCCACACCATCAATCATTTCGAAGAACTCGCCGCCGTACTGAAAATATGTAGTTTTCAGAACATGCCGGAAAAGCGGTGTAATGTCTGCCGGAAAAAGGTTAGCTAAGTGGCCAAGGACATCATCTACGGGCACCATGGTGAACAACGAAACCACGTCAAAGCTGACCATTATGTCTCCAGGCTGCAACGACAACCCACCGAGCCTTTCAAGAAAGTGTGTTGAATCCCTCACATATGACTCCGTACCACCTATATGTGGCCGGAGAAGCTCGGTCAAGTGTTTAGCCAGATGGTAGGTTGGAGATCCTATGGCGCTGACGATGGGTCTGAGCGGGACGTCCGGCTTGTGGATTTTGGGGAGCCCATAAAGCCTAGGTGGAAGGGCTTCCGAACACCGGACGGCTGCCTTCACATCAGGCTCCAAGGAAGACCGCTTAACCAGAAAATCGGTCCTTTTTAGGACCACTGCGGTCGGATCTCTTCGCAGTTTTTTGTAGTTTTCTGGGTCCAGCAGTTCCCCGATCTTCCGTTGGTAGTCTTCGGTGTTCATTACAACAGTCGCACTCCCCTTATCCGCCGGTAATATGATGACAGACTCATCCCGCCTTAATGTCCTTAGTGCCCGCAGCTCACTCACTGGTATGTTGCATCGCGGCGGTTTCGCTCTAGCCAGGATCCTCGATGCTTCGATCCTGACTTCATCTGCCTGTTCACGCGGCAGCCGCCGCACTCCAGCTTCAACGTTGGCAATGATGTCCTCCACCGGAATCTTCTTAGGGGCCACTGCAAACTTCTCCCCCCTCGCCAAGACAGCAGTTTCGATGGTGGTAAGCTGGCGGTCCGACAAGTTCACTACTGTCCGGTCCGTCTCTAAGCTGCTTCGCTGTTGTCCCTGGTTGTTCTCCTCGGGGCTATCTTTCCAGTACTTACTCTCATGGCGCGGTCGAACACTATCGCGAACGGCCTCGGAAGCGCTGGAACTTAGGCTATCCACCAGACCCAGTGGCCAGGTGACAACACAGTGCTTAATTCCAGGTGTAGGCGGAACAACCTCATATTGTTGTCGGCAAGATCTTTCCTGGTCTGGTGGATACGTTCGCGTAGCATCGCCTGCTCTGCACGTCGATAAATGCGACTGGCTTGCGGTGTAAAAATGGAATTCTTCAATTTAAGAAACCGGGGAATAACACCAGTATCCCGGCATCTTGACAGAAAAGCCAGTGAACAGAGCAGGTGTACCTTCTTCTTTCTTAGCCCCTCAAATCGTCTAATATTTTTTTGAAACTTCCTCCCCGTAGAGGCGTCTTAAATTATTCCTTAGGCTTTCACGGCCGGTGTCATTTGAATTATGAAAGATATCCCGGCTGTTTGGCCGTGGTCCCTGCTTAAAAACAAAACCAAACGTTTCGGCAGCTCCACTGGCTGCCATCATCAGTGGTAAAATTTTCTGCACTTTGGGTGTCTACGTGCAGGCCCACAGTACTGTGGTATAGACTAAAACTGTCCTGCTATGCTACCTGTACATATAAATTCAGCAAAGTCCCACGTACAGGTAAAAATGACACCATCAACCAATCACAACAGAGATGGTGTATGATTGGCTCGCACCAAGCTACGCCATTATGTGACTCACTTGTTTTCCAAGAAATACTGTGGGGAAGGCTGCTGATTTCCCGCGATGCTACCTGTGCTAATTGTTTACTAATTGCAACCCCCGCACAGGTAAGTACAGCATCACCGGCCAATCAGAAACAAGAAGGTGTGTGAGAGGCTCGCATCGCGCCATGCCATAATGTACTTAATGAGATGCTTTCGCCCCGCCGATTCAAGCGAGTCTACCTAGAGCATTTGCCCTGGTAGGCTGTGACTGTTTTTGCTCTGCAAAATTTTTCCAATTTGTGCGGAAATATTCAGATTTCACCATTTTTCTTATCATCATCGTATTCAGCATCATCATCACTACAGATTTCACCTACAGTTCAGTGCGACTCAGCTTTATTTAATCAGTGCGGGAGTGTTTTTGTTTCCGTGTGCTGTGCGGTCTGTTTCGTGTTCAATTGTGCCTGTGGATAGTTTTCAGTGTCTGGTGATCCCTCAATCCTAGACCTGCGTAGACGTTCATTTCGGCTAGTCCGAAATGGCGTCGAATACGCCCCCGAATCCTCTGCCGGCGCCGCTTGTTTCCTTAATGGAAACATGCTCAACCGGCTTCCGTTCCACTCCACTTCCTCACGACAGTGAAAGTGATAGTGAAAGTGATCAAAGTGCGGTTGATATGTGCAGTGTTGGGTCGGGGGACGGACAGTTCTCGCTTGTGGAGGGCAAGTCTGCCAAACGCAAGCGAAAACTGGCCCAAACTCCGCCGCCCGCCTCAGCTGCAGATCAGTCGTCTAGTCACGGTAACAGCGGCACTCAGCGCGAGCGTGAGTATTCTACTGGAACCCAAACTGTGTCTTCCCCACGCATTCCACCGATTGTAATTCCTGATAATAGGAATTACTCTCAGTTACTGCGTTCTCTAACCTTAGCTCTTCCTTCGGTCAAGGTTGAGGCGAGGTGCCAAGGCGCCTCGCTAAAGCTGGCGACCGCTACAATCCCGGACTTCCGCTCTGTCCAGTCATTCCTGACAGAGCGTAAGATATCATTTCATACTTTCGCCCTCCCGTCAGAGCGAGAAATCAAGGTCGTTCTGTCGGGAATTCCTTCTTTCACAGAAACTGATGCCATCAGGCAGGAACTTGTTGCGCTCGGCTATGCGCCGACCGCGGTA
This sequence comes from Magicicada septendecula, assembly GCA_034769895.1. Taxonomy (NCBI): domain Eukaryota; kingdom Metazoa; phylum Arthropoda; class Insecta; order Hemiptera; family Cicadidae; genus Magicicada; species Magicicada septendecula. Next base: position 39,429,533 of record CM068372.1, read on the forward strand.
AGCGTCCTGCATGTTGGCAAAGGTGATGACCGCCGCCCTGTCAACAGCTTTCTTGTCAAATTGCTGAAAGTAGGCCCCTTCGAGGAGATTTACACTCTCCAGAATCTTCTGCACCTCCGGGTGCAAGTCAGAACATTTGACCCGCGGCCCGGCCCCTCGCAGTGTTTCAACTGCCAGAGGTTCGGCCACAGCAGTCTATTTTGTCATCAGCCCCCGCGATGCGTGCGTTGTGCTGAACCTCATCGTGGCTGTGATAAGCCTACGACGGGGTACACAGCTAAATGCTGCAACTGTAAAGGAGCCCATCCGGCTAACCGAGGCTGCCCTAACTTTATCGCCGCCATGAAACCGCAGCGACCTCCTGTGCACCCTGGCGCGCAGGCAGGCCGTGTAGCTGGTCCTGGCCCTAACCGGCGAGCGGCTTTCCCGCCTCTCACTGGTGCATCTGCCCAGGTCCCGGCAGCAACTCCGGTTGCTTCCGGTGCCGCTGTCTCGCCTGCAGTCGTCGCTTCGGCGCCGCCTGCAGCGGCCTCAATCCCGGCGCCTCCCGGAGCGCCCGCACCTTCCTACGCGGCCATGGCCGCTAAATCAGCCCCGCCTCCAGCCCGATCGGGCAAATCAAAGCGCACTCGTCGTCGCCGGAACTCCGCCGGCCGACCAACATCATCACAGGTTCCACCTGTACCCTCTCCGCGGGCTCGACCCGCCCCCAGCCATCGTCCTCAACCTTCCAGCGAGCAGTCTACTACTCAGACCTCCAGCCCAGCGCCATCTGCTACCTCTGTCGAGACCAGTCAGGCTTGTCCTCCTGAGGCCCGGGAATCTTCCCGGGCTTCGGCGGATCCCCTGACTGCCTGGGCAGATAATCTTGTTGCATCCATCAGGACTGCTCGTGACACTACCACTGTGCTTGCCCTGGTGTTCCAATCATTAGCTGCCCTCTTTCCTCTACTTCCCCTAAATGGCTAATAGCCTGAGGATCGTTGCGTGGAACGCCTTCGGGCTACTCCCCAGGCGATCTGAACTGATGACTTTTGTAACGGAGTATGATGTTGATATCATACTTCTTTCCGAGACTCATCTGGCTCATTACCACTCGTTTTCCCTTCCTGCCTATGCCTGTTATCGTCAGGATCGTCCCCTACGGCCTCGCTGTCCCCCCTCGGGGGGCACAGCTGTTTTAGTCCACAGGCGGATATCCCACAGGCTTTTGCCTCCTCTAGATACATCTATTATTGAAGGCTGCGCGGTGGCGGTGGACGCCGGCGGATCGGAGCTGCGCGTTGTTTCTGCGTACCTCCGGCCTGGCCGGCGAACTCCGCCACCGCCCGAGGAGTGGGACGCCCTCCTCGACCACCCCCTCTCAACCATTGTAGCCGGCGACTTAAACGCCAAACACCCTTCATGGAACAGCCGCGTTGTCAACGCCTATGGAAATTCTCTGTTCCGGTTCGTCTCTGGCGACCCGGCACTTAATGTCATCGGCCCTGAAGACCCTACCTACTTCCCCTTTCACGGCCATCGGCCGGACGTTCTTGACATAGTAGTTGTCAAGAACGTTGCCCGCAACATCGAGGTCTCGTCTGTGTCGGACCTTTCGTCCGATCACAATCCCCTTGTTATAACTGTTCGAGAGCTGTCGGCGTCACCCCGACTTCCCGCTCAGATTGTTAGGAGAGTCAACTGGCGATCCTATCATGACGAGCTCTCTCGAAGGTTACCATCTCTCCCGGCGGACCCAATCGTCACTCGTGACGATCTGGATCTCCGCGCCACAAATCTTCAGGAATTGGTCCAAGGTGTCATGGATCGACACACCTACGCACTCGAGGTGAATCATCGTAAATCGGCCTTACCTGCGGAAGTACTCCACGCCATCTGGCTACGGCGCCAGCTCCGCCGCAGATGGCAAAGAACCCGAGACCCAGTCGTTAAGCGACGATTTCAACAACAGTCCCTTTACGTTCAGCAGCTACTGCGGGACGTAAACTCTGATCGATGGGACTCATACCTTGAGTCTCTTGAAGTCGACCACGCCTCCGTCTGGAGAGCGGTGAGTAGACTGACCCGCGAGAAGAGAACTCGCAACCCGCTGGAACCCCCGAACGGGGTTGTGTCTTCATCAGAAGGCAAGGCTGAGGTCTTCGCCGACTGCATGGAGTCGCAATTTACCGTTCATCGAGGCGTTTCGGACCCTGCCCACTCGGCAGACGTCCGGGACTTCCTATCTGGTTATTTTTCTCGCCCTCCCGCTGGCCCAGACCTCCCGTTCGACAGAGACGAACTCGTTTCGTCTGTCTGTCGACTAAACCGCCGTCGCGCCCCCGGTCCTGACCGGATCGGGGCCGCTGCATTACAATATCTCCCGGCCTCAGGCGTTGACCTCGTTCTCGAGCTGTTCAACTCTTGTCTCCGGCTACAGTACTTTCCCCGCCTGTGGAAAAATGCCAACATCGTTATGATTCCTAAACCCCGCAAGCCGCGCATGCTTCCTGAAAGCTATCGGCCAATATCTCTCTTGCCAGTTATCTCGAAGGTGTTCGAGCGGCTCCTGCTGGCCCGCATCTCGCCGTTGTTGGATAATTTTATCCGCAACGAACAGTTCGGGTTTCGCAGAGAGCACTCGACCACGCTTCAACTAGTCCGCGTGGTAACGCAACTCTCTGACGCCACCAACAGGCGAGCGGCTACGGCCGCCGCACTGCTGGACGTGAGCAAGGCCTTCGACAAAGTCTGGCACGAAGGTCTTCTCTTCAAACTTGCTAACTCCCCCTTACCATCGTCCATAGTGTTTTTCCTCCGGTCGTATCTCAGCGACCGAACCTTCAGGGTTAGCGTCGACGGAACCTGCTCTGCAGTTCGTCCTGTCGCCGCTGGCGTACCCCAGGGATCTGTCCTCGGCCCCGTTCTGTACCTCGTGTACACGAACGACCTGCCTGTTTTGCCCGGAGTCACGTTGTCTTTGTTCGCTGACGATGCAATGTATCATTACAGCTCTGTGTCCCCGCGTTTTGCGAGTACACAGTTGCAGCGTCAGTTGGACCAGCTTCCGGACTGGCTACGGAAATGGCGGGTGACGATCAACACGGAGAAATCTGAGGCGATCTGTTTCACTCGTAAGTCCATCTCCCGATGCCAGCCCCTCTCCCTTGAAGGGAGGCCTATCGCCTACAAAGAGTCGGTGAAGTATCTAGGCGTTCGGCTAGATCGTCGCCTATGCTTCAACGCCCACGTGACGGACACCCTTGCCAAGGCCCGCGGCGTCCGAGCCAAACTTTACCCATACCTCGCGTGCCGCAGCCCCCTGGCGCTGCGCACGAAAGTTACCCTCTATCTGTTGTTTCTCCGGTCTGTATTGACCTATGCGGCACCTGTATGGTGGTCACTTGCCTCCGCCACCAACAGGCGTAGGCTGGAAAGTTTCCAATCCAGAACCCTCCGTTCCTTGTCGGGATCTCCTTGGTTTGTTAGAAACAGTGTAATTCGAGGAGGTCTACGAGTTCCTGCTCTCTCAGCCTTTGTCTGGTCATTAGCTGCGACTCTCTTTGCCGCAGCTGAGACCTCTTCCTTCCCTTACCTCAGAACCATCAGCACCACGCAACCACCTCCCCCTGTCCGGGTCAAACGCCCTCGGGCGATTCTCGATGACCCGCCATAAGTTTAAGTAAACTTAAACCTCACTTAACTTGTATATTCTCTATCTGCCCATGCCCCAGAATTTACCTGTAAAGCTGTTTCCTTCCTCCCTTCCTAGTATGCCGACCGCGCTGAATGCTGCTGCTACGCGCTATCACTGGCACGGAGGCTCTCTGCCTCGCGGGGAGCGACCGACGCCTCACGGCGTCTGCACGCGGGACTGGGAAAGGGCGACATCTGTCACCTGAACCCGTCCTTGCGGCAGTGCCCACTGATTGCTGATAATTTAAATAAATAAAAATTAAAAACCTTTCTCCCCCGCCTTCTCAGTTAACTGGTTGGCGGTTGTCCATTCCTAATATTAGGCACCAGTCGAAGAACCAGACCTATGTATATCTACAGGCAGCCATTGAGCTCGACTCAGATGCTGCAGTCATGCACCGGGTGCAAAGACGCCCCGCTACTACAATGCTACATGCTACCGCCGATTCAGAGTCTACCTAGAGCTGTTGCCAGGGTAGGCTTCGTCACTTTTTATGGCAATTTTGCTTGTGAATTTCACCGTTATTTATACATCTATCAAAGTGATTTCTTCACCATATCATCATCTGTGTTCATCATCATCATTGTGCTATAAATTTCCAGTGTATTGTGTCGTGCGCGCGTGTGTTTGTGACTCGTGTGCAGTGCGCGTCTGGTGTTCGTGTTCTTTGTTTGTCAGTGTAGTGATTCAGTGCTGGTGAAACTCACTCTTTCCTAGCCCTTTTTGCGTCTTCGACGTTCATTTCGGTTCATCCCGAGATGGCGTCGAACGCAACGCCCGTTCCTTTGCCGGCACCGCTGGTAAACTTACTGGAAACCTGCGGTACTGGTCCTCATTCTACCCCGCTACCTTCCCATACAATTAGTGAAAGTGATGATTGTGCGTCGATGTGTAGTGTGGGGACGGGGGACGGTGAATTTTGGCTTGTGGAGGGCAAGTCTGCCAAACGCAAGCGAAAATTGGTCGCCAGCCCGCCACCGGCCGCTGCTACGCATCGGGTATCTAGTCCCGGTAACAGCGCCAGCCATCCAACTCAGTCTCCCTCTCAATCTGTCCCCAAACCTAAAATTCCGCCGATTGTTATTCCCGACAATCGTAACTACAGGGAAATTATCCGTTCCCTGCAGAATCTGCTTCCTTCGGCCAAACTCGAGGCCAGGTGCCAAGGCTTCGAATTGCGGCTACAACAGTCCCGGACTTCCGATCGGTCCAACAGTTTCTTACCGATCGGAAGATCTCCTTTCATACTTTCGCGCTTCCTTCAGAGAGCGAAATTAAATCACCCTTCATGGAACAGCCGCGTTGTCAACGCCTATGGAAATTCTCTGTTCCGGTTCGTCTCTGGCGACCCGGCACTTAATGTCATCGGCCCTGAAGACCCTACCTACTTCCCCTTTCACGGCCATCGGCCGGACGTTCTTGACATAGTAGTTGTCAAGAACGTTGCCCGCAACATCGAGGTCTCGTCTGTGTCGGACCTTTCGTCCGATCACAATCCCCTTGTTATAACTGCCCGTGAGCTGTCGGCCTCACCCCGACCTCCCGCTCAGACTGTTAGGAGAGTCAACTGGCGCTCCTACCACGATGAGCTCTCACGGCGGTTACCATCACTCCCCGCGGACCCGATCGTCACTTGTGACGATTTGGATCTCCGAGCCACTCATCTTCAGGAGTTGGTCCAAGGTGTCATGGATCGACACACATATACTCTCGAGGTGAATCATCGTAAATCGGCCTTACCTGCGGAAGTACTCCACGCCATCTGGCTCCGGCGCAATCTCCGCCGCAGATGGCAAAGAACCCGTGATCCCGGCGTCAAAAGGCGCTTTCAGGCCCAGTCTCTTTACGTCCAGCAGCTACTGCGGGACGTAAACTCTGATCGATGGGACTCATACCTTGAGTCTCTTGAAGTCGACCACGCCTCCGTCTGGAGAGCGGCGAGTAGACTGACCCGCGAGAAGAGAACTCGCAACCCACTTGAAACTCCGAACGGGGTTGTATCTTCATCAGAAGGCAAGGCCGAGGTCTTCGCCGACTGCATGGAGGTGCAATTTACTGTTCACCAAGGCGTCTCGGACCCTGCCCACTCGGCAGAAGTCCGTGACTTCCTATCTGGACATTTTTCACGCCCTCCCGAAATCCCAGCCCTCCCGTTCGACAGGGATGAACTAGTTTCATCTATCTGCCGACTAAATCGCCGTCGCGCCCCCGGTCCTGACCGGATCGGGGCCGCTGCTCTACAAAATCTCCCGGCCTCAGGCGTTGACCTCGTTCTTGAGCTGTTTAACTCCTGTCTCCGGCTACAGTACTTTCCCCGCCTGTGGAAATCAGCCAACATCGTAATGATTCCGAAGCCTCGCAAGCCGCGCATGCTTCCTGAAAGCTATCGTCCAATCTCTCTCTTGCCAGTCATCTCGAAGGTGTTCGAGCGTCTCCTGCTGGCTCGCATCTCGCCGCTGCTAGATGGTTTCATCCGCAGCGAACAGTTCGGGTTTCGCAGAGAGCACTCGACCACGCTTCAATTGGTCCGCGTTGTTACGCACTTGTCAGACGCCACCAACAGGCGAGCGGCTACGGCCGCCGTACTGTTGGACGTGAGCAAGGCCTTCGATAAAGTCTGGCACGAAGGTCTTCTCTTCAAACTTGCCAATTCCCCTTTACCATCGACCATAGTGTTTTTCCTCAGGTCGTATCTCAGCGACCGAACCTTCAGGGTGAGCGTCGACGGGTCCTGTTCTACAGTTCGACCCGTCGCCGCCGGCGTACCTCAGGGATCTGTCCTCGGCCCCGTTCTGCATCTTGTGTACACGAACGACCTGCCTGTCTTGCCCGGAGTCACGTTGTCTTTGTTCGCTGACGATGCTATGTATCACTGCAGCTCCCTGTCCCCGCGATTTGCGAGTACAAAGCTGCAGCGTCAGTTGAACCAGCTTCCGGACTGGCTCCGGAAATGGCGGGTGACGATCAACACGGAGAAATCCGAGGCGATCTGCTTCACCCGTAAGTCCATCTCCCGATGCCAGCCCCTCTCCCTAGCAGGGAGACCCATCGCCTACAAAGAATCGGTGAAGTATTTAGGCGTTCGGCTAGATCGTCGCCTTTGCTTCAACGCCCACGTGACGGAAACCCTTGCCAAGGCTCGCGGCGTCCGAGCCAAATTATCTCCTTTCCTCTCGTGTCGCAGCCGCCTGGCCATGCGCACGAAACTTACCATCTATCTACTATTTCTCAGGTCTGTATTGACCTATGCGGCACCCGCCTGGTGGTCTCTTTTATCCACCACCAACAGATGTAGGCTGGAAGCTTTCCAGTCCCGAACACTCCGATCCTTGACGGGGTCCCCTTGGTTTGTAAGGAACGACGTGATTCGAAGGGGTCTCCGTGTTCCTACCTTGACTTCCTTTGTCCGGTCGCTGGCTCTAACTCTCTTTGCTAAAGCCTCGACCTCCACCTTCCCGTACCTACGAACCATCAGTGCATCAGAACCACCACCGCCCATTCGGGTCAAGCGCCCTCGGGCGCTTCTTGATGACCCGCCATAACGCCATCCTCTTTAAATTAAACATAAACAAGTAATCATCAGTCCTAGACCAGAGTAGTTCACCAAACTGTCCTTCTCTCCTTCCTGTCCACCTCCTAGCACGCTGAGCCGGCTGCTTGTCGCAGTCATCAATCACTGGCACGGAGGCTCTCCGCCTCGCGGGGAGCGACCGACGCCCTCTGGGCGTCTGCTGACTGGACTTGAAACGGGCAACATCTGTTGCTCGAATCGGTACCAGCGGCAGTGCATTAAACAAATAAAAGTTATACTCCCCCGCCTTCTCAGTTAACTGGTTGGCGGTTTCCTTTTCCAGTTTTAGGTAACCTGTCGACATGTACCAGCACTATGTTTACTTCTGGCAGCCATTGGACACGATCCAGATGCTGCAATCAAGCCACGGGTGCAAAGACACCCCGCATCCATAATGCAATACAAATCTGTCCCCAAACCTAAAATTCCGTCGATTGTTATTCCAGACAATCGTAACTACAGGGAAATTCTCCGTTCCCTGCAGAATCTGCTTCCTTCGGCCAAACTCGAGGCCAGGTGCCAAGGCTCCTCGCTTCGAATTGCGGCCACAACAGTCCCGGACTTCCGATCGGTCCAACAGTTTCTTACCGATCGGAAGATCTCCTTTCATACTTTCGCGCTTCCTTCAGAGAGCGAAATTAAAGTTGTTCTTTCTGGACTTCCTTCCTGGACCGCCCCCGATACCATCAGGCAGGAGCTTGTCGCTTTAGGCTATTCGCTGACGGCGGTGAGTGTACTGCATGCTGGCAAGGGGGAAGATCGCCGTCCTGTGAATAGTTTCCTAGTAAAACTACTCAAAGTAGGCCAATTCGAGGAGGTCTTTGGCCTCCAAAACTTCCTGCACCTTCGGGTGCAAGTTCGTAGTTTTGACCCGCGGCCAGGCCCCTCGCAGTGTTTTAACTGTCAGAGGTTTGGCCACTCCAGCTTATTCTGTAATCACCCTCCGCGTTGCGTGCGATCTACTGAGCCTCATCGTGGGTGTGATAAGCCCAAGACGGGGTTCACGGCCATTTGCTGCAACTGCGGCGGGGACCATCCGGCTAGCTTTAGAGGATGTAGGGACTTTATATCTGCCATGAAGCTGCAGCGGACTCCTGCTCGCCCTGGCGCGCAGGCAGGCCGTGTTGCAGGTCCCCTCCCTAACCGCAGAGAGGCCTTCCCACCTCTCTCCGGAGCATCATCTCAGGCCCCGGCAGCAGTTCCGGCTGCTCCCAGGGCCCCAGTTCCGCCTGCAGTCGACGTTTCGGCGCCGCCTGCAGTCCCCTCTCTCCCGGCGCCTGCCGGAGCGCCCGGCACTTCATACGCGGCTGTGGCCGCTACATCAGTCCCGCCTTCCGCTCCTCGGAGCTCCAAACCGAAGCGCACTCGTCGCCGTCAGCGACAAGTTCCACAGGCCTTGCCTGTAAAACCTCAGCGGGCCCCGCCCGCCCCCAGCCATCAACCTAAGCTCCCAACTGAGCAGACCTCACGTCCGTCCCCGAGCCCTGCGCCATCTGCAACACCTGCCGAGGCCAGCCAGGTCTGTCTTCCGGAATCTCGGGAATCTTCCCGGGCCCCGGTGGACCCCCTGACTGCCTGGGCTGAAACTTTGGTAAACAACATCAGGTCTGCTCCAGATACAACCACGGTTCTCGCCCTGGTGTTTCAATCACTGTCCACCCTCTTTCCTCTGCTTCCTTTGAATGGCTAGGAGTCTTAGGATCGTTGCGTGGAATGCCCATGGGGTAGTCCCCCGACGATCTGAACTGATGACTTTCGTAACGGAGTACGACGCTGATGTCGTCCTCCTTTGCGAGACTCATCTGGCTCGCTACCATACCTTCAACCTGCCATCTTACATCTGTTTTCGTCAGGATCGTCCCCAGCGGCCTGGCTGTCGCCCCTCGGGGGGGACAGCCGTCTTAGTCCACAGGCGGATATCCCACAGGCCACTACCCCCTTTAGATACATCTCTTGTTGAAGGTTGTGCGGTGGCGATAGACGCTGGCGGATCGGAGTTGCGCGTTGTTGCGGCGTATCTCCGGCCCGGCCTGCGGCTACCTCCACCGCCCGAGGAGTGGGACGCTCTCCTCGATCATCCCCTACCAACCATTGTAGCCGGCGACTTAAATGCCAAGCATCCCTCCTGGAACAGCAGAGTAGCCAACGCCTACGGAAAATCTCTGTATCGGTTCGTCTCTGACGACCCGGTACTTCAAGTCATCGGCCCAGAAGACCCTACTCACTTCCCCTTTTCCGGTCATCGACCGGACGTCCTTGACATTGTTATAGCCAAGGACGTGACCCATCACATCCAGGTCTCGTCAGTGTCGGATCTCTCATCCGATCACAATCCCCTTGTTATAACTGTTCGAGAGCTGTCGGCGTCACCCCGACTTCCCGCTCAGATTGTTAGGAGAGTCAACTGGCGATCCTATCATGACGAGCTCTCTCGAAGGTTACCATCTCTCCCGGCGGACCCAATCGTCACTTGTGACGATTTGGATCTCCGAGCCACTCATCTTCAGGAGTTGGTCCAAGGTGTCATGGATCGACACACATATGCTCTCGAGGTGAATCATCGTAAATCGGCCTTACCTGCGGAAGTACTCCACGCCATCTGGCTACGGCGCAATCTCCGCCGCAGATGGCAAAGAACCCGTGATCCCGGCGTCAAAAGGCGCTTTAAGGCCCAGTCTCTTTACGTCCAGCAGCTACTGCGGGACGTAAACTCTGATCGATGGGACTCATATTTTGAGTCTCTTGAAGTCGACCACGCCTCCGTCTGGAGAGCGGCGAGTAGACTGACCCGCGAGAAGAGAACTCGCAAACAACTTGAAACTCCGAACGGGGTTGTATCTTCATCGGAAGGCAAGGCTGAGGTCTTCGCCGACTGCATGGAGGTGCAATTTACTGTTCACCAAGGCGTCTAGGACCCTGCCCACTCGGCAGAAGTCCGTGACTTCCTATCTGGACATTTTTCACGCCCTCCCGAAGTCCCAGCCCTCCCGTTCGACAGGGATGAACTAGTTTCATCTATCTGCCGACTAAATCGCCGTCGCGCCCCCGGTCGTGACCGGATCGGAGCCGCTGCTCTACAAAATCTCCCGGCCTCAGGCGTTGACCTCGTTCTTGAGCTGTTTAACTCCTGTCTCCGGCTACAGTACTTTCCCCGCCTGTGGAAATCAGCCAACATCATAATGATTCCGAAGCCGCGCATGCTTCCTGAAAGCTATCGACCAATCTCTCTCTTGCCAGTCATCTCGAAGGTGTTCGTGCATCTCCTGCTGGCTCGCATCTCGCCGCTGCTAGATGGTTTCACCCGCAGCGAACAGTTCGGGTTTCGCAGAGAGCACTCGACCACGCTTCAATTGGTCCGCGTTGTTACGCACTTGTCAGACGCCACCAACAGGCGAGCGGCTACGGCCGCCGTACTGTTGGACGTGAGCAAGGCCTTCGATAAAGTCTGGCACGAAGGTCTTCTCTTCAAACTTGCCAATTCCCCTCTACCATCGACCATAGTGTTTTTCCTCCGGTCGTATCTCAGCGACCGAACCTTCAGGGTGAGCGTCGACGGGTCCTGTTCTACAGTTCGACCCGTCGCCGCCGGCGTACCTCAGGGATCTGTCCTCGGCCCCGTTCTGCATCTTGTGTACACGAACGACCTGCCTGTCTTGCCCGGAGTCACGTTGTCTTTGTTCGCTGACGATGCTATGTATCACTGCAGCTCCCTGTCCCCGCGATTTGCGAGTACAAAGCTGCAGCGTCAGTTGAACCAGCTTCCGGACTGGCTACGGAAATGGCGGGTGACGATCAACACGGAGAAATCCGAGGCGATCTGCTTCACCCGTAAGTCCATCTCCCGATGCCAGCCCCTCTCCCTAGCAGGCAGGCCCATCACCTACAAAGAATCGGTGAAGTATTTAGGCGTTCGGCTAGATCGTCGCCTTTGCTTCAACGCCCACGTGACGGAAACCCTTACCAAGGCTCGCGGCGTCCGAGCCAAATTATCTCCTTTCCTCTCGTGTCGCAGCCGCCTGGCCATGCGCACGAAACTTACACTCTATCTACTATTTCTCAGGTCTGTATTGACCTATGCGGCACCCGCCTGGTGGTCTCTTTTATCCACCACCAACAGATGTAGGCTGGAAGCTTTCCAGTCCCGTACACTCCGATCCTTGACGGGGTCCCCTTGGTTTGTAAGGAACGATGTGATTCGAAGGGGTCTCCGTGTTCCTACCTTGACTTCCTTTGTCCGGTTGCTGGCTCTAACTCTCTTTGCTAAAGCCTCGACCTCCACCTTCCCGTACCTACGAACCACCAGTGCATCAGAGCCACCACCGCCCATTCGGGTCAAGCGCCCACGGGCGCTTCTTGACGACCCGCCATAACGCCATCCTCTTTAAATTAAATAAAAACAAATTGTAATCATCAGCCCTAGACCAGAGTATTTCACCAAACTGTCCTTCTTTCCTTCCTGCCTACCTCCTAGCACGCTGAGCCGGCTGCTTGTCGCTGTCATCACTCACTGGCACGGAGGCTCTCCGCCTCGCGGGGAGCGACCGACGCCCTCAGGGCGTCTGCTGACTGGACTTGAGACGGGCAAAATCTGTTGCTCGAATCGGTACCAGCGGCAGTGCACCAAACAATAAAGTTATACTCCCCCGCCTTCACAGTTAACTGGTTGGCGGTTTCCTTTTCCAGTCTTAGGTAACCAGTCGACATTGTACCAGCACTACGTTCACTTCTGGCAGCCATTGGACACGTTCCAGATGCTGCAATCAAGCCACGGGTGCAAAGACACCCCACATCCATAATGCAATGCAATCCCGCCGATTCATAACAGCCCTGCGATTCGAAGAGTCAACATCTCTTGGGAGCTTTCTCTTCATGGGAAGTTTACTGTTCAAGTGCGTCTCACAGTATCCGGTCTAAATCTCTTTCTCCGTTCAGTGCAATAACAGTTCATTCAGTTCAGTGCTCAGTTTTAAACATCTCAAGAAATAGTGCAGTGCAGTGTGTTTCTTGTGCCGTTCAGTGTTTCGTGTTTGTTCCGCTGCTGCCTGGAGCTTGTTGGTAAGTGATCTGCTTTTGTATTTTGCTTACCGTAGTGCTTGGTCGTAGTCCCTAGTCCGTACCGCCTAAGGCGTAGGCTTCGCCTCGCCGATGGCTGCCCGCAACCCATCTTCCGTCGGCCCTTCTCAGGGCCAACCTGCCTCCGTCGGTCCTTCTCAGGACCTCTCAATCCCTGCCAGCGCTCTCGCGCAACCTCTCCCGGATGGCCCTTCTCAGGACCACCCTACACCTACCTCTTCGCGGGAAACTAACGACGCGGACTCGGCCATGGACACCGATGGTGCATGGCAGTCTGTCAGCCGGAAACGGCGTGTCAGTGCCACCTCCACGGACTCTGGTCGGAATTCGCGTCGTGGCTCAACCGCGGGGCAATCTACCTCGGCCTCCCAGCAAATACCCGACCAGCCCCGGCGTATCACGCCTCTGATTTTTGCCCGGCCTTCGGAATGGGCTACTTTCATGCGGCGTATACACCGGTGCACTCCCTCTGGCACCTTGACTGCTTCGGCCCAATGTGACAACTCCATCCGCCTCAACCCCACGACCGTGGAGAGCTTCCGTATTGCACAGAAGTTCCTCACGGACGCGGGCATCCCTTACCACACCTTTGCCTTGCCGGAGGAGAAGGAATTAAAGGTGCAAATTATCGGTATCCCTGCCGATACCACGCCAGAGCTCATTTCTAATGAACTCATCAGTCTCGGCTTTCGAGTTAATAGTGTTACGCCTCTCTTCTCCCCCGGCAAGAAACTTGCGCGCAATGCGTTCCTGGTGAAGATACGAAAGGTAAGTGATTACCAGGCCATCTACGATATCACCATGTTATTTTACTTGAAGGTTAGTGTTGAAGCCTTCGAAGCCCAAGCCGGACCGAACCAGTGTTACAACTGCCAGCGGTACGGCCACTCATCGGCATTTTGCCACCACCCCACCCGCTGTTTGCGCTGTGGCGATAGCCATCGTAAGGACACTTGTCCTGTCGATCGTGCTGCCGCCACTTGCGCCAACTGCGGGGCCACTCACCCGGCATCATCGAAGTCGTGCAGGTTCTATGCTGCGGCTTTGAAAAAGATTTCAAAGTCTTCGCGGCAGCACGTTCCTGCGCCTCCAGTTAGGCCCCAAGCATCTAGGCCTGCCGCCTCGGCGGCACGTACCCCTGCTGCGGCACCGGCACTTGCGCCTGCCCCAGCTCGTCCGGCGTCTACCGGGGCGCCCAGCTATGGGGCTGCAGCTGGTTCTCAGCCTGCCGCACAGCCCGCGGCCCAGCAGCCAAAACCTGCTGCGCCGTCCAAGAAAAAGAACAAACCATCGCCCCCTGCTTCCTCGCAGCACACGCCCGCTGCACCTCAGCCACCGTCTACTCCAGATGTCCAAGATCCTCGGCAGCCGAAACAAAAGGCCCCCGCCCAGAATGGCATCATGTTTAAGCACCCGGCGCCCAAGCCTCAGGCGGCACCGGCGTCTGCCGCGTCCTCGGACGTGACTTTCGCCGACCGCGTGCGCGCTTGGATCAACGCCTTGATTCCACAAATTCTTGCTGCCAAGGATGTCCAGTCCTTGCTCGTTATCGTTCTTACCTCCGTGACCTCGCTTATCCCTCTCGATGGCTAGGCCCTTTCGGCTGGTGGCTTGGAACGCATGTGGGGTTCTATCTCGCCGTGCCGAATTGGCCGCCTTCGTAACCGAATATGACATAGACGTCATACTCCTAAACGAAACCCACTTAATTCCTGCACACTCGTTCCAGCTTCCGGCATACACGACGTATCGCACAGACCGGCTTGGCCAGAACCGGCTGTATGCATCTGGCGGCACAGCCATTCTGGTTCACAGGCGCATCGCCCACCGCCCCCGGCGACTCGTCGCTTGGAGGCGACGGCGGTTGCTCTCTGCATCGGGGATCGGGAGGTTCGACTGGTTTCAGTCTACCTCCCCCCCCCGAGGTGGACCACCGCCCGACGAGGATGAATGGGACGCTCTATTAGAAGACCCTCTACCAACCATCGCAGCCGGAGACTTTAATAGTAAGCATCCCCTGTGGAACAGCCGTGTCTCAAACCCATACGGCCGCTCTCTGTACCAATACGTTCAACGTCATCCTCATGTGAACGCTCTTGGTCCTAGATCACCGACCTATATCCCCAATGGAAGGAGACTACCAGACGTCCTTGACATTGCTGTTGTCAAGGACGTGGCCTATCCTATCGCTATCGAAGCCGTGTCAGACCTCTCGTCTGATCACGATCCGGTAATACTCACTGTTCGGCCCACGCTGGACACACCTCTCCAGCCTCCCCATCGTGTAACGAGAGTCAACTGGCGATCGTTCCACGATGAACTGGGTCGAACAGTACCATCTGACCCCCAGGTCGACATCTCCAGCCCGGATGATGTAGACCGCTTGGCCGACTATCTTCAAGAAGTCGTCACGTCCGCCATGGACAAACACACCTATAACGTCCCTGCGCCCAACAGACGGTCGCAGTTACCTGAAGAGGTGATTCTGGCCATCCGCAAACGGCGCCAGCTCCGCCGGCGATGGCAACAAACCCGGGACCCTGCCGTAAAACGCAGGCTGAACGCCCAATCAGACCTTGTCAAGCAGCTTCTGCTTGATGCCACTGCTCATCGATGGGACTCATATCTTGAGTCTCTGGAAGTCACGCCCCAGTCCGTTTTTCGGGCTGCGAGCCGACTCACTGGCGAGAAAAGGACCCGCTACCCCCTACGATCACCGAACGGGATTGTGTACTCCGCGGCCGACAAAGCAGAAGTCTTTGCCGATACCATGGAGGAACAATTTACTGTTCACAGAGGCGTCTGTGACCCCGGCCACTCGGCAGCGGTCGCAGACTTCCTATCTGGCTATTTTTCCCGCCCTCCCGCAGACCCAATCGACCCGTTCGACGAGGCTGAAGTGGAAACGGCCAGTAGTCGACTGCGCCCCAAGCGGGCGCCCGGCGAGGACCGTATTGGTGCAGCGGCCCTACTTAACGCCCCAGCAAGTCTCGTTTCACTCATCCACGTGCTGTTCAATGGATGTCTCCGGCTCCATTACTATCCCAGCCCTTGGAAACGAGCCAAAGTCATCATGTTGCCGAAGGCTCGCAAGCTGCGTACACTCCCGGAGAATCATCGACCAATCTCTCTTTTGCCAGTCTTATCGAAGATGTTCGAGCGCCTCCTGCACCACCGAATTACTCCCCTGCTGGATAATTTCATCCGGCAGGAACAGTTCGGCTTCCGCAGGCAGCATTCGACCACTCTTCAACTTGTCCGAGTTGTCACGCAACTCACTGACGCCATCAACAGGAATCATCAAACTGTCGCCGTCCTTCTGGACGTGAGCAAGGCCTTCGACAAAGTCTGGCACGAAGGCCTTCTCTATAAACTAGCCACCTCCCCTCTCCCTGCCTCATTTGTACATCTGATGCGGTCGTATCTCTGCGACCGCAAATTTAGGATCTGCGTCGACGGGACGTACTCTTCTGTCCGCCCCGTCGCCGCTGGCGTTCCTCAAGGATCTGTCCTCAGCCCCGTTCTGTACCTAGTGTACACGAACGATCTGCCAGTATTGCCTGGAGTCACGCTCTCTCTCTATGCGGACGATGCGATGTACCACACCAGTTCTGCAAACCTTCGTTTTGCGACTGACGTGGTGCAGCGCCAGCTCGGCATTACTTCCGGCCTGGCTAAGGAAATGGCGGGTGACGATCAATACGGAGAAATCCGAGGCGATTGCCTTCTCCCGTCAGCTCACTTCCCGATGCGAGTCCCTCTCCCTTGAAGGGAGCCCAATCGCTTGGCAACGTACTGTGAAGTACTTGGGCGTCACTCTTGATCGACGCCTAAGCTTCAGAGCTCACGTGTCCACAGTGCTCCAGCGCGCCCGAGGCGTCAAAGCCAAACTATACCCATTCTTATCGCCTCGAGGGCCACTGCCATTGCGCACGAAGCTCTCGATTTATCTGCTCTTTTTACGAGCCGTCCTTATGTACGCAGCGCCTGCATTTTGGACCCAACTCGCCCCCGACGTCGTTAAACGCATGGAAGCCTTCCAAGCCCTTACCCTTCGCCTTATCTCCGGCTCTCCCTGGTATGTAAAAAATGATTCTATCAGGCGAGGGCTGAAGATTCCGTCGCTCGATGAATTTGCGCGAACTCTCACGTTCAACCTCTTCCATCGAGCATCCATTTCAGACTTTCCCCACCTCCAACACCTCGATAACGACGATGGACCACCACCAGTCAAACGCCGCCGCCCTCGAGCTCTGCTCGACGACCCACCGTTATTTTAAAATTAACAAATTACCCACTCACCATCTGTCCACGCACCGACCAATCGTATCTCACCACCTTCCTTCCAGTCAAATCTCCGGTCCGTTGCAGGCCGACAGATGGATCGGGCGTTGTGCCGGTTTTAGGTGTGCCTAGCGCCACCTTCAGTTGGCAACTTCCCCCCTCCATTCTCTCGCCTGCCTCGGTATCGCCATAAGGCAGTCTACCGGACTCTTACCGGGCTGGCGGAAGTGTATCGACCCGTTGTGGGCGAACAAATCCCGCCAATCCGTGCTAAGCGTTCGCGTAGGCTTCCCTCTCAGGCCATTGGTGGATCGCGTCAGCGGTTCAGCCAATCACAGCCCGTCTCCTTCACCTCCGCCAAAATAAAAAAGGGGTACCTATCCTCACTGCGAAAGGGAGTCTAACTAGAGCATTTGCCCGGGTAGGCTGTGTCCAATTTTGCTCTGCAAAATTTTGTCTAATTTAGCGGAAATATTGAGTTTTCATCATTTTTATCATCATCATCATATTCAGCATCATCAACTCTCCAAGTTTCATCAACAGTTCAGTGCTAATCAGTTTTATTTAATCTGTGCGGGAGTGTTTTTGTTTCCGTGTGCTGTGCGGTCTGTGTCGTGTTCAATTGTGCCTGTGGATAGTTTTCAGTGTCTGGTGATCCCTCTATCCTAGACTAGCGTAGACGTTCATTTCGGCTTGTCCGAAATGGCGTCGAATACGCCCCCGAATCCTCTGCCGGCGCCGCTTGTTTCCTTAATGGAAACATGCTCAACCGGCTTCCGTTCCACTCCACTTCCTCACAGTGATAGTGATAGTGAAAGTGATAATAGTGCGGTCGATATGTGCAGTGTTGGGTCGGGGGACGGACAGTTCTCGCTTGTGGAGGGCAAATCTGCCAAACGCAAGCGAAAACTGGCCCAAACTCCGCCGCCCGCCTCAGCTGCACATCAGTCGTCTAGTCACGGTAACAGCGGCACTCAACGCGAGCGTGAGTATTCAACTGCTACCCAAACTGTGTCTTCCCCACGAATTCCACCCATTGTAATTCCTGATAATAGGAATTATTCTGACCGTTTACGTTCAATATCCCTAACTCTCCCTTCGGTCAAGATCGAGGCGAGGTGTCAAGGCGCCTCGCTAAAGCTGGCGACCGCTACGATCCCCGACTTCCGCTCTGTTCAGTCATTCCTGACAGAGCGCAAGATTTCTTTTCACACTTTTGCCCTCCCGTCAGAGCGAGAAATCAAGGTCGTTCTGTCGGGAATCCCTTCCTTTACCGAACCTGATGCCATCAGGCAGGAACTTGTTGCACTCGGCTATGCGCCGACTGCGGTAAGCGTCCTGCATGTTGGCAAAGGTGATGACCGCCGACCTGTTAACAGCTTTCTGGTCAAACTTCTTAAAGTAGGCCCTTTCGAGGAGATTTATAGTCTCCAGAATCTTCTGCACCTACGGGTGCAAGTCAGGACATTTGACCCGCGGCCCGGCCCCTCGCAGTGTTTTAACTACCAGAGGTTCGGCCACAGCAGTATCTTTTGCCATCAGCCCCCGCGTTGCGTGCGTTGTGCTGAGCCTCATCGTGGCTGTGATAAGCCAAAGGTGGGGTACACAGCTAAATGCTGCAACTGCGACGGAGCCCACCCGGCTAATTACCGAGGCTGCCCTAACTTTATCGCCGCCATGAAACCGCAGCGACCTCCTGTGCGCCCTGGCGCGTAGGCTGGCCGTGTAGCTGGTGCTGGCCCTAACCGGCGAGAGGCATTCCCACCTCTCTCTGGTTCATCTGCCAAGGTCTCGGCAGCAACTTCGGTTGCTTCCGGTGCCGCTGTCTCACCTGCAGTCGTCGCTTCGGCGCCGCCTGCAGCGGCCTCAACACCGGCGCCTGCCGGAGCGCCCGCACCTTCCTACGCGGCCATGGCCGCTAAATCAGCCCCGCCTCCAGCCCGATCGGGCAAATCCAAGCGCTCTCGTCGTCGCCGGAACTCCGCCGGCCGACCTACATCATCACAGGTTCCACCTGTACCCTTTCCGCGGGCTCGACCCGCCCCCCAGTCATCGTCCACAACCTCCCAGCGAGCAGTCTACTACTCAGTCCACCAGCCCAGCGCCATCTGCTACCCCTGTCGAGGCCAGTCAGGCTTGTCCTCCTGAATCCCGGGAATCTTCCCGGGCTTCGGCGGATCCCCTGACTGCCTGGGCAGATAATCTTGTTGCGTCTATCAGGACTGCTCGCGACACTACCACAGTGCTTGCCCTGGTCTTCCAATCATTAGCTGCCCTCTTTCCTCTACTTCCCCTAAATGGCTAATAGCCTGAGGATCGTTGCGTGGAACGCCTTCGGGCTACTCCCCAGACGATCTGAACTGATGACTTTCGTGACGGAGTATGATGTTGATATCATACTTCTTTCCGAGACTCATCTGGCTCATTACCACTCGCTTTCCCTTCCTGCCTATGCCTGTTATCGTCAGGATCGTCCCCTACGGCCTCGCTGTCCTCCCTCGGGGGGCACAGCTGTTTTAGTCCACAGGCGGATATCCCACAGGCTTTTGCCTCCTCTAGATACATCTATTATTGAAGGCTGCGCGGTGGCGGTGGACGCCGGCGGATCGGAGCTGCGCGTTGTTTCTGCGTACCTCCGGCCTGGCCGGCGAACTCCGCCACCGCCTGAGGAGTGGGACGCCCTCCTCGACCACCCCCTCTCAACCATTGTAGCCGGCGACTTAAACGCCAAACACCCTTCATGGAACAGCCGCGTTGTCAACGCCTATGGAAATTCTCTGTTCCGGTTCGTCTCTGGCGACCCGGCACTTAATGTCATCGGCCCTGAAGACCCTACCTACTTCCCCTTTCACGGCCATCGGCCGGACGTTCTCGACATAGTAGTTGTCAAGAACGTTGCCCGCAACATCGAGGTCTCGTCTGTGTCGGACCTTTCGTCCGATCACAACCCCCTTGTTATAACTGTTCGAGAGCTGTCGGCGTCACCCCGACTTCCCGCTCAGATTGTTAGGAGAGTCAACTGGCGATCCTATCATGACGAGCTCTCTCGAAGGTTACCATCTCTCCCGGCGGACCCAATCGTCACTCGTGACGATCTGGATCTCCGCGCCACAAATCTTCAGGAATTGGTCCAATGTGTCATGGATCGACAACCTACGCACTCGAGGTGAATCATCGTAAATCGGCCTTACCTGCGGAAGTACTCCACGCCATCTGGCTACGGCGCCAGCTCCGCCGCAGATGGCAAAGAACCCGTGACCCAGTCGTTAAGCGACGATTTCAACAACAGTCCCTTTACGTCCAGCAGCTACTGCGGGACGTAAACTCTGATCGATGGGACTCATACCTTGAGTCTCTTGAAGTCGACCACGCCTCCGTCTGGAGAGCGGTGAGTAGACTGACCCGCGAGAAGAGAACTCGCAACCCGCTGGAAACCCCGAACGGGATTGTGTTTCATCGGAAGGCAAGGCTGAGGTCTTCGCAGACTGCATGGAGTCGCAATTTACCGTTCATTGAGGCGTTTCGGACCCTGCCCACTCGGCAGAAGTCCGGGACTTCCTATCTGGTTATTTTTCCCGCCCTCCCGCTGGCCCTGACCTCCCGTTCGACAGAGACGAACTCGTTTCGTCTGTCTGTCGACTAAACCGCCGTCGCGCCCCCGGTCCTGACCGGATCGGGGCCGCTGCATTACAATATCTCCCGGCCTCAGGCGTTGACCTCGTTCTCGAGCTGTTCAACTCTTGTCTCCGGCTACAATACTTTCCCCGCCTGTTGAAAAATGCCAACATCGTTATGATTCCTAAACCCCGCAAGCCGCGCATGCTTCCTGCAAGCTATCGGCCTATATCTCTCTTGCCAGTTATCTCGAAGGTGTTCGAGCGGCTCCTGCTGGCCCGCATCTCGCCGTTGTTGGATAACTTTATCCGCAACGAACAGTTCGGGTTTCGCAGAGAGCACTCGACCACGCTTCAACTAGTCCGCGTGGTAACGCAACTCTCTGACGCCACCAACAGGCGAGCGGCTACGGCCGCCGCACTGCTGGACGTGAGCAAGGCCTTCGATAAAGTCTGGCACGAAGGTCTTCTCTTCAAACTTGCCAACTCCCCCTTACCATCGTCCATAGTGTTTTTCCTCCGGTTGTATCTCAGCGACCGAACCTTCAGGGTGAGCGTCGACGGAACCTGCTCTGCAGTTCGTCCCGTCGCCGCCGGCGTACCTCAGGCATCTGTCCTCGGCCCCGTTCTGTACCTTGTGTACACGAACGACCTGCCTGTCTTGCCCGGAGTCACGTTGTCTTTGTTCGCTGACGATGCAATGTATCATTACAGCTCTGTGTCCCCGCATTTTTCGAGTACACAGCTGCAGCGTCAGTTGGACCAGCTTCCGGACTGGCTACGGAAATGGCGGGTGACGATCAATACGGAGAAATCCGAGGCGATCTGTTTCACTCGTAAGTCCATCTCCCGATGCCAGCCCCTCTCCCTGGAAAGGAGGCCTATCGCCTATAAAGAGTCGGTGAAGTATCTAGGCGTTCGGCTAGATAGTCGCCTTTGCTTCAACGCCCACGTGACGGAAACCCTTGCCAAGGCTCGCGGCGTTCGAGCCAAACTTTACCCATACCTCGCGTGCCGCAGCCCCCTGGCGCTGAGCACGAAAGTTACCCTCTATCTGTTGTTTCTCCGGTCTGTATTGACCTATGCGGCACCTGTTTGGTGGTCACTTGCCTCCGCCACCAACAGGCGTAGGCTGGAAAGTTTCCAATCCAGAACCCTCCGTTCCTTGTCGGGATCTCCTTGGTTTGTTAGAAACAGTGTAATTCGAGGTCTACGAGTTCCTGCTCTCTCAGCCTTTGTCTGGTCATTAGCTGCGACTCTCTTTGCCGCAGCTGAGACCTCTTCCTTCCCTTACCTCAGGACCATCAGCACCACGCAACCACCTCCCCCTGTCCGGGTCAAACGCCCTCGGGCGATTCTCGATGACCAGCCATAACTTTAAGTAAAATTACTTAAACCTAAATTTGCATATTCACCATCTGACCATGCCCCAGAATTTACCTGTAAAGCTGCTTCCTTCCTCCCTTCCTAGTATGCCGACCGCGCTGAATGCCGCTGCTACGCGCTATCACTGGCACGGAGGCTCTCTGCCTCGCGGGGAGCGACCGACGCCTCACGGCGTCTGCACGCGGGACTGGGAACAGGCGACATCTGTCACCTGAACCCGTCCATGCGGCAGTGCCCACTGATTGCTGAAATTTTTAAAATAAATAAAAAGTAAAAACCTTTCTCCCCCGCCTTCTCAGTTAACTGGTTGGCGGTTGTCCATTCCTATTTTTTCTAGCTACCTGTCGAATGAACCAGAACTACGTGTATCCACAGGCAGCCATTGGGCTCGTCCCAGATGCTACACTCATGCACCGGGTGCAAAGACGCCCCGCTACCACAGTGCTACATGCTACATGCTACCTCACTGCGACAAGTCTCGCACCAAGCACTCATCAAGCAACTGGCAGTCATCGGGCTTGCCCGGACGCTGCCGTCACTGGGGCACGCACTGCGCTGTGCCCTGCACATCTTGGCATCTTGGCATTTTGGCCGCCGATTCATAGCGATCGCAGCATACTTCAGACCAGACCAGACAGACCAGAAGACCGACAGACCATTCTTCGTCTGACCGTGGACCACTACACATCGAAGCTCAGGAGCTCTTCCAGGCTGAGATTGCAGTATCAAGTGGACTCTTACTTGGAACGTTGTTGGCGGTTGGAACTCCCGCCCTAGCTTGCGCCGGCAGTAAGGTCGTCGTCGACTGAAGGTGTAGAAAACTACAGGATCACCTACAGTGCCGGTCCAGTAACGACAAGAGCGAAGCCAAGCTAGCTGCGGCCACGCATTAGTGGGTCGTGCGACCGCCTTCAGCGTCCCTTGTTAGGGCCGCGTGGCAGCAGACGACTCGACTAGTCCGGTTAAATCGGTTGCTTTGACTTGTGTACGCGGTAGTGTTCGTGTGCGCGTGCGCGAGTCTCTTGACGGCGGGAGCCGTTCGCGGTCTGGTGTCGGCTGGTGTTTTACCGTGTGTAGCGTGCCTCCCGGTGCCAAAAGGCGGCTAAGTGCAGTGCAGTGGACCAGTGTCAGTGCTGTGTGGTGTTTGTGGCTTTCGCGAAGCTCCGGACCAGTGGACCTGTTGGGATTACTTCGAGGGATCGCTTCAGGTAAGCCTAATTTACTGTTTTTTCCCGCGGCTTTTGGTGGCATCGCCCGCTTAGCTTGGCGTAGGCTAAGTTAGGTCCCTGCCGGTAGCGGTCGGTCTCTTCGCTTAATCGTGGTGCGGCCTCCAATACCGGCGCTAAGCGGGTTAAGTATCCCAGTAGGAGGGCTTCGGCCCGAATACCTTTGCCAAAACGCGATGGGCGACCGTCGCGTTGCGGCCGGGCAGCGGAATGGTCCTGCTAAGGGCCAATCCAATGCCTCAACCGTAGGCCCCGGCCCTGTCCCTGACTCGGTCGGATCGTGCAGTGTTCCTTCTCAGGGCCGCCAATCGGTCTCGGCCGTGTCCAACGTTGTCTCTGGGGGTACTCCTGCCCCGACGTGCACTACGTCCCAGCCCACGCCTGGGTCATCCTTTACTGTAGTGACATCGAAGAAAAAGCGGAAAGCGGAGGAAACTCCGCTCCCCGATGAACCGGAGTTAGATTTAGATGCTCCTTCCCGTAGAAGCCGCCCTCCGCCCCTGTTCGTCAACGGCGTCAAGAACGTCGTTGACTTTTCCAGACGCCTCCGGCTCGGCGTTCGTCTCTCGGCGGACGTACAGATGTCTCTTCGTGGAAGGGACAGTCTGCGCGTTAGCTGCGCGACGGACGAAGAGTACCGTGCCGTCTACCTGTTCTTACAGGCGAATGGACTCCAATTTCACACTTTCTCCTACGAGAAGGCGGCTCACGTCCGGCTCATTATTCGCGGCCTGGACGAGGACACCGAACCCGACGAGGTGGCGGAAGAGCTCCGCCAACTCGGCTTCCCGATTAAAGAGTGCATCAGGCTCTACACCTCATACGGACCCAGGCGTAAGTTACCCCTCCTCCGGGTGATACTCATAAAGGGGGAACAGGCGGACAGACTGCTGGGCCTGACCCGTCTTTGCGGGCTTCGCATAAAAGTTGAAAGGAGCCGCGAAGCTGGCCACGTCCCGCAGTGCCATCGTTGCCAACGGTTCGGGCACGGCTCGGACAGCTGCCACAACGCAGAGGTCTGCGTCAGATGCGGAAAGCCGCATCCGACCAAGGCCTGTCAATTGCCGGCTGCGGGGCGCCGCTTTTGTATTAATTGCGGCGAACCTCACTCGGCGAATTACAGAGGATGCTGGGTTTTCCAGCAGCATCTGAGGCAGGCCGCGGACAGGAACAACCCTCCTGCCCGCCAGCAGCTTCCAGTCGTCCCGGATCGTGCTGCCTTTCCCCGTCTCCCGGAGAAGGTCAGCTCATCTGTGCCACAACCTCCCGCCCGACCTCGCCCACGTGCTCAGCCACGTGTATCGTCCCAACCTGCTCGGGAAGAGCATGCTACGCCAGCATCGGCCCTAGCTCAGCCCGTTCCAATGGACGAGGAACCTGCCCCGGAAATAGTCGAGCCAGTCCCTGAGAGGTCAGTATCTCCCCAACCCGCGGCTCGCTACAAACCCAAGTCTAGGACGAAGAGGAAGCAGAAGAAACAGAAAACCGCTGCTCCCGCTCCCCCTGCCCCGAAACCGCAAACCAGACCAACGCAGCGCTCCGGCGCTGGGGTTGCTCGGCAGTCCAAAGTAGAGCCCCGTCCTGCAGCTGAAAGGACCGAGCGCCCACCCAGGAATACATCTCGGGTGAATTCAGCCCGCAGCTATGCTGCCGCCGCCCGCAGCGACCCTGCCCCATCTGCTTCATCGTCGTCCACATCCCCCTCAGCTCTAGCCGAGGTAAAATCTTTCTTCGAGGAATATGACCTCGAAGAAGTGGCCCGTCTGTATCGATCCATTCGGGATCGCCTTCGCACGGCGACCCCGACTGAAAAGTTCCTCCTCCTCGCGGAAGCTGCAGCCGCCATAGGTCTTCTGTAATGCTCCACGCTAACAGAATTACCTCCATTAAGCGCGACCTTTCCATTATAGCGTGGAACGCCAACAGCCTTCTGCCCAAACTCGAGGAACTTAGAGAGTTCCTAGCCCGTCGCAAGCCCGACGTGCTTCTCCTCTCTGAGACCTGGCTTAGGGCACATGACAACGTGAGATTGCCCAACTATGCGTTTTACAGGGACGATAGACCTGGTCGGAACGCGGGGGGTGGTACGGCCATAGCGGTGAAACGTTGCATTGCACATCACCGCGTGGTCTTGCCTCCTCGCCAAAATATCGAGGCCACAGCCGTTGAACTCTCCGGAGTTCTCGGAGGTGTCCTCCTGGTTTCGGCTTACAAACCGCCGACCAAACCAGTTCTAGACGCCGACCTGTCCGCAATTTTCAGTGCGCATAGGAAGGTAATTCTTGCAGGTGACCTGAACTGCAAACACCCCGACTGGGGTAGTCGATTAACTACGCCATCCGGGAGGGCGCTTAGCAGGTACCTACACGACCACCACCTACGAGCCTACGGACCCGGACAACCGACGCACTATCCCCTCCGACCTGGAGCCCGACCTGTCATACTAGACATTGCAGTTGTCAAGGGAGCTGTCAACCAGATTGAGGTGTCCGTGTTAACGGAACTGTCCTCTGACCATTGTCCCATCGAGGTGCACGTACCTACCCGTCACACGATTGGGAGAGCAGCGCGACGAGTGGTCGAGTGGGACTGCTTCGGGCCTGCCTTTTGTCGCAGGCTTCCCGAGGAGGTTCCGCTTGATACCACTCAGCACATCGACGAGGCGGTCGCCTTGTTCGATGATGCCGTGGTCTCTTCCGTCGGCGTGTGCTCACGGATGAAGCCTAATCTCACGCCCGATTATCACCGGATCCCAGAAGAAGTCCGTCTTCTCGCTTTAGAGAAGAACAGACTTCGGAGACGGTGGCAGCGGACGCGGGATCCGGACGACAAGGCCAGCTTCAATCGGGCGGCCGGCAGGTTACGTCGTGACTTGCAGGCCTTCCGACGAAGCTGCTGGGAATTTACGGTCGCCAAAATGGCAGATGATGCACCGGAGGGGGACTCCTCCGTTTACAGGATACCTACCGCGATGACCGGGAAGAGGCGCCGTCCTCCACTCCCGGCCATCAACGGGCCTGGTGGACATCCCCTTGCCAAGCCGGACGAGAAATCAGAGTTCCTGGCCGGGTACCTGGAGCTTCAATTTGCTCCTAACCCGTCCGGGGACCCAGACTCCGACGAGGAGATAGAAGCCGAAGTTGAGGCTTCTCTCGGCAGCCCGATCACCTCCGAACCTGAACCCACTTCGGTGGAAGAGGTAACGGACAGGCTTTTAGCGCTTCGGCCCCGGTAGAGCCCTGGACCGGACGGTGTTACTAACACCGCCCTACAGAGACTTCCGGACCGGGGAGTTCGCTTCCTGGTCGATTTGTTCAATGCCTGCTTCCGATTCGCCTACTTTCCTAAGAAATGGCGTTCGGCTACGGTCACGATGATCCCGAAGCCGGGAAAAGGCCACAAGTTCGCCGAGAACCTCCGGCCTATCAGCCTGCTGTCGTCCACTTCGAAAGTCTTCGAACGACTAGTCCAGCGGCGGCTAATGGATCACTTTCAACGGTTCGATATTCTGGTCCCCGAGCAATTCGGTTTTCGTGCTGGGCACTCCTCGACGCATCAATTGATGCGTTTCGTGGAGACCGTGGCCGAGGCTGGTTGCTCGCGGGAGCAGACCGTCGCCGTTTTCCTTGATGTCGAGAAGGCTTTCGATCGTGTTTGGCATCCAGGCCTACTTTACAAACTCACGGAGATTCTGCTTCCGGATCTGATTGCTAGCTTTCTTCGGAACAGAACCTTTCGCGTGAGAGTTGATAACACCCTTTCTTCGGAAAGGGCTATTACTGCTGGTGTCCCTCAGGGCAGCGTCTTGGGCCCCCTGCTTTTCTCTGTGTACGTCAACGACGTGCCCAAGTTGCCTGGCACCAGGTTGGCCATGTTCGCCGACGACACGGCAGTGTATGCTGTCGATCGTCGTGCTGAGACGGCCGTTATCTGGCTCCAGGAACAATTGGACGAATACGTTGAGTGGGCAGAGAAATGGAGAGTTGCCATCAACGCATCCAAGAGCACAGCAGTAGTCTTCTCCAGACGCTTTAGGCTCCCCGACAGACTCTACGTAGGCGATACACTTCTGCCCTGGTCTCGAGATGTCAGGTACTTCGGGGTTCACCTCGACCGACGTCTCACCTGGCGGACACACTCTGCGCAAGTAGCCCGAAAGACCGCCCATCGACTTTATCAACTCCGACCCATACTATGTAGCAACGCCATGACCCGCCGCCTAGGGAAGCTTATCGTCTCCACTTATGTGGCGCCGATGGTTACCTACGCGATGCCCGTTTGGGGCTACTTGGCCAAGACCCATAAGCGAAAGCTTCAGTCTCTCCTCGACCGAGGATTACGCTGGGCATGCAAAGCCCATTATCTGACATCTAATAAAACCACCCGTGACTCCCTGCGTGTCCGTTCCCTGGACGCCACTATACGGACACTGTCCCGAAAATTCTATCGTCGCTCCGCCCACTTCCAGGGCAACCATCTCATTAGCGCCCTCGGTCGCTACCAATCTGTGCCAGGAGAATCTTGGACCCGGCCTCGGCGAACACTCACCCTCAATTAAATATTAATTGAAAACCCACGGCCGGTAGCAGGCCACACCCTCAATCCATAATATCAGTAGTCCCTACGGCAGGAGCTCTTCTGAAGCTCGGAACGTAGTGCACGAGCAGGCGACGGGCAAGCCCTTCGTCCCGCACAGCCCCTGACCCTGCAGCATGCTTCTGAATCAAGACGGACTCCATATGAAGACGAGGGAAGTAATCACTCACCGCCGACAAGAGTTTCGTCTCATCGAAACGGATCCGATGGTCGGTATTGGCGAGCGCGTGTTCGGCCACGGCAGACTTCTCCGGCTGTCCCAGTCTACAGTAACGGCTATGTTCACCCACGCGTGTGCGGACGCTGCGCTTCGTGGTACCAATGTACACCTGGCCGCATGAGCAGGGAACTCCAGTGGAACTTGTGTTTCATCCTCAGAGTCGCTTGAACTTGAGTCATATTTCTTTGTTTTCTTTTTGGGAGGTTTTGTCGATGATGTTCCAGATTGATCTTTATCTTCAATGATGAGACGTTTCCTGGCCTTTGATTGGGATTGTTTCTTCTGACGCTCTTCTGCCATTTGTTTTTTTTTTCATGGAGGCTTTTAGAGACGTCTTATGGGAGTTCCTGTTACCAAGAATGAGGTCCAGGTTCTAGAAGATGTGGAAGGCTGGATTACTGGAACTTCCTGGATGTCTCTTGGACTGACCATTTGAGGTGGAGCTGAAGCATTCTGGTTGTCATCATTCCCTCCACTGTCAGGCACCTCTGGCTCTTCAAGTTGTCTAGCTATGAAGTCATGCTCTTGAAAGACATCAGTATGAAACGGATGAATTCCCGTTTTCCTAAATCCATTGACAGCAGTTTCAAGAGTAGCAGCACGAAGGTACGCTTCACAGAACAAACTGGATACTTGTAGTTTCCTCACAATTCTGTTTGGGTTAGAGGCCAACGTTTGGTCTATAGCCTTTGCGTATCGAGTTTTCAGAGGAAACATAAATGCTACATCCAAAGGCTGTAGCTTGTCTGTTGAGTGAGGAGGAAGGCAAACTCCTGCCTCTCTTGCCCGGTCAATAAGCTCTAGATTTCTAGTGTGGGAATAGTGACCATCAAGGATGAGTACTACTGGCTTCTCTTTTGAGGGCTTGACAGTGGAAATGAAATGCTCAAACCACTTGAAAAACAATGGACCAGTGACCCAACCTGAATCCCAGCATCCCCCTATTAACCCTGGAGGAGCTCCGTCAAGCAGTTCTTCCTGCCACCTTTTCTGTGGAAATATTAGTAGAGGGGGAATATAATGGCCTGCAGCTGACATACAGGTTATCACTGTGGTTGTAGCTCCACGTTCAGCAGATGAAAGTTTGTGAACTTGCTTTTTTCCCTTGCAGGTAACTACTCTGGTAGCCTTGTGCTGTACCACAGTTATCCCTGTTTCATCTACATTGAATATTTTTGAGGGGTCAAAGTTTATTTTTTCAAGTTCAGTCTTCAGGATAGAAAAACACTTTTCAACATTTTCTTTTGTGAATCCTTTGGCTCTGGCCATTGACAGGTTCTGTGGTCTTCTAAGGGAAAGTTGTAGGTGGCGTCCAGCAGCCTTTGCTTCGCTCGAGAAAGGATTAGGTACTTGGTTTTTAATAGCCAACTGGTAAGCCAATCGTGTCAGGTCAGACATAGTCAGTCCATAGTAATGCTGCTCCATATCCAAACAGTGTTCAACAAGACTTTCCTCGAGCTCAGCGGAAAAAACTGGTTTCCTTCCAAATTTTGACCTCTCACATTCCTCAGGTGTGAGGTCAGATTTGACGTAGTCTTTCAAGGTAGCCCTTGGAACACCATAAGCCTTTGCAGCTGCTTTATACCCCATTTCCTTGTCTCTCACAGCAGTGATAGCTTTCACCATGGCATCAGGATCCCATGTTTTGCGGGGCGGCATCTGAAAAAAATGTAGCCCTTGTTAATAGGCCTGGTATTTATTTACTAACTTACCTTTACCATTTATTAACTAGGTTATAGCTTTTACCTTTTATTGTGTTTATTTAAAGTAGCCTAATGTCATTTTTAAAGTTAGTTTCTTCATAGAACTTTAAGTTTAATATATACTTTTTATTAATTAGCATTAATTTTCTTTTCAAGAATAAGGCATAGAAGTGTTAAACACATTATAAAAAGGTCGACAAGTGATCATACATCAATCGAAACTAGTTTAAGTGGTCAGGAAAAAATAAAATATATCACAAGCAAAATGCATTATGAGGGTCCTAAATCCGTCCCTGGAGAATCTCAAAGGGGACGGATTTAGGACTCCAGTAATAACAAAAATGGCGACTGCTCCTGACCAAACGACTACTGCTACACGGCTGCGACAACTGGAACGCAATATTCAAGTAGTAATCTATAATTATCAATCGCTAAATGATGAAAAACTTACCGTGAGGCGTCAATATAACTGTTTAAAGTTGATTCCACACTGTAGCAAGCTTTCACAAAAACTATTTTTGAAAAATTAAAGCGTAAATGAACGGAACAAAGTAACTGTCACTACTGGAAGTCAACTGAATGGTCCTGAATAGTTTACTACGCTGTCACAAGGTTGCAGCACTGTCCATGGAAGTTAAAGAGGGGACGAATTAAGGGCAGGGGACGGATTTCGGGCACTTTACCTTAAACGTGAATATAGTGAAAATATAAATGGCAGTGGCAACACTGTTGATAGATGGACACGGACGGACATTGTTACACAGTAAAGTTACCTACTAGTGTGTTATAACCTATCCTTGTTAATACTGTACTTGTGTTTATAAGCTTGTGATAATAAAACAATAAAAATCATATTTGCACTTTCATTAAATAATAACCATCCATATTTGGTGACACCGACGTGATTCGAACACGTAACCGACGTGATCATGTGAAATAAAGTGAATTCGTTCAGTGCATTTATTTATAACATTTACAATTGTGCTGTGAAATGGCGTATAGTGATTCTTCAGCCAGTGAATTAGCAAAGGTGTCAGTGAAATTTCCCACCGTTTTGGAGATCCGATCCGGAAATATGGTTCAATCAAATCGAGGCACAATTTATTAACTTGGGTATTACTAAGGACGCAACTAAATATTACCACATCATTGGTACAGTAGAAAGTGATGTATTGCCTCAGGTAAGCGATATTGTTAAAAATCCGCCTACTGAAAACAAATATAAAGCTTTGAAAGAACGATTAATTCGTCAATTTGCTGATAGTGAAAATCTAAAACTTAAAAAAGTACTAGCTGGCGTACAGTTTGGAGATAAAAGGCCATCAGAAGTATTACTTGAAATGCGCAATTTAGCCGGTCATCAATTAAATGATGACTTCTGGGATTTCGTTGTCCATGACGTGTCCGTTACTTAACTAAATATCACTATAGTATTTACGACTATAGTACCCACCGACAGATACCAAAACTCAGTAAAACAAATAGTCAACAAAGCCAAACACATTATGACACATAAACAAAAGCCCTACATGAAACAAATCCGACCATCAGCACCTTCCAAGCGCTTCCCAAAATCCATAAAGAAGACGTTCCGATCCGCCCCATTATCAACTACCGTAATGCCCCTGCACACAAACTGGCAAAATATCTAGACAAAATTATTAGACAACACACACAAATAGACAACAACATTGCAGTAAAAAACAACACTGACCTAGTAACAAAAAAAAAAGACATACACATCCCCCACAATGCCACATTAGCCTCCTTTGACATTAAAAACCTGTACACAAACATCCCAATCTCTGAAACAATCACCATCCTACAAAACAAACTCAAACAGAACAACACACCAGACGAACTTATCAATGAAATAACAGAAACTCTGAACATTATCACAAAACAAAACTACTTTACTTATAGCAATAAATACTACACACAGAACGATGGCCTACCCATGGGCTCCCTCATATCCAGCATTCTAGCAGAAGTCTTCCTCCAACACTTAGAAAAAACAAAAATACTCACAAACAATGACAGACACTCACATAAAATACTATATTGGCACAGATACGTTGATGACATTCTAATACTATACAGGAGAAACAAAAGACAATGTGAACAGTTACTAACGCACATAAAAAAAATACATAAAAACATAACCTTCACTGCCGAATACGAACACAACAATACCATAAACTTCTTAGACCTCTCCATCACAAAACTAGAACACAGGCACAAATTCAGTATATACAGAAAACCAACTACAACTGACACACTAATACACAACACCTCCAATCACCCAATACAACACAAACTAGCTGCTTTTAGAACCATGATACATAGACTTAACAACATCCCCTTAGATGAAATAGACTACAAAGACGAACTAAACACGATAAAATATCTAGCAGAACTAACGGTTATGACAGAACAATAGTCAGTAAACTCCTACACAAAACATAAAACCAACAACAGACAAAGACAGAAAAAACAAATTCATAACACTAACATACATCAACAAACAAACTGAAAAAATTACCCACAAATTCAAAAAAGCAGGATACAGAATCGCTTACAAAACTACTAACAAAACAGAACACACACTATCAAAACGCATGCCCAAAGCACAAAACAAATTCGATCTACCCGGTGTATACAAGCTAAATTGCTCAAATTGCAATAAATTCTACATAGGCCAGACAGGACGTAGCTTCAAACAGAGATACATTGAACACACAAAAGCACTCCACACCACTACAGAATCTACCTTTGCAAACCACCTCATTGAAGCAAACTACACATATAAAAACATCGACAATAACATGAACATTCTACACGTACACACAAAAGGCCGAAAACTAGACACTCTAGAACAATTAGAAATATACAAACACACAAAAACAAATAAAAACGACATCCTAAACGAACAGACACAATTCAAATCACACGCATTATTCGAACACATCTCACCACACACACACACACACACACACACACACACACACACACACACACACACACACACACACACACACACACACACACACACACACACACACACACACACACACACACAGCTTCGATCTTTCGAAAAACTATCCCGTCGCCAACAACAAGACGGACAACGCTACCTATGGCAGCCTCTGATGAAGCCTTCTAAAGGTGAAAGCCGGTTTAGGCTGTAAGGTAAAACTTTACGTTTTTACTTATAAAAAACTTAGTGTTCCGAGTCGTCAATACTATAGTGATATTTAAATGATGACGTTCTTAAATCGCTATGGATGGACGGTCTTCCTAGTCAAGCACAGGCTATTTTGGCTGTTAGCGAAGATAATTTAGACAAACTTTTTATTATGGCAGACAAAATAGTAGACACTGTCTCCCATACAAAAAGCAGGTGATATCGTGAATTTTCAAGGGGAAGTCATCACCTTGCATATACAGTTGAAACGTGTGTAGTAATCATGGGAATTTATTTCACCGATACCCCCGTGATGAAGAGCGGCGGCGACAGCTCGCACCACAAGATAAAAGAGGACAACACTTTTGGAAAAGGTTTCAGTAGACGTTCGTCGTTGGCACGGTTAACAGCAACTAACCGACGCTACCTGATTTCACTAGGATTCAAACTCAAGAAAAACAAGTAACATGACGGACAGCGGTATCGTCTTATCGGTTGAAACTCGACCATTCTTTGAAGACAACATCACACATTACGAATATCATCCTCATGCACCGTACGCGTCGGCGTCACGATACGGAAATAACGAAGAGATACGCATACCTATCCTGCAACAGGAAGTCTTCACTTTACCGATGGAAAGTTTCCTGTACGTTGAAGGCAAGTTGAGCAAAAAGACCGCCAGCACTGGTACTGTGAACGTGAAAATGGTCAACAATGCGATCGCGTTTCTCTTCGAAGAAATCCGTTATGAACTGGCTGGCGTGGAAGTGGATCGTACCAAGAGCGTCGGCATCACGTCCACTATTAAAACCGTGCTATCTGCCAGCAAGCAGGACATTGTTCCGATGCAAAACGCCGGTTGGGTTGCTCCTACAGCTAACGAGATAACGCCGTCCGGTAAAAACGATTAATTCAACTTTTGCATACCGTTGAGGATGCTGATGGGATTCGCTGAGGATTTCACGCACGTTATTTTAAACATGAAACAGGAACTGATACTGTTGCGCACTTCCACCGACGTTAACGCTCTGTTTCCGCCCACGGATACGCCCGCTAACGCTGATATAGAACTGACCAAAATCTCTTGGATGATTCCGTTCGTGTACGTGAACAACGAAGTACGGATACGATTGTTGGATATCATACGCAAGGACCTACCACTGTTCTCACCGTTTCGTAGTTGGGAACTGCACGAGTACCCGGCTTTACCAACGACCGACAGACAGACTCGGACGGTGAAAACAACTACACAACTGGAGAAACCGCGGTACGTGATACTCACCTTCCAGACCGCCAGAAAGAACAATCTGAAAAAACGCAGACGAATTCGATCACTGCAATATGACAAACAACGCTAGACTCTTTCTGAACGACAAATACTACCCGTACGATAACCTGAACCTGGATATCGATAACGGACGTTACGCATTGCTATACGACATGTATACACGATTTCAAAAATCGTACTACCACAGAAGTCAACCCAACATACTTCTAACACCTACTGAGTTCATAGCAAAAGCACCGTTATTCGTCTTCCATTGTAGCAGACAGGATGAGTCGCTCAAGTCTTCACCAGTCGACGTCAGATTGGAATTCGAGTCAACGACCAATTTCCCCGCTCAGACCGCGGCCTACTGCTTGATACTGCATGATTCGCTCAACGTGTACACTCCGTTATCCAACACGGTGCGCAGACACAATTAAACGCTTACTATATATTATTGTTTTTTTGCTGTAAATAGAATGTTGCTTTTTAGAATGTAATGTGCGAATTACATGTATGTGATTTTTTTTTATTTAAAAAAAAATGTAATCATTTTTCATGTATTTTATTTTCGTGGAGGGGGAAACGATTATCCTCTCCTCCCTATTCTTCGCTCAGTGTTTCATCGATACGACTCGCGAGAGGACGCACAAGATGCTTTCAAACGATCACGAGGATGACGATATCAATCCCAACAACAACCGCTATTTCAAACATGCGGTGAAGCGACGACAACAACGATCAAGTCCTTATCACCAGACGATAAAGAAGTGCAGGTCATCTTAATTCAAAAAATCACATCTCCGTACCCGCGTTACAGAAGCTTGGAAAACCGTTTAAAGAGTTTTAAAGAATGGCCTGTATCGTTAACGATAACGCCTAAAGAATTATCAGAAGCGGGTTTCTTTTACACCGGATGCAACGATAGAGTGATTTGTTTTTGCTGTGGAGGCGGATTAAACAAATGGGAACGTGGAGAATATGCTTGGATGGAACACGCACGTCATTTCCCCGCGTGCTCTTACGTAATGTTAATGAAAGATAAGAATTTTATCATCAAGGCACTGGGTATCATTACCGAACCGCAAGCACCAACAGCAGCAGCGACAACAGAGAACGAACAACGCACCGACACGATCAAGGAGAATATAAAAAACATAGAAGGAGGCTCGAATCGTGATACAATGTGCAAAGTCTGTTACGCACAAAACGTGGAAGTTGTACTTATTCCCTGTCGACATTTTATCACATGTGTGAATTGCGCCATAACCCTACATATGTGTCCCTTATGTAGAACCGCATACACCGCTTACATGAGAGCGTATTTCTAGTTCGTTTTCACGCTTTAATTTTATCGCCTAGTGAACACAAGGTTTGAAAATATATGCTGCTGAGAGAAAAGTGTTTATTCCAACCTCCGCTAATCTCGCATACCTCAGTGTTTGAACAGCACGCGTTGAAGACGGACGCATGGAGCTGTTA
This sequence comes from Magicicada septendecula, assembly GCA_034769895.1. NCBI lineage: Eukaryota > Metazoa > Arthropoda > Insecta > Hemiptera > Cicadidae > Magicicada > Magicicada septendecula. The sequence continues at coordinate 39,464,821 of CM068372.1, forward strand.
TCTCCGTACGAGTACATACGCTGCAGTGACTTAAAGCACACAGTACTGTACCCTATAGAAATTTTTGTATACGACATTTTGACACGTAAATTTGTTGCACTGATCCTTGACGAAAATATAAGGTACAAAATAAACGTTCCGAAAAAATTCTTTACGAGCGTTTCACAACATACAACGTGTCTGTTCCGTAAGACGGACGGATCTGCAGGGTCCCTAGTAACACCAAACACGTTGTTTATAACGAAAAAAGGATGTGTGAGGATAAGCTAGCAGTCATACTTGACTTTCACTGTTTCATCGACAACGATGGAAACGAACTCGTTAAGGAACTAGCCGTAATGGATGTCACCGCATTTGCCAGCAGGCATTGGATATTTACACCTCCAGCAGACACGATTGTTTCGAATCACAAACACGTGAGGACAAACAGATGGTTAACGGACCATTATCATGGACTAGCGTGGACGGACGGGGACACATCGTACGAACATCTTGTGCCAATATTAGAAAAGTATACATTTCCTTTTAACTTCGTGTTCGTAAAAGGATTACAAAAAAAAAAGATTTCTAGAGAAGCGTATCGTGCATTTTAATATTATAAATTTAGAAGATTTCGGTTGTCCCAAACTCGATCAATTACAATCAATACATGGAACAGCCTGTCTCGCGCACCACTTATTTCCGGAAATATGTACAAATACTAGAGTACACGCTTTACGCGAGGGGGTTGTATCAGATTTTAGAGTAATCAATATGGTTCTGATAAATTACTAATTGAAAACATTATTGTTTAGCGCTTACGTAAAAAATAACAACCGTCGCCTTTCTGTCGATTACATCACCCTGTCTAGGCATATAAAAAAAATAGCGTCGGCGACATGTTGATTACTTGCTGTTAATTACTTCATCCTGTCTAGTCGTATAAAAATAACCGACTCGTCTCCTCCTCCCCACCTACCCATCGAACATAGCGTGAGAAATCAGGCCGTATCCTGTTCACACAGTTAAAAATAAGCGCTTAATGTGCGTTGTGTGGTTCCCCCTCTCCGGTTTCCACCTCCACAACTACCTCCCTATTTATTCCGCTGTGCACGAGCGTTATTCGTTCAGTCCTTGAGAAACGCGCAAGAAAATATAAATTCTTTATTTTAAATGGTATCATTCACTGCTAAGTTTGCAACCATTAGCGCGATTGAGTATAAAAAATTTAAGGAATTGATAATCGGTGTTAAATATCCAATAGAAGAATTGCAGAACATAGACGCGAAGTACGCGAAAGCCGTACTCGTCACTCTCCAAGATTACAGAGACCCTAAACTAAAATATCGTGTATATCTACTTAAGAGATACGCGGGCGTTTTCGAAGATGAGGAATTACAAAATTTTGTACCATGTTCACTGCAACTGCTTTATCGTGGAGAAAAGGATAGAGCTTACATAGTAGACATTGTAGAGTAGGACCGAATGGACATCTTCATTTATCATGTATAATTTTCATTGTGCATACACATAATTGTCATTAGCTGCGCGTACGGTTACATATATATATATATATATATTAACATGTACTTAGTTGTATTTCATTTCATTTCTTTTAATTATACATAATATATTTTAACTTATAATATAATGTGCTTACACATATTTCATTTGATTTAATTGTATTCAATTGTCAATGTACTTATGTCTAGATAATAAAACAAGGCTTACGTGGTGTACATTTTAGAGTAAGCCGGGATAGACATCTTCAAAATTAACAAATATATTTGTACATAATTGTCTTTGCACACATTTACAAATGGTATTTAAAATATAATGTGCTTATACTTATTTCAATTTGATTTAATTCTACACAATTGTGTATGCGTTAACATAATGTATTTTTAAATTATAATCTAATGTGCTTACACATAATATAATTATATACAATTGTATTTTGTAATTGTCACTACTGTGTGTGTGTGTGTGTGTGTGTGTGTGTGTGTGTGTTTACATTTTTCATTTTTTGTACATATTTGGCATGTCATATTGCACTTGTTTATTGTAACTTTTAATTAGTTTTACTTAGTTGTAGTTCATACACAATTGTCATATTGCGCATGTTTACATATTAAGTATTTTGTAATTGTCACTACTGTGTGCGTTTACATATTTGTCATAGTGCACTTGTTTATTTTAACTTGTAATTAGTTTTATTTAGATGTATAATCGTAAACAATTGTCATGTTGCACATGTTTACACATTATTTATTTTGTAATTGTCACTGCTGTGCGCGTTTTTATAATATATATTTTAAATTGTAATATATTATTTTAATTGTTTTTAATTAAACAGTATTGCTTTAACATTTTTATTGTATTTTAATTTCAAAAGTCCTTCAAAGATTAACACTAATCATCACTCAATATACAAGCTAGAACGAGTGTTGCACAATGTGCATTCATGTGTTATTACATACAACTAATTTAAAAATCAATTTTATTAAACAATAATTGCTTGATTATATTATACTTTAGAAATTAAAAAATATTTAAAAATGAAACTCATCCTGTACGAGTTCTAGTTGAGTCTCAGTGAATGTGAGTCTCGACGAACGATGTGATGTTGAGAGCAATTCGTACAGCTTATATACAATATCTCAAGGATGAACGCGAAAGGAGACGGTAACAACTAATGCATACCCAACGACAAAAAAAACCTTAGAGCTGCTACACACAAAGTCAAGGACGACCACTTAGCTTGGCTAGCGTTCTGTTTCACATACTAATTTATGTACGTCCATCACTTCACACACACACACACACACACACACACACACACACACACACACACACACACACACACACACACACACACACACACACACACACACACACACAATGATAACATATGCTCAGACAGTCGGAGTAAATTAATAATATTACATCATCAACGGCTCGCGTTCTTCAAATTTATGTATGACTAATAAAGCCTCCGCTCTCACTACGTTCACACGCTGCGATAACAGATGGTTAGACAGATGGATTGAATTACATCATCAGCAGCATGTGTACATATGCTCAGACAGTCGGAGTCAATTATTATTATTACATAATCAACGGGTCGCGTTCTGTTATTAAAAAAATTGATGTACGACTAATAAAGCCTCCGCTCTCACTACGTTCACACGCTGCGATAACAGATGGTCAGACAGAGGTATTGAATTACATCTTCAGCAACTTGTGTTCTGTTAGTAAAAAAATTTATGTACGACTAATAAAACCCCCTCGCCCTCACCATGTTCACACGCAACGATAACAGATGGACAGACAACATCATGATGTAAGAAGTTATAACTGCACGTGTAAAGGTCTCAGCGGGAGTCATTTGCCACTTATTGTCTGTAATTTATATTAACTCACAGATATTACATACCCACCAGCGATAACAGATGGTCAGCCAGCATTCTGATGTAAGCGGATAAAAATAACACCACGTGTGAAGGTCTCAGTTCACAGATATTACATACTCACAAAGATTAATATAAACAGTAATTATTTTCCATGAGTGTTGTTTGATTTAATTAAGATAATTGACGTTCAATTATGCAGTGCATATCATGTGTGTTTCTTACAACAATAAATGTACACAACACTACACGTTTTTTACGTTCGTGCGATATAACTTACTATAGTAATACTTATCTTCTATGCACAAATGCGCGATATTCAATTTTTACAAGTGAATTGATTTTCAATTTTGCACCGAAGGACCGAGTCAACGAGAGTTTCACACTGATGATGTGCACATTTTTTTATTTTTACAATATATACTTACCACAAAGGCACACACATTCAAATTTACAGTTCACGAGTTGGCAACAATGCAATTCACCTCTCTAAGTCTCTTCACATCGACTATATCTTGACCACGGCGGCGGCGGCGTACATATCTAAACCCATACACTATAACACATGCACGAGTTGACAACGTAGCCGACGCTAAACCAGCACACATGCACAAGTTGGCAACATCGACGCTTTTCCAACATGGCCACCCTTCCGGAAAACACCGTATATATCCAAACCCGTACACTATAACACACGCACGAGTCGGCAACGTGGCCGACCCTTAACCAGCACACTCCTACACAAACCGACAACCTCGAACTTTTCCAACATGGCCGACCACACCAATCATCTCCCAACCGACAACATGGCCGACGCCGACAACATGGACGACGACCCCACCACTCCCGGCGGCGATCAAGCCACGACCAGGCCCCCGCCGGACGGCGAACCGCGGCTACGCCTCCACCAATCAACGCACAGATAACCCCACAACCTACAACATCGACGCCAACAAAATGGGCGACGCCGACAACATGGCCGACCTACGAATCACAACTTCGGCACGCCCACCACGGTCACGTGGCACACACACTACCCCCCAATCCACCCCCACCTCTGGCGAGGACGACACACAGCACCGGAAGTCTACCGCCACCACCACTATTTTTGAATTTCGCGCCAAAAGTGGGGGATGACGTCACTTCCGCGTTAGAACTCTCATAACCAAATCTTCATTCATCCCCATTTACACGCTTGCTCACATGTCTTCATCAGACACGATGGAATCAAAAAACCCCTGCAAGCTCATTACAAAGGGCCATATAAAGTCATCAAACGCCAAGAAAAATACTTCACTGTCCTAATCAATGAACAAAGTAAAAACATATCTCTGGACAGGTTAAAACCAGCCTTCGGTATTTATGATTTTACAGTGGAATCTCCGACGATGACCCACCAAGCATCTTCAACTTCAACGAGTCTCCCAGCACCAGTTTCGTCAACAAGACATGATTTTGATAAAGTACGTGAGACTTCGACTGGGAGAAAAGTGGGTTTTCCAGCAAGGTACCTCGATTGCATAACAATGCTGTCGCTGGAAGGGGAGTAGTGTGGTGGTAATATAAACGTGAATATAGTAAAAATATAAATGGCAGTGACAACATTGTTGATAGATGAACACACAGATGGACATTGTTACACAGTAAGGTTACCTACTAGTGTGTTATAACCTATCCTTGTTAATACTTGTATTTATAAGCTTGTGATAATAAAACAATCAAAATTCATATTTGCGTTTTCATTAAATAATAACCATCCATATATTCTATTCAACAGTTGTTGCTGAATATAAAAAAAAAATATGGGGGGCTTAGACGGATTTGTCCAGCCTGGGGGATATGCAGTGATAGATGCTGACATAGGTTTCTACATTTTCAATTGATCTTGTAGGTGTCGGTAATATTATATTGTGAAGATTATGTAAAAGACAGTTTTGTAATCACAATAACTTACTTATGTGTAATACTCGCAAGGCAGCTTATCTGGAGGATTTCTTTCAAGAAAACGTCGAGGGGTCAAATCTTTGGCTAAAAAACTAAATGTTCCTGATAAAGTTAAACTTAATCTAGTCAGAAATCATTACCATGTTCCGAGTAACACATAAAGAAGGTGCAGTACAAAGTATAAGGTGCATGAACAAAATATATTTGTAGGCCTACGTCATTTGATGTTCCTTTATGTATTGAGCCATGTTTCAGACAGTTTCAATTGTAAATGTGTGTAAAAAATAATAAATACATAAAAAGTAGGTTATTGAGTCTTTTCAATTTTTCTCTGCAAAGAGTACCCTTGGGAATATTATACTTTCCACATGGGTGACTGAAGAGATGTGAGTTACTAGATTTGAAAAATAATATATTTCTAATATTTGTTTCACGTTTAACTTAATTTTGTTAATTACTTTACACCATTTATTTTGCCTATGAAAGGGTTAATTTTTTGCGAATATTTCGTGGAACTGGAAGCATAAAATATATTCTGAGGGCTTTCTCTAAGGTTCTATTAGAGCTCTATAATATAGATATTCGCACCTGCCATCTTTGCTCCGAGACTTTTAAATGTAATGTGGCGGGAGCAATGTAAGCACGCTGTGCGTTGCATTATTTAATGTAAATTATGTATGTAAATATTAATATTTTTACATATCAGGGTTATAACCTTAGTGTACTAATTTGATTTATGTATTACACACGAATATGTATAATAATCATCTCGTCTTGTCAGTGAAAACAAGGTTATAAATACTTAAATTTTTAGTGACCGTCAATCAGTGAATGTTTTAGTGGATAGTTAGTGAGGATCGGTCAATAATACAACTTTTAGTAATTTTGCGTCGACGTTTCGACAATATTTATTGTCATCTTCAGGACCTGTGTATGAAATACAATAGAAATATCAAACATAACGAAACAATTAAATATTTGGGTGAACGTGTTGGTGATGTGAGTGTGTGCGTGTGTATGTATGTATCATTTTTTATGTGAAGACTTATGATAGTTTGTTTACATCTTCAAATTATCTTTAAGAAAGCGAGCAAATTATAGTATGAGAGAACTTAATTTATACAGTATTACAATTTAAATTACTAAATATAATGTTATTTTAATTAATTAAACAAACAGTAACCAACAATTGGATATTAGATTGGTACAAAAATTGTTTATACCTACAACAGTCAACATATAGCAAAGTAATATATTACCTATAACTAAAACAGATTAGGGGATGTTCACTACGTAATTATTAAAAGTTATTTTTACCATGTTTCACTCCCTACTGGTGTTAGCAAACAATCATAATTTAGAAACATACAATTTACACAATATTGTAAAACATTACGACTTAAATCAGATAGTTGACAAAGGTTACACACAAAAGTTTCTGGTAAATTTTACTAACAGGTAAACTTGGATAATACGGTAATTGTAATCATATTGTAAAATATAGTCAAGAGTACTATAGAATAATGTAATTTATGTATGTGTCCACAATCACCCTTCTCTTTCACCCATGCTCCCCCCGCCAGTCCACCAGCCTCTCACTCTAACCTGAAATCGATCTATCACTCACTATCACCCCACTCACTCACTCACTCACTCTCTCTCTCTCTCTCTCTCTCTCTCTTCTACATCTCACTCACTATCTCCCTTCTTCTCTCTCTCACTCTTCCACCCTTCGCTCTCACACTCTCCCCCTCTGCCTCTCATTATCTCTCTTCATTCACTCTCTCTCTTTCACTCTCTCTCTCTCTCATTATATCTCTTCATTCACTCTCTCTCTCTCTCTCTCTCCCTCTCATTTGTCATTGTCCACGATTGGCACTCTAAAACACTCACCATTTTTATTACACTATCATCCTCATATAAATAGAGAATTATACACACGATAACAGAAATGATTTACCAACTTGTATTAAAGGGTTACAGACTTTATAACACAACATTATAGATAACAGATCTATTATATGAAAATGGTTATTACTTAATATTTACATTTTGGTCAATGTTATTTACCTGGAACTTGGTCTATACAGAGTACTATAGTCAATGTAGTTCAAATATATGTCGGTCATAATCTCTCTCACATGATCCCTCAATCTCTCTCTCTCTCTCTCTCTCTCTCTCTCTCTCTCTCTCTCTCTCACTCTATTCTAAACAGATATATACCACAAATCTAACACGTGTACATACACACACGCTAGAATTACATACGCACATACACATACACACACACACAACAAAACAACCTCACAAGTCAACTACACATTCGAGAATCCATACATAAATATAACACTATTTTATTGACTTATTTTTATCATCTAAGTGTAAATTATGCACAACGGAGATGCCCACTGTACTGAGTTTAAAACTGATCGACTATGTGTCTATAAGAAATGTTATATGTTTCTTAGCTAATACTAAATAATATGATCAGTGAGACACTTACAATTGTTGCTGACGCCAAACACACAACTGTAAATTTTCCCTGACCAACACCTTATTATAAAGCAGAACAGACGACCCTTGTACATTTGTAGGAAATTAAGTAACATGTGTTCGGAAGACAGTTGAGAAAGATTTGCACTAGGGGGGAGTGTGACACTAATTAATATCCAAAGACAAGCTGGCCACTAATGACCAACACATCCTGTAGGGAGACTACTGAATATTTCTTCAAATTCATGTTTTGACGGTGTGTATAAGTTGAGCATAACTGGACGAGAGGTTTTGAGTATCAGTGCGAAAATTAATGGAGTGAGGGTCACTTTTAATTTGAATCATTTCCAGTACGCACCTTTTGAAATAATTATTTTCGTAATATTTAATTTGGGTGTTGTTGAAGTCAAATTCATGACCGGTTTTTAAATGGTGAGATACTAAAGCGTTGGGGTTATCATTATGGGTTTTTTTATGGCAATCATACCTATGTTGATAAATTCTCTTATGTAAATATTGGAACGTAATACCAGTGTATGTGGCTGGACAGTCATTGCATTGGATAGTGTATACGACATTAGATCGTTTATCTTTGGATGTCGGGTCTTTGAGGCTTGAGAAGAGAGATCGAACAGTATGTTGGTTTTTGAATGCTAAAGTTTTTTGAATTTTTGATAGGCATTTTTTAAGTTTTTCAGAAAGCCCTTTAACATAAGTTGTAGAAAAGTATGAGCCAGCGTTGGGCTCAGGTGTATTAGATTGGGCAGATGTAAGATTGGGGCTCAGCTGATTTGCGCGATGTTTATGAATTACCTGTTTGATTATGTGGTCTGGGTAACCATTGTTTTTGAAAATCTTAAATACTAATTCCGTGTTTTTTTGATGAAATGATTGATCACTTAGACCGGTGGCTCTCTTATATACCGAGTGGATTAAGTTAGTTTTTTAAAACCCACCAACTCCGGTAGATACCTGCATTTTAATTCCAACCATCCCATACATCTAAAAACTAACTTAATCCACTCGGTATATAAGAGAGCCACCGGTCTTACATCTGCCCAATCTAATACACCTGAGCCCAACGCTGGCTCATACTTTTCTACAACTTATGTTAAAGGGCTTTCTGAAAAACTTAAAAAATGCCTATCAAAAATTCAAAAAACTTTAGCATTCAAAAACCAACATACTGTTCGATCTCTCTTCTCAAGCCTCAAAGACCCGACATCCAAAGATAAACGATCTAATGTCGTATACACTATCCAATGCAATGACTGTCCAGCCACATACACTGGTATTACGTCCCAATATTTACATAAGAGAATTTATCAACATAGGTATGATTGCCATAAAAAAACCCATAATGATAACCCCAACGCTTTAGTATCTCACCATTTAAACACCGGTCATGAATTTGACTTCAACAACACCCAAATTAAATATTACAAAAATAATTATTTTCAAAAGGTGCGTACTGGAAATGATTCAAATTAAAAGTGACCCTCACTCCATTAATTTTCACACTGATACTCAAAACCTCTCGTCCAGTTATGCTCAACTTATACACACCGTCAAAACATGAATTTGAAGAAATATTCAGTAGTCTCCCTACAGGATGTGTTGGTCATTAGTGGCCAGCTTGTCTTTGGATATTAATTAGTGTCACACTCCCCCCTAGTGCAAATCTTTCTCAACTGTCTTCCGAACACATGTTACTTAATTTCCTACAAATGTACAAGGGTCGTCTGTTCTGCTTTATAATAAGGTGTTGGTCAGGGAAAATTTACAGTTGTGTGTTTGGCGTCAGCAACAATTGTAAGTGTCTCACTGATCATATTATTTAGTATTAGCTAAGAAACATATAACATTTCTTATAGACACATAGTCGATCAGTTTTAAACTCAGTACAGTGGGCATCTCCGTTGTGCATAATTTACACTTAGATGATAAAAATAAGTCAATAAAATAGTGTTATATTTATGTATGGATTCTCGAATGTGTAGTTGACTTGTGAGGTTGTTTTGTTGTGTGTGTGTGTATGTGTATGTGCGTATGTAATTCTAGCGTGTGTGTATGTACACGTGTTAGATTTGTGGTATATATCTGTTTAGAATAGAGTGAGAGAGAGAGAGAGAGAGAGAGAGAGAGAGAGAGAGAGAGATTGAGGGATCATGTGAGAGAGATTATGACCGACATATATTTGAACTACATTGACTATGGTACTCTGTATAGACCAAGTTCCAGGTAAATAACATTGACCAAAATGTAAATATTAAGTAATAACCATTTTCATATAATAGATCTGTTATCTATAATGTTGTGTTATAAAGTCTGTAACCCTTTAATACAAGTTGGTAAATCATTTCTGTTATCGTGTGTATAATTCTCTATTTATATGAGGATGATAGTGTAATAAAAATGGTGAGTGTTTTAGAGTGCCAATCGTGGACAATGACAAATGAGAGGGAGAGAGAGAGAGAGAGAGAGAGAGAGAGAGAGAGAGTGAGAGAGGGGGAGAGAGAGTGAATGAAGAGATATAATGAGAGGGAGAGTGTGAGAGCGAAGGGTGGAAGAGTGTGAGAGAGAGAAGAAGGGAGACAGTGAGTGAGATGTAGAAGAGAGAGAGAGAGAGAGAGAGAGAGAGGGAGTGAGTGAGTGGGGTGATAGTGAGTGATAGATCGATTTCAGGTTAGAGTGAGAGGCTGGTGGACTGGCGGGGGGAGCATGGGTGAAAGAGAAGGGTGATTGTGGACACATACATAAATTACATTATTCTATAGTACTCTTGACTATATTTTACAATATGATTACAATTACCGTATTATCCAAGTTTACCTGTTAGTAAAATTTACCAGAAACTTTTGTGTGTAACCTTTGTCAACTATCTGATTTAAGTCATAATGTTTTACAATATTGTGTAAATTGTATGTTTCTAAATTATGATTGTTTGCTAACACCAGTAGGGAGTGAAACATGGTAAAAATAACTTTTAATAATTACGTAGTGAACATCCCCTAATCTGTTTTAGTTATAGGTAATATATTACTTTGCTATATGTTGACTGTTGTAGGTATAAACAATTTTTGTACCAATCTAATATCTAATTGTTGGTTACTGTTTGTTTAATTAATTAAAATAACATTATAGTTAGTAATTTAAATTGTAATACTGTATAAATTAAGTTCTCTCATACTATAATTTGCTCGCTTTCTTAAAGATAATTTGAAGATGTAAACAAACTATCATAAGTATTCACATAAAAAATGATACATACATACACACGCACACACTCACATCACCAACACGTTCACCCAAATATTTAATTGTTTCGTTATGTTTGATATTTCTATTGTATTTCATACACAGGTCCTGAAGATGACAATAAATATTGTCGAAACATCGACGCAAAATTACTAAAAGTTGTATTATTGACCGATCCTCACTAGCTATCCACTAAAACGTTATAAACACTGGTGTTAGAGATATTATTGTTATGTAGTATGCTTTGCAGATTGTTGTACTACATCTCATAATCATAATGACTGGTTGTTGTGCTTTAAATTGCAAAAATCGAACAGAAACTAATTTTAGAACATTCAAATTTCCGGCAGACCCTATTCGATGTGCAAAATGGATTCAAAATATGAGACGAGACAAATTTATACTAAGCAAGGGAATGCGTCTGTGTGAGGTAAATTTAATGGTTGTTCCTTAAAAGTTTGTGAATGTTAATCATAACGACTAAAAATGTAATACACCTTTGCACTTTTAGGTTCATTTTGAAAGTTCACAGTTTGAACAGGCACGAGTAGATTGTTGGAAAAAACTGAAGCCTAATGCCATACCGACTTTGTTTGACGTACCAAATCCACCTCTTAGGATCGGCCCAGTTCCACGCAGATCACTGTACACGGTGGTTTATTTTTTTAATCATTAATTATAAATATAATGTTAGACTATAACTAAAGCCCGGATTCACGTGCAATTACATCTTTTTTTTTTGCTAGTTCGTAAATGGCCAGTGACAAGTTATTTATCCGAATCGGGACGTGTAGGTCATTTTAACATACATTTTATTTTGCACAAAATTGCACGTTTTGGGGGTTACTGCATAAAATTGCACATTCTGTAGTTTTAATGCACAAAATTGCACATTTACCTGTTTTTCGAAAATCAGCTGCGCGATAGCCAAGCGCGAAACATACACGCAGATCGTAAACAAAGTCAAGAACAAAATCAGCACGAAGAAATTCTAGTCCAGTAAGCGCAGCTTTTGACGTAACAAAATTTTGACTGTCGATGGAATTTCACGAAATTTGATATGTATGTTCTATATGCACTCTAGAACAAAGTTAAACTGTACGCTTTTTATTTGGGGGTGAGAACCACCCCTTTTTCAAGGGTGATAGATAAACAAAAATTAACCCCAGGATCCAATAGAGAATCAAATTCTAAGCAAAAAAGTCAGTACGCAACTGTTTTGAAAAATGCGTTGTTTTCGAGTTATTCCAAATCAACATTTTCGATTTTTACCCCCAAAAAACAGGATTTTAGCGTAATTTTTAGCGAATAACTAAACAACGTTTGAGTTTATAGTAAAAATGAATAGGACCAAAATTATTCTATACGAAATAACAAACAAAATGCGTTTTGGCCGGGTTTTAATCCACGAGTTGTTTTCAAGATATGGCCGTGAGAAGTTGTAACTTGCAAATTTTTTGCCTGTACTAACAAAGTTTAACCCTTCCTACTAACCGAGAAAAATACTTTTGACTATAAAATGTCTAGTGCAATGAAAAATACATTATTGTTAATTTTAATAAAATGTTAAGCTAAACTTTTTATTATTAATTTTAACTAAATGTTAAGCAAAAAACCTGAATATAAACTTAATAGTAAGTTAAAAATGTAAATTCGTGTTTATTAAAAATAGTTTTAGTAACTTTATTTGGACTTTTGGACAAACGAAGTTTAGTAAACTTTAATTCAACAGCCATCTATTATAAACAGGAATAAAAGTAAAATCTGAGAATATATACCTAACAAAGTGGCAAGTGGTACAGTATTTGTTGTTTTTTAGACAAAATTATTCTCCTCTTACTATGGTCTGAATCAGTAAGTTTTAAGATGAAAACTATTATTTCCATATTTTTAAGGACGTGGGACATAATTTCACACTTTGAAATTATATTTTTGGCACGAAAAACTATAATAGTTTATGTAATATCGAAGACAAACTTATACTGCATCCCATGTATACACAAGCGCCACCATAATATTATGTCAGTCTCGGAACAAAGATGGCGAGTGCGAATACTCCCTTTTATAGATCCTTAGTTCTATATACAGCTATCGTTTTGTGACTACTAATAAACACAGAATATCTGAAAAACTTTCGTTAAGTGGTAAAAAAGGCAATTGTCAGGCACACATTTTAAAACACAACATCTGAGTTTTAGTCGATTTATAGCCTAGCCTACAATACGTGATTACGAAGTACGGTTTCGGTAACAAAATTCAAACATAAGAGACTCATAGTGAAAATTTCATGAATGTTCAAGTTGATGATGCGCTTCGAAAGGTTTGACGTTACGAAAATTAATTTAGTAGACATAGTGTAATAGTGTATTGTTTTTAAGAAAGAATAACATAATATTAAACACTGAACCTTATGCGCACGTATATATCCAATGGTCGTCCAGAGTCCATCAATCAAAACAGCTGGGTTGTTTGTTGAGTAAATTAAATCAAAGTGACAGTGACTAAAGCTCTATGTATGGTGACGGAAAATCTCATTTAAAGATAATGGCAAAATAAATTATCCACTACACGATTAAGTTTTTAAAAACAAGATTATGAAGGAAGGTAATAAATTCCGTAACCATCTTATAGCATATAAAAAGCATTATGTCAAGTAAATAATTGTATGCCCTAACCTCAATGTTTATGTACATCAACATAAATTGTCTTGGGACTGTTTATGTTAAATAGATAAAAATATTTATTGCACAAGAGAGTTTGTGAAGAAAATTGTTTAATACCGTAGATGGTTACTAGTTTATTGGAAATAAGTATCAAATTGTATATAGATTAAATCTGGTTTCATATGGGCAAGAATAGATAGTAAAAAGAAATGAACATCTGTTAACTTAATTTTATTTTTAAATGTAAAGAAAAATAATCATGATATATATTGATAAATTAAACAATTCATGACTTTATGTTGAAATTAATCACAGACTTGTGAAATAGCCCAATGAAACATGCTTGACAAATTTATTAATGTTTGCATTATTAAACTTGTTATTTGCTGTGCTGAATAGAATTTGCAGTTATATTTTTAACGCAGAATATTATGGTAATATACCGTTTTTCCTTGTATTGTACGACTATTAGTTTAGACCTACAAGTTACAAATAGTTAACAATTTTTGTACTCTTATAAAAGTTTATTCGATTCTGAGAAAGTATTTTATTTTAAAATCTAGGTTTAACAAACTAGCAAAATGTTGGTATTGGTTTTTTTGTTTGAAATAAAAAGTCTGGTTACTAGAAAACAGTTGTATGTAAGATATGTTTTATCATGGTCTGTAGATATAATTAGAAATTTCTTAAGCATTAATGTTTGAGGGAATATCAACAAGTAAGTTTCACAAGTGAAAGTACCATTAAATAATAATTATTAAGTGCTGTGAAAAAAGTAGTGATGACCATTCAAAATAATAACAATTTATTTATATTTTTTGTAAAGTGGCAACAGTTTTCAAAATCCACTTGTAATTAGGTTCAAAGATAAGTAAGGTTCTCGAAGGTTCACAAGTATTAGTTTAAATTTGTTTATTGTCTTACGGACCGATAAATAATAATTGAAATTACTTTTCAGTTGACAAAGGAGTTGATAAAATGACAGCAAAGAAAACAGAAAATTCAACACCGAAAGATGCAGATATAGTGTGCGAAAATGGTAAAAAGAAAGGGAGAAGTGAACGTCTGCCTACCAAGGTAAGTAACTTTAAAACAAATATATAATTATTTGTAAATGAACATAAGGTTGTTGGTTTGAACCTTGTTTACATTTCTTATTATATGATGAGTCATTAGCATTCATTGCTGTAATTGCTTCTGTTTTGTAATTTTTCCGGTTAGTTTTAGTATATTGCCCATCGTGGTTTTTATATTATATCAGACTTTTAGAAAAATAATAGAAATTTTTTCTTTAATCGGTGTAACAAGTGATTAAATTTACCAACAAAAGAAAATAAATACTTGTGTAAATATTTTAACTCCAAGAAAGTTACAAGTACAGTAGAGCGTCAATAATTTGGATTAATTGGGACCGGACCCCTTCCGGATTATCAAATTGTCCGGATTTTCGAAATGAACCAATAAAAGCGCCGGTAAACGTCTTCAGTAAAAAAAAACTTGCTAAAATCGTTCATAATTCATTCTGATGGTTACAGAAGTGGAGCGGCTGAATATAACCATTAATTTAGTTAAAATTTTACGTTTTTCAATTACAGAAAAAAATACTGTATGTACAGTATTGCATTTACAGACTGTCGTATTTTATGTACAGTAAATCTAGACCTACAACAAAACACAATAAAGTACAGTAATAAAATACCTACAGTAAATCATACAGTATTTGAGCTTTTAAAAAAATCTTTTATGGACTTTTGAACAGCGGTAGTGGTTCGTTTTTTTGCAGCTAAGTCCTTGATTCGTTTTAGGAGAATGAGCTGGGTTGGTGTGCTCTCAGTCTTGTTTTTCAAGCTATGACATCCAGTGTCTCTGCTGCCATAAATGCTTCGGAATGTGTCGGCCCTACTTCTTCAATGTCATTTTCATTCTCGTCCCCATCAGATTCTACTGTTTCTGCGTCCCCTTAAAATGAAAAAGTACGCCTAAATAAACAAATGAAACAAATGTTTTCTTTTTCTAATTTTATAGAAAAAATGAACAAGCGCAAAGTTGGCTAAATATTTTAAAAATAGAACAGTGAATTTAAAACGACTAACAGTACAGCGTCAGATAATGCAAACAGTTTGTTTGGCTAAAATAAAAAAAGTTACAGTAGGCCTACTGTATGTTTAAGCAGTGCTACATACCTTCAGACACCATGTCAGCTACTTCTTGATCGCTCAAAATCTGGTATCCAGGATCGTTGTCATCAACAGCGAACCATTCACTGGCATCATTTTCGTCACACTGTTCAAATCCCGGGATCGTGCTGCAGATTTCTGTCACCTCGTTTACAACGCAATCTTCATTTTCATTTGCATTTTCTTCAATCCTGCTTTCTTCATCAGGCCATAATTTTCTCCAGGCTCTTTGCAAATTACTTTTGGTGAGAGTTTCCCAAGCATCGGCAATCATGTAAATGCTATCTTTAACGTTCAACTTTGTTATAAACTGAACTACACTCTCTTCGTCCTTTTCTGCAATAAAAGGCGACGCAGGAGCTGCTTTCTATAGATCCTCTTAATTTTCTCGATCAGCCCCTGGTCCATTGGCTGCAGAGTTGCAGTAACGTTAGGTGGGAGAAATTGCACTTCGAAATTCTGATCGATTTCGTTTAATACTTCGAGAGGGGAATATGTGGGTGTATTATCAATGATAAGAAGAACTTTCCCACTTTTCTTTTTCTCCTCACGGAATTTTGTAACACTAGGGATAAAATCATTTTTAAACCAATCAAGAAAAATGATTGAAGTCATCCAAGCACTTTTCTGAGACGTGTACAAAACAGGAAGAGTGTGCACATTTTTAAAGCAATGTGGTTTTTTGCTCTTCCCAATCACTAACAATTTTACCTTGTGCTCCCCACTGGCATTAGCACATACCATAGCCGTTATTCTCTCTTTGCTTACTTTAAACCCGGGAGCAGATTGTTCGCGTCTTGATGCCAGCGACTTGTGTGGAATGGCTCGCCAGTTTATCCCGGTCTCATCGGCGTTGTATACGTCATCCCTAGAATAACCTTTTTCAAGTGCTTCCTTAATAAACTTCTCTTTAAAAACTCTTCCAGCTGCTAAATCTGAGGAAAGTTTTTCTCCTTCGATGTCTAACTCTCTAATCCCATGCCTAGATTTGAAGTTCTTAAGCCAGCCAGAACTGGCTTTGAAAATCTTTCGGACCATTAAGCTGTTCATTAAATTGTAAGCCTTTTTCACAAATCAAAAGCCCTGAAATTGGCTCTCCTAAGCTTCCCCTTTGAGTGAACGTGTGGTACATTGCGTCTTCTAAGGTTTTGTTGTTTGCTGAACATGCAGCTTTTCTTTTCAGCGTCCCTTCTTCAGAGTTCAGTTTTGACGGAAATTGTTCCACCTGGGCTCTTTTCGCCTTAATATTACTTATTGTGGAAGTTCCTACCCCATAAATCTTTGCAAGTGATACCCCAGTTTCACCTTTTCCTAACCTTTCTAAAATTTTTAACTTGGTTTCAACGGTTAAAAAAGTGTGTTTTTCTTCGAACTCGACGCCATCACGGGTACAGAACAGTACTGTAATGTGTTACAAAAAACAAAACATAGACAAACTGACACACACACAAACACTCTACTGTACACAAACGATCGATTTGGTAAACAAAAACTTAGTGCACGCACAGAGAACAATACTCTAGGTCAGTGGCCTGACGCGACTGACAGGGGCAGGGTAGCAGGTATACATGTGACTGTGCAACCTTGACTCTCCCGTCGTGAAATGCAGGCCTACCGGAGACGCTGTTGGGAACTCGCCGTGGCCCAAGCAGGGGACGGATCGGACGAAAGTAGCCCTTACCGGATACCTTCGGCGTTGGTCGGGAAGAGGCGCCGACCTCGTATCCCGGCCATTGCTGGACCCTTTGGTCAAATCCTGGCTCGCCCGGAGGCGAAGGCCGAGTACTTGGGCGCGTGTTTCGAGCGTCAGTTCGCTCCTAACCCGCCCATGGACTGGGACTTCGATGAAGAAGTCGAGAACGAAGTGGAAGACTTTCTGTCTCTTCCGATCAATGCGGAGCCCGAACCCATTACTAGGGAAGAGGTCACAGATCGGCTCGTTGAACTCGTGCCAAGAAAAGCTCCTGGCCCGGACGGCGTCTCGAACGCCGCTCTTACTCGACTCCCGGAGCAAGGAGTACTTTTCTTGGTCGCGCTGTTCAACGCGTGTCTTAGACTGGCCTATTTTCCCCAGAAATGGCATAAGGCAACGGTCATAGTGATCCCGAAGCAGGGAAAGGACGCTTCCCGTCCCGGCAACCTCCGGCCCATTAGTCTACTGTCAGCCACGTCAAAGGTTCTCGAACGTCTCGTACAACGGAGAGTATTAGACCAGCTAAGAAATTTCGATGTACTGGTCCCCGAACAGTTCGGCTTCCGTGTGGGGCATTCCACCACTCATCAGCTGATGAGATTGGTGGAATACATCACGGACGCCGGCTGTCGGAAAGAGCAGACTGTCGCCTGTTTCCTAGATGTGGAAAAGGCCTGTTTGATAGTGTCTGGCATGACGGGCTTTTGTTCAAGCTCCGGGAAATCCAGCTCCCAGATTGCTACCTTCGCTTGATTGCTAGCTTTCTGACGGAGAGGACTTTCTGTGTGCGAATAGATGACCATGTCTCTTCCGAGAGACCCATTACAGCCGGGGTACCTCAAGGTAGCGTGCTAGGGCCTCTTCTGTTCTCCGTGTACGTCAACGACGCACCCAGAGAGCCTGGAGTCCAGATGGCTCTGTTTGCTGATGACACGGCGGTCTATACCGCCGATCGGAACGCTGACAGAGCTATCCCACGACTTCAGCGCGCACTCGATGCGTATTCGACGTGGATGGAAAGCTGGAAAGTTGCCATCAACGAAACCAAGAGCTCCGCGGTGCTATTCACAAAGCGCCGGAAAGAACCACGAGGCCGGGTGAGACTCAGTAGAACGTACTTGCCCTGGTCGAGAGAAGTTAAGTACCTCGGTGTCCACCTTGATCGTCGGCTCACCTGGCGTGCCCATGCCGAGACGATGCAAAAGAAAGCGTCCGCTCGTCTCGCGCAACTGTTTCCGATACTTGTCAACAAGGCTATGACCCGCAAGCTGGGTAAGCTGATCGTCAACGCGTATCTGTTGCCGATAATTACCTATGCTCTTCCCGTCTGGGGTTACCTCGCAACCGTTCATAAAAAAAGGTTGCAAAGCGTTCTCGATAGAGGTCTTCGGCTAGCGGCCAAAGTCCCCTATCGGTTTTCTTCTCGTCTGTTGAGAAGAGGACTCGGTGTCCGCTCCTTGGATGACACCGCAAGGCGACTTGCACGTAAATTTTACGTCCGAGCTGCGAGGACCCAGACAAACCCACTCATAGCTGGCCTTGGCAAGTACCGAACACGTCCAGGTGAATCTTGGAAACGGCCTCGACAAATACTGTACTAGTCGACCTAGTACGAGCATGTCGTTGTAGCGACCAATAAAAAAAAATTAAATAAATAATATTCCGTCTGGACATGACCACTAGGCAGGAGCCCCTACTGGAGGCTCGGTACTAGGAACCCATTGGGTCGTCTCACGACGCACAACCCAACAGCTCTGACGGCCAACTCTCCCGCTTTCGCTGCCCCTCCCTCCACCACACAACACGCAATTCGTGCTCCACTCTGTAGGGCACAGCAAGTTTTACAGTTGTGTCGACGCTTTTAAACAAATATTCACTTCATGCGATTTTTTTTTCGCAGAATCGAATCCGGATTATCGACGGTCCGGATTTTTGACGTCCGAATTATTGACGCTCTACGGTATGTACGACAGCCATGTATGTATGTGTATAAGTTTATTGCAGTGATTGCTGTTTCTTGCATCTCTATTTGAGTATTTGCCATCTTTCAGAATGTCCATTTTTTTTTTACTTGTTTCCACGTTTTAACTGTGCAACATTAATTCCAGAGTATTTCTTATTGTGGAGAAGTGAAGTTAAAAGAATTGAGCAATGCTTTGTTGCTTGAAAAATAATTTGTTGTTTGTAATTGATATGAAGAGGCATTAGTATATTAATTATTAGATTAATAATAAATAATACTTTATAAAGAGAACTTCAGCTTGTCGGGCTGTAAGGCCGTGGTCCAAGGTTGTTTGCTGCAAACATTTTGGCCGTGCCTTCGACGGCCATTTTCAGTGCAGAAGGCTGCAAAACACTGACAAAGGTTTCGTAGTCAGTGACCACTGAACTGTGGTTAAGGCTAGTAGCTGTGAGTAGGACACCCATATTTATAAACTTTTGGAGTCCGCACAAAGTTGTTGCCACTGACTACGAATTATCAGCTTCACAACACGGGATAGACAAGGTGCTGCCTGTTCTGCCTTCAAAGATCCTCCAGCCATCTCTCTTCCTGGCTCTACCCACACACCTGTGTCCTATAGGTTTGTATTTCCAGACATGTTTGGCCAGTCTGGAATCTGACATTCTTTCTAAGTGTTCTTTCCATTTTTTTTTTTTTTTTTTTAGGCGATTTAATTATGGCTGACGCCACCTCCTCGCATCCTAGCTTCCACTGGCGCCGGTCTAAAACAGTCCTGTTCTGTAAGTCCTCTTGCATTCATTGCATCTTCGACGTCCAGTTTCCATGAATGTTTAGGTCTTCCTTTTTTCCTTCTAGAGGATGGAGTCCATTCCCATACCTTCCTTGGCTATCTCTCATCCGACATTCTTAGAACCGCATTTTTAGGTGTCCAAACCAATTCAGTCTTCTTGCTTCTTTTGTTTCTGTAATGTCAAGGTTGATTTCCATCGCTTGTCTTATCTCTACATTTCTCACTCTATCTAGTCTTGTTAGTGTACAAGACCTCTGCCAGTAATCCATTGTGGAGAAACAAACTTTTTACCTTTTTATTCGCACCCTAATTCCACTTACCCTGATTCCGTTAAACTTACCTTTTTGATAAAAACTCCCCAGAAGATTCCAAACTCGCTAAAAAGGGTCGCCACGATGTTTTAAGGATATACATCAAAACCATGATACTTACCCGTAATTAATTTTGAGCATGTAATGCCCTTAGATCAGAAGATTCACAGGTTTCGTTTTAGACGAATTCTCGATGCAGAACTCAGGTTACGGGTGTAACGTAATAATTAGGTTAACACATTTTTATGTTACTGAACAAATCTTATTTATTTTGACCAAAATTTAAAACTCTTTCTTTCTTTCTTTTAACTTTTTATGTGCTTTACTACATTGTTGTATTCTCTTATTCTAGGACACCTTACTATACTTACTATACTAACCCCTACTTACAAACCAGTGCTTAGCTTTAATTTCCTCCCCCCTCTCTCTCTCACACACACACACACACACACACACACACACACACACACGCTAGTTAAAGATTTTCTTCTACCCCCCTCCATTTATTAAATGAGCTCTTTTGTATTTGTTAAAATTATTGACCAATATAGTTATTTATTCATTGTACCTGCATGTGCCATCCGCCATCTTTCTTAGTTCACTTTCACTTCGTCACAACGAACACTGCTTTATATGTTCTACTTTACGAATTCATTTTTTATTAATTCACACTCTCACTTACATATTCTTCTTTACATAATGTTTTGGGCAGGCCGCGCGTACTTACACGCGCGGCCTCCCGTCACTAATTTACTGAGACTGTTGTACTACCGACTATGCTGTTTGATGAGTGGTGATCAACTGGGCGAACCTCGTGCGCGCTTGGTTGCATGCCTGGCATTTCTGTGATTGGTTGTTTCAATCGCATATTCGACCATGGAATTCCTTTTACTTTCCCACGTGTCATTTCTACGTCGCAAAAGGCGGCACACACGTGCGCTTGTACGCACAAATACGCACCCTTCTGACAATTAACATTCTGGTGCTTTGCCGTACCTGTCACGGAGCTATAGTCGGTGACCAAAAATACACTCTGGGTGAATAAAAAGATTACCTCAAAGGTTGTCTACAGAGAATTTAACATGAAATTCTTTAAATTATAAAATCCCCTTCAGTTTGTCCCGTTACAATACCCCCCCAATGAGAGGTTTTCTGTCGAAACAGAAAAACTCTCATTGCCTAAAAACCTAAGAGGACCAGCTAGGATATGGCGCCATTGACTCCCCGTAAATCCTTATTAAAATCATGGGTAACCTACCCCCCTAGTCTGGTGATTGTGGCCACTGAATCACCAGACTCTGAAACAGTTCATAAAAACATCAATAACTGGCCTTTCACTATACCATATCCTCAACTGATTTGGTTTCCCTTAGTCGTACTGGTTTGTCTTTAGCAAAGTACTGGTTGCATTTATACATATATCCTTAACATAAACATATTACAAATTTTTTTTTTAATTACATCATAATATCAATTACACATTCTATATTATCAATATAATCACATTAATAATAATCATCAGCTTTCTCCTCCACACACACTATTGTCCCCCTGGACTGTAGCGCCCAGTTGCGTCCACAAGGACTGAGGCGGAAGGAGTGAAGACTTTTTTCTTTTCTTTCACCCCCATCCTTGCTTTGGCGTTACATAACCTTCAGGGTACCAGTACCCCTACTAATAAACTTATTGATACGCCCCTATTCGGTCTACCACCCATACATAGGTGTATAGCCATGTTCCAAAAACAAAATTCTTAGATTCCCCTTTTGTTCCCTGTTAAATTTCTAGGTTACACCAATTTCAAAAACAACCAACCATGGTCAGTGTACAATAAGTCTGCCCATAGCTGGTTGTAAACCAAAACCACGGTCTGGGCTGGTAAGGCCGACCGCCCGAAATGTGGGGAATCGCATTTAAAAACATACTATACATCTTTTATATATACCCACACAATTACGTAATCAACATAATACAACATAATAAACACTCAAAATAAACATTACCATTGGTACATTAACATAAACATTTCGTCTCTAAATTTGAATAAAATTTCCTACCTTTACACAACTTTTAATTTCAATTGCTATTGATTCAACATTTTAATCATTTAATTTGAATTGTCTACCATTTATTATCCATTTCAAATCAAAAATAGATTATTCAAATGTATTACACATTTCTCCATCTTTCAATTAAATTGACATGAATTTAATTTTCATTATAAACATTCATAATTACATACTGACAATTATTCAGATAAAATTTATTACTATTACAAAATCAATTACAACTATAAATTGGTTACACAAAATATAATAATTATACACATAACACAGTGTATCAGCCGATATCTTATCATAACAGCATAACCTTATACAGAGAACATGAAAACATAATACAACTTTAATTTCAAATTTTTAATTAAATTTTTCAACTGTTACATTATAATTTCTACTCAGAATTTTTTTAATTTTATTTCATATTCTCATTTATCAATAAACGAGTGACTCCCTTTCAAGAATAATAATCTGTTTTATCTACGGGCATTTAAACCTAACCCCACTCTCACCTCCTTCTTTATATCAACAACTAGCGGATTTGAAATAGGGTGACACCGTTCTCTCAATAATATTTCCCTCCACTATTTTCTCTAACTCTACTTAAATCATTCTCCTCTTATAACAAAGCACCTGATACCCTTTTTGTACATAGGATGTGTGTTCCCTTCCCTTATACTCATTCCCTTATTAGTTCCTGCCCCTTTCCAGGTAACTCCGCCAAACCCCATTTAAAACTATTCACCTCCCGCCACAACACCTTGCGTTGGGGACTCCTTACACCTCCACCCTCAATACAAAATTTATGTACCCTGCTCTCACCTATTTACTCTCCACTTTCATCACTCCCTTTCTTTCTACACCCATTCACTCTCGCTACTGTGTCCCCCCTACTGACCCGTGTTTATCTCACTTTACCTCCAGAAATTCTTATGATGTCTAATATCCATGCAAAACTAACTCTGACCGGTTTAATTTCATTGTCTAACTCTAACACCCGTTTACTGAAATCAATTACTGTTTTATTAAAAAAATCGTTACCCAAAATCCAACTTTTACCACACTTTAAATATATTTAAATCCATTTTTCCATTAATTTAAATTAATTACCTCAAATTAATTTAATTACGTTATTTCCAATAATTTAAATTCTTCAATTACATTATAAAATTTCAATAATGTCATTTACTTCATCAAAAATAAAATATTGTTGTTATCACTCACTCAAAACTGTATTTTCATACACTCAATAAGGATTATCAATGTTAAGTACCCAAAATACAATGTACGTACACATAATATAACCTATTATACAATCCATACTGCCTGTAATCTCAATGCATAAACACCTTTTACGTTTAATTATTTATCATTTATTATACAATTCAATTCAAACAAATTTCTCAAATTTATTATCAAAGTTTCACATCTTTTAAATTAATTAACCCATCTCAAATTAATTTAATTCTGTCATTTTTCAAAACATTGTTAAGTTACTTTAATTACATTATTCAAAACAATTTCAATTCATCTAATTCCCTTATAAAATTCATAATTACATCCTGTTAATTATTTAGTCAAATGAAATATTATTATTATTATAAAATCAATCCCTACTACAAACACTTGTTACATAAAATACTGTGTACAACATAACCTATTACACAAATACATTTAATACCAATACACATTTATGTGCAATCTGTTTTACAGTAGTAGTCATTGTTTACACACAAAACATCATTCCTTTCATCAAAATTTAGTCTGATATTATTCCAACACTTTTCATTTTTGTTTACATTTATTATATTATCTTTTTTAATATAATACCCATTTATACCCAGGTAAGTGCTTATTGTCAAAATACTCATTTGCTACCGTGCTGTTTACTTTATAAGGTAAGTCTTTATTTCATTAACTCTCTATTTATTTATACTCTCGCTCATAATACCTCTTCCAACCCAATTTCACTCCCTGCAGAGGGCAATATCAACATTAAAACATCATCTGGCCTCACCAGATACACAAAAACAACTTATTGGACTATTTGTTGACACCTTGTCACCCCAAATATCCTACAACATTTGTGAAGCTTTTCTTTACATCGTATAACCCGGGAAAACTATACATTTAGTTTTAGGTCTGTACCTTCACCGCCTATTATAAGGTACTCAGTTTTTGAGGTATTTATTTCGAGACCCCATTTCGCATATTCTTCTGCTAGTTTCCTAAGCATATAACTTATATCAATTTTGTCCTCTGCAGTTACAGCCTGATCGTCTGCAAAGTGTATTGTAAACATCTTGTCATTTCCAACTGGTACATCCATATTACGGCATTTTTCTTCCATGATGTTAGGGCTTCATTTAGTAGATCTTAAACAAAGTTGGAGCTATGCAACACTCCTGTTTCAAGCCCTTATTAATACTTATCTTGCTGGATATACTTTTCCTTTTTTTTTTTTAACTTGAGCTCTCATATCTTTATATAGTTGTTTAGTTGCTTTTATATACTTACTACTTATTCCTTGATTCTGTGTAGCTCTCCATAATATTGCAAGTGGCACGCTATCGTATGCTTTAGTTAAATTGATAAATACAATATGGGTTTGTAGGTTGTGAGCCATCCTTTTTTCCGCAACTTGTTTGAATGTAAAAATACTATCAACACATGAACTACCAACTCAGAATCCATTCTGCTCTTCAACATCTTTCATTTCTTGCTCGATTTGATTTTTGAGAATCTTACCATATACTCTAGAAACAGAATTTGTAACACTAATTCCTCTATAATTACTGCAGTTTTGGTGGTCCCCTTTTTATGTATATTGCTGATATGCACCATTGTCCATTCTGGTGGTATCTCATCTCCCCTAAAGAACAGGTTAAATATATAGGCCAGTAATTCCATCAAAATTTCAGGTCCATGTTTGAACAACTCATTTGGGACTTCTCCTGGTCCAGCCGATTTATCCATTATTTATAATATTTTAATTTGTCATTCAAGTTAAAAACTTGTAACTCTTCTCGTATGACCTCATTCTTTATACGGTCAAGTTTAGAACATCTTTTAACACCAATTTCAATTTTTCATTTATTCCAAATTGCTTGTCCTTTTTGGGTTGCAGTCCTTTACCGTTATCTCCATCTGACTGTGTTCTTTGAAAGGGGTTGTGAGTAAATTAAATGAATTTCCCCATTATAGGGACTCACCGAAAACACCAAACTCAAGTTAGTGCAGAATGTGACTTTCCTGAGAACAACATATGGCACCGAGATGTTGATTCTTAAATCAAGTGACTGAAAGAAAGTGAACTCCTTTGAAATGTGGGCATACAGAAGAATGTTAAGAATATCAACACGTTGATATTAGAACATGTACACATCAGAAGTAGATTTTCCTGAAGAATTTGTAGAAGTTACGTGATATACTTCAGTCACTTAATATGCCAAATGAATGGTTTAGAAAGGTGTATGGTTCTTGGGAAAATTAATGGAATGTTGGTGAGAGGCAGGGGCCTACACAGTGGTTAGATCAAATGGGGTCACTAGGCATACACGAAGCTGTAGAAGTGACTCAAGACAGTGAAGCCTGGAGGCAGCAACATCATAATGCAACTATCCTCATGAGGGTAAATGCAAGAAGAGGAAGATTAAATCAAAATATGTTTCCTTATCTGTAAAAATTATATGAATATATTATGCTCATATCATAGTTGTTGTGTGAACTTTTTGAGAAGACAGATTTTTTGTGCTTTGAAAAATTACCAGAATTACGATATTAATTGATGACTCATTGGGCACTTGGTGAAACATATTAATACAAAGATTTAAAAAGAAATATATAAACACTTGGTACGTTTCACAGTTTTTATTTAACTTTGACAGCTGTTTCAACTTCTATGCAAACTTCGTTTTTATCTTACCTTCAGGTTCTCCTCCAGGGTTCTATAGACGAAAAAGTTGCAGAAGGATTATTTGAGATGAGTGGTGAAAATATAATAACACAGTTTATGCTGTCTAAAACAAATTACTTCTGGTTTATTATACAAATTAATTACTTTGTCTCACTTTGATGACAATGAAATTTCTTATTTCTTTTCTGGTATATTAAAATACTCGTTGAATTAGTAACATATAAAATCAAACAAATTGACAAAATGAATAATTCTTACTTAACTATAACAAACAATTTGTATGTTTACTGAACCAGTACGTAATTTGTCCCCACACTCACACACATTCGTTCTTTTACATTGACATTCTATTTAAACCCCACTTTGCGATCTCATGATTTAGTGCAAATATAAATGGTAATGTAGTTAAAAATTCTGAATTAAAATTGATTATAGGCTACTCATCCTGGTTGTTGATCTGATCCAACTGATGATGCATTTGTTTTACCCCGCGCTTCGAAAGTCAATTGAAGCTTGTTAAAGTGATTTTGTCTTTGGACTGGCGCTAAGTTTTTGCTGGTTACTAAAACCGCTTTTTTTCACATTTCACTTTTAATAATTGTGTCGGCCGATGTAACGTGCTCGAGCACTGTTTATTTTAATTAGTTGACTGACTTATTGTTCTAACACTTTACTAGATAGGCCGGCGATGTTTTCGGCCCATCTCACACGCCCGAGGCCACCGCTGACTTGTTAACACGTAAACGACTGTTCTCTACTACTGTCTGATGCAAACTGGGGTGACAAGTGTTTTACTGTGATTCACAAAGAGACTGCTTGCCAGCGGTTACGTAATACCGTAATATGTAAGCCGGGCAGGCTGCAGGCTTCAGACATAAACAGTCTGCAACAACATTGTACAGGCAGGGGTTCCTAAAAGGTTGTTACTTGTATGTATTGAAAATTTATTTTATTCATTCTCAGACTCCCAATTCTGTACCGTTACAAAGTGAAAGGCTAAACAGAGGATGTAAGGGTGGTGAACATCTGTTTAGGATGTTTATTGGAATATGTGTGGGGTGTGAAGATGGAAGGGGGGGTTATAGGAGCTAAGGGAAGGTCAAGTGTCTGTAAAAACTAAATATAATCTGAATGCAAAATATAAAATTAACTAAATTAAATAACAGCTTTTAATAAAGGGGATACACAGAATTCAGTTTGTTCATTTGTTAATTAAATTTATTTTGTAAATTCAGATTATATTTAGTTTTTACAGACACTTGACCTTCCCTTAGCTCCTACAACCCCCCTCCTCTTCACACCCCACACATGTTCGATACACGCCCTAAACAGATGTTCACCACCCTTGCATCCTCTGTTTAGTCTTTCAGTGATCTCTTTGACAAGTGCTTAAGAAGTTGCAACAGCTGTCAGAGTTAAATAAAAACTGTGAAACGTACCAAGTGTTTATATATATATTTTTTTAAAAACCTTTGTATTACCAGAATTAATAAAAAAAAATATGGGTGTTATACAGTGGGATTACAACTTTTGTAACAAAATTTTCTTCCTCACTTTTTTTTAGAAGAGTATATGCAATAAAGGTGCCACCACATTGAGATTTTTCGCTGAAAGGGTGAAGTAAAGTCACAATAAAAAATATTTTCACTCTTTCCACCTGTAGACTTTTTCATGGTCGGAACATGTAATAACAACATTCTCTTCAATATATTCAATATACACACATATTATTTATCAGTGAACAGCAATGTCATTTATCATGAATAACAATATTTTTTCCTGGATTTTGTTGTCCATGACATATCCGTTGATTAACTAATTATAAATATATCACTACTGAATCGGATCACTAATTTTTTATTGGTAAAAATATTATAAGGTAAAAGTTTAACTTTTTTACCAATAAAAAACTAGTGATCCGAGTCAGTAGTGATATATTTATAAAATTTTTTAGTTGACAACCATACTTATGGTATTATTATTGTAACGGGACAGATTAGGGGAATAAATAATGTTAATAAGTTTTAACCAGTTTTAATGTACAACCTTTGGGGAACCTCTTTTTTAACCCACATGCTTACAATTATTATGAAACATCAGTCTGTGTTTGCATCTGGCGTCAGTTAGTCCAGACGAGTTACTCAATCACTTACAAGTCAGGGCGTCCGTAAATCATGGACAATGCGAGTGTGAAACCCCAATTTCACCAGGTGAGCAGTTCGCAGAATGTGTTGGCCGAGCGTCTAGAAACTTCAATGAAACCAACCAGTCAGAGCTGGAATTTGTGGTAACGTGACCAGTCACCCGCAAAGTAGTGCGCGCCCCAACGCCAGTTTTGGGAGCCCAGTCAACTAGAAACTACAGAACCGCACGGGTCAGTAAAAGAGCGCGCGGTTCCGGTAACCAGTGTGCGAGCAATTTAAAGTTGGCCGACAAAAATGCTGTTTTAAAGTGAGTTAATTCGTTATTTCGATGAGTTATTTCGTCATTCAAACCCAAGCAATCATTTCTGCTACAATTTCGTCTATAGAACCCTGGAGGAGAACCTAAGGTAAGAAAAGTCGTAATTTTAAACCTTGGTGTACAAATTTAACTGCTCATAAAATCGAAGTGTTACAATTGGCGCCCAAACAGGGATGGTTTATATAATTTATTTTATACATTTAATATTTATTTTATGTAAGCTAGACCTATTTGGTTGCAGAAAGGGATTATTTTGGAGTGATGGCGTGTGGGTATATAAGTTACGTATAAGTACGTGAATACAAGTTACAGTTGGTAACACAAAATCTTGAGTTAAATTGATAAGTTTTAATAATTGTATATGCAATTGATATAATCATTTAATTAAAAATAATTAAATTCATAATGGAGAATACAGAGAATAAAATAAATGCAGCTGATGTAACTGTCATGAATGAGTTGGAAAGTCAGTCAATGACCGAGTCAGCGCAAATGGACGAGGTGAGAGTTCATTCAAGTCCCGTCTCGACCAAAATTAGTAATGAATCTGATAATGAGATGTTTAGGTATTTGTGTAGCATGATGTGCAAGATGAGTATTAAATTCGATGAACAAAACGCAAAAAGTGAAAGCAATTTTAATGATTTAAAGGGTGATATTAACGAATTAAATAAACGTTTTGACATAAATGAGGTTAAATTTGGTGAATTAAATAAACGTTTTGACACAAATGATGCTAAATTTAATGAAATAAGTAGTGACATCAATAATTGTTGTGATATTAAGTTTAATGAACAAAGTAAAAAGTTAGAGAGTAAGTTCAATAAGTTAAAGAGTGATATCCATGAGCAAAAAATAAAAAGTGAAAGAAATTTCGATAAAATAAATAGTCGTTTTGACATAAATGAGGTTAAATTGGATGAATTAAAGAATTCACTGTGTAAACGTATTGATGAACGGTTCAATACAATTAAAAAACAAATTCAAGATGATGTAGATAACGTTAGAAAAAGAGAGGAGAGTACAAGAAATACAGGTAAGTGTAGTGAGAATATAATTAATAAAGTAACAGAGAACAAGGTGAGTAATGCGGTTGAAATAAGTGATGATTCTAATGGGGAAAGAATTACGAATAATAATGATGGTAGTTTAAGTGCAAATAAAGTAGTAGTTGACAAGGTAAATAGGGGTGAGAATACGGCCGATATAATTAAAAATGTAGTGTTAGAGAGTAAAGTTGTGAATAATGAAAGTGGTGATAAAGTTTTAGTGGAAACAGAAATTATTAATGAGATAGCACGTTGATGAGATTGAGAGAGAGTGTGACGAGAGGTTAGGTTGGCGGAGGGCATACTTTCCCTATTGTTTAAGTGGAGTAAAGACTTCACAAGTGGTTTACGGGGACAGAGTTTCCTCTAGAGGTTGTGTGAGAGACGAGGTGTCTCTAAATGGTCCCTTACGTTTTTGTGGTAAACCTGGTAAAGCCAGGAAGTGTTATAGTAATTTTGTGGTGGTGCCTTTTGCATGGAGTGAAGTAGTTCAGGGGGGGTTGTGACAGGTGTTATGATGAGAGGTATTTTGAGAGAGAGAGAGAGAGGGAGAGATTTTTAGTGTTGATAGAGAGTATCAAGAGTTGGTCGAGATGTTAAATAGTAAGAGACTTAATAAAATAAAAGGCTTACCTTGTGACGCCGTTAGTACAGTAAGAGACGATGATTATATTGAGTACCTACGTATAGAAGTGGGATATTAGTAGCAGATGACAATGATCAGGAAGTGACAAAATATTTAATGGTGATGAATAATAATAATACGGTAAATTGGACCAAAGATACTGATGTCGACAGGTTTTATGAATTACTAGTATGCAATAATCTTGTTAAGTACTATGTTGATACAGTGTATAAAATTGATGTTGATAGTTACTACAATAATAATAACAAAATAAATTTATTTAAAAATAAAATGTGTAATGTGGGGACAAGACTAATTTTCGATGATGGTGG
Organism: Magicicada septendecula; assembly: GCA_034769895.1. Taxonomy (NCBI): domain Eukaryota; kingdom Metazoa; phylum Arthropoda; class Insecta; order Hemiptera; family Cicadidae; genus Magicicada; species Magicicada septendecula. Next base: position 39,495,944 of record CM068372.1, read on the forward strand.
TTAGAGATATAGTGAACGAACATTTAATTATTTGAGTTAATGGTAATTACTTGGCTTACTTATGTAATGAGGTGGGGTAAACATTGAAATGATATGACAAAAATTTGTAAATAAATTTGTATTGGTGTTAAATGTATTGTGTTGATATTCTGGTAGTGCATCAGCTGATATGTTGTTGACAGGTACATTGTATTTTGTATGATCAATGTTTACAGTTATGATCAAGTTGATGTCAACAATAATATTTTATTTTGATGGAACAATTGCCATAAATGAATTTTATTATGAAATTAAATAAATAAATTAGATGAACTGAAGTCATTTTGAATAAGGTAATTAAAGTAACTGAAATTGTTTTGAAAAAATGATGAAATTCAATTAAATTGGAGTGAAAGTAAATTGACTTAAAATGTGAATTTTGGTAATGAACTTAAATTTATTTTGATTTGAATTGTATCAAAATGTTAAAGGGAAATGCTGAGATGATATAACAATTGGAAGATTTAAATTGAGAATTGAAATTAAAGTGGTAATGTTTGTAAATTTTATGCAAATTCAGTTGTTAAATGTTTGTTTTGGGAGCCCAGTCGACTAGAAACTACAGAACCGCACGGGTCAGTAAAAGAGCGCGCGGTTCCGGTAACCAGTGTGCGAGGAATTTAAAGTCGGCCGACAAAAATTCTATTTTAAAGTGAGTTAAAATAACAGTGAAGTATACAATCCGAATCAATCAACAACAGTATCACAGTTAAACAGTTTAAAACCAATTTACGGCGTGTTAACCGAAAAGAGTGACTCCACAGTGACGGTGCAGCACAGCGGAGATCTTCAATCTTTAAGTACCGACTGACTTTCAACTATAAAATCATTTTACCTTTTTTCTGAAGTATAATTCAACCTAAATAAATTATCAACCTAAATCAATTAATATGAGATCTCTAATTTAGGGGGGGTGGGTGGGAAGAATGAGAGAGAGAGAGAGAGAGAGAGAGTGAACAAAGTGCTGGTTGCCTAAGATAACGCTATTTTAAGTCAATCTTATAACAGTTTATACATTGTGCTGAAACATCCAGGTTTTCTTGTCTTTTATTAAAATTGTGAAAGAAGATTTTTTTCTGGTTACCAAGAGAAAATATTTGTTAATTTGAGGAAAATAAAGGAGTAATTGGTAATTAATTTTGAATAAAATAGAATCATTTGTTAATAGCAGAAAACTGTGTTAGCGTAGTTATTTCATCATTCAAACCCAAATAATCATTTTTGCAACAATTTCGTCTATAGAATCCTGGAGTAGAACCTAAGGTAAGAAAAGTCGTAATTTTAAAACTTGGTGTAAAAATTTATTTGCTCATAAAATCGAAGTGTTCTGAACTCAGCACTACCTCTCAGCTTTACCACTGAAGAAGGTAAAGTTGTCACGCAGTGGGTATAATGTTAGGTATTCATATTGACACCATTAAAACATGGTTGTCAACCAAGGAAAGTGTTGTTGTTATTTATGATAAAATGTGCCTATGTTCACTGACTAATAATACATGTGTGAATTGAAGACAGTAGCAAATGGAGCACATTACAACGTGAGTTTTGTATACACCAGATTTTTTTAGTACTATGCAAAATGTATACGTACTTGCAAAATGTGTGTGTTTATTTTGCATTCAGAAATTTTACAATTTCTGTTTGTATAACTGCTAGAGGTCCAAACTTTTTAATATCAGTAATTGATTTACAGGTGGTGGTCCGACGGCTACCCCCGACGATGACAAAGGAGACGTTTTTGCAGCAGTGTTCACCAATACCGCCAGTAGATTATCTGTATTTTGTCCAGGCAGACATGACTTTGGCACCGCATTGTTTCTCCAGGGCATATCTGAATTTCGTCAATCATCAGGACATATTTACATTTACACAGAAATTCGACAACTATGTTTTTGTTGATGCAAAAGGTAAACAATGGCATTGAATGTTTTTTATTCCTCATATTCTTAAAAAGTGTATTATAACGTTATGATGGTCTACTTGATCGTCGTAGGTACAGTGGAAAACAAAATACAAGACACCAATTAAGTCACTAATCACCAGCTTTAATTTTCACAGTTAAACAGTTCGTAATTAACAACACTGTCTCTTACAACAAATCAAATAAAAATTGTTCACACGCAATAAACAATGTCTACTAATAGAGTCTTTCACAGTTATAAAACACATAACACAATAATTCTTCACTTTGACAAGCACTCAATCCACACTAGCGAAAGTCGCTCATGTAACTGACTGACAACCCGGCAGCTATGGGTTTATATACACCGTGCTGAGGCTGAGTACATGAGTACAGCTTTCCCTCCTTAACTGCATGCTGGCTACTTAATGCATAGTATCTCAAGTGTTCTTGGAACTCACTAGAATCACGTAGTTGAATGACGCACAGCTGCCACACTGGACGGGGGGAGTGGAGAATGTTCTGGGTTGTTCGGTAGGCTTCTTGTAACAATAAGAATATATAGAACATATTTGTATTCTAAATGTTGTACGTTATTGTTATCTAATGTATTTGTTCATGTCAGGGGGGAGAATTAAAGATTTTTTCCAAAGTTATTAATGTTGTGGAACTTAGAGCAATTATTGTTTATTAAATTAAGGAACTACATATTCTGAATGATCTAAATATTGTTGATCATCCGTTGTTAGTAATAATTGAATGAATAAATACAATATAGAGTAACTTATAAAAGGGTCTATCGTAGTGTGTCCAGTTGTCCCATTGTTAACGTGATTATCCTTTAATTTTGCTCTTTGTCCTATTGTCTGTGAAAGCATTAAAGGGATGCAGAAAATGTCCCGTATTTAAAGAAGCATTAAACTTCTCCCCTAAAATGTTTAAAGTCTGCACAAAACTAGATTTTAAAAACAATTAGAATGTTTAATGTTCAATTAAGTAGCGTGGCTTCCATGTAACCACTGTTGTCAGTGGCAACAGTACTGGAAATAAGAGAAAATAATATTAATTATATTACAGAATAAATACTTTAGTTATTGAATAATTTGAAATCCGAACAATATTATTAGGGAAACTTGAAGAACAGCGTAGCATTGCTTTCGAACTGCTGGGCACTTGCACCGTCTTGTGTTGCTGGCTCGGACATCGGCAATGTTTTACTGCACACGGTCATTGACCTCGTAGTAGTAGTCACTGTACAAACTGGGGAGGGGACTCACACACTCGTCCCTCCATTGTGTTGCTGCTGTATAAACCGGCAAAATGCTCAGTTAGCAGCTATGTTCGTTTTCGGAACTGACGTGCAGCAGATACTACGCACCTATTTGTGTTTTGTTCATTTAGTCAAGTGTTTTTCTGTTTGTCTTTATTATTTTAATTCGATTGTTGTGTTCTGATTTATTCTGTGTAAGTATAATGAGAGTCAGATACCGTTGAACCGGGACCCTCTTCTCCTCCCAACTAATGATAAAAAATGCTCTAAAAAGAACACTTGGTACAAGAAAAAATTCAAATTAATTTTTAGGTTAAGTTTTAGACCTATCATAACTGGCAACAGATGTTATGTACCCACGCCACGCCACTGGTTCAGTTATCTCAATCTGCTGGTTGATCCGTGCTGTCAGGACTAGTTATAACGTATATTGAATCTCACATTTTCACAGCATTGATCTTACATCGTTGACTTCAATACCTGGTTAATGCAGGATGCTCATGAATATGAATAACATTATGTTTGAGTAACACAACCCTCACACACATCAGCTGATAAGAAAGGAAACCCCCTTGTCACTGCTTCTATTTTCAGTCATACATGCACACTGCCTGTGTGTGTGTGTGTGTGTGTGCGTGCATTTCTTGCACTTATTTCTTACGTTTATACACTTCTGTCTAATGATGGGCTTTCATGACTTGTATATCAGGGATTAGTCCTGTTTTCAGAAACATCAAACGATTGTATCTTGTTTAGTGCGACTATTGAAAAACTGCGTGTGGCATTTTTAATACTCTTAACCAAGCTATTCAAAACAAAAGATATGGGTTTTTGTGTCTCGTGGGATCGAGTTTTTTAATTTAATTTCAAAACACGTTTTACATTAAAATAGTCGTAATAGTTATAGTATTAAATATAATTTGTAATCTTTGTGAAATGTTTGTAACTTTTCATGTTGTTTTTATTGTAGGTCAAGAATATCCTGCAGTTGTAGAGTTTGCTCCATTTCAGAGAATTCCAAAGCGTAGGCCAAACAGGAAAAAGGATCCCAAAATGGGTACCTTAGAATCGTCGCCTATTTACATAAGTTTCAAGGAAAAATTAGAGACGGAAATGCAGGAGAACAAAACATCAGCAAATGCTATCAAACAACATTTCTTTGAAACATCTGCAAGTAAGTTATGTTACTTTTTTTATATACTGAGTGTATAGCGTAGAAGATGAATTTATGGATATACTTTTTTGTAGATATATTTGTATAATTTGATGTCTGTAGTCGATTCAAATTAAAGAGACAGTTGTTATGTATTGACATCATTATGTAGTTTCATTGTCGTTCTGTCAGAATTCGCAAATGAGAATCAGTATCATGTGGACTGTTTCTCGTTGTACTTGTTATTTAAACTGTGATGTTATATAATTTCAAATGGCTATATTTAATAATATGCACAATAGCTGCTATGTTATGACGGTCTAACTGATCATCGTATGGTACAGTGGAAAACAAAATACAAGACACCAATAAAGTCACTAAAAACCAGCTTTAATTATCGCAAACAGTTTGTAATCAACAAGATAGTCTCTTACAACAAATCAGATAAAAATTTTTCTCATGTAATAAAAATGTCAACTAATAGAGGCCCGCACAGTTATAAAACACATAACACTTCGCCACAATACTTCGAACCGGACTGGAATAAATCACCACTAAAACCTAACTGACTGTCTCCGAATGCTTATATTTATACCCCGCTGATATGCCAGAATAATCCATACTTACCCGTCAGCGCTACTAGAAAACACCAGAACGTAATTGATTGCGGCCTTCCACACATCGTGCCTGAACCAGTGACTCTGTAACAATCTCCTTAACACCTGTCAAGAATCGTGTACGCACACAACATTACAGCTGGGCTCCGCTGGAATAGCCGAGAAACACGTAGCCTGCTCTGTGATGTCGTAACAATATAGATGAATGTTGTTAATACGTATTGTTGCCACATCACAGAACAATTTAAGTGTTTATCAAATGTTCCAGAAGAATCTCGCTCTAATGTGTGTGGCATGCATGATTCTCGGCACATTTGCTAGACTGTGCCAGAATTCGCGTGACCGTACGCACTGTGTCAAGGCCGTAATGAATTACGTCGTAGTAGAGATAGCGTAGTTTGGAATGTTCTGATAGCTGAGAGCGGGGGGTATAAATACAAGGCGGCAGCGGCCTTAGTTTTCAGTTATAGTTGTGATATATTACAGTGCGGTTCGAGTATTTTGTCGGCGATTACTATGTCCGTTCAAGTGGTTATTAGTGAAGTGTTGTGTTTAATAATCGGGCAGGACAATTAACACAATCGTGTGTTATATATCAGTTGACATTTTTTCTATTGCGTGTGAACTAGTTTTATTTGATTTGTTGTAAGAGACTGTCTTGTTAATTACGAACTGTTTAATTGTGATAATTAAAACTGGTGATTAGTGACTTAATTGGTGTCTTGTATTTTGTTTCCCACTGTACCTACGACGATCAGTAGACAGTCGTAACAATATAGTAGTGTGTGTTTCTGATGTCATACTTTTCCTGTATTCTTGCTGCATATACTCACATGCTGTGAGTGTACTACATTATGTAGAGTTTAATATTCATGTTTAATATGGTAACCAAATCACTTGTACGAATTAATAAATTATTTACCTTAAATTATCCGCCATGTGATTTCTTGTGCTTCGTCTATGACGCGTTTCAGAGCTTATGCTCCATCATCAGATATTATTAAAACTATCACTCTTGCGAGATCGTTAAGAAGTTAAAATGTCAAAATTTGCATATGAACCGTACGCGGATTTGGGTGCGCACCCGTTCAAGTTCATTCTGCCACTGTGCGGTTGCTACCTTATCGTAGCCTCAGCGAGCAGACTCAAGGCGGTATCCAACCGATTGTACGATACCGCCTTGAGTCTGCTCGCTGGGGCTACGATAAGGTAGCAACCGCTCAGTGGCAGAATGAACTTGAACGGGTGCACACCCAAATCCGCGTACGGTTCATATGCAAATTTTGACATTTTAACTTCTTAACGATCTCGCAAGAGTGATAGTTTTAATAATATCTGATGATGGAGCATAAGCTCTGAAACGCGTCATAGACGAAGCACAAGAAATCACACGGCGGATAATTTAAGGTAAATAATTTATTAATTATGTAGAGTGTTTTCACGTTCAACACATTAACAACAAACTGTTGGTAATATATAGACTGTTTAACCAAAATTCAATGTTTAGTGCGACTTGTCTGTTACAGGTGGAGAGGAAAAGAAGGAAGTTGCAAGCACTCCTTTGTTGGACTTTATAAAGACGCGTAAAGCAGAACGTCAACGTATTCGGGATGAAAAACGTGAAGAAAAGCGTAAAAGAGATTTGGAAAGGAGAAGAGTGAAAGATGAAATGCGCAAATTAAAGAAGGATGAAGAATCGCCTGTAGTGAAGGTGAGTTGTTGAGTAACGATAAACAGAGTTGTGCAGTATTGCTGATTGCTGGTTGCATTTGATTCTGTGCATTTCAAAGGGGGTTGGTAAAAAGAAAAAAATCGGGTCTCTTTGGATAACAGATGTGATATTAAGAACCTTTTTGTGCTCTCTCTCTCTCTCTCTCTCTCTCTCTCTCTCTCTCTCTCTCTCTCTCTCTCTCTCTCTCTCTCTCTCTCTCTCTCTCTCTCTCTCTCTCTCTCTCTCTCTCTCTCACACACACACACACACACACACACACACGTGCACACACACACACGTGCACACGCACACAATGAAAGCATATTAGCAGGATATGAGAAGACATCTAGAAACGTGGTCTGTATTTTAATTTACATAAGGAAGACAGCTTCATCTATTATTGTAGAATTTTTATTGAATACAGATGGGTATAAATTTTACATTTAATCTACAACTTTCCAATAATGATATTTAATTAACAAACTTTTTTTCGATATACATTTTATGCAGTCTCCAGATCGCTATTATGATTAATTTAAGATTTACCTTATATAATCCACTAGGCGATCTCAGTTTTTCAAATACGACATGTTTCAGGGACTAAATCCCCATCCTCAGGTACAGTAAAATGCTATTCCCCTAATACATAGGGGTCGTCGAAAAGATTAAAACGTTTATACACATAAACACCACACGCACAAAACTCACTATGAACAAATTAACATATATACATAAACATATGAAAACGTTATAAGTGACCCGGTGCACCGGTCGACCTCTGATCGTTAACTATATATGTTAATTTGTTCACAGTGAGTTTTGTGCGTGTGGTGTTTATGTGTATAAACATTTTAATCTTTTCGACGACCCCTATGTATTAGGGGAATAGCATTTTACTGTACCTGAGGATGGGGATTTAGTCCCTGAAACATGTCGTATTTGAAAAACTGAGATCGCCTAGTGGATTATATAAGGTAAATCTTAAATTAAACTTTTTTTAATTGATAGAATAAAATATGTTAAAAAACCACTTCTTGCACTCCGCTATTTTAAGTGACTTTTGATAAGCGCTTTTGAGGGTTTCTGATCCTCTCCAGGTAAGAGAACAAAAATCATTAAACCCTAATCAGACTGCAATCAGATTGCAAAATGTTTTTTCTATATTTTTGGGTCTACAACTTTCGTTAACTGCAAATGAAAAAATTACTTAATATGATTTACACTTTACACATTTATGTTGAAAAACTGGATAAACAGTTTACCATAAACATAGTAAAAAACTAATGATCACAAAGCAACTATCGGTACACTCTACTGATAAGACATGAACAAGTGGCAGTATTGTTGATATCTAGTAACATACAAGGACAGTTCAGAAATTTTCTGGAATTGGTAGCTTCTATTTAAAAAAAAGATAATATCTTCTGAGGTATTTTGGCATAGTCAGTTGTTGAGAAACATAGTGGTAAATTGTTAATTTTGTTATTTGAATTAGCAGTCTCTGTAACTCCAACTTCGTCATGCTTATTTGCTAAACTGCTACATGTCATGTTCTGGACAAGGTCTTTCAGTGTTTTCACCATTTCACCAACCAAGTCGTGGTTTAGGACTTGAAAATGGTAGAAACACTGAAAGGCCTCGTCCAGAACATGATATTTAGCAGTTTAGCAAATAAGCACAACGAAGTTGGAGATAGTGGTAAATGTTTTGGTGGCAGCCATCTTCAGTGCACTGTCGTTTGCTTTTTCCTGATGATAAGAGAAGTACTGTTTTATAAGTTGGTATGTCTCATGATGTTTTGTTCTGGCCAGTCTCCACATTTCTGCTTCCTGCCCAACAGTTGCATAGCAGTGTGCATGTGACAGCAATGTGCGTACGATACAATTGCAGTTAAATATGTTAGTTACTGAGCAGCGTATAAATATAAAATTTTTTCTCAGAAGTCAATAAAACTCGTGATTGATGATATAAGCGTTTGCTTGAAAAATCATATTGTTATGACATCACAGAACGATCTCTGTGTTTGTCAAATGTGCCAGAAGAATCTCGCTATAATGTGTGTGGGCTACGTCATTCGCGAGAGTTTTCTCGAAGGCGCCAGCTGCGGACACTGTGTCAAGGCCGAAATTAATTACGTCCCACACTCTGGCGCTAACACGCATTATGGAATAATCCGGTAATTTGGGGCGGTATAAATACCAGTACTCAACGACGTTCAGTTCAGTATAGTGGCGATATATTTACATTGCGGTTTGAGAGTTATTCTCGTGCGATATTACTGTGCGCATTCAAGTGGTTATTAGTAAAGTGTTGTGTTTTATAATCGGGCGGTATATTGTAATACAATTGTGTTTAATATTAGTGACATTTTATTGCGTGTGAACAATTTTTATTTGATTTGCTGTAGTAGACTGTGTTGTTAATTACGAACTGTTTAACTGTAAAAATTAAAGCTGGTGATTAGTGACTTAATTGGTGTCTTGTAGTTATTTTGTTTCCACTGTACCTACGATGATCAAGTAGACCATCATAACAGTGGTGTCAGAACTGGGATAGAACGGTTAACAGTGGAAACAGTGGACACTTTGTACAAGACGAGTGTAATTCATAATTAATCGGAAAACAATGGATGCCAGTCAGATGATGGAAAATTTCCAGGCGCTGTTGATGCAGACAGAGGAACGACGGCGACAGGATGCAGAGAAAGCATAAGAGAGACAGAAAACACTCCTGCTGGAAGCAGAGGAAAGACACAGACAGGAGGCGGAAGAAGCAGAAAAACAACAGGATGAAAAACGCAGACTATAAAATAGGTTATTTACCTTCTGTCGACGTTTCTTAAAATCCTTTTAGGATGACTCGAGTTTCGACACCATTTGGTGTCATCATCAGATCGGAATATGAATTAAGTTAAAACATTTTGATGCATGAGCATCTCGTCAGATATTTAAAAAATTAAAAACAACACATAACATTATATAAAACAATAAATAAACTATATCACAATAAAATAACATTAACAAAAGAATATAAAAACAACGCGGCCGCAAACGAACCTGTACAGGAACGCCCCCACGGTAAGACTAATCAATCAAACAATAAATGTTTAAAAAGAAAAACGCAGACAAGAGACGGAAGAAGCGGAAAAACGACAGGATGAAAAATGTAAGCAGGAAGCAGATGACATCAAAGCCTTAATTCATGAACAAAAGCAGATGCAAGAACATAATACAGCAGAATTGGGTCTCCTACATGGTGATGTAGGTGAATTACGAGGTGAGCTTAATAATCAGATTACCAGAATATGTGACTTAGAAGAATCCATGTCAAATAAAATAGCTGAAGTAGAAAAATCTGTCTTGAGTTTGGAAAAAGCTATGTCAACAAAAATAGAAGACTCGATTACAAACATAAAAGAGCAGATTAAAAATGAAGTCGAGCAGTGCCTGAAGTTACAACCGAAACAACTTTGTGAACAGACTGTACCAATGATAAAGACAGAAAAAGACGCAGAAAATAAGTTAATAGAGAAAGTCACTTTGCCTGCAGTAGGGAGAGTTCATGTCAAAGCTCCAACCTTTGACGGTAGCAGTCACTGGGCAACATACCGCTGCCAATTTGAAGCTGCTGCATGCGCAAATAATTGGACAGGGAAAGACAAGGCAGTCTCACTCGTTCTCGCATTAAAAAGACCAGTGGCAGAATTACTACAGAAAGTGCACCTGACAGCCAGAACATCTATGCCGAGTTGATAAAAGCTCTAGAATTACGCTACGGTGATAAATGTTTGCGAGAGGTGTACTACGCTCAGTTGAGAACAAGACGACAACATTGCAGGGAGAGTCTTCAAGAGTTTGAAGCAAGTATCGACAGATTGATTAGATTGGCGTATCCTGAAGCACCAGAAGACTTCCGAATAAGGTTTGCGGTGCAGACATTTATTGATGGCATCGGAGATTGTGAACTTCAGTCAAGTGTTACGAATGGCAAGACACCGAAATAGCTCAGAAGCTCTTGTTCACGCCCTAGAGTTTGAAGCTGCCAAGTCAGCGTCCAGCTACATTAATGGGTTTGTGCCATCACGTTGCAGTCAGAAGATCCCTGTATTACATTGCTATTACAATGGGTGCAGAAAAACAATGTTGTCAGACAAACAATTCAAAAGTTCAAGAGAGTCGGAACGATTTGAAAAAGAGAGAAGACAGAAATGTTACAACTGTGGAAAACGTGGTCATCTACAGGTAGACTGTTGGGAGAAGAAGATACCGAGAGAAGAGAGTGATCACACCAGTCGGAGAAGTAAAGCCCCAGAACAGCACACAGTTTCCACGCTACATAAGACCAGTGGAAACTTGATCGTTAATGGATTTGCGGAAGGTAAACCAACATCATTTACAGTTGACATGGGCACAACAGTGTCCATTGTGCGCCCTGACAGCCAGCAACTGCCAGCCTCTAATTAGCTCTTGTACAATACAGACTGTGACTGGAAGCCCCGTCAAGGTGCTAGGAAAGGTAGACGTACGTGTATGCCTGGGTCTTCTTGAGTTTAGCCACCAAATGCTCGTTGCAGACATTGTCGATGAAGTGATTCTTGGCACAGACATTATGAATGCCTACGGATTCGTTGTGGACTTAAGAGAAAGTGTCCTGAAAGTTGGCCAAGAGAAGATAAAGCTTTGCATGGCTAAAATGAAAGGGTCTACCAACCATTTGATTAAGCGAGTGGCATTAGTCGAAGAAAAAGTCAACAGGTCTGGGAAAGAAGAACCCTCCCTATTGCAAGCGGAAATGGAGGAAGAACTACCAGAGGAAATACAAATAAGTGTAATGACAAAAGGAGTGATTGGAAAGCCAACTATGGGAGTAGAGACAAAACTCTTGCTTGTTTCTGAGCTGATAGGAAGCGCCCGAGGGAAAAGTGGCTGAAGATGAGGTTATGCAATAAGTTGTTGTCGAGAACCAAACAGACGGATCAGCCACTGGTGGTTAGGTCATCAGTACATGACGCAACGGGAATGATTCCAGCAAAACTAGTGACTGAGCGGAAGACTCGCATTCCTGGGAACTTGGTGTTCGGAGCACACGAGACTGAATTCGAAGAACCGGGGAATTATTTTTCGCAAGGCTGTCCACCTAGATCGCCTATTCGTGTATTACTTCAGAGATGGTTTGCCAGTTCGGGACGAACAGGCTTAAGGAGGGGGCAGTGTTATGACATCACAGAACAATCTACGTGTTTGTCGAATGTGTCAGAAGAATCTCGCTGTAATGTGTGTGGGCTACGTGACTGTAGACGCATTCGCGAGAGTTTTCTCGAAGGCGCCAGCCGCGCGGACTGTGTCAAGGCCGAAATTAATTACGTCGCACACTCTGGTGCTAACACGTATTATGGAATAATCTGGTAATTTGGGGCGGTATAAATAGCAGTACTGAACGACGTTCAATTCAGTATAGTGCGATATATTTACATTGCGGTTCGAGTGTTATTCTCGGGCGATTTTACTGTGTGTGTTCAAGTGATTATTAGTAAAGTGTTGTGTTTTATAATCGGGCGGTATATTGTAATACAATTGTGTTTAATATTAGTGACATTTTATTGCATGTGAACAATTTTTATTTGATTTGCTGTAGTAGACTGTGTTGTTAATTACGAACTGTTTAACTGTAAAAATTAAAGCTGGTGATTAGTGACTTAAATGGTGTCTTGTAGTTATTTTGTTTCCACTGTACCTATGACGATCAAGTAGACCGTCGTAACAATATGGTGAGTTGCCAGTGAAAAAATAAACCATAAGAGTGACACAAGTGTTTCTGCAAGAGTTGTCGTATAGTGCTGAAGATGGTGCTTATAATGGGTTGCCCATCTGCTGTGACAGGCGACATGCTTTGGGCATGTGCAAAGTAACAGAAGAAAATCTCATTTGAGAAAATTGCATCAGAAAGTGGAGTATTGGGAAGTTCCCTTACTGTTCTGTACAGGAATCTGAAAATGCATTGGGAATGTCAATGTTTTGTTCCTAAAATGTCACAAGATGAGAAACATGAATGATAATGGCCGGATATCTTATATGATGGCTAATAGATAAACAATTTGTCTGTGCATTGTAATCGGAGGAGACAAAACACGATGCAAATAATTTGACCAATCTGCAGTCAACATTTTCATCATAGGAATGAAAATCAAAATCATCTCTGTGTACACAGTGTTCATTCAGGCAAGAACAAAGAAAATTTTGAATTTTTTTATTTGGAGAATATTTTGTACCATGAATTCGTTTCATAAATCTAAACAGTGAACAAGGACCTTATCAACAGTAAGGTGATATTTTTCATTGCCTGCGGGAGTAGGAAACTCCTTAAAAAAAAAGGAAAACAAAAACAAAAAATTGGGTTCACATGCATGACAATTTAAGGAGTATCTCGCAAAGCACTCAACATAAAAGTCTCGTGAGCACATATGATATTCTTTCAACTCGGCACTTTTGTTTCCTTGTTTCAAATGACAAGGATGACACATTGTCAAAGTGATAAAGCACGTGAAGATGTTTCTAAGAATGGTTGCAGTAATGTTTCCAAAACCTTTATGAATATTGACAAAAGTGTGTAGCTGGTAAAGGAAACCAATTGAATGAAATATAATGTAGAATGTTTTATATACAGTTTCTGTAAAATGAACATCTGGCACCATCATCTTCCACATTCTTATCTTTTAACAAATTTAGAGTCCATATGTTTGCAGGCTATGGAAAGGTGTGCACGAATTAAGAAGGGACTATTAATACATGTCCCCATTACATGTATGTTGAAATGGGAATTAAAGTCTACTGTGGCACTGTACTGAATCTTGTACAACTAGCTTCTGTACTTTTCCCATTTTGCAGCCCTTAGGATAATTGTAGCATGTGTAGAGAAGATTTGCTTTCAGTTCGAGAATGAAATGCATTACTACAGCAATAATGTGTGGGGCTATTCCAAAGTTAACCTCCCATAAGATGATGAAGAAAACGGAAATAGAAAAAAAAGTGTTTGGGTTTTGTTGTCCATGACATGTCTGTTGATTAACTAATTATAAGTCTAACACTACTGACTCGGAACACAAAGTTTTTCATTGGTAAAAATTTTATACTTGTAGCCTGACCTAGTTTTTGCTTATTACAAGCTTAGGTTGCCACTAGGAGCGCTGTCCCTCTTGTTCTTGGTGACTGTGCTGTCGTTTGAAAGATCAATGTTGTGTGTGTGTGGTGTGATGTGTTCGAATGGTATGTGTGATTTGAATTGTGTCTGTTCATTTAGGATGTCATTTTTATCTGTTTTGTGTGTTTGTATATTTCTAGTTGTTCAAGAGTGTCTAGTTTTCGGCCTTTTGTGTGTACGTGTAGAATATCCATGTTGCTGGTGATGTTTGTGTATGTGTGGTTTGCAAACGTGGATTCGGTGGTGGAGTGTAATGCCTTTGTGTGTTCAATGTATCTACAAGGTTCAGGCTACAAGGTAAAAATTTTACATTTTTACCAATAAAAAACTTTGTGTTCCAATTCAGTATTATACTTATAATTTAATAAAATGTTTTATTATACTCAAAAAGTTAAATATATATCTGTATTATTTTCCACATGCGAGGAGTTATTGTATCATTACTCGAGGTTATTATTCCATTGTTGAAAAATGATACCGCCAAGATACCCAGCCAAGATTGTCACCAGCTGGTTTCACAAGCTGGATAGTCAGTCAGACCTGTTATGTTGGTGACACAAAGGCACCCTTGTAGAAGTTGTATCTGGTGATAGAACAGGTCTGTATTCGGTTGCCAACAGGGCATGTGCACACATGGTCTACAGTGTAGAGTCCGCTAGTCATATCTGTGAACTTCTCTGAAGTGCAGGCCTTTTGAGTACGCGGAATGTGCCCTTGCACCTCATATCTCTAAATAACATCACATTGACAGTTCGGTACTCTGTACTAACATTAATCATTAATTCGGCAGTGATTGGTGGGTACAACCACCCATGGTCCTGCATAGCATTAGCAGTGACCTTCCCATCAGCTGAGAGCCATATCATCTAGTGCTGCCCAGCAGTCCACATGTACACAACAGCTGATGGGATATTTTAAAGAATACCACCATACACCTTACAGTGACACGCTCCATGTCTTGTTGGTCACTACGTGAACTAAAACAAACAAAATTGGCAATGTGTGTTTTCTATAAAACAACGAAAAGAATACTGGTTGCTGCTATGGATGTGCAAAGGTGCTGTGACAGCTAGTTTCTGTAACACTTTCAGTGCCGGCCTATTACAGGGCTGTTAATACCAAAAAACCGAGCATTTTTTAACGTTTTAAAAAATCACAATTAAGTTAATCTTTGGTCAGTGTTATTGATCTAAACATCACAAAGTTGTCTCTTTAAAATAGAATTAAACACATATATTTATTCATACAAAATAATTTATTACTGTCTCCATAGCCAAACCACATTTTAATTAAAAAAAAGTTCAACGTATATTTTTTCACAAACTCGAATGTTTTTCTAAATATAAGTCACTTTTGTCAATATATACAAGTATAACTAGTTTACATATAACATACTATGTAATGATACTTATAATAATAAGATCTCCTTTACTACTTTACTACCTTATAATCAGAAGATTCTGAAAAAAAAACAAAATTTTGAAGGCAGAATGTGGAAACCATAATACTGTCCCCGTGAGCAATTTAAAAATCACAAACTTTCCCTTATCAGAATTTCCAAGATTCGGCTAGACGAACTCGTTGAGCACAGGTTAGGTTAAGGGGATATGACGTTAAAAGTAACTTAACTCACATTCATTATTATTCACACAAATTTATTAATTGATATTATTAATATAAAATATTCCACCGATAATAACAAGATAATTTGTAAAAGACATCATCTTTTATAAGGTAACCTATTTCAACAGTTACCTTATGTGGTGCGATCACCTTCTACATGTGGAAAAAACTTTATTGTAATATAATTAAAACATTTAATTGTCAACACAACAAAAAATAAATCAATTCAAATCAGCAGTTTTTTATTTACTCTCTCTCTCTCTCTCTCTCTCTCTCTCTCTCTCTCTCTCTCTCTCTCTCTCTCTCTCTCTCTCTCTCTCTCGCGCGCGCGCTCGTGTTCCCGTGGATACACTCTCTGACACTCCCGATTATTGTTTGTTTCTTATTTTTTATTTGATTTAGCCAAAATGTCTTCACTTTTCTTACTTATCTATTCGTATTCAACGATTTTATTGTATTGTTGTGTTCTTTGTTCTCTCGTGCACAACATGAGGTCATAACTGTGCACTAAGTTTACTTTGTCCTTTTGTTACACCTTTTGATATGTAACCTGTTTAAAATACAATTATGTGACCTAACTAGATCAGTGAAACTTTAGTTGTTGGTCACTGACGTTGTTCTTCCATTAACATCACAATGTAAAGCTGCATTCTGCTACATTTTTACCAATGGGTGTCTTTGTGAGAGAGATGCGGTCCCTGGCGTCCTTATAATACAAGTAATTACTTTCTCGCACTGGAAACTACTAATATTTTTCACTGTTAATACATATCATTACCGTTTTACATGTTTTCACCATGGTCTGAACTCTGTGAAATAGTCACGGTTCGCTTTCATATGGTCTTTATGGTGTTCCAATTGCGACTAACTACCACATGGCTCAGCATTACTCACTCCACTGCTGCACACAAAACCATTTTTTTTTGTGGTGTGACGTTTGTCTGATGAAATACTTCTCCACGTTGTGAAACTGATTCTTGAACGCATATAAATAATTTTAAAATACAGACATTAAAAACTAATAATAGCATACAAAACTAAACAACCTACACAACAAAGATAATACAGCAAAACCAATGGTATATACAAAATTGAATGCCAAGATTGCAATAAATGTTAACATAGGAAAAAAAACTTTATTTCGAACATCTAAATGCCTAAAAAAAAACAGAAATATATAAATCTAATTTGGCCACACATGCAATAAACACAGGACATGAATTCCCAGCCATAACCAACATGACAATGAGAAAATTTAAAAATATACAAACACAAAACAAACTAATACCTGAGCAAATACTGTTCATTTACTCACATATTTATAAATATGAGTATACATAAATATATGAATAATACATACTTTTGTTTACTTACCACGTGCTTGTAACACTTCCGGTAGGCCTGTGCTACCCACATGTATACTACTTTTTATGCCCAGGGTCCAGAGTTCTATAAGCGAAAGCGCAGAAACATTTGGGTTGTATGAAATAACAAAACTGATTGTCATTGAAATGTGTAAAACTTTGTTTAATTACTTCATTTGCATAATTAGTCAAATTACAAATGGCAGCTCATACCGCATTACTATACGGCGGCCATTTTACTTCCGCTTTCTACATATATATATATATAATTTGCGTTTCCAATATTTATTCTCTCTTTATGTGTTTCATATCAAAATAATTTATACTGCAGTACTCAATTTTCTTTTAATATTACCATTTACTAAGTTCTTAAAACACAAACCAACGCCTCTTCTCAAAGCCGTTCACTCACGTTCTCTCTCTCTCTCTCTCTCTCTCTCTCTCTCTCTCTCTCTCTCTCTCTCTCTCCATGTTTAATAATTTTGACTTTGTTAAAATTTTCTGTTCATGTTTTGTTTCCGAGCTCATTATTTGATAAAAGGTTACTGAAATGTGCACTTCCCTGAATATAGAGGTTTCCGCGGTTTAGATGTCCATGGATCGCCTGATGTTCGACGTATTGCTGTACTGATCTTCTGCTTGGTTGTCACTGACTCTACATTATTTAATTGTTAATAAATTTTGATTATCTTCTGCTGACTGTTACATATTGATTAATTATAACATTTTAGCTGGTAAACTTTGCACCAGCACACTTTCTAAACGTGCTCACTCCATGAAGACTTGTAGCAGACTGGGCAGACATTTTGTCGTATTATCGACAGGTGGTGGGGATTAATTGTGATTAACCCTTTGTCTGAGCCAAATGACGGTATTGTTCGTCGTCATCATTATGACGTGTGTCATATTGTGTTATGACAAATCGGCTTTGTCGATCCATGCAACCATCGAGTGCGTTTTATTTTGCACGTACGCTTTTGGCCTTGAGATGAATTGTATAGATGGAAATGCGTCGTTTATTTAGACATGGGGGAAGTTGACCTAACCATGTTTTATAGGTATAAATACAATAAAAAATACAATGCAACATGTTTAGCACCATAATTCCTTACGACGGACCATCGTACCGTCACAAAACCCCCTCAATGAGAGGTTTTATGTCAAAAACTCTCATTGACTCATTCACACGTTCTAAAGGGATCAGCCCAGATATGTCGCCACAACCCCCTGTAGTGTTTATCCAACAAGAAATATAATCACTTACTCTTGGTCCAATGATGATGATTGTACCTATCTGACCTTACTGGACTTCTCAGGAGAGATCCCAACACCATAAGGCCATTAGGCACTTAACGCTCCTGCTCTGATGCACCGGCCAGCTCAGGACCGCCGCCACAACACCATCAAACTCTGAAACATGAAATACAAAAATTTTAAATAGTGGCCTTATCTATTCCCATATCCACAACTGATATGTCTCCCCTTAGTTGCATTGGTTTGTGTTTAGAGGCATTGGTTTGCTTAACTTAAAATTCTCTATTCACAAAATAATCAAGATTTTAGGATAGAAGATCCATTCCCACTTTTGACATTCCTATATTTATCAAAACTTTCTGACTCCAGTCAATATCAACTTATTTGCCTCACCATAAGAAAACATATTTATACTAATCATGATACATAAAACAAATTTTTAACTGTCAAACACAACTACTAATCATCTTTATTACATAAAAAAAAAATATAACTATTATGGCAAACACTTCAAATACTTTCAATTTCCTTTACTCAGCTTTCTTTATACTTATATTTCTTTGCAGCGGAATCATAATTATATACTTTATAACCAACACCATTATCGACATTATTTCTTTACTTAATATTTGTTACCATTGCTACCAATAACAATAAAACATAATAAAACATTGAACATCAAACATTAACATTGTTACATTTACATTACACAATTCACATTTACATATAACATCATTATTATCAATTCTCTTTTCAACTTTTAATTAGTTAACATTTATTGTATCATTAGATTCTATAAAAAATTTCAAATTTATTATTTATCTTTCTGTTAAGAATTTTCCTTTTCTATCCTTTTCATCAATCCTTATCTAGTTTGGGTGACTCTCTATTATTCACTATTATCTATATCTTATTTTAGCATTTATCTATCTAACCTTATTCACCTTTCTTCTAACAACCACTACTAACCAGTAACATATTATGACACCAATCTCTCAATTATAAACTCCTTCACTAATTCCGCTTACCTCTGGCACCGCTCGTCTTTGTACTAGGATGTGTGTTCCCTACCTGGCCATATACATACCTAACCATTTGCCCTCCACCAAATATCGGCAAACACTCCCTTAAACTACTCTATCCCCTGCCACAACGCCGCACGCTGGTCTCTTGCCACGCCACACGCTGATCACTCCTTACACCACTACCCTTACTGCAAAATATCATCATCAACAAATATATTTACTATTCACATTACTCACCTCTCTGTATATATAATCACTAACTACTGTGTCCCTAAAATATCTAACACCCTCTTTGTGTATTATCTGTATTTCAACTTCTTATTCTCTCTAACTCCCAATAAAATTAACCCTGCTTAATTCATATGCCTTATTTATCATTATCACCCAGGCTGTATCCCTCTTTAACACTTTACATTACTGTGATCATTGACAATTGCATTAGAAAATTCATCTCTCATCTACTAATAACAATACATCTCAATATCCAAATATATTACATGCTTAATCATTTATTATCCATTAGAATCTAAATCTCATAATTATTTAAAATCATCATCAAACTTTCTTCAATTATTTAAAATTCTACAGTACATGGTTCACATAAAAAATACATAAAATACACAACGTCAAAAATACACAAATACATTGACATCAACACACAAAAATATACAATCCAAATTATCATTTAATCATTTACCATAAATCAGTTTATAAAACAGTCCATTTCAAAAACACTGTCCACATAATTAAATGTTCATTAACACAATAAAATAATTATCCTCCATCGTCAAACAATAATCTTATCTTAGGTCTTACAACTTGTTTATTATTGGATACCTTATATTATCATTATAAATGTACCAACTATTCAAATTTTTATCATTCTCCGCAAACTCATATAATTCATGATCGGGTATGGTTCTGTCACCTCCAGTATAATTAGTCACAATCAGGTAATTTACCAAGTCATTATTTTCATTATCATCTTCTCCTACTGATATATCAGCTTCCACCCAAAGTAAGTATTTGCTATAATTATCAACCATCTGTACTCCTAACTTTTCCATAAATTCTTCATACTTTCTACTTATCTTAAAAATCTCTATTTCTCTCTTTCTCTCACAATATTTCTCACAACAACACCACGCTACACTCTCTCTCTCTCTCTCTCTCTCTCTCTCTCTCTCTCTCTCTCTCTCACTCTCAGAATATCAGGGGACATTAACTCACCATTACTGCACCACCTGTGAAGTGCACTAAAAAAACCAGGGACAACTTTATTTGTAGACCTATCGTCTCCCAAATATACATTGAGGGCACTCTCGTCCTTCCTCAACACATGTACTTCACCCCCAACTACACCATTAAGGGAAAAATTTTCCCCTGCAATCCCCCTACAATTATACTTTCTTTACACACACTCTTTAACCCTTCAACACACACTAACATTCCCTCATTATCATATTCTATTCCCCATAAAATCTCATTATCACTATCAATGTTCACATAATCATTTTCTAATATCATATTTTTATTTTTATTATTACAATTCTCTCCCCTACTTACCTTGTCTTTATTTGTGTTTATTTTTAATTTGTCCATTTCTTTCTTATTCCCTAACTCCATTTCATCTAAACGCGTCTCTATTTCGTTAATTCTTTTATCTAAATTACAATTTTGTTTCTTGATTTCATTAATGTCACTTTTTAAATCGCTAAATTTCTCGTAAAATTTATTATTTTGTATTTCAAAAAGTGTTTGCATTATTTTTACAATCTCGTTCTCTTCAGTTCTTTTGCTTATGATTGGTGTTGATTGATCGCCTTCGCTCATAATTTGCGATTCGGTAATACTCATCTCACTATTGTTTGCCATTTTAATATAATATTTGGTCAATTTTTTGGTTTATATTTCAACTTAACAACAACATAACCTACACTTGTAACCTATGTTGTTTATGTTTTATGCACATTTTGCCACCCGTTTGTTTCTGCTCTTTGGCTTATTTATATAATTTTTGATTTTATACAAAGTCCCGTTCAGTCGCCATTGTTCATTTACTCACAAATTTATAAATATGAGTATACATAAATATATGAATAATACATACTTTTGTTTACTTACCACGTGCTTGTAACACTTCCGGTAGGCCTGTGCTACGCACATGTATACTACTTTTTATGCCCAGGGTCCAGAGTTCTATAAGCGAAAGCGCAGAAACATTTGGGTTGTATGAAATAACAAAACTGATTGTCATTGAAATGTGTAACACTTTGTTTAATTACTTCATTTGCATAATTAGTCAAATTACAAATGGCGGCTCATACCGCATTACTATACGGTGGCCATTTTACTTCCGTTCTCTACATATATATATATAATTTGCGTTTCCAATATTTATTCTCTCTTTATGTGTTTCATATCAAAATAATTTATACTGCAGTACTTAATTTTCTTTTAATATTACCATTTACTAAGTTCTTAAAACACAAATCAACCCCTCTTCTCAAAGAAGCGGCCGGGCCGTTCACTCATGCTCTCTCTATCTCTCTCTCTCTCTCATTACATGTTTAATAATTTTGACTTTGTTGAAATTTTCTGTTCATGTTTTGTTTCCGAGCTCATTATTTGATAAAAGGTTACTGAATTGTGCACTTCCCTGAATGTAGAGGTTTCCGCGGTTTAGATGTTGTCCATGGATCGCCTGATGTTCGACGTATTGCTGTACTGATCTTCTGCTTGGTTGTCACTGACTCTACATTATTTAATTGTTAATAAATTTTGATTATTTTCTGCTGACTGTTACATATTGATTAATTATAACATTTTAGCTGGTAAACTTTGCACCAGCACACTTTCTAAACGTGCTCACTCCATGAAGACTTGTAGCAGACTGGGCAGACATTTTGTTGTATTATCGACAGGTAGTGGGGATTAATTGTGATTAACCCTTTGTCTGAGCCAAATGACGGTATTGTTTGTCGTCATCATTATGACGTGTGTCATATTGTGTTATGACAAATCGGCTTTGTCGATCCATGCAACCATCGAGTGTGTTTTATTTTGCACGTACGCTCTTGGCCTTGAGATGAATTGTATAGATGAAAATGCGTCGTTTATTTAGACATGGGGGAAGTTGACCTAACCATGTTTTATAGGTATAAATACAATAAAAAATACAATGCAACATGTTTAGCACCATAATTCCTTACGACGGACGTTCGTACCGTCACAATACAAATCAATAGAAAACATGACACAATTTTCAAAGCACTTTACATAGAAAATAATCAAAAAGCTAATGTATACACCACAATCACACACAATAATAGCAGTATAAAATACCAAAAACCAACAGGAAACCATAACAACAACCAACCAAAATACTGATACTCCACAAGGTATAAAGTCAGGAAGGCTGAGGATGGGAACAAAATACGATTCCCAAAACGTGTACCAAATAAGGGAAACAACAGCTTGATGTAAAGAATTTATAAATATTAAATAAATTATATAAATAATTACGCACAAATCTCTTCCCAGGCCAAGGTCACGTACGCATTTCGATGCTGTTTCTCACCCACAGAAATTCTATTGAAATGTACCATTACAACTAACAATAAAACAAAGCAAAATCGACTGTTGTGTA
Organism: Magicicada septendecula; assembly: GCA_034769895.1. NCBI lineage: Eukaryota > Metazoa > Arthropoda > Insecta > Hemiptera > Cicadidae > Magicicada > Magicicada septendecula. Next base: position 39,518,746 of record CM068372.1, read on the forward strand.
TTGTTCTAATCGTATTTGGCTACGGTGTGGTACTCCTTGAAGCGGTCAGGCAAACACAGTCCAACTTCACATTCGGGGTGGCACCGCCATGTTGACTCTTTTCTCTCATGTCCACCAGTTTGGGTTTTGAATCTGTCTGGATATAAGTAATAATAATAATAATGGCTCCCATGTGTACCACTGAAGTAGCTTAGGAGAAGGCAGGGTAGGCTGCCTTATGTGAGCCGTACAGCATACAAGGAAGGCAGTATGGCCAGCACTATGCTTCAGCCGCCCATTATTATCCCCAGGATGTTATCCCAGGTACTTATTTTCAACAGGCTGAGTTGACCTGGGGGCTGAAAAATGCACCTTGATTTTATGGCACTGGCCCGGAATATAAGTTTATGTATAATATATTAACTTAACATTCAAAAGAGTGAACGAAATGCTTTCCAGCTGTACCAGTGGACTCTGTACAAGATCACACAAATGACAGCCCGAGCTAGACATGGGCTTTGGTACAACTGACTAAAATGCACAGCCTGAGGCTGGCTCGGGTTTGGCATGGAAACTGTTAAATCAGCCCAGTTTGCAGTTAACTTTTGGAATAGCCCTAGCAGAAGTGACGACTTCCGCCGCACTACTGAAGTGTTTACTGTGCTAAAAGTTAGTAAATACAGTATCTTTTATTATCAGTTATGTTGTATTTTGTACAATACCTGTTTCATTGTACATGCATAAGCAGTTTACGTATTTCTCTTGTTATGTAACATAAATGCTTTCAAATTTTCATACAATTTACATATGCACTTATAAATAAATGATAAACCAAAATGTGTATCTTCCGGTTATTAGTATTTCTATTGTATTGATATACACCGTCAAGTATCGATGGTACAGAATTTGGTTTGTAATATGGCATCATGGTATTGTAAGGGAAGAGTGCAGAATATTTAGCCATTTAGAACTCTACTTTTTGTATCAGAACTAAGATACTAAGATAATATCAATTCTAAAAGAGGGTAACCTCATAGAAAAGGCTATGTAGAACCTGTGAATAAATTTTTGTTTGACGTGTGTATTCTACTTAATTGCCATCAGAATTGAGTTGTTTTATTATTTATAGATGACAATTACTTGACATAAAAATTTCAGTAAACTATTTTCACTTCTTGTGCTTAATTAGTGTGTCTCTCACATTTCAGGATTTCTAATTTACAGTAAAAAAAATATACATATGTAGGCAGAGTCCTGGCTACAGAAGTGTTAACTTAATTTCTACCTCAATAGATGCGATTAGGGTCACTATAGTCACTTGGAAATTATGTGGTGTGGATGAACACACAAACAGGTCAAATTTACTGTTGAAACATGTCATGTCAGTACTTCCAAACCTTTTTTTTTACAAGTAGTACTCAGGACTATAAGAGATGTGTTAAAAAAAAAGACCGAACTTTCTGAATAACACATCAACCTGGACAAACAACGCGCTGTGACTTTGAGCGTGCATAGCGATAGTTTTTGACAACAAACTACCGTTTATTCTGTTCCGCTATCAGCAATAGTGTTTGAGGTATATCAGATTGAGTGAGGATGAGCATACGCTGGCCACCGGATTAGTGACAAAACGATTAAGAAAGACCTCGAAGAACAACATGTGTGTATGAAATTTTATGGCAAAACTAGGTTAAAATTTACAGAGACATTCTGGTTGTTGAATTAAGCATATGCGGAGGCCTGCATTAGCTGAACGATTATTTTAAGAATTTTTAAAGAGGGCAAAACAATGGTTGGTGCAGATCAAAGCTATGTCGAAGATCATGGGAAGAGAGCTTGTGATGTGGTAATTGTAAATTATCGAAACTTTCTCTTACAATGCGCATCCATATAAGATCGTAAAATTAAATTTTGAAAGAAAAACTTAAATATATCGTATCACTGAAAAATTCTTACTGCGTTTTGCCACCGGACAAAAGGCTTGTCGCATGAAAAATGGCACCAATCGTACTACTCTTAGTGTTTTTGGTGACCCTAAAAAGGGCCGTGTGGCAAAAACGCTGATGTTGGTTGTTCCGCCCAAGCCGCACTGAGATGTTCGGCGGCTGCGCCCGCTGTTTGTGGTGTACTGCAGTCCTCATCTTCTTTTAGCATCGGTTGCGTCGAGTCCGCTGCCGGCCCAGTGAAATCCATTGCTGGCACGGAACTGGAGTGCGAAGACACAAGAACGTTGGTTCTATTCTTCGGCTGTTCCCTCCGGCTGACTCTGCGTCGATGTCGTCCGAGAGAGGAGAGGAGATGAAGTGCGTCCGATGGCGTAGCGATGAAGTGCTGTGGAGAAGTGCGTAGAAAATTTCTACGGGCTGTTTTTATGCCCTGACCGGGATCGCTGATTGGCTAGCTCCGAACACGTCAGGTGTCATGTCTTGGCTGCTGATCCCTGATTGGCTCGCTGTGTGTTCATCAGGTGTCACGCGCCGCCAGGTGTTTGCTTTGCTGGTACCGGAGAGGAGACTTATGCCTCCGTGCCGTCACAGTTTGTTGACTGACAATCAGAAAGAGGCCCGTTTTGAAATAGGTCAACAACTGTGTACCAATGCAAATGGTAATGACAGCTTTAGAAAGCAATGGGAATTGCTCTGTTAAGATTTTATGAAATTAGCAGCAAAATTTTATATACACATGTTGTGTTAAGATCTTCATTCTCACTTTGTTAAAAATCCAATAGACGGTGTATGCTCATGCCATCTACAGCGTGTGTAGCTCGAAGACTGATGGTCATGATAGGATGGAGATAACGCATTCCTGCATGAAAACCTGTCGCTAGCAGCACTTAATTGTGCAGCTCGCTCTATCCGCAAGTTGACGTCCTACACAAATAGTTCGGTGTTTTTCTGAACACACCTTGTAAATCACTTTTAATCATTCATAGAACAGTTGGGGTTAAAGCTTTTGCTGTAAGGTACCAAGACAGCAGATAATATGATAATATTATTGACCCTCAACTACAAACAGACGGCAACTATAATTTCTGTAGCGACAAAGGACATTTCACCATTATGCATCTTCTTCTTTAATACTACAGCTCAATATGAGCCTTGGCTTCCAACAGCAATCTTCTCCAATCTCCTATCCATTGCCATCTCAGTGTAAACCCTCACATCCGTTCTTCTTAGATCTTCTAGCACATCATCCAACCATCTTATCCTAGGTTGACCCCTCTTTCTGCTTTTATAGACCTGAAGTATAACTTTTATAGAGCCCTCACCATTATGCATTCTTGAAGTAAAAATTCATAAAACAGTACTATCATTCGGGGATGGAACATGGATCTTCCACAATACCATAGAAAGAGGAAGGAATTCAATGACATGGAAACATCCAGGATCTTGAGTTGTAAAAAAATTCAAGACTTGCTGACAAATTTGGATATAAATTTGTATGAAGAGAGTACATTAAAATTAGTGTTACATTGGGATAAATGATTAAACCAGTTTGGGAATTATATTAAAAAATAAGTAACAAATTACTTGTATAATAAGTAACTTCAGTATGCGATTTAAAGTAGTGGTAATCAAATTTCTATTTTTTTAAAGTGTACCTTACTTTTGAAACTACCCTCATAATTTTGTGCTTGGCAAACCTAATAGCATCTATTAATGTGTAAGAAATGTGATCACTTGAAATCACGTTAACATTTACGTAGCCAGCTCTTAAGAATATTAGCATAAATTTCTTTTGGGTTTATGTGCAATTAAACAAGACTTTTCATATCATAATATATAGGATTTTCTTTTTATTATTTCTTTCCAATAAAAAAGTTTGTTCCAAAAGCTAATAATATATTTTTCTTTGGTTCTATAGTGTAATTCTGTACTGCCAGAGAGTGACCAAGCTATGTCTAAGGTAACAGTTGTTGCTCAACCATCAAAAGAAACAGTAACAGTTTCTCATTGCCCAGAAAATGTTGACACAAAACAAGAGAATTGTCCAAACAAAACATTTTTAAATGAAACTTTGCTTAAAACAGACACTTCAGATCCTAATCCTGATCCTAACATGCCTAAAGCGGCAGCAGTAGATTCTGCGTACCAGGCGATACTTGATGGATGTAACACTGTAGATACTGTTGAGCTTAAAGAAAGAAAACTAAACAAAATTAAAGAAAAATTATTTCTTGCTATGGCTGAACAGCCAGTAAAAAATGTTTCCGATTTGTGTAACGAAAGTGTTATAGAAAACACAGAAACACCGTTCGCTTCTGATATTGTAAAAATGAGGAAAGATCTGAATGATTTATTAACAAAGTTGAGTAAAACTGATAATTTACTAGTAAATATAATTTCAAGCAGAAACACTGCTGTCATTGATGCAGAACATAATAACAAAAATAAAATTAACGACAATTTGTTTACAAAAAGTGGTCAAAATCAAGAGTCTCATGAAACTGGTCAAGAGATTTCCGATGTAAAATCTAAAACAACAATTGAAACTAATGTCCAGCTTACAGAGTTAATGAAAACTATATGTCCTTTGTCTTGTGATAAAAGTAGCAGACAAAATCCTCTTGACACAAGTAGCAATCAAAGCCCGTGTGACACATTCAACAAGCAAAGTCAATCATGTAAGAATCCTGATGATAGTATATTGTTGAACAACAGTAGCAAAGCCAAAGAAACATATGAAAATGGTAAAGTTCAAATATTAAAACCATTTCGTAGAACTGAGACTAAGAACGGATCTAAAGAAACTACTGCATCCGACAACTCAAACATATCACAAATCAAATGCATACTCCAGCAGACGAACGGTGCAAGTGATAATCTTAAGAGATCATCATCTAGGTCTCGGTTGAGAGGAAGCGATGTGTCACCGCAGAAGCAATCCATTCCAGACAAAATTTTCAGTCCTCAGCAGATTTTAAGTTACAACTCAAAACTTAGAAAGTTGCATTCATCAGGACTGCTTAAAATGTTACCTCTGATAGAAAACAGTAAGTGTGAATCAGTTCAGAACAGTATGTCCGCTGATGAAACCACTTCATCTGTTGCAGTGAGTAAATCCGTTGTTGACAAACCTGAAGACAAAAAACCAGTACTTGATTCATATGAAGTAGACAACAGAGTCAAAAGACCAATACTGAAGGCATGTACCAATAAGTTGGTTGCAAATGAGGCAGATGAAATCGGTTGTAAAGTTAATCCATGCACTGCAGCAACTAAATCCGTTGGTGGCAGCATTGAAGACAAAAATCCGGTACTAAATTCATGTACCACTAAGTTGGTTACAAATAAGCCTGATGAAGACAGCTATAAAATTGATTCATGTGTTGCAGTAACTAAAGCTGAAGTGGACAACAGAGTCAAAAGACCGATACTAAAGTCATGTATCAATAATTTGGTTGTAAATAAGGTAGATGAAGTTAGTTGTAAAGTTAATCCATCTGTTGCAGTAACTAAATTTGTTGGTACCAACATTGAAGACAAAAATCCGGTACTAAATTCATGTACCACTATGTTGGTTACAAATAAGGCTGATGAAGCCAGCTGTAAAATTGATTCATCTGTTGCAGTAACTAAACCTGAAGTGGACAACAGAGTCAAAAGACCAATACTGAAGACATGTATCGATAATTTGGTTGTAAATAAGGTAGACGAAGTCAGTTGTACTCAGGAAGTTGTGAGGGAAAATTGGAAAAACAGTTGTACAACTTTACCGAGAAGGCCACACACTTTCACACGAAAAATTTACGTAACATCAAAGTCTTGGAAGTCATCGAAGGTGTGATGTCCACCATGAATAGGTGTCAGTTGGGGCTCACCTCTTTTGTAACTTATGCAAAGTATATAATTCCGAATTAAATGCAGTGTTGATGCCTGTACATATAATTTACCTACAGACCCACAGATAGAAAAAAAGACGTCAAAATTACTCTCGGTTTGGAATAGAGACGATATTAAATAATTTTTTGTTTATTATTTTTTATTATACGTTTAAAATTAAAAAATTATTGTACAATGTAAATGGAATGTATAGTACAAAAGTTAATACATTATTTTATTATTAATATTTTTGGTTTAATGTATTTAATAGAAAGGTGTTTATGTTGGTTGTTTACTATAAGGTTGTACGAGAAGGGGCAATGCTAGTGTCTACTAAATTAATTATAGTCAAACCTTAGTAATTTGATAAGCTTGATTATATGAAATTTCCATTCCTCTTTGTAAAGTAAGATCTGTAAAACTAAAAATAAGAAAGCGCTAAGTTGAATTTTTTGGATATGAATGTTGTTGTAGTTATTGTTAATGACTAGCTTGAACTTGTAATTAACAGCTTTCTGGCATCCCAATGTAGTCGACTGATAATGTTATGCCAGCTTTCACAGCCGGATTCAACAACGCTGTCCGCTGTAGAGGTGGGCCGATAGACCTATAACAGGTATTTTGGAACGATATTTTTGTGGAATGGATGTAACAGTTACTGGAAAGTTGAAATATCTGTTATTCGCGGCCTTGCTGTTCCGAGTCGAAGGACGCCCCTACGCAACTAACGATTACACAAGTAACAAGTAAACGAGTACTACAAATACCAGGTGTGTCACCAGTACACAAGAAACAAAAAGTAAACGAGTATTACAAATACTAGGCGTATCACCGGTACGCAAGGAACAACAAGTAAACGAGTACAACAAGTATTAGGAGTATTTTGAGTACACGAGTACGAAGCCACTTTTCGGTGCTGAATACTTCATTCTGCGCAAAGAGACGAAGCTGTTTTTAATAAATGAAGAAAAATTTGTACTGATGTTACATTCTTGTGAGTTATGCAGATATATAATACAGATTATAATAAATTATATACGGTATTATACTAGTCATCAACTTGGTAAATTTTGAAAAAACGAATTATATTATGTTATAACCTACAGAGTGGCTGATAGTTGATAAGCCATATTATACTTTTTGTTAATGTGATTTTAACTTCACTGGACATCTCACGTAAGTGATGAGATTGTTGTAACGGACATTTATGCACTTTATCTAGTCCTGTTCATTAAATATTTACTGTGTAACGGTACGGAATGGTATGTTAAAAGAAATAATAATTTAAAGTGTAATCCCAATGCAGTCAGTATTCACCGATAAGATAGGCCGAAATTAAAGTAGGCTTATCCAGTACAGCTAGTCTATTAAAGCGTGAACAATGTAGCGGAACAATATAGTGAGTCCGGCCAATTCCCATTAACACCATTAGCGCTCGAGCAAAAGTAAAGTCGGCCGACAAGTATTAAAATGTGAGAAAAATAGTTCTAGTAACCAGCAAACAATTAACGCTATACAAATGACAGAATAACTCTAACTAACTTCAAGTGACTTTCGGAGTGCGGGACAAAATAAGTGCTTACAAAATTGGATCAGGTCTACAACCAGGCTGAGTACTCATTTAATCACTTTCTTCTAATTACAAAATTTGAACAGCCGTAAAATCTACACCTGTTTACTATGAGATCTCTAAGGGAATGGGGTTTATTTGAATATTAATGTAAAAGAAAGATTGTGTGTGTGTGTGTGTGTGTGTGTGTGTGTGTGTGTGTGTGCGTGTGTGTGGTAATGTAGAGGTTTCTGGTCCGTTTCAATATTCATATCCAACTAGTGATATCACTCATAATAGTATTTAAAAAAACTTAATAGAGATAAGAATTAATTTCATGGTTTGATATAAAATAGTTGTACAGCCTTTTATAGAACGTAAAAGAAGGGTGTGAGGTTTTGATAGCAAATAAAAATAAGCATGTGATTTAGACAGTATAAAATGTGTTAGCATAATTATTTCGCACTTAAACCCAGATAACCTTGTCTGCAGTTGATTTTCGTCTGTAAGATCCTGGAGAAGAACCCTAAGGTAAGATATTACTAATTGAAGTAAATTATATTGTTTCAACTGATCTGATAAGGCTACCATAAAACATAAGGTGTTTTCGTAAATTTCTTTCTTTTCTCTAAACAGCTGATTTTTAATTTTCATCTATCACTTATTATTTGACTACTAGTAGTTTCCACTTAGTAAAGAAATAAAAATAACAAACTCCATAAGAGATAACACAATTAGTTGTAAATGGTCAAACTGCAGCCTAAGATAAATACACGATCTGATGAAGATAAGAATTTGCTAAACTTAATCATCAATTTGCTAATCATCAATAAAACAAGGAGGTGATAAGAAGAGAAAGCTACAAGTTTATCTGAATTTCTTGGAGACTGTAAAACATTCATGATTGATTTATGATATGGCACGAAGTTTCCATTATTTGCTCAACTTGTGCTTTTACCAGGACCTATCAGTTGCACAGTTGATTTGCTAGCAGTGGTTCCCCCAACCTTACGGTTGGGAAATGGTACCACTTCGGTCTTCAGCGTTCTTTTCGAGTACTAGCTGATAAGAAAATAAAATAAGATAAGAGGAGATACCTAATGAAATTTTACTGCAAACTGTTTAGGTTGTTTTTATAAGCGTAATCGGTTTAAATCATGTTTATTCATCATTCACTCTTGTAGCTTACTGTTATGTTTTTATTATGTGTTTCTGGTGATTTTTTTCACATTATTTGTTGTGCTATTCTAAATTTCATTGCCTGAGTTTTGCAAGTGATTTGTCTAACCAATATTAGTTTGTTTATGCCTAGTGAAAACTTAAATTAGTATTCACAAAGGGAGATAGGCCTATAAATTCTCTTGTTTCTTATTTTCTTTTAAACAGTAATAGTTTAATAAAGTCAGAGTGTAACGTAACACTGTTAATACTTTTAGTTTCAATTTATTTCGTGTAACAAATTATATAATATAGGTTACCGGTATGTAATATCTTCAGATAAATACACTGCAAGTATGTTTATTTTAATAGGTTTATTAATACATATATCTAGATTAAAATAAACCTACTTGCAGTATATTTATTTGAAGATATTACATAGGAGACCTGCAGGAAACTCAGCGAGTTACTTACAAAGGAATAATATAGGTTATATATAATAAGTATATAATAACAGGTATTTGTACCTGTTATTTTTTGGAACGGTATTTTCATACCTATTATTTTAAAATACTAGTTTAGCCCACCTGTCCGCTGGGCTGTTAGGCTGTGGTCCACAAATGACATCATTATTATTATCCACTGGGCTATTAGACCACTGTGGTACCATGATAATGTTATGGTTGGCATTCAATAGTCAATTGAACTGTAATGTAAGAATTAAAGATACATAAATACGGGGAAGATTAGAAGCAGGTGGTACTCTATGCTGCCATCGGACTGGTGCCGCCCTCGATTCTTTGGCATTCCATAGTCAATTGAACTGTAATGTAAGAAATAAAATTTTATCCGTGCAGGGCAGATTAGAAGCGGGTGGTGCCCTATGCAGCAATCAGACTACTGCCACCCTCGATTCTTTGGCATTCCATAGTCAATTGAACTGTAATGTAAGAATTAAAGTTACATCCATATGGGGCAGATTAGAAGCGGGTGGTGCCGTATGCAGTCATCAGACTGGTGCTGCCCTCAATTCTTTCGCATTCCATAGTCAATTGAACTGTTATGTAAGAATTGAAGTTACATCCATACGGGGAAGATTAGAAGCGGGTGGTGCCGTATGCAGCCATCAGACTGGTGTTGCCCTCAATTCTTTCGCATTCCATAGTCAATTGAACTGTAATATAAGAATTGAAGAAACATCCATACGGGGCAGATTAGAAGCAGGTGGTACTCTATGCTGCCATCGGACTGGTGCCGCCCTCGATTCTTTGGCATTCCATAGTCAATTGAACTGTAATGTAAGAAATAAAATTTTATCCGTACAGGGCAGATTAGAAGCGGGTGGTGCCCTATGCAGCCATCAGACTGCTGCCACCCTCGATTCTTTGGCATTCCATAGTCAATTGAACTGTAATGTAAGAATTAAAGTTACATCCATATGGGGCAGATTAGAAGCGGGTGGTGCCGTATGCAGCCATCAGACTGGTGCTGCCCTCAATTCTTTCGCATTCCATAGTCAATTGAACTGTTATGTAAGAATTGAAGTTACATCCATACGGGGAAGATTAGAAGCGGGTGGTGCCGTATGCAGCCATCAGACTGGTGCTGCCCTCAATTCTTTCGCATTCCATAGTCAATTGAACTGTAATGTAAGAATTGAAGAAACATCCATACGGGGCAGATTAGAAGCGGGTGGTGTCCTATGCTGCCATCAGACTGGTGCCGCCCTCGATTCATAGTCAATTGAACTGTAATGTAAGAATTAAAGTTACATCCATACGGGGCAGATTAGAAGCGGCTAGTGCCCTATGCTGCCATTAGACTGGTGCCGCGCTCGATTCGTAGTCAATTGAACTGTAATGTAAGAATTAAAGTTACATCTGTACAGGGCAGATTAGTAGTGGGTGGTGCCCTATGCTGCCGTCAGACTGGTTCTGACCTCGATTCTTTGGCATTCCATTGTCAATTGAACTGTAATGTAAGAATTGAAGATACATCCATACGGGGCACATTAGAAGCGGGTGGTGCCCTATACAGCCATCAGACTGGTGCCGCCCTCGATTCATAGTCAATTGAACTGTAATGTAAGAATTAAAGTTACATCCATACGGGGCTGATTAGAAGCGGGTGGTGCCCTATGTTGCCATCAGACTGGTTCTGCTCTCGATTCTTTGGCATTCCATAGTCAATTGCACTGTAATGTAAGTATTGAAGTTACATCCATACGGGGTAAATTAGAAGCGGGTGGTGCCCTATGCTGCCATCAGACTGGTTCTGCTCTTGATTCTTTGGCTTTCCATAGTAATTGAACTGTAATGTAACAAAGAAAGTTACATCCATACGGGGCAGATTAGAAGCGGATGGTGCCCAATCCAGCCATCAGACTGCTGCTGCCCTCGATTATGTGGCATTCCATAGTCAATTGAACTGTAATGTAAGAATTGAAGTAACATCCATACGGGGCAGATTAGAAGCGGGTGGTGCCCTATGCTGCCCTCGATTCTTTGGCATTCCATAGTCAATTGAACTGTAATGTAAGAATTGAAGTTACATCCATACGGGGCACATTAGAAGTGGGTGGTACCCTATGCAGCCATCAGACTGGTGCCGCCCTCGATTCATAGTCAGTTGAACTGTAATGTAGGAATTAAAGTTACATCCATATGGGGCAGAGTAGAAGCGGGTGGTGCCCTATGCTGCCATCAGACTGGTGCTGCCCTCGATTCTTTGGCATTCCATAGTAATTGAACTATAATGTAACAAAGAAAGTTACATCCATACGGGGCAGATTTGAAGCGGGTGGTGCCCTATGCTGCCATCAGACTGGTGCCGCCATCGATTCTTTGGCATTCCATAGTCAATTGAACTGTAATGTAAGAATTAAAGTTATATCCATATGGAGCTGATTAGAAGTGGGTGGTGCCCTATGCTGCCATCAGACTGGTTCTGACCTCGATTCTTTTGCATTCCATAGTCAATTGAACTGTAATGTAAGAATTGAAGTTACATCCATACGGGGCACATTAGAAGTGGGTGGTGCCCTATGCTGCCATCAGACTGGTGCAGCCCTTGATTTATAGTCAATTGAACTGTAATGTAAGAATATAAAGTTACATCCATACGGGGCAGGTTAGAAGCGGGTGGTGCCCTATGCTGCCATCAGACTGGTTCTGCTCTTGATTCTTTGGCTTTCCATAGTAATTGAACTGTAATGTAACAAAGAAAGTTACATCCATACGGGGCAGATTAGAAGCGGATGGTGCCCAATCCAGCCATCAGACTGCTGCTGCCCTCGATTATGTAGCATTCCATAGTCAATTGAACTGTAATGTAAGAATTGAAGTAACATCCATACGTGGCAGATTAGAAGCGGGTGGTGCCCTATGCTGCCCTCGATTCTTTGACATTCCATAGTCAATTGAACTGTAATGTAAGAATTGAAGTTACATCCATACGGGGCAATTTAGAAGCGGGTGGTACCCTAAGCAGCCATCAGACTGGTGCCCCCCTCGATTCTTTGGCATTCCATAGTCAATTGAACTGTAATGTAAGAATTAAAGTTACATCCATATGGGGCAGATTAGAAGCGGGTGGTGCCCTATGCTGCCATCAGACTGGTGCCACCCTCGATTCAAAATTCCACCTTTATACACAATTTCGAGAGTTATCAATTATTTTATTATACTCGTAAATTACAACAAATATTTAGCTAAATAGTGATTACAATGAGCATAGTATACTTAAGCTTAGAAAATACTAATTGATCCATTGATCGTGCCTTAACAAAGTCTTGTATAATTTTTTCTAAATCCATCGATTTAAGTGTCTAGCTTTCAATATTCAACCTTGCTTATGAAGATAATCTCCCATCTCCCATAGTTGAACTCAACATATCTTTAATACGTTTTAGTATAGAAAGTGATCTTTTGAAGAATGCACCCTGTTTTTCAGAAACCTCCGTATAAAGTAGCATCTTTGCAAGATCGTCAGTTTGACAAAGTTGGAAGTCAGTGTTATTCTTGGAGACATGCCAGTTTTGCGATAGTTGGTGGATAGCAGAAGTTTCATCAGATATGATGGACAGCTGCGAATAAGGCTATGCCCAATAAGCAGTCCCGAACCTGAGGTAGCAACATTAGCAGAGTGTGGTGGGGTGACCGGCGGCGTGGTCACACTAGTTAAAATTCACATATTGCCTATGACGATGCTGTGACACCATCAAGTAAGCACTGCCCCATACTACCTTGTATGGGAAGGGATTGGATTCCCAAAGGCTAGGAGACAGATACTCTGATATAAAACCAAGGGGAGACCAGGCTCTAAGCTGTACTGGCAGCAGCCATGTCTGTAACTATTCACTTTATTTTATTAAAAAAAAACACAACTTCCAATATCTTGTTCTCTAAACTTACCTATGATTCTCCCCAGGGTTCTATAGACAATACTGTTGCACAGTTGATTATTTAGGTTTGAGTGGTGAAATAATTACGCTAACACAAGTTTCTGCTTTTAACAAATTATTTGTCTTTTATTAAACAACATTACTTTCTTACTTACAAATTACTTACAACATTACTTTCTTACAACAACAAATGGGCCACATTCACATACATAAATAATAAAATGACAAAACTAACAAAACTATTTGAAAACACAGATATAAAAATAGCATACAAACCTAATAAAAATAATTTACAAAAACTAAATAGCTCACACAACAAAGATAATTGTTGGGTTCTTTTTTATTAGCAGTGGACTGTATATTGTAAAACTAAAATAGTTAAAAGGATTTATTCTCATGTAATCAACAATGCATAAATATTAAGCGTTCACTGACCTTGTCCTTGTGCGCTGTAAATGTCCCGTTGTAAGCAACACTTTGGTGATTTTCTAGGCAGTCCTAAACTTAACAATAATATTCCTAATAAATGTTAAACACATACAATAAACACATGAAATACGCGGAATTTTATATTATAATAAGCGGAGTAAAATAACAATAGCGGTGAATAGTCTTTCTGTTCTTGCAGTATGCGTGTATAAACCAAAAAGAACTGAACTGCACGATATACCTTACACTACTGGAAAGAAAACGCTCTAATTATGACTGTTGATTACTAGGTGAATTGTACTTTGAAACAGTTAATGGGAGTGCACTCTATTAGAGAACTAATGAAGTAGAGATAGGAGGAGTTTTATTATTGTTATGAAAACAAAATATCTGACATACCGGCCCCTTTGAACCAACTGGTTCAACAAGAAACATTAAAAGAACATAAGAACAAATTTGATCCTTTGGAAGAGTATAATAAAACTAAATTATAAGGGGCAGTAGCCAATTGAGTGGTCAAGGATTTTAGTAAATGGGAAGACGGGAAACCTTAACAGAAGGACAGTTCAAGGTTCCACCGGCAGTCTTCATGTTGACGACATGTACCACTCCATCATTCCCTGGAGATACGGAGATGACTCTCCCGAGCTTCCATTTGAGAGGTGGCTGGTTCGTTTCATGAATAATGACTAAATCTCCTATTTTGAGATTTTCTTGAGGTCTGATCCATTTGGACCGTTCTTGAAGTGTGTGGAGGTACTCCATTTGCCATCTTTTCCAGAGATGTTGTGTGAAGGCTTGAACCAATTTCCAGCGTTTTATGTGATTAAGTGGTGCATTAGTTAGTTGAGGTTCGATCAGGGCATTAAGAGGTCCTCCAGTTAGAAAATGTCCTGGTGTAAGAGGTTGAAGATCTGAAGGGTCATTCGAGAGAGGAGCTATCGGCCTCGAATTAAGGATAGTTTCAGCACGCACAACTAAGGTGGTAAATTCTTCGTACGTTAAAATGTGTTCACGTATGACTCTGGTAAGATGATATTTTGCACCTTTAATGGCACGTTCCCAAAGTCCACCTTGGTGAGGTGCACGCGGGGGAATGAAATGGAATGTGATACTGTTGTTCGTAGCAAAATCTTGCATCTCTGGTTGCTTCATGAGATCTTGAAAACATCTTTTGAGCAAAGAAGTAGCTCCTATGAAATTAGTCCCACAATCAGAGTACAGGTCTGATATAAGACCTCTCCTAGAGATGAATCTCGTAAGGGCTGCAATGAAGGCGTCTGTAGTTAAATCAGTAACCACTTCCAAGTGTACAGCTTTTGTTGCAAAACAGATGAACAGGCAGAGGTACACCTTTATAGGCTGTATCCTGCGAAGTGTAAAAAACTTGACTGTGTAAGAGCCAGCATAATCAACTCCAGAAGCGTTGAAACAACGAGTAGGAGTAACACGACCGGCTGGTAGATCACCCTTGAGCGGAGACGTGTTTGTTGATTTTGTACGAAAACATCGTACGCATTTAAATATTTTTGAGCGTATAACACTGTGGGCGGAGAGGATCCAAAAGCGTTGAGATAGTGTTGCTTGGATGAACTGGGGACCAGCGTGCAGGTACATGCCATGATAGTAATCGATGAGTAAATGAATAGTGACATGATTTTTTGGCAGAAGAATAGGATGTTTGGCATTGTAAGTAAGCGCAGAGTTCTTCAGTCGACCTCCAACACAGACTATTCCTGCATCATCAGTAAAGGGTGCTAGACGGATGCGGTTTGAGCATGTCCTTTTCTTGGAGAGTAGATCTATGTCTTCTGCAAAGTGAAGTCTCTGAATGAGCCAGCAAATGGGGTTACAGGCGTTATTTAATTCAGTTAGTGTAAATGATCCACTTATGGTGGTTTTAAATTTCAAACGGGTTATAAAGCGAAGGACATAAGCCATTACATGAAGAAGAGTCTTCCAAGAAGAAAACTTGGTAAGCAATCCAAATGTTGGGACTTCTTTTGTGGCCATCATAAGATTAAGCACATTTGGTTTCATTTCAGGAATAGACTCCTCCGAAATTGGATGAAGGATAGATTGTGGCCAGGTCTGCGTTGATTTAGCGAGCCATGGTGGTCCTAGCCACCACTGGCTATGTTTCATCAGAACCGTGGGTCTTAAGCCTCGAGAAGCACAATCAGCAGGATTGTCAACAGTTGAAACATATTTCCAGATGTGCGGTGAAACTAAGTCTTGTATTTGTGCCACACGATTAGCAACATACACCTTGAGACGAAAAGATAGAGTGCGTATCCAAGATAGAACTACTGTAACACCATGCTGAAATGTTGTCAATCTTGTGATGTTGTGAGAGCTGTTCTGTACAGTAATGTAGCAATTTGGCTAACATGTGCGCACCACAAAGTTCCAAGCGGGGAATAGTCACACGCTTCAGTGGAGCTACTCTTGATTTTGCGATCAGCAGTCGTATGTTGACATCTCCTTCTGCGTCTTCTGTGCGCAGGAAGACACAAGCTGCATATCCGGATTCACTTCCATCTGAAAATCCATGAAGCTGGATATTGACTGCAGTTGCTAAGGATATGAAACGTGGTATCCTTAGCTTTTCTATTACTGGAAGTTCTTTCACGAATCGTGACCACTTCTCGGAAATATGATCAGGTAATGGAGAATCCCAATCTAAGCCTAAGGTCCATACATGCTGCATTAAGACTTTAGACCAAAAAACTATTGGGGATATCCAACCACAAGGGTCATAGATCTGAGCAATTGATGAAAGTAAAGTTCTTTTTGTGTAATTACTTGAAGGTGTGTGCATCAAATATGAAAAGATATCAATATCTGGGATCCATTTTAGCCCTAATACACTTGAAAATGGCTGTTCTGACGTACGTAACATGAGGGGTGTCTCATGATTATCTTGCATGACATTTTCTAAGAGTTTAGGATGGTTTGCAACATATATTTGCTGTTGGAGTGCTTCAGCAGCAAGTGGATGATTTTTTTCCTTCGTCCATAATGAGCTGTTGTACTACTCTATTAGCAAGGTAAGGCGAGGACGTCATACCATAAGTGACAGTAGTCAATTGGTAGACCTTTAGCGGGACTGAAGTGTCTTCTCTCCAGTATATTAACTGAAAGATCTGATCATCTTCATGGATGTATATCTGCCTAAACATTTGTTTGATATCACAAGAGAAAACAAATTTATGTTGACGAAAGTGAAGAATTATATCAGTAATGTCGTTGTGCAACTTTGGACCCTGATGTAGAATGTGGTTCAGTGAGACACCTGAAGAAGATGGTGCTGGTGCATTGAAAACAACACGGATTTTCCTATCTTTAAAAATGCCATGATGTGGCTAAAAGTAATGCGGCTTGTTCAGCGACGGCACAGATGTGCACAGTTTCATGTGCCCACATGCTAAGTAGTCATTCATAAAATTGACATACTTCTGTTTAAACTCAGGTTGAGATTCAAATTTGCGTTCAAGTGTATTAAACAGGCGTTTTGCCAAAGTTGTAGAGTCACCTAGTTGAGCAGGGTTTCCGCTGAAAGGCAAGTGGCAAACATATCTGCCGGAGGCATCTCTCTTATGAGTAGAGACGAAGTGAGCTTCACATTTTTCATCTTGTGGAGCGAGTTTTGTAGTGTGAGGTGGTTCCTCTATGGACCAAAAACGTTGCAATGTTGCGTGCAGATCACGATCATTCGTCGATAAAAGAGTCACTAAGCCTGAGTAAGGCTTAGACTTAAGTGAAACAGGTGTCGTACCAAGCACAACATAGCCAAAGATTGTATTGACAGCGTATGGCATATTCTTGCCGAGATTGATAAAGGTACCATTAAGAGTCAATGCAAATAAATTTGCTCCAATCAGAAGGTCAACTGGACCCGGAACATCAAAAGTGGGATCCGCTAGCATATAACCTTTGAGTCGCTCTTTAATTTCTGGTGGGAGCTGAACACGAGGCAAATTGCATGATATTTTATTAAGAATCATGACTGGGTGAGATTTTGCTAAAATATTCCCACTGAGCGAAGACAATCTCTACCGCCCCTTTGTTTTCACTGGGGCGGTAGAGATGCCACTAAGTTCTGGAACATCTGTTTGAGAGCGGTACAAACACAAAGTCTTTGCACAACTTTCTGAAATAATTGTTGTTTGGGATGCACTATCAAGCACAGCTCGTACAACTGCTGCATTTCCATTGGCAGATGTGATATGCACCAAAGCGGTTGCAAGTAACACAGTGTTATTCTGATTGCAAGAAACACCTATCAAGGTAGTATCCTGGTGACACTCTGCAGAGTGGTTTTGCGTATGCATCGTCGTTTCAACAGAAGGGCACAAGGTAGGTCTATTTGACTGAGTCAATTTTTGTTGCGGTTGTGCGGAGCGGTTCTCAACAAAAAAATGTAGTAGGCTATGGTGACGCCTATGACATACATTGCATGTGTGGACGGACTTACAGGTGACTAACTTATGTGTTCCAAAACAATTTTGACACAAGTTCTTATTTTTAACAAAAGCTTGTCTGTCTTGTACAGTAAGTGCGGAAAAATCTGCACATCTATATATGTTGTGTGAATTTGATGAACAGAAGATACAATGCTGAGTATGAGTAGTGACCATCGCTATTTTGTGCGGTTTAAACTGGTTTGTATTCATTTTAAAACCACTGATTTTTTGAGAGGTTTGAAGAGAAGGTTCATTTTTTGAGATGATATTAGTTAAACCCGCTGCTTCTTTGCAAGAACATTCGTTTTCTAAGAATGTAATTACTTCTGTAATGGTAGGAACATTTTGTAAATTATCTTGAGAATGTTCAAGTTTGGTCCTGAATTCCGTGTCAAATCTACGCAAAATATATGAGGTCAACAACAAACTTTCGCTAGCAATATCATGTCCTAGTGCTTTGAGCGCTTGATAATTTTCATTGTAGGCCGACAGAAAATTCCTCATTTGTTTAACTGAAGGATTGTGCAATTGTGGTAACTCAAATATATTGTTTACGTGAAGTGTTATCAACAATCTAGAATTTTGATATCTTTTTAGCAAAGTTTGCCAGGCTATGGCATAGTTTGTATTAGTGACAGGCAACGATTTAATTAAATTTAGCGGCTCATCAGTCAAACAAGAAAGCAAGTATGTAAATTTCTCCACATTAGAAATGGTTTCATTTTGTGCACTGCATTTTCAAACAGACTGTGAAAGGCTACCCATTTCTCAGGTTGTCCAGAAAATGTTCCCAAGTTTAAGCGAGGTAAATTTATGGTGGGAGTAGGCGCAACTAGTTGTGATGCACCAGTGTGAGACTGATCCAAGGTTTCCTGCGGTAGCGATGGTAGAAAAAGAGCACACGAACTTTGTATAGCTATATTTAAGTCTGATATAGAATCTTGTAATCTTGAAATCTGTTCATTATCCAGATCTTCTGGTAAAGGTGTTATACTAAATAGTTTATTTATAAGCCTTTCAAATTCAGCATATTTATTTTCTGCAGTGGAACTAAGCAAACTAACTTTTCGTGTTTGCTGTTCAGTTAAATTACCTATACCAATAACCTCAAAAGCAACAATTTGCTTGTTAATATTATGAAGCCTACTCTCAATCAGTTCACTTTGCTTCACAAAAGAAGAAAATCTCATTTTGGTAATTTATTAATACACTCACTTTAAAAAACAGATTCAGATGTAAATAACAAAAGAGTTCTAAGTAAAAGTTGTAATTCACAATGTTCTTCCAGTATTCAGTAATTTCCAGTCCAAATAAATTTAATTAATTTATTTTTTTTAATTTTTTTTATCACTCTAAAATACCAATAGCGTAGATGACAGTAATAATGGTAATATGGTAATAAAGGAATATGGCTACTGTATTTTATAGAAACTAATACAGAGGTCGATTTTGAAGAAACACACTACACTTTAGAACTATGCTTGCTAGATAAAACATGAAATAACACACACTGCACAATGAATCAATAAAACTATCCTTGCGTGAAAAAACATGAAAAAATCATAACAAAATGAAAAGAGCCCTGAGTATTGGCAATACTTGCCAGTAGTAAATAATTGTTTTTTTTTTTTAATATTTAAGCGTTACAATAATTCAATAAACGTAATAATAAAGAGCGTAATAATTAATAAAAATCTTGCTTTCCAACGTGCTGGATTCTAAATGAAAGATACTATCCGGGCTGGACGGACCAAAAATGTGGGGTTCTTTTTTATTAGCAGTGGACTGTATATTGTAAAACTAAAATAGTTAAAAGGATTTATTCTCATGTAATCAACAATGCATAAATATTAAGCGTTCACTAACCTTGTCCTTGTGCGCTGTAAATGTCCCGTTGTAAGCAACACTTTGGTGATTTTCTAGGCAGTCCTAAACTTAACAATAATATTCCTAATAAATGTTAAACACATACAGTAAACACATGAAATACGCAGAGTTTTATATTATAATAAGCGGAGTAAAATAACAATAGTGGTGAATAGTCTTTCTATTCTTGCAGTATGCGTGTATAAACCAAAAAGAACTGAACTGCACGATATACCTTACACTACTGGAAAGAAAACGCTCTAATTATGACTGTTGATTACTAGGTGAATTGTACTTTGAAACAGTTAATGGGAGTGCACTCTATTAGAGAACTAATGAAGTAGAGATAGGAGGAGTTTTATTATTGTTATGAAAACAAAATATCTGACATACCGGCCCCTTTGAACCAACTGGTTCAACAAGAAACATTAAAAGAACATAAGAACAAATTTGATCCTTTGGAAGAGTATAATAAAACTAAATTATAAGGGGCAGTAGCCAATTGAGTGGTCAAGGATTTTAGTAAATGGGAAGACGGGAAACCTTAACAGAAGGACAGTTCAAGGTTCCACTCAACATTTGAATATTCAAAGCACTCAACATCGAAAATACACAAAATACAAATACATATACCACAATCACACTCAATAATACAACTTTAAAATACCAGAGACCAACAAACAACCTTAATAGCATCCAGCCGCCAACACACAAATACTTCACCAGACACAAGATCGCAAAGGCTGAAGATGAGAGCACGGGAGCTCTCGAAACATGTTCCTAATAAGAAAAAAGTATATCTTGAGGTAAATTTAGTTATAAATATTAACTGTATAAAATTATAAATGAACAATTCTTATAAGACTACAAAAGAATAATTAGTATGATTAACGAACCAGTACTTTTCTTTTTGTATCACACGCTCTCTCTCATTCTTTTACATATTCATACATAACCCCTATTTATAGAGCTCTCTGATTATTGGATTTATGATTTTAAAATTTGTAGCTAAATTTCAAAAGTTTAGTGAACTGGTTATATTAGGTACTCAGCCATTTCATCTGCGCCTCGGTGAGTTGCACCACCACGTGTTATTCACACTCCGAAATTTCATGGTTAAACTGTTAATTTTCCACCATTAGCGTTGACGGTTCATGATTATTGATTATACTGCACTGTTGAATTCACATTTTTATCGGCCGAACTGACTTTTTGCTCGCGAGCACTGATTTACTGAACCATGCGGTTCTGGAGTAGAAAATCCACTGATGCCCAAACTGGACGTTGGGTACGCAATACCTGGCGTATGGCCGGTCACGTGACCACAAATTCGAGCTCTGATTGGTTGGAAAGTTCCAGACGCTCAGCCAGGGAATTCTTGTAATTTCCCCAGTGGTTAATTCCCGCCAACAAGAACGTCTCTGCGCAATGATTCATTCATGATGTTGAACTAATTTCACTCATATATTACCTTATAAGGCTTGGTTTGTCTTGATACAGCAACATGTGTCACATCACATACTTTCCCGGTGACTCGACCCCGCTACCAAGGCGTGCTGGGCAACATATGGTTTTGACTGGACTACAGAGTGTTTTGTAATATATTAGTGCAATTATTAATGCTGTAATAAATCACAAATAAATAATTTATAATAAATAAAATCCCACTGGTGATCTCGCCAATTTTTAATAAAACTTGTTTTTACTACAAATAGATGATGATGATGATGCCCCACTATTATGAGCGCCAATTGGTAATAAAACTGTGCTAATTACAAATAATAAATTTAATGTTGATAATAAAAAAAAAATTTATTGTTTATGCATTGGATACAAATTTTTTAATAATGTTTTATTTTTTCTTTTATTTTATCTTAATTAATTAATTATAAATTTTTTAATTACTTTCAAATGTGTAAATTAGTTAATGTGTGACAAAATATTTGTTCACTAGAGATAATCTTGTTATGTCAGTTGGATCAAGGATTCTCTCTTCTGACTTTGCTCCTCTTCTTCTTCTTCTTCTTGATATATTTTTCTAATATTCTACTTTATGTTTAGAAGAAATAAAAAGCTAATATTTATAATACAAATAATCATGAACACAAAGTATTTGAGTAATTCTGATGTTTATTTTTCAAAATTTGAATTTTTGCGCCAATCTTACGCGCATCGACAATGGCATTGGCTGAGATTCACTCAGTCGGTCGTGATAAAATGACAAAATATAACATTACAAAATTAATTATTTCGAGTTCTTTTAACTGTCGAAATGGTCAGAGAGGGCAAGGAACAAGATACAATACTTACAATTACTTTAAAATAAATTATTATTGCTAAAAGTAACAGGATTCTGAAAATATTGTCAATTAATAATTAAAAAATTCGAACCAATTCGTAGAATGACATCACTGGCTCTCGCTCTGCAAATCCAGTATGGCTGCCGTTCACCTCGATTTTCTGCTACCCAATGCTGACGCTATGTTCGGTCTTCTCCCTCAAATATAAATGTGGATTCCTTCCTCTGCGATGTTGTAGTACCTCTGGATAATTATGTGAAGTGTTTTCTTCTCCTCGGCGATGTTGTTCTGGGTTGGATTAATGGTGCTGTGTTCCGTGTTCAAAATCTGTTGAGTTCGTTTTCCAGATAATATTGGTGTTGAATTAAATTTTTTTCTCAAAATGGCGGTTAATTTCTTGTGCTCGTACTGGATCTTATTATTCCGGTTGTTCTGGTTCAGTTTGTTATCGGTTACGTTATTATGTTGTTCAATTTCAGTAGTTAACCTCTGTAGTACATTTTTGGGTTGCACTTCAATTTTTTACAACCATTTATAGTTTTCAGATCTTCCGTCCGTAAAATTTGATCTGTACACATTCACGATTAACAATAGACTGATGACTTAAAGTCGTCGTTTTCGGTGGTAATTCATAAAATGTCTTATTCCTCTTACCATTGTCTGTTCACATTTACATGTCTTGGATTTGGTTTCAACTCATAAAAATATATGACAAGTTTTCCTATTTATTGCTGTAACTTAATTATTTATTAATTTTATGAAAATTTAACTATCTAGCAATATTCTTAAGCTAATTTTACATAATTCAAAATATAACTGGGTTTGTTTTAAGTTCAGATAAGCCTAAAATTTACAATTTTTGATATTTATTATAGGCCTTGTATTTTTTACAATTTTAGTAATTAAATGGTTTACAAGTGATTTTATGTTAATATTTCTTTTAAATAATTTTTCTCATTTCATGATTATTGCTTGTTGTTAATAATGTGTTGTTATAATACTCCAATATTGATTAATTTTCATTTTATCTGAATAGTGTACCCTTCTAGGCCTAGTATTACATATTTCCAAATAAAGTTAATTTTATTCGTTTGTCATTACATTTGCTAATATTTGGTTCTGTGCTGATTACATTTTCATATCTTTGTTTTACATGGACTAGTTTCAATTAATTACATACAATTCTATTGAATTTATTCATTTGGGTTTGACTCTATGATAGTATTTGATTTTGGTATCAAATGCTGTTTTGTTTTTCTATTGGGGTTTGTTAGTTATTTTGCCCCATTATTCTTTATATGGTTTACGGTTTAATAATACAATATTCATATTACCTACTTGCCTTCTCTGCCTTAACAAACTTTGAAATTATTGAACATTAATTAAATACAACATATTATCTTATATCTATTAATTTTTTTATATCACTTAATCGTAACAAAAATATCTTATACTTATTATTTTTTTATATATAATTTGGTTAATATAAAACATTTTATTATTAATAATACTTTCAGTCTTTTACTGTCTTTTGTATTTACTATACATAATTTGATTAAACTAAAAACATCTTATCACTAATAATATTCTCAGTTATTAAACTGTCTTTTGTATTTAGGTTGCTTTTTTGTAACACTTAACTATAATAAAGCATCTTATATCTATGATTTTTCATTTATATATAATCTTTAAAACATTCTTATCACTAATAATATTCTCAGTTAGTAAACTGTCTTTTGTTCTTATGCTAATTTTATATGGTATCTCTCTACACTAATGGTAGTCTCTTTTAAATAATTTTATTTTCTTTCATTATTTATTTCTTATAGTATGTCACTTGTTATTCTCTACACTCACTGTAGTCTCTAACTTTTATTATATTTTATCATGGTATTTCACCTTATAATTTCTACACTAATGGTAGTCTTTGGTTTTTACACTATGGTAGTTTTTGATTTGTTTCTACACTATTGGTAGTCTTTTGGTTTGTTTTTACTCTGTTCTTAAATTAGGCTTACATTTAGTTTACAATTTATTTTAATTGCATTGTATCCTGTAACTTGAGTTATTTGGACTGACATTTATTATTGGTTTTAATTTAGTTTCAATTGGTATATTCATTCTTCATAAAGTTTTAGTGAATAGCCTTTCTTGTTTCTATATTTCTTTTAGGAACCTTGACATATTTTGTCTCTTCTTTCTTATTATATAAGTATTTCGTTTTCTTGTGGTTTCATGTCCTTATCTTATTAATTCAATGAATCTTATTTGATTATTCGGTTTCATTTATTTTTTCATTTGCAGCTCCTTATTAATTGGTTATTGGTTTTGTATCTTGGGGTTTTCTGCTTCTTAATTTAATAAATTTTTCCCCTTATTAATTTTTTATTTCCTTTCTTGTTTACTTTTTACTTTTGTCTTCTCATTTACTTTTGTCCTTTCATTTACTTTTGTCTTTACATTTACTGCTCCTCAATCTACTGGGTATACTGCTGTTGTACTGGGGTTTTATATCGTTGGTTATTTATATATGGATCAAGAGTTTTCTTTGTTATTCAGGTTAATTTTATTAACATTTTATCGACTTAATGATCAGCTTCTTTAATTTATTTTTTAACCATTTCTTATTCTCACTCACTATTGATAGTTTCTTCTTTATTAATGTTGTATTAAGTTAAATTTTTAGGTGATAATTCTGTTATGCTACATATGCTCTCCTGTAAAAGTGATTAGTTCAGATCATACTCTTAGTATGGATGAAATAATTACTACTAATTCTTTTTATTTACCATATTTTTATTCGTGATTTCACTTTATATACCTTCTTTTTCCACCATTGCTTTCTCTCAGATGATATGAATCTCCTTCGTTAGCTTCTTTTTTCATTAATAAGTAATCATCAATCTTGTGTATAACATTATCATTTTATATCTTTTCTTATTTGGTGCTTCCTCACCTGTATGTTTACTCCCTAACATTCCCTAACATGTGAGTTGGAACAGTTCAGAGTGGCACATTTCGGCTTCAATCTCTGCTGGCCAATACTTCACTTAACTGAGCTCAGAGGAATTATCATCTCTGCTCAAAATATAAGACTGATGGAATTTTTCTACATCCAGTCATAAAAATAAATAATCATTAAAAGTAGTCCCTTTCGACTAATAATAAACATCCTTGGATTCTTCACTTCATAATATTTTATATCAATTAATACTTTTATACACTTGACTCTTCTTCTCTATTAAAGCTCATTCCATATTATCACTATAATAGTGGTTATTACAACAATATTATCATCATGATACCAGGGTTTTTGGTTTCTGGTCTTAATACTTGGTTTTTACTTAGTTGGTCCTTCTTCATTGTTTCATCTTTATCATATTATTTTCTTTGTGAGTTTGGTTAAGTTATTTTGATTAAATTATAAAATATTCTGGTTTCTTCTTTCTTTCTTCTTCATTTAAAATTCTGTATAATTTTTGTCTTAATTTGTCTCATTTATATAATTTATAATAGTTGTTATAGTTATCATAGTCACTATTACAATATAAACTGTAGTATAGTTTTTATAGCTGTGATAGTTTATTAAGGGTTTTTTCTCTTTATCAACAGTGGTTTTTTTTATGAAGACTTGCTATTCTTCCTTCTTTTAACACTTTTAACATTCATTAATATATTTTTCTGGTAATATTAAATTATACAATTGTTTAATATAGGTTGTTCTCTTTATTTACTGGAACATGTTCTTTTTGCTTTGTGTCTGGAGAGTTTGAGAATGTTTACACATTTGTACTCCATTTACTCTCAAATTCTTTTATGTAAGAGTTCACTCAAATTCTGAGTGTAATTTGTTCTTATGCTTTTAGAATTTTGTAGCTTTTTCTTACAACAATTCTTTTTATGTTTAATACAGTAGAACTTGGCTAATTCGAACGTGCATAATTCGAATTCGTGGATAATTCGAACTTTTACCGTGGTCCCTTGAATATCCTATGTAAAACCATGCAAAAACATCGTCTGTAATTCGAACTTTTTTTGGTTAATTCGAAATAAAAATTTTGCTCTAACTACATTAAATCGTCTGCTGTATGGGCTAGACCACGTAACAATAGAGACACGACTGGAAACAGACAAGCAGGCATCGCCCTTTGTGAACAGACGCTCGTCTTTTGTGTCAAATTCGTGGAATTGCCGTCAGTATCTGTCGATGACACATGACTGGCTCGTGTAACGGTACCGTCCGCCATTGTCCCTTGTTCCACGCCTCGTCAGTCAGCCACCCTCACTGTTGCTTTCAGTTCAGTCTGCCTGCATTCGTGGAAGTGTTAAGTCTTTTTGAGTTTCTACTGTGCGAGCTGTGTCCTGTAGTGAGAGACTGTTCCTTTCTTTATACAGTACTGTATATACAGACTGGTGTGTTTTAGTGACACTTATTGTGCAGTTTTATTGTGTTGCGTGTTCATCATGGCCCTTTCAAAACCAACACGGACCCAATACAAATCATTGACATTTGCCGAAAAAGTTGCCGTTATACGGGAAGTGGAAAAGGGACAAAAAAAGAAATCTGAAATTGCCAAGGAATTCGGGATACCGCCAAATATGCTGTCAACGTATCTAAAAAATAAAGAGAAGATTTTGAATAGTGTGTGTAAAGCCAGCGACAAAGATAGGAAAAGAGCGCGAGGACCAGAAAATCCTGACGTGGATGAATGTGTAGTGAAGTGGTTTAAGCAAGCAAGGGACTAAAAAATTCCAGTTAGTGGGCCCCTCGTCAGAGCCAAAGCTGAGGAATTCGCATCTAGCTTAGGGAAAAATGATTTTAAGGCCAGCACTGGTTGGCTCGATGGTTTTAAAGAAAGGAATGGCATGTCTTTCAAAACTGTTTGTGGGGAAAGTGGATCTGTTGACGTTGAAGCTGCAAATTCATGGAAAGACGATTTGTTGCAAATGATTTCTGATAGAGACGCTAAAGCCATTTTTAACGTAGACGAGACGGGCTTATTCTTCAAATGCACCCCCGACAAAACACTTGCTTTTAAAGGAGAAAGTTGTAGTGGCGGCAAACACAGCAAGGAGCGCATAACACTTTTAATCGGAGCAAACATGGATGGCTCGGAAAACTGCCTTTGCTAATGATAGGGAAGTCAGCCAACCCACGTTGTTTCAAAAATGTAAAAACGAAACCAGTTGAATATGAATCAAACAATAAAGCTTGGATGACAGGTGAAATTTTCGAAAGATGGCTTTTGAAAATCAACAGGAAATTTCGGAATCAAAACAGGAGAATCGTCTTGTTTATTGACAACTGTACAGCGCACATCACTATTCCTGTGATGGAAAATGTAAAGGTTGTGTTTTTCCCTCCAAACATGACTTCAGTAGTTCAACCTATGGACCAAGGTGTAATAAAAAATTTTAAGCATTTTTACAGACGGCTTGTGGTCTAAAACATTCTGTCAGGTGCTTATTTAGATGAGCACGAAAATATCAAGATTAACATCCTTCAAGCTGCCCGCATGTGCAAAAGTGCTTTCAACCAAGTTATGCAAAAAACAATTGCTAATTGTTTTCGTAAAGGTGGTTTCTGCCACATTGAAGGTGAAGAGGAGAATAAAGCTGCTAGAGAAGTCGTACCCACTATGGATAACTGGGAAGATGTTGGACATGACGCAGGCATTCGTTACGAAGAGTAGTAAACATGGATGAAGACTTGGCGGTGTGCGGTGAACAGACAGATGCGGAGATCGTGGCTGATGTTATGAACAAAAGAAATGATGGTACATCTTCAGATGAAGAAGGGGACCAGCTAGAACTTCCAGAGATACCGATTCCAACGGCTTCACAGGCATCAAATTACATTCAAGACTTGAGACGGTTTGTTGAAGGACAGCATAACGTAAGTGACGCTATTTTCCAAGCACTTAATAAACTTGAAGAGTTTACTACAACTCAGTGTATTAACTGCAAAATGCAATCAAAAGTTTCTAGCTTTTTTAAAAAACTGTAAATGCTATATTTTGTACTGAAACATGTTTATACGTTTGTAATACATATGTCTAAGGAAATTGTTTAATAAAATAACATATTGCTTTACTGAATTTCGGTTTTTGATTTGATTTTTCTACCGTTATTAAAAGTTTTCCTAATGCGAATTTTTGGATAATTCGAATTTTTTACTGGTCCCTTCAGCTTCGAATTAGCCAAGTTCTACTGTAGTTATATCTCATCATTCATGTAAGTTATCCTTACCATTTTTTTGACTTTAGATATTTTCTCCAAAATTCTTTTTATATATAACTGTTTTTAATAGTTTCTCTCAAATAACTCATGTAAGTTGGCCTTACTATTTTTTTGAATTTGGAAGTTTTCTCCAAATTTCCTTTTATATATAATAGTTTTTTCAAATAATTCTTGTAAGTTGGTCTTAGTCATTTTTGAATTTGGTTGTTTTTTCATCAAAATTCGTTTTATTCATCTCTCCTCTATATATTTTTTGATTGATAACTGATTATAAGTTCCTTTTACTTTATTTGAATTAATATCTTTTAATACATAAGTATTGTTGTTGTTATTTTTAATAATCAGATATGGGCCGGTATACAGCAGTAATAACTTTTTGGTAATGCCTTCCAAAGTACTGGGTAGTTCCCTGTTTTTCAATAGTACCTTTTCTCCGACTTCATAGTTTATTACCTTCTTAATCACCTTTTGATACTTGTTCTGGCGCCTTTCCTGGTCTTCTGCCAATTTATTGTAGAACCTTAGTCGATTAAATTTGTATTCTTGACTCATGGGAAATTCTATGATGTCTTGTATTTCTCTAGGAGGTGGTTTTTCATACATTGCCGTATATGGTGTGATATGCTAATATATCCCTATATCCCTATAGCGGGGTGATATGCTAAATTAAGGAATTCCTCAGTAGCTGATAAGTATTCTTGCCACTTCCTTTGTTGATTATGACAATAAGTCCGTAATATCCGTCCGACTTCTCGCAGTACCCTCTCCGCTGGATTACTGCTGGGGTGGTAAACAGATGTCTTGTACGTCTTGATGCGCAATGTAATTAGAGTGTTTTTCCACCTTCTACCCGTAAATTGCGTTCCATGACCTGTGATTATGGATGCTGGGTTTACTGTCTCTGGAATGTAATAATTTGTTATCACTCCTAAAATCTTCAAAGTGGTGGCTCTGTTCACTGGGTATAGTTTTATAAATTTGGTGAAGTGATCCATCATTATAATAATGTATTTGTAACTATGGCGTCCGCCACTGCGGGGAAATAGACCACAGATGTCCAGAAAGTTCTTTTCCAGTTTTGCTTGTGATGTAATTGGTATCATCATGCCCTCTTTTATTTCATTGTTGGTTTTTACCAATTGACATATAAGACAGGTCTTGAGGTAGTTTCTCGTCTTTCGATTTATATTTTTTATATGGCAATTCTCTTCTATCGCCTTGATCACTTTCATGGCCCCCATGTGACCATATCGGAGATGATAATCCAGGATGATATCCTTCTCGACTGTAGTAGGGATTACGATCTTCCATATCTGTTCATCAAGGGATGTTTTGATGAATAATATATCATTATGTGTGCAATAAAACTTGGTTATGGTATCATCTTGGTTGGAGAGACGAAGTTTAATATTGTTTAGCTTCGGGTCGGACTGCTGGTGTTTGCTGATGTCCCGCACTATTTTTTCTAAATCGGATCTGTCCTTAATAATATTATAGATCTTCAGGATGCTCTGCTTCTTGCCTTCGAACGTCTGTTCTTCCAAATTTACTCATGACAATACGTCTGCTACTACATTCTTACTCCCAGGAACATACTCCCACTGTATATCATATTCTTGCAGGACAAGTACCCACCTGGTCAATCTACCGTGGCTTAACTTGCATCTTCTTAGAAATGATATAGATTTGTGACCTGTGCGAACTGCCACTGGATATCCTAGAATATACGTTCGAAACTTCCCACAGGCAAAGACTACACTTAGCAGCTCCTTTTCCGTCATGTTGTAGTTCTTTTCACACTGGTTAAGGGTTCTGCTAGCAAAGCTCACTACTAGGTGGTTTCAACTTTCGTCTTCTTGGTACAACGTTGATCCCAAGCTGATGTTACTAGCGTCACAGTTTAGGAAGAAAGGTCGGTTAAAATCTGGATGGTTAAGCGTTACTGCTTCTAAGAACTTCTCTTTAATTGATTTGAATGTTTCGTCTTGTTCTTGACCCCATCGCCATTTATTCTTGGACGATAACTGATACTGAAATCGGGCCGTCAGCTCGGAATAATTATTTTGGAACTTCCTGTAGTAGTTACACAGGCCTAAAAATCACTGTAGTTGCCTTCTGTTTTTCGGTATAGGGAATCGCTGTATGGCGTCTACCTTTTCTGTCGACAGTGTTATTCCTTGATTGTTCAACTGGAAACCCAAAAATTGGACTCCTTTTGCTATTAGTTTGGACTTGTCCAGCTTGAGAGTGACGTTATTCTCAGCCAGCTTCAAGACATGCTTCACACGGTAACAATGTTCTTCCCAATTGGTTGATGTTATTAAGAGATCATCGACATAGACAGTCGTGAATTGGAGCGCTTCTGGTCCGAGTATTTGGTCCATACAGGCGACAAAAACAGCTACTGAGTTCACTAACCTGAAGGGCAATCTCTTAAACTGATAGTTGCGTCCTTCGAAGATGAATGCCATGTATTGACGGCTTTCTGGGTGCAACTCCACCTGCCAATACCCACACACTGTATCCCATGTAGTAATAAACTTGGTTCCATGGAATCTCTTCAATATTTTATCAGTTTCGCCAGGCGAGGTACGATCGTTAATAATCATTTTATTTATCTCATGTGCATCAAGGCAAAGTCTCACCTTACCATTCTTCTTTTGTATAGCCACAATCAGACTAGTGTATGGCGACTGACTGCTTTCGATAATATCCTTACTAATCATATTCTGGATCTCTGCGCGTACGGCTTCCTTCAAAGATTGTGCTATGGGGTATGATTTTCGATTGAATTCCACCGGTTCTCTGAATCGTATTGAACATTGATAGTTTCTGATCTTTCCACGTTCGTCTGAAAATTCAGTTCGATATTTTTCGTATATGTTAACTAACTGTTTCAACTGGTTTTCATTTAATTGCTCGGTGGTATTGTGGTACTGGAAGTCACGTATCTCCTGAATCTTTTGTGACCATAGGTCATCTTCAGTACACTGATTTACTGGCTTGTTGTCTGGCGAGTAGTTCGATAAGTAATTCACTTTAATTTTGTGGTTGAGAAGTCGTCTGGAGTCTACTGTCTTCTTGTTGATTAAATTGGCTACCCAGGTCAAACCTTCCGAAAAGAGTGATACCTTCTCTCGGCATAAGTCGATAACTGCTGAGTTCCTTCGTAATATGTCACACCCTATCATGATGTTGAAGGGTAATCCGGCTGCAACAAGAAATATCATATCCAAACTTACGCCTTGACTGTTTATACTTAGGGATACCTGTTTCCGTATCGTTTTGTTCTGTCGGCCGGTAGCTCCTACAAGTACGATATTATTAATAGGTAGTACTGGTAAGTTTTTGTGGCATTCCTGCTGTATCCGGTCCAATTCATTATGGTTAATTATAGAGACATTTGCTCCAGTGTCTATCATGATGGGAACAGAAATACTCTCGATTTCTGCAATTATGTAAATGATCTCGTCATTATTATTAATGTTTACCTCATTCTCTTCCAATAAGTCCTTTCGGATATCTTTTAAATAATTGTTATATATTATAATAAATTTTTTTCTTTCCTCACGTGATTTTATCTCTTGTCCATACCCCGCAGATTGGAGCAGTAAAGGGTTATATTGGTTTATTACTGCCTCCGTTCGTTTAAATGTTCCGCATCATTACGGATTTGGCTGTTAGCAGCATCAACTTGGAGTCCTGAAACTGCTTTGTTTGGTTCAGCACGATCGTCTTGTTGGGCCTCCGTTACAGGCAGTCTTCTTTGGTTGTCCAGGCTTGAACTGTGTCTGGGTTCATACTCTCTGTAACGATTACCTCCCTGATTCCCTTGAAAGGTTTCATATTCGTAGTATCGGCTCCTTCGTTGAGGCTGGTATCTCCGCTGTCCACTGCCTTCCGCTCTGATGTAATTAATATGAGGTCGATATGTTCTGTAATTGTTATTATTACCTCCATTCGGGTAATTTCTATTGTACTGTAGTTACCATAATAATTGTTATTAGGTGGGTTGGGGTTTCTCTGACCATTTGGAACATAATTACGGATATTATAATAACCGTTGTTATTAGGCTGGCGGTTATTATTATTATTACTACTGTTACCCTCACTATTATTATTGCTGGGAACATTATTATTATTATTATTATATCTAGGAACATTATTATTATTGCCATGGTTGTTATTGTATCCGGCATTATTCCGGTTTGCGGAGCTATAATTATTGTTGTTGGTGCCGTTCTGCCTATTATTATTATTATTCGTATTACTCGTGTTATTTCTTGGTTCAGGTCTTTCGTATCTCCTCCGACTTTGGCGGTAGTAATCCTCGTGCTCATACATCTCTAAAAGTTCGGTCATTGCTTGTACAGTTTTTATTTGACTGTTTCGTCTAGCTCTGATAATGTCTTCCTCATAGTGGTAGGAGAGCTTGCTGATCAAGCATTCTTCCGGTATTCGAGGCTCTAAATGTTTGGCCACACACACCTTTCCCAAGAAATACACTGTTAAAGTTTGGTTTCCGTATGGATTATATTTTCCGTGACAGATCCCGTCTCTGGCGATATTTTGTGTCGACTCAGACCAATATTTGGCCTTGAACAGCCTTTTGAATTGTTGGTAGTCTGTCACTTCATCTCTGATCGCCATCCACCAATTACCGGCTATCTCCTTGAAGGATTCGTCCAGTACTTCTTTATTCTCTCTCCAGCGGTTGCCTCTGTGTTTTGTGAAGTACTCTTCGATTCTGGCCAGGAATTCCATAGGTTTATTTTTATAAAACCTGTAGTTAATCCCTTCTCGATTTTCGTTAGGACAACTGGTAATGCTGGTTGGTCGACTATGGAAAAGATCTATAGCTGTTTGATTCTGTCGCACCTGACTGTTGATACTGGTCACAGCAGCTTCAATGCCATCACATTTTTCTGTGAATCGGTCTTGCACTCTCTCCCAGCCTTCACGTGTTTCCTTTAGTTTTTCCTCTAAATTCTTCCTATTCGTTTCTTCCATGGTTGTAACTTTACTGTTTATTTCGGATTTGATATTCTGTACTTCTCTTTCGGTCTGACTCCATCTTTCGTCCGCCCTGGTAATCTTTTGTTCAATCACCGTTATTTCCTCTTCCACCTTCTTGCTGATTGTTTCATTATTTTCAGCTATTTTCTGGCTCAATTCTTCCTTTAATATTTCCATCCTTCCGTCTAACCGGTTCATATTCTCTTGGTTCGTCTCCCTTAATTCTTCTCTTAATTGTTGATTATTGCTTTCCATTTTCTTACTTGTTTCTTCCATCCTCTTATTGGTCTCTTCCAGTTTTTGGCTTATCTGGGTTAATTCCTCCTTCGACACTGTCCTTATTTTATAGACTTGTCTCTTCCTATTTCAAGCCCCTAAGGTTGGACGCCAATTTGTAATAAATCACAAATAAATAATTTTATAATAAATAAAATCCCACTGGTGATCTCGCCAATTTTTAATAAAACTTGTTTTTACTACAAATAGATGATGATGATACCCCACTGTTATGAGTGCCAATTGGTAATAAAACTGTGCTAATTACAAATAATAAATTTAATGTTGATAATAAAAAAAAAATTTATTGTTTATGCATTGGATAAAAAATTTTTTAATAATGTTTTATTTTTTTCTTTTATTTTATCTTAATTAATTAATTAATTAATTATAAATTTTTTAATTACTTTCAAATGTGTAAATTAGTTAATGTGTGACAAAATATTTGTTCACTAGAGATAATCTTGTTATGTCAGTTGGATCAAGGATTCTCTCTTCTGACTTTGCTCCTCTTCTTCTTCTTCTTGATATATTTTTCTAATATTCTACTTTATGTTTAGAAGAAATAAAAAGCTAATATTTATAATACAAATAATCATGAACACAAAGTATTTGAGTAATTCTGATGTTTATTTTTCAAAATTTGAATTTGTGCGCCAATCTTACGCCCATCGACAATGGCATTGGCTGAGATTCACTCAGGTCGGTCTTGATAAAATGACAAAATATAACATTACAAAATTAATTATTTCGAGTTCTTTTAACTGTCGAAATGGTCAGAGAGGGCAAGGAACAAGATACAATACTTACAATTACTTTAAAATAAATTATTATTGCTAAAAATAACAGGATTCTGAAAATATTGTCAATTAATAATTAAAAAATTCGAACCAATTCGTAGAGTGACGTCACTGGCTCGTGAAGGCTGTGTCCCGTTCGCTCTGCAAATCCAGTATGGCTGCCGTTCACCTCGATTTTCTGCTACCCAATGCTGACGCTATGTTCGGTCTTCTCCCTCAAATATAAATGTGGATTCCTTCCTCTGCGATGTTGTAGTACCTCTGGATAATTATGTGAAGTGTTTTCTTCTCCTCAGCGATGTTGTTCTGGGTTGGATTAATGGTGCTGTGTTCCGTGTTCAAAATCTGTTGAGTTCGTTTTCCAGATAATATTGGTGTTGAATTAAATTTTTTTCTCAAAATGGCGGTTAATTTCTTGTGCTCGTACTGGATCTTATTATTCCGGTTGTTCTGGTTCAGTTTGTTATCGGTTACGTTATTATGTTGTTCAATTTCAGTAGTTAACCTCTGTAGTACATTTTTGGGTTGCACTTCAATTTTTTACAACCATTTATAGTTTTCAGATCTTCCGTCCGTAAAATTTGATCTGTACACATTCACGATTAACAATAGACTGATGACTTAAAGTCGTCGTTTTCAGTGGTAATTCATAAAATGTCTTATTCCTCTTACCATTGTCTGTTCACATTTACATGTCTTGGATTTGGTTTCAACTCATAAAAATATATGACAAGTTTTCCTATTTATTGCTGTAACTTAATTATTTATTAATTTTATGAAAATTTAACTATCTAGCAATATTCTTAAGCTAATTTTACATAATTCAAAATATAACTGGGTTTGTTTTAAGTTCAGATAAGCCTAAAATTTACAATTTTTGATATTTATTATAGGCCTTGTATTTTTTACAATTTTAGTAATTAAATGGTTTACAAGTGATTTTATGTTAATATTTCTTTTAAATAATTTTTCTCATTTCATGATTATTGCTTGTTGTTAATAATGTGTTGTTATAATACTCCAATATTAATTAATTTACATTTTATCTGAATAGTGTACCCTTCTAGGCCTAGTATTACATATTTCCAAATAAAGTTAATTTTATTCTTTTGTCATTACATTTGCTAATATTTGGTTCTGTGCTGAGTACATTTTCATATCTTTGTTTTACATGGACTAGTTTCAATTAATTACATACAATTCTATTGAATTTATTCATTTGGGTGTGACTCTATGATAGTATTTGATTTTGGTCTCAAATGCTGTTTTGTTTTTCTATTGGGGTTTGTTAGTTATTTTGCCCCATTATTCTTTATATGGTTTACGGTTTAATAATACAATATTCATATTACCTACTTGCCTTCTCTGCCTTAACAAACTTTGAAATCATTGAACATTAATTAAATACAACATATTATCTTATATCTATTAATTTTTTTATATCACTTAATCATAACAAAAATATCTTATACTTATTATTTTTTTATATATAATTTGGTTAATATAAAACATTTTATTACTAATAATACTTTCAGTCTTTTACTGTCTTTTGTATTTACTATACATAATTTGATTAAACTAAAAACATCTTATCACTAATAATATTCTCAGTTATTAAACTGTCTTTTGTATTTAGGTTGCTTTTTTGTAACACTTAATTATAATAAAGCATCTTATATCTATGATTTTTCATTTATATATAATCTTTAAAACATTCTTATCACTAATAATATTCTCAGTTAGTAAACTGTCTTTTGTTCTTATGCTAATTTTATATGGTATCTCTCTACACTAATGGTAGTCTCTTTTAAATAATTTTATTTTCTTTCATTATTTATTTCTTATAGTATGTCACTTGTTATTCTCTACACTCACTGTAGTCTCTAACTTTTATTATATTTTATCATGGTATTTCACCTTATAATTTCTACACTAATGGTAGTCTTTGGTTTTTACACTATGGTAGTTTTTGATTTGTTTCTACACTATTGGTAGTCTTTTGGTTTGTTTTTACTCTGTTCTTAAATTAGGCTTACATTTAGTTTACAATTTATTTTAATTGCATTGTATCCTGTAACTTGAGTTATTTGGACTGACATTTATTATTGGTTTTAATTTAGTTTCAATTGGTATATTCATTCTTCATAAAGTTTTAGTGAATAGCCTTTCTTGTTTCTATATTTCTTTTAGGAACCTTGACATATTTTGTCTCTTCTTTCTTATTATATAAGTATTTCGTTTTCTTGTGGTTTCATGTCCTTATCTTATTAATTCAATGAATCTTATTTGATTATTCGGTTTCATTTATTTTTTCATTTGCAGCTCCTTATTAATTGGTTATTGGTTTTGTATCTTGGGGTTTTCTGCTTCTTAATTTAATAAATTTTTCCCCTTATTAATTTTTTATTTCCTTTCTTGTTTACTTTTTACTTTTGTCTTCTCATTTACTTTTGTCCTTTCATTTACTTTTGTCTTTTCATTTACTGCTCCTCAACCTACTGGGTATACTGCTGTTGTACTGGGGTTTTATATCGTTGGTTATTTATATATGGATCAAGAGTTTTCTTTGTTATTCAGGTTAATTTTATTAACATTTTATCGACTTAATGATCAGCTTCTTTAATTTATTTTTTAACCATTTCTTATTCTCACTCACTATTGATAGTTTCTTCTTTATTAATGTTGTATTAAGTTAAATTTTTAGGTGATAATTCTGTTATGCTACATATGCTCTCCTGTAAAAGTGATTAGTTCAGATCATACTCTTAGTATGGATGAAATAATTACTACTAATTCTTTTTATTTACCATATTTTTATTCGTGATTTCACTTTATATACCTTCTTTTTCCACCATTGCTTTCTCTCAGATGATATGTATCTCCTTCGTTAGCTTCTTTTTTCATTAATAAGTAATCATCAATCTTGTGTATAACATTATCATTTTATATCTTTTCTTATTTGGTGCTTCCTCACCTGTATGTTTACTCCCTAACATTCCCTAACATGTGAGTTGGAACAGTTCAGAGTGGCACATTTCGGCTTCAATCTCTGCTGGCCAATACTTCACTTAACTGAGCTCAGAGGAATTATCATCTCTGCTCAAAATATAAGACTGATGGAATTTTTCTACATCCAGTCATAAAAATAAATAATCATTAAAAGTAGTCCCTTTCGACTAATAATAAACATCCTTGGATTCTTCACTTCATAATATTTTATATCAATTAATACTTTTATACACTTGACTCTTCTTCTCTATTAAAGCTCATTCCATATTATCACTATAATAGTGGTTATTACAACAATATTATCATCATGATACCAGGGTTTTTGGTTTCTGGTCTTAATACTTGGTTTTTACTTAGTTGGTCCTTCTTCATTGTTTCATCTTTATCATATTATTTTCTTTGTGAGTTTGGTTAAGTTATTTTGATTAAATTATAAAATATTCTGGTTTCTTCTTTCTTTCTTCTTCATTTAAAATTCTGTATAATTTTTGTCTTAATTTGTCTCATTTATATAATTTATAATAGTTGTTATAGTTATCATAGTCACTATTACAATATAAACTGTAGTATAGTTTTTATAGCTGTGATAGTTTATTAAGGGTTTTTTCTCTTTATCAACAGTGGTTTTTTTATGAAGACTTGCTATTCTTCCTTCTTTTAACACTTTTAACATTCATTAATATATTTTTCTGGTAATATTAAATTATACAATTGTTTAATATAGGTTGTTCTCTTTATTTACTGGAACATGTTCTTTTTGCTTTGTGTCTGGAGAGTTTGAGAATGTTTACACATTTGTACTCCATTTACTCTCAAATTCTTTTATGTAAGAGTTCACTCGAATTCTGAGTGTAATTTGTTCTTATGCTTTTAGAATTTTGTAGCTTTTTCTTACAACAATTCTTTTTATATTTAATAGTTATATCTCATCATTCGTGTAAGTTATCCTTACCATTTTTTTGACTTTAGATATTTTCTCCAAAATTCTTTTTATATATAATTGTTTTTAATAGTTTCTCTCAAATAACTCATGTAAGTTGGCCTTACTATTTTTTTGAATTTGGAAGTTTTCTCCAAATTTCTTTTTATATATAATAGTTTTTTCAAATAATTCTTGTAAGTTGGTCTTAGTCATTTTTGAATTTGGTTGTTTTTTCATCAAAATTCGTTTTATTCATCTCTCCTCTATATATTTTTTGATTGATAACTGCTTATAAGTTCCTTTTACTTTATTTGAATTAATATCTTTTAATACATAAGTATTGTTGTTATTATTTTTAATAATCAGATATGGGCCGGTATACAGCAGTAATAACTTTTTGGTAATGCCTTCCAAAGTACTGGGTAGTTCCCTGTTTTTCAATAGTACCTTTTCTCCGACTTCATAGTTTATTACCTTCTTAATCACCTTTTGATACTTGTTCTGGCGCCTTTCCTGGTCTTCTGCCAATTTATTGTAGAACCTTAGTCGATTAAATTTGTATTCTTGACTCATGGGAAATTCTATGATGTCTTGTATTTCTCTAGGAGGTGGTTTTTCATACATTGCCGTATATGGTGTGGTCCCTATAGCGGGGTGATATGCTAAATTAAGGAATTCCTCAGTAGCTGATAAGTATTCTTGCCACTTCCTTTGTTGATTATGACAATAAGTCCGTAATATCCGTCCGACTTCTCGCAGTACCCTCTCCGCTGGATTACTGCTGGGGTGGTAAACAGATGTCTTGTACGTCTTGATGCGCAATGTAATTAGAGTGTTTTTCCACCTTCTACCCGTAAATTGCGTTCCATGACCTGTGATTATGGATGCTGGGTTTACTGTCTCTGGAATGTAATAATTTGTTATCACTCCTAAAATCTTCAAAGCGGTGGCTCTGTTCACTGGGTATAGTTTTATAAATTTGGTGAAGTGATCCATCATTATAATAATGTATTTGTAACTATGGCGTCCGCCACTGCGGGGAAATAGACCACAGATGTCCAGAAAGTTCTTTTCCAGTTTTGCTTGTGATGTAATTGGTATCATCATACCCTCTTTTATTTCATTGTTGGTTTTTACCAATTGACATATAAGACAGGTCTTGAGGTAGTTTCTCGTCTTTCGATTTATATTTTTTATATGGCAATTCTCTTCTATCGCCTTGATCACTTTCATGGCCCCCATGTGACCATATCGGAGATGATAATCCAGGATGATATCCTTCTCGACTGTAGTAGGGATTACGATCTTCCATATCTGTTCATCAAGGGATGTTTTGATGAATAATATATCATTATGTGTGCAATAAAACTTGGTTATGGTATCATCTTGGTTGGAGAGACGAAGTTTAATATTGTTTAGCTTCGGGTCGGACTGCTGGTGTTTGCTGATGTCCCGCACTAATTTTTCTAAATCGGATCTGTCCTTAATAATATTATAGATCTTCAGGATGCTCTGCTTCTTGCCTTCGAACGTCTGTTCTTCCAAATTTACTCATGACAATACGTCTGCTACTACATTCTTACTCCCAGGAACATACTCCCACTGTATATCATATTCTTGCAGGGCAAGTACCCACCTGGTCAATCTACCGTGGCTTAACTTGCATCTTCTTAGAAATGATATAGATTTGTGACCTGTGCGAACTGCCACTGGATATCCTAGAATATACGTTCGAAACTTCCCACAGGCAAAGACTACACTTAGCAGCTCCTTTTCCGTCATGTTGTAGTTCTTTTCACACTGGTTAAGGGTTCTGCTAGCAAAGCTCACTACTAGGTGGTTTCAACTTTCGTCTTCTTGGTACAACGTTGATCCCAAGCTGATGTTACTAGCGTCACAGTTTAGGAAGAAAGGTCGGTTAAAATCTGGATGGTTAAGCGTTACTGCTTCTAAGAACTTCTCTTTAATTGATTTGAATGTTTCGTCTTGTTCTTGACCCCATCGCCATTTATTCTTGGACGATAACTGATACTGAAATCGGGCCGTCAGCTCGGAATAATTATTTTGGAACTTCCTGTAGTAGTTACACAGGCCTAAAAATCACTGTAGTTGCCTTCTGTTTTTCGGTATAGGGAATCGCTGTATGGCGTCTACCTTTTCTGTCGACAGTGTTATTCCTTGATTGTTCAACTGGAAACCCAAAAATTGGACTCCTTTTGCTATTAGTTTGGACTTGTCCAGCTTGAGAGTGACGTTATTCTCAGCCAGCTTCAAGACATGCTTCACACGGTAACAATGTTCTTCCCAATTGGTTGATGTTATTAAGAGATCATCGACATAGACAGTCGTGAATTGGAGCGCTTCTGGTCCGAGTATTTGGTCCATACAGGCGACAAAAACAGCTACTGAGTTCACTAACCTGAAGGGCAATCTCTTAAACTGATAGTTGCGTCCTTCGAAGATGAATGCCATGTATTGACGGCTTTCTGGGTGCAACTCCACCTGCCAATACCCACACACTGTATCCCATGTAGTAATAAACTTGGTTCCATGGAATCTCTTCAATATTTTATCAATTTCGCCAGGCGAGGTACGATCGTTAATAATCATTTTATTTATCTCACGTGCATCAAGGCAAAGTCTCACCTTACCATTCTTCTTTTGTATAGCCACAATCAGACTAGTGTATGGCGACTGACTGCTTTCGATAATATCCTTACTAATCATATTCTGGATCTCTGCGCGTACGGCTT
This sequence comes from Magicicada septendecula, assembly GCA_034769895.1. Taxonomy (NCBI): domain Eukaryota; kingdom Metazoa; phylum Arthropoda; class Insecta; order Hemiptera; family Cicadidae; genus Magicicada; species Magicicada septendecula. The sequence continues at coordinate 39,559,733 of CM068372.1, forward strand.
CCTTCAAAGATTGTGCTATGGGGTATGATTTTCGATTGAATTCCACCGGTTCTCTGAATCGTATTGAACATTGATAGTTTCTGATCTTTCCACGTTCGTCTGAAAATTCAGTTCGATATTTTTTGTATATGTTAACTAACTGTTTCAACTGGTTTTCATTTAATTGCTCGGTGGTATTGTGGTACTGGAAGTCACGTATCTCCTGAATCTTTTGTGACCATAGGTCATCTTCAGTACACTGATTTACTGGCTTGTTGTCTGGCGAGTAGTTCGATAAGTAATTCACTTTAATTTTGTGGTTGAGAAGTCGTCTGGAGTCTACTGTCTTCTTGTTGATTAAATTGGCTACCCAGGTCAAACCTTCCGAAAAGAGTGATACCTTCTCTCGGCATAAGTCGATAACTGCTGAGTTCCTTCGTAATATGTCACACCCTATCATGATGTTGAAGGGTAATCCGGCTGCAACAAGAAATATCATATCCAAACTTACGCCTTGACTGTTTATACTTAGGGATACCTGTTTCCGTATCGTTTTGTTCTGTCGGCCGGTAGCTCCTACAAGTACGATATTATTAATAGGTAGTACTGGTAAGTTTTTGTGGCATTCCTGCTGTATCCGGTCCAATTCATTATGGTTAATTATAGAGACATTTGCTCCAGTGTCTATCATGATGGGAACAGAAATACTCTCGATTTCTGCAATTATGTAAATGATCTCGTCATTATTATTAATGTTTACCTCATTCTCTTCCAATAAGTCCTTTCGGATATCTTTTAAATAATTGTTATATATTATAATAAATTTTTTTCTTTCCTCACGTGATTTTATCTCTTGTCCATACCCCGCAGATTGGAGCAGTAAAGGGTTATATTGGTTTATTACTGCCTCCGTTCGTTTAAATGTTCCGCATCATTACGGATTTGGCTGTTAGCAGCATCAACTTGGAGTCCTGAAACTGCTTTGTTTGGTTCAGCACGATCGTCTTGTTGGGCCTCCGTTACAGGCAGTCTTCTTTGGTTGTCCAGGCTTGAACTGTGTCTGGGTTCATACTCTCTGTAACGATTACCTCCCTGATTCCCTTGAAAGGTTTCATATTCGTAGTATCGGCTCCTTCGTTGAGGCTGGTATCTCCGCTGTCCACTGCCTTCCGCTCTGATGTAATTAATATGAGGTCGATATGTTCTGTAATTGTTATTATTACCTCCATTCGGGTAATTTCTATTGTACTGTAGTTACCATAATAATTGTTATTAGGTGGGTTGGGGTTTCTCTGACCATTTGGAACATAATTACGGTTATTATAATAACCGTTGTTATTAGGCTGGCGGTTATTATTATTATTACTACTGTTACCCTCACTATTATTATTGCTGGGAACATTATTATTATTATTATTATATCTAGGAACATTATTATTATTGCCATGGTTGTTATTGTATCCGGCATTATTCCGGTTTGCGGAGCTATAATTATTGTTGTTGGTGCCGTTCTGCCTATTATTATTATTATTCGTATTACTCGTGTTATTTCTTGGTTCAGGTCTTTCGTATCTCCTCCGACTTTGGCGGTAGTAATCCTCGTGCTCATACATCTCTAAAAGTTCGGTCATTGCTTGTACAGTTTTTATTTGACTGTTTCGTCTAGCTCTGATAATGTCTTCCTCATAGTGGTAGGAGAGCTTGCTGATCAAGCATTCTTCCGGTATTCGAGGCTCTAAATGTTTGGCCACACACACCTTTCCCAAGAAATACACTGTTAAAGTTTGGTTTCCGTATGGATTATATTTTCCGTGACAGATCCCGTCTCTGGCGATATTTTGTGTCGACTCAGACCAATATTTGGCCTTGAACAGCCTTTTGAATTGTTGGTAGTCTGTCACTTCATCTCTGATCGCCATCCACCAATTACCGGCTATCTCCTTGAAGGATTCGTCCAGTACTTCTTTATTCTCTCTCCAGCGGTTGCCTCTGTGTTTTGTGAAGTACTTTTCGATTCTGGCCAGGAATTCCATAGGTTTATTTTTATAAAACCTGTAGTTAATCCCTTCTCGATTTTCGTTAGGACAACTGGTAATGCTGGTTGGTCGACTATGGAAAAGATCTATAGCTGTTTGATTCTGTCGCACCTGACTGTTGATACTGGTCACAGCAGCTTCAATGCCATCACATTTTTCTGTGAATCGGTCTTGCACTCTCTCCCAGCCTTCACGTGTTTCCTTTAGTTTTTCCTCTAAATTCTTCCTATTCGTTTCTTCCATGGTTGTAACTTTACTGTTTATTTCGGATTTGATATTCTGTACTTCTCTTTCGGTCTGACTCCATCTTTCGTCCGCCCTGGTAATCTTTTGTTCAATCACCGTTATTTCCTCTTCCACCTTCTTGCTGATTGTTTCATTGTTTTCAGCTATTTTCTGGCTCAATTTTTCCTTTAATATTTCCATCCTTCCGTCTAACCGGTTCATATTCTCTTGGTTCGTCTCCCTTAATTCTTCTCTTAATTGTTGATTATTGCTTTCCATTTTCTTACTTGTTTCTTCCATCCTCTTATTGGTCTCTTCCAGTTTTTGGCTTATCTGGGTTAATTCCTCCTTCGACACTGTCCTTATTTTATAGACTTGTCTCTTCCTATTTCAAGCCCCTAAGGTTGGACGCCAATTTGTAATAAATCACAAATAAATAATTTTATAATAAATAAAATCCCACTGGTGATCTCGCCAATTTTTAATAAAACTTGTTTTTACTACAAATAGATGATGATGATACCCCACTGTTATGAGTGCCAATTGGTAATAAAACTGTGCTAATTACAAATAATAAATTTAATGTTGATAATAAAAAAAAAATTTATTGTTTATGCATTGGATAAAAAATTTTTTAATAATGTTTTATTTTTTTCTTTTATTTTATCTTAATTAATTAATTAATTAATTATAAATTTTTTAATTACTTTCAAATGTGTAAATTAGTTAATGTGTGACAAAATATTTGTTCACTAGAGATAATCTTGTTATGTCAGTTGGATCAAGGATTCTCTCTTCTGACTTTGCTCCTCTTCTTCTTCTTCTTGATATATTTTTCTAATATTCTACTTTATGTTTAGAAGAAATAAAAAGCTAATATTTATAATACAAATAAGCATGAACACAAAGTATTTGAGTAATTCTGATGTTTATTTTTCAAAATTTGAATTTGTGCGCCAATCTTACGCCCATCGACAATGGCATTGGCTGAGATTCACTCAGGTCGGTCGTGATAAAATGACAAAATATAACATTACAAAATTAATTATTTCGAGTTCTTTTAACTGTCGAAATGGTCAGAGAGGGCAAGGAACAAGATACAATACTTACAATTACTTTAAAATAAATTATTATTGCTAAAAATAACAGGATTCTGAAAATATTGTCAATTAATAATTAAAAAATTCGAACCAATTCGTAGAATGACGTCACTGGCTCGTGAAGGCTGTGTCCCGTTCGCTCTGCAAATCCAGTATGGCTGCCGTTCACCTCGATTTTCTGCTACCCAATGCTGACGCTATGTTCGGTCTTCTCCCTCAAATATAAATGTGGATTCCTTCCTCTGCGATGTTGTAGTACCTCTGGATAATTATGTGAAGTGTTTTCTTCTCCTCAGCGATGTTGTTCTGGGTTGGATTAATGGTGCTGTGTTCCGTGTTCAAAATCTGTTGAGTTCGTTTTCCAGATAATATTGGTGTTGAATTAAATTTTTTTCTCAAAATGGCGGTTAATTTCTTGTGCTCGTACTGGATCTTATTATTCCGGTTGTTCTGGTTCAGTTTGTTATCGGTTACGTTATTATGTTGTTCAATTTCAGTAGTTAACCTCTGTAGTACATTTTTGGGTTGCACTTCAATTTTTTACAACCATTTATAGTTTTCAGATCTTCCGTCCGTAAAATTTGATCTGTACACATTCACGATTAACAATAGACTGATGACTTAAAGTCGTCGTTTTCAGTGGTAATTCATAAAATGTCTTATTCCTCTTACCATTGTCTGTTCACATTTACATGTCTTGGATTTGGTTTCAACTCATAAAAATATATGACAAGTTTTCCTATTTATTGCTGTAACTTAATTATTTATTAATTTTATGAAAATTTAACTATCTAGCAATATTCTTAAGCTAATTTTACATAATTCAAAATATAACTGGGTTTGTTTTAAGTTCAGATAAGCCTAAAATTTACAATTTTTGATATTTATTATAGGCCTTGTATTTTTTACAATTTTAGTAATTAAATGGTTTACAAGTGATTTTATGTTAATATTTCTTTTAAATAATTTTTCTCATTTCATGATTATTGCTTGTTGTTAATAATGTGTTGTTATAATACTCCAATATTAATTAATTTACATTTTATCTGAATAGTGTACCCTTCTAGGCCTAGTATTACATATTTCCAAATAAAGTTAATTTTATTCTTTTGTCATTACATTTGCTAATATTTGGTTCTGTGCTGAGTACATTTTCATATCTTTGTTTTACATGGACTAGTTTCAATTAATTACATACAATTCTATTGAATTTATTCATTTGGGTGTGACTCTATGATAGTATTTGATTTTGGTCTCAAATGCTGTTTTGTTTTTCTATTGGGGTTTGTTAGTTATTTTGCCCCATTATTCTTTATATGGTTTACGGTTTAATAATACAATATTCATATTACCTACTTGCCTTCTCTGCCTTAACAAACTTTGAAATCATTGAACATTAATTAAATACAACATATTATCTTATATCTATTAATTTTTTTATATCACTTAATCATAACAAAAATATCTTATACTTATTATTTTTTTATATATAATTTGGTTAATATAAAACATTTTATTACTAATAATACTTTCAGTCTTTTACTGTCTTTTGTATTTACTATACATAATTTGATTAAACTAAAAACATCTTATCACTAATAATATTCTCAGTTATTAAACTGTCTTTTGTATTTAGGTTGCTTTTTTGTAACACTTAATTATAATAAAGCATCTTATATCTATGATTTTTCATTTATATATAATCTTTAAAACATTCTTATCACTAATAATATTCTCAGTTAGTAAACTGTCTTTTGTTCTTATGCTAATTTTATATGGTATCTCTCTACACTAATGGTAGTCTCTTTTAAATAATTTTATTTTCTTTCATTATTTATTTCTTATAGTATGTCACTTGTTATTCTCTACACTCACTGTAGTCTCTAACTTTTATTATATTTTATCATGGTATTTCACCTTATAATTTCTACACTAATGGTAGTCTTTGGTTTTTACACTATGGTAGTTTTTGATTTGTTTCTACACTATTGGTAGTCTTTTGGTTTGTTTTTACTCTGTTCTTAAATTAGGCTTACATTTAGTTTACAATTTATTTTAATTGCATTGTATCCTGTAACTTGAGTTATTTGGACTGACATTTATTATTGGTTTTAATTTAGTTTCAATTGGTATATTCATTCTTCATAAAGTTTTAGTGAATAGCCTTTCTTGTTTCTATATTTCTTTTAGGAACCTTGACATATTTTGTCTCTTCTTTCTTATTATATAAGTATTTCGTTTTCTTGTGGTTTCATGTCCTTATCTTATTAATTCAATGAATCTTATTTGATTATTCGGTTTCATTTATTTTTTCATTTGCAGCTCCTTATTAATTGGTTATTGGTTTTGTATCTTGGGGTTTTCTGCTTCTTAATTTAATAAATTTTTCCCCTTATTAATTTTTTATTTCCTTTCTTGTTTACTTTTTACTTTTGTCTTCTCATTTACTTTTGTCCTTTCATTTACTTTTGTCTTTTCATTTACTGCTCCTCAATCTACTGGGTATACTGCTGTTGTACTGGGGTTTTATATCGTTGGTTATTTATATATGGATCAAGAGTTTTCTTTGTTATTCAGGTTAATTTTATTAACATTTTATCGACTTAATGATCAGCTTCTTTAATTTATTTTTTAACCATTTCTTATTCTCACTCACTATTGATAGTTTCTTCTTTATTAATGTTGTATTAAGTTAAATTTTTAGGTGATAATTCTGTTATGCTACATATGCTCTCCTGTAAAAGTGATTAGTTCAGATCATACTCTTAGTATGGATGAAATAATTACTACTAATTCTTTTTATTTACCATATTTTTATTCGTGATTTCACTTTATATACCTTCTTTTTCCACCATTGCTTTCTCTCAGATGATATGTATCTCCTTCGTTAGCTTCTTTTTTCATTAATAAGTAATCATCAATCTTGTGTATAACATTATCATTTTATATCTTTTCTTATTTGGTGCTTCCTCACCTGTATGTTTACTCCCTAACATTCCCTAACATGTGAGTTGGAACAGTTCAGAGTGGCACATTTCGGCTTCAATCTCTGCTGGCCAATACTTCACTTAACTGAGCTCAGAGGAATTATCATCTCTGCTCAAAATATAAGACTGATGGAATTTTTCTACATCCAGTCATAAAAATAAATAATCATTAAAAGTAGTCCCTTTCGACTAATAATAAACATCCTTGGATTCTTCACTTCATAATATTTTATATCAATTAATACTTTTATACACTTGACTCTTCTTCTCTATTAAAGCTCATTCCATATTATCACTATAATAGTGGTTATTACAACAATATTATCATCATGATACCAGTGTTTTTGGTTTCTGGTCTTAATACTTGGTTTTTACTTAGTTGGTCCTTCTTCATTGTTTCATCTTTATCATATTATTTTCTTTGTGAGTTTGGTTAAGTTATTTTGATTAAATTATAAAATATTCTGGTTTCTTCTTTCTTTCTTCTTCATTTAAAATTCTGTATCATTTTTGTCTTAATTTGTCTCATTTATATAATTTATAATAGTTGTTATAGTTATCATAGTCACTATTACAATATAAACTGTAGTATAGTTTTTATAGCTGTGATAGTTTATTAAGGGTTTTTTCTCTTTATCAACAGTGGTTTTTTTATGAAGACTTGTTAATCTTCCTTCTTTTTACACTTTTAACATTCATTAATATATTTTTCTGGTAATATTAAATTATACAATTGTTTAATATAGGTTGTTCTCTTTATTTACTGGAACATGTTCTTTTTGCTTTGTCTCTGGAGAGTTTGAGAATGTTTACACATTTGTACTCCATTTACTCTCAAATTCTTTTATGTAAGAGTTCACTCGAATTCTGAGTGTAATTTGTTCTTACGCTTTTAGAATTTTGTAGCTTTTTCTTACAACAATTCTTTTTATATTTAATAGTTATATCTCATCATTCGTGTAAGTTATCCTTACCATTTTTTTGAATTTAGATATTTTCTCCAAAATTCTTTTTATATATAATTGTTTTTAATAGTTTCTCTCAAATAACTCATGTAAGTTGGCCTTACTATTTTTTTGAATTTGGAAGTTTTCTCCAAATTTCTTTTTATATATAATAGTTTTTTCAAATAATTCTTGTAAGTTGGTCTTAGTCATTTTTGAATTTGGTTGTTTTTTCATCAAAATTCGTTTTATTCATCTCTCCTCTATATATTTTTTGATTGATAACTGATTATAAGTTCCTTTTACTTTATTTGAATTAATATCTTTTAATACATAAGTATTGTTGTTATTATTTTTAATAATCAGATATGGGCCGGTATACAGCAGTAATAACTTTTTGGTAATGCCTTCCAAAGTACTGGGTAGTTCCCTGTTTTTCAATAGTACCTTTTCTCCGACTTCATAGTTTATTACCTTCTTAATCACCTTTTGATACTTGTTCTGGCGCCTTTCCTGGTCTTCTGCCAATTTATTGTAGAACCTTAGTCGATTAAATTTGTATTCTTGACTCATGGGAAATTCTATGATGTCTTGTATTTCTCTAGGAGGTGGTTTTTCATACATTGCCGTATATGGTGTGGTCCCTATAGCGGGGTGATATGCTAAATTAAGGAATTCCTCAGTAGCTGATAAGTATTCTTGCCACTTCCTTTGTTGATTATGACAATAAGTCCGTAATATCCGTCCGACTTCTCGCAGTACCCTCTCCGCTGGATTACTGCTGGGGTGGTAAACAGATGTCTTGTACGTCTTGATGCGCAATGTAATTAGAGTGTTTTTCCACCTTCTACCCTTAAATTGCGTTCCATGACCTGTGATTATGGATGCTGGGTTTACTGTCTCTGGAATGTAATAATTTGTTATCACTCCTAAAATCTTCAAAGTGGTGGCTCTGTTCACTGGGTATAGTTTTATAAATTTGGTGAAGTGATCCATCATTATAATAATGTATTTGTAACTATGGCGTCCGCCACTGCGGGGAAATAGACCACAGATGTCCAGAAAGTTCTTTTCCAGTTTTGCTTGTGATGTAATTGGTATCATCATACCCTCTTTTATTTCATTGTTGGTTTTTACCAATTGACATATAAGACAGGTCTTGAGGTAGTTTCTCGTCTTTCGATTTATATTTTTTATATGGCAATTCTCTTCTATCGCCTTGATCACTTTCATGGCCCCCATGTGACCATATCGGAGATGATAATCCAGGATGATATCCTTCTCGACTGTAGTAGGGATTACGATCTTCCATATCTGTTCATCAAGGGATGTTTTGATGAATAATATATCATTATGTGTGCAATAAAACTTGGTTATGGTATCATCTTGGTTGGAGAGACGAAGTTTAATATTGTTTAGCTTCGGGTCGGACTGCTGGTGTTTGCTGATGTCCCGCACTATTTTTTCTAAATCGGATCTGTCCTTAATAATATTATAGATCTTCAGGATGCTCTACTTCTTGCCTTCGAACGTCTGTTCTTCCAAATTTACTCATGACAATACGTCTGCTACTACATTCTTACTCCCAGGAACATACTCCCACTGTATATCATATTCTTGTAGGGCAAGTACCCACCTGGTCAATCTACCGTGGCTTAACTTGCATCTTCTTAGAAATGATATAGATTTGTGACCTGTGCGAACTGTCACTGGATATCCTAGAATATACGTTCGAAACTTCCCACAGGCAAAGACTACACTTAGCAGCTCCTTTTCCGCCACGTTGTAGTTCTTTTCACACTGGCTAAGGGTTCTGCTAGCAAAGCTCACTACTAGGTGGTTTCAACTTTCGTCTTCTTGGTACAACGTTAATCCCAAGCTGATGTTACTAGCGTCACAGTTTAGGAAGAAAGGTCGGTTAAAATCTGGATGGTTAAGCGTTACTGCTTCTAAGAACTTCTCTTTAATTGATTTGAATGTTTCGTCGTGTTCTTGACCCCATCGCCATTTATTCTTGGACGATAACTGATACTGAAATTGGGCCGTCAGCTCGGAATAATTATTTTGGAACTTCCTGTAGTAGTTACACAGGCCTAGAAATGACTGTAGTTGCCTTCTGTTTTTCAGTATAGGGAATCGCCGTATGGCGTCTACCTTTTCTGTCGACAGTGTTATTCCTTGATTGTTCAACAGGAAACCCAAAAATTGGACTCCTTTTGCTATTAGTTTGGACTTGTCCAGCTTGAGAGTGACGTTATTCTCAGCCAGCTTCAAGACATGCTCCACACGGTAACAATGTTCTTCCCAATTGGTTGATGTTATTAAGAGATCATCGACATAGACAGTCATGAATTGGAGCGCTTCTGGTCCGAGTATTTGGTCCATACAGGCGACAAAAACAGCTACTGAGTTCACTAACCTGAAGGGCAATCTCTTAAACTGATAGTTGCGTCCTTCGAAGATGAATGCCATGTATTGACGGCTTTCTGGGTGCAACTCCACCTGCCAGTACCCACACACTGTATCCCATGTAGTAATAAACTTGGTTCCATGGAATCTCTTCAATATTTTATCAATTTCGCCAGGCGAGGTACGATCGTTAATAATCATTTTATTTATCTCACGTGCATCAAGGCAAAGTCTCACCTTACCATTCTTCTTTTGTATAGCCACAATCAGACTAGTGTATGGCGACTGTCTGCTTTCCATAATATCCTTACTAATCATATTCTGGATCTCTGCGCGTACGGCTTCCTTCAAAGATTGTGCTATGGGGTATGATTTTCGATTGAATTCCACCGGTTCTCTGAATCGTATTGAACATTGATAGTTTCTGATCTTTCCATGTTCGTCTGAAAATTCAGTTCGATATTTTTCGTATATGTTAACTAACTGTTTCAACTGGTTTTCATTTAATTGCTCGGTGGTATTGTGGTACTGGAAGTCACGTATCTCCTGAATCTTTTGTGACCATAGGTCATCTTCAGTACACTGATTTACTGGCTTGTTGTCTGGCGAGTAGTTCGATAAGTAATTCACTTTAATTTTGTGGTTGAGAAGTCGTCTGGAGTCTACTGTCTTCTTGTTGATTAAATTGGCTACCCAGGTCAAACCTTCCGAAAAGAGTGATACCTTCTCTCGGCATAAGTCGATAACTGCTGAGTTCCTTCATACTATGTCACACCCTATCATGATGTTGAAGGGTAATCCGGCTGCAACAAGAAATATCATATCCAAACTTACGCCTTGACTGTTTATACTTAGGGATACCTGTTTCCGTATCGTTTTGTTCTGTCGGCCGGTAGCTCCTACAAGTACGATATTATTAATAGGTAGTACTGGTAAGTTTTTGTGGCATTCCTGCTGTATCCGGTCCAATTCATTATGGTTAATTATAGAGACATTTGCTCCAGTGTCTATCATGATGGGAACAGAAATACTCTCGATTTCTGCAATTATGTAAATGATCTCGTCATTATTATTAATGTTTACCTCATTCTCTTCCAATAAGTCCTTTCGGATATCTTTTAAATAATTGTTATATATTATAATAAATTTTTTTCTTTCCTTACGCGATTTTATCTCTTGTCCATACCCAGCAGATTGGAGCAGTAAAGGGTTGTATTGGTTTATTACTGCCTCCGTTCGTTTAAATGTTCCGCATCATTACGGATTTGGCTGTTAGCAGCATCAACTTGGAGTCCTGAAACTGCTTTGTTTGGTTCAGCACGATCGTCTTGTTGGGCCTCCGTTACAGGCAGTCTTCTTTGGTTGTCCAGGCTTGAACTGTGTCTGGGTTCATACTCTCTGTAACGATTACCTCCCTGATTCCCTTGAAAGGTTTCATATTCGTAGTATCGGCTCCTTCGTTGAGGCTGGTATCTCCGCTGTCCACTGCCTTCCGCTCTGATGTAATTAATATGAGGTCGATATGTTCTGTAATTGTTATTATTACCTCCATTCGGGTAATTTCTATTGTACTGTAGTTACCATAATAATTGTTATTAGGTGGGTTGGGGTTTCTCTGACCATTTGGAACATAATTACGGTTATTATAATAACCGTTGTTATTAGGCTGGCGGTTATTATTATTATTACTACTGTTACCCTCACTATTATTATTGCTGGGAACATTATTATTATTATTATTATATCTAGGAACATTATTATTATTGCCATGGTTGTTATTGTATCCGGCATTATTCCGGTTTGCGGAGCTATAATTATTGTTGTTGGTGCCGTTCTGCCTATTATTATTATTATTCGTATTACTCGTGTTATTTCTTGGTTCAGGTCTTTCGTATCTCCTCCGACTTTGGCGGTAGTAATCCTCGTGCTCATACATCTCTAAAAGTTCGGTCATTGCTTGTACAGTTTTTATTTGACTGTTTCGTCTAGCTCTGATAATGTCTTCCTCATAGTGGTAGGAGAGCTTGCTGATCAAGCATTCTTCCGGTATTCGAGGCTCTAAATGTTTGGCCACACACACCTTTCCCAAGAAATACACTGTTAAAGTTTGGTTTCCGTATGGATTATATTTTCCGTGACAGATCCCGTCTCTGGCGATATTTTGTGTCGACTCAGACCAATATTTGGCCTTGAACAGCCTTTTGAATTGTTGGTAGTCTGTCACTTCATCTCTGATCGCCATCCACCAATTATCGGCTATCTCCTTGAAGGATTCGTCCAGTACTTCTTTATTCTCTCTCCAGCGGTTGCCTCTGTGTTTTGTGAAGTACTCTTCGATTCTGGCCAGGAATTCCATAGGTTTATTTTTATAAAACCTGTAGTTAATCCCTTCTCGATTTTCGTTAGGACAACTGGTAATGCTGGTTGGTCGACTATGGAAAAGATCTATATCTGTTTGATTCTGTCGCACCTGACTGTTGATACTGGTCACAGCAGCTTCAATGCCGTCACATTTTTCTGTGAATCGGTCTTGCACTCTCTCCCAGCCTTCACGTGTTTCCTTTAGTTTTTCCTCTAAATTCTTCCTATTCGTTTCTTCCATGGTTGTAACTTTACTGTTTATTTCGGATTTGATATTCTGTACTTCTCTTTCGGTCTGACTCCATCTTTCGTCCGCCCTGGTAATCTTTTGTTCAATCACCGTTATTTCCTCTTCCACCTTCTTGCTGATTGTTTCATTGTTTTCAGCTATTTTCTGGCTCAATTCTTCCTTTAATATTTCCATCCTTCCGTCTAACCAGTTCATATTCTCTTGGTTCGTCTCCCTTAATTCTTCTCTTAATTGTTGATTATTGCTTTCCATTTTCTTACTTGTTTCTTCCATCCTCTTATTGGTCTCTTCCAGTTTTTGGCTTATCTGGGTTAATTCCTCCTTCGACTGTTTATTGTCAGTCTTTATTTCCTCCATTTTCTCCTCTATTTTCTGAATATTTTCCTCCATTGATAATTTATTATTATTTTTTATTTCATCCATTTTCTCCTCCATCTTCTTACTATTTTCTTCCATTTTCTCCTCCATCTTCTTACTATTTTCTTCCATTTTCTCCTCCATCCTCTTACTTGTATCTCCAATTTTGTTACCCAATTCTTCCTTTAATTCTTCCTTCATTTCTTTACTGTTTTCTTCCGCCTTCTTACTATTTTCTCTTAACTCTTCCTTCAGTTGCTGGGCTAATTCTTCCCTTGACTTCTTACTGGTTTCATCCGCCTTCTTACTGTGCTCATCCATCCTCTGCATCATTAACCTGAACATTTCTTTCATTTCCACATTCTCTGTTCGTGTCGGCTTGTCGGGCTGTTTCCCTTGGGATTCTGGTTCGGTTGGTTCTGCTGGAGGTAATATCAGTTCCACATCTTATACGGGTGTCGCCTCCTTATCTTCCATATCTATTTCCTGTTCGGCCTCCACTGCCCTTTTCTTTCATGTCGCCCTCCTGTGCATCTTGTTTCTTCTCTTGACCTGTTAACAGCTGCCAAGCTAAAAAATAGGAAACTGGACGAATTGTCCTTATTTTATAGACTTGTCTCTTCCTATTTCAAGCCCCTAAGGTTGGACGCCAATTTGTAATAAATCACAAATAAATAATTTTATAATAAATAAAATCCCACTGGTGATCTTGCCAATTTTTAATAAAACTTGTTTTTACTACAAATAGATGATGATGATACCCCACTGTTATGAGTGCCAATTGGTAATAAAACTGTGCTAATTACAAATAATAAATTTAATGTTGATAATAAAAAAAAATTTATTGTTTATGCATTGGATAAAATTTTTTTTAATAATGTTTTATTTTTTTCTTTTATTTTATCTTAATTAATTAATTAATTAATTATAAATTTTTTAATTACTTTCAAATGTGTAAATTAGTTAATGTGTGACAAAATATTTGTTCACTAGAGATAATCTTGTTATGTCAGTTGGATCAAGGATTCTCTCTTCTGACTTTGCTCCTCTTCTTCTTCTTCTTCTTGATATATTTTTCTAATATTCTACTGTATGTTTAGAAGAAATAAAAAGCTAATATTTATAATACAAATAATCATGAACACAAAGTATTTGAGTAATTCTGATGTTTATTTTTCAAAATTTGAATTTGTGCGCCAATCTTACGCGCATCGACAATGACATTGGCTGAGATTCACTCAGTCGGTCGTGATAAAATGACAAAATATAACATTACAAAATTAATTATTTCGAGTTCTTTTAACTGTCGAAATGGTCAGAGAGGGCAAGGAACAAGATACAATACTTACAATTACTTTAAAATAAATTATTATTGCTAAAAATAACAGGATTCTGAAAATATTGTCAATTAATAATTAAAAAATTCGAACCAATTCGTAGAATGACGTCACTGGCTCGTGAAGGCTGTGTCCCGTTCGCTCTGCAAATCCAGTATGGCTGCCGTTCACCTCGATTTTCTGCTATCCAATGCTGACGCTATGTTCGGTCTTCTCCCTCAAATATAAATGTGGATTCCTTCCTCTGCGATGTTGTAGTACCTCTGGATAATTATGTGAAGTGTTTTCTTCTCCTCGGCGATGTTGTTCTGGGTTGGATTAATGGTGCTGTGTTCCGTGTTCAAAATCTGTTGAGTTCGTTTTCCAGATAATATTGGTGTTGAATTAAATTTTTTTCTCAAAATGGCGGTTAATTTCTTGTGCTCGTACTGGATCTTATTATTCCGGTTGTTCTGGTTCAGTTTGTTATCGGTTACGTTATTATGTTGTTCAATTTCAGTAGTTAACCTCTGTAGTACATTTTTGGGTTGCACTTCAATTTTTTACAACCATTTATAGTTTTCAGATCTTCCGTCCGTAAAATTTGATCTGTACACATTCACGATTAACAATAGACTGATGACTTAAAGTCGTCGTTTTCGGTGGTAATTCATAAAATGTCTTATTCCTCTTACCATTGTCTGTTCACATTTACATGTCTTGGATTTGGTTTCAACTCATAAAAATATATGACAAGTTTTCCTATTTATTGCTGTAACTTAATTATTTATTAATTTTATGAAAATTTAACTATCTAGCAATATTCTTAAGCTAATTTTACATAATTCAAAATATAACTGGGTTTGTTTTAAGTTCAGATAAGCCTAAAATTTACAATTTTTGATATTTATTATAGGCCTTGTGTTTTTTACAATTTTAGTAATTAAATGGTTTACAAGTGTTTTTATGTTAATATTTCTTTTAAATAATTTTTCTCATTTCATGATTATTGCTTGTTGTTAATAATGTGTTCTTATAATACTCCAATATTGATTAATTTTCATTTTATCTGAATAGTGTACCCTTCTAGGCCTAGTATTACATATTTCCAAATAAAGTTAATTTTATTCTTTTGTCATTACATTTGCTAATATTTGGTTCTGTGCTGAGTACATTTTCATATCTTTGTTTTACATGGACTAGTTTCAATTAATTACATACAATTCTATTGAATTTATTCATTTGGGTGTGACTCTATGATAGTATTTGATTTTGGTCTCAAATGCTGTTTTGTTTTTCTATTGGGGTTTGTTAGTTATTTTGCCCCATTATTCTTTATATGGTTTACGGTTTAATAATACAATATTCATATTACCTACTTGCCTTCTCTGCCTTAACAAACTTTGAAATCATTGAACATTAATTAAATACAACATATTATCTTATATCTATTAATTTTTTTATATCACTTAATCATAACAAAAATATCTTATACTTATTATTTTTTTATATATAATTTGGTTAATATAAAACATTTTATTACTAATAATACTTTCAGTCTTTTACTGTCTTTTGTATTTACTATACATAATTTGATTAAACTAAAAACATCTTATCACTAATAATATTCTCAGTTATTAAACTGTCTTTTGTATTTAGGTTGCTTTTTTGTAACACTTAACTATAATAAAGCATCTTATATCTATGATTTTTCATTTATATATAATCTTTAAAACATTCTTATCACTAATAATATTCTCAGTTAGTAAACTGTCTTTTGTTCTTATGCTAATTTTATATGGTATCTCTCTACACTAATGGTAGTCTCTTTTAAATAATTTTATTTTCTTTCATTATTTATTTCTTATAGTATGTCACTTGTTATTCTCTACACTCACTGTAGTCTCTAACTTTTATTATATTTTATCATGGTATTTCACCTTATAATTTCTACACTAATGGTAGTCTTTGGTTTTTACACTATGGTAGTTTTTGATTTGTTTCTACACTATTGGTAGTCTTTTGGTTTGTTTTTACTCTGTTCTTAAATTAGGCTTACATTTAGTTTACAATTTATTTTAATTGCATTGTATCCTGTAACTTGAGTTATTTGGACTGACATTTATTATTGGTTTTAATTTAGTTTCAATTGGTATATTCATTCTTCATAAAGTTTTAGTGAATAGCCTTTCTTGTTTCTATATTTCTTTTAGGAACCTTGACATATTTTGTCTCTTCTTTCTTATTATATAAGTATTTCGTTTTCTTGTGGTTTCATGTCCTTATCTTATTAATTCAATGAATCTTATTTGATTATTCGGTTTCATTTATTTTTTCATTTGCAGCTCCTTATTAATTGGTTATTGGTTTTGTATCTTGGGGTTTTCTGCTTCTTAATTTAATAAATTTTTCCCCTTATTAATTTTTTATTTCCTTTCTTGTTTACTTTTTACTTTTGTCTTCTCATTTACTTTTGTCCTTTCATTTACTTTTGTCTTTTCATTTACTGCTCCTCAATCTACTGGGTATACTGCTGTTGTACTGGGGTTTTATATCGTTGGTTATTTATATATGGATCAAGAGTTTTCTTTGTTATTCAGGTTAATTTTATTAACATTTTATCGACTTAATGATCAGCTTCTTTAATTTATTTTTTAACCATTTCTTATTCTCACTCACTATTGATAGTTTCTTCTTTATTAATGTTGTATTAAGTTAAATTTTTAGGTGATAATTCTGTTATGCTACATATGCTCTCCTGTAAAAGTGATTAGTTCAGATCATACTCTTAGTATGGATGAAATAATTACTACTAATTCTTTTTATTTACCATATTTTTATTCGTGATTTCACTTTATATACCTTCTTTTTCCACCATTGCTTTCTCTCAGATGATATGTATCTCCTTCGTTAGCTTCTTTTTTCATTAATAAGTAATCATCAATCTTGTGTATAACATTATCATTTTATATCTTTTCTTATTTGGTGCGTCCTCACCTGTATGTTTACTCCCTAACATTCCCTAACATGTGAGTTGGAACAGTTCAGAGTGGCACATTTCGGCTTCAATCTCTGCTGGCCAATACTTCACTTAACTGAGCTCAGAGGAATTATCATCTCTGCTCAAAATATAAGACTGATGGAATTTTTCTACATCCAGTCATAAAAATAAATAATCATTAAAAGTAGTCCCTTTCGACTAATAATAAACATCCTTGGATTCTTCACTTCATAATATTTTATATCAATTAATACTTTTATACACTTGACTCTTCTTCTCTATTAAAGCTCATTCCATATTATCACTATAATAGTGGTTATTACAACAATATTATCATCATGATACCAGTGTTTTTGGTTTCTGGTCTTAATACTTGGTTTTTACTTAGTTGGTCCTTCTTCATTGTTTCATCTTTATCATATTATTTTCTTTGTGAGTTTGGTTAAGTTATTTTGATTAAATTATAAAATATTCTGGTTTCTTCTTTCTTTCTTCTTCATTTAAAATTCTGTATCATTTTTGTCTTAATTTGTCTCATTTATATAATTTATAATAGTTGTTATAGTTATCATAGTCACTATTACAATATAAACTGTAGTATAGTTTTTATAGCTGTGATAGTTTATTAAGGGTTTTTTCTCTTTATCAACAGTGGTTTTTTTATGAAGACTTGTTAATCTTCCTTCTTTTAACACTTTTAACATTCATTAATATATTTTTCTGGTAATATTAAATTATACAATTGTTTAATATAGGTTGTTCTCTTTATTTACTGGAACATGTTCTTTTTGCTTTGTCTCTGGAGAGTTTGAGAATGTTTACACATTTGTACTCCATTTACTCTCAAATTCTTTTATGTAAGAGTTCACTCGAATTCTGAGTGTAATTTGTTCTTACGCTTTTAGAATTTTGTAGCTTTTTCTTACAACAATTCTTTTTATATTTAATAGTTATATCTCATCATTCGTGTAAGTTATCCTTACCATTTTTTTGAATTTAGATATTTTCTCCAAAATTCTTTTTATATATAATTGTTTTTAATAGTTTCTCTCAAATAACTCATGTAAGTTGGCCTTACTATTTTTTTGAATTTGGAAGTTTTCTCCAAATTTCTTTTTATATATAATAGTTTTTTCAAATAATTCTTGTAAGTTGGTCTTAGTCATTTTTGAATTTGGTTGTTTTTTCATCAAAATTCGTTTTATTCATCTCTCCTCTATATATTTTTTGATTGATAACTGATTATAAGTTCCTTTTACTTTATTTGAATTAATATCTTTTAATACATAAGTATTGTTGTTATTATTTTTAATAATCAGATATGGGCCGGTATACAGCAGTAATAACTTTTTGGTAATGCCTTCCAAAGTACTGGGTAGTTCCCTGTTTTTCAATAGTACCTTTTCTCCGACTTCATAGTTTATTACCTTCTTAATCACCTTTTGATACTTGTTCTGGCGCCTTTCCTGGTCTTCTGCCAATTTATTGTAGAACCTTAGTCGATTAAATTTGTATTCTTGACTCATGGGAAATTCTATGATGCCTTGTATTTCTCTAGGAGGTGGTTTTTCATACATTGCCGTATATGGTGTGGTCCCTATAGCGGGGTGATATGCTAAATTAAGGAATTCCTCAGTAGCTGATAAGTATTCTTGCCACTTCCTTTGTTGATTATGACAATAAGTCCGTAATATCCGTCCGACTTCTCGCAGTACCCTCTCCGCTGGATTACTGCTGGGGTGGTAAACAGATGTCTTGTACGTCTTGATGCGCAATGTAATTAGAGTGTTTTTCCACCTTCTACCCTTAAATTGCGTTCCATGACCTGTGATTATGGATGCTGGGTTTACTGTCTCTGGAATGTAATAATTTGTTATCACTCCTAAAATCTTCAAAGTGGTGGCTCTGTTCACTGGGTATAGTTTTATAAATTTGGTGAAGTGATCCATCATTATAATAATGTATTTGTAACTATGGCGTCCGCCACTGCGGGGAAATAGACCACAGATGTCCAGAAAGTTCTTTTCCAGTTTTGCTTGTGATGTAATTGGTATCATCATACCCTCTTTTATTTCATTGTTGGTTTTTACCAATTGACATATAAGACAGGTCTTGAGGTAGTTTCTCGTCTTTCGATTTATATTTTTTATATGGCAATTCTCTTCTATCGCCTTGATCACTTTCATGGCCCCCATGTGACCATATCGGAGATGATAATCCAGGATGATATCCTTCTCGACTGTAGTAGGGATTACGATCTTCCATATCTGTTCATCAAGGGATGTTTTGATGAATAATATATCATTATGTGTGCAATAAAACTTGGTTATGGTATCATCTTGGTTGGAGAGACGAAGTTTAATATTGTTTAGCTTCGGGTCGGACTGCTGGTGTTTGCTGATGTCCCGCACTATTTTTTCTAAATCGGATCTGTCCGTAATAATATTATAGATCTTCAGGATGCTCTGCTTCTTGCCTTCGAACGTCTGTTCTTCCAAATTTACTCATGACAATACGTCTGCTACTACATTCTTACTCCCACTGTATATCATATTCTTGTAGGGCAAGTACCCACCTGGTCAATCTACCGTGGCTTAACTTGCATCTTCTTAGAAATGATATAGATTTGTGACCTGTGCGAACTGTCACTGGATATCCTAGAATATACGTTCGAAACTTCCCACAGGCAAAAACTACACTTAGCAGCTCCTTTTCCGCCACGTTGTAGTTCTTTTCACACTGGTTAAGGGTTCTGCTAGCAAAGCTCACTACTAGGTGGTTTCAACTTTCGTCTTCTTGGTACAACGTTAATCCCAAGCTGATGTTACTAGCGTCACAGTTTAGGAAGAAAGGTCAGTTAAAATCTGGATGGTTAAGCGTTACTGCTTCTAAGAACTTCTGTTTAATTGATTTGAATGTTTCGTCTCGTTCTTGACCCCATCGCCATTTATTCTTGGACGATAACTGATACTGAAATCGGGCCGTCAGCTCGGAATAATTATTTTGGAACTTCCTGTAGTAGTTACACAGGCCTAAAAATGACTGTAGTTGCCTTCTGTTTTTCGGTATAGGGAATCGCTGTATGGCGTCTACCTTTTCTGTCGATGGTGTTATTCCTTGATTGTTCAACTGGAAACTCAAAAATTGGACTCCTTTTGCTATTAGTTTGGACTTGTCCAGCTTGAGAGTGACGTTATTCTCAGCCAGCTTCAAGACATGCTCCACACGGTAACAATGTTCTTCCCAATTGGTTGATGTTATTAAGAGATCATCGACATAGACAGTCGTGAATTGGAGCGCTTCTGGTCCGAGTATTTGGTCCATACAGGCGACAAAAACAGCTACTGAGTTCACTAACCTGAAGGGCAATCTCTTAATCTGATAGTTGCGTCCTTCGAAGATGAATGCCATGTATTGACGGCTTTCTGGGTGCAACTCCACCTGCCAATACCCACACACTGTATCCCATGTAGTAGTAAACTTGGTTCCATGGAATCTCTTCAATATTTTATCAATTTCGCCAGGCGAGGTACGATCGTTAATAATCATTTTATTTATCTCACGTGCATCAAGGCAAAGTCTCACCTTACCATTCTTCTTTTGTATAGCCACAATCAGACTAGTGTATGGCGACTGACTGCTTTCCATAATATCCTTACTAATCATATTCTGGATCTCTGCGCGTACGGCTTCCTTCAAAGATTGTGCTATGGGGTATGATTTTCGATTGAATTCCACCGGTTCTCTGAATCGTATTGAACATTGATAGTTTCTGATCTTTCCATGTTCGTCTGAAAATTCAGTTCGATATTTTTCGTATATGTTAACTAACTGTTTCAACTGGTTTTCATTTAATTGCTCGGTGGTATTGTGGTACTGGAAGTCACGTATCTCCTGAATCTTTTGTGACCATAGGTCATCTTCAGTACACTGATTTACTGGCTTGTTGTCTGGCGAGTAGTTCGATAAGTAATTCACTTTAATTTTGTGGTTGAGAAGTCGTCTGGAGTCTACTGTCTTCTTGTTGATTAAATTGGCTACCCAGGTCAAACCTTCCGAAAAGAGTGATACCTTCTCTCGGCATAAGTCGATAACTGCTGAGTTCCTTCGTAATATGTCACACCCTATCATGATGTTGAAGGGTAATCCGGCTGCAACAAGAAATATCATATCCAAACTTACGCCTTGACTGTTTATACTTAGGGATACCTGTTTCCGTATCGTTTTGTTCTGTCGGCCGGTAGCTCCTACAAGTACGATATTATTAATAGGTAGTACTGGTAAGTTTTTGTGGCATTCCTGCTGTATCCGGTCCAATTCATTATGGTTAATTATAGAGACATTTGCTCCAGTGTCTATCATGATGGGAACAGAAATACTCTCGATTTCTGCAATTATGTAAATGATCTCGTCATTATTATTAATGTTTACCTCATTCTCTTCCAATAAGTCCTTTCGGATATCTTTTAAATAATTGTTATATATTATAATAAATTTTTTTCTTTCCTCACGCGATTTTATCTCTTGTCCATACCCAGCAGATTGGAGCAGTAAAGGGTTATATTGGTTTATTACTGCCTCCGTTCGTTTAAATGTTCCGCATCATTACGGATTTGGCTGTTAGCAGCATCAACTTGGAGTCCTGAAACTGCTTTGTTTGGTTCAGCACGATCGTCTTGTTGGGCCTCCGTTACAGGCAGTCTTCTTTGGTTGTCCAGGCTTGAACTGTGTCTGGGTTCATACTCTCTGTAACGATTACCTCCCTGATTCCCTTGAAAGGTTTCATATTCGTAGTATCGGCTCCTTCGTTGAGGCTGGTATCTCCGCTGTCCACTGCCTTCCGCTCTGATGTAATTAATATGAGGTCGATATGTTCTGTAATTGTTATTATTACCTCCATTCGGGTAATTTCTATTGTACTGTAGTTACCATAATAATTGTTATTAGGTGGGTTGGGGTTTCTCTGACCATTTGGAACATAATTACGGTTATTATAATAACCGTTGTTATTAGGCTGGCGGTTATTATTATTATTACTATTGTTACCCTCACTATTATTATTGCTGGGAACATTATTATTATTATTATATCTAGGAACATTATTATTATTGCCATGGTTGTTATTGTATCCGGCATTATTCCGGTTTGCGGAGCTATAATTATTGTTGTTGTTGCCGTTCTGCCTATTATTATTATTATTCGTATTACTCGTGTTATTTCTTGGTTCAGGTCTTTCGTATCTCCTCCGACTTTGGCGGTAGTAATCCTCGTGCTCATACATCTCTAAAAGTTCGGTCATTGCTTGTACAGTTTTTATTTGACTGTTTCGTCTAGCTCTGATAATGTCTTCCTCATAGTGGTAGGAGAGCTTGCTGATCAAGCATTCTTCCGGTATTCGAGGCTCTAAATGTTTGGCCACACACACCTTTCCCAAGAAATACACTGTTAAAGTTTGGTTTCCGTATGGATTATATTTTCCGTGACAGATCCCGTCTCTGGCGATATTTTGTGTCGACTCAGACCAATATTTGGCCTTGAACAGCCTTTTGAATTGTTGGTAGTCTGTCACTTCATCTCTGATCGCCATCCACCAATTATCGGCTATCTCCTTGAAGGATTCGTCCAGTACTTCTTTATTCTCTCTCCAGCGGTTGCCTCTGTGTTTTGTGAAGTACTCTTCGATTCTGGCCAGGAATTCCATAGGTTTATTTTTATAAAACCTGTAGTTAATCCCTTCTCGATTTTCGTTAGGACAACTGGTAATGCTGGTTGGTCGACTATGGAAAAGATCTATATCTGTTTGATTCTGTCGCACCTGACTGTTGATACTGGTCACAGCAGCTTCAATGCCGTCACATTTTTCTGTGAATCGGTCTTGCACTCTCTCCCAGCCTTCACGTGTTTCCTTTAGTTTTTCCTCTAAATTCTTCCTATTCGTTTCTTCCATGGTTGTAACTTTACTGTTTATTTCGGATTTGATATTCTGTACTTCTCTTTCGGTCTGACTCCATCTTTCGTCCGCCCTGGTAATCTTTTGTTCAATCACCGTTATTTCCTCTTCCACCTTCTTGCTGATTGTTTCATTGTTTTCAGCTATTTTCTGGCTCAATTCTTCCTTTAATATTTCCATCCTTCCGTCTAACCGGTTCATATTCTCTTGGTTCGTCTCCCTTAATTCTTCTCTTAATTGTTGATTATTGCTTTCCATTTTCTTACTTGTTTCTTCCATCCTCTTATTGGTCTCTTCCAGTTTTTGGCTTATCTGGGTTAATTCCTCCTTCGACTGTTTATTGTCAGTCTTTATTTTCTCCATTTTCTCCTCTATTTTCTGAATATTTTCCTCCATTAATAATTTATTATTATTTTTTATTTCATCCATTTTCTCCTCCATCTGCTTACTATTTTCTTCCATTTTCTCCTCCATCTTCTTACTATTTTCTTCCATTTTCTCCTCCATCCTCTTACTTGTATCTCCAATTTTGTTACCCAATTCTTCCTTTAATTCTTCCTTCATTTCTTTACTGTTTTCTTCCGCCTTCTTACTATTTTCTCTTAACTCTTCCTTCAGTTGCTGGGCTAATTCTTCCCTTGACTTCTTACTGGTTTCATCCGCCTTCTTACTGTGCTCATCCATCCTCTGCATCATTAACCTGAACATTTCTTTCATTTCCACATTCTCTGTTCGTGTCGGCTTGTCGGGCTGTTTCCCTTGGGATTCTGGTTCGGTTGGTTCTGCTGGAGGTAATATCAGTTCCACATCTTACACGGGTGTCGCCTCCTTATCTTCCATATCTATTTCCTGTTCGGCCTCCACTGCCCTTTTCTTTGATGTCGCCCTCCTGTGCATCTTGTTTCTTCTCTTGACCTGTTAACAGCTGCCAAGCTAAAAAATAGGAAACTGGACGAATTGTCCTTATTTTATAGGCTTGTCTCTTCCTATTTCAAGCCCCTAAGGTTGGACGCCAATTTGTAATAAACCACAAATAAATAATTTTATAATAAATAAAATCCCACTGGTGATCTCGCCAATTTTTAATAAAACTTGTTTTTACTACAAATAGATGATGATGATGCCCCACTGTTATGAGCGCCAATTGGTAATAAAACTGTGCTAATTACAAATAATAAATTTAATGTTGATAATAAAAAAAAATTTTATTGTTTATGCATTGGATAAAAAATTTTTTAATAATGTTTTATTTTTTCTTTTATTTTATCTTAATTAATTAATTAATTAATTATAATTTTTTTAATTACTTTCAAATGTGTAAATTAGTTAATGTGTGACAAAATATTTGTTCACTAGAGATAATCTTGTTATGTTAGTTGGATCAAGGATTCTCTCTTCTGACTTTGCTCCTCTTCTTCTTCTTCTTGATATATTTTTCTAATATTCTACTTTATGTTTAGAAGAAATAAAAAGCTAATATTTATAATACAAATAATCATGAACACAAAGTATTTGAGTAATTCTGATGTTTATTTTTCAAAATTTGAATTTTTGCGCCAATCTTACGCGCATCGACAATGGCATTGGCTGAGATTCACTCAGGTCGGTCGTGATAAAATGACAAAATATAACATTACAAAATTAATTATTTCGAGTTCTTTTAACTGTCGAAATGGTCAGAGAGGGCAAGGAACAAGATACAATACTTACAATTACTTTAAAATAAATTATTATTGCTAAAAATAACAGGATTCTGAAAATATTGTCAATTAATAATTAAAAAATTCGAACCAGTTCGTAGAATGACGTCACTGGCTCGTGAAGGCTGTGTCCCGTTCGCTCTGCAAATCCAGTATGGCTGCCGTTCACCTCGATTTTCTGCTACCCAATGCTGACGCTATGTTCGGTCTTCTCCCTCAAATATAAATGTGGATTCCTTCCTCTGCGATGTTGTAGTACCTCTGGATAATTATGTGAAGCGTTTTCTTCTCCTCGGCGATGTTGTTCTGGGTTGGATTAATGGTGCTGTGTTCCGTGTTCAAAATCTGTTGAGTTCGTTTTCCAGATAATATTGGTGTTGAATTAAATTTTTTCTCAAAATGGGGGTTAATTTCTTGTGCTCGTACTGGATCTTATTATTCCGGTTGTTCTGGTTCAGTTTGTTATCGGTTACGTTATTATGTTGTTCAATTTCAGTAGTTAACCTCTGTAGTACATTTTTGGGTTGCACTTCAATTTTTTACAACCATTTATAGTTTTCAGATCTTCCGTCCGTAAAATTTGATCTGTACACATTCACGATTAACAATAGACTGATGACTTAAAGTCGTCGTTTTCGGTGGTAATTCATAAAATGTCTTATTCCTCTTACCATTGTCTGTTCACATTTACATGTCTTGGATTTGGTTTCAACTCATAAAAATATATGACAAGTTTTCCTATTTATTGCTGTAACTTAATTATTTATTAATTTTATGAAAATTTAACTATCTAGCAATATTCTTAAGCTAATTTTACATAATTCAAAATATAACTGGGTTTGTTTTAAGTTCAGATAAGCCTAAAATTTACAATTTTTGATATTTATTATAGGCCTTGTATTTTTTACAATTTTAGTAATTAAATGGTTTACAAGTGATTTTATGTTAATATTTCTTTTAAATAATTTTTCTCATTTCATGATTATTGCTTGTTGTTAATAATGTGTTGTTATAATACTCCAATATTAATTAATTTACATTTTATCTGAATAGTGTACCCTTCTAGGCCTAGTATTACATATTTCCAAATAAAGTTAATTTTATTCTTTTGTCATTACATTTGCTAATATTTGGTTCTGTGCTGAGTACATTTTCATATCTTTGTTTTACATGGACTAGTTTCAATTAATTACATACAATTCTATTGAATTTATTCATTTGGGTTTGACTCTATGGTAGTATTTGATTTTGGTCTCAAATGCTGTTTTGTTTTTCTATTGGGGTTTGTTAGTTATTTTGCCCCATTATTCTTTATATGGTTTACGGTTTAATAATACAATATTCATATTACCTACTTGCCTTCTCTGCCTTAACAAACTTTGAAATCATTGAACATTAATTAAATACAACATATTATCTTATATCTATTAATTTTTTTATATCACTTAATCATAACAAAAATATCTTATACTTATTATTTTTTTATATATAATTTGGTTAATATAAAACATTTTATTACTAATAATACTTTCAGTCTTTTACTGTCTTTTGTATTTACTATACATAATTTGATTAAACTAAAAACATCTTATCACTAATAATATTCTCAGTTATTAAACTGTCTTTTGTATTTAGGTTGCTTTTTTGTAACACTTAACTATAATAAAGCATCTTATATCTATGATTTTTCATTTATATATAATCTTTAAAACATTCTTATCACTAATAATATTCTCAGTTAGTAAACTGTCTTTTGTTCTTATGCTAATTTTATATGGTATCTCTCTACACTAATGGTAGTCTCTTTTAAATAATTTTAGTTTCTTTCACTATTTATTTCTTATAGTATGTCACTTGTTATTCTCTACACTCACTGTAGTCTCTAACTTTTATTATATTTTATCATGGTATTTCACCTTATAATTTCTACACTAATGGTAGTCTTTGGTTTTTACACTATGGTAGTTTTTGATTTGTTTCTACACTATTGGTAGTCTTTTGGTTTGTTTTTACTCTGTTCTTAAATTAGGCTTACATTTAGTTTACAATTTATTTTAATTGCATTGTATCCTGTAACTTGAGTTATTTGGACTGACATTTATTATTGGTTTTAATTTAGTTTCAATTGGTATATTCATTCTTCATAAAGTTTTAGTGAATAGCCTTTCTAGTTTCTATATTTCTTTTAGGAACCTTGACTTATTTTGTCTCTTCTTTCTTATTATATAAGTATTTCCTTTTCTTGTGGTTTCATATCCTTATCTTATTAATTCAATGAATCTTATTTGATTATTCGGTTTCATTTATTTTTTCATTTGCAGCTCCTTATTAATTGGTTATTGGTTTTGTATCTTGGGGTTTTCTGCTTCTTAATTTAATAAATTTTTCCCCTTATTAATTTTTTATTTCCTTCTTGTTTACTTTTTACTTTTGTCTTCTCATTTGCTTTTGTCCTTTCATTTACTTTTGTCTTTTCATTTACTACTCCTCAATCTACTGGGTATACTGCTGTTGTACTGGGGTTTTATATCATTGGTTATTTATATATGGACCAAGAGTTTTCTTTGTTATTCAGTTTAATTTTATTAACATTTTATCGACTTAATGATCAGCTTCTTTAATTTATTTTTTAACCATTTCTTATTCTCACTCACTATTGATAGTTTCTTCTTTATTAATGTTGTATTAACTTAAATTTTTAGGTGATACTTCTGTTATGCTACAATGCGTACCTTATACTGCCAGACATGGCTACAGATTGTTACCACCATTGTTTCATAACATGGTTGGTTATAAATTAATAAAAATATTCAATATAATAAAACAAAGTCTACCCTTTCTTGTACCATCACAATACCCCCCCCCCCCCAATGAGAGGTTTTATGCCGAATCATAAAAACTCTCATTGCTAAAACCTAAGAGGACCAGCAAGGATATGGCGCCACGACCCTCCTTAAGTTCTTACTGACATCATGGGTAACTTACCCCCCTAGTCCGGTGACTGTGGTCGCACCTGCATGATCTTATTGGACTTCCTTCCTCAGGA
Organism: Magicicada septendecula; assembly: GCA_034769895.1. Taxonomy (NCBI): domain Eukaryota; kingdom Metazoa; phylum Arthropoda; class Insecta; order Hemiptera; family Cicadidae; genus Magicicada; species Magicicada septendecula. Next base: position 39,587,394 of record CM068372.1, read on the forward strand.
TCCCAACACCATAACACCACACAGGTTCACGACGCCCCTGCCCTGACGCACTGGCCAGCACAGGTACACCCCCACAGTATCACCGAATTCTGTAACAATTAAGCCAAAAGATCTATAAATGGCGTTTCACTATACCATATCATTAACTGACTTGTTTCCTCTTAGTCGTACTGGTTTGTTGTTAGCAAAGTACGGGTTCTATTTTTAATACACTTTACATGTTACACAACTATACTTACTTACATCCTAAGCGAGTATACATTTTTCTATTTCACAAAAACTTAAGACTCAGAATACATTACTAACCTCAGGTTTACATAAAACATTTCATCTCTGAATTTGAATAAAATTTACCAACATTACAACTTTAATTTAAATTTTCAATTGAAATCTTCCAATTGTTATATCCTCATTTCATCTCTGCATTTCCATTCAACATTTTAAACACTCTACCATTGATTATTCAATTCGAATCTCAACCAAAAATTACACATTCATTACACAAAATTCACCTTTTACAACATTACAAATTAACTAGATCATCACAAATTAGTTTAATTCTATCTTTTCAAAACTCATAATTAAATGTTCATTAACAATAATCTAACCACCTTGATCTAATACACAGGAATACATTATTACCAAATTATAATGACAAAGTGACAATAATCACAAATCAATCTTATATTATATGAGTAAAATAATTTTTTTTTATATATAAATTCCCCCCAACCCCCTTCTTACCTTAACTCCTGATACCCCGCTACAATTGGTGTAAATGACCTCACGGACAAGACGATATCTGGTATTTACACGTTTGCAAAAATGCTACATTAATGCCCTGGCTTGTAACGTGGCCAGCACCCTTCCACACACTCTATTGCCTCCCGCTGGACTGTAGTGCCCAGTTGCCTCCACAAGGACTGAAGTGGAAGGGGTGAACATTTTTTTCTTTTATTTCACCCCGTCCTTGCTTTGGCGTTACAATAAAATTCGGTATGATTGGTATACCTGATACCAGTAATCCTACTGCATTAATTATTCATAAGCCCTTAAGCGGTCTATCACCTCTTTCGGTGCATAGCCTTTGCTCCAAAATTTTAGTAGATTCCCCTAAATTACTCCCCCAATTAAGTTTCACAATTCACCGGGTTGGCAAAAGACAAACCATGGTCCGGTTACAATAATTCTGTTCATGGCTTGCCATAGATTAATTACATCCACGGTCACGGTTCGGTGAGGCCGTGACCGCACTAAAATGGGGAATCTACAGTTGAACATGTAACATAGGTTTTTCATCTTTACCTATTTACATCATAATTTAAATAAACACCTTGGTTCGCAAATACCTTAACTCCAAATGAGCATTACTAATATTACATCGCAGCAAACATTTCACCTTTGAATTTCGAATAAAATTTGCAAACATTACAATGTGCATTTCAGTTTTCAATTGAATCTTTCCATGGTTATATTATAAATTCATTATGTCTCTACTCGTCTAAAATAGCGGGTACAAAATAATAACTTAACATTTAGTTCACACAATTATTTCACTCTGTTTGCCTAATGTCTCTTTTCTCTTGATAAAATTTAAATTTAAAACTTTTTTTTTTACCAGTAAGTAGACAATGCTTTACCTGACAGAAATATGGTTTATAGAGATGGGGTCGGTGATGGTCAGATTCCATACGTGAATGAATATGAATTAAAAGCACTTCTGGCAATGTTAAAGGAGTTGTGTAAAGAGCTTCTAAAATTGGCATTTATTATTGTAACGAAGAGAATAGAGAACAGGTTGTTCTTAGACAAGAATAACCCCCTACCTGGAGCAGTAGTGGATGGTTGCATTATTCGTCCTGAGAAATATAATTTCTTCTTGCTCTCTCTCAAACTAAGCGGAAATTTTGTTATTTGCATTTCATTACCCAACAGAAGTGGCTTTTTATTATCCACAGTCTTACTAGGCAATGAAATGATTTCGAGCAAACAACACCGGTTACAATGACTGAAGATTACCTTACAGACCTTTAATTTAGAAACAAGGCAATCGTCGGTTCGTGGGATGTGCCAACTGACGCAGTAACATTTCAGTAACATTTACCCACGAACCATAGGGGTCCCCTCTCCGTTCTTGACACTATGTAAATTTCTACTTCTACCAATTTGGTAGGGAAGGACCATCGTCCCACCCCATGTATGAGGTTAGCTCCAACCATGGTCCGCCCCGAAAAAACTAAAATCCACGACCAGGGCTGGTGAGACCGTGGTCGCCCAAAAATGGGGGAGGGTCCCTTCTGAAAACATTAATTTAGTTAAATACAATTATTATATATTAATTTTTATGGTGAACAATAAATCTTTAAATGTGTAGCATTATGTGTACCCACTATTTCCCTGGGTGGTCGCCCGAAAATGGGGGAGGGTCCCTTCTGAAAACATTAATTTAGTTAAATACAATTATTATATATTAATTTTTATGGTGAACAATAAATCTTTAAGTTTGTAGCATTATGTGTACCCACTATTTCCCTGGTCACCCGGTTTTGCAGCACGTATGCATTATTCATCTTTACTTCAGTTATTTTGTAGGGTCGTTCGTATAATAGAAAAAATTTCTTAATTTCCTTATCCTGAGCGATTGACAAATCGTGTCGCCTCACCAGTACTAGCTGTCCCACTTCATACTTGGTCCACTTGCCCTTCATATCATGTCTACGCTTTCTCCTCTCACCTTTGGTTAGTAAACTTTCATTCGCTAGTTGGATTTTTACGTTCACATTTATTGCTTGACTTTCAGGTGGATGATTGAAAAGTTGTTCAAGAATTCTAGGCGGGCGTGTCCCCTTTATCAGTTCATAAGGTGTAAACCTTGTAGATTCATGGGTGGTGCTGTTCAACCAATCCTCGATTTTTTTCACGTACCTCAGCCACTCACTGTGTTTGTTGTGACAATATGCCCTGAAAATCCTTCCTATTTCACTCATCACCCTTTCAGCTTGATTTGACTGCGGATGGTATACTGCTGTGTGCTTTGGTATTATGTCTTCCCAGCCTAGAGTCTGCCGCCACTTACCGCTGATGAATATTGTGGTCCATGATCTGATAATATTACTTTTGGTTTTTCCACGTTAACCATGTAATCCCTAGGTATTTTCTCGCTCAACACCTTACTGGTCGCTCTCTTAATGCTGTATAATTTTACAAACTTAGAAAAAGTGTCCAACACTACAAAAACATACATGACCCCCCCTCTACCCTTCGGCAATGGCCCATACAAATCTACTGCAACCAAGTCTAACAGTCTTTCCACTCGAATAAACTTTAACTCGCCCTCTAAACGATAATTAACCACTTTAGATCTTTGACATAAATCGCAACCCTGGAGTAATCTTTGCACTCGCCTTTCCATATTTTAAAAAAACGCACAACTCCTTTAATATGTTTGTACACTTTTTTGCCCCAAAATGCCCGTACCTGATATGACAATCCCATATAATTCTATCTATCAACCCTTCCGGTATAACCAATCTCCAATCACGCTCACCCCCCTCTACTTTCTTGAATAAAATTCTCTGATATATTTGAAAATATTGATTATATTCAGAACCATCTAAATCTGCTTCCAGACTGGCAGTTATTTTCCCCGATTTACTATCTGATGTCTGCATTGTTTTGATATCTTTTAACTCCTCCCCAAAAAGCCTATCTTCCCTACTTAACCTATAAATCTCTATTTCTTTCGAATCTCTCCTGGTTCTTTTCCCCTCCATGTCAGCTCGTGATAATGTGTCAGGTACCTTGTTTTCCACCCCCTTAATATATTCTCAGGAGAACTTATACTCCTGGAGAGCTAATACCCACCTTGTAAGTCGACTATGGGTCAGCTTGCACGTGTTCAAGAAAGATAGCGCCTTGTGGTCTGTCTGGATGATGGTACGACTCCTTACCAGATTAGCAGATAGGAGCGGAATTTCTTCACGGCGAAGACTATACTTAATAATTCCTTCTCCGTCGTGGTATAATTCCGTTAAGTCCAACTGGCGAAAGAGATGGTGTGATGCTCCTTGTCTTCATCCTCCTGGTAAAGTTCTGCTCCCAGGGTGACATTGCTAGCGTTAGTCTGCAAGTAAAATTTATGTTCAAATTAGAGTGGTTCATCATCACCATGTTTACAAAATTTTTCTTTATCTCGTTAAACGTATCCCTCTCCGCTTCACCCCATTTCCATAATTTACTCTATTGCAATACTGTGCTCAATTTTGATGTTATATGTGCATAGTTTGTCTGGAACTTTCTATAGAAATTGCATAATCCTAGAAAACTTTGTAATTATTTGATATATTTAGGTTCGAGGAACTTCATGATAGTATCTACTTTTTCTGGGTTGGCTTGTATGCCTTCCGGGGTAATGATAAATCCTAGAAAATGTATCTCCTTTTGCAAAAACTTCGATTTTTCCCAATTCACCATCAACCCTCCTTTATATAGTTTATCTAAGACATATTCTAAATGCTCAATATGCTCCTCAAAAGTTTGTGATGCTATCAATATATCGTCTACATAAATAGTCAAGAAGTCTAAGTTATTTGGCTGTAATAATATCTCATCTAGGTACTTTATAAAACTGGCCACACTGGTGTTAAGTCCGAATGGTAACCGTTTGAATTGATAATTGCGACCATTGAATAGGAACGCAGTGTACTTCCTACTATTCAAAGCTAACGGGACCTGCCAATACCCTGCGGTTAGGTCTAATGAGGTCAATATCTCACGCCACTAAATTTTTGAAAAATCTCGATCGCTTCTGGTGACTCCCGGTCCGCAATTATTATTTGATTTATTCGACGGGCATCTAAACATAACCTTACTCTACCATCTTTTTTAATAACTACTACCAACGGATTAGAATATGGTGATACCGACCTCTCGATTATATCTCCTTCTAACATTTTATCTAATTCTATCTGAACGGCTCTTCTCTTAGAGTATGGCACCAGATAACCTCTTTGTATGTAGGGTGTGTGTTCCCTCACCTTTAACTCACATTTGTAGTTCCTGGCTCTTCCAGGTAACTCTGCAAACACCTCTTTAAAACTCTCCACGACCCGCCACAACGCTTTATGTTGGGGACTTCCTACAACGCCACCCTCACTACAAAACTTATGTGCCCTCTCCTCCCATATTTGTTCTCTACTTTCACGACCCCCTCTATCTCTACATACATTCACACTAATTTCTGTGTCACTATTACTAACCCGATTCTGTATCACCCTAACTCCCGATATTCTTACCGTGTCTAAAACCCGCTCAAGACTGACCCGGATCGGTTTAATTTCATTATTTAGCTCTAACACCCGGTTCTTAAAATCAATCACCGCTTTATGCCTTATCAAAAAATCGGTTCCCAATATAACCTCCAAATTCAACCCGCGTACTACTAAAAAGGTGTTCTCAAATTCTCCCCCGTTAATTATCATGTTCAATTGTACTTGTTTCGTTACCCGTTTGCTTCTGACCCCTGTAATCCCTATTATAGTAACCCCAGCAACTGGCAAAGATGGAATGTTTTTGTTTGTTTCTTTTAATTCGTCTAGCATGTGTTCGGAAATAACAGAGACTTCGCTACCTGTATCTACTAAAGTTTTTACTTCCTTACCTTCAATTTTGATCCTTACTTCAGTTAATCCTGTCTCTCGTCTTACTGCCTCTGTGTCATCCTCCTCCATCAATTCCTTGGACAGGTCGGTGCGGATAACGTTACTCCGATAGCCGTCGTTGCCTTGGACCCCTCAGTCATCCGTCGACAATGGTTGGGTCCTTTCATCCACTGTCCTTGCTAGTTTTCCAGTTGGGCGGCGGCACTGCCTGGTGGGTACCCACCGCGACCTCTGGTCGGATTTCCGCTACCTCCAGGTGGTTCTCTGCTACTGCCTGCTCCTCTCTGTTGCTGATTATGTTGGTTGGCCACCGGTTCATTGCGTTGGCAATTTCTTGCCTTGTTGCATCTATAACAAGTTGTTCTTATAGGGAAATTTTCAAAATAGCACTCCGAACACCGCCAATCCTCGTCTCTATTATTATTATTACCTCCCCTCGCCCCTCTATATGCAGTTGGTGTCCCCCTGGATTGATTATAATTTCCGTTTGTGTGCGACGCTGGCAGATTCGGACGCCTACCCGTCTCATGGTCTCTTACATTTTGGAAAGTGTCCAAAATTTGTTCCAGTTCGTTTATGTCGGACACCTCCCGTGTCATCAGATTGATCTGTATTTCTCGCAGCAGGTGTTTACTTACATGTCGCACGAACGATCGAAATGGTAGCTGTGGCTCTAAATATTTTGCCTCATTATATAATCGCATTACGTACATAGTTACGTTGCTCCCATGGAACCCAAAATTACCGGGCCCCATGATCTTACTTCGTAATATTTCTTGTTCCTCCTCCGACCAATATTTACTTCTAAAAGCCCTTTCGAAACTTTGATAATTTAACTAATCTACCTTATGCACTTCCGCCCATACCGCGGGGCTTCTTTTAAAACATTTCATACCTTTTAATAATTTCACTTCCCAATTATTATTGCAGAATTGATTAAAATCTTTTACTCTGTTTAGAAATTGCATTGGGTGTACCCCCCTACTGTCACCATTAAATAACTCTAACTCAATCTTACTATCTGCGTCGCGGGTAATTACTACTCCTTCACCAACACTATCTAGTTTTGGCTTATCGCCACATGTAACTCACCTTGACATTAATTAGTTTTTGTTTGATTAGATTTAACTTCTTATTAGTTACGCTTTCAGATTGAATGCTGGCATTATTTACCATTTCTACAGCACCTTTTAATAACTACATTTCTGACTTATGGCTACTTTCTGTTTCACTAATCTCACTGTCAGTATTTTTATTAATTTCTTCAATTTTATTTGCAATATTGAATTTATATTCATTTATTTTACTTTCATAATTGCTCTCTATTTCTCTACATTGTTCCTTAACTTGTAATTTTATCTTATCTGATACTTGTTCTTTTACATCATTTATTTTACTTTCTACGCTTTCCTTAAATTCGTTAATTTGTTCTCTAACTTGTTCATTTACTGACTCTACTACTTGTTCTTGAATAATATTACATCGTTCATCTATATCATTTATACGTTTATCAATGTTAAAGTTTTGTAGCTTCATAATTATTAATATCGCTCTTCAGTTCATCAAACTTAGTCTCTAATTTCACATTATTAATATCAAACCGTTTATTTAATTCATTAAAGTTACTGTCACATTTTATTTCTGTTCATTGATATCATTCTTGAGTTCATTAAACTTAAAATCATTTATGTCAAAACGTTTATTTAGGTCATTTAGTTTTACATTTTGTTCATCAAATTTATTATTTTGTTCATTTAATTTAATATTTACTTCATTGAATTAATTCTTTTGTTCATTGAAGCTACTTTCTAACTTAACATTCATACTATGCTTAATATCATCGGACATTGCTCTCATTAATTCAGTCATACTGGCCATTGACCATTCTTTTTCTTTTATTTTTGTTGTTATGGGTGTAGATTTTGCTCCCGCATTACTAATTATAATTGAATCAGTTACATTATTTTCGTTTACTACGGTTGGAGTTGTCTCCAACCCCGAATCATTCGTAACCGTTGACTCAGTTAAAACACTTTCTCGGACTGTTATAGGAGTTAAATGGTCTCCTAACTCACTCGTGACTGTTGAGTCGGTCAGATTTATTTCGTTCTTGTTTTCCATCTTTATCAATATAACTAATTTAATTAAATAATTATATGAATTGCCTATACAATTATAAAAACATCTTAAAATTTACTCTACGTTTTGTGTTACTAACCTTATACACATAACCTTTAATTACACATTTATATGTAACTTACAAGAACCCCATCACTCCCAAATAATTCATCTCTGGAACTAAAATTAGGTCTAGCCTATATTTTTATATAAGCCGTCCCTGAGTTCGGGCACCATTTGTAACTATTCACTTTATTTTAATAATAATAATAAAAAAAAACAACTTCCAATATCTTGTTCTCTAAACTTACCTACGATTCTTCCCAGGGTTCTATAGATGAAACTGTTGCAGAGTTGATTATTTAGGTTTGAGTGGCGAAATAATTATGCTAACACAAGTTTCTGCTTTTAACAAATTATTTGTCTTTTATTAACAACATTAATTTCGTACTTTCTCAACCTCTCCCACAACCCCTCACATTCTAATAATTTCTTGTCATAAGCTACTACATCTGTATCAAACTTAAAGTTATCTGAATAAAATTCAATCACTTTCTGCTACAGTCCGTTTCTTGATGTATATAATACATTTAATATTTATAACTAAATTTACCTCAAGATATACTTTTTTTTTATTAGGAACATGTTTCGAGAGCTCCCGTGCTCTCATCTTCAGCCTTCGCTATCTTGTGTCTGGTGAAGTAGTTGTGTGTTGGCGGCTGGATGCTATTAAGGTTGTTTGTTGGTCTCTGGTATTTTAAAGTTGTATTACTGTGTGTGATTGTGGTATATGTATTTGTATTTTGTGTATTTTCGATGTTGAGTGCTTTGAATATTGTGTCATGTTTTGTATTGATTTGTATTTGTTCTGGTATTAGTTTGTTTTGTGTTTTATGTTTGTATATTTGTAAATTTTCCCAAATGTTCATTATGGTGCCTTTGTGTGGTATATGTTTTATTAGTGACACATTGGTTATGTCTGGGAATTCGTGTCCTGTGTTTATTGCATGTGTGGCTAAATTGGATTTGTATATTTCTGGTTTTTTGTATGCGTTTAGGTGTTCAAAATAACGTTTTTTCAGCTGTTTTTTTGTTTGTCCTATGTAACATTTATTGCAATCTTGGCATTCAATTTTGTATATACCGTTAGTTGTTGTATTATCTTTGTTGTGTGAGCTATTTAGTTTTTGTAAATTATTTTTATTAGTTTTGTATGATATTTTTATATCTGTGTTTTTAAATGGTTTTGTTAGTTTTGTCATTTTATTATTTATGTATGTGAATGTGGCCCATTTGTTGTTGTTGTTATTATTTATGTGTTGTTCATTTTGATTAATTCTTAATTGTTCAGTTTTTATTTTATATTTGATTTTATTTTCTATTTTGTTCACAGTATTTTTATTGTATCCATTTTCATAACCAATTTGGTATATTATATTTCTTTCTTTGTCAGTTTCTTGTTTGTTTAGGGGAATTTTGTACATTCTGTTAAATAGCGAAATAGCGAATAGAATGCTGCCATTTTATTTTGTGGTGGGTGGTCAGAATGGTTAGGTATAATGATGTTAGTAGAAGTTGGTTTTCTATATATTGCATATTGTATGTGGTTGTTGTATCTTGTGATGGTTATATCTAAATAGTTGATTTTGTTATGTTTTTCTTTTTCTTCTGTGAATTGTATTTTAGGATGTATGTTATTGCTTTGTTTCAGTATGTTCTCTGCATTTGTGTTTTTGTTATTTGATACATATAGCCCCATCATCTACATATCTTATCCATATGCCATTTGGGTCATGTGATATGACATATTAATCAATTAATCAAAATGAACAACACATAAATAATAACAACAACAACAGATGGGCCACATTCACATACATAAATAATAAAATGACAAAACTAACAAAACTATTTAAAAACACAGATATAAAAATAGCATACAAAACTAATAAAAATAATTTACAAAAACTAAATAGCTCACACAACAAAGATAATACAACAACTAACGGTATATACAAAATTGAATGCCAAGATTGCAATAAATGTTACATAGGACAAACAAAAAAACAGCTGAAAAAACGTTATTTTGAACACCTAAACGCATACAAAAAACCAGAAATATATAAATCCAATTTAGCCACACATGCAATAAACACAGGACACGAATTCCCAGACATAACCAATGTGTCACTAATAAAACATATACCACACAAAGGCACCATATTGAACATTTGGGAAAATTTACAAATATACAAACATAAAACACAAAACAAACTAATACCAGAATAAATACAAATCAATACAAAACATGACACAATATTCAAAGTACTCAACATCGAAAATACACAAAATACAAATACATATACCACAATCACACACAGTAATACAACTTTAAAATACCAGAGACCAACAAACAACCTTAATAGCATCCAGCCGCCAACACACAAATACTTCAGACGCAAGATCGCGAAGGGTGAAGATGAGAGCACAGGAGCTCTCGAAACATGTTCCTAATAAGAAAAAAAGTATATCTTGAGGTAAATTTAGTTGTAAATATTAACTGTATAAAATTATAAATGAACAATTCTTATAAGACTACAAAAGAATAATTAGTATGATTAACGAACCAGTACTTTTCTTTTTATATCACACGCTCTCTCTCATTCTTTTACATATTCATACATAACCCCTATTTATAGAGCTCTCTGATTATTGGATTTATGATTTTAAAATTTGTAGCTAAATTTCAAAAGTTTAGTCAACTGGTTATATTATGTACTCAGCCATTTCATCTGTGCCTCGGTGAGTTGCACCACCACATGTTATTCACACTCCGAAATTTTATGGTTAAACTGTTAATTTTCCACCATTAGCGTTGACGGTTCATGATTATTGATTATACTGCACTGTTGAATTCACATTTTTATCGGCCGAACTGACTTTTTGCTCGCGAGCACTGATTTACTGAACCGCGCGGTTCTGGAGTAGAAAATCCACTGAGGCCCAAACTGGGCGTTGGGTACGCAATACCTGGCGTATGGCCGGTCACGTGACCACAAATTCGAGCTCTGATTGGTTGGAATGTTCCAGACGCTCACCCAGGGAATTCTTGTAATTTCCCCAGTGGTCAATTCCCGCCAACAAGAACGTCTCTGCGCAATGATTCATTCATGATGTTGAACTAATTTCACTCATATATTACCTTATAAGGCTTTGTTTGTCTTGATACAGCAACATGCGTCACATCACATACTTTCCCGGTGACTCGACCCCGCTACCAAGGCATGCTGGACAACGTATGTTTTGACTGGACTACAGACTGTTTCGTAATAAATTAGTGCAATTATTAATGCATACCTTATACTGCCAGACACGGCTACAGGTAGTTACCACCATTGTTTCATAACATGGTTGGTTATAAGTTAATAAAAATATTCAATATAAAAAAACAGAGTCTACACTTTCTTGTACCGTCACATGTCTAGGGTAAGAACAGCCTAGAATCAAAGTTCCTGGCCCTCCAGGTTGTTGTTCTGTTGTTCTACAGTAGCCACAGAAGCTGTAATGCTGCCTTACTGCTGCTCATTTAAACACTGCTGTAAGGCCTTTATTACACTACGTAACTGATTGAAAAGAAGGTGTGGGGCATTGATTTATATATAGCATATTACACTTACTGCAATTGATTGCACAGTTTGCAATCGATTGCAAGGCAGTTGTAACTGCTCATGCAATTTTCAGTTTAATGCATTCATTGTGGGGCATTGATTCAAATGTAGCTTATTACACTAAGCAACCGATTGCATGCAATTCGCCTGCGCACGCATTCTGTAGACAACGAAGAAATTTCATGACATGGGACCAACACAACATATACAGTTTTTTACAAACCGCCAGTGTCTCAAAAACAAAAAGGGGGATTTTGTTGAAACAAAAGCCAAAATAAAATTTGTAATTTTTTCTAAATTTCACTTGCTGACACCACATAGCTATCTCTTAGAGAACGAAAGTTTATCGCATGCCAAAAATTTCACTGCATGCAAATTAACAAAAATTTCATGACATGGGATCATTTTAAATCTCTGTTCTTGAAAATGATTAAAGTCATTGGTTCAAAATGTCTAAAACCATCCTGAAACTTCAAGGAACACGGTGGTGAAAGACATTTTTTATCGGATCAGTAGTTTTTGAGGTTAGCCCAGACAACAATACAAACAAATTTTACCTCTTTATAATAGTAGTATAGACACCGTGTATATTCTGTAACTGTTTGCAGCCTGTTTTTACTACCATGCAACTAGTTTCATGTAGATTTGAAATCATGGGCATGCAATCAGTTGTGTAGTGTAATAGAGGCCTAATGTCTCCATTTTCTTCTAGAAGTCAGTGTTTGATTTCTCTTATTATACATTAACAAACATACTGTGCAACAAATGGGATCAGAACAGTTCATTGTTATTCAGAGCTCTACCAACAGTGTCCACAGAACTCAAATTGTTTATTTCATACAGAGTGCATTTGTCTCAATATCTTATCGGAACATATATTCATAAGGCTACTCTTCCAGTCTGCTTTGAGATAATGTGCTATCGATGTAATATTTTTGACTTGTAATGAGTAATTGACACATGTATACAACCGTTATGAATCTACCCCGCCTTCTGCTCGGGTTAACCATGTGAAGGAACTTTGTTTTGTTGTCTGCAGGCTAAGCTGTATGAGGTGGTGTTTCTTGTCTGTGGACTATAAGATATATTAATTTTATCTTACTTAAAAAAATTGTTACCATTCCATTGAAAAATAGTCTGGGAATACAACCATCTGCCCTTGCCATTTCCACGTCTCAAAAGAATTGGCAGAGGTCTTTTCTTGAATCAGAAGACATTCTGAATCTTCTTCAGTCTTGCAAGTGAAGGCCCTTGCCATTTCTTCAGACTGCAAGACTTGAATAGTCTTAAGATTTTAGCCATAAACTCAAATCTCATTGTCCAGGATAATACTAGAGATGCAAAATGGATTATTAAGAGCCAAGTTTTGAAATTTACGGCACGTCCTATAATGGGCGATTTTATCTGATTTTAGGATCTTACAGTTCTGTAGGGTTTTGACCAACATTATGGAATTTGGTATATGTAGCATGCGAAAAGCATTTTAACTGTGTGAGTACAAACAAAAAGACTTTGAATTGCAGAATTTGTGTGTGCTTGAAGGCCAGTGGAGTCATGCAAACATGTAAACTTCCAGGTGGCTTAAAATATTTATCATACACTGAATGCTTGAGAAATTCAGTGACATGCCCTTGGAAATAGAAAAAAATGTTTTTTTTTTCAGAGAAACAAGATATGGTGTGCTTTGTTATTGGCCGTCGCTCACTATCTTTCATGTAGTACCATTGTACTTTTGCTTTAGAAGTCAGGAGGAACAATGATGAAGTAACTAGAATACTACTCTAGAAACATATAAGTATGAAATAGAACAGTAATAAATAATAAAAATAAACCTCTGCTCAACACTCTGTAAAGGACTAAAGGATACCGCACGGCTTTTGTGTGTAGTGGGACAGTTGCATGGCTCGTACAATGCATCGCCAGCCGCAAGTTGCAGTATTCACAGCCAGGAGGCGCCACTGTTAAAATAGAACAGTAACTATAGAACATTAAAAAAAAAAAGGAAGGGTTTATTGAATGATTGGGGATAAATATATGGGTGGGAGTATACAGTTAGGTAGAGATATAGACCATTGGGAAGATAGATATGGGTGCTGCATCTCATCTTTAAAAATGTAGCTAATGATCTGGAACAGTAAAGAAAATCATCCAATATAAACAACAGGTGGAGTAATTTCTGAACAACCAAACTATAGGTATGGGACTTGCTACTAACCTAAAGGTCACACATCTGATTTCCAAGAACACTAAAATCAGCTTCTGTTTTTCAGCTCCTAAGTTGACTCAGCCTGTGGAATAAGTACCAGTAGGTAACTGAATCATAGTGCTGGGTACCCTGACTCTCTTTAACCATTCCAGATGTATTATTATTATTATTTACTAGCACAAAATGCAAATGATATTTATGCATTTTATATATTTATGATATTTAATGTTATTTTGGGACAGTCATCTGTTTGAGTTCAGCAGGTACTTCTTAATTTGGAAGTAGTAGCAAAATCACTGGGTGTAAAAATAAATAGTTAAACTACAAATTATATTAGTGGTTAAATAATTTATGCTACACTCACTTGTTGCACACACCACTAATCACTGTGACACCGATTAGTGCTTTCGAACGTACCCGTTCATCATCAAATCATAACTGCCACCTAGGTGACAGTGACTAGTGGTGTGTGCAACAGGTGAGTGTAGCGTAAAAATAAATGAAGACAAGACAAAATATATAGTTACATAATGCGGAACATTCTCGTGTGTTCGATGGTGTCGTTCTACAGGTTTCTTCAGTCCTGCCGGTGTGTGTTTCTGCCATGGCCGCGCTGACGTATCCTTTAGAATTTTCTATTGCTTGTTAAGGACACATATTATGGAACCCTGCAGACTACAAATAGCCCACACGTGCCGCTTAGTTTACTTCAGGCGATTACTCAGTGCGTTTCAAGTAGCTATTAGTGAAAAGTGATTATTGTGCGGGACTGTATTAGTTGACATTATTATTGCGTGTGGACAAATTTAATTTGAATTATTGTACGAGTATAATCTTGTTGAATAACTTGTTGATTACAAACTGTTAATTGTGATAATTAAAGCTGGTTATTAGTGATTTCATTGGTATCGTGTATTTTGTTTTTCACTGTACAATACGACGATCAGTGAGACTATCGTAACAATATGATTGCATTGGGCTTACAAGCTTAAAGGAGTGGATACAGCCTGTACATCAGCTTTCGAATACAGACTTGAGATAGTAAAAGCTGTACTTACGTGGATTTTCGTGGAACCAATGAAAATATTATGGAGGATGAAATCCAAAGAAGACTTGTTCTTATTAACAGGGTTGACTTCAGTTTACAAAGGAAATATGAGACCAAGTTGCTGTCGGGGACAACAAAGAGCCTCTTATACAAGACATGGGTTGTCCCAAGGCTATTGTATTTATCGAAGACATCGATTCTAAGCAGAAGTATTGAGAATGCGCGGGTAACATTTGAGAGGAAAATACTGAGACAAATGTATGGGTCAGTGAAGGAGGGGGAGGTGTCTGGAGAAAAAAAAACTAATGAAGAGTTATATAACTTGCTATACAACATGACTATAATGAAGAAGATGTATGACAGCTTATATGGGCAGATCGTGTTATCACAATCGACCCCCCAGGGAGCTGTAAAGCGCCTGTTCCTCTATGACCCAGATAGCAAAAGGAAAGTGGCAAGACCAAAGCTGAGGTGGCAAGTTGGAGTGCAGAAAGGGCAGGAATCCGCAACCGAAGGATGGTTGCATCGGACAGAGACCATTGACGAGGACTCCTTCAACCAGGACCCGTCAGGATTGTAGCACCCCTGATGATGGTGATGATTGTCATTATTATTATCATTATGTTTACTTAGTTAATTAATTCTACGGCCAGTGTCAACAGTATTGGAAATAAACTCCGGGCTATTGGAGTGGACCACGGACAATAGCCTTGGAGTTTACTTCCAACACAATTCATTGTTTATTTCTACATTCTTGTTGTTAACGTGCAAGTATAATTTCCAAAGTTTGTTCCAACACTTTCCACAAAAATAATTAATTTATTCTTGTACAGGAAACAATTTTGTACTTACACAAGGAATAAATTATTTATCTAATTATAAATATATCACTACTGACTCGGAACGCTAATTATTTGTTAGTAAAAATGTCAAACTTTTACCTTGTAGCCTGAACTAGTTTTTGCTTATTACGAAGTTTTTTGCTAGTTTAAGTCTCCGACGAAGCTTGTAATAAGCAAAAACTAGCTCAGCTACAAAGTAAAAGTTTTACATTTTTACCAATAAAAAATTAGTGTTCCGAGTCAGTAGTGATATATTGTTATGACGGTCTACTTGATTGTCATAGGTACAGTGGAAAACAAAATACAAGACACCAATTAAGTCACTAATGACCAGCTTTAATTTTCACAGTTAAATAGTTCGTAATTAACAACACAGTCTCTTACAACAAATCGAATAAAAATTGTTCACACACAATAAAATGTCCACTAATATTAAACACAATTATATTACAATTATCCCGCTCGATTATTAAACACTTCACTAATAACCACTTGAACGTACACAGTAATATCACCCGATAATCACTTGTAATTGCCCGACAATAACTCTCGGACCACCGCACTGTAATTTATCGCGACTATAACTGAAAACTAAGGCCGCTGCCGCCTTGTATTTATACATCCGCACACAGGCCAGAAGATTCCAAACTGTGTCTTAGCGCCAGTGTGTACGACGTAATTAATTGGGGCCTTGACACAGTCTGCACGGCTTCCAGAAAAATCTCACGAATGCGTCGAGAATCACGTACACCACCGCATTACATTCTGGATCCCTCTGAAACGTTCGATAACCACGTAGATTATTCTGTGATGTCGTAACATCACATTATAATTAGTTAATCAACCTACACGTCATGGACAACGAAATTCGGGAATAAGTTATTTTGTAATAACTATTTGTAAATGAACATTTTCCAACAAAGCAACAGATACAAAAGTTATGTATAACACTACAAATTATATAATTTTAATTTAATTTGGGTATAATGCAGTTTAGGTAGCCCCACGTTCTTGGAGCGCCAACGTTTTATAACAGCACAAATTACCATTTTAAATTGTGTAGCCCCACGCTTTTGGGAGACAAAATTATATAACAACACAATTTACCAATTTATATACTGGTAATGTGTTGAATTCATTGGTGTAATCGTAATAAGAAGATGATACGTTATTTAAGTTTAAAATTGTTCCATTATTTATTTATTAAACAAAATGTTTCATTTCGCATATTAAATATTGACTCATTATTATATCATTTGTACGAATCTTTCATACACAACTTATTGCTAACAAATTACATACACATGTTGTACATAAATCTTATTATCTAATTTTAATTAATTAAATATTTATTTTGCTCTCGGCTTACTCATTGTGTGCTCATCTTTTTGCAATTGCTGATTAATTTGCTTCAATAATGAGTTTACTTGTATTCAGATTTCTTTTATATTAAGTTGTTTTAACTGTCTACTGCATATGCATTCTCCTTTATCAACAAGACTTTACTAATTACGTTAATTCAAAAATTAAATATTTCTCTTATCATTTACGTTACTCTCAATTACTAACTTTAATACAAGAAATATTATTCTTAACTTTTATTCTGCTTTTACATTTATGTACAATTTATTTATTTTAATACTGGTTGAATGTCTTTCGTTCCAACTTTAATTAGTGTCTTTCAATGTCTATAATTACAATGGTTTTTTATCACCTCGTTTGACATGGTTAATCATCCGTACGTCCTCCTTTGGTCCTCTGGTCGGATTCTCCTTGTCCTTCTGGTCATCTGGTCGTGTCCTTCTGGTCCTCTGGTCGTGTTCTCTGTGTCCTTCTGGTCCTCTGGTCATGTTCCACTGCATGTATTGTTTAATAGTCGTCTCGCCTCACATCATATGCTGCCGGTGTGTCCATAGACCTCATCGTATGTACTCTGATCTCTGGTTGGACATCTAGTTTGTCCTGTGACTCTTACATGTGTTTAGATGTGAATTAGCGTCGTCGACTGACATAGCCTCCTGTGGCAACGGTTGAATCAAGAAGAAAAAACTTTATTAGCGCGACCTGGTATTTATAGTCAGGTCGTGCAAAAACTCATGTCTGAACAATTCAGATTCTGTCAAAGTGTCACTTCTCCCACTGTGGTTCAAATTCACAATTTTCGCCTATCTTCGCGAATTACGAACTTTGTTTCACATCACTCGATGCTCAATCGATCACTAATTTTTATATGTTTACTACGTAAATTACACTTCTTTATGTTAATCACAAAAAGAGCTATTCATTTTTTTACGTATAGTAATTGAACCTTTCGTCACATCGGTATGGTCTTTTAACACTTTATTCACCTTTAATTTCTTTACACTTTGGTGTCTTTTGTTTTACCTATCATACATATTTTTCTTATAATTAAAATAAAACATACAGCTATTCTACTTGAAAAGGGTTGGTTACATTTCAGGCTTCACACACACAAACAAAATACTCGTGTACACAATGCTAGTGACAGGTGTGTTGAAAATGCATGTCCATGCATGAATTCTGCGATCCCTATTTTTTAACTATGATCCAGCTTATGCAATCTGAATCATGTTTATTAATTCATATTTATTTATTTTTATTATTTATTTCATTTATTTTGACAATGCACAGTACCGTTAATGGATGTACTGTTGCAATACAAAATAAAAAGCTTACTTAACACATTGGAACCTTAGTCCCCTTGAAAGCACACCCTATCCCTATAGAATTTCATACTCTATTTACATCATTTCTTCCACTTCTCAAAACAGTGTGCAAAGTTTGTGCAAAGTTATCTCTTGTAATCGGTCATCAGTTGTCTTGTCGCAGTCTCCTATTGTCTGAAACCTCCTCCTTTTCAGTGATACTTTAATTTTGAAACACCCAGAAGTTAAAGGGGGACAAAGTCAGTACTGGCTGAGAAATCGTGTATTAGGCATGCAGAATGTGCAGGTGCATTAACTTCTCCTCACTATGACCCTCAGTCTGCAATGAAATACATATTGTGCAGAACCCCTTAGTCTGGTATAGAGAAGCATACCGCATCTTCATGGTCGAAAAAAAACAACAGCACCTTGATGTTGCTTTCAGAGTATGAATCACTTTGTACATGTCCCCGGCCATTTTTAAAGCATCAATACAGCACTTTAATTTGTGCATCACTTAAGGAATCCTCCCCACAGGCCCTGTTAATTATTTGAATGGTTTCTGCAGATGATTGTCCAACTTAATCAAGCAAAATACGGTGCAGATTCGGTGATCTACTCGCTCAGTAATTGTGAATGCGACAGTCACACAAAACATGAGTTTATTAAATGACATCTCGTTGCCAGATCAGGGTCGTGATGGTAAGCATGACTGTTCAGGTGTGTGCGATAAGGTTTCCTGTAATTACCTGACTGGCTACAAGGTTTCATGAAGATCACGTAGCACATTAACAAGGTATTCAAAATGGTTGGTTACTTCCAGACAGACTCTGTGTGGTGAGTAGTTAAAGCCGGCTGTGTTTTCTGCCTGACATCCCTAAACTATATTAGGCTGTTTAATGTATTTAGTCAGTGAATTGGCAGAAGAACTAAATGATATTATTAAGTTGATGTGTAACCAGGGTGTTAGGTCGTGGTTGTTTGCTGCCAAAGTGCGGCATTAGTCAGCTAACGTTTTGATCCCAGCCACTAGGGATCTTCCATGGTTGCATATACCCGGGAAAGACTTGGGTGTTGTCTGGCTAACTGCTGTACGTTTCTCTGTTGTTTCGCAGCAGCCCTGAATGTTAGCCAATTAACGTTGCACTTTGTCAGCAACCAGCCCGGTTTTACATCAACTTGACAATGTTTAAGCCAGCCGTGCAAGCCTGTGTTATAGAACTAGTATGATAAGTAAACATATGCTACAACTTGTTTCATTTTTCTGATAATTTAATTCCAGGTTAAAAATTATTTGTTGCTCATAAACTTAACAAAGCAAAGAACATTTAGGAGAAGATAAAGTATTTGATTGAGGCAATTCTCCATTTACACTTACATGAAGTGGTGTGACCGGCAGCCAGAGTATTGAAACTATAAACTATGTAAGTCATTCCAACAAGGAGAAGCGACCAGTTTTTATAACATCGTCAAAAGTATATACAGTGAGCCAAACATGTTTAACATTTATGTAAGTTGGATGGATATTTTTGCAGTTCATCAGTTTTCTTGTGCGATTAATTAACCTACCTCAGAATTGTGATCCAAGAACTGCCATAACATTTCATTTATAATTAGCTATCAGGGTGGTTAAGAATCAATTCAGCATTGAAAATATATATTTTTTCTTTCTTCAATGTTTCAGGTTTTGCATGGCTCAACGTTCAGTAAAGAGAAACCAAAAGATAAGGAAATAAATAAAAGCTCAGTTAAAAAAAGATCTGATGAATTTGTTAAACCTTTAAAGGACAAATCATCAACTGAAAACAGGTGAGACTTGACTTAACTTAATACTTTACAATAAACACAGTTTTATTTAATACAATTAGTCATGTACAAATGCTTTCCAGATGTCCCGGTACTTTTGATTTCTGAGCATAAACTGTAAAATCAAGGTGTATTATTCAGCTCCCAGGTTAACTCAGCCTAATTAAATGAGAATCCAATGCAGGGGGTGACAACCCGTAACACAGGTGCCAAGTGTGGCATGTTAGTAATGTGAAATCAAATTCAAAAATGTGAATAAGGAAGAACTAAAGAGAAGAGCGAGTCTTAACTGCTAACATACCTCAATGAGCTACTGAACTCGCTCACTATTTTGAACAAAATACTGTTACGACGGTCACTCGATCATCGTAGGTACATTGGAAACAAAATAAATACAAGACACTAATTAAGTAACTAATCACACCTTTCATTGTTACAGTAAAACAGTTAGTAATTAACAACACAGTCTCTACAATAAATGTAATGAAATTTGTTCACACGCAATAAAATTGTAACCTCTCTATGCTCTTAGTATATATTTTATTTCTTTTTAAATTTCTATCTCCTTGATTGTTGGTTTTCAAAGAGAGGTTACAAGTTATCTAGAACTAGGCAGGAGCCTAGAGAAGCAAAAATTATGCTGGGTCCAGTATGACGGGACTTGCAATAAAACTCAGCTGTAACAGAACGATAACAATTTATTTTCCTTCCTGCGCTGCTTTAACATCATTAAATCAGAATAACATCTGTGCCCAATCACAAGTATGAATACAAGTAAAAAAATAACAAGTGTGTATAACTCTTAAGAATAACAAGTGTTTATACATATTAAGAATGACAAGTGTGTATAAATATAAAACATCACAAGTGTATATACATCAGTGGACACATGCATATATAATTATAGAACTCTCTTCCATCTCGTGGCTAGCTAGACACATAACAACACACACAGAACACAAGGTACACGAACTCACAATTACATTAATCTTAACACACATGCCCCTGGAATGCACCCACCTACCAGGTAGAGTAACTACAATTTTATGACCCCGCGGTGATAAAATTTACGCCCTTCGGCAACCTGTTCAGTAGAACAACATAAGGCCAAAACCCCCAGGAAGAATGATAATAATTCATGAGGCACAAATAACCGGACCACCCCTTATCTAGCATTCCATTGATCAATGACCCAAGATGAGTGTGTGAACCTTAAGTTCCTTTCACATCATTAATTGAAACTGAGAAAACTACGTCCTCTATTTTCAGAAGGTGTTTATAAAATTCTAAACAGTTATTGGACTTCAAAAAAAATTACAAAAAAAAGGAATCAATCTCTATATACATTAGTAAACAAAATTAATTGTTTGAGGCATTACTATTTCTGAAGATCTTGACAATACATAATTTACTCAAAAAGAAAATGATGAATACATGTTTTATAGTCAAAATAACACAGCAAAAGCTATAAATGGGAAGTCAACCATATGTGTTGGCCAGTTAAGAAAACAATCAGTTTAGCCCTTGTGCAAGAGGCAAAATCAGCTAAAATCTTTCCATTACATTAGTAATTATTTCTATTAGCCTCACATGACCATATAAACAATTAAAAGAATAGAATACAATAAGGTGGTTGTGCTCTGGCATCTGTGGGAGCGCGCCCACATGTAGTTGACAAAAGTTGACAGGCATGCAACCAGTCTGAAGTTGCACCAGCGTGTCAGAAAAACTAAGTCCCATTTTGTAATCCCGGAAAAGTCCCAAAGAAAAACCTCCGGAAAGTCCCCAGCCCTTAAATGTGAAACCCATAGTCAAATTAAATTTTATACACAGCTGTTCCAGCCGGAACAGAACTACTGAGCAATAATTAAATTTTTGTACGGGGTAAAATGAAAATGAGATGCAACAGTAAAATGGTACAAGATAAAATCTCTCTGGCGCGCTCCCCAGTGCAGCCCGCACTTACAGCCATTGCATTTAGCGTTATGTAACAGAGTTATAAAAAAAGCTTATGAAATTTAAGTAATAATGTTCAGAGTCATGATCACAGCTCAACTTCCCGGTAAACAGTCTGGACACGTGGTCCCATGGCTTCTAGGCAATTTTCAATTAACGGGCACACTGCCGGCCCGGCCCCAAAAAAATGAAATAAAGCATAAATATCACCTCATACGTGCTGGCGAGTGCAACATAGAAATTCCGTCTCCGTCTCCCTCTCCGTAGGCGATCTTGGCATGGTTCACCGCTTGGGCAGATGTTCAGCCATCAGCAGACCAGGAAACCGGCTTAGTGCGAGAACCCTAAGAATTCAAGTAAATTAGAGAACTGTCTATAAAAATGTACACCCGAGTTAAGGTAATTAACCTCTTAACGGGCCGCCAGCTAACTCTCAATAAAAGCACAATATTCATTAATAAAAGTTTTTACAACCAGCTTAAAGAGTCTGAAAATCAGCCATGGAATAAGTAATTTGCATCATGAACAGAACTTATTAAATTGTGGCTTAATAGAAAGTGAACTGTACTCAGTCAACATGCTTCGACAAAAATTTGCAGGTTAAACCGGCCACGTGGAGAGCAGTAATCATTATTTAACCAAAAAAAATTTAACAGCAAGTCACTCACAGCATTGAGAATGTTTTACCTTCAATTAAGTTTCATACATAGAAGCTCTCACACTTCATTCTCCATTTGTGAAGTTAATCAACAAAGACTGCGACAGTATACTACATGCACAGACACAGTTCACTACTTGACTGCGCACCAAGTTTTTTAGTGATTAATTTTTAATATAGTGCACTTTTACTATGAGAATGACTCATAGTATGAGTTTCTCTTACATGACTGTCAGGTCGCACACACATAAATACGTACTTCACACGATAGCATATATCTTGTTACTAAATATCCAAACAAATAATGAAAAATAATTAAATTCTTACCGGGAGTCGTTTATTCTTTAGCCCATCATGTAGAGAGATACAAACAGCGTAGAACAATACAAAGAGCGGAGACGGAGGGGGACAATTCTCTGAGCGAGGCCAAGCGTTGACTGCCCTCCGCGGCACACAATCCTGACCGCACACAGCCGAGTTGTGCGCGCAACCGCACACCGTGCCGCTCCCCTCATACCGCGGACCGAAGTTCGCCTGCTGCCCCGACTCACGTTATGTTACAATTACGAAAACTTTCTAGAATTTTGTAACCGCCGGCATCGAACCGGCACACCCCCACCCCGAAAGGGCAACTCGGTTGCCCCACAAAACTCGGGAAAGTACCCTGCAGTGTACTCCCATCTGAAAAATCCGGTGGACATCGTGGGTAAGGTGGCCAGGCAGACTTGCTCCCAGGAGAACAGAGGCTCAGAAGGGAAAACGAAAGAGACGAAAGAAGACGTGTAGAGTGTAAGTGTGCGGTTGCTGCACGCTGACCTGATCAGGGCCAGCCCACAGCAAAGAGGGACAGAGAAGAAAGACAAAAGAAAAGTTCGGGAGCTCCCTGAGTTCCGACCTCCTGAGGCTTGTCCACCCTAGCCGGAACACAATAGCCACCTAAACAGGGCCATCTGCCCCCATGCAATTACGGGATAATTCCCTAATACTATTCCCCATTTTACACACTACCATACTGTACGGGCCAAGGGGAAAGGGGGGCGATGACAGTCCCCCTGATGCGGTGGTCCCACTGGGACCTAACAGAAAACCATGTCAACTGTGACTATGGCACCTTTCCAATATATATATATATATATGTGTGTGTTTTACAAGCGTGCTCCAAGGGCATGCCTGGAACAGCAAGGGGGAAGAGGAGCACAACAGACCCCTGGCCCCTTACTGCTCCACTTCTCCTCTCGCCAACTCCTACTCCTTTTTTTTGCTTTTTCTAGTTTTTTTTTTCTAGGTAAGGTTAGGAAACTGGAAGGTCATGGGCTGGGACTGAAGGTAAGGACATGGCTCCCTCCGGACATAGGACAATAGGAGAAAACCAAGGCTCGCGCAGGCAGGGGCGCATCCCTGAAGTAGACGAAACCCACCGGGACCATGAGAAACATCTACCCGCTACCCTACCATTCTCAATACCGCCCCCGGAGCACACCCTCTTACAATAGACAACGTCCTCACTCACACAGAGACCACCACCGTTCCCCCCCCTTTCTCTCAGCCCGTTTACCCTTTTCTACACAATTTCAATTTGGAGATATGTGTAGTAATCTCTTTAGCATCACCACCTGGCTCCTCCAACCGCACCGTCACCGGTGACGTAAACCCGAGGATACGGTACGGCCCCGACCAACGATAGCATAATTTGGCGGCTCTTTTATCGGCAGCCGAGCTGATCGGGTGGCTCTGGCAATAGACCAAATCTCCTACCTTAAAGGGATTTGGAATATGCCCCTGATTATACCGAGCACGGACGCGCTTGTGCGCACGGAGCAAATTCTTCCGGGCCTCTTTCCACCTATCTGCCGTCCTAATGTCTGGGTTACTAGGCAGAAGATCGTCAATATTCCATAAGTTGGCCAAGGGAAGCGTAGGCGAGAAACCAAACATAACTTCAAAAGGAACGGCCTTATGACTGTCATGCAGGGCCGTATTGAAAGCTAGTTGTAACCACTTTAAGTTCTGGTCCCAGGTAGTCTGTTGCTCAGCGTGATAGGCAATAAGTGCGGACCGTAGATTCCTATTGAACCTCTCCGCATGGGACGGCTGCGGGTAATACGGGGAAGTGGTTACATGCTTGATGCCATTGGCGAAGCACATTCGCCGAAAGTCGCCAGAAATAAATTGTGGACCATTGTCCGAGACAATGATGGCCGGAAGACCGAAGTGCTGAAATACATGACTCTGGAGCGCGTTTATGGTCAATCGAGCAGTTGCCTGCCGTAAGGGCAGTAGCCAGGCAAACTTTGAAAAAGCATCCACACAGACAAGTAGGTAAGCATTACCTGACTTGCTACGCGGGAAGGGTCCCACGTAGTCGGTGAATAGCTTCTCCATCGGTCTGCTCGCCACATCAGATGACAACAGCCCCAACTTTGTGTTTTGGGCAGGCTTGCTTAAGCCACAGAGATGACATGCCTTCACCCGAGTTGCTATGTCCCTATCCATGCCCTTCCAGATGAAGTTTTTCCTAATACTGGAAATGGTCTTCGAAATTCCGTTATGTCCACCTACCGGGGAATTGTGATAGTAGCTGAAGACCATGGGCACAAGTTTGCTAGGCAGCACTATCTTCGGGGCCCGTCCTTTCTTCTCTCTGCAACATAGGACGCCCCTGGACAAGAAGTAGGGGACCTGCACGTTACCCT
This sequence comes from Magicicada septendecula, assembly GCA_034769895.1. Classification (NCBI taxonomy): domain Eukaryota; kingdom Metazoa; phylum Arthropoda; class Insecta; order Hemiptera; family Cicadidae; genus Magicicada; species Magicicada septendecula. The sequence continues at coordinate 39,612,715 of CM068372.1, forward strand.
CTTTTAGATTTTGGATGATCGGACCCAACTCTTCATCATTTAACTGATGGGGCAACACATCAGTAAAAGCTAACGGAAAGTCCAGTAGAACAGAACAGGGTTCCTCCGGCTGGGCTTCGCTGGGCTGGGAGAACATACGGGACAAAGCATCTGCAACCACATTTTGAGTTCCCCGAATGTGTTGCACCTTAAATTTAAAGGATGAGATTTTAACCACCCATCGTCCAATCTTACCCAGCTGCCGGGGATGAGCGAGAAGCCAAGAGAGAGCCTGGTTGTCGGTCTCGAGCAGGAACTCAGCGTGTTCCAGAAAACACCTGAACTTATCTAGAGCGTATACCACAGCCAAACACTCTAGCTCATACACTGAAGACTTCCGTTCTTGTTGGGTCAAAGTTCTAGAAATGAAGGCCACAGGCTGCCTAGCACCATCAACCACTTGGGACAGAACCACCCCGAGCGCCACCGAACTCGCGTCCGTCTGTAAGATAAACTGTCTCGAGAAGTCTGGGATTCTCAGTACTGGGGGGGGGGAAATAATGGCTTCCTTCAGAGTCTCGAAAGCCTTCTGTTGCTTTTCCCCCCATACAAATTTGGCGCCCTTCTTCCGGAGTTCATTCAGAGGTGCCGCAATCTCCGCCGCGTTTGGGATGAAACGCCGATAGAAATTGACCATCCCCACAAATCTCGCGATGCCTTTGGCATCCTTTGGTGGGGGAAAGTCCCTGATCCCCTGTGTTCGCTCAGGATCCACAGTGACACCTCTATGGGAAATCAGGTGGCCCAGAAAAGAAATTTGTGTCTGGGCAAACTTCACCTTTTCAGGATTGACAGTGAGGCCGGCACCCCTCAACCTGCACATCACCTCCTCAAGATGACTCAAATGTTCCTCATACCCCTTGCTGTACACCAGCAAGTCATCAAGATAATTAAAAACGTACTTGAACTTGACATCGTGAAAAACGGTGTCAAGCAAACGGGTGAGTGTTTGGGCCCCTACCGCTAGACCCATAGGAACCCTAGTATACTGATAGAGGTTCCACGGAACACAGAATGCCGTGTAGGGCCTACTTTCTTTCGTCAAGGGAACCTGGTGATATGCAGAGTTAAGGTCAATGATGGTAAAATACCTCGCCTCACTGAACCAATCGAACGCGGAATGAAGGTCAGGAAGTGGGACCGAATCTACCTCGATGTTAGCGTTCAGCTTGCGGTAGTCGATGACCATCCTGTGCTTACCTCCAGGCTTGGGCACTAGGAACGCTGGACTGGCATAACTGGATTGAGAAGGTTCAATCACCCCTTGATCTAATAATTCTTGAACCTTCTCCCTCAAGATGTTCATCTTCGGAGGGGCAAACTTATAAGGGTGGGAGCGCACCACCTTGGAGTCCGTTAGGCGGATCTTATACTCCAAGAGATGTGTGAGCCCAAGGGCCGGAGTTAATACAGTGGGGAAACGCTCACACAACTGATCTAAAGCGGACCGCTGGGACTGGGAGAGGTGGTCTCTAGATGTGTCGGGGCACTTAACCTCTTGGATATCTTGCCTGGACCCCTGATATCCAAGGAACGGGATTACAACTCCCCGATTGAATTTAAAATAACATTGGTGCTCTTGGATGTCAATAACGAGACCACTTTTGCAGATGAAATCGGCACCAATAATGCATTCAACTCCCAGAGCCGGAGAAACCAGAAAGCTCCACACCCAAGAAAATCCCTCGATTTTAAACTTGAATGAAACTACCCGGGAAATGGGCAGAATTTCCTGGGATGCCGTCCAGCACACTACGGAAGACTTTTCTGACCGTTTAATTAAACCCTGTCGCTCAAGGTCCTCGCACACTTTAGATGAAATGATGGATCTTGCTGATCCGGAGTCAACTAATGCTCTGAGTTGACTCTTTTTCAACTCCAACAGCAAGAAGGGGGATACGGAAGTGGGTCTAGAGATGGTTTGGAGGACCTTGCTACCCAAAGACTTGGGACCTACAACTGGCCTGGAGGCGCGTACCTTAGAAGACCCGCGACAGGTAGGGGAAGACCTCCGACATATCTTCCCCTCATTGAGCCTTTTCTGAATGACCTTGGGCGCCCTGGGGAGGGACGTTGGACTCGACCCAACCCCGGTACAAAATCGTCTGACATGGCCCAACCTACCACACTTAAAACAAGTCACATTAGGCGAACGACGGCGCCTCTCGCTACAAGAGTTTGTAATACTATTTTCATTACCGCATGAGGATGGAACAATTCGCCCCCCATGCCTCTCGTGTCTTAACTTATCATGGGTCACGTGCTCACGGGACTCGTCAATCACCTGGATCGTTTTAGAAAACACACATAGCCTTTCGAGGTCCGCAAAACAACGTGGACGGTCCGCGAACACCAAACGGGATCTCTCTTGGGGCGTCACCCCTTCTAAAATTCTTCCAACGACATCCTTCTCGGACAACCCTAACCTCAAAACCCGAGCACATTTACGGATATCCTGCACAAAATCCCCCAACGCCTCTCCGTTGGCCTGTGCACGATAGAACCGGCTAAGTTCCAAACGCCAACGTCGCCGACGGGGTATGAAAGAGTCCAACACCTCCCCATGGAGAGAGTCGATACTGCCACCACGACGCAGAGTGCGGGTGACCAGCTCAGCCAATAAACCGCGGCAGTACGGATATATAACGGACAAGAGGACCTCATCGGACAGCCCCGGAAAATCCGCCAACTCCAGGACGATGTCCAGAAAAACCAACAATTTGCCCTCATCTTCTCCATCCACTACCGGAAGTCTCTGGAGGATGCCGGAAATAGGATTGGGTAGTCCTTGATACCCTACCCCCGCCAGAATCACACAATACACTGAACACAAAACATAACCCACAAAAGCATATTTACAAGAAACGGAAAAACTCAAGTACTGTCCTTCCTTTGAGTAGACCCCCGGGTTCTCTAGCGCTGCGGAAACCAGGCCTATTCTGAACCATGCAAACCCCTACGAAAGGAGACAAGAGACAACAACAATACTAGACACATATAACAGCAAACAGCAACTCGACACACACGTCGTACCAACACATAATTCACAACAACCAACTAACCATCAACTACAAGTCCTAATTCGGGAATGCAAAATCATTCGACATCAACCGGACACAAATCGGTTCCGGTACCGATTTCCGATCGGGCCATACCGCATCCCGTCAATATACCACGCTCAACACCGACCCTAATTAACATTCCATCTTCCAGGCCACGCTTAAGACTCCCCGGCCGTACAAGCTATCAAAAAATTTTTTTAAACACCATTAACCGCCTCAGTGGTGCGACCCGACTCACAAAATTAAACAACTTATAACTAGCCTACACGGGCCCTATATCAACTAAGTTACAATAATTGCATTAATATTTCTGAGTCTGCAAGCCCCGTCACACACCACGACCCAAGGGTTCAAGCCTAGAATGAACCACGCTCTGATCTACCATTTGTAACCTCTCTATGCTCTTAGTATATATTTTATTTCTTTTTAAATTTCTATCTCCTTGATTGTTGGTTTTCAAAGAGAGGTTACAAGTTATCTAGAACTAGGCAGGAGCCTAGAGAAGCAAAAATTATGCTGGGTCCAGTATGACGGGACTTGCAATAAAACTCAGCTGTAACAGAACGATAACAATTTATTTTACTTCCTGCGCTGCTTTAACATCATTAAATCAGAATAACATCTGTGCCCAATCACAAGTATGAATACAAGTAAAAAAATAACAAGTGTGTATAACTCTTAAGAATAACAAGTGTTTATACATATTAAGAATGACAAGTGTGTATAAATATAAAACATCACAAGTGTATATACATCAGTGGACACATGCATATATAATTATAGAACTCTCTTCCATCTCGTGGCTAGCTAGACACATAACAACACACACAGAACACAAGTTACACGAACTCACAATTACATTAATCTTAACACACATGCCCCTGGAATGCACCCACCTACCAGGTAGAGTAACTACAATTTTATGACCCCGCGGTGATAAAATTTACGCCCTTCGGCAACCTGTTCAGTAGAACAACATAAGGCCAAAACCCCCAGGAAGAATGATAATAATTCATGAGGCACAAATAACCGGACCACCCCTTATCTAGCATTCCATTGATCAATGACCCAAGATGAGTGTGTGAACCTTAAGTTCCTTTCACATCATTAATTGAAACTGAGAAAACTACGTCCTCTATTTTCAGAAGGTGTTTATAAATTCTAAACAGTTATTTGACTTCAAAAAAAATTATAAAAAAAAGGAATCAATCTCTATATACATTAGTAAACAAAATTAATTGTTTGAGGCATTACTATTTCTGAAGATCTTGACAATACATAATTTACTCAAAAAGAAAATGATGAATACATGTTTTATAGTCAAAATAACACAGCAAAAGCTATAAATGGGAAGTCAACCATATGTGTTGGCCAGTTAAGAAAACAATCAGTTTAGCCCTTGTGCAAGAGGCAAAATCAGCTAAAATCTTTCCATTACATTAGTAATTATTTCTATTAGCCTCACATGACCATATAAACAATTAAAAGAATAGAATACAATAAGGTGGTTGTGCTCTGGCATCTGTGGGAGTGCGCCCACATGTAGTTGACAAAAGTTGACAGGCATGCAACCAGTCTGAAGTTGCACCAGCGTGTCAGAAAAACTAAGTCCCATTTTGTAATCCCGGAAAAGTCCCAAAGAAAAACCTCCGGAAAGTCCCCAGCCCTTAAATGTGAAACCCATAGTCAAATTAAATTTTATACACAGCTGTTCCAGCCGGAACAGAACTACTGAGCAATAATTAAATTTTTGTACGGGGTAAAATGAAAATGAGATGCAACAATAAAATGGTACAAGATAAAATCTCTCTGGCGCGCTCCCCAGTGCAGCCCGCACTTACAGCCATTGCATTTAGCGTTATGTAACAGAGTTATAAAAAAAGCTTATGAAATTTAAGTAATAATGTTCAGAGTCATGATCACAGCTCAACTTCCCGGTAAACAGTCTGGACACGTGGTCCCATGGCTTCTAGGCAATTTTCAATTAACGGGCACACTGCCGGCCCGGCCCCAAAAAAATGAAATAAAGCATAAATATCACCTCATACGTGTTGGCGAGTGCAACATAGAAATTCCGTCTCCGTCTCCCTCTCCGTAGGCGATCTTGGCATGGTTCACCGCTTGGGCAGATGTTCAGCCATCAGCAGACCAGGAAACCGGCTTAGTGCGAGAACCCTAAGAATTCAAGTAAATTAGAGAACTGTCTATAAAAATGTACACCCGAGTTAAGGTAATTAACCTCTTAACGGGCCGCCAGCTAACTCTCAATAAAAGCACAATATTCATTAATAAAAGTTTTTACAACCAGCTTAAAGAGTCTGAAAATCAGCCATGGAATAAGTAATTTGCATCATGAACAGAACTTATTAAATTGTGGCTTAATAGAAAGCGAACTGTACTCAGTCAACATGCTTCGACAAAAATTTGCAGGTTAAACCGGCCACGTGGAGAGCAGTAATCATTATTTAACCAAAAAAAATTTAACAGCAAGTCACTCACAGCATTGAGAATGTTTTACCTTCAATTAAGTTTCATACATAGAAGCTCTCACACTTCATTCTCCATTTGTGAAGTTAATCAACAAAGACTGCGACAGTATACTACATGCACAGACACAGTTCACTACTTGACTGCGCACCAAGTTTTTTAGTGATTAATTTTTAATGTAGTGCACTTCTACTATGAGAATGACTCATAGTATGAGTTTCTCTTACATGACTTTGTCAGGTTGCACACACATAAATACGTACTTCACACGATAGCATATATCTTGTTACTAAATATCCAAACAAATAATGAAAAATAATTAAATTCTTACCGGGAGTCGTTTATTCTTTAGCCCATCATGTAGAGAGATACAAACAGCGTAGAACAATACAAAGAGCGGAGACGGAGGGGGACAATTCTCTGAGCGAGGCCAAGCGTTGACTGCCCTCCGCGGCACACAATCCTGACCGCACACAGCCGAGTTGCGCGCGCAACCGCACACCGTGCCGCTCCCCTCATACCGCGGACCGAAGTTCGCCTGCTGCCCCGACTCACGTTATGTTACAATTACGAAAACTTTCTAGAATTTTGTAACCGCCGGCATCGAACCGGCACACCCCCACCCCGAAAGGGCAACTCGGTTGCCCCACAAAACTCGGGAAAGTACCCTGCAGTGTACTCCCATCTGAAAAATCCGGTGGACATCGTGGGTAAGGTGGCCAGGCAGACTTGCTCCCAGGAGAACAGAGGCTCAGAAGGGAAAACGAAAGAGACGAAAGAAGACGTGTAGAGTGTAAGTGTGCGGTTGCTGCAAGCTGACCTGATCAGGGCCAGCCCACAGCAAAGAGGGACAGAGAAGAAAGACAAAAGAAAAGTTCGGGAGCTCCCTGAGTTCCGACCTCCTGAGGCTTGTACACCCTAGCCGGAACACAATAGCCACCTAAACAGGGCCATCTGCCCCCATGCAATTACGGGATTATTCCCTAATACTATTCCCCATTTTACACACTACCATACTGTACGGGCCAAGGGGAAAGGGGGGCGATGACAGTCCCCCTGATGCGGTGGTCCCACTGGGACCTAACAGAAAACCATGTCAACTGTGACTATGGCACCTTTCCAATATATATATATATGTGTGTTTTACAAGCGTGCTCCAAGGGCATGCCTGGAACAGCAAGGGGGAAGAGGAGCACAACAGACCCCTGCCCCCTTACTGCTCCACTTCTCCTCTCGCCAACTCCTACTCCTTTTTTTTGCTTTTTCTAGTTTTTTTTTATTTTTTTTCTAGGTAAGGTTAGGAAACTGGAAGGTCATGGGCTGGGACTGAAGGTAAGGACATGGCTCCCTCCGGACATAGGACAATAGGAGAAAACCAAGGCTCGCGCAGGCAGGGGCGCATCCCTGAAGTAGACGAAACCCACCGGGACCATGAGAAACATCTACCCGCTACCCTACCATTCTCAATACCGCCCCCGGAGCACACCCTCTTACAATAGACAACGTCCTCACTCACACAGAGACCACCACCGTTCCCCCCCTTTCTCTCAGCCCGTTTACCCTTTTCTACACAATTTCAATTTGGAGATATGTGTAGTAATCTCTTTAGCATCACCACCTGGCTCCTCCAACCGCACCGTCACCGGTGACGTAAACCCGAGGATACGGTACGGCCCCGACCAACGATAGCATAATTTGGCGGCTCTTTTATCGGCAGCCGAGCTGATCGGGTGGCTCTGGCAGTAGACCAAATCTCCTACCTTAAAGGGATTTGGAATACGCCCCTGATTATACCGAGCACGGACGCGCTCGTGCGCACGGAGCAAATTCTTCCGGGCCTCTTTCCACCTATCTGCCGTCCTAATGTCTGGGTTACTAGGCAGAAGATCGTCAATATTCCATAAGTTGGCCAAGGGAAGCGTAGGCGAGAAACCAAACATAACTTCAAAAGGAACGGCCTTATGACTGTCATGCAGGGCCGTATTGAAAGCTAGTTGTAACCACTTTAAGTTCTGGTCCCAGGTAGTCTGTTGCTCAGCGTGATAGGCAATAAGTGCGGACCGTAGATTCCTATTGAACCTCTCCGCATGGGACGGCTGCGGGTAATACGGGGAAGTGGTTACATGCTTGATGCCATTGGCGAAGCACATTCGCCGAAAGTCGCCAGAAATAAATTGTGGACCATTGTCCGAGACAATGATGGCCGGAAGACCGAAGTGCTGAAATACATGACTCTGGAGCGCGTTTATGGTCAATCGAGCAGTTGCCTGCCGTAAGGGCAGTAGCCAGGCAAACTTTGAAAAAGCATCCACACAGACAAGTAGGTAAGCATTACCTGACTTGCTACGCGGGAAGGGTCCCACGTAGTCGATGAATAGCTTCTCCATCGGTCTGCTCGCCACATCAGATGACAACAGCCCCAACTTTGTGTTTTGGGCAGGCTTGCTTAAGCCACAGAGATGACATGCCTTCACCCGAGTTGCTATGTCCCTATCCATGCCCTTCCAGATGAAGTTTTTCCTAATACTGGAAATTGTCTTCGAAATTCCCTTATGTCCACCTACCGGGGAATTGTGATAGTAGCTGAAGACCATGGGCACAAGTTTGCTAGGCAGCACTATCTTCGGGGCCCGTCCTTTCTTCTCTCTGCAACATAGGACGCCCCTGGACAAGAAGTAGGGGACCTGCACGTTACCCTCTTTTAGATTTTGGATGATCGGACCCAACTCTTCATCATTTAACTGATGGGGCAACACATCAGTAAAAGCTAACGGAAAGTCCAGTAGAACAGAACAGGGTTGCTCCGGCTGGGCTTCGCTGGGCTGGGAGAACATACGGGACAAAGCATCTGCAACCACATTTTGAGTTCCCCGAATGTGTTGCACCTTAAATTTAAAGGATGAGATTTTAACCACCCATCGTCCAATCTTACCCAGCTGCCGGGGATGAGCGAGAAGCCAAGAGAGAGCCTGGTTGTCGGTCTCGAGCAGGAACTCAGCGTGTTCCAGAAAACACCTGAACTTATCTAGAGCGTATACCACAGCCAAACACTCTAGCTCATACACTGAAGACTTCCGTTCTTGTTGGGTCAAAGTTCTAGAAATGAAGGCCACAGGCTGCCTAGCACCATCAACCACTTGGGACAGAACCACCCCGAGCGCCACCGAACTCGCGTCCGTCTGTAAGATAAACTGTCTCGAGAAGTCTGGGATTCTCAGTACTGGGGGGGGGGGGAAATAATGGCTTCCTTCAGAGTCTCGAAAGCCTTCTGTTGCTTTTCCCCCCATACAAATTTGGCGCCCTTCTTCCGGAGTTCATTCAGAGGTGCCGCAATCTCCGCCGCGTTTGGGATGAAACGCCGATAGAAATTGACCATCCCCACAAATCTCGCGATGCCTTTGGCATCCTTTGGTGGGGGAAAGTCCCTGATCCCCTGTGTTCGCTCAGGATCCACAGTGACACCTCTATGGGAAATCAGGTGGCCCAGAAAAGAAATTTGTGTCTGGACAAACTTCACCTTTTCAGGATTGACAGTGAGGCCGGCACCCCTCAACCTGCACATCACCTCCTCAAGATGACTCAAATGTTCCTCATACCCCTTGCTGTACACCAGCAAGTCATCAAGATAATTAAAAACGTACTTGAACTTGACATCGTGAAAAACGGTGTCAAGCAAACGGGTGAGTGTTTGGGCCCCTACCGCTAGACCCATAGGAACCCTAGTATACTGATAGAGGTTCCACGGAACACAGAATGCCGTGTAGGGCCTACTTTCTTTCGTCAAGGGAATCTGGTGATATGCAGAGTTGAGGTCAATGATGGTAAAATACCTCGCCTCACTGAACCAATCGAACGCGGAATGAAGGTCAGGAAGTGGGACCGAATCTACCTCGATGTTAGCGTTCAGCTTGCGGTAGTCGATGACCATCCTGTGCTTACCTCCAGGCTTGGGCACTAGGAACGCTGGACTGGCATAACTGGATTTAGAAGGTTCAATCACCCCTTGATCTAATAATTCTTGAACCTTCTCCCTCAAGATGTTCATCTTCGGAGGGGCAAACTTATAAGGGTGGGAGCGCACCACCTTGGAGTCCGTTAGGCGGATCTTATACTCCAAGAGATGTGTGAGCCCAAGGGCCGGAGTTAATACAGTGGGGAAATGCTCACACAACTGATCTAAAGCGGACCGCTGGGACTGGGAGAGGTGGTCTCTAGATGTGTCGGGGCACTTAACCTCTTGGATATCTTGCCTGGACCCCTGATATCCAAGGAACGGGATTACAACTCCCCGATTGAATTTAAAATAACATTGGTGCTCTTGGATGTCAATAACGAGACCACTTTTGCAGATGAAATCGGCACCAATAATGCATTCAACTCCCAGAGCCGGAGAAACCAGAAAGCTCCACACCCAAGAAAATCCCTCGATTTTAAACTTGAATGAAACTACCCGGGAAATGGGCAGAATTTCCTGGGATGCCGTCCAGCACACTACGGAAGACTTTTCTGACCGTTTAATTAAACCCTGTCGCTCAAGGTCCTCGCACACTTTAGATGAAATGATGGATCTTGCTGATCCGGAGTCAACTAATGCTCTGAGTTGACTCTTTTTCAACTCCAACAGCAAGAAGGGGCATACGGAAGTGGGTCTAGAGATGGTTTGGAGGACCTTGCTACCCAAAGACTTGGGACCTACAACTGGCCTGGAGGCGCGTACCTTAGAAGACCCGCGACAGGTAGGGGAAGACCTCCGACATATCTTCCCCTCATTGAGCCTTTTCTGAATGACCTTGGGCGCCCTGGGGAGGGACGTTGGACTCGACCCAACCCCGGTACAAAATCGTCTGACATGGCCCAACCTACCACACTTAAAACAAGTCACATTAGGCGAACGACGGCGCCTCTCGCTACAAGAGTTTGTAATACTATTTTCATTACCGCATGAGGATGGAACAATTCGCCCCCCATGCCTCTCGTGTCTTAACTTATCATGGGTCACGTGCTCACGGGACTCGTCAATCACCTGGATCGTTTTAGAAAACACACATAGCCTTTCGAGGTCCGCAAAACAACGTGGACGGTCCGCGAACACCAAACGGGATCTCTCTTGGGGCGTCACCCCTTCTAAAATTCTTCCAACGACATCCTTCTCGGACAACCCTAACCTCAAAACCCGAGCACATTTACGGATATCCTGCACAAAATCCCCCAACGCCTCTCCGTTGGCCTGTGCACGATAGAACCGGCTAAGTTCCAAACGCCAACGTCGCCGACGGGGTATGAAAGAGTCCAACACCTCCCCATGGAGAGAGTCGATACTGCCACCACGACGCAGAGTGCGGGTGACCAGCTCAGCCAATAAACCGCGGCAGTACGGATATATAACGGACAAGAGGACCTCATCGGACAGCCCCGGAAAATCCGCCAACTCCAGGACGATGTCCAGAAAAACCAACAATTTGCCCTCATCTTCTCCATCCACTACCGGAAGTCTCTGGAGGATGCCGGAAATAGGATTGGGTAGTCCTTGATACCCTACCCCCGCCAGAATCACACAATACACTGAACACAAAACATAACCCACAAAAGCATATTTACAAGAAACGGAAAAACTCAAGTACTGTCCTTCCTTTGAGTAGACCCCCGGGTTCTCTAGCGCTGCGGAAACCAGGCCTATTCTGAACCATGCAAACCCCTACGAAAGGAGACAAGAGACAACAACAATACTAGACACATATAACAGCAAACAGCAACTCGACACACACGTCGTACCAACACATAATTCACAACAACCAACTAACCATCAACTACAAGTCCTAATTCGGGAATGCAAAATCATTCGACATCAACCGGACACAAATCGGTTCCGGTACCGATTTCCGATCGGGCCATACCGCATCCCGTCAATATACCACGCTCAACACCGACCCTAATTAACATTCCATCTTCCAGGCCACGCTTAAGACTCCCCGGCCGTACAAGCTATCAAAAAAATTTTTTTAAACACCATTAACCGCCTCAGTGGTGCGACCCGACTCACAAAATTAAACAACTTATAACTAGCCTACACGGGCCCTATATCAACTAAGTTATAATAATTGCATTAATATTTCCGAGTCTGCAAGCCCTGTCACACACCACGACCCAAGGGTTCAAGCCTAGAATGAACCACGCTCTGATCTACCATTTGTAACCTCTCTATGCTCTTAGTATATATTTTATTTCTTTTTAAATTTCTATCTCCTTGATTGTTGGTTTTCAAAGAGAGGTTACAAGTTATCTAGAACTAGGCAGGAGCCTAGAGAAGCAAAAATTATGCTGGGTCCAGTATGACGGGACTTGCAATAAAACTCAGCTGTAACAGAACGATAACAATTTATTTTCCTTCCTGCGCTGCTTTAACATCATTAAATCAGAATAACATCTGTGCCCAATCACAAGTATGAATACAAGTAAAAAAATAACAAGTGTGTATAACTCTTAAGAATAACAAGTGTTTATACATATTAAGAATGACAAGTGTGTATAAATATAAAACATCACAAGTGTATATACATCAGTGGACACATGCATATATAATTATAGAACTCTCTTCCATCTCGTGGCTAGCTAGACACATAACAACACACACAGAACACAAGGTACACGAACTCACAATTACATTAATCTTAACACACATGCCCCTGGAATGCACCCACCTACCAGGTAGAGTAACTACAATTTTATGACCCCGCGGTGATAAAATTTACGCCCTTCGGCAACCTGTTCAGTAGAACAACATAAGGCCAAAACCCCCAGGAAGAATGATAATAATTCATGAGGCACAAATAACCAGACCACCCCTTATCTAGCATTCCATTGATCAATGACCCAAGATGAGTGTGTGAACCTTAAGTTCCTTTCACATCATTAATTGAAACTGAGAAAACTACGTCCTCTATTTTCAGAAGGTGTTTATAAATTCTAAACAGTTATTTGACTTCAAAAAAAAATTACAAAAAAAAGGAATAAATCTCTATATACATTAGTAAACAAAATTAATTGTTTGAGGCATTACTATTTCTGAAGATCTTGACAATACATAATTTACTCAAAAAGAAAATGATGAATACATGTTTTATAGTCAAAATAACACAGCAAAAGCTATAAATGGGAAGTCAACCATATGTGTTGGCCAGTTAAGAAAACAATCAGTTTAGCCCTTGTGCAAGAGGCAAAATCAGCTAAAATCTTTCCATTACATTAGTAATTATTTCTATTAGCCTCACATGACCATATAAACAATTAAAAGAATAGAATACAATAAGGTGGTTGTGCTCTGGCATCTGTGGGAGTGCGCCCACATGTAGTTGACAAAAGTTGACAGGCATGCAACCAGTCTGAAGTTGCACCAGCGTGTCAGAAAAACTAAGTCCCATTTTGTAATCCCGGAAAAGTCCCAAAGAAAAACCTCCGGAAAGTCCCCAGCCCTTAAATGTGAAACCCATAGTCAAATTAAATTTTATACACAGCTGTTCCAGCCGGAACAGAACTACTGAGCAATAATTAAATTTTTGTACGGGGTAAAATGAAAATGAGATGCAACAATAAAATGGTACAAGATAAAATCTCTCTGGCGCGCTCCCCAGTGCAGCCCGCACTTACAGCCATTGCATTTAGCGTTATGTAACAGAGTTATAAAAAAAGCTTATGAAATTTAAGTAATAATGTTCAGAGTCATGATCACAGCTCAACTTCCCGGTAAACAGTCTGGACACGTGGTCCCATGGCTTCTAGGCAATTTTCAATTAACGGGCACACTGCCGGCCCGGCCCCAAAAAAATGAAATAAAGCATAAATATCACCTCATACGTGCTGGCGAGTGCAACATAGAAATTCCGTCTCCGTCTCCCTCTCCGTAGGCGATCTTGGCATGGTTCACCGCTTGGGCAGATGTTCAGCCATCAGCAGACCAGGAAACCGGCTTAGTGCGAGAACCCTAAGAATTCAAGTAAATTAGAGAACTGTCTATAAAAATGTACACCCGAGTTAAGGTAATTAACCTCTTAACGGGCCGCCAGCTAACTCTCAATAAAAGCACAATATTCATTAATAAAAGTTTTTACAACCAGCTTAAAGAGTCTGAAAATCAGCCATGGAATAAGTAATTTGCATCATGAACAGAACTTATTAAATTGTGGCTTAATAGAAAGTGAACTGTACTCAGTCAACATGCTTCGACAAAAATTTGCAGGTTAAACCGGCCACGTGGAGAGCAGTAATCATTATTTAACCAAAAAAAATTTAACAGCAAGTCACTCACAGCATTGAGAATGTTTTACCTTCAATTAAGTTTCATACATAGAAGCTCTCACACTTCATTCTCCATTTGTGAAGTTAATCAACAAAGACTGCGACAGTATACTACATGCACAGACGCAGTTCACTACTTGACTGCGCACCAAGTTTTTTAGTGATTAATTTTTAATGTAGTGCACTTTTACTATGAGAATGACTCTTGAAACTTCTCGCATTATTACAGAAAATAATAAGGCATGGCTATATAAAGGGCGTTGCGTACAACAGTAAAGAATGAGTTTCTCTTACATGACTTTGTCAGGTCGCACACACATAAATACGTACTTCACACGATAGCATATATCTTGTTACTAAATATCCAAACAAATAATGAAAAATAATTAAATTCTTACCGGGAGTCGTTTATTCTTTAGCCCATCATGTAGAGAGATACAAACAGCGTAGAACAATACAAAGAGCGGAGACGGAGGGGGACAATTCTCTGAGCGAGGCCAAGCGTTGACTGCCCTCCGCGGCACACAATCCTGACCGCACACAGCCGAGTTGCGCGCGCAACCGCACACCGTGCCGCTCCCCTCATACCGTGGACCGAAGTTCGCCTGCTGCCCCGACTCACGTTATGTTACAATTACGAAAACTTTCTAGAATTTTGTAACCGCCGGCATCGAACCGGCACAAAATGTCCACTAATATTAAAACTCAGTTGTATTACAATTATACCATCCGATTATAAAACGCAACACTTCACTAATAACTACTTGAACGTACACAGTAATAACTCGAACCGCTCTGGAAATATATCGCAGCTCTACTGAAAACTAAGGCTGCTACCGCCATGTATTGATAGTCCTGCTCACACACCAGAAGCTTCCAAACTGCGTCTTATGTCTCGTGTGAACTACGTAATTAACTGCAGCCTAGACACAGTCCGAGCGCCCGAGCGTTGGTCCCAGTCTGTTTGGTTCTCGTCAACAACCTTCGAAAGATGCTGTTCAAGTGTCCTATCGAATCTCTCAACCATCCCGTCCGACTGAGTATGCTTTGCCACAGTAGTAACCTCCTGACTTGGAATTGCGTAGGCTTCCACCCACTTAGTAAAGTAGTCACCTACAACCATGATGTACCGGTTTCCATCGTCAGTAACTGGGAATGGTCCAGCAATGTGTATGGCAATTCTCTCGAAAGGCAATCCAACGTTATACTGTTTCATTTTTCCCCTGCTTCTGGTTTGTGGGCCCTTGCTTGCAGCACATATTTCACACGTCCAAACCCATTCCTCTACGTCATGGCGAAGATGAAGCCAATAGAATTGCTTCCATATTTTGTCAAGGGTTTTGTTAATGCCAAAATGGCCTCCAGATGTTCCATCATGCATCTCCTTCAAAACAGACTACACTTTACTTCGGGGAACTATCAACTGCATGACCACATCTCGTCCATCTGCACTTTCCCAAGCCCTTTTCAGCAATCCGTTTTCTAAGGTGAGAGATTCCCATTGTGCCCAGTAGCCCTTCAGCACTTCGGAACCATGGCAGATATCTTGCCAATCCGGGCGGCAACCTTCCTCTTTTGCTGTCAAGATCGGTCCAATGTCTTCATCAGTCATCTGTTCTTGTCGACAGTCTTGTGTTGTCCAGCCATCAGCCAGGAAATCCACAGTGATGGGTTGAACATGTTCGCTTGAGTTTTGTTCTTCCTTTCTGTGGCAATGTCGGCAGTCTTCCAGGCACGGTCTTCGTGATAAGCCATCTGCATTACCATGCAGGCGCCCCCGCCGATGTTGTACCTTGAAGTTGTACTCTTGCAGACGTTCGAGCCACCTTGCCAACTGTCCTTCCGGATTTTTAAATCTCAAGAGCCATGCAAGTGCAGCATGGTCGGTACGTAGTGAAAACTCTCTCCCATAGAGGTATTTATGGAAGTGCTCCAAAGCTCTGACAATTGCCAACAATTCTCTTCTTGTAACACAATAATTTCTCTTTGGTTTAGAAAGCGTCTTGCTGTAATACGCTATTACTTCACCGTTCTGCACTTGAGACAAAACTGCTCCTAGACCAGTATTGCTTGCGTCTGTGTCTACGATGTACTTCCCTTCAGTAGCTGGAAAAGCAAGAATTGGCTGTGAACATAATGCAATCTTTAACGTTCTAAATACTTGGTTACACTCTCTCTACCACTGGAAGTTTCGTTTATTTTCCGTTAGCTCATGTAGTGGTTTAGCAATAGTAGCGAAGCCTTTCACAAAACGTCTGTAATATGAGCATAACCCCAGGAAACTCCGAACTTTGTGTTTACTCTTCGGCACTGGCCAGTCTCTTACGGTGTCTACTTTATTAGGATCCATGCTAACACCCGATGCCGAAACCAGATGGCCCAGATACTGTACTTCCTTCTGGAATAGAGAACACTTCTTCGGGCTCAGCTTCAGTTGTGGACCGTGAATTCTAGTTAGAACTTCCTTAAGGTTTTCCAAATGGTTTTCAAAAGTCTTCCCGATCACTATGACATCGTCTAAGTAAACAAGGCAAGTTTTCCACGTCAGGCCTCGGAGTACCAGGTCCATCAATCTCTCAAATGTTGCTGGTGCATTACAGAGTCCAAATGGCATGACGTTAAATTGGAATAAGCCACTTGGGGTCAGAAAGAGGTCTTTTCCTTGTGTTCTTGATGAAGACCCACTTGCCAATATCCAGTCTTCAGGTCCAATGTGGAAAACCACTGTGCTCCGGAAAACGTGTCGATTGAATCGTGAACACAAGGTAATGGATAGCAGTCTTTCTTTGTAATGTCATTTAACCTCCAGTAGTCTATGCAGAAACGTAGTCCACCATCTTTCTTCGCTACCAGCACTACAGGAGAAGACCAAGCACTTGACGAAGGTTCGATTACTCCCTCTGTCAGCATATCCTGTACTAACGGATAATGGTAATAATATCCTCCTTAGAAAAATGGAGGCCTTCAAGGAGGTTGCCGTATCGGTGTTGTGTCCCCGGTATTGATGCGATGTTGCACAAGACAGGTTCTTCCCAGTAACAATCTTTGAATTCGTGTAAAAACTGTCACTTTTACCTTACCACTTGAGAGGTCGTTAGAAGATCTGTTCAATAATTCTTGCAGTTCCTCTGGTAATTTGGAATTATCCGAAGCACTGGATCTTCGTTGTGTTATTCCGGCTACCCAGGCCACAGGAGTCAATTTGTCTAGGAGTGTATTGCTTTGTAATGTGATAGCTTGATCCAAGATATTCGCCACTCTAATAGGTACATTTCCGGTTTTGTCAGGTTTTACTAAAGTTCTGGCAGTTAGTATGCCCGGTGTGCTGACTACCTGGGGTTCGAATATAGAGCACTGGTTGCCCCTAGTATCTACATCGGTTTTAACCATGATGATCTTTTCGGAGTTTGGGGGAACGGTTATGGCCACTTGGTTTTTGACGTCCATCGATTTTTCTGCTGCCGTCATTGTTGATAGCATTACCTCTTCGCCTCCGATTCTCAAGACATTGTTCTTGAAGTCGACTATAAATCCGTATGCGTTCATAACATCCACACCAAGAATTGCTTCATCCACAATATCTGCAACTAGTACTTGATGATTAAACTCAAGTCGACCGAGGCGTAGGTGTATCTCCACTTTTCCATACACTTTTACAGGCCGTCCAGTAGATGTTCGCAAGCTGCAAGAGCACCAGATTGGCTTGAGATCTTTCACCACGTCGGGGCACACAATAGAAACTGTTGCGCCTGTGTCAACTGTAATCGAGGTTGGCCTTTCTTGAACAAATCCGGTAACTACCAAGCTCCCACTGTTTTTCTGAAGTGTAGAAATTGCGTATTGTCTAGGGGCTTCGTTCCTCCAGTTAGTCAGCACACGCCCCGTTGTACCCACTATTGCTCGTTTCCCTGCTGCTGAATTCTAACCCGACAATCTCGTTGTAGATGTCCAGGTTTCCCACATCTATAACACTTCGGTCTTATTATATTCTTATTTTATTCTGTGGCGCCGACCGTCGAGTCTCTGTTCCTTGTTCTTCTTCCTCATTGTCTGTGCCGTCGCGATCTTTTAGCGCGCACTTTATGACTTGTCCAACCAGACGCTGATTTGGCGTCTCAAATTGCAAAGCATGTACCAGGGCGTCCGCACTGTTCTGGTGTCTTGCCATTTGTAACACTTGCTGTAGTTCATTATCTCGGACATCAGCAGTAAATGTCTGCATCGCAAAACTCGTTTGGAAATCTTCTGGCGCTTCAGGATAGGCCAGTCTAATTAGTCTGTCGATACTTGCTTCAAACTCTTGAAGACTCTCCCCAGAATGCTGTCGCCTTGCTCTCAACTGGGTGCAGTACACATCTCGCAAATGTTTGTCACCATACCGTAATTCTAGAGCTTTTATCAACTCGGCATAGATGTTCTGGCTGTCAGGTGGCACTTTCTGTAGTAGTTCTGCTGCGGGTCCTTTTAATGCGAGAATGAGTGAGACCGCCTTGTCTTTCTCTGTCCAATTATTTGCGCATGCAGCAGCTTCAAATTGGCGGAGGTACGTTGCCCAGTGACTGCTTCCGTCAAAGGTTGGAGCTTTGACATGAACTGTCCCTACTGCAGGCAAAGTGACTTTCTCTATTAATTTATTTCCTGCATCTTTTTCTGTCTTTACCATTGGTACAGTCTGTTCACAAAGTTGTTTTGGTTGTAACATCAGGCACTGCTCTTTTATATTTGTAATCGAGTCTTCTATTTTTGTTGACATAGCTTTTTCCATACTCATGACTGACTTTTCTACCTCAGCTATTTTATTAGACATCGATTCTTCAACAATCGAAACAGATTTTTCTACTTCAGCTATTTTTAATGTCATTGATTCTTGTACCTCTGATATTTTAGTAACTTGTTTATTAAGCTCACCTCGTAAGAGACCCAACTCTGCAGCGGTTTGTTCTTGTGTCTGCTTTGGTCCTGTATTAACTCCTTGATGTCTTCTGTTTCACGCTTCCGTTCCTCTGCCTCCTGCTTACGTTCTTTTCTTTGTCTTTCTTCTGTTTCTAGTATTAGTGCTTTCTGACGTTCCTCAGCCTCTTCTCTTTCCTGGCTGCGTTTTTCATCCTGTCGTTTTTCTGCTTCTTCTGCCTCCTGTCTGCGTCTTTTCTCTGCCTCTTGTCTGCGTTCTTCTTTTTGTCGTCTTTCTGCTTCTTCCTGTGTCTGCCGCAGCAGCATTTGGAAAGCTTCCATCATCTGACTGGCATCCATGTATACCGACTAATTATGAGTTACACTCGTCTTGTATAAAGTGTCCACTGTTTCCACTGTTAACCATTCTACCCAGTTGTTCTGACACCACTGTTACGATGGTCACTCGATCATCGTAGGTACAGTGGAAACAAAATAAATACAAGACACCAATTAAGTCACTAATCACACCTTTAATTGTTACAGTAAAACAGTTTGTAATTAACAACACAGTCTCTACAACAAATGTAATGAAAATTGTTCACACGCAATAAAATGTCCACTAATATTAAAACTCAATTGTATTACAATTATACCGTCCGATTATAAAATGCAACACTTCACTAATAACTACTTGAACGTACACAGTAATAACTCGAACCGCTCTGGAAATATATCGCAGCTGTTTTGAAAACTAAGGCCACTACTGCCACGTATTTATAGTCCTGCTCACACACCAGAAGCTTCCAAACTGCGTCTTATCTCTCGTGTGAACTACGTAATTAGCTGCGGCCTTGACACAGTCCGAGCACCGTAGCGAAGCCCGGCACAGTCGAGAAGATTCTCGCAAAATGCGTGTACAAGCATGTACGCCACACGCTTACATTCTGGATTTCTCTGGAACGTTCGATAAACATGTAGATTGTTCTGTGATGTCGTAATGATACGTTTATTTTCATTATTAGATAAATTTCAAAATATCAGCTAATTTTTCAGTTATAAGACAAAATTACAAAAACTGAAGTTCCTCTATAAATTTTTTTAGTAAATGACAATTGTAAAGCAAACTATAATGTAGTTATGGATGCATAGGGATTATAAGGAGAATGCATCTATCTGCCATCCTCCTTATGGCCCAGATGTGGTACCCAGTGATTTCTGTTGTTTATTATGTGGGGCAACACTATAGTACTTTGATACCACATTCAAGTGTGAAAGAGTGGTTCAGATCATGGGCAGAAGATTTCCATGACATTGGAATACAAAATCGTACAGCATCTTAATTTATATGGAGACTTTATAGAAAAATATTTTAAAGTTGTAGTTTTAAGTTTTATAAATAACATTTTTGTATAACTTTGCTGTGACAGTTTTATATATAAGTGGTTTCTGGATAGCCCTTGTAATTGTAGCAGATGTCTTCTGTGGACATAAAGGTGTGCGAGATTCATTAAGTTCTTGATTATTTTAAAAATTATGCCTTCATTCGTTGACATTTATACTGCCCCCTTCAAAGCACTCTCAGTCAAATGTAACACGATTAAGCCAACCATTTTGCAGTCTCCAAAATATTTCAATCATACACTTTTTGATACAGCTTTAAGCTTACATAGCAATTTTTTGTTTTACGTCTTCAATGTTAGCGAAACATCCTTTCATGAAAATTATCACTATTGGGAGGAGGAAAGATTGGATTGGGCACACTGATGAATATGGCAGTTGCCGTGTCATCATTATGACGTTTTCTTTTTCCTATCCTGGCAAAATTCTTAACAAGCAATTATTGCGTCCAGGTGCATTATTGGGCTGTAGCTTTCATAAATTATTCTTTTGTAAGTCCATTTTCTACTAATAACTTTATACAAATCGTTTAAAGTGTCCGAATAGTACTCTTTATTTACTACTGCGCCTGGCGATGAAATTTCTTTGAACACAAAAACATAATCTTCATCTGACAACCACGATCCTCAACTCATTTACGTGGCAGTCTTTCAAGCTTGTAAACTGCTTGTTCACGCACAGCAGTCTCGCCACAAGCCTTCTGATCACGTTTACCAGGACAGAGCAATTTATCTCACATTTTACACAAAATTTAATCTATGTTCTTTAATCTTGTATTGTAGAATGACAAAAATCACGTAATACACCTAAGCACGACTTACTCAATTAGCTGTGAAATCTAAACTATGTATCAAACAGGGCTAAAATTTTAGATGATTGTCACTGACATGTGTACCAACATCACATAAAAACCAGTTTTTTAATCAGATAGTTGTAGCAGTGGAAATTGCAAAATTGCATGAACTTTTGAACAAACCTCATACATTAGTAGACAAGCGTAAAACTGTAAAGAAAATTATAGAAAATATGTTGAGTTCCAGTTCACAAAATACAGGGTATAGAATGTGGATTGTAATTAACCCAGTTTACTCCCACTAACAGGTTATCCCTTTAATTTAATTTAAAATTAACATGTTTTTTCATTATTTAAAGATTTAAAATGCATGTTAGTTCTTGGTATCCAAGTCACGTAGGAATAGTAGATTATAGATAAATAAATCACCTTGTATCCATCGTGTGACTTCGTTATACGTCGATTAAAATGACGCGTTTTGGAACATATGCTCCATCATCAGATTAAATCACTCTATTGAGGTCGTTAACAGTTAAAATCACATGTTACACATAATTGTCAACTTATGTAACTCACCGCTTTCTAAATGGTGCGCACCACAGCGAAGCCGATCGGACACTGAATTATTATCTGAGTGATTACGCCTAAGCAGGTTCAATGCTGTATCGTATAGCGGGTTGGATTTAAAATTTAAATGGTCATTCAATATGAAGTCTTGGCTGTTTATGTTATTATATGCTTTGTATATTTCGAACTCTTCTATTGCGTCCATGTAACGGCCTTTGTTGCACACATGTAGGGGTATCAAATTAGATTTGAAATTGGTATAATTATGATTGTGTAAGATTAAGTGGCGGGCAAAGTTGGACTTGATATTATTTAACAGAGTGAGATTATTTAGGTGATGTTTTGGTGTGTGCTCTTTAAATCGTTTGAGGAAACCTCTCCCCGTTTGACCAATGTAAAAACTGTTGCAGTCGTTACATGATAATTTATATATGCCGGATTTCTTTTCTAAAGGTATCGGTTTTCTGTGACGTAGTATTTTTAATAGACTATTGTTTGTTTTGAAGGTAGCGGTAATATTCAATTTATTAAATGTGGAGGTTAGAATCTTTGGCATTATATTTGTGTATGTGGTAGAAATAAATGTTATTTTTGTATCCTTATCTACTGGGGGCTTGGATTTTCGAATTTTATGTTTCTTGATGAGATTATCAATTAACGTGTTTTTGTAACCATTAGCTAAGGCTATATGGTTAATGGTATTCAACTCCTCACGGTAATCATCATCACTGAGAGGCACTGCCAACAATGTGCGGATAAAGTAATTATAAGCTGCCAACTTTTGCGAAAAGGGATGATAAGAGTCAGCATGTATTGTCACATCAGTGGTGGTCGGTTTTCTATAAATATTAAATTTCAATTTATCTATGTGTTTAATGACAGATAAATAAAAAAATCCAATTTATTATTCACTTCGGTTTCCAGCGTGAATTGAATGTTTTTATTGATACTATTCATATAATGTTTTAGGTTTTTGATCTGTCGTACAGTACTATTGAAAATTAGAAAGGTATCGTCTACATAACGTGCATAAAATATTATATCATTTTTGTATTTTTTATGTGAGAGCAAATGAGAGTTTTCATAAAAATTCAAGTAAACGTCGGCCAATAGACCAGAGAGAGGTGAACCCATGGCCAATCCATCATTCTGAATAAAAAATTGGTTATTGAAAGCAAAGTAATTTTGTACTAAAATAGTTTCAAGTAAACCAATTAACTCGTTTATCGTCTGTGTATTTAATTTATTATTCTCTAATAAATTTTCTTTTAAGATATTTAGTGTTTCCTTTACTGGTATGTTGGTATACAAATTTACTATATCAAACGATGCTAACTTATAATTTGGTAGTAGATCGACATCTTTACATTTATTAATAAAATCCGTGTTGTTTATGACACTATGATTGTTCTTTAAATTTATGTTTCTTTGATTAAATTTGAAGAACAGTCATAGTGTCATAAACAACACGGATTTTATTAATAAATGTAAAGCTGTCGATCTACTACCAAATTATAAGTTAGCATCGTTTGATATAGTAAATTTGTATACCAACATACCAGTAAAGGAAACACTAAACATCTTAAAAGAAAATTTATTAGAGAATAATAAATTAAATACACAGACGATAAACGAGTTAATTGGTTTAGGCCTACTTGAAACTATTTTAGAACAAAATTACTTTGCTTTCAATAACCAATTCTTCATTCAGGATGATGGATTGGCCATGGATTCACCTCTCTCTGGTCTATTGGCCGACGTTTACTTGAATTTTTATGAAAACTCTCATTTGCTCTCACATAACAAATACAAAAATGATATAATATTTTATGCACGTTATGTAGACCAGTGGTCCGCAACCGGTGTGCCGCGGTACAGTAGTGTGCCGTCACAAGGTGAAAGGTGTGACGCGAACTTTTACCTATTATTGTAATAAATTAATTTTATTATATTATTATATACATACCACCATAGTCAGTAAAATTCCATTTTTTAAATAATGAATAAGGCCTTTTCGAAATATTAAAATTTCATCATCAGTTCATACACTGTAATGTTCCTGTTGTGATGTTTTCCTTTAAATGTATAACTGTTGTTAACTGTGTGTATTACCTCTTACTGTTCTTCATTTTGAACTTTCCACTGCCATCATTATTGGGTGAAACCAAGCCAGATATGTATTGAAACAAATTAATTAATGTATTGAAGCAAATTTATAAACAAATTAAATAAAAAATATAAAGAAAAAACAATATTAAACAATAGAACAACATTAGGCAGTATAAATACATGTAAAAAAGAAGAAAATGTAACATACCTAACTTACAAATACACATATCAAGATCTCCAATACGTTATAAAGAATACAAAATTAGATAAACATAAATATAAATATGCATACAAACCAAATAAAAGTATATATAATATAATAATAAATAGAAAAGACTGTGATATATACAAATTAAGTGGAATATACAGGATAAAATGTAATAACTGTGACTACATATACATCGGAAGAACACATAGAAATTTCAAACAAAGATTTATGGAACATTTCAGAGCTTTTAATAGTAAAAAAACGCGAATCTCCGACATAGCAGATCACCTTATTAGTATGAATCATAGTATAACAAATATATCCAACAATATGGAAATAGTGGATATAAACAATAATAAAAATGACATTATACAGTTAGAAAAATTATATTTATACCTTCATAAAAAATATGTCAAATTGGTGAATCAACAGACAATATTTGAAAATGATCAATTGTTTCAATACATATCTGGCTTGGTTTCACCAAATAATGATGGCAGTGGAAAGTTCAAAATGAAGAACAGTAAGAGGTAATACACACAGTTAACAACAGTTATACATTTAAAGGAAAACATCACAACAGGAACATTACAGTGTATGAACTGATGATGAAATTTTAATATTTCGAAAAGGCCTTATTCATTATTTAAAAAATGGAATTTTACTGACTATGGTGGTATGTATATAATAATATTATAACAAGTCAGTGGCATAATGTTTGGCAAAATAATAAATTAATTGTCGATTTTAAGTAAGAAGGTGCTTGTTTATTCTTTAATACATGCTGATAACTGTTATATTTTCATAGAAATTAAATGTAATTTATTTACTCAATATTGTTGTTATAGTTTGCTTATCTTAAGTTATTTGTATTCTCGCCTGAAATATTGGGCCAGTTTGATGGGTTACAGGCGGCTTTGTGTTCACTGCAAAGAAAGCCGCGTAAGACTTTTAGCGGCCCGCACCAATCATACAATAGAGTTTACGTTCAAAACTCTAAACATTCTAAACTCTATTCAAGAGAGTTCTTTGTAACACCGCATCTTTTGTGTACGGTTGGCTGTACGTGCTTTTAACTAAAATTGCGGGGATTAGCAAAAATTTCCCTCTCTTTTATTATTTTATTGCCTTGTTTTGATATTTGTGCCTATTTGTCGGCGCTTCTTAAACTTTATTGCTCTTTTCCTTCGCCAAAGGACCCACACATTGCCAGACAACAATTACATTATTTCAGTTCAGTTCTATCACAGCTGTGGTGCTCTGCAGTAGTGCGAATATTGTGATTGCTACACCAGTCTTACTATTTTCTATTACAGTGTTATTAAACTATTTTTTTTCGATATGGATAAGTTCCTTGTACGGAGTGGTCCGTCCTCGAGTGCAAGTAGTGAAACCATCGAGCCCGAAAAAAAGAAACAGAAAGTAGTTCATCGGCAATATAGTGATAATTATTTATCTTACGGGTTTTTTTGGTGTGGTGACAAAACATGCCCAATCCCCGAGTGTGTTGTGTGTGGTGAAAAACTCAGTAATGCTGCTATGGTTCCCAGTAAATTGAAACGACATTTGTCAACAAAACATTCCTCTCTGTTAATTAAAGATGTGAATTATTTTCGTCGGTTGTTGGAACAAAATAAAAAACAAGTGACGCTCATGACTACGTCGGTACGTGTTTCACAAAAAGTACAGGAAGCTAGCTATAAGGTAGCCGAACTTATCGTAAAGGCCAAAAACCCACACACAATAGCAGAAACGTTGTTAATGCCTGCGTGTAAAGAAATGGTAAAAATAGTCCTGGGTTTAGAAGCTGGTACTGAAATTTCAAAAATTCCTCTCTCTGCTGACACAATCAGCCGCCGAGTTAGTGACATGTCCAGTGACATCGAAGACATTATGAAGGAGAAAATAAAGAGCAATCGAAAGTTCTCACTTCAGATCGACGAGTCCACCGATATTGGCGGTCACGCACAACTTCTTTCCTACATAAGGTATGTTGATGGGGATGTAATTGCAACTAATTTCTTTTTTTGCAAAGAACTACCCGAGCGAGTAACCGGTGAAGAAATATTTCGTACGACTAATGAATATGTGGTCCGTAATGAATTAACATGGGAGGATTGCGTTAGTGTTTGTACAGACGGAGCCGCTTCTATGACAGGCCGAGTGAAAGGATTCGTGGGTAAAGTACGTAAACTAAATCCTAACTTACGAACCGACCATTGTCTCATTCACCGTGAAGCCATTGTTGCTAAGTCTTTGCCATCTCCTCTGAAAATTGTGATGGACGAAGTAGTAAAAGTCGTGAAATTCATCAAATCGCGGCCCCTAAATATGCGGCTTTTTAACGTTTTGTGTCAAGAAATGGGATCAGAGCACACTACACTTCTGCTACATACAGAAGTACAGAGCACACTACACTTCGCTACATACAGAAGTACGATGGTTATCTCGAGGTAAAGTGTTAACACGAATGTTTGAACTTAAAGAGGAGGTACTTGCATTTTTGACTATTGAGGGCCATGAGTATGCGGATTTATTTGCAGATGATGAATGGGTATCTAAGTTGGCATATCTTTCCGATATTTTCGTACACTTGAATGAAACAGAAAAATGCAAGGTAGAAACGAAAATATTCTGGCTAGTATGGATAAGATTCAAGGATTTATTAATAAGTTAAATTTGTGGATACAGACAATTTAAAATGGATCGTGTGAGATGTTCCCAACTGTATGGCCCCTTGCTGATGATAATAAGGTATTGATGGACTTAATTAAAGAACATTTAGTACTCTTGCAGCAGAATTTCAAAAAATATTTTGGAGAGAGTGTTGACGATTTTGACTGGGTTCGTGATCCATTCGTTATGGATTTGCAACATCTTCCGAATAATTTAGGCTTACAAGAGGAACTGGCAGATTTGAATGCAGACAGAACATTGAAATTAAATTTTTCGAAGTGCCTTTGGAAACATTTTGGTTGTCAATAAGCAGTGAATAACCGGCTATCTCCGAGATGGCAGTTAATGTGTTATTACCATTTTCAACTACATATTTGTGTGAACTGGGCTTCTCGATGTTGACTGAAATTAAAACATCAAAGAGAGAGAGACTCAAATCCATCGATGAAGAAATGAGGCTTGCTTTGTCAACGATTCCGCCACGAAACAGCCGTCTGTGTGCAGCTAAGCAGGCTCAAGTATCACATTGAAGGTATGAGTAGAGTTATTTACTTTAAAATTAGTATTTTCTACAGTGAATTAAAGTTAATAAATTGTTAATAAATGCATGAGTCTATTCCTGTTTTATAATAATAATAACAATAACAATAATGATGATGATAATAAATAATAATAATAATAATAATTGATTACATAACGACGTAATATTTTGTAATTATATTAAGATTCATATGATTTTGAGGGGACAGGCATTTTGGTGTGCCGTGTTGAGTCTAGGCCTGTCTGGGGTGTGCCGTGAGTAAAAAAAGGTTGCGGAACACTGATGTAGACGATACCTTTCTAATTTTCAATGGTACTGTACGACAGATCGAAACCCTAAAACATTATATGAATAGTATCAATAAAAACATTCAATTCACGCTGGAAACCGAAGTGGATAACAAATTGAATTTTTTAGATTTATCTGTCATTAAACACATAGATAAATTGAAATTTAATATTTATAGAAAACCGACCATCACTGATGTGACAATACATGCTGATTCTTATCATCCCTTTTCGCAAAATTTGGCAGCTTATAATTACTTTATCCGCACATTGTTGGCAGTGCCTCTCAGTGATGATGATTACCGTGAGGAGTTGAATACCATTAACCATATAGCCTTAGCTAATGGTTACAAAAACACGTTAATTGATAATCTCATCAAGAAACATAAAATTCGAAAATCCAAGCCCCCAGTAGATAAGGATACAAAAATAACATTTATTTCTATCACATACACAAATATAATGCCAAAGATTCTAACCTCCACATTTAATAAATTGAATATTACCGCTACCTTCAAAACAAACAATAGTCTATTAAAAATACTACGTCACAGAAAACCGATACCTTTAGAAAAGAAATCCGGCATATATAAATTATCATGTAACGACTGCAACAGTTTTTACATTGGTCAAACGGGGAGAGGTTTCCTCAAACGATTGAAAGAGCACACACCAAAACGTCACCTAAATAATCTCACTCTATTAAATAATATCAAGTCCAACTGTGCCCGCCACTTAATCTTACACAATCATAATTATACCAATTTCAAATCTAATTTGATACCCCTACATGTGTGCAACAAAGGCCGTTACATGGACGCAATAGAAGAGTTCAAAATATACAAAGCATATAATAACATAAACAGCCGAGACTTCATATTGAATGACCATTTAAATTTTAAATCCAACCCGCTATACGATACAGCATTGAACCTGCTTAGGCGTAATCACTCAGATAATAATTCAGTGTCCGATCGGCTTCGCTGTGGTGCACACCATTTAGAAAGCGGTGAGTTACATTAGTTGACAATTATGTGTAACATGTGATTTTAACTGTTAACAACCTCAATAGAGTGATTTAATCTGATGATGGAGCATATGTTCCGAAACATGTCATTTTAATCGACGTATAACGAAGTCACACGATGGATACAAGGTGATTTATTTATCTATAATTTGTTATTTAAAGAGTTTATAAGTACTGGACTATTGGGCCGTGGTTGGTTGCTTCTTTGTGTTATCTCATTTGCTATGTCCACACTTGTGCGCTTTCAACTTAAACTTCGCTTTCAGTTTTTTTATTCTGCTTTCAACACCGAGTAGTTGTTGCGCATGCCTTAGACTGAAAGTACTGAACGCATGCCACAAAGTGTCTACACCTGTGCGTCACAGTTGTCAATGTTTCTCCAGTGGAAATGTGAAAATGGACGTGATTGATACTGCTATGTAGCGGGTATAAGTGCTGCATTTTTAGTGTTGAAAAGAATTAGAAAAAGGCGTACAAAATATCAATGCTCGATATGGTTGAAAGATTATTTAAGAATGCGGAATTTTGGAATTATGAGAGACCTGGATGATAATGTTCTGTTTAAGAACTTTACGTGAATGTATAGAACGAACTTTTACATGCTTTTACAAATGGTGGACCCTAAGATCGCAAAAGAAAATACTCGTTTTAGCAAAGCAATACCAGCTGAAGTGAAATTAGCAATCACACTTAGGTATTTGGCTACCGGTGATTCATTTACTTCTTTGATGTACTTACTTAAATTAACTAACCAATTCATTTCATCAATACTTCCCGGAGTTCTTTCACAGTCAGTTCATACTTCGTAGCCAAAACAGCATAAGCATCATTTCTTTTCATTTTGTTTGTATAATTTTTTCGTAATGTCCTATAAGGCACAATGTGACCTATAATCTTCAATAAAGGCCAACGTTTGTTCTGCCGACATGGTAAACAATAAAAACAATCACAGTAATCACGAAAACAGAACAAAACCTTTCTGTAAAACTATGAAGCTGCACGGAATGTTGAAAGAAGATCCAGTGGTGGTGGAAGCATGTGCGTTACTGAATGCGTCACTAAAAACGGTGACCTTCAACTGATTTTGTGGCATGCTTTGTTCATGCGTTATATTCACTAGAGGAAGGTCCTACTGCGCATGCCTCAAATGCAGGAAAAGCGCACTAGTGTGGACATTATTCACTAAATGTTTTGCCCACCCACCAGAGGCCTTCTTCAGTAGAAAAATAGTTTGGCGTGGGGTGGTAAGCCAAACATACTACAACCTGAAGTTAAGTTGAAAGCAAAGCAATTGACCCAATAGCTTGGTAGTTATAAACTCTTTAAGTAGTGACTCCAGCTATGGTAGCCATCGTAATGTTTTTTTTTTCATTTTTTATTGAACTTTATATTATATAGATAAAATTGTTTTCTTTGTCCTATGTTGTTTCTGTTTTTAGTCTTACTTTGTAAGACTTTTGCGAGATAAGGTTAACTTCAATTTCATTAATATCTGTTAATTTTCTAAAATTATTGAAGTAACCATATATGTCAAATCTCTAGTTTTTTTCGTTGTCACACATTGGTGTTTTTATAGCTTATTTTAAATGTTTTTGGTCTAATTTTTGTTTTAGCAAACATTTTGAAGCAAACATGTAACTTTTTGTTTAAGGTTGAGGGAAAGCAAAGGAAGAGTTGGAAAAAGCTATCAAGAAGAACGTCAGCGGCAGGCTGAAAGGAAAGAGGAACAACGTAAAAAGTCAGCATCGCAATACCAAAACGCGACAGCAACAACGACGACAACAACATCAGAATCAAAAACCAGTGTGAACGAATCAAGCAAGCAAGAGAGACCTGAAAAAGAGAAAGATAAGACTGAAGTATCAACTGCAGATAAACCGCCAGCATCTGCTGATAACAAAACACGTGAAATGGACAGGAGAAAGAACGAACGTACATATAATAAGAGGGACGAAATTAGAAGAAGCTCGCAGAAACTTGATACAAGAAGAGACATTGATGATGGAAGGAAAAGAGGTAGAGTTTCTGACCGTTTCAGCTACGGTCATAGGAGAGATGATGATAAGAGGGATGATTACTATGGAAGGCGAAAACCTAATAGTGACACTAAAAAAAGTCAAGAATATACGTCATATGCGGATAAAAATAGAGACAGATTACGTGGAAAATTTAATCAAAAGAAAAATACAGAGCAGCCAGTCGAGTCAGACAAAGTTAAAAACAGTCAAGAAGAAAAACCTGAAGCCAGTAAAAAGGATACAAAAGATGATGCGGAAAGCGGTGATAAGACAGAAATTTCAAAGAAAGAACCAGAGGAAACAAAAGAAAGATTAGAACCTGAAGAAAGCATAGTAAAAGAGACAGTGCCTGCTGAAAACCAGTTATTTAAATTAGGAGTCAAATTGAAAATATTGAATGAATCAATTACGTCAAATAGCAAGAATACATTGAAAAGAAGAAATTCATTAGAGTCTGGTCCTAAATCAAGTACAGAGGAACAAAGTAAAGAAGTTGGCCCAGAGAGTAAAAGGCGAAATTCAGTTGGATCTGACAGTTACAGACAGAAAGAAGTATGTGAAAATGCAGAGAAAGTTGAAAACCCACCTTTACTAACAGAGAAAGTTAGTGAAGAAAATGGGAACAATGATAATTCCAATAGTGTGCCAGCAGTAGTGAAAGATGAACCCTGTGAAAACTGTACAAGTGAAGTTGATGGTGACAAGAATGTCCAAGAAGAAAACACGAAAAATAAAGAAAAAGAAGTGCCAAGAAGAAGAAAGTCGATGGAGGAGAAAAGTGGAGAATTGGTGGCAGGCGGATTGGAAAGCGGTCTGTTACTAGCAAGAAGAAACTCTTTAGAATCTGGAGAATTGTCACACAAAAATAATGACACTTCTAAAAGCAAAAGCAGTTCCAAACTGGACAAAGAAGATGCTGAACACAGATCAAGTAAGGATCCACGTTCAGAAAGACGGATACGGAATAAGGTAAAAATTGTGTGTTAATAAGCATTTTGCTTATTGTGATTGTGGCTAATGTTATCACTTGTCATTAATGTCTTTGAACATAACAGTCATCAAATGCTTGTGGTAAAGTCTGAAATACAGACATTAGTAATTGATATTAATAACTGGACTGTTTTTACTTCCATATTCCTTAAGGAAATGGAAGTATGGTGATGGCAAAAAAAATCGTGTTCGAGATTATTGCAGATTCTGATTGTACTACACTCAAAACATGAAAAAAAGTCGTTTTCCGAAAAGTGTCTGTGTGTGTGTCTGTCTGTGTGTGTGTCTGTCTGTAGATTTTTTCCTATGGCAAACGATAACTGCCGCAAATTCAAACAGAATTAAATAATGTTTCGCATACAGCCCTGAATTGCAGAGTTCTCAAGACCTATTGTTTTTGGTGAAGATCGGTTAAGGGAAAGGGGTAGTTTACCTGTAACGTTTTATGTTTTAACAAGGGTATTTCCTATGGCAAACGATAACAGCCGCAAATTCAAACAGAATCAAAAGATTATTTGCATACAGCCCTAAATTATAGAGTTCTCAAGACCTATTGTTTTTGGTGAAGATCGGTTAAGGGAAAGGGGTAGTTTACCTGCAACGTTTTTTTAACAAGGGTATTTTCTATGGCAAACGATAACAGCCGCAAATTCAAACAGAATCAAATAATTGTTTGCATACGTCCCTGAATTGTAGAGGTCTCAAGGACTTTCGATTTTGGTGAAGATCGGTTAAGGGGAAGGGGTAGTTTACCTGCAACGTTTTACGTTTTAACAACAGTAAAGTACTTGAAAATTCATTTAAACTTTTTGAAACGATGGTAATTGTTAAAAATAAAATAATTTTGTTGCCAGGCAATAAAATTATAATTTTTTCATTTTAATGTAAATTATGTATGAGTTAATATCTTTATATATATAATTCTTCTGTACGTGTGTATGTCACTGAACTCCTCCATGTATAAAATAATATATCGTTCGTGGCAGGTAAGCATATCTCAGTTATGTAATGTTTACATTTCCATTTTATTATTATGCCTACAGCAATAAAAAGGCAGGTAAGACACACACACACACACAATTCACATTATTTCTGGCCTCACTCATGTTTATTTTCTTACATTTGCACGCTTTTTAAATGGAAAGTGCCGAAACCCACACCAACATAACGCGTGCAAGCCGAAAAAATGGACATCAATTTGCTTCCTGTGGATCGCTGGGCAATGTAACTGCACGTGTTTACAGAGGAACGATTCATAGACAGACTTTTCGTCTTTAGGGAATGAACCCTCTGCAAGATGCTGAGGGTCCATGAGTGACTTCGGAGCGCTCCTTCTTTTTCGCGTGTTTGTTCTGTGAAACATACACTGTAGATTCCCACCTTTACTCTAAGCAACGCTCAATAGGAAATGTTGAAAATTTTTGTCCACAGTGTACCCTCATTCACACTAAACCTGCTCTGATGTTTTAATTACGGACATCATAATATTAAAACTTTGGAAACTTGAGCACTACTTAATGGAGATCAATCATTAACTTATACAAGCCATTAATTTTATGCATATATTTTATATATATGTGTACAACGTTATCGGCAACAAAGAAGTAGTTTTTGTTAAAATTCCTTCCCGGGATATTTGGCCGTAGTCCAATGTTTTCTACAAAACCAGACGTTTCGGCAATGCCGTCGACTTCCATCATCAGTGAAAATCGAGTGCAATAACGTGAGGTGGTATACGTTAGTGACCACAGTATTGTGGTTAAGGCTGAAGCAGTAAGTAGAAAGAAGTAGTTTCTATGGTAATATTTCATTTCGAAAATGATTTTAAATATAAATCTTAGAATATGGAAGTCATGTATGGTTCTCCATACCGATATTTAGTTTACCACTAATTTTTTTTTTTTTTTTATTATTGTATCGGCCATCTAAGGACCACATCCCAATCTCAGTTCTTTACTCTCTGTTCTTTTCTTTTTCTCCAATATTCTTTCATCTTTTCACTGTGTCTCTTCTGCTTGCTTCAGTCCACTTTGAACCTGCGTTTTTCTCTCTCCTACACTGGACTCCTTCCATTTTTAACACTTTTGCCCGAAAAACTTCTCTTTCAATTGCTTCTTCTGTGTGTATATTATTTTTTTCTAAATCCTTTTGGACTTCTTTAATCCAACTTGATGTTGACTTCTTCCCCCACAGATATTTGAAGATTTGCTTCGTCAACCTATTGCCGTCCATTCTATTGCAATGAAATAACGTTGCACAATAATTTTATAAATCCCACACAAAAACGAAATAAACAAAAATGTAAATACCCCATACTGTAAAAAATAAAATGACCCAAAATTGACACATTACAATATATAAATGTCCAAAAAATAGTAGTCTTCTTTTTCTCACTGTTTCTGTTATATTTTCTATACTTTGATATATTTCATCATTACTTCTTAATTTCCAACCTTCAGAAGTTTTTCGTGGGTCTAGTATTTTCCTAATAATTTGTCTTTCCAATATTTGTAGTTTGTCTAAAATCTTACCACTGATTTTATTTTTTTGTGCCTTAATTATACAATATGGCAGCCTCCTTGCCTCAGCTGAGCAGTGGCCTATTATTGTCGTTCTCAGCCAAGCCAGTGTGGATTCCTCATCGTAGTACGGGTGAAACATTTGGTGCTAAGGAAAACTATGTGCCTCTTCTTCTTCGTCTATCAGGGACTAAGCGAATCACCTGTTCTGGTCCCAAAGAAATATTGGTTTTCAACCTTCACCAATGCTTTTTAGGTGACACACTTCACTGTCCAACAGGTTTGTATTGCCAACCTACCATCTGGCATTCTATTCAGATGAGTAGTTCTCTGTAGTATCTCTCTTTGTTCTCTGCAATACAATCTTGGACGTTAAAAATGTTCAGCTCTTTACAAATATCTTTATTGTAGAGTCTATCCCTTCGCGTGCAGGCTTTAACAGATAGTAAGAATCTCATCTCCAATGCCTGTATTCTACTCAGATATTTTTTCACAAGAAACCATCCTGTTCAGAATTTTGAGAACCAATGTCACAGCCATTACCTTATAAAATTTTAGTTGAGTCTCTTTCCTTGTTTTCCTTGACAGCGACTGATAATTTGCACCACATATTGACTGAAAGTTAGCCAGCTGTGATCAGCATCATAATACATATCGATAAGTGATGTCACAGCCAAGATAGTGGAAATGTGACACCTGATCGATACTCTTATTATCCTCAATACAGTCTTAGTCCATTGTGGTATTTGCCCATAAATGCAACAGGTTTTGCCTTCTGTGGAGCATCACAGCAAAATGTGGAGCATCATTTCAAAACATATTTTGTCTTGCATACAATTTGATTGCTACCTAAGATACTAGAACAACATATAAAAGTATCAAAAGAAACTGTGATGCTAACCTCTTTGTTCAGAATTACCAATATTTGTATTGCAAAATAACTGAAAATAATATCTGAAGTGATGAAACCTGAAATGTAGTTTTCCTGAGCCAGAAATGTGCCATTCCAGTATATTAACAGGAATGGAAACTCTTTGAAATCTTCATGTTGATTGTTATTGAACTATAAGCAAGTTGCGCTGTATTCACTTGTACCAGGTATCAGTTTAGTCAAGTTAGTAGTTTTTACTTCCATGCTCCGTATGGTGATTGCAAACAAACAAAAATTTTGTGTTTGAGATAAGGGCTGATTGTACTACCCTCAAAACATGAAAAGTCATTTTCCAAAAAGTGTCTTGTGTGTCTGTATATAGAATGTTTCTATAGTGAACGATAACTGCCGCAAATTCAAACAGAATCAAATAATTTTGTGTCTATGTCCCCGAGTTGTAGAGGACTCAAGGCCTGTTGATTTTGGTGAAGATAAATTAAGGGCAAGGGGTAGTTTACCTGCAACATTTTATGTTTAACAACAGTAAAGTACTTAATTTTGATAAATAAAGTATCATGAAAAGACGGTCACAATAATCCACTGTAGAAAGGTAGATGAAATATCTATAAATGAAAAAGGTAGTTGAAAGGCGAGGGGGTAATTTTTCGAAAACTACCTGTCTGATGTCGAATAAACTACTTCATTTTGAAGGATAAGATACCTTAGTAATTACATATAATGAAACTATTACCCAATAAAAATGTAAATATCATTAATGGTGTGATCGGTTGAGGAGGCGGGATGATTATGTGTAGTTCAGTTTCTTTATAAGAATAAAATACGTAACTTTTATAAAGTGACCTGAAAATAACATTATATTAAAGACTACCCCATAATATCAAAAATATCTATTAATAGTGAAAATAGTTTGATGGTGGGGGGATATTTTTTTTAGAAATTATCGAACCGAATTCAAGTAAATGATTTTAAATATAAATCATAGAACATATAAGTCATGTACGGTTTCCATACAGATACTATTTTATAAATCAGTGCCTTTCATTCAGCTATTTTCAAATGAATTAAATAAAAATTAATAAAATTTTCTTTTAAAAACTGAAATGGTGAATTTACAGTAACTGATATTAAAAATTAGATGTATAACCCTAACAAAATTGTGTTCGTAGGATCGACCAACGATGGAACTGTACAGGCCAGGAATGGGTCGGTTCAGTAAACAGCGTTTGGAGAGAGAAAAAGTATTGGGAAGCAGCACCGAGGTCGATTCTCCGTCTTCAAGCCCTTCGCCGACGCCTGTCTCGAAACCAAAGTTTCCTGCCGCTGCCAAAGAAAACTAAATCGGCGATGGTGGCGATTTAAGTTCATCTGATTTTTCTCTCCTGTGTTGTGAGAATTAGATTTAAGTTAAAAAAAGAACAATTGTTTATTTGTGCTTCCAGTCCATAATCTTTATACCATCTGTAGATCTTGCAGAGTAAGCAAATCATGAAGAGCACAATATTATCGTAGGGTTATTGAGCATTACGTTGTCATCTCCACGCTCATAACCCTGAAGTTATTTATGCATATTTAGTGTACGTACGTTTCTGTACATCACAATGTATACATAATTCATTTTGTACATCTTAGTGCGTACAATATGTTCCTGTAGTGGAATACAAAACATAATAAAAAACATTAGAAAATAACGCATACGTTTTACTTTTTTAAATTTTGTTTTAGAAGTGGCAGTTTTTTAGCAGTTTTGTGGTAGTGGAAAAAATTTGGGCAGCTGACAATTTGATTGACCTGGCAATACTGCTTTTTTGTTTTATCTGTTTTGTTACACATTGAATCAGTTCACTGCCCTAGGAGTACAAGGTGTACGGGAGTGAGCTAGGCACCAAGTGTTGTATATGAAGCTCTCGCTTCAAAAATAAGAAATTTCAGTAAAATAAACATTTCTCTTGTTAAAATTATAAGGAAATGCAAATTAAGCTTTGGTTGTAATAGAAACTAGTATATAGAATGAACCACAAGTCACTTGACACTACAAGCTATCCTTTGTTTATTGCTGTCCTTTAATTAATAAATGACAAAAGATTTTGTTCCAACTTTGTCGTGTTTACTTGCTGAACTGCTACTTGTCATGTTCTAGACGAGGGCTTTCAGTGTTTTACCCATTTTCAAGTCCTAAACCACTGAAAGGCCTCGTCTGGAACATGACAAGTAGCAGTTCAGCAAGTAAACACAACAACGTTGGAATTCAGAGACTGCTAATTCAAATAACAAGATGAAAAAAAGAATTTGTGAGGTTTGGTCATCGAATACACACACTTTAAACAAACAAATGTCGACACTTCGAAAAAAATGTTTGTCATCACAAGTCCCTGTAAATGGGCAATACAGTTAAGTAATTAAAAGGGGGGGTTCTTTTAATATGCGTGTATATGTTACACAAAAAATAATAATATACAAATTATTATTCTTATATTAACAAGTTATGATTATAATATTTTTTATTTTGTAGGTAACTCTGTTATGTTACAACCAAATTAATAAATTTTAAAATAAAATATTCTCTGCCAGAACCTTACCTGCGATCTTTTTCTTGCCTACTTACTTTTTTTTTTAAAACACCAACAGAAGTTCAGAGTCGCCACCAATATCTTTGAAGGACAGATATGGAAACCTTTATACATTACCTTAATTAAAACTGGACAATTTTGCCATCTGACTACCCACAATTCAGAAGATTCCACGGAAACGTTTAGACGAGTTTTTCAGCACAGAACATTAGGAAATGGTAACGACGAAATAACTACGCTAACACATGGTTATATTCTGGAAAACAAATCTTATTTATTTCTAATTCAATTTATTAAATTCAACATTATATTTTCTCTATTGCTTACTTCAATACTTAAAACATGAAATTACATATACAAGTACCCTATATAATATTCTTTCTCGACCAACCAGTACTTTATAATTTATTTTTCCCTTATTTCCCACACACACACTCTCACACTTTACCCGGGTTAATGTCCCCCGTTTTCCGAGCTCTTTATTTAATTATTAGGTTTAATTGTTTACGCCACGGACTGTATATTATACCTGCATATGCTATTCCGCCATGGCTGGTAATTCACTTAACACTTTGTCACCAAACACTGTTCTAATTCTTCCCGTTTATTTTACGGATTAGGCAGATTGCACTGTCACTTTTCTTCCTGGTTTTCTTCTCTTATATTTACACCAGTTTCGGTAGACCTCGGCTACTCAATTCATGTCGGTCTACCGAAATTCCGAGGCCGCTGTATGTGCGACTGTACCATGTGATGATTTGTAGCGAACTGAACTGCTCTGCGATGACTGTGTGTGTGCGCTTGGTTTCCTACCCGCCAGGTGTTAGGCGTTGGCTGCTTGTTCCGCGTGATCCTTTGTTTCCATCACATGTTCGACTCTGGAATTTTTTTTGTACGTGTCTTTCACGCTGGGAACGTCGGCCCACACGTGCGCGCGTACACATGAATACGCACCCTTGCTGATAGTCTGCATTCTGGTACCGTTTCGTACCTCACACGGAGCTATAGTCGGTGACCAAAAATATACTCTGGTTAAATAAAAGCTTTAAATTGTATACCCTCATCGGTTTGTACCGTTACAACTCTTGATGATTGTTTCTTTCAGGATCTTTATTAATATATGTTTTCAAACAGTAAATACCTCTGTTAGTATATTTGTTAAATTATTATCATTGTATTTTTACCTGACACGTTTTACAGAATATATCTGTATTTTCAGATGTTTATTTATGAGTTAATGAATAATCGATTTGTTTCAATTACAATATAAATTAACGAATAATCAATTTTATTTCGAATTAAGTTTTTGATTTTTGCAATGTCTGTTTACATAGTCAGCTGTTTTGATGGTTATATTGTGTATTTAAGGGTTTTTTCCTGTGAAGGGTTTGTGACGATTGGTCAAAAAGTATAACACAAATTTTTAATTATTTGTATCGACGTTTTGACAGTATTTATTGTCATCATCAGGACAATTGTTTCTGAGCTGTTACAACGCCAAACACACAGCTGACAACAACAAATAATTAAAACTTTGTGTTATAATTTTTGACCGATCATCACAAACCCTTCCACCAGAAAAATTCATTGATTGACGGTCACTACGAATTTAAGGGTTTAAAAGATTTAATTTTTTTTAATAGAGAAACCTCTGGAGACACAGATCTGTTCTAAGAAACCTGTGTCAGGTAAAAATACAACTATAATAAATTAACAAATATACTTGTAGGAGTATTTATTTTTTTTAAACATATAGATTATAATATTGCATACACGCTGAATACTCTTTATATATGTGTGTTAATTGTTTCTGTACTGCTCGTATAAAATTTCTGATGATGGTAAGAAATTATGTCAAAATATCGACACAGACTTTTTAAAATTGTGTGTAGTCAATGTCTGGTCCTCATAACAAACTTATCACTAGAAGTTCATTTTAATAACTAGAAGTTTCTCAAAAAATACATTTTTTTTAAACGACATGATAACCACTCTATATTATGATATATGATATAGATTACTTACATAGTAATGTGTTCATATTCATATAGAAAGTAAGATATTTGTGAGTGAAAATACAAATGAATGCTAATTCACTATAAACAAATTGTTTTATAATTGATTTGTAACTGATGTAAGTGAATGTGATACATATTGTTTGGCATTTTTGGTGTATGTAGGTGTTAAAAAATTGTTTTTGCATCTGGCGTACAAGATAAGATGTATCCTCTCTAGTTAGCATCGAGAGACTTATGGCTATAGAGTTAAGAAGGCCATTTGCTAAACCAAAACTAAATAGGGCTACAAAGCTCACAATGTATCAGATAAAACAAAACATGTGTAAGTGTATTTATAAAGACTTTCTTTTAGGAACACAGCGTTTTGATTTTTACGTATGTCAAAAGATTTTTGTCTTTGTGTTTACCTTAAATATACCAAACCAATACAAGCGGGGACATTATATGGTGGGTCAAGTGGCTGCTAGGGTTGCTTGACACATGTTAAATTATCCAATTGATTGTTCAGTTATTGTATGCTTTTTATACTTAATTTTTTGTTTTACTGTCTCTTGTCAAATTTATACATTGCAAATTTCAATACATTTAAAAAAAAATTAAATAGGCTATTCTCTTCGTTGGCAACAGTAATTTAAAAGGTCTCACAAATAAGTTTCATATAGAATCTCGTGCTCACTTGAGAGTTGCTTTTGTGTCCAGATTTTTTAAGTTTACTCAGCTGATAAGGCATTACCTTAGCAGGTACTGAATGAATCAAATCCTAAGTCTGGCTGAAAGTAGTGATAAATGATTCGTTGTATGAATTCACGCCTATGATGTCGTTTCCTGACTCTTTGTACTTCATTGTCTTCAGAATACAGCATCTGTTTACTTTTTTAATTTAAATAGGCAATATTGTTGTGTGTTAAATTTAAACAATATTAATGATCACTTGCTTGTAATAAGTTTCTTGTAATTTTTGGTAACATAACTATCCATTTATTAAAGGTGACAGGTACGATACTTTTCTTGGAAAGATGTGTTGAGGAAGAAGAAGAAACGGATGTTGGTAGTAAAGGAAATAACCAAGCATTTACATAAGAAAATTTAACCAAATGTGTTGGCTTTTTAAATTTTTTCAGGAATTCTTCCGAGGTAATATTTTGCTATAAAAGAAATGTGCTGGCACTTGATACAAAGTCAACTGTTTAAAACTGCCCTTTTAAACAATTAAATTCTTTTTCACACAATTATTGGATCTTGTAGACTTGTGTCATGGCAGGCTCTAATAGAAGGCCGGAATATTAAACGTGGCAACACTGGAACCAGCTGATATTTTGAGGCCAACTAGACGATCTCTTAATTTATGTATTTCAGTGATCAAATCACATCATTTTTAATTGCCGGTTAACAGCAGTTTTATAATTCTTCATTTTTTGCAGATTGAAAGTTTATTATGTAAAATACTGTTATATTACTTAAGAAATATAATAACTCATTCGTATGATACAAACTCAATAATTTGAACAAAATTAATTCATTAGGCAATTCATTAGGCCTAACATTAATTCACTAATTTCTTCAACTTAAATGTATAGTACTAAGTGCACACAGACCTATAATTTAGATTTAACTGTAAATAGGCCTATTCATGATTTTAGTAATGCTATGAAATTAAATCAGAATATAACATGTTCACTTTAGCTATTTTATTACACTATCCTTATAGGCCTCAGACACAATGTTGCCACATTTAATATTCCGGCCTTCTACTAGAGCCGGTCATGCTTGTGTCAGTCTGTTTTATCTCAGTTGAATGCTAACTACAATAACTGCATACAAACTTCTTGTTTTTGTGTAGATTTGTTTAATAAATGGCAGCTTTAGCTCTTATGTAAAACAGAACAGCTTCCTCTGTTTGAGGCCAACAGCCAAAACACAGATTGTTGTCGACAAATCTAGTGGCATTTTTGTTCAGAAGATTTAATATTATAGATAAAAGTTTAGATTAAAATTAACACCCAGGCTGTTTGGCCGTGGTCCAAGGTTTCCAACAAAACCAGACGTTTCGGCAGTGGTTTATGTCCTAACGTACTAAATTCACGTTAGCATTGACTCG
The DNA here is from genome assembly GCA_034769895.1 of Magicicada septendecula. Classification (NCBI taxonomy): domain Eukaryota; kingdom Metazoa; phylum Arthropoda; class Insecta; order Hemiptera; family Cicadidae; genus Magicicada; species Magicicada septendecula. Next base: position 39,654,196 of record CM068372.1, read on the forward strand.
TTTCTTCCACTGAAGGTGGTAGCCAATGGTGCTGTCGAAACGTCTGGTTTTGTCGGAAACCTTGGACCACAGCCAAACAGCCCGAGAGTTAGTTTTAATCTAAATGACACCGGCTGTGTAAGCCTTCGTACAACTATAGATAAAAGTTGTTTATTAAAGTAAAATCCATAATCTGCTAAGTGATGATTGGATTTATTTCATTATGCTGGCCCCATTGAAAATGTAGTCATTAATTGTCAATGCCTGTACACTTCTGTCAGTGTACGTTAAAATATAAATAAAAACCAGCATCTTAATCATACGTTAAAATTTAAACAGACATTACTCATTACTGATTTAATTTTTAAAAACAAACACTAATGAAAATCTGTTTCCAGTTAAGATAACTCAAAAATATGAAAATAACAGTGGTTTAAGCATTATAACTCCAATGATTGAGGGTCAGTCACATGAGACACTAATATGTGTATATAAATAAACAATAAGACTTGAACTTTCGATTACCGTTGTCAAGTAAACGCGTGGGAAACTGATCTCAGAAATTAGAAAAAATTGCTATAGAAGTATAGCCTGAATCAATTTTTGGTTTACCCAAACTGTTGCTTTTACAAATTAAAACACCATGGCACAGGAGTGATAAAATAATCCTTACAGAATACAGGGTACCCTCGTTGAAAAGTAAAAACACACTTTAGAATGTTTGGCTCTCATTTGTTGTACAAACAATTCGTTTAAAAAATTGGTATCACGATTGTTATTGTGTGATTTTTTTTCAATTTTTAACACAAATATTCCATAATTGTTAACAATTCAGTATATCCCTAGTTTTATTTATTTTTTATCATGTCGAAGGCCATGTATTGTGTATGATACATTAATGGGTGTGTTACAAAATTGTTTCATAATATACAATTCATTTGTACCAGCAATTATAACCAGTAATACCAACCAGAATGCTAATGGTTCATTTTTATAAGTAAATTGTTTAGTATTAATGAAAGTTTGTAAAGTAAATTTGATTTCAGCATAATAAAAATTATTTTTTAGAAAGAAGTTGGTTATTTTATTCTAGTTACAAGTACCATATAACATGATGCTATAGAATTGTATCAGAAACTCTTAGGAAACATTTTAAAATTACTGGAAGTACTGCAGCTGTATAAGTAGAAAAGCATTAATAGCATATTTTATTCTTCGTATTGTTTAAATTAGCAGCCATCCTTACTATTTCTTTTATGAATTTGCTAACTGCTATAATTTTTATTGTTCGACTAAGCTTTTCGTCATCACTGACATCATCAGGTCTTAAAAAACCTGATGATGTCAGTGATGGCGAAAAGCTTAGTCGAACAATAAAAATTATAGCAGTTAGCAAATTCATAAAAGAAACATTAATAGCATAATTAGAGAACAATTTATCAGAGAACAGTCAACAGATGTTTTTAAAGAGAGCATTCTTTTTGTACCTGGTCGAGGCAGCCAACACAAAGAAGGAGTCTCACTACACCCTGCTCCAATATACGCAAGCATTTCGTGTCTGATATTGTAAGGTTAGGTTTAATAACAAAGTCCCAGAACCTAACCTACCATACAAGCCCAAAAAACGTGAAAACAATAAACACCAGGGTTGTCATCCATATTTTTAAGACAGATTTGTGTACAAAGAAAATTATATCTTCCTACAAACATATCAAATTACAGTAACACAATTATATTATTTTCCATATTTTTAGTAATTTAATCTAAATAAGTTACTTTAGCCTACTACAGATGTTTTAGTAGTAGATATATGTTTTATATCTAGAAAAATGGCTGTATCCAAAAACTGAAACTAAATGGTTACTGTTTATGAACTTACTTTCTTGTTCCATCATGATTACTGTTAATTTTTATGTTAAAATCAAATATGTCAACTAGGAACTACAAGCTTTTAGACCGACATTTTGTTCAAGTAAATAATAATTGTTTTGATTATATTATTTTCTAATTTTCATAAATCTAAATTAGTTACTTCATAAGTCACCTAAATAACCTTAATGTATATTATTTAAAATTATAATTGACTTATTTCATAATTACATTACTGGTAACGTAGGATTTCCATAAGCCATACTCACAGAATACCATTTCTTCAGATGAAGGGGCTAAGGGCTATAGTGGGGGGGGGGACTCCAAATTGACACTTTACCAGGGACGCCAGAGACCCAAGCTACATTACTACTTTACTCTAAGTTATCAATTAAAGTTATAAAGTTAAACTTTATAGTTAAAGGTTTATTATGAGTGCACATTCAATACATGTCAGTTATTGATTCGCAATGTTCCCAGCATCACGTGTTGTTTCTATGCTCTTTTCTGCCAGAGAGTAGTGTAATTGTTTCTTTTACATTAATTAATCTCAGACCATAGCTCTGTACGTGATTTCTCATTACCCATTCATAAGGTTCAGTAAATGTTATACACCAAAATTAGGCGGAACATGTGTGGGAGGAACACCACAAGGTATTATGAGACAGTATAGAAAGTTGGGAATATTGGGAAGGAAAGTAATTTGTTGAAAACAAAAATTGTGGAGGCATTTTTCTATCTCTATTGAATAGGGTTATCTCAGGGTACAGGGTGATGGTTGCACATGGTGTAGCCCTGCCTCCTCACTGCTTGGGAAGTGTATAGAAGAGGAAGCATTTCTCTTAGTTACCTTGTCGTGTTCTTTTTGTAACCAAAGGTGAAATCCCTCTTACTCAGTGAGACACGCCCTTCTTGGTAGGTAAAATGTTTGGTTTATGTTACTTCATAATCTGTATATTGTGATGATAACATAATATTACTTCATTTTGTCATATTGTGATGATAAATATATAATAATTTATGTATACCTGAGCATGACCTCAGATTTTTAGAAGATGAAACGTGTTTAGAATTGTTTCTGAAACGATGGCTAATGTCCACAACATTATAGTATACAGTAATAATAATAAAATAAAGTATCGACAATGTTTTGTGGTTTGTTGTTAATTCTGTCTGTTGTTTCAGGCACTGTGAGGTGAAATGAAGCTCTACACTGTAATTACTGATAGTTGGCTACAGACAGACATCAAATTTAGGTTTGTGTGACCTTCGGGTCATGGGAAATTCAGTAACTAAATCTTCATGAAAGTGAAGTAGGCTTAATCGTAAATATAGAAAAAACTGAAGAAACAAGAGACAACGTCTATAAGAAAAATAATTTAATAATAAAAAGTTTTCGTGGAACTGATCCTGTACGGGTAAAAATTGTTATATATATATATATATATATATATAACATATATGGTACTGTCCTGGAACAAGTTAGCAATTTTGAATACCTGAACTACAGTTGTGTCTTATAATACTTGCAACGACATTGTGAATAAGTTGCATAAGTTCAAACTTATGTGCGGGACCATTAGGTGAACCCTTAAGTCAGCAAGTAAAGGAACATGCCTAAAATTCTACAAGATGATGGCTCTTCCCACTCTTCTTCATGGGTCTGAGAATTGGACTTTAACGAAAGGCCAGGCCAGTCGCATCCAAGCGGCTGAAATGAGATTTCTCAGGAACGTGGGAGGGTATACTCTCCATGATCATAGAAGAAACACAGATATGTGGCAGGAACTGAATATTATGAGTATACTCAACAGGATCGCCCAGTATCAGCTGAATTGGTGGGAACACCTTTGCCGAATGGATGACTGACTCATCCCCAAACAACTCTGGAACTGTAACCCTAGAGGACAGAGAGGTGTGGGACATCTGAGAAAGCACTGGAGTGACCAGCTCTAATTTTGCCTATTTGAGACCTGAACAAACCATCCTTGGTTAAATCCATGAAGATGATGATGCTGATGATGATGATGATGAATAAAAAATTTAATAGTTGGGTTATGAGAAAGACTTAGAAAGACTTTAGAAAAAGTCAAAAGACCTCTGTTATGGCAAGTTTTAGAAACTAAAGGCTTTCACGGACATCTCTTCAATACAATCAGAACGTTGTATTTCGAAACCAGGATTGACATTGCAACCAAATCACAATTGTCAGACGGAATTCTGACAAACTGAAAGTAGGCGACAAGAAGTGGAAAGTGGCGACAAGAAGTACAAATGAAAATCATAATAAATTTGAAAACTTTTTAAATGCTCTCATGCATGTAGATAACCAGATAATAATGCAAGAAACAGAGGACACTTTACAGAAAATGGTTTATTAAAATACTCAGTGATATCTAAGTATTTCCATCAATAAAAACAAAGCAATGGCCTTTAGAGAAAAGTACCCCCCCCCCATAAGATCAAAAGCATTAAAGTCTAATACTTTTTCTTGCTCCTCATTTTTGCAAGTTCCTAATTTTCAATACCTGGGATGTGGAATTTAGTATGAATTTGATGGGGACATCAAGTTAAAGAGGTTTCAGAGAATTTACAGAACTATTAACAGAGTACTAGGAAAGTGAAAGGCAAATGAAATTGTATGGCGTTATAACTGTACTGAACGTCTTACATGGATATTAACCGGAAAGATTATAATTTCCTACAAGCAATTGGAGAAAGCTCTGAATGGGTGTGCGAGGACATTAAGACTTAGAACCGATGTTATAAGAAAAGAATTGAGTGTAGTCTCTGATAACGGCAGAACTGAGGACCGGAAATCCAATTGAATGGATAATATAAGCAGAATATGAGGGGAGAGACTTCCAGAGCAAATTTTCAGTTGTAAACCTGAAGGGAAACTTCTCAAGAAATGGGTTTTAAAGGAAGATTAGAAATGCTGACAACGCCTAATCCTAGAGAGAAGAAAAAGAAGATAATTCCAAGAATTATTTCTGCATTCATTCTTTTGATAAGTAATGTTTTTACAGTTCTTGTTTTTAACTTGTATGCTTGAAAATGATATTTCTCAAAAATGAAGAGAAAGTTTAAGTATATATATCAATTGATCAATAAAATAACTAGTTTCTTGTGTTTTATAAATATATTTTAATGAATATCTGGCTGTTTTTAAGCAGTAATTAATTGATATAGAAATTGGTAGTTATACTTAAGAATTTTTCAAGTACTGTTTATTTTTGTCATGTTCTGTCAGTGTGATTTTGAAATGCACCGTTTTATACAGACCTGACCATTTCAGTATGACTGCTGAGTTAAATATGCTCGCCATCTTTCTCCATTACAGTCCTGCTGGCCATAAAAATAAATTTCATGTAGGGCCTCCTGAATCGTAGAACCACCAGTGCATATGGTACGTACATTGTATTAACACTTTGAGTACTGTGGCGTTTGTGCATAGACCATCCCTTATGACCAGCGGTTTTATTAAAAAAAAGCACTGTTGTATAAACACTCACAAATAATTAATACAATGTAATACTAAAAAAATAATTATACCACACTCTTTCCTACTTTCCTCTTATGAAAATACTTACAATATTTTTATTATTGATTTTATATATTGCAACTAAAGCTGTTTAAAAATACGTTTTTTTGTACAATTATTTTAACCAAAAACTTCTGTCAAATATTGTTTATCAATTTTGTAACTAATAATATAGTAATTAAAACAAACACGCTTGCTGCTATCAATAACACGCAAAATAAATACGAAATAACCTCAGAAAAACTGCAAACCTCGCGTAAACAAAAATTGCAACTTCCACCTTGAACACGCAAAATGTAAACAAAGTCATGACACTGCCAACTGTACAAATTATTTTCCTATAAACTATTTTCTTCAGTCAGTGCTGCAATCTGATGGCAGAAACACGAACTAAAATGTCAAATAAAACTTCTGCATTCGTTCTGTGGCGTAATAGTACGACGCAAAGCATTTGAAGGCATTGAAAAGTGAGTGGCGTAATATTACGCCGCCTGTCAAAATACCAAGTCCACTGGCGGTGCAATATTACGCCGTTTGTCCTCAAAGTGTTAAGAATCCAGTAGTTCCATATTGAAATATGACTTTGAGTATTCAAAGATTGAATCAAATCAAGTTTGAGTATAACAATAACAATTTTTATTGTTTATAAAATTTATCACATTTTTGTTTTACAAACATAAAGATATATGAAAGAACGTTGTCCTTCAAAATTATTACAATTAAATAAACAATGTTACATAGATAACAATGCCTCAAGACTGAATGCTTCAAACATGCAAAGAACCCGTGTGTCGAGTATTCTTCCCCCTTTCTTTGCGAAGTGACTGCAACTGTTTCTTAATGGCCATCAGACTTGGAGTCGGGTTCTGTAGCACTTCGAATAGACAAGGTATATTTCTCTCAACTCCCATATCCATGTCGTCAATACGTATCTTCTCTTCGGGTTGAACAATTACTCCAAGGTGTAAACTATAGAATGCAAAACTGCATTGTTAACATACAAAGTATTGTTGCATGGTAAAGTTTTATCCAGTAAATAAGATTTACAAAAAAGAATGTATGCTCTGTATGACGATGGTTGGCGTGTGGACCCTTGGCTTACATGCTGCCTCTCCCCCATTGTAATACTTCTGCCCGGGCTCGACAGCAGCTAATTTCCACATGAGTTGCCTTACTGTGCGTCCAGTATGAAACAATTTTTTTTTGCCTTGCCCAATACTGGTAAAATTTTGTTATATTTGAAATCAGCTAAATAATATGATGAAAATGGCACCAAACACGACTAAAAAATATTAAATTTTAAGGTGTTTCAAGGTAAAAGCTCAACAACTACTTTAATACACATCTTCAGTGCATAGTGCTTTATAACGCCCAATTTTTAATATTTGTAAACTAATTTGGCAAAAATACTGTAAAAAAATAGCGTGTTAAATAAGCGATAGTGTAGTGAAACTACTGCAGTAAAATAATATATAGTGGCAAAAATAAAACTATTTTGTCGAAAATAAAAAATTGGTAAGTATTGCACTATGAATATACTGTAATACAGTAATTTACATTAAAATATTATATTCTCTGTTATCCGGATTTTTGTTAATCTGGATAGCCTCCGGTCCCAGTTGATCTGGATAAAAGAGGTTGTACTGTACTTTACGTTTTTGTAATCTTTAATTTGTTTTTAAGTACACTACAATTAAAAAAAAAAAACTTATTTTGCTGCTGAAGATGAATTTACTTTACAGTAGTTGAAATTATTATAATAGTTATAAATTCAGTAGGAATAGTTGTAATAGTAAGTTGGTTTTATTGGTTTAATTTATTTATCAATCATCAGAAAGGCACAATCTTCTGTTGCTGTGAAACCGTTGTGAATTTGCCTCAAGATCACACCGACTTAACTCTGTCACTGGTGCCAGCCGTGTTTGATACAAACGCACTTCCCTTCTATGCCATAATGGAGATTAACTAAAGTTTGATTTAAACTGAAATGGGATTGGAGTTCAGGAACATTGTTGCCAGACTGTCATGTCTCGCGTCCATAGCAAACATACAATTCGACTGTTGTTACACTCCTGCGCTTTTCTTGTTGTTTTACTAATAATATATCTCTAATGTATATAAAATGTGTATGATTTTAAAGAGAACAGTTCAGGGAATACTGCAATAAACCTAATTAAATATTAGGTTAATTAGAATTAATTTAATATTTTTTATTTGTATTACAACTGGAAAATGTTTTTAATGTACAAAAACCAAACATACAAAAAGTAGCAAGCAAGAAAGTTTTTTTTTGTATTTTGTTGCCATTTAAAAACTTCCAGCGGGAAAGTTGTAGTAAAAAGTCCATATTTTATTTTGATTTGGGACTTTATAATTTTAGGACTACTTATTTAGAAATGACAGTGGTTTTTCTGGCCATTAACTTCCTGCGGGCCACGTGTTATTTGCAGTCGTCATGACAACACACCATAAAGAATCTGTCTACTATGACATCAAAGTATTTATAAATCTAATGCTGTATTATTTGATTATTTGAGTGTTGTTAATGTTAATTTAATTAATAAATTGCTTTTTAAACAAGAAATATTAATTATATTTCTTTACTTTTTCAGATATTGTTAAATTCAGTCTACAAGGCTTTAACATAAATGACACATTTCTAATAAGTAGTCTTTAAAAAGACTGTTTGAATTTAACTACGGAAAACCACTAACTAAAACCAGCAGTAAATACACAGATGAAAATCACAGGACTTCATGTATTCCAGGTGATGGTGAAGAGAACTGGCAACGCATGCCAATTTCCATGATGCTGATTGGACGAATCTAAGCTGAGTCTCCCGCACTTACGTCATGCAAAATCCCATTCCAGTTTAAAATAAACGATAAGTTGTACACTCTAAGAATGGTCCCCACAGTCTGCCCCTTCTTGTCAAAGACAGAATGCTTTAAAGAAAGTATCTGGGCATTGGGAAACCAGACAGAATAAAACCGCTTATTCATCAAGTAAATTTATATTTATCTTCATTACAACAGATTTTTGCTATCACTGTACTTATTTAAAAGGTAAGAGCTACACTATCCAGCTCCAAATGCCAGATTATAATTCAATCACATCTCTCCCGTTCTGTTGGTACTATGAATGGATTTAAACAGGGAGATGTCCTAGCCTGCCTACTGTTCAACATTGGACTTGAAAAGGTTATATGAGACTCTGGAATACAAACAGGAGGACATATTTTTAATAAAGGAGTCCAGCTTCTATCATATGCAGATGATATAGATATTATCAGCAGAAATTAAAATAATCTGAAGAACGCCTGTGGGAAGCAATAATGATAATATTTCAAAAGGAAGATACTGAAAAGGATTTATGGGCCAACTCGACAGGACGGAGTTTGGAGAAAGAGAAATAATAATGAATTATATGCTAAGTACAATGACATTACAGTTGTCCGATTTGCCAAAATTAATAGATTAAGATGAGCAGGACACGTTCAGAGAATGGATGACGAACGTATGGCAAAAAGAATTATGAAACACAAGCCAATTGGGAAAAGGAATATTGGAAGACTGAAGAACAGATGGTTGGATCAGGTCGGCAGTGATGCGAGGACACTGGGCGCAGTGAATTGGTAGCGGATGGCTGAGGGCAGGAATAAGTGGAAGCAATTTCTTTTGGAGGCCAAGGCTCGATCTGCACTGTAGAGCCAATGATGTATGTATGTATGTATGTACTTATTTGAAATGATATTTAGCTATGAAGTCAGATGGAGCCATTACCAGACCTCATAATTTATATAGACGTAAAAAGGTAAATCACATGACTCGTGGACAAGTATTTAAGGGACAGATAAAGTTCAATTGACTGAGTTAAATCTCTATTTTACTTTTCGTATCTATGTAATTTATAATGTGTTTCTGACAGCTCTACATTTTTTCACACCCAAAACACAGCTTTAAATAAAGTATACTTAGGGGAAAAGTCTTCTGTATTGAAAGCAAAGTGAAGACTTCACTACTGTCTTTTTAAACTAAAATTTCTTTTCTTTAATTTAATAAATTAATTAAATTTCAATAAATAAGGGTCATGTGTGTCATTAAGGGTACAAAAACTAGAGTAGTGCCTATAGAATTTATATACTTTATACATAAACCCAGCAATGGTAATTTGATTTCACATCACCAGTGACCAACAGTCAAGCGTGGATGTTGACTCCAAGGTCGTGTACACACGCAGGCAAACAGATAATCAAAAATTATGTACAGATTTTTAAATTAGGAATAAGAATAGTACTTAGATTATGAAGTTAACTAAAACAATGTTGTAGAAAATTTATAACATTAAAAACCCAGATTCAAATGTTTTAAACAAAACAAAAAAAGATACTTCTTATGCTTTAGTGGCTAAAGTATGGGAGTCAGTTGAAAAGTCCGTGGAGCGACAACTGTAGCTTAGCAGTAAAACTAAAATTTTTAGTGTGCTCCAAGATTTGTATTTTATGTAAACTTCTGTTAATTTCCAAATCTATCTATCAATTTATTCATTGTTTAGAAGCTGTTTAAAACTGACATGCGGAACAACTCCAGATACGGCAGCCATCTTGCACAATGCTTTTTCACACCAGTTCCTGTGTTAAATTATGATGCACATGCTCATACGAGATGCCTATGATTTTAGCAATGTCATCTATTCCTCAATTTGCAGTCTTCCAACACAATTTGAAATTTTTTCAATAATGCCATTTTTTGTTGCACTTTTTGGGCATCCACTGCTGGGATGGTCTTCAGTACTTGTACGACCATGTTTAAACTCGAGTGTGCCCCACTTACTGTTGTTTCTGAAGGCGCAGGATCACCTAACACATTTACAATTTTGTTTTGACTTTCCATTGGCGTTAAAACGTTTTTAAGAGAGAATTCATCACAACATGATGTTTGATTTTCTGCATTTTAAAAACACGCGTGACAAGAAAATTTCAAGGAGCTGGTAAAAAGTGAATAAATTGTCAGATATATCTGGAAATTAACAGGTGTTAACGCAAAATATATCGTATGTCTTGCAGCACACGAAAGATACCATTACCATTGAGCTATATGTTGCTCCGCGAACTTTTCAACTGACCCTCATATTCAGTAAAACTCATGTTTTCCTATATGATGACTTTCATGTAGTTCTTGGATATAGCTACTAGGTATTAGATTCCCTCAGAGGAGGGTATCAATTTAAGGCATCTCCTTGGTTTCATTAAGCATCTTCTTCTTTCCTTGAGTATTAGGACTGCGGGTTTTTTATCTTTATCTGTGCTACAGCTTGCATTACCACTACAAGAAAAAAAAAATCAGTCTACTTTTTTCAAGTGGCTTGATGTGAAGGCGTGTTTTGTGTGTTCACATGTAGATGTTGCATTGTTACTGACCAAGGTCCGCTTACCTCAGCCAAACTGTTACTTGCCCCAACAGTAGGTGGGTGGAATTGAATTGACTTGACCTTCACCTGAACCCACAGCACAGCACACAAATGAATATCATGCAAAGCAGACACTCTCTTTTACTGATCTATGAGGTGTGTTAAAAAAATACCGATCTTTTTGAATAACACATCAACCCGCACAAACAATGCAGCATGACTTTTGGCGCACCTAGCGATAGTTTTTGACAACAAACTGCCATTTATTCTGTTCCGCTATGAGCATTAGTCTTTTAGGTATATCAGATTGAGTGGGGATGAGCACATGCTGGCTGGCGGATTAGTGACAAAGCGATTTAGAAAGACCATGAAGAACAACATGTGTGTATGAAATTTTGTGGCAGAACTAGGTTAAAACTTTACAGAGACATTCTGGTTGTTCAGTTAAGTATATGCGGAGGCCTGCATGAGCTGAACGATTATTTTAAGCATTTTGTAGAGGGCAAAAAATGGTTGGTGCAACTCAAAGTGATATTGAAGATCATGGGGAAGAGAGCTCGTGATGTGGTAATTCTAATTCACCGTTTAACTGCCAAGACTTTCTGATAGAATACCCTTCCATGTAAGATTGTAAACTTAAATTTTGATAGAAAAGTTTAAATGTATTGCATCACTGAAAAATTCTTACTGCATTTGTTGACGACGATCAGAAAGAGAAAGATTTTGAAATCTGTCAACAACTGCGTAACAATGCAAATGGTAATGAAAACTTTGGAATGCAATGGAAATAGCTCTGTAAAGATTTTATGAAGTTAGCAGCAAAACTTTATACACACACGTTGTGTTAATATCTTCATTCTCACTTCATTATAAATCCACTGGACAGTGTGTACCAGTGCTCACTACAGCGCATGTTGGTCAAAGACTGATCATGATAGGATGGAGAAAACGGCATTCTGGCATGAAAATCTGTTGCTAGCAGCACTTAATTGTGCAGCTCGCTCTATGCATAGGTTGACATGCTACACAAATAGTTTAGTCTTTTTTGAACACACCTTGTGTACCACCATCAGCATTCATGAATAGGTTTCTAGTTAGCATGGTTCTCAAGTCTGCATCTGTCCTATAGAGAAGATTGCTCCTATGTGCTTTGTCTGGTCCCCGTACAGCTAGAGCTTGACAACCACAGTACTTCTCGTTCCAATCCACAGTTTGATGTTGTCGACACAGGTTGTTCATGTTCTCTTTCTACTTTGTTGTCCAACAATGTTTCCCTTAATTAAAATGTATAAAACTTGTATTTCTCACCATGCAATAAGTGTGCCAAATAACATCTTACTGTATTTATGGTTGCCATAAGGTCCCCTTCTCTGTTTGCTCCTCCCAATAACCTTTCATTGATTACATGCTGGACCCATGAGATTTTCAGTATTCTTCTCAGTAGCTAAATTTCCAGAGGTCTTATTAACATCTATGAATAAGAATTTGTAAAAATTTGCATAAATGTAGCAACAGGGTATTGGAATGTATGTGTGTGTCTTTAATTACAACTTCTTTTCTTGTCATATGAGGGTCATCTCAAAAGTAAGTTTCCCTGATTTAGGAAAAATAAAAAAACATGTAAAAAGTAAAAGAAACTATACTTTTATTTAAAAACATGTACTTATTTTTCAATATAATCTCCAGCCTTATTAATACACTTTCTGTGACATAAAACCAGTTTTTCAATTCCTTCTTTGAACCAACTGCATGCCCAGATTTCGGAGCCAGGCGTCAACCACCCATTTCACAACTGCATCCGTTTCAAAACGTTATCCTCCCAGGTGTTGTTTGAGATGGGGAACAAATGGAAATCACTTGGAGCCAAATCGGGTGAATATGAGTGATGGTCAAAAATCTCCCATCGAAAGGACTCCAACAAATTCTGTGTGACTTGCAAGGAATGAGGATGTGCGTTGTCATAGAGCAGAAGAACTTGTTGCTCAACAAACCTTTCCCTTTCGAGAACGATGTATGCCACCAGCGGACCATTTGAATGCTTATGCACTCAGGTCCATACACAGAAACTAAGTGATGATGAATTTTAGCCGCTATTCATTTTTTTGTAGCAAAAAACCGAATGACACACACTTTCTAATCAGACAGGCTGGTAAATGAAACGTCCGTGATTTTAAATTTTATGTTGTTATATTGCTACGGATGGGTGAGGTTTTGGCACTACTGCCACTACACACAAATAAAAGTTCTCCAACCTTCAACAGCCTGGTTGTGCCATTCCCCTCTCAAAGAATAAATAGGGAAACTTACTTTTGAGATTACCCTCGTATTAATAAACTGACATTTTGAGAACACATGATTTTGTGCACATGTAGAAAAAACATGCTGATTGTATATTCATACAGTTTTAATTTATACTTTGAATATCAATTAGTCACTACTTTCAGACATATAATTTATGTGGTATCTACATAATATATTAGTACTGGCTCATGTACTTCGTAACTAGTGGTAGTGGTAAAACATGAGGCTGGAAACAAGTTGAAATGACTAGACATTAATGATTATAAAATAATTGAAGTACCTAGCCATTTATGATTATAAAAAGTTAAGGACAAAATCCACTTACCATAGCAACAATTTATTGGCGTTGAATGTGAGTACGACATTGTCCTGAGCTGTGATGCGAAGTGTAATATGATTTGACAGTTTCAGTATAATAGGACGAAACACAGTGTTCTGTTCATGGGACTGTTTTAGTTTTGGCGGTTGCGGATACGGTAATTCAGCCAGATCCTCCAAGTATTGATCAGTAGCGATCATAGTCTGTGACTGGTTCTGTTTTGCTGCAGACATTCTCTTGGCGGGCGTTCGTTTTCCACCTGACATGTTGTCCTTGAGTAAAATTGAATTCAGCAGAGCCACCATTCTTTTTTCTTGCATTATTTTGTAAGAATTCCATTGCCATTTGTACGGAATGTTTATTGGAGTATCGTACAAAATGCCTTCTGCCTGGTCGTAAGTGAGCCTAAACATGGAACAAACAATCACCGTTTTCACTTGTTTTCATGTCAGTAAATGTGGTTGTCAAAAACAAAATGTTAATGAAACCAGGCTGTTTGGGCGTGATCCAGTGCTAAAATCTATAGCAAACATTTTGGCCATGCCATTAACGGCCATCATCAGTGCAAATTATGAGCTGACCTAACATAAGGTGACACGTTAGAGAACACAGTACTAATGTGTGTCACCTTATGGTAGCGCAGTTTTTCATTGTTTTAATAGTTTTTAATTGTGTTATGTCACTTAAATAAACAGCTTTCTGTATATTAAATTAATCTTTTGTTGTTTGCGATTTAGTACACTCGAGTTATCATATCTGAAGTTGTTCCATTATTTTAGATAATTGATATTTTATTGCGTGTGTTTTGTTTTAATTGCAGTTTTCTACAAATTTTAACATTACAGTTTGTAGTTAAGTGTTTTACCTGTTAGCCAGTATACCTTATGTTACCATGTTCATCGTAGACGACTCCATTCCCGTATGAATCAAATACTCCTATTACAGTTCCCTTAATCTTCCCAGTGACATCATCTCTTGATTCAGACCACACTGTCACCCGTCGGCCTGTGACGTCAAAAAACAAAACATGATACTGTGGCTGATATTATCATATTGTTATTACAACACAACAACAACTACTACTACTGCTGCTTCCACTACTGTAGATACCGTTACCACAACACCAGCCATCCATCCATTTTATCCTGTTTGACATGGAGACAATACTTGAAAGCACTTACTATCCATTTGAAATAGCAGATTACAAGGAAAAGTAGCCATTTATTTTCTGCCTTTACACTGATCTTCTGAATCAGAGAATGGATTAATCCAAAGTATTTCCAGTAAATATGGTTAAAAAAATTCCGTTTATATGATTTGATTCTAGTTCCCTCGGTTGTTGTAGATTGTACCTTACCTTACTTATGAGTCCACTGAAACTGCAGTAGGTTTTTGGCCTTCATTGAACTTGCTCCTGTCTCTGTCAGTCTTCCATCATAGCTAAAGTCACCCCTAGCCATGATGACTGTACTATGAAAGTCTTCATCTTCCCAGTGGAGCCTCATAGTGAGAACCGACACAAGTGTTGAGTTTTCCTCTCTTGTAATTACTTGACCAGCCCATCTCATCCATCTGATTTTAGTAGCACTACATCTGTATTAGTATAGAGTTTTCTAAGGTCATTATTTGTCCTATTTACCAGTTCCTCCTCCATGTACTGATCCAAAAAATGTCCTTAACATTTTGTTTTTAAATGTGATAAGTTTTTTTTTCAGACCCATACATCTGAACCATAAATGCTGTCAGTCATATAATACTTATTTTCTTGCATGAATTTATTTTAAAAGCATGAATTGCTGCCTGGCATAAGTCAGGTAACATAACATGGCTGCAGCTTCCCATGATTGGCTTGCTTGTCCAGCATTTGCCTCCAAGATTCAGCCCAGACAGAACAGAAATAGCTCAAGCTGCCTTGGCTATAAGAAGCTGTATAGCTCCTGTGGGTGAGTACTTAAGGGGAGATATACCTTAGATCTGAGGCAAGGCCAGTCCACAAAAACAATTATTTTTAGTATAATAGTATTTTTATTTTTTTCATAGTACTTTCAATAGTATGCACCTGCTTGAATTGCTCCAGCTGCATTATCATCCTAGGCATAGAAAACTATGAGGGAGCAAGTACCTAATTGTAGGTGCCATCTGCTGGGCATAATGCTTCATTGATTTGGTCAATACCATATGGCAGCTGCTCCTAGTGTCCATGATATTACAGCTTTAAGTTCCTGCTGGTGAATATTTAAAACTGGTCTTTACCTGAACTGTACTCAGGCAGAGTAGTTTGCCATTGTGGATGGTGTCCAAACAGAGCTTGTTCGTGTTTTTGTGCTCTAGTACCTCGTGTCTAATGAACAGGATCGATGTCTGCACAGTCTTGTTAGTACATTCTTTTGATAGTTTTAAAACTCACCATTGATCACAGCACCTCTCAATCACAAATGTGGGAGCTAATAATTATGCACTTGTACACACGTCACACATTTCTGGTAAGACAGGTGACTTGGCATGAACGTTACAAGCCTCTGGATGGTAATGAAATAATCAACATTCTAAATGCTGATTCAGATTATGATATTATTGTTGGTAGGTACAGACAGGTAAAAGAATACAAAGAGAAATCATATATTTTTGCAGATCATGTGATGTCGGACTTTGTTTTCCTGAGTGTTACCAAACATTTCATACAAAATCAAAATTGTATTCATAAACTTATAAAAAGTACTAAATTTTGTATTTTATGTTTTAATTAGAATTTATTTAAAGAACAGAAATTAATTTTACATGACATGTTGGAAATCACATTAATATAGAATGATCTTTTTTTAAAAGTACACACGTCGAACTTTTTTCAAATGCATAAAAGTATTAAAATTATTTTACTTCTGCAATTGGGATTATTAGACAAATATGTGAATATTATATATACCATTATTCAGAGGATGAAAGTTGATTTTATGTGAAATAAGCAGAATGTCAGTAGTGGTTACAGGGAAAAAAGTAACAGATCCCCAAAGTTATATAAAAATGCCCAGTCCGTGGGCACAATGGCTGAAATGTGCAGACCACAGAGTGTTAAGAAAGCCATGGAGCTGTGCCCTAGGGGTGAAGCCATGTCATAGCCACTAATGTAAATCCTTATTTGTATGCTATATTATATAAACTGAACCCCTTCCTAACTCTGTGTGCTGCAAACAGTTGTCTTCTCTGCACTCTCTGGAAGAAACTGACATTCATTGGGCTGCAATTGACGCTCATGCCAGGGCACTACACATCCCATGCAACTTCTGTCTGCCAGCCTTCTAAAGCCTTGCAGATTTATTAGAATATATAGCTGCTTGCAGACAGGGAAAGTAGAGGCAGTCAGTACTGGCCAATAAAATTTCTTATACATAAAGCAAGTACTGACCGCCACTTTTGCGTCCTTCTGGCAGTCAAGTAGGTCTATATGAGTGACCGTGACAACATCTGTGCTCATATTTTTTTAGTTTAATCAGGTTTTGACCATGTCAGATTTTAATAAAGAGTTTGATGAGGCTTTTGATCATCATGGCGGACATTCCATAGTAATTCAAAGTTTTGGAACTCTTCCAAAAATATTGTTATATCATCTGCACTCCCCTTTATAGATTTCTTTTTTTCTTTTATTACATTGATGTTATCACTTTTAACACTAGCACTCATCTTGAACACTACCACAACAGCGACCAAAGCAAATCCCACCCAGCTCTACTGGCGGCAAGTGCTTGTTGTGACGGAAAGTTCTGGTGGCCAGTAGGTCATGTGACTGCTACTGGCCGTCTTTTGAGCCAGTAAAATCAAACATGTTTGAGTTTTGTGGCCGCCAGTCTCAACTGGCCACTGAGGAGGAAAGTACCTCTACAGACAGGGTAAGGTAGAGGGAAAGTTGCTGCCCACTAGTACTAGTCTCCTCTACTGGCCGCCTCTACTTTCTGTGTCTATAAGCACCTTAATGTACATTATACACAGAGTACACACATACCAAGAGAGCTTTCAGTAAACAACATAGCTGGTTCCCCACTGTAGTACAATACTTGTCCTGTCCCATCAGGATGGAATATAGCCCCCAGCTTGCCATCTGGGTAACACCTCTTCTCTACCACTTCACGGTCCCTGAAACTAAACACACAATATTCAATTTCTTGTTTGCACACTAAAATATATTTGGATTTTCCTATATATTTCTTATCCAAGTGATCATAATAAACCAAAACAGAGAGTAAAAATATAATTAAAACTAAGGGTTTAAACAATCATAATGAAAACTGAAATAATAGATTTACTTATTGGTATGATTTATGAATATTATATTAAACTAAATGTTGAAAATTAGGACTATGTTGTAAAAAAAGTATTAAATTTAATAATCAAGAAACTGAAAAAGCAAAGCAGTTTTTCTAATTGGAAAATATGATTACAGAAGATATCAAGTGTGTGCCAGCAATTACAAGAAGAGTAGCACTTGCTATGCAAGCTTTGCAGTAAAAAAGAATCTGATCACAAGTAGTCATATGGTTTAGAATTTAGGAAGACTTA
This sequence comes from Magicicada septendecula, assembly GCA_034769895.1. Classification (NCBI taxonomy): domain Eukaryota; kingdom Metazoa; phylum Arthropoda; class Insecta; order Hemiptera; family Cicadidae; genus Magicicada; species Magicicada septendecula. The sequence goes on from CM068372.1 coordinate 39,672,168, forward strand.
CAGAGGCTTTTGTGTAGAGTATGGCTTTAAGGAAGCCACCATAAACCTTGGTGAATCTGGAGAAGGCGTGACTAGAAGCAGTAGAGACGAGATTATAGAGAAGAATGTTAAAGACAAGATGAACAGAAAGAAAAAGAAATAAGATCGGAAAGAAAATCCTTAAAAGAAACAGAAATTTTCTACCCCATTTGTTCAGATATGCTGTATTCATTCTGAGTCTTTTTGAAGGAAAACTGTTGATGAAGACAGGGAAAGATTGGTCAATATTGGTGAAATATTTGGACAATGTGCAAATGATGATGGAATCTGGGAGACGCTCCTCCTCCTCCTATGGCGCTACAGCCCAAGTCGGGCCCTGGCCTCCACCAATCTCTGCCTCCAATCTACTCTATCCATTGCAGCCCTCCTCCAGTTTCTTATCCCCATGTCCCTCGCGTCCTCTGCAACGCCATCTTCCCACCTCTTCCTCGGTCTGCCTCTAGGTCTCGTTCCCTCCATCTGCGAGACACTATGTAGGCTACTCAAAAATAGTGTTGAGTGATGGTTCCAAGTTTTGGTGGTCGCAGAAGTCCATCTATGATTAGTGTCAGTTTGGAGATGAAATTGGGGGGGGGGTATAAAAGACATTTAAACAGTAGATAGGTGTACATATTTTGTTAGCATCTTTTTCATTTAAACAGTGGGCACGCCTGCATTTTATTTGATTGTGCAAAACAATATTACATTTATATTTGACTTTGATGCATTAACTATACCAACATGAGCATGTTCTTTATATGCACATTTAATACCTCATGTTTTTTATTATTTTGGCAGTGTCTTTAGTATTTATAATACAGACTTTTGACCAAAGGTACATCTCCCTGAACAATTAACATGGAAAACAAAATAAACTATTTTTTCTATCAGAATCAACCATTCAGTATTTTTGTAATAACGTGGTTTGAAAGTTTGGTTAAATTGCTTTCACCTGATTTTACAGTTTAAATTATTGTTTTAGGGAAGACTGGTCATCCTAGTTTCTTACTTCGATTTTCATCCCCTGTCCTTAACAAAAAAGGAATACTTACAGGTTTTATTATGTTAAATCATCCAACAGCAAAATACACATACTAGATTTCAATAAAAAAATAATAAAAAGACTTAATAATATAATATGTGTAAAAAGACTACACAGTTACATGAAATTATTGTAATTTGTCATTGAGAACCTCAAAAGAACAGGTAAAATATTTATTTTCAATTTGTAAAAAGGCAAAACACTACAAGCTTAAAAATAAACAAAGATATACTGTTTTAATAATGCAATAATTATTATAGATGAAGTTACAGAAGAGACGAGACACCTGGATAGGGCACCTTCTGAGTTATGATAACCTACTCAAGACCATCATTGAGGACACAGGAGACGGTAACAATGCCTAGGGGAGACCGAGGTTGGAGTACATCAACCAGATACTGGAGGACACCAGCTGTCGCAGCTATACAGCCATGAAAAGCCTTCCAGAAGATTGCAAAGCCTAGACAGCTGCTGCAAACCATTCCACAGAATTAGAGCTGCAGAAGAAAGTAGAATGAGAAATGGAAAATAAGACTATAGATGAGTTACAGCGCTACTAGTATTAATGTTACAAATCAAGTGGAATAGCTAAGCTGACATATACGGCATTGAGAAATTGTGAAAAGTAAGCATCGTGGTCCCACATGTTTGCACAGTGAGGTCTATCATTCACAGTTAAAGTTGCAGATCACCAGCCCATGTGCCACATTTGAATTATACATGGATGTTCTCACATAGAAATTAACATGGTTTCCTTTGAGATCAATGACACTTAAAGTGCTTAATGTTTTCATGTTTTATTTTATAACTACCTGTTACCCGTGGCTTTGCGTACGAATATTTGTCTTTTAATAAGTATTTTAATATAATTTTTATTGTCTGTGTCTTTATGGTGTTCTGACAACTCGTATAACAATTTTGTACTCGTTAGTCAAATTCTCTCCAAATCTGTTTTGAACACTTGTGCTAAATTATTATGTTGGTGTAACAGCCCTTGTAGATTTAAAAGTACACGTTTTTAAAGCCATTGGAGATATTAAATTTATAAAGTACCTGTTAACTCAAAAACGTTAGGTTCTTTATTTTAAGTGTTACTGTGTCATTGGCATTGTATAACACATTAAATGTTATGTTATCCTCAACCATGTCTTTTATTTATTTCAGCAGTAAACTAAAAATCAAAAACTGTTGTCACCAAACCTCACAAATGAAAACAATATGTATTTTTGCTTTGCTTTAAGAAATAGGATAATTTACAATTAATACACTTCTTCTTTTCCACATCATAATATATCGATACAATCGCATATTATATAAAACATAAAAGATATAATTACTGCAGAAACGGAACAGTTCCGATGCCACTAAATAGCTTTTATTTATTTCTTTTATGAATTTGCTAACTGCTACAATTTTTATTGTTCAACAAAGCTTTTTGTCATCACTGACATCATCAGGTCTTAAACAACGTTAAGATTATTTTATTTTCTCAAACAAAGAAAATACAATAATAGAATGTGAAGAAATAATCGATAAAATAAAAAATGAAGAAACTAAAAAACAATTAAGAAGTGAAGTAAAAGAAATAGTAGAAAAAATATGTAAGAAAAACAAAAATGCAAAAAAATAAAAACGAAACACAAATAAAAAGAAATATAAGAGAATTAAAAAAGAAAATCACGGAGAACAATTTGATAGTTATAAAAGGCGATAAAGGTAACACAGCAGTGGTAATGAACAAAAGAGATTATATCGAAAAAGCAGAACAATTTATACAAAAAGGACCTTATAAAGAAATAAAATATGATTACACAAGTAAATTTCAAGCACAAACAAAGAAATTGATAAAAAAGACAACATATTTAACAGAATGGCAAAAGAAACAAAAAATAGAACATAATCCTGAAGCTCCAAAATTTAGATGTCAAATTAAGTTACATAAAAAAGAAATGCCATTAAGACCTATAGTATCATTTATAAATTCGCCAACATACAAAATATCAAAAGAAATAAGTAAAAGAATCAAAATGGCATATGAAAAAGAAGAAATCCACAGCATAGAAAATAGCAAAAAGGTAATAGAAAGATTAAAAGAAATAACCATAACAAATAAGACAAAATTAATGTCATTAGATATAAAAGATATGTACACCAACATACCTATAGTAAAAACAGTAGAAATAATAAAGAAAAACAAATTAAGTAATGTAGAATGGAAAAACGAAATAATAGGAGGATTAGAATTATGCCTAAGCCAGAACTACTTCAGATTTAATAACAAATTTTACATACAAGAAAATGGATTACCAATGGGATCACCGCTTTCACCATTAATGGCAGAGATATTCATGAATAGCTTTGAAATCAAAATTTTAAAAGATATAGATAAAGAAAGAAGAATTAAAAAATGGATCAGGTATGTAGATGACATACTAATAGTTTGGGAAGGTGAAGTAAATGAATTTAAAAAATTAACGGAAGAACTAAATAACATAGAAAAAACAATAAAATTTCAAGAAGAAATTGGAGGATTAGAAATTAATTGCCTGGATATCAATATAAAAATTGAAGATAAACTCAAATTCGATATATATAGGAAAGAAACATAGTCAGATTTAATAATTCCACAAGAATCATATCATCCAGTTAATTATAAAATGGCAGCATTAAATTCATTTTGCTATAGAGCTATAAATTATCTAGAAAATGAAGAACTCAAACAAAAAGAATTTAAGAAAATACAACAAATAGCAAAAAATAATAATTACAACCCTAAAATAATTAATAGAATAGTTAAGAAAATAGAGGAAAATAAAGAAATAGAAAAGAACAAAAAAGAAAAAACAAATGAAGAAAAGAAATATAAAGGAGCAATAACATACATAGGATATCAAACAAAAATGTTACAAAAATGCTTCGAAAAATATGAAATACAGATAGGAATAAAGAAAACGAAAAATTTATTCGAATATATAAAAAATGATAAAACAGAAGAAATTCCATTAACAGAAAAAAGCGGCGTATACAAATTAAAATGTGGGGAATGTAATAAGATATATCTGGGCGAAACTGGAAGAAAATTTAAAATTCGAATGAATGAACATGCAAAAGGAGAGGGGGTTAGAGTAACGAACTCACTATATGCAAGACATTTCAATGAATCAGGCCATAAATTCATAAATCCAAATGAAAATATGGAAATAATCAAAATAGAAAACAATCCGCAAAAAAGAAAACTAATAGAAGGACTAGAAATACTTAAAGTCAAAAAAGAAGATAAGAATAAATTAATGAATATAAAAGTAGATTTTACAAATGAAGAAATATTTTATTATATATTAAAAAAAAAAAAAAATTGTTTAAGACCTGATGATGTCAGTGATGATGAAAAGCTTTGTCGAACAATAAAAATTGTAGCAGTTAGCAAATTCATAAAAGAAATAGTAAGGATGGCTGCTAATTTAAACAATACGAAGAATAAAACATGCGAATTGCAAGCAGATAAATATAAAAATGTAAGGGAATTTTTTAAGTATTCAAAAATGGAAAAAACGCTAGGGAAAATTTGGTTTAATAAACAGTGTTTAATTAATAAAATAACTCCAAAATACGCAAAAATTAAAATTAATAACAAAAGCAAAGTAGCAAACCAAGTGAAAAATATGGTGGAAAAAATATGGATAAAACTTGAAATAAAGAACTTATACAGTAAAATAAATAAATATAACAAAGAAATGTATCAATTACATCAAAAATTATATACAAGTTACAATTATATAGAAATAGAAGAAATGAGAAAAGAGTTTGGTGAAAAATACATAGAAAAGAAAATAAGAAAAATGGAAGAGAGATTAAATAAGAAACTCAAGGAATTAATAGAAGGAACAAGAAATAAAAATAAAGACAAAGATAAAGAAATAAAATTTGCTGAAAAAGTATTAAATTTAACAGAAACAAAGTTTACAGAAAATGGACATAAATTATTAGGGAAAAGTTTAAAATATGCAACAAAAACAAACGTAGATAAAGAAAATACAATAATAGAATGTGAAGAAATAATCAATAAAATAAAAAATGAAGAAACTAAAAAACAATTAAGAAGTGAAGTAAAAGAAATAGTAGAAAAAATATGTAAGAAAAACAAAAATGCAAGAAATAAAAATGAAACACAAATAAAAAGAAATATAAGAGAATTAAAAAAGAAAATCACGGAGAACAATTTGATAGTTATAAAAGGCGATAAAGGTAACACAGCAGTGGTAATGAACAAAAGAGATTATATCGAAAAAGCAGAACAATTTATACAAAAAGGACCATATAAAGAAATAAAATATGATTACACAAGTAAATTTCAAGCACAAACAAAGAAATTGATAAAAAAGACAACATATTTAACAGAATGGCAAAAGAAACAAAAAATAGAACATAATCCTGAAGCTCCAAAATTTAGATGTCAAATTAAGTTACATAAAAAAGAAATGCCATTAAGACCTATAGTATCATTTATAAATTCGCCAACATACAAAATATCAAAAGAAATAAGTAAAAGAATCAAAATGGCATATGAAAAAGAAGAAATCCACAGCATAGAAAATAGCAAAAAGGTAATAGAAAGATTAAAAGAAATAACCATAACAAATAAGACAAAATTAATGTCATTAGATATAAAAGATATGTACACCAACATACCAATAGCAAAAACAGTAGAAATAATAAAGAAAAACAAATTAAGTAATGTAGAATGGAAAAACGAAATAATAGAAGGATTAGAATTATGCCTAAGCCAGAACTACTTCAGATTTAATAACAAATTTTACATACAAGAAAATGGATTACCAATGGGATCACCGCTTTCACCATTAATGGCAGAGATATTCATGAATAGCTTTGAAATCAAAATTTTAAAAGATATAGATAAAGAAAGAAGAATTAAAAAATGGATCAGGTATGTAGATGACATACTAATAGTTTGGGAAGGTGAAGTAAATGAATTTAAAAAATTAACGGAAGAACTAAATAACATAGAAAAAACAATAAAATTTCAAGAAGAAATTGGAGGATTAGAAATTAATTGCCTGGATATCAATATAAAAATTGAAGATAAACTCAAATTCGATATATATAGGAAAGAAACATAGTCAGATTTAATAATTCCACAAGAATCATATCATCCAGTTAATTATAAAATGGCAGCATTAAATTCATTTTGCTATAGAGCTATAAATTATCTAGAAAATGAAGAACTCAAACAAAAAGAATTTAAGAAAATACAACAAATAGCAAAAAATAATAATTACAACCCTAAAATAATTAATAGAATAGTTAAGAAAATAGAGGAAAATAAAGAAATAGAAAAGAACAAAAAAGAAAAAACAAATGAAGAAAAGAAATATAAAGGAGCAATAACATACATAGGATATCAAACAAAAATGTTACAAAAATGCTTCGAAAAATATGAAATACAGATAGGAATAAAGAAAACGAAAAATTTATTCGAATATATAAAAAATGATAAAACAGAAGAAATTCCATTAACAGAAAAAAGCGGCGTATACAAATTAAAATGTGGGGAATGTAATAAGATATATCTGGGCGAAACTGGAAGAAAATTTAAAATTCGAATGAATGAACATGCAAAAGGAGAGGGGGTTAGAGTAACGAACTCACTATATGCAAGACATTTCAATGAATCAGGCCATAAATTCATAAATCCAAATGAAAATATGGAAATAATCAAAATAGAAAACAATCCGCAAAAAAGAAAACTAATAGAAGGACTAGAAATACTTAAAGTCAAAAAAGAAGATAAGAATAAATTAATGAATATAAAAGTAGATTTTACAAATGAAGAAATATTTTATTATATATTAAAAAAAAAAAAAAAATTGTTTAAGACCTGATGATGTCAGTGATGATGAAAAGCTTTGTCGAACAATAAAAATTGTAGCAGTTAGCAAATTCATAAAAGAAATAGTAAGGATGGCTGCTAATTTAAACAATACGAAGAATAAAACATGCGAATTGCAAGCAGATAAATATAAAAATGTAAGGGAATTTTTTAAGTATTCAAAAATGGAAAAAACGCTAGGGAAAATTTGGTTTAATAAACAGTGTTTAATTAATAAAATAACTCCAAAATACGCAAAAATTAAAATTAATAACAAAAGCAAAGTAGCAAACCAAGTGAAAAATATGGTGGAAAAAATATGGATAAAACTTGAAATAAAGAACTTATACAGTAAAATAAATAAATATAACAAAGAAATGTATCAATTACATCAAAAATTATATACAAGTTACAATTATATAGAAATAGAAGAAATGAGAAAAGAGTTTGGTGAAAAATACATAGAAAAGAAAATAAGAAAAATGGAAGAGAGATTAAATAAGAAACTCAAGGAATTAATAGAAGGAACAAGAAATAAAAATAAAGACAAAGATAAAGAAATAAAATTTGCTGAAAAAGTATTAAATTTAACAGAAACAAAGTTTACAGAAAATGGACATAAATTATTAGGGAAAAGTTTAAAATATGCAACAAAAACAAACGTAGATAAAGAAAATACAATAATAGAATGTGAAGAAATAATCAATAAAATAAAAAATGAAGAAACTAAAAAACAATTAAGAAGTGAAGTAAAAGAAATAGTAGAAAAAATATGTAAGAAAAACAAAAATGCAAGAAATAAAAATGAAACACAAATAAAAAGAAATATAAGAGAATTAAAAAAGAAAATCACGGAGAACAATTTGATAGTTATAAAAGGCGATAAAGGTAACACAGCAGTGGTAATGAACAAAAGAGATTATATCGAAAAAGCAGAACAATTTATACAAAAAGGACCATATAAAGAAATAAAATATGATTACACAAGTAAATTTCAAGCACAAACAAAGAAATTGATAAAAAAGACAACATATTTAACAGAATGGCAAAAGAAACAAAAAATAGAACATAATCCTGAAGCTCCAAAATTTAGATGTCAAATTAAGTTACATAAAAAAGAAATGCCATTAAGACCTATAGTATCATTTATAAATTCGCCAACATACAAAATATCAAAAGAAATAAGTAAAAGAATCAAAATGGCATATGAAAAAGAAGAAATCCACAGCATAGAAAATAGCAAAAAGGTAATAGAAAGATTAAAAGAAATAACCATAACAAATAAGACAAAATTAATGTCATTAGATATAAAAGATATGTACACCAACATACCAATAGCAAAAACAGTAGAAATAATAAAGAAAAACAAATTAAGTAATGTAGAATGGAAAAACGAAATAATAGAAGGATTAGAATTATGCCTAAGCCAGAACTACTTCAGATTTAATAACAAATTTTACATACAAGAAAATGGATTACCAATGGGATCACCGCTTTCACCATTAATGGCAGAGATATTCATGAATAGCTTTGAAATCAAAATTTTAAAAGATATAGATAAAGAAAGAAGAATTAAAAAATGGATCAGGTATGTAGATGACATACTAATAGTTTGGGAAGGTGAAGTAAATGAATTTAAAAAATTAACGGAAGAACTAAATAACATAGAAAAAACAATAAAATTTCAAGAAGAAATTGGAGGATTAGAAATTAATTGCCTGGATATCAATATAAAAATTGAAGATAAACTCAAATTCGATATATATAGGAAAGAAACATAGTCAGATTTAATAATTCCACAAGAATCATATCATCCAGTTAATTATAAAATGGCAGCATTAAATTCATTTTGCTATAGAGCTATAAATTATCTAGAAAATGAAGAACTCAAACAAAAAGAATTTAAGAAAATACAACAAATAGCAAAAAATAATAATTACAACCCTAAAATAATTAATAGAATAGTTAAGAAAATAGAGGAAAATAAAGAAATAGAAAAGAACAAAAAAGAAAAAACAAATGAAGAAAAGAAATATAAAGGAGCAATAACATACATAGGATATCAAACAAAAATGTTACAAAAATGCTTCGAAAAATATGAAATACAGATAGGAATAAAGAAAACGAAAAATTTATTCGAATATATAAAAAATGATAAAACAGAAGAAATTCCATTAACAGAAAAAAGCGGCGTATACAAATTAAAATGTGGGGAATGTAATAAGATATATCTGGGCGAAACTGGAAGAAAATTTAAAATTCGAATGAATGAACATGCAAAAGGAGAGGGGGTTAGAGTAACGAACTCACTATATGCAAGACATTTCAATGAATCAGGCCATAAATTCATAAATCCAAATGAAAATATGGAAATAATCAAAATAGAAAACAATCCGCAAAAAAGAAAACTAATAGAAGGACTAGAAATACTTAAAGTCAAAAAAGAAGATAAGAATAAATTAATGAATATAAAAGTAGATTTTACAAATGAAGAAATATTTTATTATATATTAAAAAAAAAAAAAAATTGTTTAAGACCTGATGATGTCAGTGATGATGAAAAGCTTTGTCGAACAATAAAAATTGTAGCAGTTAGAAAATTCATAAAAGAAATAGTAAGGATGGCTGCTAATTTAAACAATACGAAGAATAAAACATGCGAATTGCAAGCAGATAAATATAAAAATGTAAGGGAATTTTTTAAGTATTCAAAAATGGAAAAAACGCTAGGGAAAATTTGGTTTAATAAACAGTGTTTAATTAATAAAATAACTCCAAAATACGCAAAAATTAAAATTAATAACAAAAGCAAAGTAGCAAACCAAGTGAAAAATATGGTGGAAAAAATATGGATAAAACTTGAAATAAAGAACTTATACAGTAAAATAAATAAATATAACAAAGAAATGTATCAATTACATCAAAAATTATATACAAGTTACAATTATATAGAAATAGAAGAAATGAGAAAAGAGTTTGGTGAAAAATACATAGAAAAGAAAATAAGAAAAATGGAAGAGAGATTAAATAAGAAACTCAAGGAATTAATAGAAGGAACAAGAAATAAAAATAAAGACAAAGATAAAGAAATAAAATTTGCTGAAAAAGTATTAAATTTAACAGAAACAAAGTTTACAGAAAATGGACATAAATTATTAGGGAAAAGTTTAAAATATGCAACAAAAACAAACGTAGATAAAGAAAATACAATAATAGAATGTGAAGAAATAATCAATAAAATAAAAAATGAAACTAAAAAACAATTAAGAAGTGAAGTAAAAGAAATAGTAGAAAAAAGATGTAAGAAAAACAAAAATGCAAGAAATAAAAATGAAACACAAATAAAAAGAAATATAAGAGAATTAAAAAAGAAAATCACGGAGAACAATTTGATAGTTATAAAAGGCGATAAAGGTAACACAGCAGTGGTAATGAACAAAAGAGATTATATCGAAAAAGCAGAACAATTTATACAAAAAGGACCATATAAAGAAATAAAATATGATTACACAAGTAAATTTCAAGCACAAACAAAGAAATTGATAAAAAAGACAACATATTTAACAGAATGGCAAAAGAAACAAAAAATAGAACATAATCCTGAAGCTCCAAAATTTAGATGTCAAATTAAGTTACATAAAAAAGAAATGCCATTAAGACCTATAGTATCATTTATAAATTCGCCAACATACAAAATATCAAAAGAAATAAGTAAAAGAATCAAAATGGCATATGAAAAAGAAGAAATCCACAGCATAGAAAATAGCAAAAAGGTAATAGAAAGATTAAAAGAAATAACCATAACAAATAAGACAAAATTAATGTCATTAGGTATAAAAGATATGTACACCAACATACCAATAGCAAAAACAGTAGAAATTTTAAAGAAAACAAATTAAGTAATGTAGAATGGAAAAACGAAATAATAGAAGGATTAGAATTATGCCTAAGCCAGAACTACTTCAGATTTAATAACAAATTTTACATACAAGAAAATGGATTACCAATGGGATCACCGCTTTCACCATTAATGGCAGAGATATTCATGAATAGCTTTGAAATCAAAATTTTAAAAGATATAGATAAAGAAAGAAGAATTAAAAAATGGATCAGGTATGTAGATGCCATACTAATAGTTTGGGAAGGTGAAGTAAATGAATTTAAAAAATTTACGGAAGAACTAAATAACATAGAAAAAACAATAAAATTTCAAGAAGAAATTGGAGGATTAGAAATTAATTTCCTGGATATTGTAACAAATTAAGTATGTTAAGAGTGAGTTATATCAATAATTATAAGAGGGACGTATATTATATTATATGCCGCACGTTGGAAGCCAATTTGTAACAAATATATATGTTAGGTTCTTATGCCCCACGTTGTATGCGTCAATTTGTAACAAATAATACTGTTACATATATTATATTACACCCCGCTATTGGGTTCGTCAATTTGTAACAAATTAAATAAATATGTTGAACGATAAATTATTTTGCTACGGTTGTATTCTGCCGCTCGCTCCCACTATGCATCCAGTCCCAATGATGTCACTCGGAGTTGCCAACAGTTGCTCCGTCCGCTGGATATCAATATAAAAATTGAAGATAAACTCAAATTCGATATATATAGGAAAGAAACATAGTCAGATTTAATAATTCCACAAGAATCATATCATCCAGTTAATTATAAAATGGCAGCATTAAATTCATTTTGCTATAGAGCTATAAATTATCTAGAAAATGAAGAACTCAAACAAAAAGAATTTAAGAAAATACAACAAATAGCAAAAAATAATAATTACAACCCTAAAATAATTAATAGAATAGTTAAGAAAATAGAGGAAAATAAAGAAATAGAAAAGAACAAAAAAGAAAAAACAAATGAAGAAAAGAAATATAAAGGAGCAATAACATACATAGGATATCAAACAAAAATGTTACAAAAATGCTTCGAAAAATATGAAATACAGATAGGAATAAAGAAAACGAAAAATTTATTCGAATATATAAAAAATGATAAAACAGAAGAAATTCCATTAACAGAAAAAAGCGGCGTATACAAATTAAAATGTGGGGAATGTAATAAGATATATCTGGGCGAAACTGGAAGAAAATTTAAAATTCGAATGAATGAACATGCAAAAGGAGAGGGGGTTAGAGTAACGAACTCACTATATGCAAGACATTTCAATGAATCAGGCCATAAATTCATAAATCCAAATGAAAATATGGAAATAATCAAAATAGAAAACAATCCGCAAAAAAGAAAACTAATAGAAGAACTAGAAATACTTAAAGTCAAAAAAGAAGATAAGAATAAATTAATGAATATAGAAGTAGATTTTACAAATGAAGAAATATTTTATTATATATTAAAAAAAAAAAAAAAATTGTTTAAGACCTGATGATGTCAGTGATGATGAAAAGCTTTGTCGAACAATAAAAATTGTAGCAGTTAGCAAATTCATAAAAGAAATAGTAAGGATGGCTGCTAATTTAAACAATACGAAGAATAAAACATGCGAATTGCAAGCAGATAAATATAAAAATGTAAGGGAATTTTTTAAGTATTCAAAAATGGAAAAAACGCTAGGGAAAATTTGGTTTAATAAACAGTGTTTAATTAATAAAATAACTCCAAAATACGCAAAAATTAAAATTAATAACAAAAGCAAAGTAGCAAACCAAGTGAAAAATATGGTGGAAAAAATATGGATAAAACTTGAAATAAAGAACTTATACAGTAAAATAAATAAATATAACAAAGAAATGTATCAATTACATCAAAAATTATATACAAGTTACAATTATATAGAAATAGAAGAAATGAGAAAAGAGTTTGGTGAAAAATACATAGAAAAGAAAATAAGAAAAATGGAAGAGAGATTAAATAAGAAACTCAAGGAATTAATAGAAGGAACAAGAAATAAAAATAAAGACAAAGATAAAGAAATAAAATTTGCTGAAAAAGTATTAAATTTAACAGAAACAAAGTTTACAGAAAATGGACATAAATTATTAGGGAAAAGTTTAAAATATGCAACAAAAACAAACGTAGATAAAGAAAATACAATAATAGAATGTGAAGAAATAATCAATAAAATAAAAAATGAAGAAACTAAAAAACAATTAAGAAGTGAAGTAAAAGAAATAGTAGAAAAAATATGTAAGAAAAACAAAAATGCAAGAAATAAAAATGAAACACAAATAAAAAGAAATATAAGAGAATTAAAAAAGAAAATCACGGAGAACAATTTGATAGTTATAAAAGGCGATAAAGGTAACACAGCAGTGGTAATGAACAAAAGAGATTATATCGAAAAAGCAGAACAATTTATACAAAAAGGACCATATAAAGAAATAAAATATGATTACACAAGTAAATTTCAAGCACAAACAAAGAAATTGATAAAAAAGACAACATATTTAACAGAATGGCAAAAGAAACAAAAAATAGAACATAATCCTGAAGCTCCAAAATTTAGATGTCAAATTAAGTTACATAAAAAAGAAATGCCATTAAGACCTATAGTATCATTTATAAATTCGCCAACATACAAAATATCAAAAGAAATAAGTAAAAGAATCAAAATGGCATATGAAAAAGAAGAAATCCACAGCATAGAAAATAGCAAAAAGGTAATAGAAAGATTAAAAGAAATAACCATAACAAATAAGACAAAATTAATGTCATTAGATATAAAAGATATGTACACCAACATACCTATAGCAAAAACAGTAGAAATAATAAAGAAAAACAAATTAAGTAATGTAGAATGGAAAAACGAAATAATAGAAGGATTAGAATTATGCCTAAGCCAGAACTACTTCAGATTTAATAACAAATTTTACATACAAGAAAATGGATTACCAATGGGATCACCGCTTTCACCATTAATGGCAGAGATATTCATGAATAGCTTTGAAATCAAAATTTTAAAAGATATAGATAAAGAAAGAAGAATTAAAAAATGGATCAGGTATGTAGATGACATACTAATAGTTTGGGAAGGTGAAGTAAATGAATTTAAAAAATTAACGGAAGAACTAAATAACATAGAAAAAACAATTAAAATTTCAAGAAGAAATTGGAGGATTGGAAATTAATTGCCTGGATATCAATATAAAAATTGAAGATAAACTCAAATTCGATATATATAGGAAAGAAACATAGTCAGATTTAATAATTCCACAAGAATCATATCATCCAGTTAATTATAAAATGGCAGCATTAAATTCATTTTGCTATAGAGCTATAAATTATCTAGAAAATGAAGAACTCAAACAAAAAGAATTTAAGAAAATACAACAAATAGCAAAAAATAATAATTACAACCCTAAAATAATTAATAGAATAGTTAAGAAAATAGAGGAAAATAAAGAAATAGAAAAGAACAAAAAAGAAAAAACAAATGAAGAAAAGAAATATAAAGGAGCAATAACATACATAGGATATCAAACAAAAATGTTACAAAAATGCTTCGAAAAATATGAAATACAGATAGGAATAAAGAAAACGAAAAATTTATTCGAATATATAAAAAATGATAAAACAGAAGAAATTCCATTAACAGAAAAAAGCGGCGTATACAAATTAAAATGTGGGGAATGTAATAAGATATATCTGGGCGAAACTGGAAGAAAATTTAAAATTCGAATGAATGAACATGCAAAAGGAGAGGGGATTAGAGTAACGAACTCACTATATGCAAGACATTTCAATGAATCAGGCCATAAATTCATAAATCCAAATGAAAATATGGAAATAATCAAAATAGAAAACAATCCGCAAAAAAGAAAACTAATAGAAGAACTAGAAATACTTAAAGTCAAAAAAGAAGATAAGAATAAATTAATGAATATAGAAGTAGATTTTACAAATGAAGAAATATTTTATTATATATTAAAAAAAAAAAAAAATTGTTTAAGACCTGATGATGTCAGTGATGATGAAAAGCTTTGTCGAACAATAAAAATTGTAGCAGTTAGCAAATTCATAAAAGAAATAGTAAGGATGGCTGCTAATTTAAACAATACGAAGAATAAAACATGCGAATTGCAAGCAGATAAATATAAAAATGTAAGGGAATTTTTTAAGTATTCAAAAATGGAAAAAACGCTAGGGAAAATTTGGTTTAATAAACAGTGTTTAATTAATAAAATAACTCCAAAATACGCAAAAATTAAAATTAATAACAAAAGCAAAGTAGCAAACCAAGTGAAAAATATGGTGGAAAAAATATGGATAAAACTTGAAATAAAGAACTTATACAGTAAAATAAATAAATATAACAAAGAAATGTATCAATTACATCGAAAATTATATACAAGTTACAATTATATAGAAATAGAAGAAATGAGAAAAGAGTTTGGTGAAAAATACATAGAAAAGAAAATAAGAAAAATGGAAGAGAGATTAAATAAGAAACTCAAGGAATTAATAGAAGGAACAAGAAATAAAAATAAAGACAAAGATAAAGAAATAAAATTTGCTGAAAAAGTATTAAATTTAACAGAAACAAAGTTTACAGAAAATGGACATAAATTATTAGGGAAAAGTTTAAAATATGCAACAAAAACAAACGTAGATAAAGAAAATACAATAATAGAATGTGAAGAAATAATCAATAAAATAAAAAATGAAGAAACTAAAAAACAATTAAGAAGTGAAGTAAAAGAAATAGTAGAAAAAATATGTAAGAAAAACAAAAATGCAAGAAATAAAAATGAAACACAAATAAAAAGAAATATAAGAGAATTAAAAAAGAAAATCACGGAGAACAATTTGATAGTTATAAAAGGCGATAAAGGTAACACAGCAGTGGTAATGAACAAAAGAGATTATATCGAAAAAGCAGAACAATTTATACAAAAAGGACCATATAAAGAAATAAAATATGATTACACAAGTAAATTTCAAGCACAAACAAAGAAATTGATAAAAAAGACAACATATTTAACAGAATGGCAAAAGAAACAAAAAATAGAACATAATCCTGAAGCTCCAAAATTTAGATGTCAAATTAAGTTACATAAAAAAGAAATGCCATTAAGACCTATAGTATCATTTATAAATTCGCCAACATACAAAATATCAAAAGAAATAAGTAAAAGAATCAAAATGGCATATGAAAAAGAAGAAATCCACAGCATAGAAAATAGCAAAAAGGTAATAGAAAGATTAAAAGAAATAACCATAACAAATAAGACAAAATTAATGTCATTAGATATAAAAGATATGTACACCAACATACCTATAGCAAAAACAGTAGAAATAATAAAGAAAAACAAATTAAGTAATGTAGAATGGAAAAACGAAATAATAGAAGGATTAGAATTATGCCTAAGCCAGAACTACTTCAGATTTAATAACAAATTTTACATACAAGAAAATGGATTACCAATGGGATCACCGCTTTCACCATTAATGGCAGAGATATTCATGAATAGCTTTGAAATCAAAATTTTAAAAGATATAGATAAAGAAAGAAGAATTAAAAAATGGATCAGGTATGTAGATGACATACTAATAGTTTGGGAAGGTGAAGTAAATGAATTTAAAAAATTAACGGAAGAACTAAATAACATAGAAAAAACAATTAAAATTTCAAGAAGAAATTGGAGGATTGGAAATTAATTGCCTGGATATCAATATAAAAATTGAAGATAAACTCAAATTCGATATATATAGGAAAGAAACATAGTCAGATTTAATAATTCCACAAGAATCATATCATCCAGTTAATTATAAAATGGCAGCATTAAATTCATTTTGCTATAGAGCTATAAATTATCTAGAAAATGAAGAACTCAAACAAAAAGAATTTAAGAAAATACAACAAATAGCAAAAAATAATAATTACAACCCTAAAATAATTAATAGAATAGTTAAGAAAATAGAGGAAAATAAAGAAATAGAAAAGAACAAAAAAGAAAAAACAAATGAAGAAAAGAAATATAAAGGAGCAATAACATACATAGGATATCAAACAAAAATGTTACAAAAATGCTTCGAAAAATATGAAATACAGATAGGAATAAAGAAAACGAAAAATTTATTCGAATATATAAAAAATGATAAAACAGAAGAAATTCCATTAACAGAAAAAAGCGGCGTATACAAATTAAAATGTGGGGAATGTAATAAGATATATCTGGGCGAAACTGGAAGAAAATTTAAAATTCGAATGAATGAACATGCAAAAGGAGAGGGGATTAGAGTAACGAACTCACTATATGCAAGACATTTCAATGAATCAGGCCATAAATTCATAAATCCAAATGAAAATATGGAAATAATCAAAATAGAAAACAATCCGCAAAAAAGAAAACTAATAGAAGAACTAGAAATACTTAAAGTCAAAAAAGAAGATAAGAATAAATTAATGAATATAAAAGTAGATTTTACAAATGAAGAAATATTTTATTATATATTAAAAAAAAAAAAAAATTGTTTAAGACCTGATGATGTCAGTGATGATGAAAAGCTTTGTCGAACAATAAAAATTGTAGCAGTTAGAAAATTCATAAAAGAAATAGTAAGGATGGCTGCTAATTTAAACAATACGAAGAATAAAACATGCGAATTGCAAGCAGATAAATATAAAAATGTAAGGGAATTTTTTAAGTATTCAAAAATGGAAAAAACGCTAGGGAAAATTTGGTTTAATAAACAGTGTTTAATTAATAAAATAACTCCAAAATACGCAAAAATTAAAATTAATAACAAAAGCAAAGTAGCAAACCAAGTGAAAAATATGGTGGAAAAAATATGGATAAAACTTGAAATAAAGAACTTATACAGTAAAATAAATAAATATAACAAAGAAATGTATCAATTACATCAAAAATTATATACAAGTTACAATTATATAGAAATAGAAGAAATGAGAAAAGAGTTTGGTGAAAAATACATAGAAAAGAAAATAAGAAAAATGGAAGAGAGATTAAATAAGAAACTCAAGGAATTAATAGAAGGAACAAGAAATAAAAATAAAGACAAAGATAAAGAAATAAAATTTGCTGAAAAAGTATTAAATTTAACAGAAACAAAGTTTACAGAAAATGGACATAAATTATTAGGGAAAAGTTTAAAATATGCAACAAAAACAAACGTAGATAAAGAAAATACAATAATAGAATGTGAAGAAATAATCAATAAAATAAAAAATGAAGAAACTAAAAAACAATTAAGAAGTGAAGTAAAAGAAATAGTAGAAAAAATATGTAAGAAAAACAAAAATGCAAGAAATAAAAATGAAACACAAATAAAAAGAAATATAAGAGAATTCAAAAAGAAAATCACGGAGAACAATTTGATAGTTATAAAAGGCGATAAAGGTAACACAGCAGTGGTAATGAACAAAAGAGATTATATCGAAAAAGCAGAACAATTTATACAAAAAGGACCATATAAAGAAATAAAATATGATTACACAAGTAAATTTCAAGCACAAACAAAGAAATTGATAAAAAAGACAACATATTTAACAGAATGGCAAAAGAAACAAAAAATAGAACATAATCCTGAAGCTCCAAAATTTAGATGTCAAATTAAGTTACATAAAAAAGAAATGCCATTAAGACCTATAGTATCATTTATAAATTCGCCAACATACAAAATATCAAAAGAAATAAGTAAAAGAATCAAAATGGCATATGAAAAAGAAGAAATCCACAGCATAGAAAATAGCAAAAAGGTAATAGAAAGATTAAAAGAAATAACCATAACAAATAAGACAAAATTAATGTCATTAGATATAAAAGATATGTACACCAACATACCTATAGCAAAAACAGTAGAAATAATAAAGAAAAACAAATTAAGTAATGTAGAATGGAAAAACGAAATAATAGAAGGATTAGAATTATGCCTAAGCCAGAACTACTTCAGATTTAATAACAAATTTTACATACAAGAAAATGGATTACCAATGGGATCACCGCTTTCACCATTAATGGCAGAGATATTCATGAATAGCTTTGAAATCAAAATTTTAAAAGATATAGATAAAGAAAGAAGAATTAAAAAATGGATCAGGTATGTAGATGACATACTAATAGTTTGGGAAGGTGAAGTAAATGAATTTAAAAAATTAACGGAAGAACTAAATAACATAGAAAAAACAATAAAATTTCAAGAAGAAATTGGAGGATTAGAAATTAATTGCCTGGATATCAATATAAAAATTGAAGATAAACTCAAATTCGATATATATAGGAAAGAAACATAGTCAGATTTAATAATTCCACAAGAATCATATCATCCAGTTAATTATAAAATGGCAGCATTAAATTCATTTTGCTATAGAGCTATAAATTATCTAGAAAATGAAGAACTCAAACAAAAAGAATTTAAGAAAATACAACAAATAGCAAAAAATAATAATTACAACCCTAAAATAATTAATAGAATAGTTAAGAAAATAGAGGAAAATAAAGAAATAGAAAAGAACAAAAAAGAAAAAACAAATGAAGAAAAGAAATATAAAGGAGCAATAACATACATAGGATATCAAACAAAAATGTTACAAAAATGCTTCGAAAAATATGAAATACAGATAGGAATAAAGAAAACGAAAAATTTATTCGAATATATAAAAAATGATAAAACAGAAGAAATTCCATTAACAGAAAAAAGCGGCGTATACAAATTAAAATGTGGGGAATGTAATAAGATATATCTGGGCGAAACTGGAAGAAAATTTAAAATTCGAATGAATGAACATGCAAAAGGAGAGGGGGTTAGAGTAACGAACTCACTATATGCAAGACATTTCAATGAATCAGGCCATAAATTCATAAATCCAAATGAAAATATGGAAATAATCAAAATAGAAAACAATCCGCAAAAAAGAAAACTAATAGAAGAACTAGAAATACTTAAAGTCAAAAAAGAAGATAAGAATAAATTAATGAATATAGAAGTAGATTTTACAAATGAAGAAATATTTTATTATATATTAAAAAAAAAAAAAAATTGTTTAAGACCTGATGATGTCAGTGATGATGAAAAGCTTTGTCGAACAATAAAAATTGTAGCAGTTAGCAAATTCATAAAAGAAATAGTAAGGATGGCTGCTAATTTAAACAATACGAAGAATAAAACATGCGAATTGCAAGCAGATAAATATAAAAATGTAAGGGAATTTTTTAAGTATTCAAAAATGGAAAAAACGCTAGGGAAAATTTGGTTTAATAAACAGTGTTTAATTAATAAAATAACTCCAAAATACGCAAAAATTAAAATTAATAACAAAAGCAAAGTAGCAAACCAAGTGAAAAATATGGTGGAAAAAATATGGATAAAACTTGAAATAAAGAACTTATACAGTAAAATAAATAAATATAACAAAGAAATGTATCAATTACATCAAAAATTATATACAAGTTACAATTATATAGAAATAGAAGAAATGAGAAAAGAGTTTGGTGAAAAATACATAGAAAAGAAAATAAGAAAAATGGAAGAGAGATTAAATAAGAAACTCAAGGAATTAATAGAAGGAACAAGAAATAAAAATAAAGACAAAGATAAAGAAATAAAATTTGCTGAAAAAGTATTAAATTTAACAGAAACAAAGTTTACAGAAAATGGACATAAATTATTAGGGAAAAGTTTAAAATATGCAACAAAAACAAACGTAGATAAAGAAAATACAATAATAGAATGTGAAGAAATAATCAATAAAATAAAAAATGAAGAAACTAAAAAACAATTAAGAAGTGAAGTAAAAGAAATAGTAGAAAAAATATGTAAGAAAAACAAAAATGCAAGAAATAAAAATGAAACACAAATAAAAAGAAATATAAGAGAATTAAAAAAGAAAATCACGGAGAACAATTTGATAGTTATAAAAGGCGATAAAGGTAACACAGCAGTGGTAATGAACAAAAGAGATTATATCGAAAAAGCAGAACAATTTATACAAAAAGGACCATATAAAGAAATAAAATATGATTACACAAGTAAATTTCAAGCACAAACAAAGAAATTGATAAAAAAGACAACATATTTAACAGAATGGCAAAAGAAACAAAAAATAGAACATAATCCTGAAGCTCCAAAATTTAGATGTCAAATTAAGTTACATAAAAAAGAAATGCCATTAAGACCTATAGTATCATTTATAAATTCGCCAACATACAAAATATCAAAAGAAATAAGTAAAAGAATCAAAATGGCATAT
Source organism: Magicicada septendecula (assembly GCA_034769895.1). Lineage (NCBI taxonomy): Eukaryota > Metazoa > Arthropoda > Insecta > Hemiptera > Cicadidae > Magicicada > Magicicada septendecula. The sequence goes on from CM068372.1 coordinate 39,693,303, forward strand.
GAAAAAGAAGAAATCCACAGCATAGAAAATAGCAAAAAGGTAATAGAAAGATTAAAAGAAATAACCATAACAAATAAGACAAAATTAATGTCATTAGATATAAAAGATATGTACACCAACATACCTATAGCAAAAACAGTAGAAATAATAAAGAAAAACAAATTAAGTAATGTAGAATGGAAAAACGAAATAATAGAAGGATTAGAATTATGCCTAAGCCAGAACTACTTCAGATTTAATAACAAATTTTACATACAAGAAAATGGATTACCAATGGGATCACCGCTTTCACCATTAATGGCAGAGATATTCATGAATAGCTTTGAAATCAAAATTTTAAAAGATATAGATAAAGAAAGAAGAATTAAAAAATGGATCAGGTATGTAGATGACATACTAATAGTTTGGGAAGGTGAAGTAAATGAATTTAAAAAATTAACGGAAGAACTAAATAACATAGAAAAAACAATTAAAATTTCAAGAAGAAATTGGAGGATTAGAAATTAATTGCCTGGATATCAATATAAAAATTGAAGATAAACTCAAATTCGATATATATAGGAAAGAAACATAGTCAGATTTAATAATTCCACAAGAATCATATCATCCAGTTAATTATAAAATGGCAGCATTAAATTCATTTTGCTATAGAGCTATAAATTATCTAGAAAATGAAGAACTCAAACAAAAAGAATTTAAGAAAATACAACAAATAGCAAAAAATAATAATTACAACCCTAAAATAATTAATAGAATAGTTAAGAAAATAGAGGAAAATAAAGAAATAGAAAAGAACAAAAAAGAAAAAACAAATGAAGAAAAGAAATATAAAGGAGCAATAACATACATAGGATATCAAACAAAAATGTTACAAAAATGCTTCGAAAAATATGAAATACAGATAGGAATAAAGAAAACGAAAAATTTATTCGAATATATAAAAAATGATAAAACAGAAGAAATTCCATTAACAGAAAAAAGCGGCGTATACAAATTAAAATGTGGGGAATGTAATAAGATATATCTGGGCGAAACTGGAAGAAAATTTAAAATTCGAATGAATGAACATGCAAAAGGAGAGGGGATTAGAGTAACGAACTCACTATATGCAAGACATTTCAATGAATCAGGCCATAAATTCATAAATCCAAATGAAAATATGGAAATAATCAAAATAGAAAACAATCCGCAAAAAAGAAAACTAATAGAAGAACTAGAAATACTTAAAGTCAAAAAAGAAGATAAGAATAAATTAATGAATATAAAAGTAGATTTTACAAATGAAGAAATATTTTATTATATATTAAAAAAAAAAAAAAATTGTTTAAGACCTGATGATGTCAGTGATGATGAAAAGCTTTGTCGAACAATAAAAATTGTAGCAGTTAGAAAATTCATAAAAGAAATAGTAAGGATGGCTGCTAATTTAAACAATACGAAGAATAAAACATGCGAATTGCAAGCAGATAAATATAAAAATGTAAGGGAATTTTTTAAGTATTCAAAAATGGAAAAAACGCTAGGGAAAATTTGGTTTAATAAACAGTGTTTAATTAATAAAATAACTCCAAAATACGCAAAAATTAAAATTAATAACAAAAGCAAAGTAGCAAACCAAGTGAAAAATATGGTGGAAAAAATATGGATAAAACTTGAAATAAAGAACTTATACAGTAAAATAAATAAATATAACAAAGAAATGTATCAATTACATCAAAAATTATATACAAGTTACAATTATATAGAAATAGAAGAAATGAGAAAAGAGTTTGGTGAAAAATACATAGAAAAGAAAATAAGAAAAATGGAAGAGAGATTAAATAAGAAACTCAAGGAATTAATAGAAGGAACAAGAAATAAAAATAAAGACAAAGATAAAGAAATAAAATTTGCTGAAAAAGTATTAAATTTAACAGAAACAAAGTTTACAGAAAATGGACATAAATTATTAGGGAAAAGTTTAAAATATGCAACAAAAACAAACGTAGATAAAGAAAATACAATAATAGAATGTGAAGAAATAATCAATAAAATAAAAAATGAAGAAACTAAAAAACAATTAAGAAGTGAAGTAAAAGAAATAGTAGAAAAAATATGTAAGAAAAACAAAAATGCAAGAAATAAAAATGAAACACAAATAAAAAGAAATATAAGAGAATTAAAAAAGAAAATCACGGAGAACAATTTGATAGTTATAAAAGGCGATAAAGGTAACACAGCAGTGGTAATGAACAAAAGAGATTATATCGAAAAAGCAGAACAATTTATACAAAAAGGACCATATAAAGAAATAAAATATGATTACACAAGTAAATTTCAAGCACAAACAAAGAAATTGATAAAAAAGACAACATATTTAACAGAATGGCAAAAGAAACAAAAAATAGAACATAATCCTGAAGCTCCAAAATTTAGATGTCAAATTAAGTTACATAAAAAAGAAATGCCATTAAGACCTATAGTATCATTTATAAATTCGCCAACATACAAAATATCAAAAGAAATAAGTAAAAGAATCAAAATGGCATATGAAAAAGAAGAAATCCACAGCATAGAAAATAGCAAAAAGGTAATAGAAAGATTAAAAGAAATAACCATAACAAATAAGACAAAATTAATGTCATTAGGTATAAAAGATATGTACACCAACATACCAATAGCAAAAACAGTAGAAATTTTAAAGAAAACAAATTAAGTAATGTAGAATGGAAAAACGAAATAATAGAAGGATTAGAATTATGCCTAAGCCAGAACTACTTCAGATTTAATAACAAATTTTACATACAAGAAAATGGATTACCAATGGGATCACCGCTTTCACCATTAATGGCAGAGATATTCATGAATAGCTTTGAAATCAAAATTTTAAAAGATATAGATAAAGAAAGAAGAATTAAAAAATGGATCAGGTATGTAGATGCCATACTAATAGTTTGGGAAGGTGAAGTAAATGAATTTAAAAAATTTACGGAAGAACTAAATAACATAGAAAAAACAATAAAATTTCAAGAAGAAATTGGAGGATTAGAAATTAATTTCCTGGATATTGTAACAAATTAAGTATGTTAAGAGTGAGTTATATCAATAATTATAAGAGGGAGGTATATTATATTATATGCCGCACGTTGGAAGCCAATTTGTAACAAATATATATGTTAGGTTCTTATGCCCCACGTTGTATGCGTCAATTTGTAACAAATAATACTGTTACATATATTATATTACACCCCGCTATTGGGTTCGTCAATTTGTAACAAATTAAATAAATATGTTGAACGATAAATTATTTTGCTACGGTTGTATTCTGCCGCTCGCTCCCACTATGCATCCAGTCCCAATGATGTCACTCGGAGTTGCCAACAGTTGCTCCGTCCGCTGTGCTCTGTTATCGTAATTCTTAATTGAAACAGTAATAATAATGCAAAGATAACACCAAACAGATATATTCCTTTTAACAATCTTTATTCAAATGAAGTATTGATTAATTACTTCTTGTTTTTCTTTACTGTAATTACAATTATGACAAAATTATGCGCCTTCATTCATAAGTTGGTAGTAGCTAAAATAATGTGCTCTATGCTGGATTCGACAAGCAAAAGAATGATGCAGTTTGTTTTTATTTCAATGAAATAAATAACCACAGGGCATATTTGGTTCGGAAATTATGGTTAAACAAATAATACAACTCTTAAAATCAAAATACAAACTTCACAATATAAGGATATTACAAGGTTTTGATGTGTATAGTGCAAACTGGTAGTCGTGTATGTGTTACTCACTATTATAGGTTATGAACAATTTAGATGCTTATTAGTTATCGTTAAAGTTTTTATGGTGTTCAAAAAAAGTGTAATACTGAATTGGTGTTATTTTCAAGTGTTCTTTAGTGTTGGTGTAGGATAGTACCTGTAGTTTTATTTATTGTTTAATTCCTAAATAGTTGTGTAGACAAGTGTAGGTGTTGTCACATAAAATGATAAATTGTTCAGATTCACCAGATCCTCTTCTTTATTCTTCCAGGACGAAGATAGGGTCCAAGTCTTCTTTGCTTCTTCTCCATGGATCTAAATTCTTCTGTATTAAATTCTTGATGTTCTTTTGTTGTTATAATATTTTGTATTGACTATATCAATTCGTTTTACAAAGTCTGGTATGTGTTTTCACTATTTAAAATATAATTATCTGAGACGTTTTATTAACGCGTCTGTCTTCAATGACGGTTGTTAAAGAAGTCCTATTTTATTTATCTGAATTTTCGGTTGCTAAGGTAAAACTTGAAATCTGGTTGATTGATTCAGATATACATTGTCGTACAAATTCATTATTTCAATGTCTGAATTTGGTCAAAAACATTTAGATTAGTATAACTTTTTTGTACTGATTGGGAATTTAAAACTAATAGCATCATTATTTTGGTCTTAACATTTGTGACATAATAGACACCAAACATGCCTATTTTTGCTTAAGAAATACTGATGTTACATTTTTTGCTATCTGAATTTTTCTTAAATAACTTAAAACTGATTATTTCGATTCCATATTTGTTGTGTATAATATTAATTATAAACCTATCCATATTACAACATTTGTTTTATAACATTCTAACGGTATTTCCTAAAATTTACAAAATTCCAAAGTTTTTATAGGCCTATGTCTTGACATGTTAAATTTATATTTTCTGTTATTGTAACACCTATTAACAATGCAACTACCATCAAAACCTCTCCCTATAACTCTATTAGTATTATCATTTAAAAATATAACAATAATTATTACAGTAACAACATAAAAAAACATAATTCACATTTTGTGATTAAACAATTTGTATATGCCTGGTTACATACATACTGCATAAGGCATATCATACATATATTATTTAATAAAACTATAAATAACATCAACACAACTTTAAACGTGTTAAAAAGGAAAGTTTAATCATTTAATAATGATTTTCTATTTTTTCCATTTTTCCTAGGTAGTTCAGCCACTGCTGTACTAGGTATTTTTTCTGTTTCTTTTTTATACATTTGAGAATTATTATTAGATTATACATTATTTTCTTGATAACATTACGTCCATTATTATTTACACTATTAGTTGCATGTTTCCATGTATCTATAATAATTGTTTTGTTGTATTATTTTATTATATCAATTAGTTAACAATTTACTAATATATTATTTTACATTATATTGTATATTTGGGCCTATTATCCCTCAATTTGTATTTTGATTATTTTTATATTTTGATACATTCAATAAAATCATTTTTTACTTATAGTAATGGTACATAATGCTGCCTGTCTTTATAAGTATTATTATTTTAATTATTTGAACTTCATGTCATCATCGGGGTATTTTACATCACTTTACCTAAACATTAATTTGGGTATGGTCAGTTATAGTACAAGTCAGTCTAAAGTAGTTATTTGTTCATCTTCACTATCATTTTTAAAAGATATTTTTCTTCTTGTTAAGTTTCTTATTCATGATCTTCATTAAATCTGGTACGATATCAAGCTATGCCAAATGTAATGTTACAATATCAATATAAAAATTGAAGATAACAAACTCAAATTCGATATATATAGGAAAGAAACATAGTCAGATTTAATAATTCCACAAGAATCATATCATCCAGTTAAGTATAAAATGGCAGCATTAAATTCATTTTGCTATAGAGCTATAAATTATCTAGAAAATGAAGAACTCAAACAAAAAGAATTAAAGAAAATACAACAAATAGCAAAAAATAATAATTACAACCCTAAAATAATTAATAGAATAGTTAAGAAAATAGAGGAAAATAAAGAAATAGAAAAAAAACAAAAAAGAAAAAACAAATGAAGAAAAGAAATATAAAGGAGCAATAACATACATAGGATATCAAACAAAAATGTTACAAAAATGCTTCGAAAAATATGAAATACAGATAGGAATAAAGAAAACGAAAAATTTATTCGAATATATAAAAAATGATAAAACAGAAGAAATTCCATTAACAGAAAAAAGTGGCGTATACAAATTAAAATGTGGGGAATGTAATAAGATATATCTGGGCGAAACTGGAAGAAAATTTAAAATTTGAATGAATGAACATGCAAAAGGAGAGGGGGTTAGAGTAACGAACTCACTATATGCAAGACATTTCAATGAATCAGGCCATAAATTCATAAATCCAAATGAAAATATGGAAATAATCAAAATAGAAAACAATCCGCAAAAAAGAAAACTAATAGAAGAACTAGAAATACTTAAAGTCAAAAAAGAAGATAAGAATAAATTAATGAATATAAAAGTAGATTTTACAAATGAAGAAATATTTTATTATATATTAAAAAAAAAAAAAAATTGTTTAAGACCTGATGATGTCAGTGATGATGAAAAGCTTTGTCGAACAATAAAAATTGTAGCAGTTAGAAAATTCATAAAAGAAATAGTAAGGATGGCTGCTAATTTAAACAATACGAAGAATAAAACATGCGAATTGCAAGCAGATAAATATAAAAATGTAAGGGAATTTTTTAAGTATTCAAAAATGGAAAAAACGCTAGGGAAAATTTGGTTTAATAAACAGTGTTTAATTAATAAAATAACTCCAAAATACGCAAAAATTAAAATTAATAACAAAAGCAAAGTAGCAAACCAAGTGAAAAATATGGTGGAAAAAATATGGATAAAACTTGAAATAAAGAACTTATACAGTAAAATAAATAAATATAACAAAGAAATGTATCAATTACATCAAAAATTATATACAAGTTACAATTATATAGAAATAGAAGAAATGAGAAAAGAGTTTGGTGAAAAATACATAGAAAAGAAAATAAGAAAAATGGAAGAGAGATTAAATAAGAAACTCAAGGAATTAATAGAAGGAACAAGAAATAAAAATAAAGACAAAGATAAAGAAATAAAATTTGCTGAAAAAGTATTAAATTTAACAGAAACAAAGTTTACAGAAAATGGACATAAATTATTAGGGAAAAGTTTAAAATATGCAACAAAAACAAACGTAGATAAAGAAAATACAATAATAGAATGTGAAGAAATAATCAATAAAATAAAAAATGAAGAAACTAAAAAACAATTAAGAAGTGAAGTAAAAGAAATAGTAGAAAAAATATGTAAGAAAAACAAAAATGCAAGAAATAAAAATGAAACACAAATAAAAAGAAATATAAGAGAATTAAAAAAGAAAATCACGGAGAACAATTTGATAGTTATAAAAGGCGATAAAGGTAACACAGCAGTGGTAATGAACAAAAGAGATTATATCGAAAAAGCAGAACAATTTATACAAAAAGGACCATATAAAGAAATAAAATATGATTACACAAGTAAATTTCAAGCACAAACAAAGAAATTGATAAAAAAGACAACATATTTAACAGAATGGCAAAAGAAACAAAAAATAGAACATAATCCTGAAGCTCCAAAATTTAGATGTCAAATTAAGTTACATAAAAAAGAAATGCCATTAAGACCTATAGTATCATTTATAAATTCGCCAACATACAAAATATCAAAAGAAATAAGTAAAAGAATCAAAATGGCATATGAAAAAGAAGAAATCCACAGCATAGAAAATAGCAAAAAGGTAATAGAAAGATTAAAAGAAATAACCATAACAAATAAGACAAAATTAATGTCATTAGGTATAAAAGATATGTACACCAACATACCAATAGCAAAAACAGTAGAAATTTTAAAGAAAACAAATTAAGTAATGTAGAATGGAAAAACGAAATAATAGAAGGATTAGAATTATGCCTAAGCCAGAACTACTTCAGATTTAATAACAAATTTTACATACAAGAAAATGGATTACCAATGGGATCACCGCTTTCACCATTAATGGCAGAGATATTCATGAATAGCTTTGAAATCAAAATTTTAAAAGATATAGATAAAGAAAGAAGAATTAAAAAATGGATCAGGTATGTAGATGCCATACTAATAGTTTGGGAAGGTGAAGTAAATGAATTTAAAAAATTTACGGAAGAACTAAATAACATAGAAAAAACAATAAAATTTCAAGAAGAAATTGGAGGATTAGAAATTAATTTCCTGGATATTGTAACAAATTAAGTATGTTAAGAGTGAGTTATATCAATAATTATAAGAGGGACGTATATTATATTATATGCCGCACGTTGGAAGCCAATTTGTAACAAATATATATGTTAGGTTCTTATGCCCCACGTTGTATGCGTCAATTTGTAACAAATAATACTGTTACATATATTATATTACACCCCGCTATTGGGTTCGTCAATTTGTAACAAATTAAATAAATATGTTGAACGATAAATTATTTTGCTACGGTTGTATTCTGCCGCTCGCTCCCACTATGCATCCAGTCCCAATGATGTCACTCGGAGTTGCCAACAGTTGCTCCGTCCGCTGTGCTCTGTTATCGTAATTCTTAATTGAAACAGTAATAATAATGCAAAGATAACACCAAACAGATATATTCCTTTTAACAATCTTTATTCAAATGAAGTATTGATTAATTACTTCTTGTTTTTCTTTACTGTAATTACAATTATGACAAAATTATGCGCCTTCATTCATAAGTTGGTAGTAGCTAAAATAATGTGCTCTATGCTGGATTCGACAAGCAAAAGAATGATGCAGTTTGTTTTTATTTCAATGAAATAAATAACCACAGGGCATATTTGGTTCGGAAATTATGGTTAAACAAATAATACAACTCTTAAAATCAAAATACAAACTTCACAATATAAGGATATTACAAGGTTTTGATGTGTATAGTGCAAACTGGTAGTCGTGTATGTGTTACTCACTATTATAGGTTATGAACAATTTAGATGCTTATTAGTTATCGTTAAAGTTTTTATGGTGTTCAAAAAAAGTGTAATACTGAATTGGTGTTATTTTCAAGTGTTCTTTAGTGTTGGTGTAGGATAGTACCTGTAGTTTTATTTATTGTTTAATTCCTAAATAGTTGTGTAGACAAGTGTAGGTGTTGTCACATAAAATGATAAATTGTTCAGATTCACCAGATCCTCTTCTTTATTCTTCCAGGACGAAGATAGGGTCCAAGTCTTCTTTGCTTCTTCTCCATGGATCTAAATTCTTCTGTATTAAATTCTTGATGTTCTTTTGTTGTTATAATATTTTGTATTGACTATATCAATTCGTTTTACAAAGTCTGGTATGTGTTTTCACTATTTAAAATATAATTATCTGAGACGTTTTATTAACGCGTCTGTCTTCAATGACGGTTGTTAAAGAAGTCCTATTTTATTTATCTGAATTTTCGGTTGCTAAGGTAAAACTTGAAATCTGGTTGATTGATTCAGATATACATTGTCGTACAAATTCATTATTTCAATGTCTGAATTTGGTCAAAAACATTTAGATTAGTATAACTTTTTTGTACTGATTGGGAATTTAAAACTAATAGCATCATTATTTTGGTCTTAACATTTGTGACATAATAGACACCAAACATGCCTATTTTTGCTTAAGAAATACTGATGTTACATTTTTTGCTATCTGAATTTTTCTTAAATAACTTAAAACTGATTATTTCGATTCCATATTTGTTGTGTATAATATTAATTATAAACCTATCCATATTACAACATTTGTTTTATAACATTCTAACGGTATTTCCTAAAATTTACAAAATTCCAAAGTTTTTATAGGCCTATGTCTTGACATGTTAAATTTATATTTTCTGTTATTGTAACACCTATTAACAATGCAACTACCATCAAAACCTCTCCCTATAACTCTATTAGTATTATCATTTAAAAATATAACAATAATTATTACAGTAACAACATAAAAAAACATAATTCACATTTTGTGATTAAACAATTTGTATATGCCTGGTTACATACATACTGCATAAGGCATATCATACATATATTATTTAATAAAACTATAAATAACATCAACACAACTTTAAACGTGTTAAAAAGGAAAGTTTAATCATTTAATAATGATTTTCTATTTTTTCCATTTTTCCTAGGTAGTTCAGCCACTGCTGTACTAGGTATTTTTTCTGTTTCTTTTTTATACATTTGAGAATTATTATTAGATTATACATTATTTTCTTGATAACATTACGTCCATTATTATTTACACTATTAGTTGCATGTTTCCATGTATCTATAATAATTGTTTTGTTGTATTATTTTATTATATCAATTAGTTAACAATTTACTAATATATTATTTTACATTATATTGTATATTTGGGCCTATTATCCCTCAATTTGTATTTTGATTATTTTTATATTTTGATACATTCAATAAAATCATTTTTTACTTATAGTAATGGTACATAATGCTGCCTGTCTTTATAAGTATTATTATTTTAATTATTTGAACTTCATGTCATCATCGGGGTATTTTACATCACTTTACCTAAACATTAATTTGGGTATGGTCAGTTATAGTACAAGTCAGTCTAAAGTAGTTATTTGTTCATCTTCACTATCATTTTTAAAAGATATTTTTCTTCTTGTTAAGTTTCTTATTCATGATCTTCATTAAATCTGGTACGATATCAAGCTATGCCAAATGTAATGTTACAATATCAATATAAAAATTGAAGATAACAAACTCAAATTCGATATATATAGGAAAGAAACATAGTCAGATTTAATAATTCCACAAGAATCATATCATCCAGTTAAGTATAAAATGGCAGCATTAAATTCATTTTGCTATAGAGCTATAAATTATCTAGAAAATGAAGAACTCAAACAAAAAGAATTAAAGAAAATACAACAAATAGCAAAAAATAATAATTACAACCCTAAAATAATTAATAGAATAGTTAAGAAAATAGAGGAAAATAAAGAAATAGAATAAAAACAAAAAAGAAAAAACAAATGAAGAAAAGAAATATAAAGGAGCAATAACATACATAGGATATCAAACAAAAATGTTACAAAAATGCTTCGAAAAATATGAAATACAGATAGGAATAAAGAAAACGAAAAATTTATTCGAATATATAAAAAATGATAAAACAGAAGAAATTCCATTAACAGAAAAAAGTGGCGTATACAAATTAAAATGTGGGGAATGTAATAAGATATATCTGGGCGAAACTGGAAGAAAATTTAAAATTTGAATGAATGAACATGCAAAAGGAGAGGGGGTTAGAGTAACGAACTCACTATATGCAAGACATTTCAATGAATCAGGCCATAAATTCATAAATCCAAATGAAAATATGGAAATAATCAAAATAGAAAACAATCCGCAAAAAAGAAAACTAATAGAAGAACTAGAAATACTTAAAGTCAAAAAAGAAGATAAGAATAAATTAATGAATATAAAAGTAGATTTTACAAATGAAGAAATATTTTATTATATATTAAAAAAAAAAAAAAATTGTTTAAGACCTGATGATGTCAGTGATGATGAAAAGCTTTGTCGAACAATAAAAATTGTAGCAGTTAGAAAATTCATAAAAGAAATAGTAAGGATGGCTGCTAATTTAAACAATACGAAGAATAAAACATGCGAATTGCAAGCAGATAAATATAAAAATGTAAGGGAATTTTTTAAGTATTCAAAAATGGAAAAAACGCTAGGGAAAATTTGGTTTAATAAACAGTGTTTAATTAATAAAATAACTCCAAAATACGCAAAAATTAAAATTAATAACAAAAGCAAAGTAGCAAACCAAGTGAAAAATATGGTGGAAAAAATATGGATAAAACTTGAAATAAAGAACTTATACAGTAAAATAAATAAATATAACAAAGAAATGTATCAATTACATCAAAAATTATATACAAGTTACAATTATATAGAAATAGAAGAAATGAGAAAAGAGTTTGGTGAAAAATACATAGAAAAGAAAATAAGAAAAATGGAAGAGAGATTAAATAAGAAACTCAAGGAATTAATAGAAGGAACAAGAAATAAAAATAAAGACAAAGATAAAGAAATAAAATTTGCTGAAAAAGTATTAAATTTAACAGAAACAAAGTTTACAGAAAATGGACATAAATTATTAGGGAAAAGTTTAAAATATGCAACAAAAACAAACGTAGATAAAGAAAATACAATAATAGAATGTGAAGAAATAATCAATAAAATAAAAAATGAAGAAACTAAAAAACAATTAAGAAGTGAAGTAAAAGAAATAGTAGAAAAAATATGTAAGAAAAACAAAAATGCAAGAAATAAAAATGAAACACAAATAAAAAGAAATATAAGAGAATTAAAAAAGAAAATCACGGAGAACAATTTGATAGTTATAAAAGGCGATAAAGGTAACACAGCAGTGGTAATGAACAAAAGAGATTATATCGAAAAAGCAGAACAATTTATACAAAAAGGACCATATAAAGAAATAAAATATGATTACACAAGTAAATTTCAAGCACAAACAAAGAAATTGATAAAAAAGACAACATATTTAACAGAATGGCAAAAGAAACAAAAAATAGAACATAATCCTGAAGCTCCAAAATTTAGATGTCAAATTAAGTTACATAAAAAAGAAATGCCATTAAGACCTATAGTATCATTTATAAATTCGCCAACATACAAAATATCAAAAGAAATAAGTAAAAGAATCAAAATGGCATATGAAAAAGAAGAAATCCACAGCATAGAAAATAGCAAAAAGGTAATAGAAAGATTAAAAGAAATAACCATAACAAATAAGACAAAATTAATGTCATTAGGTATAAAAGATATGTACACCAACATACCAATAGCAAAAACAGTAGAAATTTTAAAGAAAACAAATTAAGTAATGTAGAATGGAAAAACGAAATAATAGAAGGATTAGAATTATGCCTAAGCCAGAACTACTTCAGATTTAATAACAAATTTTACATACAAGAAAATGGATTACCAATGGGATCACCGCTTTCACCATTAATGGCAGAGATATTCATGAATAGCTTTGAAATCAAAATTTTAAAAGATATAGATAAAGAAAGAAGAATTAAAAAATGGATCAGGTATGTAGATGCCATACTAATAGTTTGGGAAGGTGAAGTAAATGAATTTAAAAAATTTACGGAAGAACTAAATAACATAGAAAAAACAATAAAATTTCAAGAAGAAATTGGAGGATTAGAAATTAATTTCCTGGATATTGTAACAAATTAAGTATGTTAAGAGTGAGTTATATCAATAATTATAAGAGGGACGTATATTATATTATATGCCGCACGTTGGAAGCCAATTTGTAACAAATATATATGTTAGGTTCTTATGCCCCACGTTGTATGCGTCAATTTGTAACAAATAATACTGTTACATATATTATATTACACCCCGCTATTGGGTTCGTCAATTTGTAACAAATTAAATAAATATGTTGAACGATAAATTATTTTGCTACGGTTGTATTCTGCCGCTCGCTCCCACTATGCATCCAGTCCCAATGATGTCACTCGGAGTTGCCAACAGTTGCTCCGTCCGCTGTGCTCTGTTATCGTAATTCTTAATTGAAACAGTAATAATAATGCAAAGATAACACCAAACAGATATATTCCTTTTAACAATCTTTATTCAAATGAAGTATTGATTAATTACTTCTTGTTTTTCTTTACTGTAATTACAATTATGACAAAATTATGCGCCTTCATTCATAAGTTGGTAGTAGCTAAAATAATGTGCTCTATGCTGGATTCGACAAGCAAAAGAATGATGCAGTTTGTTTTTATTTCAATGAAATAAATAACCACAGGGCATATTTGGTTCGGAAATTATGGTTAAACAAATAATACAACTCTTAAAATCAAAATACAAACTTCACAATATAAGGATATTACAAGGTTTTGATGTGTATAGTGCAAACTGGTAGTCGTGTATGTGTTACTCACTATTATAGGTTATGAACAATTTAGATGCTTATTAGTTATCGTTAAAGTTTTTATGGTGTTCAAAAAAAGTGTAATACTGAATTGGTGTTATTTTCAAGTGTTCTTTAGTGTTGGTGTAGGATAGTACCTGTAGTTTTATTTATTGTTTAATTCCTAAATAGTTGTGTAGACAAGTGTAGGTGTTGTCACATAAAATGATAAATTGTTCAGATTCACCAGATCCTCTTCTTTATTCTTCCAGGACGAAGATAGGGTCCAAGTCTTCTTTGCTTCTTCTCCATGGATCTAAATTCTTCTGTATTAAATTCTTGATGTTCTTTTGTTGTTATAATATTTTGTATTGACTATATCAATTCGTTTTACAAAGTCTGGTATGTGTTTTCACTATTTAAAATATAATTATCTGAGACGTTTTATTAACGCGTCTGTCTTCAATGACGGTTGTTAAAGAAGTCCTATTTTATTTATCTGAATTTTCGGTTGCTAAGGTAAAACTTGAAATCTGGTTGATTGATTCAGATATACATTGTCGTACAAATTCATTATTTCAATGTCTGAATTTGGTCAAAAACATTTAGATTAGTATAACTTTTTTGTACTGATTGGGAATTTAAAACTAATAGCATCATTATTTTGGTCTTAACATTTGTGACATAATAGACACCAAACATGCCTATTTTTGCTTAAGAAATACTGATGTTACATTTTTTGCTATCTGAATTTTTCTTAAATAACTTAAAACTGATTATTTCGATTCCATATTTGTTGTGTATAATATTAATTATAAACCTATCCATATTACAACATTTGTTTTATAACATTCTAACGGTATTTCCTAAAATTTACAAAATTCCAAAGTTTTTATAGGCCTATGTCTTGACATGTTAAATTTATATTTTCTGTTATTGTAACACCTATTAACAATGCAACTACCATCAAAACCTCTCCCTATAACTCTATTAGTATTATCATTTAAAAATATAACAATAATTATTACAGTAACAACATAAAAAAACATAATTCACATTTTGTGATTAAACAATTTGTATATGCCTGGTTACATACATACTGCATAAGGCATATCATACATATATTATTTAATAAAACTATAAATAACATCAACACAACTTTAAACGTGTTAAAAAGGAAAGTTTAATCATTTAATAATGATTTTCTATTTTTTCCATTTTTCCTAGGTAGTTCAGCCACTGCTGTACTAGGTATTTTTTCTGTTTCTTTTTTATACATTTGAGAATTATTATTAGATTATACATTATTTTCTTGATAACATTACGTCCATTATTATTTACACTATTAGTTGCATGTTTCCATGTATCTATAATAATTGTTTTGTTGTATTATTTTATTATATCAATTAGTTAACAATTTACTAATATATTATTTTACATTATATTGTATATTTGGGCCTATTATCCCTCAATTTGTATTTTGATTATTTTTATATTTTGATACATTCAATAAAATCATTTTTTACTTATAGTAATGGTACATAATGCTGCCTGTCTTTATAAGTATTATTATTTTAATTATTTGAACTTCATGTCATCATCGGGGTATTTTACATCACTTTACCTAAACATTAATTTGGGTATGGTCAGTTATAGTACAAGTCAGTCTAAAGTAGTTATTTGTTCATCTTCACTATCATTTTTAAAAGATATTTTTCTTCTTGTTAAGTTTCTTATTCATGATCTTCATTAAATCTGGTACGATATCAAGCTATGCCAAATGTAATGTTACAATATCAATATAAAAATTGAAGATAACAAACTCAAATTCGATATATATAGGAAAGAAACATAGTCAGATTTAATAATTCCACAAGAATCATATCATCCAGTTAATTATAAAATGGCAGCATTAAATTCATTTTGCTATAGAGCTATAAATTATCTAGAAAATGAAGAACTCAAACAAAAAGAATTAAAGAAAATACAACAAATAGCAAAAAATAATAATTACAACCCTAAAATAATTAATAGAATAGTTAAGAAAATAGAGGAAAATAAAGAAATAGAAAAAAAACAAAAAAGAAAAAACAAATGAAGAAAAGAAATATAAAGGAGCAATAACATACATAGGATATCAAACAAAAATGTTACAAAAATGCTTCGAAAAATATGAAATACAGATAGGAATAAAGAAAACGAAAAATTTATTCGAATATATAAAAAATGATAAAACAGAAGAAATTCCATTAACAGAAAAAAGCGGCGTATACAAATTAAAATGTGGGGAATGTAATAAGATATATCTGGGCGAAACTGGAAGAAAATTTAAAATTCGAATGAATGAACATGCAAAAGGAGAGGGGGTTAGAGTAACGAACTCACTATATGCAAGACATTTCAATGAATCAGGCCATAAATTCATAAATCCAAATGAAAATATGGAAATAATCAAAATAGAAAACAATCCGCAAAAAAGAAAACTAATAGAAGAACTAGAAATACTTAAAGTCAAAAAAGAAGATAAGAATAAATTAATGAATATAAAAGTAGATTTTACAAATGAAGAAATATTTTATTATATATTAAAAAAAAAAAAATTGTTTAAGACCTGATGATGTCAGTGATGACGAAAAGCTTTGTCGAACAATAAAAATTGTAGCAGTTAGCAAATTCATAAAAGAAATAGTAAGGATGGCTGCTAATTTAAACAATACGAAGCTTTTATTTACCTGTTACTATGGTAATTAATTCTGGTCTCCATGGTGTTGTTGGCATCTTTATACGTGTCAACAAAAGGGTATAATTTAAAGGGCCTAAATTGTGTGAATGAGGCAGAATATCAATTTCCAAGTTGGACAGTGTTTTTCGCTGTGTGTCAAAGGTTACCTGTGCAAACGTTGGTGGCAATCGGTATATTGGTGTAGATGTGTATTCAGTACAAAGAAATCCTCAGACTTTGAGTTATATATATTGCAACAGTACACAGGATATGAAGTTCATTTAAGTGGAATACTAATGCTATATACCATTTTCTGATGGCCATAGACATGTTTTAAATTGATTTTGTTCCTTCTTTGTAAAGTAGTCATAAGTTTTGAATCAAGCTATGTTTAAAAAAGTATATTATGTCAAAATGTTCACAATTTTATTTTATGTCATGTGACATATTTGTGTGTAAGTGCGTGAGTGCGCGTGTGATTTACATTTTATTTAATAACTTCGAGGAAAATTAACATTTCGTTCTGAAACTTGAACAGAGTATTCTCTTGGTTATAAGCTACATTTTCCGTATACTCAATTCTCCACATCTATAATTTTGTTTTTTTTTAATGAAATCAGTCGTCTTTTATTCTTGTTATCTCCTAGAAAGTAATAAAATTTGTAGATTAATGCAGAATCGGACAGAGTTTAAGCCTGATTTCAGTCTTATCTGTGTTCTCATCTGTGACATTGCTAAAGTTTCAACCAATCAGAAGGTCTAAAAATTATTTGAGTTGGTCCTTTGTCGAGAGTTCTTTGCTCAGTTTCTTCTAAGGACTCGTTATAGAAACACGTACTCACTGTCATGAGTTTTTCGGGACAAGACAGGTCGTTTTCATTTAAACTTAGAAGTTGGTTCACGGTTCGAGTTCTTCGTAACCAATACCACGTAGAGAACTCAAATAAAAAAATAGATAATTTTAGTGCTTTTTAGCGTACTGTAGAAGTTTTTCCGGAGTAGGGACAAAATATCTGCCAAGATATTTTGATAGTTACGCGAGAACACTTCAAGAAACCGGAATTTGTGTAAGATCAATACACGGTCTATTTTACACAGTTAAAATCCCTGAGATTAAGTAAATTTAAATTGTAAACAGTAACAGTTTGTATCGCAGTGTGTGTGGGTGCAACAACGTGAATTGTCAGCGTTAGTGATCTTCGAACGGTCGACGTGCAGTGTTGCAGGGGTCCAGTCGAACTGCATCGAGAAGCTACGCAAACAGTGGAATTCATCACAACAAGTAACATAGTTGTAAAACAAGCCATAGACTCAATTATTGAAAGACAAATTTTTAATTAAACAATTTCATATTATAAATTAATAAGACAATAGTAAATTTTAATGTTTTAATTTAATACATTTTCCTACCTCCAGATATAGACTATGTTGTAATAATTTTAGTATTACCTATCTATGCAGTTTTAATTTGTATCATTGCAATATATATTGTAACGTTGCATATCGTCACCATACTTTTGAACACAATGTTAAACATAATATAATCGTTAGCAGACACATGAACCACCAAACATAAGTAATTATGTACCAAACATTACATACGTTTCAAGAATTAAAGACTAACTAATAAAACAACAAACAATGAATGATTGAGTAATGAAAACAAGACAAAGAAGAAAATATATTAAATGTGATTAACCCAATGACCCATTGGGTCATATGAGCATTTGAGCATTTTCACCTATATGACTAGAATCATTGTTAAAAATGTTATAAAACCATAGTATGTTATACTATAATGAAACTAGATAATATAAGGGCCATACTATGACCAAGATTAGGTACCAAAAGGTGATAGGTATTGTGTTTAATATAAACTAACAGACTGAAATGAACAGCATAGATGTTACCTAATAAGCACACTCAAAAACCTTACAAATACTAATAAAAAGAGAAGGAAATTGATCTCAGTATAAAAAATAATATGCAATATAACTAATGTGGTATAAACCAATGATAATTATCATTGAATTAAGTCATAATAATGTAAATAAAATATACTTGTCAGACAGCACTAGTTGCAAGAAGTATTACTGAATTACCAGAAAATGGGAATATCCTGATGTAAACCAAAACATTGTAAAACTTCAGAGTAACTACAATGATCATTTATGTCAATGATAATGATTTAAAAAACAACTATGTAATTTATAGTAAAGATAATTTTGTAACACCTAGTATTACAGAACTATAGGTGATTATAAAGACTAAAACCAATGAAATAACAGGGTAATGACAAAAACTAAGGTGACTAGAAGTTATAATGGTCATCCGAGAGTAATTGGGACATAATTGAATTTGTTCAGAGTCAACTATTGAGATATGATAAGGGAATCTAATTAGTAGTGTCATAGGCCTACTGAAGCCTATGCATAAACTATATGTTTTGTGAATAATTATAAGTAAATACTGTGTAAAGAGTACATAAAAGGACTTGGAAAGCATCATCTCTATGAGATATGATAGCCATGTGTTAATTTAAGTTAAATAATGTATAAATTTAGTAAAAATTGTGTTAATGGTAAGTTCAACAAACTATATTTGTCAATAATGGACTAAAGTATTTCATGTGAGGGCTCTAAATAATGAGCCAGACAATCGCCATATCATGGTAAGGCTAGATTAGCAATCACAAGTAACGTAAGAGTTTTATATTATTTGGAATGTATTTGCATCATTTTAGACAAAATGTTTGGCATCACTTTTTTAATTTTCACCCCAAAAACCCAAGCGTTCTGTACAATTAAATAATTTATAAAAGGGGGAGTATGCACGCTCGAAGGAATGTCATCAATCTTTCAACCAATCAGAAGGGGTAAATCGAGATTTGGTCAGAAAATCGAAGCCAGATTTGAACACACTTTTACATTGTCGACAAGGCAAGACAGACGACTGCTCCGTACGCCAGAAAGTCGCGAGTTAACCTATAATCAGTGCGGGCATCGAAAAGTAAACATTGGTCAATATAACCAAACTTTTATAAAGTGTTATTAAAATTTTAATTAATGAAAGAGTAATAGTGCAACAACAATTGCAAAGTGTACAATAAGTTGCAATCGCATGAATAAAAGGGATTATAGTGACAATTAATCATACTTAGAGAAATTATAAACTTATACGATAAAACTTATTGAGTTTAACGAATAAGATGATTCAATATGAACATTGAGGAGGTGTTGGACCTTATTACACTAAATAATTTGTTTATTATTAAAAGATTTAATGATAGTTAACTATATAGTTAACAAGAGTTGTCAACTTATTTGATAAAATCTCTCAATACAATGAATAAGACGTTTTAATATGGACACTAAGAGTGCATGAACCTTATTATATCAGTTAATTTGTGTAAAGTTAAGAAGATTTAATGACAACCAACTATAATTTTAAGAGTTATCAACTTACCCGATAAAATTTATCAACCTTGATGCAGTGGCGGCTTCAGACCATCTTTTTGGGGCGGGGGCCATACGGGGAAGCCTGGGGGTATGGAATACCCCCAGCAGAGAAGGGGTGGGGGCCCTCCCTCAAATTTTTTGCAAATTTAGACTTTAGAAGTGGCATTTTAAGGTCATTTAACTCCTGCAAATATGATTTAAATGAGTTACTTTTTGAAAATATTTCCCGATTCGATGGTGTTTTTAAATTATTAATTCAGTGAAATATATCGTCATTTTGTTATGTAATGAAACATATGTATAAGCAAATTTGGTACTTTTTATATACAACTTCGCCTAATTCTTTCTCCTATAAATACATAGGATGTGCTATAATCAGTAAAAAAGTCTGGATCAGTTTTGTAATTTGTACAGGCGTTTTTTTCATTTAAAACATATTTTAATTTTAAGGGCAGTTTACCCCTAAAACCCTCAAAATTAAATAAGCTAATAAACGGTCAAACCCAAAGCTTGGATATAGGAATTAAACTTGAAATACATGTTTATAATACTATTTATTTATTTCAAACACGAGAATAACAATACATAGTAACACCTTAATAAAAGTTTGTTAAAAGCTTAAACCTTAACAACAAAATCTATTCTCCTCCTATTTCCACTGTTTACAAATCGTTCAATCACTGAGTCTACGTCAATTTCAATGTCTCTGTGAGTGTGTAACAAGCATAGTCCGGACAATCTTTCTTCACCCATCCTTGCCCTCTGCCACGTCTTCAAACGACGCAAGGTGGAGAAATTTCTCTCAGCAGACGCCACGCTAACGGGAAGAGTTGCCAGGATTTTTAACAAGGAGTAAATCGATGGTAACATGTCCTTATCACAAGCGTCCATCGCTTCAATAGCGGTTGCAGGAAGTTTACCCTTACATCTGTTTTCCCTTTCCAATTTTTCCCGCCAAAGTTCGAATTCACTATTTATCAGATACCCATCGCTTTTCCTTAGCCCAAGTATGGGTGCGAATTTGTCGATCAAGTTTTGGAGCTGCATATTTTCTTCGTCCAGGTCTTTGTGTACATCACTGGCACTGTCCTTGGGATTGTCCTTAACAACAACAGTTGGAATCAATACACGAAGTCCAAAACAATCCACTGAGTCTTTGGGGAATCTTGAAATGAGATCTGCAATCACATTGTCAAGTAGGGGAATGTATGTAGATTTTTTGTAATATTCTTCTGGCATGTTTGATGTGTAATTTGGTCTATGTTGTTGCCGTGCTGTTACGCGAGGACAACTCCGAGTTGAGAGCACAATTCCTTGACTTCACAAAACACCTCAGAAAATGTCTCGTCACACTTTTGCCTTTTCTTTTTCAGTACAGAAAGTGTATCCTGAATAGCATCAGAAGCTTTTCTTAAATTAAGGGACGGAGTCTGGAGCCTTCTGCTCAGTGGAAGTGTATGTTTCAATACATCGATCAAAGAAATCATTGCCAAAATGAACTGTACATCACACAGGGAGGTGATCAGTGCAGTTGCGTTGGAGGAAGTAGTCAAATCCGTCCAGCCAGAAATTGATTCCAGAGCTTCAATCAGATAAGGAAGAGCTTCATGAAACTTGAGCACAGTATCATGCCTCTCCACCCAACGTGTTTCACAAAGCCCCGGTAGCTGTTTCCCCCAAAACATACCTAAATCATCATTTCTCTTTTCCAAAAACTTACGTAAAACGCCATTTCTCTTTGCAGACATATTGAAAAATGATGTTACTGATTTCATTATGCCGATTGAGTTTCGGACACTTGCTACGTTGTTTGATTTAGACAGCGAGTTATTCAATGCGTGATTTAAGCAAGGACACCAGCATGCATGCGTTGCTTCACAACGTATTTCACAGACAGCGCCAACAAGCTCAGATGACATTATACTGCAACTATTTGTCCCAATGCCTACACAGTTGTTGATGTCAAGGAGCAACTCTTTGAAGATATTTACAACAATTTTTCCAAGTACCTCTCCTGTTAGTTTGCGTTCAAGTTGTACGCCATTTTCATTTCCCTCCTTATCTTGGATGGCATCATATGCACCAATAAATGTGATGAAGTCTTCACGAATACAACCATTATAAACATACCTCAAAGTAAGAGACAGTTGTTCAGTGTAGGATATGTCTGTGGTTTCATCAAATAGTATGCTAAAACAGCCAGACTGTCGCACTCTATTTAAATTGACACGTGTGATTTCCTTTCCACAACATTCAATCAGGCTATTTTGGGTGTTTTTCCCAATGCATGCTGCCCGTGCAGATGAGTTATCAAGGTGTTTTTTCAGTATGTGGTCACCTGATGAAATACGAAACCTTAAGAGCTCCCTGAAGTTTCCCCCATTTACGGGACTTGGATCTTCTTGGAGGTGGAGGTTACCATCGTCTCGATGTCCACGAAGGGGGATATTTTGTCGTCCAAAAAAGGTAATACTTCAATTATGGGACGCAACCGCTCACGGTTTTCTTGAACTTGCTGTAAGTGCTGAGTAATCATTTTATTAACAACAGCTTCTTCTGGAGATGTATAAGTTTTAATGAAGTTTTTCCCAGCTTCCACACTCTCTCTGTGGTATGCATTTTTCTCGTGTGTCTCCAGGCAGCCATCTTTACCAAGTAATTTCGCAAATGAGGTCACAGACTTAGTCACAAGAGATTGCAAGTGCACTCCTTTATTATGGCCACAATACTCATGCGCAAAAAGTACGCAGTATTTACAGTAGAGACCCTTCTGTATATCAGAAAACACAAGCCAATGTTTGCTTTCTAAATGATTTCTCCCTAAAAAACGCTCGACAAATTTCCCATTTTTATTGTGGACTGAAAAAGGAAAACTGTAGTCTTTGGGGGGCTCCCAATGGTGTTGTAAAAGACCAAATTTCATAAACTTATCCACAGATTTTCCAATGTAGAGTCCTATGTCGTAATCGTGAGTTACTAATTCACCTGCTAGGTTAGAAGTAATATCTTTGATACACATTTACTGTATGGTCTCCAGATCACTGTATATGATTAAATAAATAATTACCTTATTTTATCCACTAAGTGATCTTCTTTTATTAAATTACAACATGTTTCAGGGCTTATATCCCCATCTTCAGGTAAAAACAAAATCTACCCTATTGTTAGGGTTTCATTAAAAAGTTCACAATGACACAAACACATAACACACTTAAATAAATTAACATAGAACATCGAGTTTGCATCGGAACGCGCTACAACCGAACCAGTGCACTGGCCGAAGTCTGACTTCCAACTGATCCATACACGCTATTCACGGTTTATTTTCATTGCTGTGTCATATAGTTTATTTGACTTGAATGACAATTGTTCATTATGTACCTGACTTTTATTCATTCTTAAGGCCTTGTATATTTCAAATTCTTCTAGGGCATCTAGTAGTTGACCCTTTTTACCTATATGTAAAGGCCAGTATGAACACTAAAGGGGTTTATAACTTTATTACATTTGTGTATTTATGTATTATTCCACAGATTTGTTCTCAAACCAAAAATAACTGGGTACAATTCAGATACGCCAGGCTTTTAACCTAAAATGTTGACGACAGTCATATTTTGAATTTCATGTTATTAGTTAAGATTTTATTTTGCTAATGTAATCACTCCACTACTACTCAATTATTATAGTAGTATGAATCTTCTAGTTGTGTATTTTGCAGTCTAAAAGAACCTATATCATTTGATAAAACAACTTAACCAAGATTTTCAATGTTACTAATTCTATACCAAGAATAACCACCCTGAGAAAGAGATTTTATAAAACTAATTATTATTGTACAATGAACGATACCGTCATCAGGGGTGACTACGGTCAGATCAGCTGTAAAATGTTTATTACGAATTTTCCGCCACCCAAAATAAAGTTTAATTTTTTTTTTCAATGAATAATTATGGTTAGACTATAATGAAGTAATAAAATAATTATTATAATTACAGAATAACATTTTGAGTTTAAAAAAAAATTATGTGTGATTGTGCAATCTGTAATTGTTTTTGTTATGTTGGCTAAACTGCTCTGATCAAGGTTATCTAAGAGGAAGGTTGTTGATTGATTGTTTGTCAGCTGTGTTGGAGATATTGTCCTCCGCATTTTGGTAAGTTTTCATTACGTTTTACATAATTTTTGAGAAACTACATGTGTTTATAATAAAAATATGAGTTATCAATTAATTTGTGGGGTGACATCGGTCACGAAGCATGAGTGACCGAAGTCACCCCATGTTATTGTTATTTGCTTTCTTAACCTATAATCTGTATTTTTTGTGTGTTTAAGGTATCAAAATGCCTCGAACTTACCAGAGAAAAGTTGGTAGTCGCCAATACAAGGATTATGAAGATGAACAATTGGAAATGGCAGAGGAAGCAGTCAGATCAGGAAAATCCATCAGACAAGCTGCACTTGAATACAAAGTGAAGAGAGAAGCTTTGCGAGTCCGTATGCTTGGAGAAAAACCAAAAGCACCTGGAGGTCAGACTGCTCTTGATCAAGAAACTGAGGAATCATTGGTTAAGTATTTGTTAATGTTATCAGAATGGGGGTTTCCTACAACTTTCCTGGAATTACGACTTCTGGTCAAGAGCTATTTGCAAAGGATTGGGTGTCATATTAAAAAGTTTCCTGATGGAGTCACCCCTGGTAAAGAATGAGCAAAATCTTTCATGTCTTGACATGCAAATAAATTGTCTTCTAGGTTGGTGCAGAATATAAATCCAAAACGAGCGCAGGTAGATTCTGCTGTCATTAATTCATATTTTGATTATATGGAAGCGGATATAGAAGGCATTCCTCCAGAAAACATCATCAATTTTGATGAGACCAACTTATCAGATGATCCAGGAAGAATAAAGGCGATTTCCAAAAGGGGGCAAAAATATTTTGATATGCTGCTAAGCACATCGAAGTCTAGCACAAGCATTATGTTTGCTGCCACAGCTTCAGGGTACATGCTCCCGCCCTTCGTTGTTTATAAGGCCCAAAATGTTTATGATTTATGGATCATGGGAGGACCCACAGGCACCCGCTACTCCTGTTCCTCTAGTGGATGGTTTGAGGCAACTCATTTTGAAGAATGGTTCTTCTCATTGGCCCTTCCGTACATCCGAAAATTAAAAACTGACAAAAAAGTAGTTTTAATTGGAGACAACCTGTCATCACATTTTTCAGTTCGTATACTGCAAACATGCCTTGATTACAACATTCTTTTCAAATGCCTTCCTCCGCATTCAACAAACATCTGTCAGCCGTTGGATGTTGCCCTGTTTGCTCCGATGAAGAAGCACTGGAGACAAATCTTGACAAAATACAAAATGAAAAATCCAGGGGCAGTCCAAAAATCCCAATTCCCAAAACTTTTGAAGGAGTTAGTGGACACCCTCGAACCCTCAAGTGAAGAAACGGTCAAGAATGGTTTCAGAAAATCTGGAATATTTCCTGTAAACAGGCTTGAGGTTCTGAAGGTATTACCACCAAGAACGGGATCTTCTGCTAGCAGCACATGTTCGACTGAAGAAGCCATGAGTATTGCAGTTCTCTCCTTTTTAAGGGAAACGCGTTTCAACTCTTCAAAACCCACAAGGCAAAGGAAGAAAAAAATAAATGTTCAGCCTGGAAGAAGTATCACGGCCGAAGATTTCACCCCAACCCCAGTGCCATCAACAAGTGCAGCAGCTGAAAATTCTGAATCTGAATCTGACTTGGATTTAGAAGCCTTGTTACCCAACAATGATGATGGACTGGATGTGGAAATGGCACCTCAGGAAGAGAGTGACAAGCCTGTCATTGGTCAATATGTTATTGTGCTCTGCAGAGGAAAGCGCTTTGAAAAACATTATATTGGCCAAATAGTTGAAGACACAGGATTTGAAAGAATGTATGGTGAGCACTCCGTCCAGTTTTTCAAGAGGAAACATGAAGTGTTCGTGATCGATGGTAAGGAACCATCATTAGTGGTAGCAGAAGACATTGTGAAGGTGCTTTCATCCCCAAAAGAGCTTCGAAGAGGAAGATTCCAGTTCCCGGAGGACGGAATTACTAAATTTTCATTATAAATAATATTTTTTTGATTCGATGTTACTTGGTACTTTTTCTTGATGTTATATGAATAAATTATTTCTTTTTCGATGATGATTCAATTGCATTTTATGTAGACCTAAGACGCTGAACAAAGTTATAAATAAATTAAATGGTGGATAAAAAATGATTATTTTTAAATATAAAGATTAAAAAAAAATATATAAACCGAAAACAATATAAAAGTTCATTATAGAGGGTAACGGTTAATGGCCGATCTCACCCCTGACCGAAATAACGGAAATTCAGTGGAGAACATAGGTGACCGGAGTCACCCTATCGCCGAGGTGACATCGGTCACTTACAAAAAAATTTTTTCACATAAAATGTTTATGCCTAAATTTTTCTTTTGATTCCAATGTTTAGACGGACGTTAGGGGAACACGTATAGATGGCATTTAATAATGTTCTGATCAATAGGAATTTGTAAATATAAGAAAACATTACTTTTTTGACCGAAGTTACCCCTGTTGACGGTAATCAATTTGATTATTATATAACTTTATTAAATGAACATTATTGATGAGTAAACCACATTTTTAACCAGATAAAAGAGTTAACGAAACTTATTTCTTAGACGATACGAATACAGGTTAGTTGAACAGCTGACAGCAGTTGGCACCACTCGCAAGTGGCGCGAGACAATTTAAATATTTTAAATTATCACCGCAACCCTGCCTTGTTGACAGGACGGTTAACAAGTGAGATCTACACTACAAGTAAGTACTTCGTTAATGAATAAAATTATCTCCAGCAAATAAAAAATTAAATTTATAAACCTTTAAACAAACCAACGACGTCCGACACAATTAACAAGCTCCGATGGTGGAGTCAACTTAGCCGATTTGTCTCAACTAAAGGAAACCGAATTATAAATTATCATATCCCCCATATCCAGCATTCTAGCAGAAGTCTTCCTCCAACACTTAGAAAAAACAAAAATACTCACAAACAATGACAGACACTCACATAAAATACTATATTGGCACAGATACGTTGATGACATTCTAATACTATACAGGGGAAACAAAAGACAATGCGAACAGTTACTAACGCACATAAACAAAATACATAAAAACATAACCTTCACTGCCGAATACGAACACAACAATACCATAAACTTCTTAGACCTCTCCATCACAAAACTAGAACACAGGCACAAATTCAGTATATACAGAAAACCAACTACAACTGACACACTAATACACAACACCTCCAATCACCCAATACAACACAAACTAGCTGCTTTTAGAACCATGATACATAGACTTAACAACATCCCCTTAGATGAAATAGACTACAAAGACGAACTAAACACGATAAAATATCTAGCAGAATCTAACGGTTATGACAGAACAATAGTCAGTAAACTCCTACACAAAACACAAAACAAACAACAGACAAAGACAGAAAACAACAAATTCATAACACTAACATACATTAACAAACAAACAGAAAAAATTGCCCACAAATTCAAAAAAGCAGGATACAGAATCGCTTACAAAACTACTAACAAAACAGAACACACACTATCAAAACGCATGCCCAAAGCACAAAACAAATTCGATCTACCCGGTGTATATAAACTAAATTGTTCAAATTGCAGTAAATTCTACATAGGCCAGACAGGACGTAGCTTCAAACAGAGATACATTGAACACACAAAAGCACTCCACACCACTACAGAATCTACCTTCGCAAACCACCTCATTGAAGCAAACCACACATATAAAAACATCGACAATAACATGAACATACTACACGTACACACAAAAGGCCGAAAACTAGACACTCTAGAACAATTAGAAATATACAAACACACAAAAACAAATAAAAACGACATCCTAAACGAACAGACACAATTCAAATCGCACGCATTATTCGAACACATCTCACCACACACACACAGCTTCAATCTTTCGAAACACTTTCTCGTCGCCAACAACAAGACGAGCAGCGCTACTAACGACAGCCTCTGATGAAGCCTTCTATAGGTGAAAGCCGGTTTAGGCTGTAAGGTAAAACTTTACGTTTTTACTTATAAAAAACTTTGTGTTCCGAGTCGTCAATATTATAGTGATATTTAGTATAATGTGGATTACATTTGGTGGATTATGTAAATCATTTCCAAACCACAGACGATCACAAACAGAGCATGTAAAACCAAATTTATTCTCACTAAAACGTTTGCTAAACTCAATGTCAGCAGCGATTATTTCTGTCATGATGCGTTTACATATCAAATTTCTAGACTGTGGGGAATCGAAAGTGTGGAAGCGTTACATTTTTCGATGATGATTTTTGTGGAATGACCCCCAGCCTAAAAACATTATCATGTTAAAAAGATTACGTTTGTTTACTGATACCATGTTGAGACCAGGTTTTTTTAACCTATTATTAATCCAATCTGTTATAAACGGAATGTAATTTGTTAAATGAAATTTTTTGTTACCCTGATCTGGCTCTATGGAATAAAATTCTTTTAATTTATTTAACAAATACAATTTGTTGGACCCAATAGGATCCAACAGTGAGAATCAACGAAACAAGGACCAACAAACTCCAACAGCAATGGAGATAAATAAAAATAGCGACTACAATGAAAATATTTGAAGAAGAAGAGAGAAGAAGGACCAGGAAGAGCACCAAGAAGAAGAAAGAAGATGGACAGAAGATATAAGGACTCAACATAAACCACGTGTACTAAAGACAATATAAGTGACAAAAGAAATGATGATTATAAATGTGAAAAGAAAACCAGTGTTAAACGTTTAAGGAACCACAAACAATTACAGTGTGTACTTAATATAAATGTGAAACCTGTGAATAATTAACTAATTTCAACTGAATAAACCACACAAACAATTACAGTGATGAAGTTTACAGTGTGAGAAAATATGTTAATTTCATGATGAAACAGCAAGAATTAAAATAGTCAAATAATCACAGACAATGAGTGTGACTAATTTAATAAAGTTGTGATCAATACACATAATCATAAGACCACCAGAATAGAACAAAATAGAACAATTATGTTATTGTTCATAGAGAACTGACAACAAATAAGAAACATTTGTTATGTATCAAACAATGACAGGAATTAAGTTCCACCATTGACCAGAAAAATATTGTAAATAATACAAAAAAGATTTGTGTTAGTGTTTAAGAAGGAGTTGTATAAACATGTGTAACAAAATAGTTAAAGTATTATAGTAAGATACCGTAGTGAAGTCAGTTTAGTAGTAGAAAAATACTGCACTAAAACAGATGGTATTTTGTTACATAACCCCACAGGGAAGATACCTATTACAACAGAAAATCATACATATTAGTATAAATAAATGATCATCAACTATGATATCAAACAAGAATTTGTTATATATAAATAATAAATCCTAAGAGACAATGTAATATATTGCAAAACAATGCAAATAGAACAAGTCAAACATAATGGCACAGAGAATAGCAGAGATGAGAAGAGTATGCCAATTTAGTTAGGCAAAGTACAGTATCAAAACCAATACCAATGTTTATAAGAGTATTACCAGTAGTGAGATAAATATCTGATAATACATTGAGAACAGATTCTGAACATGATAAGAACAATATTATAACTAAATTATTGTAAACTAACTAACTATGTACATATGACCAGAAGTAAGCTGAACCATTGTATAGCTAATTAGTTAAGAAAAATACTGTATCAAATATTGAACACAGATTGTTACAATTGTTACCAGTAGTAAGAGGAAATCCCAATGCTACTTTGAGAACAGATTATGACCATAAAAACAGTCATGTTATATACAAACAATTAAAAACCAAATGACTATTATGAAGAAAACCAAATGTAAACAAACAATGACAAGCAAGTTATTTATGAAAAATATAACATATAAACTTGTGTAAAAGTAAATGAAAACATTATTAAAAGTTAGAATAATATCTAATGCTACTTTGGAAATCCAAACCAAGTAGAACAATAACAATTTAGTTATTGTATTAACAAAAAATAAATGACTACTATGATATGACACAACATAAACAGAGCCATTACTGAAAAATTGAAGGGTTCTGAACTAATTAAAAGATAACCATTGTATATAATAAATTAGGTACTATGTGTGTACACTAATTGCAATCATTACATGATATGATTTATATAGAGAAAACCAAAAATAAGGTGAAAAATTGTATAAGAGAGATAGAAGAGGACTGAAACTATGTAAATATTAAATTAACCACAGTCATATATAAATATTATAGTGTAAAATTGTGTAAATAAACTTTACTAGTATTATTAGATTGTAATATTACTGTTTTAATTAAGGAAAATTAGTTTTAAGCACATTTATGGAAAATCAAACATGGACCCTTAATGACGCCATAACGAGATTTGTGTAGGGAACAATTATTCCCAAATTGTAAATCAAACCAATTGAGATATAGACTCAAAGTGTTTATTTAAGAAGTGTTTTATTATAATTAAGTAAAATCTGGTGTAACAGACTTATAAAAATAAGATACACCAGAAATAATAAATAAAATCGTTATTGTGATAGTAGTGATGAACGGAAAATAAGCATTCTTGGACTTAAATTAACAAGCAGAATGTCCGCAATTCACTGACATCAACCATTTAACGATAGGACGTAAATTAAGAAAGTTATAGTAATTTTAAACTTTTCAGTTAAATTTTTGTACCAGTGCTGACGTCAAAAAGCCTCAACACCAAACTCGATTTTGTCAAAAAATCAAATATTTTAATAAAACAAAGGCTTTTGGGTCAGAGAGTATAGCGCTTCCAACCAATAGAATGAATGAATTTCGACAGACTCACAGGAGACGCTTAGGGAAAACATTACAGTTCACGTCTAGCTTTTCAACAGATAGGTCACGCAACTCGACAGACATGAAGGAGTTTATATTTTGAATTTTGTGCGCGACATATGCATTAAATGACCAGCATACATAACCTTTAACACTACACCAATATATACGAGTGAAAAGTGCGGAGTTATTTAATTATACAAGTACGGTCAGTGTATAATGTCGACCGTACTTGCGAGTGATGTGATAAATAAGAAACAGGGAGTACAATTTTATTTAAATAATACTGAACAAAAATAATAATTTCGTAAATAACTAACTTTTGATACTACGCAAGTCAAATAAAGCGGAGTATTGAAAACAATGATTAAATTATCAGAGTTAAAGAAAAATTTAATTCACAATTATTAAAATATTATAAAAAATATTTTAATTATTTATAATAATTTAAAATATCATGTTTGAAATAATTATTACTGAATACAAGAATATTTAGTCACTCATTTGACTAAACTTATTTTTCTTGAATTTTTTCGATGTTTTGAAATATACTTTATTAATTTTCATACAGTATAAATAAATGTAATTCTGATAATAGTATATCAAAGTATTACGAATGATATGTTTATATGTATAGATTAAGAAATAATAACTATTAAGAAATACTTATCCATTGTAACAACACCGGTTATAACTAACCTCTGAATCGTCACGGTAACTTGACAATTTCAATACAGTCGACTCCCTCTCGTTCGGACTCCGATGGTTCGGACGCCGGATGGTCCGGACTACTTCTTGGAAATGAGTCATCAGCGCGCGCCGGGTTTCTCACGGCCGAAAACGACAGGATTGAGCGTGTCTGTTTATTTCCGGCCTACATGTAAACAAAGATCCTCAGTTCGGCTTACGATTGCGTTTGCTCCGGATCGTCATACAGTGTACTGTAGCTGTTTTTACTAATTAATACTGATATTGTTGTGTGTTTTAATAATTTTCAATGTGAGTTACATATGTTATTATAAGTGAGTTTATTTGTTAGGTGAAATTGTAGTTTCAGTAACTCTGATTATTTGACAGTAAAATTCTCAAAAATGAGTGAAAAACGGAAGCATAATACGGTTAAAATGCAAGACAGACTTAATATTTTACAACGTTTAGATAAGGGTGAATCAGTGCAAAGTATTTGTACGGAGTTTAATGTAGGGAAAAGCACAGTTTATGATTGGCGGAAAAACAGAAAATCGATCGAGGATTTTTGTATGCAAATTGAAGTTGAATCCGTCCTTTCTACTCGATCTACCTTGAAAAAACCACACCATGAACTTGTTGATGACGCATTATGGTTGTGGTTCATGCAGGAACGTAGAAGAGGGACTCCTATAAATGGGCCGATTTTGAAAGAAAAAGCCGTCATTCTTCATTCAAAACTTGGGGAAAAAGGAAACTTCTTGGCAAGCGATGGGTGGCTAACGAGATGGAAAAAACGGCATGGAGTGCATTTCCTTGGAGTTTGCGGGGAGAAGCTTTCAGCAGACCAACCGGCAGCTAATGATTTTTCTGAAAAATTGAAGCGTATCATTGAGCGTGAAAAACTAACCCCAGAACAAGTGTACAATATCGATGAGACCAGGCTTAACTATAAACTTTTTAAAACCTTTGCCACTCCTCAAGAAAAGTCTGCTTCGGGCTTTAAAGTAAATAAAGAAAGGATCACTGTTGCACTATGCTCAAACGCAACTGGGACACACAAGATGCCGCTATTTGTGATTGGAAAGTCGGCCAAACCCAGAGTATTCAAAAACTTAAACATGTCTTCCCTTCCAGTGTATTACAGGTCACAAAAGTCTGCCTGGATGGATTCTTATTTGTTTAAGGAGTGGTTCGTGGCTCAATTTGTTCCGTCTGTAAAAGAACATTTGACATCCTTGAAATTGCCAGTAAAAGCAGTTCTTGTGCTTGATAATGCCCCTACGCATCCAGAGGAAGGTCTCGAATGTGATAGTTACAGTGACATCAAGCTTTTATATATGCCTCCAAATGTAACAAGTATCGCACAGCCCATGGACCAGGGTGTAATCGAATGCTTTAAGAGAAAATACCGGAGGAAGCTTCTTTCAGAAATTTTGGATAAGATGGATGGTAATGACAATGCAGGTCTCATCCAGACGCTCAAGACAATTAACATTAAGGACGTCATTTATATCGCTGCTAAATCGTATGATGAAATCCCATCATCTACGTTTACCAAATCCTGGAGAAAATTGTGGCCAGATGTTGAAACTCTCGTTGAGAAGAGACAAGAAGACAACCCAAATACAATAGGGTTAAATATTCATGCAACTGAACCTGATGACAACCACTCAATTTTAAAGGATTTACAACGGCTGCCTGATTCTGCTAGTATTAATGAGAATGACGTTGTGGAATGGATTTCGCGAGCTGATGATGAACTGGCTAATGAAATCCTGAATGATGACGAAATCGTCGATGTAGTCCTTCGTCAAGAGGAAGAAAAAGAAGAAGACGACGACGAAGGTGATAGTGAAGCGGGAAATGGCGTGGGAATTTTGATTCATGCAGAGGGTAGGGCAGCACTGGAACTGGCAACTACCTACGTCGAACAACAGCCTGGCGCATCAGCTGTGGATGTTATGTTTCTAAGGAAGTGGCGTGATTATGCCTTCAAGAAAACAGTTGAAGTAAAGAAGCAGAAGAAAATAACAGATTTCTTTTAATATTGCAAAGCCAAGTTTTTCATTAGTTTTAGGTTTAAGTTTATTCGTTTGGGACAATTTTATGAACCTAAAATTGTGTTCCGTACACTTGAAAATTGTCTTAAAATGTGATTTATAAATATAGATACGCTATTACAGGTTGTAATTTACATAAGTAAAAAACCGCCGGATGGTCCGGAAATTTTTTAATCCGGACAGGGATCCGGTCCCGAGGTGTCCGGATTAGAGGGAGTCGACTGTATTACCAATCTGTTCTCAAGTAACATCCAAATCAGATAGAACTACTAACAAGAGTTTTTTGATAAATTTTTCTCTTGTGAATCGATGATTTTTAAAACGAATTATTAAAAGAAAGTAATACATTTTTAACTACTGTACAAGTCATACAGCTTGATAATTGTAAACTAGTATTATAAGATGCGTGCGCATTCCCGCGTACGATAGTACCATAAATATCAGACATATGGTATCAATTTTTGATTTTTATATTTCTTCGCTTATTATTAATTATTGTTAATTTTATATCGTTAATTATATTACATCTTGTGCCTGGTATCATGTTACCTAAAAGAACCTTACGAAATATGGTAATTCACTGAACCAAAATAACATAACCTATTGAAGTTAAATTATTGTACCAATAACAGGTCTACCAGCCTTGAGAATTGGTCAGAGTCTTATTTGAATTTTTAATTGTAATCAGTAATTGAAAGGTTGTTAGTTTTGATTATTAATTGTCAAAGAGTTTATGATTTATTAAATTGTTAATAAACCTCCATTTATATTACCAGTGAAAGGAGTATCATTTCTATTAAAAATAAGTTCATTTATTTTTTAATCAGTTCTACCACAGTTGGCGGAAGAGTTTAAAAAGATCTAACGATAATTCAGAATATTAATTAGATATTGCTTCATTTATTTTGTGTATGATACTATATTAAATATTCGATCTGAATATTTACTTGTATATAAAGTGCATGTATTTCAGAAGAAACGTCACAGAACAGGACTGAAGTATTCACGTGTGGTAAGTGAGGGAGGTATACAACAGAGTGCGCGAACCATTTTAAAATAAAAGAAGTGGACTATTATTACGCACCCATTAAAAACAATACAATAACTCTAATAACCTTAATAATTACAATTACATCTTTTAATAAACAACATTATTGTAGATACCGGTGCGTGTCTACACTCACACGAATACACCACACATTAAGAAGAATTATAAAATACTATCATCATATCCTATATCTATAATTTTATATTATAATATATATATATATATATATATATATTCATATATATTCAATCACTTTCTGCTACAGTCCGTTTCTTGATGTATATAATACATTTAATATTTATAATTAAATTTACCTCAAGATGTTATTTTTCCTTTTTTGGAACATGTTTCGAGAGTTCCCGTTCTCTCATCCTCAGCCTTTGTGATCCTGTGTCTGGTGAAGTATTTGTGTGTTGGTTGCTGGATGCTATTAATGTTGTTTGTTGGTCTTTGGTATTTTAAAGTTGTGTTATTGTGTGTGATTGTGGTATATGTATTTGTATTTTCGATGTTGAGTGGTTTGAATATTGTGTCACATTTTGTATTGTATTGTAATTTAGCCACACATGCAATAAACACAGAACATGAATTCCCAGACATAACCAATGTGTCACTAATAAAACATATACCACACAAAGGCACCATAATGAACATTTGGGAAAATTTACAAATATACAAACATAAAACACAAAACAAACTAATACCAGAACAAATACAAATATATATATATATATATTTAGTTAATCTGAACTGGTGATTGTGGTAACACTACAACAATAACATCAGCTGGCATTATTCAAAAGGATGGGGCGGAGAACAGTAATGTCTGGTTGCCTCTCGTTCAGATGAAGAAGAAGAAGATGTATATTTAATAACACATAGTACATATTTAATAATACTTAATATATTAAATATAATATTTAATAATACATAGAAGTGTGTACAGTATTTATTATAAACCAACTTATTTATACTACCAGTATGTGCGTGGATGAGCTGGTACAGTCTTGAATGTGACAATTCTTGACATGTCCTTGTCTTTAGGCTGAAGCGTCCAACCCAGTACGATGAACTTACAATCAGAGAGCTGGTAGTATATTGAGGCTGCACACAAAACATATGTATAGTATTTAGTGTATGTTATGCACACGCATACCTTGTGTCAGTCTTATATAAATATATGAATGGATACTGACCATTTGTATTGAATTATATGGATTTATGCCTTGGCCTTTCCCTATCAGTCACTTATGACATAGATTCAGTGGTGTACGCAGAAATCAACCTGGGGGGGGGGCTGAACCTTAGCAGTCCATATATTAGCCTACTCTTCTACAACTCATAGTATAAGATAGAGTACATATGCCAGTTAATTGTTACAGTTTATTAGTAGGCATATTATTTTCAGTAGGTTTCATATTTTCTTTATTAAAAATACATTATTCGTGATTGGGGGACTTATCCAAAAATTTTAAAAATATATCAAAAAATTTCCTATAAATTTAAAGTGTTTTTAAAGCAATTTTTTTTATTATTACATCAGCATTATTCAAGATATGAAATTAGGAACATTCTTAAAATTATCGTTTTATTTATCGACTGATATCTGCAAAAAAAGTGCTGAATTTAACTTAAGCATTAAATAATATTTGTATGAAAAAGGTTTATGTACTTATTCAAGTTTATAAAAATATTATTTAATACTTAAGTAAAAATTCTTAGGGTTCACTGGTAGTAGTGGCCGGGACGGTGTGGCACCATCAAATGAGAGCGAGAGAGAAAGAAAACAGGTAGCTTACTGAACATTACACTCAGCGTAATACACCGCTTAATGAACTATAAATTATAAGTGAAGTAATAATTGTTATTATAAACTACTTATTTTGTTAGTATTTATGTCCCTGTCCAAATCGACCGAATATACAATTTTATAATTTTAAACGAGAGACTACGAAAAGTAAGAGAGTGCATATTACATTTTTGTGGTGGGGGGGGCTTGAGTCCCCCTCTGCGTAAACCACAGCATAGATTATGATGTTGGTCATAACTTGGCCAAGTTTCAGTCAATATGTGAAATAATTCATCAAGCATTGGCAAAGAAAACAAGGAGAGAGACTCAACAACTTTAACAGGGTTCCCACAGACCTGGAAAGTCAGGGAAATTCACTATCTGTCAGGGAAGGCTTTGTAAATTTCCTAAAAGTCAGGGGAAAACAATAAAACTGGTGAAAAGTCAGGGGAATTCAGAAACCATAAAAAATACCGTAATTGTTTATAGTTTTATACACTGTGGAAATTTACATAGGGAAAGGGTTATAAACTGGGAAACAAACTTTATTTTCTAATGTAATATGCATGCATTATGTTAGTATTACATTTTGTATGTAATTTAGGTTTGCACATATTTGAATTTCCCTAGTAATGCATCACTGCAGTGTCCCTCCTTCCTTCATATGTTACCCTTCAGATTAGTTAATTGCTTTTTTGTGAGTGTGAGCCATTCTTGAGGAGATTTCAAAGTTAATTGCCACATGGGCCATATCTGTATTGAAATTCACTTTATTTGATGAGAAGTTTCATGGCTTGTTGTGTCAAATCCCATTGCTTACAGTCAGTAGATACTGGCAGTAAACTTGTTTCCATTGACCGGAATAACTTTTAAGAATTTAATAGAAACCAAGAAAACTGATATAGGATTTGAAACATCTAAATTATTAAAAGGTGTGCTGAACTAGATATTATGAAATTTAAGAAGGAATACCTAACATTTTTTAGGAAAAAATCAAGGAAAGAAGTCCATTAAAATGCAAAGCTGTTAGAGGTCTGGTGTCATTTGATCCTGTAATTATAAGTAATCGGTAAATTATTGGAAAGAACAGAATCAACATTTTACTTGAAGTTCAGTATGAGAAAAACAGGATTACTGAAGTGCTTGCTGGAAACGCTAAACAGCAGTATTCTGTGCTCTGTAGTGAGGCCAGTGGTGTATTAAAAGACACTTTTGATTCTTTTAATGACTGTATCAATGACAAAGAGAAAACTGAAATTACATTGGACGATTTCTATTCATCTTTTTTATACAAAAGCCCAAGTATTATGAACACTTGTAGAAAGTTGTTAAATTGGCTCTAATTGTTTCACATAGTAAGGCCTCTGTTGAGTCAAGAGTTTTCAGTAAACAAATGCCTATTAACAGAAAATGAAAAAGAGGATAGTACTGTTGCTCAGCGCATTGTATGTGATGGTCTTAAGTATTGTTACGGCATCACAGAACAATATACGTGTTTGTCGAATGTGCCAGAAGAAACTCGATGTAAAGCGTGTGGCGTACGTGCTTGTAGACGCATATACGAGAAGTTTCTCGAAGACGCCAGCTGCGTGGACTGTGTCAAGGCCGCAAGTAATTACGTCGTAACTATACTGGCGCAATCGAATAATCTAGTAATTTGGGGCGGTATATATACCGGTACTCAACGACGTTCAGTCAGTTCAATGCGATATATTTACAGAGCGGTTCGAGTTATTACTGTGTATGTTCAAGTAGTTATTAGTGAAGTGTTGCTTTTTTATAATTAGTGAATTGGCTTTTTATAATCGGACGGTATAATTGTAATACAATTGAGGTTTAATATTAGTGGAGATCTTATTGCGTGTGAACAATTTATATTTGATTTGTTGTAGTAGACTGTGTTGTTAATTACGAACTGTTTAACTATAAAAATTAAAGCTGGTGATTAGTGACTTAATTGGCGTCTTGTACTTATTTTGTTTCCACTCTACCTTCGACGATCGAGTAGACCATCGTAACAGTGGTGTCAGAACTGGGATAGAACGGTTAACAGTGGAAACAGTGGACAGTTTGTACAAGCGAGTGTGATTCGTAATTAATCGGTAAACATGGATCCCAGTCAGATGATGGAAGCTTTACAAACACTGCTGCGGCAGACACAGGAAGAAGCAGAAAAATGACAGGATGAAAAACGCAGACAGGAGGAGGAAGAAGCAGGAAAACGACAGGATGAGAAACGCAGGCAAGAGGCGGAAGAAGCAGAAAGACGACAAAAAGAAGAACGAAGACAGGAAAGAGAAGAGGCTGAGGAACGTCAGAAAGCACTAATGGTAGAAACAGAAAAAAGACAAAAAGAGGAACGTAAGCAGGAGGCAGAGGAACGTAAACGTGAAGCAGGTGACACCAAAGAGTTAATTCATGAACAAAAGCAGTTGCAAGAACATACTACCGCAGAATTGGATCTCCTACATGGTGACGTATGTGAATTACGAGGTGAGCTCAATAATCATATTACCAGAATATCTGATGTAGAAGAATCCATGTCAAATAAAATAGCTAAAGTAGAAAAATCTGTCTTGACTGTGGAAAAAGTTTTTGTCAACAAAAATATCTGCAGTAGAAAACTCGATGGCAAACATAAGAGAACAAATTAAAATTGAAGTTGAACAGTGCATGAAGATTCAACCAAAACAAATTTCTGAATAGACTGTACCAGTGATAAAGACAGAAAAAGACGCAGAAAATAAGTTAATAGAGAAAGTCACTTTGCCTGTAGTAGGGACAGTTCATGTCAAAGCTCCAACCTTTGACGGAAGCAGTCACTGGGCAATGTACCTCCGCCAATTTGAAGCTGCTGCATGCGCAAATAATTGGACAGAGAAAGACAAGGCTGTTTCACTCGTTCTCTCATTAAAAGGACCCGTGGCAGAACTACTACAGAAAGTGCCACCTAACAGCCAGAACATCAATGCCGAGTTCATAAAAGCTCTAGAATTACGGTATGGTGATAAACATTTGCGAGAGGTGTACTACACTCAGTTGAGAACAAGACGACAACGTTCCGGAGAGAGTCTTCAAGAGTTTGAAGCAAGAATCGACTGATTAGATTGGCCTATCCTGAAGCACCAGAAGACTTCCGAATAAGGTTTGCGGTCCAGACATTTATTGATGGCATCGGAGATTCTGAACTTCAGCAAGTGTTACGAATGGCAAGACACCGAGATAGCTCAGAAGCTCTTGTTCACGCCCTAGAATTTGAAGCTGCCAAGTCAGCGTCCCGCTACATTAATGGGTTTGTGCCATCACGTTTCAGTCAGAAGATCCCTGTATCACATTGCCGTTACGATGGGTGCAGAAAAACAATGTTGTCGGACAAACAATTCAAAAGTTCAAGAGAGTCGCAACAATTTGAAAAAGACAGAAGACCGAAATGTTACAACTGTGGAAAACGTGGTCATCTACAGGTAGACTGTTGGGAGAAGAAGATACCGAGAGAAGAGAGTGATCGCACCAATTGGAGAAGTAAAGCCCCAGAACAGCACACAGTTTCCACGCTACATAAGACCAGTGGAAATTTGATCGTTAATGGATTTGCGGAAAGTAAACCAACATCTTTTACAATTGACGTGGGCGCAACAGTGTCCATTGTGGGCCCTGACTTAGTCAGTAACCGCCAGCCTCTAATTAGCTCTTGTACAATATAGACTGTGACTGGAAGCCCCGTCAAGGTGCTAGGAAAGGTAGACGTACGTGTACGCCTGGGTCTTCTCGAGTTTAGCCACCAAATGCTCGTTGCAGACATTGTCGATGAAGTGATTCTTAGCACGGACATTATGAATGCCTATGGATTCGTTGTGGACTTAAGAGAGAATGTCCTGAAGGTTGGCCA
The DNA here is from genome assembly GCA_034769895.1 of Magicicada septendecula. Lineage (NCBI taxonomy): Eukaryota > Metazoa > Arthropoda > Insecta > Hemiptera > Cicadidae > Magicicada > Magicicada septendecula. Next base: position 39,733,726 of record CM068372.1, read on the forward strand.
AGAGAAGATAAAGCTTTGCATGGCTAAAATGACAGGATCTACCAACCATTCGATTAAGCGAATGGCATTAGTCGAAGAAAAAGTCAACAAGTCTGGTCAAGAGGAACCCTCCCTGTTGCAAGCAGAAATGGAGGAAGTACAAATAAGTATAACGACAAAAGAAGTGATTGGAAAGCCAACTATGGGTGTCGAGACAAAACTCTTGCTTGTTCCTGAGCTGATAGAAGCGCCCGAGGGCAAAGTGGTTGAAGATGAGGTTACGCAAGAGGTTGTTCACGAGAACCAAACAAACTTGGATCAGCCAGTGGTATTTAGGTCATCAGTACATGACGCAACGGAAGTGATTCCAGCGAAACTAGTGGTTGTGCGAAAGACTCGCATTCCTGGGAACGTGGTGTTCGGATCACACGAGACTGAATTCGAAGAACGGGAAAATTATCCTTCGCAAGGACGTCCACCTAGATCGCCTGGTCGAGTATTACTTTGGAGACGGTTTGCCAGTTCGGGACGAACAGGCTTAAGGAGGGGGATGTTACGACATCACAGAACAATCTACGTATTTGTCGAATGTGCCAGAAGAAACTCGATGTAACGCGTGTGGCGTACGTGCTTGTAGACGCATATACGAGAAATTTTTCGAAGGCGCCTGCTGTGCGGACTGTGTCAAGGCCGCAAGTAATTACGTTGTAACTATACTGGCTGTTGCGTCTTAGAAGCTCTTGATAATCGTGAGTTGTTCTTAGGAACGCTATTGGAGTTGGCTGGTTTGAGATGAAATAATTGAGTGGACTGTATAATTCTTCCAGAAAATGATGGGTTATTGAGTTAAAGAGACATATTTGAATGCTTATTGAAATTTAAATTGACATATTTGATTGCTGAAGCGTGCAGATTTTAACACGGCATAAGTGCCGGAGAATTGAATAGAAATAAGATGGGGGTGTGCATTACAACACGTAAGCCAAAATCGTCTAAATAAATAGTCGCATGGTGAGCATGCTACTAGTATTAAATACTGAAAAAACTTTAAGTAGCCGCGGCGGCGAGTGAGTACGAGTGATCAGCTCGAAGTCTTGAGTAGAACTGATTTAAATCTGTAGTCAGCCTGTCTGAATCCCGGCTGCCGATAACAGAGAACAAACGTGACGTCATCTACACGCTTCGCAATACAGTATTTAGAATACAAAGTACACATAGGTACAAAGTTTGACCATACTGCCCGCACAAAATCGGGGCGATTTTGCAACTTAATTAACTGTGAAATTACATGCTAATTGACATTACATGATAATAAATTCAATAATAAATAACCATGACTAATATAATAATAACGACATAAAAAATTGACATGTATAACAATAGAGCAATAGAAACCAGAAAATTAATAGTAGATAACAATATGATTAACATATTAAATTCATGTGCGGATTACAAAATACATAATGATTTACGTTACATAGTTATTTACGTTACGTTACACGGTAACAGAACAACAATAATAAAATTCCATGACATAACAAAACATGGCAATAATACACGAGAATACAACAATCAGGTATAGTAATTAGTAGTACATAATAATAAGATAATGATCACAAAAGATTCAACAATCTGTTACAGGTAACAATACAATGACAAAGACATAATAATTTACATGCATGATATTGGAATAACAATCCCCATAAATCCAAAAATAGACAACCATAGAGTAAGTACAAATGTGAAAAACATAATAATTGATACAATAATATTATAACAATGCCCAAAAAATTCAAAAATACACAACCATAGAGTAAGTACAATTGTGAAAAACATAATAATTGATACAATAATATTATATAACAATGCCCAAAAAATTCAAAAATACACAAAAACATGATTGTGATACATAATATCACAATAGGCATAATAATAGTGTATTAATCATAACAATATAATTCATGTGATCGCCCCGGGAATGCCCCGGGCGTGAACTACGGAAATGTGATAAAGCTCACATTACTGATAAGTGTCGCATGATGCTCATGCGACTAATCTAGTGCCACCGGAATTGGGCATAACTTATGAATGGGTCGACGTAGAACACCAAGTGAGGTGCGAACGTCCGCGACGCGCACTATTGAGTCCTGACCCGAGTAAACATTCGTGACTACCCCGCGTTTCCACTGAAGGGGGGGGGAATTGTCATCTAGAATAAGGACGAGTTGTCCGGGAGTCAAATTTTTTGACGTAATGCGCCATTTGTTGCGCTGTTGCAACTGGTGCAAGTAATCTTTTGACCACCTGTTCCAAATGGATTGGGTGAATCTTTGGAGCAGTTGCCATCTGCCCAAACGAGTAATATTGATTTGGGAATAGTCAGGTTCCGGGAGAGCAGTGAGCGGAGAACCAACCAGAAAATGAGCTGGAGTTAAAGGTTCGGGGTCCCTAGAGTCATTGGATATGGCGAACAAGGGGCGTGAGTTAAGGCAAGCCTCTATCTGGGTTAAATGGTGTAATACTCCTCGAAGGTAAGAATGGTTCCGCCTACCACGCGTCGCAAATGAAACTTGACGCTCTTGACTCCGCTTTCCCACAGGCCGCCAAAATGCGGTGCTGAGGGAGAGGAATAAAGGACCAATTAATGCCTTGGGCACTGGTAAAACCCTGGATGGACTGCTCAAAACCCTTAGACTGCAAAAGTTTATATAATTCGTGAAGCGTGCTACTTGCACGACGAAAATTTGTTCCGTTGTCGGAAAATATCTGATCAGGGATACCTCTACGCGCAATAAACCGTTTTAAGGCAGCTATAAAGGCGTCTGATGTCAGATCTGAGACAAGTTCCAAGTGAATGGCCTTAGTGGTCATGCATATAAATAAAGCAATATAAGCCTTGGAAGTGGATTTTGAACGCTGCCCGCCATGACGTACAAATATCGGACCGGCATAGTCGACCGCCGATTGGGAAAATGGTTTAGCATTATTATTATTAGCATCCCATAGTTATTGGGAGGGGGTAATTGTCCTAGTAATTGGTTTGATGAGATGGCGTGGTTTGAATAGACCGTACGCACGTAAATACAACACGCGTAACCCTTAGCTGACGCGTCGGCAAAGCCGTGGAGCTGGAATGCAATGATTTGCGAATTGTTTAAACTCTTTACAGACCTCGATATTTTAAAGTAAGTGTCTGAAACCAGCTGAGAATAAAGTTCTAACCACTGATTAGATAATGAACCTGATAAGGGTTCGTCCCAACTTGTACCCGTTAACCACAATCGCTGCATAAAATGCTTACACCAGAATGTAACAGGGTCAATGAGACCCAAAGGGTCGTAAATTCCTGCGATGACTGATAATACACCTCTCTTGTTGACCACCTCGGGATTGGCATGTCTCTGGACACTATATAAGAAACTATCTTCGTCCATGTTCCATTGAATGCCTAACGTACGCACAGTTTGATTTTTACTAAAGTCGTGGGAAGAATGAGCGTGCGAAGCTATGATTTTCTGATCGTTGGAGAACCATTTGTGCAATGTAAAACCGTATTTGCTTAGTAACTCTTGTGCCGCCCCTTGGCAAGACAACACAAAAATCGGGAACTAGTTTAATTCTTTACCAGTAAACTAAACCAGCTGCCGTTGTTAGTAAAACGCTTACTAACAAATTACAAAACAAGTATGATATAGGAAACTGACAAGGTATGCATAAACTTATTCACTCACTAGGTGTTAGCTAAAACATCTCTTTATTGCTATTGAAATATTAATCAAACATTATTCCTGATTTTAAAGAAGGTTATTTTTGTAAATAGTGCTTTTACTGCTTCAAAGATCTTAATTATATTATTCTTGTTATATCAAAAATTATTCATATAACTGTTAGTTTTAATACCACGGATCCGGGTCTCAATTTTCTCAAAATTATTAATTTATCAATATATACATTACGGTTACTATTACTTCTTACAAAATTACAAAATATACAAATCTGATAATTTGTTCATTACATTGCGAAAGTTCTTTAAAGTTCTTTGTTACTTCTTATTAAGGGGAAATTTACAAAAGTTGTGGTTTGATATCACCTGAGGTTGTTGTTGTATTCTTGGGACATCTCCAGTTGTCTTCTACGGGTTGAGTACGTTGTTCTTGGTGTATCTTCATCGGGTTGATTTTTAGTTTACTTGAAGCTCTCGAAGATAGGTTGTTTACTTGAAGTTCCAAATGTTGTAATTTCACTTTTCTTAGTGCAGATTCTTGTAGTTCACATTTTCTTTATTTTAATTACAGTTATAGTTCTCACTTTGCAGTACTACAGTCTAGTAGTTAACTATGTTACACTTACATTTGATTTTGTTTTTAAGAGATGTGTTGGCTACCTTTTTCTATTTTATTTATATATTTTCTCACAAACTCTAGACACTACATTATTCACAATAACAAGATTTCACGCTGGATATGCTTCTAGAGAACTTACACATACGTATATGTGTACAATACCAAAACTCACGTCTACTCATTGCGACGTTCTACGGCCGAATGCGCGTACGGTTTAGGGGAGAGGGCTCAGTAAGCTAGGGCGTATTTACGCACTAAGAAAATAGTTCGTACTTTTCTATTATTATTTATTCATTAATTAGAAGATAAATACTTTATGTTTATTTTAGTATGACTTAGGGATTTCTTTATTTCTCTAGTCGCATTTTTAATTATTTCAGTAATTATTATTATTATTCACTACTTAATACGTTTCTTGGCGTGTTGGTACTGGAAGGTTTCAAGTTGATTCAGGAATCTGGATATAGGTAAGGGTGTATGATACTCTTACTTATTAAAATTAAAAATTTTAATCTGTGCGATTTTTGATACATTTAAAATCGTCACATCCTCCTGCACTTAACTATGAAAAACGGGGGGGGGGAATAATAGAAAATCTAATAAACAATTATATTTTTATCTTTCGTGAAATTCCCTTTCTCTCGTTTCTTAACATTTACCTTAATATTATTTACATATAAATAGACATTACTTATTTATTAATCTATTTGTTACTCTTGTTTCCCGTAACTTCACAATATAGTGGCCCGACTGATTTCCTTGCATACTCTAACTATATTGGTTAGCTTTCTGCGCTTTCTTTATCCCTTGTAAAGAATTATTCAGTGCGGCGCCATTGTGACTGTGTTACGTATTTATCCCTATATCTCTTAATACTACCAAGGTAATCTAAAGCCAATCCCATACTTGACCTTAGATCCTATCTTAACACTAATTTCTTATTCTACTGAGATACGCGGAATTTCACAAAGCGGGAATCTTTATTTACATTTAAACAATGAGTAGTTACAATCTAAGAGGGGTCAAACACTGAACGCATTGTATTATACGCTAGGGTGATTTACCATTGTTTACTTCGGTATCACTTCAAGACAATTGGGGTGGCTTACTACAATGTTTCCTGCACGAACAAGTTTGTCTCTATTACTGTCAAGCTGGGGGAATTATTTTGAAGCAGGCCACGACTCAAATATACTTTTATTATTATTTTCTCTTTACTCATTTTACTTCTACATTTTACACTTTTATTACACGTTATTTTATTCAAGCTATTATTAAACCTTTTTATTTAAAGTACCTATTATTTATTTTACTTCAAACACTTATAAACTTGAATTTATTTAAACACACATATCTATATCTTATTGCATTTGAAATCTTATATTAATTAATAAACATAACTTATCTCACAACAATTAAATTCTCAGTATTGACATATATATAATTAATCAAAACAAAACGATAATACCATTTTAGTAGAGAGAAATTTCATATACGGAAAGTTCATTGATTTAACAAACAGCACAAAGAATCAGCTGTTTTGGGGTGTCGTCTAGTTGCATAGGGTGGTAATTCAGAACAATACAAAAACAGGAAAGAGCTTGTCTAACGTGGCTTTGTTTGCTTTAGGGAGGAGGGGTTATGAATGAGATGGGTTCTTACAAAGGGGAGAGTTTACATTCCTCAACACATATTTAACATGAACCAACTGGCTTGGAATTGACTTGTTTGGAATGGTTTCCCTACCAGCTATTACTTGCTTAACACGGCAAACTCGCGATACTAATATTATTATTATATAATTAAAATTTTACTCATTTATTTTTTTTTTTTTTTATTTCTGAGTGAATAAATTTATGTTTCTCCTTTTTTTTTTTTGTTAACGACTTATGAACTTACACAACAACAATTACATAATTATGTTGCAATTTTCTGTACGTGACACTCTGTAAACAATATTTTTTTTTTACCAAGTAAATTACACAATTTTAAATTCAGCAGAGTGGCGCAATTTTGTGCCGCCCCTTGGCAAGACAACACAAAAATCGGGAACTAGTTTAATTCTTTACCAGTAAACTAAACCAGCTGCCGTTGTTAGTAAAACGCTTACTAACAAATTACAAAACAAGTATGATATAGGAAACTGACAAGGTATGCATAAACTTATTCACTCACTAGGTGTTAGCTAAAACATCTCTTTATTGCTATTGAAATATTAATCAAACATTATTCCTGATTTTAAAGAAGGTTATTTTTGTAAATAGTGCTTTTACTGCTTCAAAGATCTTAATTATATTATTCTTGTTATATCAAAAATTATTCATATAACTGTTAGTTTTAATACCACGGATCCGGGTCTCAATTTTCTCAAAATTATTAATTTATCAATATATACATTACGGTTACTATTACTTCTTACAAAATTACAAAATATACAAATCTGATAATTTGTTCATTACATTGCGAAAGTTCTTTAAAGTTCTTTGTTACTTCTTATTAAGGGGAAATTTACAAAAGTTGTGGTTTGATATCACCTGAGGTTGTTGTTGTATTCTTGGGACATCTCCAGTTGTCTTCTACGGGTTGAGTACGTTGTTCTTGGTGTATCTTCATCGGGTTGATTTTTAGTTTACTTGAAGCTCTCGAAGATAGGTTGTTTACTTGAAGTTCCAAATGTTGTAATTTCACTTTTCTTAGTGCAGATTCTTGTAGTTCACATTTTCTTTATTTTAATTACAGTTATAGTTCTCACTTTGCAGTACTACAGTCTAGTAGTTAACTATGTTACACTTACATTTGATTTTGTTTTTAAGAGATGTGTTGGCTACCTTTTTCTATTTTATTTATATATTTTCTCACAAACTCTAGACACTACATTATTCACAATAACAAGATTTCACGCTGGATATGCTTCTAGAGAACTTACACATACGTATATGTGTACAATACCAAAACTCACGTCTACTCATTGCGACGTTCTACGGCCGAATGCGCGTACGGTTTAGGGGAGAGGGCTCAGTAAGCTAGGGCGTATTTACGCACTAAGAAAATAGTTCGTACTTTTCTATTATTATTTATTCATTAATTAGAAGATAAATACTTTATGTTTATTTTAGTATGACTTAGGGATTTCTTTATTTCTCTAGTCGCATTTTTAATTATTTCAGTAATTATTATTATTATTCACTACTTAATACGTTTCTTGGCGTGTTGGTACTGGAAGGTTTCAAGTTGATTCAGGAATCTGGATATAGGTAAGGGTGTATGATACTCTTACTTATTAAAATTAAAAATTTTAATCTGTGCGATTTTTGATACATTTAAAATCGTCATACTCTGTGACGTCGGATTTCATTTTGGATAGGATGTGCGGGTTGTCTGAACCAGTCATAAGATCGTCCACATAAAAATCGTTCGCGATAGCTGAACAAGCTATAGAGTATTTAGTTTTATTTTCCTTGGCTATTTGAGCCAGACATCTTGTAGCAAGAAATGACGCACTTGCAGTCCCATAGGTGACTGTCCTCAAGGCGTAATGTTGGAGTTCCCTATGGGGGGCATCGCGCCAGACAACGCGCTGCAAATTGGAATCCTTTGGATTAACTAAAATCTACCGATACATCTTCTCAATGTCCGAAATGAGGACATATCGGTGAGTCCGTAATAGAGAACAGATCCTGCTGGACCGTGGGACCAACCAACAGTGTGTCGTTCAAGGACAAATTATTTGTTGTTTTGGCGGAGCCGTCAAAAACAACTCGCAATTTAGTAGTTATGCTAGAGACTTTAAAAACTGAATGGTGCGGCAAGTAAAATATATCTAACTGGTCTACTGATAAATCGTACCCATCAAGTAAAGACATGTGACCGAGGTTTAAATATTCATGCATGAATGCGCTATAATCCTTGTGAAGAGCAGGGTTCTGCTTGAACTTGAGCTCCAGTGATTGGAACCTGCGGATAGCGCCGGAGAGAGAATCGCCTAAATGACAATTATGTAACCTGCGTGGCAGGGATACCACAAATCTGCCATCCTTATTACGGATAGTATTCGATACAAAATGGTTCTCGCAATCCGAATCCTCAATGGAGGGAGCGCGAATCGCAACGTCCTCTAACTTCCAAAAGTCCTTTAGTTGCGAGGAAATGGCATTATCATCTTCACATACCATGAATGATGAAACCGGTTTTGTCATATCGACATTAAATGGCAAGTTACCTGCAAGAATGAATCCCAACTTAGTCTCCTGTCTCCTGGAAATGTGGGCTGCGGATAAATTTGACAGGTTCAATTAATTGCAAGTAATACTGAGCACCGAGCAATATATCGATTTGCGACGAAAAGTTCAGCTGCGGGTCAGCTAGAAATATGCCCTTTGGTAAGTTTAGGGAGGAGAGGTCAAATGATTCAGCAGGGAGATTATTAGTGATACTGGGAAGCACAGCGCAATGTATGTTCAAATTAAAATTTTTATAACGTGAATGCAATCTTACTCTGGTACTGAAATCAGCTTGAGATAGTGAATTATTTATACCCGTGATGGGTAATTGAGATTTAATCAGTTTTAGACCCATGCGGCGAGCGAAACTCATGGTGCAGAAATTAGCTTGCGATCCCGAGTCCAATAAAATCCTAACTGGGTGCTTCCTACCTGCTTGGTCAGTTGTCATGCAGACTGCGGTGGACAATAATATCGATCTGTTTGTTTGCAATTTTAACGAACACTGATTGTTACTGGACGAAGCGTTATTGCTAGATATATGGATCATTGTGTGATGGCGTTTAGCACACGTTCTGCAAGAAAATTTGGAGGGACAGTGTGCAAGGTCGTGGCCTGGGCGTATGCAGTTTAGGCAAAGTTTATTTTTAATTAGAATATTTTTTCTCTCGAGAGGAGTAATCGCTACAAATTGCGGACACTCAGTAAGACGGTGTTTAGCCTTACACAGCTGACATATGTTATTGCCGATATGATCATGGAATGCAGTCCTATTAATATTAATCGGTTTAATTGCTTTGCGATATGGACTCTTATCGCTAACTTGTATCTTGTTTACGGCGCTGGGCACGCTATCTAAGTTTTGTAATACCTGCCTTCGGTTATTTAAAAATTTTATAAATTTACTAAAATTAGGAAGTTGCTCGTCCGACAAGCCTTCTTTCCAGAGCCGACACGTATGAGTATCGAGTTTCTGCGTTAAGTGTTGAACTAAAATCATTTCAAATGTATTTACGGGTAGATTTAATGAATTTAAGGCATTTATATTGCAGTGATCTCGTCAATGAACCTAGAAATGCTAACCCTTGACTCTTTTTGTACGGACTTGACGCCCAAGACATTCCCTATGTGATGAGCTGATACAATTAATTTGTTATCGTATCTGTTTTTTAATAAATCAATGGCTACTGCATAATTTTCATGAGTTATTGGAAGAGATTTTATTACATTTAATGCCTCGCCACCACTTAATGAAGAGTGTAAGTAGTGTAATTTTTGAATATCTGTCAGATCAGTTCTGACGTGTATTAACTCCACAAATATATTGTAATAGTGTCGCCAATCAATAATGCTTCCTGAGAAGGAAGGGAATTTAATCGGTTCTAATTGTATCGGGGGGGTTTTAATTGGCGTAATTTCGGTTTGAATTAACGGTTTCTGGTTCACCTCCTCTACTTGTTTCAATAAATGGTGCAATTTGCATTCGATATTGCAGAGATCATCCTCGGTTTGAACTCTGTTACTGACTGGAGCGAAATCTGAATCGTCAGCCTCGATTTGAGTCTGAATATCGTCATATTTAGCGGACAATTCCATCAAATGGCGGAGCTTTATTTTTAACGCATGATGATCGCTTATGTCTGGATCGAAGTTATCCGCGAAAGTATTCACGCGAGATATGGAGGCCTTAATTGTGCCGCGTTTCTTTATTAAGGCCTTCACATCAGCCATGACCAAAATTTTAAAATGTAATTTGAAACCGAAAACTAGATATAGGGAAGGTGAACAGTTGTTGTAATTTAGAATAATTTACTACAAATTGATATAATGCGGGAGCCAGTGATCTATGTACACCTTAATATATAACTGACTATAATAGGTACTTAATTTGCTTAAAACTAGTTATGATCGTTATCGAAAATATAAATCATTCGACATGATAATATACCTATTGCCCTATTACATCACTTAAATCTCTTAATGCATCATTGCGTAACTGCTTAACAGAGAATTTATATGAAAATCTAAATAATGTACATATAATGTAAATTATATTTTTATAAGATTATGGCCACTTGACAATGATATCTGTTTCAGTAAAACTTATTAATAATGTTGTATTAAATGTTATTAACTGTGTACCAAAAAAGTTACTTAGATTATCATAATTATGTGAAAAGATCATAAAAAATAAAAGTTCATAATCACGTGGATGTTGATCCAGGCGTGCTGAAGCTGGCTTCGATCCTGCTGCTCGATCCTGTTAGGAGTTGTTGCACCTCTTGTCTCTACCGGTCAGATGACGCCTGATGTTGCAGCTCTCCATAATTTTAAAGCTGTGGAACTTTTTTGATGTAGAATAACTAATGCTGTCCTGTCGTCTCTGGTTTACTGCTCTGCAGAATCTTGTAGTGTTGATTGTGAAGTAATTTTTGAAAATAATAGAGGCACGCAACTGTCAGCAATCCAAAGTTGAGAATGTTGGGGCTTGAACCAAACGCCGTTTGGACCCATTAAATGAAATATTAATGTTGTCGCTGTGGACACAAAATGTTGCCCATAAGGCCAAAATAAAATCCGGTTTGGAGGACCAAAAATTCGGTCGCTGTGGACCAAGAAATGCGGTCGCTTGTGTACCATAAAATGCAAAATCCTGCCCGGATGACCAAAAATGCTGTCGCTGTGGACAAAAATTTGGTCGCTGTGGACCAAGAATGCGGTCGCTGTGGACCAAAAATGCGGTCGCTGTGGACTAAGAAATGCGGTCGCTTGTGGACCATAGAAATGCGAAATCCTGCCCGGATGACCAAAAATGTTGCGTCTTAGAAGCTCTTGATAATCGTGAGTTGTTCTTAGGAACGCTATTGGAGTTGGCTGGTTTGAGATGAAACAATAGAGTGGACTGTATAATGCTTCCAGAAAATGATGGTTTATTGAGTTAAAGAGACATATTTGAATGCTTTTTGAAATTTAAATTGACATAAATATCACTATTGTATTAACGACTCAGAACACTAAGTTTTTTATAAGTAAAATCATAAAGTTTTACCTTATAGCCTAAACCGGTTTTCTCCTTTAAAAGGCTTCTTCAGAGGCTCAGCCTTTTAAAGGAGAAAACCAGTTTAGGCTATAAGGTAAAACTTTATGATTTTACTTATAAAAAACTTAGTGTTCCGAGTCGTTAATACAATAGTGATATTTAGTTAAGTAACGGACACATCATGGACAACGAAATCCAAGAATTTAAATTGACATATTTGATTGCTGAAGCATGCAGGTTTTAATACGGCATAAGTGCCGGAGAATTGAATAGAAATAAGATGGGGGCATGCATTACAACACGCAAGCCGAAATCGTCTAAATAAATAGTCGTATGGTGAGCATGCTACTAGTATTATATACTGAAAAAACTTTAAGTAGCCGCGGCGGCGATTGAGTACGAGTGATCAGTTCGGAGTCTTGAGTAGAACTGATTTAAATTTAACTGTAGTCAGCCTGTCTGAATCCCGGCTGCCGATAACAGAGAACAAATGTGACGTCATCTACACGCTTCGCAATACAGTATTTAGAATACAAAGTACACATGGGTACAAAGTTTGACCACTGGCGCTATCGAATAATCTAGTAATTTGGGGTGGTATATATACCGGTACCCAACGACGTTCAGTCAGTTCAATGCGATATATATACAGAGCGGTTCGAGTTATTACTGTGTACGTTCAAGTAGTTATTAGTGAAGTGTTGCTTTTTATAATTGGACAGTATAATTGTAATACAATTGAGGTTTAATATTATTGGACATCTTATTGCGTGTGAACAATTTATATTTGATTAGTTGCAGTAGACTGTGTTGTTAATTACGAACTGTTTTACTATAACAATTAAAGGTGTGATTAGTGACTTAATTGGCGTCTTGTACTTATTTTATTTCCACTGTACCTACGACGATCGAGTAGACCGTCGTAACAGTATTATGATGGCTTCAAAAATGATGTTAAAATCACTCAAAAAATGCTTAGTGCTGTATGATCTGCTAGGAAAAATTATGAATAGTATCAAGACAAAGTAAAAGAGAATAAGAAATACCAAGAAAACAATGGCCCAGACCTTTTAAAAATAAAAAAATGAAATTAAAAAGTTACAAGATGAGAGAAAAGTTTCTTGAATGAAACAGCAAATAGAAGAAGAAGAAATCAGTTTGAAAATTAGGCACTTCTTTAAATAAAAAATAATTAGTGTTTCTGTAAATAATAATTACATATTAATTTGTTTCTTTGCATACTGAAAGTGAAGTGAAACTATCCAGTCTATGTTAAATAAGACATTTAGTTGTTTTGTATAATCAAAACGATGTTTACTTTTTGATATTTAAATGTTAAGTATGTTTCCATGTGCAATAATACTCTAATTGTGTTTTATGTCTTACATCTAATATAAATGTATTATAAACCTAGTTAATAAAAATACTTATTTCAAAAATGTGTGTAATCTTTATGAACTTTCCGCATGTCAGGGAAATTTCTTGAAACCGTCAGGGAAATTAATTTTGAAAATTTTGTGGGAACCCTGTTTAACATATTTGTTGTGCCAATGTTGTATGATTCTGAAACTTGGGTTCTGGTGAAGAAACATGTCAGTAGAATACAAGCATTAGAATGAGATTCTTGCAATGTGTTGAAGGCTGCACACCAATCCTTTAAAACAGGCTGAGCTGAAGCTGAAGTCTCTGGATGGTGTTGTAGTTCACATGCTGGCTGCAATAAAGATGAAGATATGGCCGCTTCATCAATGCAAAATTTTTGCTTTTCCTTGGGTGAAATATGACGATATTTTTTCATTATACATTTGTATAATGTCCTTTGTGTAATACCTTATGTGCAGGACCATTAGGTGAACCCTTAAGTCAGAAAGTAAAGGAACGCGCCTAAAATTCTACAAGATGATGGCTCTTCCCACACTTCTTTATGGGTCTGAGAATTGGACTTAACAAAAGGCCAGGCCAGTTGCATCCAAGCGGCTGAAATGAGATTTCTCAGGCATGAGGCAGGGTATACTCTCCATGATCAAGAAGAAACACAGATATACGGCAGGAACTGGATATTATGAGTATATTCAACAGGATCGCCCAGTATCGGCTGAATTGGTGGGAACATCTTTGCCGAATGGATGACAGCCGCATCCACAAACAACTATGGAACTATAAGCCGACAGAGAAGTGTGGAACGTCTTAGGAAGCGCTGGAGTGACCAGCTCTAATCTTTGCGTATTTGAGACCATAACAAACCATCCTTGGTTTAATCCTTGAAGATGATTATGATGATGATGACATTTGTATAAAACACAAATATAATGCAATGTATGCCTACAAACTACACTCCCATAAACATTAATATGTAATGAAATAAACAATAACTTGTAAGGTATAAGTACATTTACACATAAAAAATGATGTGACATAGGCTACAAAACATTAATAAAGAACAGTAGAATCACTCATAAAGTATATGTGCACATAAAAAACAATATGAGGTACTGCAAAATGAATACAGTTAGTATAAGTTCTACTGTGAAAGTATTTGATATTATAACGACGGTCTACTTGATCGTCGTAGGTACAGTGGAAACAAAATACAAGACACCAATTAAGTCACTAATCACCAGCGTTAATTTTCACAGTTAAACAGTTCGTAATTAACAACACAGTCTCTTACAACAAATCAAATAAGAAATTGTTCACACGCATAAAATGTCAACTAATATTAAAACACAATTGTATTACAATATACCGCTTATATTATAAATCACACCACTTCACTATTAACCACTTGAATGCACAGATTAACATCACTTGTAATCGCCCGACAATAACTAAAAGACTAAGCAGCAGGTATGGACTATCAGTCTACATGTTCCATAACATGCATCCTTAACAAGCCGTCAAAAATTCTAGAGGAACTTCAGCGTGACCTTCGCAGAAACACGCACCGCTAGGCTAATTGAGATCCTTCCAGAACGCACGAGACGTGCCGCATTACGTAATACTGCCTCACATGTCAAGTGTCACGTATGCATTACAGCTGCAGGATCATTCTCCAATGTACCAGAACGTTCCGTACCGTAATGACATAACACTTTTTCTGCATTATGTAACACTGCCCCTCGCTAAGCCTGTTTGTCCCGAACTGGCAAACCGTCTCTGAAGTAATACTTAGCCAGCCGATCTAGGTGTTTTGGCTGTCAGGTGCCACTTTCTGTAGTAGTTCTGCCGTGGGTCCTTTTAATGAGAGAACAAGTAAACTGCCTTGTCTTTCTCCTTCCAATTATTTGCGCATGCAGCAGCTTCAAATTGGCGGAGGTACGTTGCCCAGTGACTGCTTCTGCCAAAAGTTGGAGCTTTGACATGAACTGTCCCTACTGCAGGCAAAGTTACTTTCTCTATTGACTTATTTTCTGTGTCATTTGATGTCTTTATCATTGATTGGTACAGTCTGTTCAGAAATTTGTTTTGGTTGTATCTTTATGAAGTGCTCAATTTCACTTTTAATTTGTTCTCTTATGTTTGCCATTGAGTTTTCTACTGCAGATATTTTTGTTGACATAGCTTCTTCCACAGTCAAGACAGATTTGTCTACTTCAGCTATTTTATTTGACATGGATTCTTCTACGTCAGATATTCTGGTAATCTGATTATTAAGCTCACCTCGTAATTCACCTACGTCACCACGTAGGAGACCCAATTCTGCGGTAGTATGTTCTTGCATCTGCTTTTGCTCACGAATTAACGCTTTGATGTCACCTGCTTCACGTTTACGTTCCTCTGCCTCCTGCTTACGTTCTTCTTTTTGTCTTTCTTCTGTTTCTACCATTAGTGCTTTCTGACGTTCCTCAGCCTCTTCTCTTTCCTGCCTGCGTTTTTCATCCTGTTGTTTTCTGCTTCTTCCACCTCTTGCCTGCGTTTCTCATCCTGTCGTTTTTCTGCTTCTCCTCTTTCTTGTCTTCGTTCCTCTTTTTGTTGTTCATGTGTCTGCCGCAGCAGCAATTGGAAAGCTTCCATCATCTGATTGGGATCCATTGTTTATGAATAATTATAATCCTTGGATTTCGTTGTCCATGACGTGTCCGTTACTTAACTAAATATCACTATAGTATTGACGACTCGGAACACTAAGTTTTTTATAAGTAAAAACGTAAAGTTTTACCTTACAGCCTAAACCGGCTTTCACCTTTAGAAGGCTTCTTCAGAGGCCGCCATAGGTATGGCAGCCTCTGATGAAGATGGCAGCCTCTGATGAAGCCTTCTAAAGGTGAAAGCCGGTTTAGGCTGTAAGGTAAAACTTTACGTTTTTACTTATAAAAAACTTAGTGTTCCGAGTCGTCAATACTATAGTGATATTTAATAATTATATATTACGCTCGTCTTGTACAAAGTATTCACTGTTTCCACTGTTAACGGTTCTATCCCAGTTCTGACACCACTGTTATAACGGTCTACGCAAAATACAAGACACCAATTAAGTTACTCATCACCAGCTTTAATTTTCACAGTTAAACAGTTCGTAATTAACAACATAGTCTCTTACAACAAATCAAATAAGAAATTGTTCACATGGATAAAATGTCAACTAATATTAAAACACAATTGTATTACAATATAACGCCTGATTATAAATCACAACACTTCACTATTAACCACTTGAACGCACAGAGTAACATCACTTGTAATCGCCCGACAATAACTAAAAAAACTAAGCAGCAGGTATGGGCTATTTATAGTCTACAGTGTTCCATAACATGCGTCCTTAACAAGCCATCGAAAATTCTAGAGGACACTTCATCGCGAAACACGCGACGAGACGTGCTGCATTACGTAATTCTGCCTCACATGTCAAGTGTCACGCACGCATTACAGCTGCGGGATCATTCTCCAATGTACCAGAACATTCCGTAATGACATAACACTTTTTCTGCATTACGTAACAATATAAACTCTGCCAACTTTGACTCACTAGAATTTTTGTTAAAATATGAAATCAGTATGTTACATTTAGAGCAAAAGATATTCTAAAGTCAAAAATAGCTCGGCATCTTCAGATTTCACAAAAGGATGGAAAAGTTGTCAGAAAAATTTCAGAAAGTTTAGTATAGTAAATATAGGTGGCTCTCTGGTTATGAGCGAAACAAAACTCTGCACTGCTATTATTGTTTGATGTTTAATGGAGAGGATCCATGGAGCAAAGTTGGAGTAAACACTATAAAAAATTTTGAAGCTAAAGCTACTAAACATGCTGGCAGCAAAACTAACATAAAAAATTCTGATATGTTTCACATGCTATGACATAACAGAATTAAACATTACTTGTCCAAAACACCTAGAATTCAAGCAGTACAGCACAATGAAAATGTGGCACCAAATCGAAGGATAGTATGCCGTTTGATAGATGTTGTTTGTTATTTAGGGAGACAAAAGTTAGGTTTTAGAGATCATAAGGAAAATGAGCAATCCCTTAATTAGGGCAGTTATTTAGAAACTTTAAATTTACTGACAACAGAAGAGTCTTTCATGAAAGAACGTATACAGAGTGATTCAAAATTGCACGGCAATCTCTCGGAAGCTGATTCTATAGCTAAAAATAAGAAAAAATGAGAAACGGCGTATAGAACTCATTTGCAAGAAAATGTGAAACATTTGTGTAATACCTCCAGTAATCCAGATTTGTCACCATTAAAAATGTGAATAAAATTTATATTTTTCTAGCAGCATTTTCTCATTAAGAACCATAAACGACACCAGTAACAATACAATAGCTTTTTCTTGGATTTCTTTGTCCATGACGTGTCTGTTACTTAACTAAATATAATTAATTCACTACCGACTCGGAACACACAGTTCTTTATGCGTAAAAACGTAGAAGTTTTACCTTATAGCTTGAACCAGTTTTTGCTTTTAAAAAGCTTCTTCAGAGGCTGCTGTTGAGAGCACTATCAAACCACACATACAAAAACAGCAACGATAACATGGACATTCTACATGTACAGACAAAAACTATACACTCTAGAACAATTGGAAATATAGAAACACACGAAAACACATAAAAACAACATCCTAAATGAACAGACACAATTCAAATCACATGCATTATTTGAACATATCACACCCCACACACACAATATCAATCTTTCAAAAGTCGATACCATCACCAAAAACAAGACGGATAATGCTCCCAATGGCAGCCTCTGAAGAAGCTTTTTAAAGCATAAACTGGTTCAGGCTATAAGGTAAAACTTCTACGTTTTTACCCATAAAAAACTTTGTATTCTGAGTCGGTAGTGAATTAATGATATTTAATATCTTTTTCTTGATATTTAGGTTAAGTTGTGTAACAAAATGCATGTGTTTCAGACAGTCACTTAGCTATTATCTGACAGAGGTAGCATTAACTCTATTTACCATAGTTTTACTGGTTCATGAAGAATGCCAGCAATCTTAGTAAGAGGTTGCTTTTGGCTGGTATTTTGATATCTACCAAATTATTTTGTCCCCATAGTTTTACTGGTTCATGAAGAATGCCAGCAATCTTAGTAAGAGGTTGCTTTTGGCTGGTATTTTGATATCTACCAAATTATTTTGTCCCCACTGCTGGTAAGTTTTTATTTTCATGGCTACCACAATTAGCACTAGATGTTTTTGTAATAAAAAAGCTACATGATAAATGCTAGTGTGCGAGTGTATCTTAATAACAGGAAATTAGTAATTATTTTTTAGAGTTTTTTTTTATCAATAACAATATACTTTTTAAATTGTTTTCCAATATATATGTATAACTATTTAAGAGGTGCTGGAACAGTACTCTGCACGTTCCATTCACAAAAAACATTGGTTAAATCAGTAGTGTATCTATAATTTGGCTTGGGGGGATCCAGGGTCGGGCCGGCTTCATACAAAAGAAAAAAAAAACAAGTTAAGACTAAAAATCATCATTACTAAAAATTAAGAGATTAACAAACTTTGTCAAATTTCAACCCTCTGGGGGAGGTCTGGTCCCATTTGCCCCTCCCATTAATACACCCCTGGGTTAAATCCAAGTATGTACGTGTTATTTACTAAGTAGTGTACACTAAATCTTAGCTAATTGAGTAGAAAACACCATTCACTGTTATTTCTCTATTGTTTTTGCAAGTGTTACTATATAAAATATTTTTTTAATACATTCAATTTACTTACTAAGAAGCGATCTGATCAGTGTTCTGTGTCTAACCTTCTCATCAACTTCATCTCTAAATGTTACTGCTCTTCTTGACTAAAAAAAAATCTTCATCAGATTAATTTCATAATAACTTGTAAAAGAAATTTATTTGCTATCTTCTACACACAAAAATATCAAAGGAGTAAACAAAAATAAATATAATTATTTTACTACCGACTCGGAACACAAAGTTTTTTATGGGTAAAAATACACCCATAAAAAACTCTGTGTTCCAAGTCAGTAGTGAAATAATTATATTTAGTTAAGTAATGGACACGTCATGGACAACAAAATCCAAGAATTACACAAAAATCTTGGTTTTCTGACTAAGAAAGCATTCAATCAGATCAAAAATTGTTCTTGAGGGAACAGTTTTGAAAAAAGTCTCTGTGTTCAATTATCTAGGTTGTGCTATCAATATTGGGTATGAAACAGGACGAGATGTCATGATGATATTATCAAAGTTTCAAATGATGTGTGGCATCATATGTAGAACACTAAAGTATAAAACAAAGAAAGAAACAGGTAGTCAATTTTACAAAACAATGCCAGTGCGTGTGTTAATGTATGGGTACAAATCGTGGGTGCCTACAAGGAAGATTACAAACCAAATTCAAAGTTTGGAAACAAGTTTTCTGAGATGAACAAATGGTTTTACAAGGCAAGATCATCTGCATAATGAGGAGATTAGGAATATTAAAAAGCGAATAGAAGAGAGCAGGAACGTTTTAGGAAGCTTGAACTTTATTTGGTGAGGCAAACATATTTTGAGAGCCACAAAGATTCATATAGGAAAAGCTTTTGTTGAATCAGTTCCATCTTATGGCTGTGAGGTATGGATGTTGAGCACAGAAATTATATGACAATTGAATGCTATGGAAATGGATTATCTCCGTAGAAGTGGTGGAGTCTCAAGAAGGGAGAGAATAATCAGCGACAAGATCAGAAGAAGGATGCATGCAGAAGACACAATTATTAACAGAGCAGAACGAAAAGGCCTAAAGTGGTTTGGTCACTTACTCCGAATGGATGAACAGAGATGGCCGAGGAAAATATTTCAGTGGAAGCCCCTAGGCAGAGAAAAAAGGGGCAGAAGACTGTCCTGGTATAAAAACATGAGGAAGGCCATGGAACATCATAACTTGGCAGCAGAAGATGCACAGGACAGAAATAGATGGAGCGGCTAGGTTTGGGTATGCGGCAATAGCCGATGAAAATCTCTTTGAGAGAGAGAGAGAGAGAGAGAGAGAGAGAGAGAGAGAGAGAGAGAGAGAGAGAGAGAGAGAGAGAGAGAGAGAGAGAGAGAGAGAGAGAGAGAGGAGTTTAGGAATGAACTACATGTATTGTCCATAAACGATACAATCCATATTATATTTCGCCTGGAATGGTTACAACATCTGGGCAGAGTGGAGGGTAGATTGCTACCTAAAATAGCATACAGTTATAGACCCTTTAGAAGAAGGAATGTATGCAGACCGAGATCAAGATGGCAAGATATACTGTGACTGTGAATACAGAACAGGCAATGTCCTAATCCGTGAAGTGAAGAAGAAGATCTTTTATAAAGTTATTGTTAAATTTCCTGATTTTCTACTTATATGTGTACAGTCAGTATTTTGTATTCCTGATGTAAAGCTGCTGGTTACATTGTCATCTTCTAGAAGGCACCGATTGAAATAAAATACTCATCTCACTGTTAACACCTTGTTTATTTATTGTTATCACAAATAATTTTTTATAAGTAAATAAATAACATAAAAAATACAAAATTCAATTAATAACTGTGATACTGATTATCGATAGAACCGTAAGTTATACAAACAACAACACAAATATAATATTGTTCCACAAATGAGGTATCAAACACACACATTGACTCTGCAACTCACTTAACCGAACTCACAATACAAACTGACTGACTTCTCCACTTACTCCGTCTTAAATAGGTTGACAATGCCTACCTTTGTCACTACATAAGCTGAGAAAATTACAGCCACTTTTTCTGGAATCATGCAGAACAAACTACGCTTACCCATCAATGCAAAGTACAGAGCATTCTTCTTCTTCTGATAGTTCTTATTCAATTCGGATGTTGGATATCATAAAGACTATTTTAACTTTCTGTACTGCTGCACGGAATAAGTCAGTTGTATTCATGCCAAACCAGGTCATTAAATTTGTCAGCCATAAGATTCTCGGTCGCCCAACTCCTCTCTTTCCAAGTACTTTTCCCTGTAGTATGGACTGCAATAAGTAAACTCTCTGTTCATTTCTCATGAGATGTCCTAGATACTGAAGCTTTCTTATCTTCACTATGTTAATAACTTCCCTTTCTTTCTTCATCCGTCTAAGAACTTCAACATTAGTTACATGTGCCCAATGAAATGCTCAGTATTGTACGGTATAGCCGCGTTTCAAAAGATTCCAATTTTTTAGTTGTTGCTTCAGTCAGAGTCCAAGATTCTACACCGTAGAAGAGGACCGAGAATACATAGCAGCGTAAAAGTCTCATGTTTGTGTTTATTGTTAAATCGTAACTTTTGAATAAACTGCTCATTATAGTGTGCACTGCTCTTGCCTTTTCAATTCTGCTCTTTATTTCTTGAGAGTGGTCCCATTGTTCATTGACTTTGTCAGGCCAGTATTTAGGTATTGTGTGCCCCTGTGCTCTAAGTAATATTCAGTCCCCCACGCACCACGCCCCCACCCACACAAACTTACGACTCAAACAAGGAAACAAGCCGTGATTTTACAGACATACCAGCTCAAGTTGAGTACATTATAATAGGTAAACATAAACATATGATGGCAGTCTGTTGTAGCGTTGTAGGTATTACAAGTTACAACGTAATTTTAAATGGCGTAATTCTCTCGACATTGACATATTATAATTCATGTAGGATGTAGTCTACAGAAAATTTATTCTTTTTACTCTTAATCACAGTTATGTCATATTTTTTTATATTTCACAATTTCACTTATTATGATGGTATTTCCTAAATATTTACTCTTAACATTGTAATAATTAGACATGGAATTAAAAAGTAGGCAGTGTTTTTGACATTGTTTATTTTTAATACATTACAGAATTACAGTAAGTTCAGTGAAAAGCATTTAACCAAACCTGATATGTAAAAATGTATCTTACCTTACATAATGAATGGTTTTCGTCTGGCTTGACTGTGAGTAAAATCACTGATTATTTCGTCAAAACTTAGCCTGTTAGTTATATCTGCCTCAATACACAGAACTGCTGCACTTACAAGTCGCTCTTGTCTTTGGCTTGACCGCATGTAGTTGTTCACTCTTCTTAGAACAGAAAACGATCTTTCAGCTGAACAGTTGGTTGCAGCTGTGCAGTTATAAATTTTCAGTGCAACACAAATATTAGGATAAACTTCTTGTAAGTTTCTTTCAACTAACATTTTATTCAAACTTGGCAAAGTCCAGGGTTTTTCTCCTTTTTCACCTTTCTTGTTTAGCACTTCACGTTTAATATTTTTTATGAAACCTTTAAGATGGATACATTCATTTATTAGACTATCCTCCAAATCCGTATTGTACAGTTCACGCAGTTCTTTTGCTGAATTCATTATACTAGTAGGTTCAAGATTTGTAAGTTTGGAAATAAAATAAAATCTAGACGCAAAATATGTGTACACAGATATTCTTTTTTTCCAAATCCTCCTTCAATGTGTCAATTACAGCAAAAAAACTTGACTTGAGCTTTTTTTCATTTAAGTGTATTTCTTTTGATCCTTTATCTTCATGTGTAGATAAATTATCACCTTCCTCTTCACTCGTGTCAGAGTAAGACTGATAAAAAATCGTTTCTTTTTCCTCTTCCTCTTAGGTGAGGTCATATTAAGTTCTGATGATGTTTTATTTAGTGTTAGTGTCATTGTCTCATTTATCTTTTTTACAGCTTGGTATTTGTATTCATGATACAGTTCCATAATTTCTTCAAGATAACCAATCAACGATTCATAAAGTTCCTTGGCAGCAGAGACATCCAAATCTTCTGCTTGTAGCTTTTCCATTGTCTTCCCAAACTGTTGGAATATGGCACCCCAAAGGCTAGACATAAATGCTGTGTCAATACGAGTTAACTGCTTAAGTAAACCTTTAGCTTTGTTTCGGTCCAAACATTTTTGGGTGGCATCTTCCGAAAATGACTTAAGAGCATTGAACATAGCTGTCCCATCTAAATTTAGACTTTTACACGCTTCTTCTCGTGCACTCCAACGAGTCTGACTTAATGATTTCAATGTTGAGCTTTTTGGACCAAAAAATGATAAAAGCAAATTCCATCTCTGTGTCAAACTAGAAAAAAAATTAAAAATACTCTGCAAGAAGTCAAAAAATGTTACAGACTCCTGACAACACTCTGCTGAATGGGCAGCACAGGGAATATAGAAAGCTAGTGGATTGGTTGCCTTGATTCTGGCTTGCAAACCAGAATGTATACCTGACATGTTTGAACAATTGTCATAAGTTTGACCCCTACAATCAGATATCTCTAGATTTATACTTTTTAAAATCTCCAATACTGCGTCTGCAAGGTTTTCACCTGTGTGCCCAGGATTTTTGAAGAAGGTTAAAAATCTCTCATGTGCCTCCCCTATCTCATTTACATAATGAACAACAAAGGTTAATTGGTCGTTATGAGTAATGTCTGGATATGAGTCAACTATTACTGAATAATATTTACACAACTGGACCTCTTCAACAATCTTAGAGACTACTTTCTCTCCCATAATTTTAATAAGGTCATCACAAATTACTGGACTCAAATATGACATCCTTCTGCTACCTGGATTTCCATAGCATG
Organism: Magicicada septendecula; assembly: GCA_034769895.1. Taxonomy (NCBI): domain Eukaryota; kingdom Metazoa; phylum Arthropoda; class Insecta; order Hemiptera; family Cicadidae; genus Magicicada; species Magicicada septendecula. The sequence continues at coordinate 39,757,343 of CM068372.1, forward strand.
AAATGTGAGCAGATAGAAAGAGGTCATACTCAGCTATTAATTCAAGGCACATCATAAAATTGCCATTATGCTCTGACCCAAACACTTCGTTATCTCCTCAGAATGCTAGTCCTCGAGAAGGTAATTTTTTTAAGACAGAAATTACCCTCTATAGTACATTCCTCCAATACTGAACCTCTTGCTCAAAAATAGTTATTAACTTTTTGTCAATTCTAGATAATTCATTTGCTCGGGTTTTAAATTTAATTGCACAATCTCTGTGAGAGGATGAGTTTTCATGTTTGGAGATACGTTGTACAGCGTGAATCTAATCATTAAACCCTGATTTTGAAGCAAACCCAGATAGGCCTCCAAAAATCATACAAGGAGCACAATATAGAGACCCCTGACTTGGTGAATAAACTAAATATTCTCGTTTTACAACATTCCCATTCAAAAGCTTTCTTTTAAATAAACTATCAGTATAGTACCTCTTTCTACCATCATGATATAGACGAACTGACTTTGAAAAATCGAATCGTCATTTTGTTTTATACCCTGTTTGATTAAGAAATCAATGGTTTCGTCAGTAATGACCCACTGATATGGATCATTGTCTGGCAAACATATTATACTGTCATTATTTTTGTCTAGACCAGGAGATGCCGATGTTGAGGGTTCTGGATGAATCTCATTATTTTCATCAGAAGTGCTAGAACCTTGGTTGGTTGTTTTGCATTCATTACCAGTACCACCAGTATTACTATTACTTACATGAATTTTTGGTTCTTCAGAAATTTTTTTTTCAGTTTTTTCATAACTAAAAAACAATTCTAATTTTCTTACTTTTTTAAGGGTGTCATCTTCTTTTTGTTTCTTTTCTTCTGCCTTCCGTCTATATGCCGCCCCACTTAGTCTTTTTCTTCCATCCATTTCAGTTTTATACTTAAATATCGATTTGCAATCCAGTAAAGAACTATAGAAGTAAAAAATAAACTCGTACTTTTTTCATTTCACATCACAGTTCACAGTTTAATAAAAACTAACATAACCTAGTTGAATAGAATAGCTAAACAGTAGCACAGAGCGGCACGCGAGCCAGACCAGAGTGGCAGCCGACAGCGCAGTGTTGCCAACAAAAACCTTCCCTACCTCATTTATACAGACTAGTAGCACTAGTAGAACAGCAGCGGAATACTGGATTTGGAATGGCAATATGACATATGAGTAAGCGGAAATAACCAAGTGACAGACAGGAATGCAACGTTTGCTTCCTCAACAGTATACACTGCTCGCAACAATCTACATGAATGGCATTGATTATTTGATTTCATAAATCGTTGCAATTACATTGGAAATTATTTTAATAATTGATTCCTTCAATAGTTGACCAAATGTTATAATTATTGGTGACGAGATGATTAATTGCCAATTATTCGTCACCAATAATGATTTTAATGCATTGGAAATACCCTTTCATTGTGAATCTAAAAAATAGAAATCCAAAATTTTGCTGCCCCCCAAATCTTGCCATCCTGTGCGCGAGCACAGAATAGCACGTGCCTAAATACGGGCCTGACTATAGTACCAAGATATGTAAATTTGCTTACATGTTCAAATGGTTTTTTACTTCATAACTGTTCAAAACTGTCCCCATCTGGGGGAGGGGGATGATTTTGCCTTGAACATAGCCATAACGATATTACTAGAGATATCTAAACGATCTTTAATGTAGTGTTTTCGCGTTGCCTTCTACATCTCAATGTCATTGACTAGTAAACTCATATACTAGTATTCTAGTCTATCAATACACAGAAGTTATACATCACACATGATGTAGAATGTAAATAAACGTGAGTAACATAACCTATGTATTTTAACCTGTGCATTACTCTAATAACAAAATAGTTTTAATAATATCAATCAATAGTTTTATTCATAACATCACTTTGATCATGCATTGGGGGTTCCCTGGTATACAACAACATCAATAATTTAATTAATTACAGGGCATCACAGCCACTTTCCCCATGCTTTCCAATCGTTTTATAGAAAAACCATTCCAACTCTTGTCTTATTCTAATTTGACAGCTCATGACTTTCAGATCCCCCGAAACTTTAACTTCCCAATTGTGCTAGAGTTTAATACAGTGGAACTTGGTTATTACGGCTGCGGCTGTTACATCAACTCGGGTGTAGCGTTATTTTGTCATAAGTCTGGTCAAACTGATATATTTAACATTATAAAAATTCCCGGTTTTAACATCACTAAATATTGTACTACTCTGTTATAGCGTGAAAAATTTCTCAGATATTTTACTCTAAATTTCATATAAACTGTGCGCACGCACTACGCCCATGGCTACAGACATACATTGTATGCAAGCGATAAGCACTGTAACAGGACCGCCGGTGTCTGGCGACTGACATGTCTCCCCACCACTCTCACCGGGTCAGTAGCACTGCGCGTCTCGAGGCTATTGTTCACGCCACGCTGTTACAGTATTTACTGTACAGTATTGTTTACACGTAGTCTCGTCTCTGTTTTTGGTTGTTATTGTTTCTGTATCTGCTCGTACTGTGACAGTTTCTTTTGTGTGTTTTATAACTTAAGTTTCGGTAGCCACTGTTTATAGAATTTTATATGTAGGTCTACATTTTTATACAGTAATCATGGCAAGTTCTAGTATAAAAAGAAAGGTTCTGTCTATTCAAGAGAAAGTACGTGTAATTAGATCATATGAAAGCGGACGTAAAATAGCTGATGTATGCCGTGAGTTTGGTTTAGTGAATTCTACTGTAGGTTCAATTTAAAAAAAAACAAGGACAAAATTTTAAAAAAATTTGAGGAAGATGGAGAAAAAATTAAAAAAATTAGGAAATGCGAACATGGTGATGTGGATGCAGCATTATTGAAATGGTTCAAACAGTGTCGATGTTCAGATATTCCTGTGAGTGGACGAATTCTGAAAGAGAAAGCTACAGAATTTGGAAAATTGTTTGGTATTGATTTTACGTGCTCCAACGGATGGCTAGATCGATTTAAGGCCTGACACTCGATTTCCTTTGCAAAAATTCATATATAAAGATGAAGACATCTTTAATGGAGATGAAGCCGGAATTTTTTATAAATTAACTCCAGATAAGACTTTCAAATTTAAAAATGAAAAGTGCGTTGGTGGGAAGCTCTCTAAACAAAGAGTTACAGTTTTTGTTTGTGCGAACATGACGGGAACCGAAAAAAGGAAACTTTTAGTTATCAGGAAAAGTTTGCATCCTAGATGTTTTAAAACATCAAAAAACTTCCTGTAAGTTACACTGCCAACAAAAAAGCAAGGATGACTTTTAGTATTTTTGAAAATGAACTAAGAAAGTGGGATAAAGAACTGTCATCGAAAAACAGAAAAATTCGACTTCTAGTTGACAACTGTGCAGCCCATCCAAAGTTAAATTTGACAAACATTAATCTGGTTTTCTTACCGGCCAACTGTACAAGTGTCCTGTAACCTATGGACCAAGGCGTCATTAGAAGCCTAAAGTGTCACTACCGCAAGCAACTTTAAAAAAAAATTATTTTCTGTATGGACACGGCGCAACCTGCCACAATTTCACACTTGATGCAATACAATTCCTAGACGACTCTTGGAAGAGTGTAACACAGAAGACGATAGCAAAATGTTTTAGTAAAGTACAACTCGTACATGAAAATTTACCCGATGATGACGAAGACGACGACTTGCCGCTCTCGGAGTGGATTAAAAAATTCGACGTAAATGAATTTGGAAATGACCTTGATTCCTATGCATCAGTGGATGACCAAGTAGAAACATTCCAAGTGTTGAGTGACGCAGAAATTATCGCGGAAGTAAAAAACAGAAGCAGAAGATAGTGTTGAAGAATATGCTGAGCAAGAGGAGGATGCCGACATCGTTTGTCCGACAGTACAGGAAGCAATGAGAGCCGCCGAAACTCTTTCACGATTTTACTGCTTTAGAGAGACGTCTGACGACACGTTCAATGCAGCGCAGCATCTCCACAGCACAACAGAAAGAATTTATTTTTCAGAAAGGAGCGTTCAAAAGAAAATTACGGATTACTTTCGACAGTAAGCCTAAATGTAAGTTACATGTACTTTCTTTTTGATCTTTTAAAATATTCTTCATGCTGTTTGTATAAATGAAATGCAGTTTGTAAACTTTAGAATAAATATCACGAATAATATTAATAATGCAAAGATCTTTTTTTTTTATTTCTCCTTCCTTACTAGTGATTAAAAAGGGTCTTTTATAATGACTCTTTTATAACATCACTCGGACATAACGTCGTTATTTTTTTGGTCCCTTCAATGACGTTATAACCAAGTTCCACTGTATTACTCAACACTTGGGGCACAATATGTCGTTATCATACTGTAGAGAACTGATACTAGTAATACTTTGTAAGAGGCAAAACCTGGATAGTGAAACTCATTAGGAGCAAAGAAAAGTCAGGTTTATTAAATCAGCTAAGTTTAAATAGACTGGAATCACTTGATGTTTGTATACTCACATCTGCTGTTGCCGCTGTTGGTGCTTTATTGTATGTTGATGTCCGGTCACTTGTGCGTTTCTGCCTTGAGCGTACCTGTTTCTTCTCTTTAGAACCAGGAGAGCCAGCTCTTGTAGATCTTTCTGTTTCTAAATTGCAGCATCATGCAACAAAAAAACATTTACACATAAAATATACAATTTAAGTATCTGGAAAAATCTGCTATAGAAGAAAGGATTCATAAAATGGAAAGAGCATATGGTATAACTAAAGATATTTATAATAAAAAGTGCATATCTAAAAATGTGAAAATAAGATATTACTAAATATCACTATTGTTTGACGACTCGGAACACTAAGTTTTTTATAAGTAAAATCGTAAAGATTTACCTTACAGCCTAAACCGGCTTTCACCTTTAGAAGGCTTCATCAGAGGCTGCCGTAGGTAACGCTGTCTGTCTTGTTGTTGGCGACGGGATAGTTTTTTGAAAGATCGATGCTGTGTGTGTGTGTGGTGAGATGTGTTCGAATAATGCGTGCGATTTGAATTGTGTCTGTTCGTTTAGGATGTTGTTTTTATTTGTTTTTGTGTGTTTGTATATTTCTAATTGTTCTAGAGTGTCTAGAAGGTGAAAGCCGGTTTAGGCTGTAAGGTAAATCTTTATGATTTTACTTATAAAAAACTTAGTGTTCCGAGTCGTCAAACAATAGTGATATTTAGTTAAGTAACGGACACGTCAAGGTCAACAAAATCTAAGAATTTAAGATATTACAGTACAGTAGTGAAGCCAGAATGCCTATATGCAAGTGAATGTCTAGGATTGAATTATAAGTTAGACAAACTGGAAATATTGGGAAGATGAATTATTAAGAAAATATTAGGCCCACCAAAAAGTTCAGAAGGTTGAAAATTAAAAAGTAATGATGAAATATATCAAAGTATAGAAAATGTAACAGAAACAATGAGAAAAAGAGGATATTTATATAGAATGGATTACAATAGGTTAACAAAACAGATCTTGAAATATCTGTCAACATCAACATCTTGATGAAGTCAACATCAAGTTGGATTAAAGAAGTAAAAAAGGATTTAGAAAAAAATAATATAAATGCAGAAGAAGCAATTGAAAGAGAAGTTTTTCAGTCAAAGTGTTAAAAATGGAAGGAGTCCAGGGTAGGAGAGATAAAAATGCAGGTTCAAAGTGGACTGAAGACAGGAAGAAGAGACACAGTGAAAAGATGAAAGAATATTGGAGAAAAATAAAAGATCAAATAATAAAGAATTGAAATTGGCATGTGGTTCTTAGACTGCCGATAACAAAAAGTATACAATCCACTTTCTGAAATTGAATTAATACATAACTTTTATGTTACTCTACTTCTCTATAATACACATATGGAATGTGGTGTTTCAATTGATGGGAGGAAACTTAGTAATCTGTGACAATTTGATTGTTGTGAATATGAAAAAGTAGCAGAAATATTATAACGTACAAAATGAACTCTATCTACTTCTCTTTATTGTGTTTAAATATTTCCTTTAAAGCCCCACGTTTGTGTGCCAATTCTATAACGTCTCGATCAGTATGGTTTAAAAGCCACACGTTGGTTGCGTCAATTTGTAACAAACCATTTTATGTCGTACCCTTTTAAACCTTACCTTGCATTGCCAATCTATTACCTTACTTTAATTCGCTGATGTTATTTGTTATTAGTTTCCCGATTTAAGGCACCAAATTGTTTTATTTCCAAAACAATTAAAATGATTCTTCTTATTTAATTCTTCTTTTTTATTATTTGAAATTAATTCAACTCACCTTGGTTCTGTAGTCAATTTGAATTTTCGTTCCAAAAAATAGGGGTTACCAACCTCTATTTTTGGTAAAAAAAATTTTCACCTTGGTTATTTGGATGAATAAATTGTTACCGGTAGTAATAATAACATAAGTTAAAGATACAATTAATAATAGGGAATACGGTATTGTTGTCTAGGGTTTTTTATTAATTTCTTTTTAAACACAAAATTAAATATTTATATAACATATATTTTTGCTCCAACTTTCGTTTTTTATTTGCTCAGCAGTTGGCAACTCTTCACAGTTTTCAGGATTGCTGGTTACTATATTATGTTTTATTTTAATTATTTCTAAGTTTGCTGGGTTTTTGTGATTACAGACAAAATGAACAAGAGGTCTTTGGAAAGTACAAAACTTCACATAAAACAAACTTAAATATTATACAGTTCTTAATAAATTAATTCTTAGGTTATATTACAAGTGTTGGAGCTAGTTGGTGATTAGGTTATGAGTCCGTTTTGAAAGAAGATCCCAATGTTCAATAATTTGATCACCATAAATTAAAAAGTGAATAAAGATATAAACTGATTGTTCCTAGTTTATTCCTTAAGTGAGTGTTTATATAAAGTTTATTAATGAGTGAAAAAAGTGTCACAGTGTAGACTAGTCCTTTTGCATTTAGTTGTTAAGTTAATTTATACTCATCACATTCTTTTACATCTGATTTGTCTCTCTGAGTTCATTTTCTTTTATAATTTCTTAAGTAGATTTTTTCCTTTGATTTTAAATAATTCTGGTTATTGAATTTCTTTTTGTCATACAATTCTTATTCATCATCTCATTAGAGTTTATTGCAATTTCATTTCTATTTGATTTATTACTTTTAAATTATAATATTGAGCTGCATATAATTTTTGATCTGCTCTTCTCTGAATCTAAGAATGGACTAACAGTTTTTTCTGTTAATGTTTGGTTGTCAAGGTAGCCAGCCTCATGCTCTCATTAGCTGAACATATTGTTTAGGCCTACATTGTTAGATTTTGCTAATAAAATTTTACAAAATTAACAGATATTTTTTAAATTAGCATAACTTTCTGATACTACTTTGAATTCCTAAGATTTCATACATTATTGCATTGCATTTCTCTTATAATTTAATTAGAAACCAAACATGACTAGTTTCTGTTCAGTATTTACTGATTTATGATTTTAACCATTTTGTTTTTATATTAATTATTTTATAACTGGTTCTTTTGATGTACATTACGTGTCCTTAAATTTATATTATCAATTTTAATAGTATTACCTACATTTTGTTCTTACTTACTATTGCTATAATATTAAATTTTACAAATTACTGTTTTTTTCACTCTAGGCTTATTAGGCCTAGATCACCTGACTTTCTTTATACAGTTATTATAACACATTTCATGAGTTTCATGGAACAGAATTATCTTAAACATAACTACAACAAGTTAACATGTAATATTTAATATTTCTTACTCATTTCCAAAACATAATACTATTCCTTTTACCACGAACAGATAACTATAATTATTACTTAACTAGTATTTGCTTAATGTAAAACATGACTATTAATTCTACTTATTCCACTTGGATAGGCCTATTATGCCTTAGTTTTTCCACATTATAAATCCATCACTTTTTTACACAAACATTACTTATTATGTATTTTACACATTGTTACTACTGCTGTAATATCAGTTAGTATAATTTCCTTGGTTCGGTTATGCACTCTAATCTTATTACTCACTATTTTTCTTTCTTTTCTTCACCTTGATTTCACCACACAACTCACCTTATCATTAATATTGGTTCTTGGATTTCATTGTCCATGACGTGTCCGTTAGTTAACTAAATATCAAAGTTTATGCTTTTACTTATAAAAAACCTAGTGTTCCGAGTCGTTAATGTAATAGTGATATTTAATTAATATTGGGTATTTTTTTAAATGGAGGATTTATTCACTTCCTATTCTAATAACTATTATTTAATATTAATCATTTTACATTTATTTATTGGTAATTTTACACCATACTTCTGGCTATAGCTTTGTACTTTCTTTAATACATTTGCTACTTTATTATTGTTTAAAAAGAGGTTGTTATATGGTTATTATGTTTAGTGAAATGACACCTTACAATATTCATAAGCTAGAACTTGAGAAGAACACAACTAGAGATTATGGTTTGAAAATAAATTATCCAAGAATAAGTCATAAATTTCATAAGCTTAGCAAATAACTCAATAAACAATGGAGATTTGGGTTGCTAACATTACTATTCTTTAACCTATAGATCGCATTTATCGTAAACAATAATCACAGTATCCAGGTATGGGAACTCAATAGCATCCTCCAGATTATCTAATTTTAATAGATTATCTAATTTTAATAGATTATCTATGTTCACTCATAGATTCTTCCATTTATTTTTCTATAGCTGTGGTTTTTATTTCCTGTAAAATTTCCTATGTCGTGTTTGGGAATTAAAAATTATGATGTTTCAAGTTAATAGAATCAGTTTTGTCTTCAGGACAATCAAGTTTATCCTCCTCCTTCTTTTCCAATTTTAAGACTCATTCTTGTGCACATGATAAATTATTACATAATTATCACACAACCAAAATGGTAGATATGAGGGAAAGTCAAATGGAAACCTTAAATAACTAAACATTTGGAACATTTGAGCAATCATTCTGAAAGTTGGCAACAGTGATAATCTTAGTTTGAAGAGTGGCTGACAGGTAGCAGCATGATACAGGATTCCTAAACAATGACTTGACATCAGTATGAAGATGTAGGCTCTATGTTCAACATGCACCAAAGAACATGCAAAGTGTTCTGTTATTTGCTTTTTGTGTGTAGTGAAGGGATGAAACATGCTCAAATTCATCTGAGAAGGAAAGTTCACTATGGTGATGCATGTCTACCACTGCATACCAGTGAATACAAATGAAGTAGGAAGTTTCAAGCAGTGTTAATTCTGTGGTGGATTCTCCTTGAGCAGATCAAGCAAACCAAGCAGTAGCACCAGAGATCATTGCAGCAATTGAACTCATTGTGAAGCAAAAACAGCATGTAACAGTGGATGCAATAGCTGCCTGTATGAATATTGGTCATTGAACAGCATACCATATTGTTACAATGGTCTACTTGGTCGTCGTATGGTACAGTGGAATACAAAATACAAGACACCAGTTACGTCACTAATCACCAGCTTTAATTATCACAATTACACAGTTTGTAATAACTCATACAATATTTCCAGTTAGGTTTGTCCAAATGCAATAACAATGTCTATAAACAGAGTTTCACACAATTATTAACACAATACTACTTCACTTCAACACACTCAATGTGCACTAGCAAAAATCGCTCACGTAACTGAACTAACAATCCGGCTGTTATGGGTTTATATAGACCCCGCAGAGGTGCAGTACAGCTCTGCCTCCTTACTGCACACCAGCGGCTTAATGCATACTCAAGCGTTCCTGGAACTCACTACAACCACATACGTGAATGACGCAACACAAACCACACTAGACAGGGAGAGTGAGTGGAGAATGTTCTGGATTGTTCGGTACGCTTCTCATAACAATATGTTTTGAAGTCTTCTTCCAGTATGGACCACATAAAAAATGTCTTGTATGACAACGTTTCATTCATATTACAATGAGTATCGTCAGGTCTAGGTGACAAAAACACTAGCAAGTGAACTCAGTTTTATAGTGTAGAAGTGGTGGTGGGTGGTCTGGTAAGTGCACCCTCCCCTGTAGGTGTTACGCTGTGTGCATTATTTGTGCGGTCAGTCAACCCACGTACAGTCAAATCAGAAAGTAAAGGGTACTAAGTCGTACTAAGCATGGTGGTTTCTCTGTTGATGTTATTCTTGTGTTATTAATTTCTATTGCTTCTAAGATCAATCAACAGAGAAACCACCATGCTTACTACGTCTCGGTACCCTTTACTTTCTGGTTTGACTGCACAAATAATGCACACAGCGTAACACCTACAGGGCAGGGTCCACTTACCAGTCCAACCAGCGCCACTTCTACACTATATAACTGAGTTCACTTGCGGGTGTTATTGTCACTTGGACCTGACGATACTCATTGTAATATGAGTGAAATGTTGTCATACAAGACATTTTTGACGCAGTTCATACCGGAAGACTTCAAAAACATAGTGGTCACCGGCTTCGGAAGCCTATGTGAGAATATAGCATACCATATGTTCTACAGTTCAATAAAGTTTTTGTCATATGGGTGATATGCAGTTTATTGCAGAATTGAAAGATCGAAATGTTAATGTATGTGAGAAACTTTTGCTGTCCTTTGAAGTTGTAAGAGATGGCTTCGTATGAAGCATTCTCACTGGTGATAAAACCTGGGTTCACTATCACTAACCAGAAACCGAAAAAGCATGCAGAGAATGGCGCCATAACTCCCTTACCAAAACCGAAAAAATTTTGCACACTACCATTGGCTGGAAAGGTTATGCTGAATGTGTTTTGGGATGAACAAGAGATAATTTTGAAGCAGTACACACACACAGGTGAGAAATGATTTCAAATGATCTTCTCAAGAATCATCTGCATCCTGCATTCAGGTCCAAACAATGCAGTTGAAATGGTGTGTCTATTTCTTTACTGTCCAATAAATTACAAAATAAAACTTTTTCAGGTCATTATTTGACTCACCCTTATACAATAACGACAGAGCCAAAATACATACTTTAATCAACAATATTTATATTGTAATGTTTCGTTTTTATCCTGTTTGTTAATTTTTATTAATGTGTTATTTACCTTTGTAGTATTTAATAGTGTGTTGCGAGCTGTTTTATACTTTGTCTCAATACTTACTAGTCGACCGTATTTCTCGCCGCTCAGTTCAAATTTTCCGCCTCACCACCTGATTGGCTCATGCTGTCTGGCCGAGTCGAATTCGTCGACTGTCGTATGTTTATTGTTTGTGTCCCAAATTCTTATATTACCCTTTTTATATGAATCAAACATACAGCAATTGAGAAATATGAAAATTTATTGGACCTTTCTTTATATTAACTGATCAATTACAGTTGATAAATGAAACATATATTTATTATAATTCCGGCGTTTACAAGTTGCTCGGTTGGCAGCGTCCGGCTTCGTCCAGTATTCATACGTAAAATGCCACAATGGCGTACATGGTTTGTTCTTTATAAAATTAATTTTCTCTCAGGGAATAAGTTCTTTGGACTACAGAAGTTGGATTACAGACTAATAAATGCACTTAAATTATAATATTCCTTATATCTAATACACAATAGTTGATATTTTAAAACATGAAAAGTAAGTTATTGGCAATGAGAAATAGTGCATGCTTGGTTAAGTTCTTGTTAGCAAGTTATGTTTTTAAAATTATTTTAGTATAAAATCAAAATTCAGTGATTGATATATTTTATCGAAAGTGATTTTATAATCAAGTTCAGTTCAAAAGTTAATTTTGTGATCTGTGAAGTGAAAATAATATAGTTCATTTACTATGGGTAATTGGGGTTAAGTATTGGGGTGAAGTATTTAATTTATACTCATCGATTCCTGGACGTAGCTTCTCTTGCGAACCTCTTCTTCTTCTGGAACATGTCTAAAAGTCCTTTCTTCTTTGGATTAGCTGAGATTCCCATTCAAATGGTTGAAATCCAATGTCCCGCTTCCATCAGTTCTTGTAGATGATCTTCTTCTTCAGGTTGAGTTAGGTCCCTTCAGTTCTTCCTCCAGAATTGTTCGAGTATTAATTTAATTTACTTCCTTCCAAGTTTTGGCCATGATTTTTGTTGTATAAATGTTTAATTACTGGTCATCTCATCAATGGTTTAGTTAAATATTCTTCTTACACTTCTTCTTTCAAAATTTGGAAAAATTTAAAGCTTTTCTTGGATTTCGTTGTCCATGACGTGTCCGTTACTTAACTAAATATCACTATAGTATTGACGACTCCTATAGATGAAAGCCGGTTTAGGCTGTAAGGTAAAACTTTACGTTTTTACTTATAAAAAACTTAGTGTTCCGAGTCGTCAATACTATAGTGATATTTAGTTAAAGCTTTTATAATTAATTTGGATTCGAGGGCTTCATACATTCACCCTCTATGCTGGTCAATAATGAAGTAATTAGATTTCAACAGTCACTCTATGTAACAAGCATGAGTTGCCATAGTTACGTTCCAAATTATACTAGTTCTCATTGGTCAACATCTTATAACATTGTTATAATCTAACGTTTTATTTCTGTTCAAATATGTCAAAATCCTTTAAATTATAATTACTTCCTTATGCTAGTAGTAATATTAATTATACTAACACCATTGCTCTGCTTTTTTACTAAAGATTATTTTGATATCCCTCATGGTTACTTTTGATTATAATAATAATATTTATTGCCAATTTTCCTTTACATATAATAACAATTATACAATAAAGGACCTATAGGGGGCATAAATGCCCGTACATAGTTTGGTCCTTAGAATTAATATTTATATACTTAATACTAATTGTGAGTTTTACCTCACCGATCATAGTAATATATTAAAAATAAAGTATTTTTCAATTTCAACAAAATTTTAGTTTGTATTATAATACAATTCAATAAACAAATGAAAAAAAAGAGAAAAAAGGTCCATATCATAATAGACTGTTTTTTTGATTATTCAATAACAATGTTCCTAATTTTTTCTTGGATTTCGTTGTCCATGACGTGTCCGTTACTTAACTAAATATCACTATAATATTGACGACTCGGAACACAAAGTTTTTTATAAGTAAAAACGTAAAGTTTTACCTTACAGCCTAAACCGGCTTTCACCTATAGAAGGCTTCATCAGATGAGAGCCTCTGATGAAGCCTTCTATAGGTGAAAGCCGGTTTAGGCTGTAAGGTAAAACTTTACGTTTTTACTTATAAAAAACTTTGTGTTCCGAGTCGTCAATATTATAGTGATATTTACCTAATTTTTTCTTTGATTTTTTTTAAGCACTTTTATATTTACACTTAGATTTTTTAGTTCCTTAGGTAATTCATTAAAATATTTTATGGCATAATACACATAGCTTCTTTGCCCAATACTTAATAGGTGTCGCGGCAATATAATACTTTTATACCGTGTGTTGATTTGATTTTGTAAAAACTCACTTTTTAGATCAATGTATTGATAAACTATAGAATTCACTACAAACACTTGTTTAATATTTAATGGTTTATCCGAATCTTGTTCATTGACTTCTATAATTTTAAGAATACACTTTTGCAGCCGATCCAATGCATCTGGAGATGATTTATATAGACCCCCCCAGCCTATGATAGCATACCCTGCCACACTATGGAATAGTCCACAGTATATTTGTAGTAGCTGCTTTTTTGATAAAATTTGTTTAAGTCTGTAAAAAACGTAGACTAAGTATTTGGTTTTTTTTTACAATGTTAGCCACATGTACATCCCACTTCATGTTAAAGTCATATGTTATTCCTAGATATTTACTAGTTTTAACTCTTTTCAATTTTTGACCATTTATCTTAATTTCAAAGTCATGCGGAACAGAGTCTCTATAACTTCCAAAGGTGATAAAAACAGACTTGCTTATGTTGAGTACTAGATTATTGTGATAGAGCCAAGAGTATATAATATCTAATTTAGTTGACATATCTGTTGCAAGTTCAGGCCATGTCTTTGCTTTCATTGGTACTGCTGTATCATCAGCATATGCTATTAATACATCTTGTAACACTAATAAGTCATTGATATATAAAATAAACAATAAAGGTCCTAATATAGAGCCCTGGGGCACTCCAACATTTGTTTTAATAGGCTGACTTCTAGTCCCATTCACCTTTACAACTTGTGTCTTGTCATGTAAATAACTGGCTATCAGGGATAAGCTTACACCTCTTATTCCCATATTCTGTAATTTGGATATAAGTATGCCATGATCGACAGTGTCAAAAGCTTTGGAGTAGTCCAAAAAAGTTACAACAGTTGGTATGCTAATACTTAGATTTTCATAAATAAATTTGCTAAGTAGGGCTATAGCATCATCTGTACCTTTCTTCTTGAGAAAGCCAAATTGTTTAGCACTTAACAGGTTATGTTTCTTTACAAATTTAAATAATCTGGCAAAAATAATTTTTTCAAAAATCTTAGCTAAATTTAATATCAGTGCGATCGATTGATAATTGTTAACCAAACTTTTTACACCTTCCTTATATATAGGACAAATTACAGCTTTCTTAAATTGATATGGATATTACCTTGTATCATAGCAGTATTAATAATGTGAGTCAAAGCAGGAGTTATGAACGGAGCAGCTAGCTTAACTGTATAGGCATGAATGTCATCACACCCACCAGATTTATTTTTGAGTTCGCGAATAGTTTGGTAAACTTCTGACTCATTTGTAACATCTGATTAGTTAATAACATTTTTATTATTTTCTTATTGATATTTCTTTTGTAATTATTTTTAAACTGAATAATATTTATACATTTTTATATCTAATACACTTACTTACTTAATTAAACATTTTATATACTCTAATTGACCCTTGGTTATTGTTTTCTTTTTAAACTTATAAAATTCTCTCCTTCATGCTAGGCCTAAAGCATAGGTTTCACAATACTCCTATTCAATATTCCTTATAATTCATAAACTTTATTTATTGGTTCATTGAACATTTTTTTTATTGAAACTGATTAACAAAAAAACACTGGTGCTTTTAACAACACACCTTTTATTATGACAATATTTCTTACCAGGTCCAGGCCTGAAATTATACTTCTAACTGTTATTGTAATTCTTGCTTCTATCTCACCTATCTTCTAAGTTAATTAATTCTATGGTTTTTTACAATAATAAAACTCTTATAATAATAATTTTTTTTAACAGTACCTTACACAATATAACTCACTTACTAATTCTTCACTAAAATATAGTGTCTGCTGCTCCTATCTTCCACTCTAATAATTTTAACTTTTACCTTATTTTTTGTAATTCTTACTTACTATCACTTAAATTAATAATGGTACAATTAGTTTCATACTTTTTAGATAATATTATTAAAGACTGTTTTGCTATATTACTATAGTCTGCTTCTTATAGTATTTTATACTGTATACACCTACACTGCACTTTTCCTTTCATATGAGGTTTCTTTATTTATCATCACTTTCACTTTTATACTATGTTTTTTTACATAGATTGTTGTCACTTATATCTATTTATTTATTTATATCCTTCACTTGATATTTCACATCTTGTTTGTTTATTTAGTTTAGTATCACAGTGTGGTTATTGGTCATTGATATTTGTTTTATTCTCATTTCACATTGGTCACTTTTGATATTATTTATTGTCTTTATTCAGCTCAATTATAACTTACTTGTTTTTGACTAGTTTGTTATTTAATAGGGTATTATTTATTTCTAACTTCCTATCTTATATTTATAAATTCATGTTTCTTTGCTTTTCATTTAACATACATAATATCTCTAGTTTATTTTTTTATAATTTATATAATTTACATCTTATTTATGCCCTATCTGTTTTAGTGCATTTACTTTACATATTATTTGTCAGTTATATCTTGGGGTTACAATGATCGTGGTCATACTTAGGGTTACTTCTTGGTTTCTCGTTCCTTCCTTATTGTTTCTATTTTCTTGTTTTCTCCAATCTATTGGGTCAAGTCATAGTCAGTTCCTTAGTCAATTGTTATTTCGTAGTTGAGTCATTAATCTTCAAGTTATAAGTTTTTTAACATTTCTTCCTACCTTCAGCTTTTTCTTTTATTAATCATTAGTGGTATTTTGCGCTATCTTATGTCATGTTACAATATGAGTAAAACTGTTTTAATCATACCTTGGTGTTCTGAGTCACTGTCAGATAAAGTCGCTTGTCCTTTTTTCTTTGCTGATTTTCCCTTTGCTAGTTTTTCCTGAAAAAATTAATAAATCAGAAAAATATAAGAGAAAAATATTTATAATACAAGTACGATAGAGGAAAACAAATTCCAGATAAATCTGTTTTTGTATGTTGTCAGATATGTATATCTTAAAACAGTATTTCTCAACCTTTTTGGTAATGAGGACCCTTAAAAATTATTTTTTCCTTATGGACCCATCTCCTCCATTTACCAAGCATATACAAAAGTACACATTAGTGGTTTCTACAATTATATTTATATGGATACCAGTTAAATGATATAATACATTCATATATGAACAATATAATTAAACGATATATTAATAAAAACAATTTCAAATTCCTATGTTGTTTAAATTTAAAACATTTTTATACTCATAATCAGCAATGTTCTTAAAAGTTAATAGGCAGCAGCATAGATGTCAAGAAATGTAAGGCTTAGTTTTCTATAGTAAAGTGTACGTTTGTTTAAAAACATAATTGTATAACAATGGTTATAATTACAGCAATTGTTTGAAAAGCAGTTAGTAAAACTTTCACTAATAATTTAACTTTACCCTATTGACCCCCTACCCATATGTCATGGAGCCCCATTTGAGAATCACTGCCCTAAAATACACATACACTTTTAAAAAATTAAACTCCCCCTCTGGGTTATTGTCTCCACCCAATCTGCACTTACGTAAACTTGTAAAAGTTGACATATGAAGTATTATTGAGTTTCCAAAATATGGTAATTTTTTTGGGTGTAGTTATATTCATTACATTGTTTGTATTTTTCCTCCTTATTTTCAGTACCTCCACATTTTCTTTAAATTTCCTTTCTCTATCGTCTTTTCTTTTCTTTATTATCTCATGATTTCCCAACATTCTCATGAATATGTATACAAATTGCCTTACGTGTTGTGAATTTTTAAACCTATCACGATGTTTGTAGCCCTTAAAATAGTAACCTTCAGTAAGATTAACCACAGCAGTTTAACAAATGTGTACCACTAAAATGATTACCACAAGAGTATAAAGAATAATAAGAATCATTAGTAGCTACATATTGAATTAACTGTATATCTTTATACAAAATTATGGTGATTGTGTAATTAATGCAACACTATCATTGTTGAAAACCACGCACATAAAAAAAAAATCAGTGCTACATACATCATACCAACATACCTTTAATGTTGAGAACAACATTTTCAAATTCAGTGTTGCTTGATTTTCTGACTACCTTTTATAATCACATCATTTGAGAAGCCTTTTCCAAACATATAATAGAATTAAGCAAACAATAGAAGCTTCTTCCAAACAATAGAAGCTTATTAAGCAAACCAGTTCATTTTTCTTAACTAATCTACATTACACTAGAACGAGCAGTTTATTCAAAAGTCATGATTTAACAATAAACACAAAGATGAGACTTTTACACTGCTACGTATTCTCGGTCCTCTTCTACAGTGTAGAATCTTGGACTTTGACTGAAGCCACAACTAAAAAATTGGAATCTTTCGAAATGTAGCTTTACCATAGAATACTGAGCATTTCATGGACTAATGTTGAAGTTCTTAGAAAGATGAAGAAAGATAGGGAAGTTATTAACACAGTGAAGATAAGAAAGCTTCAGTATCTGGGACATCTCATGAGAAATGAACAGAGATTTTACTTATTGCAGTCCATACTACAGGGAAAAGTACAAAAGAAAGGAGGAGTTGGGCAACCGAGAATATCATGGCTGAGAAATTTAAGGACCTGGTTTGGCATGAATACAACTGACTTATTCCATGCAGCAGTGCAGAAAGTTAAAATAGTCTGTATGATATCCAACATCTGAAATAGATAGGAACTATTAGAAAAAGAAGAATCTACATTAATTTTTTTTTAATTTCTGCTTGTTTATTCATTGACATAAGTTTTTGAGATAAGAACTTAGTTATCGTATATAGTTAACATGAAGCCTATGACAACATACTTACTTCATCAGATGTGTCAGATGCTGCTGAGGCTCTGAAACCAATAAAGACAATTTCCAAATTAAATTGATGTTCAACATTAATGAATAGTAAAATAAATGTTAGAAATAATATACACACGTTATAAACAAGTTTAAGTGCCTTCAACAAATCATACAGCCCAGCGGTTTAGACAAAGAAATCAATAAAGCATGATCTTGAAAAAATGAAATTAGCTTATCAGTTAACAAAACATCTTTACAGCAAAAAAAGTCTTAATAAAAATGAAACTTCATCATTACAATACATATTAATGGAATATTTCCTATTATAGTACCAAGCCACGTATTTGATAATCAAATAAGTAATGTATATCTTACCGTCTGTGACTTACAGCAAAATGTAATTTTAACGTGAAAATACATTTTGCTGTAAGTCACAGACGGTAAGATATACATTACTTATTTGATTACAATAAAGTTATAATACCAGAATGCCTATACATTGCACAATGTTCTGAACAAATAGAGAAACTGAGGAATTAGAAACAAAGGAAAGGAAAGTACTAAAAACAATTCTTGATAAATATTTCACTACTGACTTGGATTGCTAATTTTTAATAGTAGAAATTGTTAAATTTTTACTTTATAGCCTAAACTCGTTTTTGCTTATTACAAGCTTCATCAGGGGCTCTCGCGAGGAAAGCCATCTTGTTTTTGGTGATGGGGCTGTCGTACGAAAGATAGATCTTGTGTGTGTGTGTGTGTGTGTGTGTGTGTGTGTGTGTGTGTGTGTGTGTGTGTGTGTGTGTGTATGTGTGTGTGTGTGTGTGTGTGTGTGTGTGTGTGTGTGTGTGTGTGTGTGTGTGTGTGTGTGTGTGTGTGTGTGTGTGTGTGTGTGTGTGCTATGATATGTTCAAATAGTATGTGTGATTTAAATTGTGTTTGTTCGTTTAGGATGTTATTTCTGTGTTTTTGTGTGTGTGTTTGTATATATATTTTAAGGTAAGATAAAAATAAATATAATTAAATCACAACCAACTCAGAACACAAAGTTTATTATGGGTAAAAATGTAAAAGTTTTACCTTATAGCCTGAACCAGTTTTCGCTTGTGAGCTTTTCGCTTTAAGCTTCATCAGAGACTGCCACTGGGAGCACTGTACATCTTGTTCTTGGCGACGGTGTCGACTTTTGAAGGATCGATGTTGTGTGTGTGGGGTGTGATATGGTTGAATAATGTGTCTGATTTGAATTGTGTCTGTTCATTTAAAATGTCGTTTTTATGTGTTTGTATATTTCCAATTGTTCAAGAGTGTCTATTTTTTGGTCTTTTGTGTGTACGTGTAAAGTATCCATGTTATAGTTGATGTTTTTGTATGTGTGGTTTGCTTCAATGTGGTGGTTTGCAAAGGTGGATTCGGTAGTGGAGTGTAGTGCCTCTGTGTGTTCAATGTATCTTTGTTTGAAGCTACGTCCTGTCTGGTCTATGTAGAATTTGTTGCAATCTGAGCAATTTAGTTTGTAAACACCAGGTAGATAGAATTTGTTTTGTGCTTTGTTTGTGTGTTTTGATAGTGTGTGTTCTGTTTTGTTTGTAGTTTTGTATGCGCTTCTGTATCCTGCTTTTTTGAATTTGTGGGCTATTTCTTCAGTATGGTTATTGATGTATGTTAGTGTTGTGAATTCTGTCTTTGTCTGTTGTTCATTTTGTGTTTTGTGTAGGAGTTTATTGACTATTGTTCTGTTGTACCATTGGAATCTGCTAGATTTTTATCATGTTTAGTTTGTCTTTGTAGTCTTTTCCATCTAGCGGGATGTTGCTAAGAAATATTATCATGTCAATATCAAAATTGATTAAGCTTATAATAAGTGAAAACTGGTTCATGCTGTAAGGTAAAACTTTTATTTTTTTAGCCATAAAAAACCTTGTGTTCCATGTTGGTAGTGATTTAAGTATATTTACTTAATCAATGGACACGTCATGGATAATGAAATCCAAGTAAGATAAAAGTTTAACATTTTTTACCACTGAAAAATTATTGCTCCAAGTCAGTAGTGATATATTTATTATTATTTAATTAACAACATATCACGGACAACAAAATCCAGGAAAATTCTTGAACTCAAGAAAAATAAAAATGAATGAATAGAAAGAGTCATAGAAAAAGTTTATTTGGTAAATTAAATCTTTCAGATACAATTAGGAAAAGAAGAATCACCTTCTATGGACACTTGATCTGGATGAAGCCAGAAAGACTGACAAAAAGAATAGTAAACTTTTTTCATAAAAATCCAAAAACATAAATCCGTTGGTTCACAGATGCAAAAAAGGATCTCACAGAAATAACTGATCTAAGTAAACAAACAAATATAATGAATTGTTCATGATATCCGGGCTGTTTGGCCGTGGTCCATGGTTTATAACAAAACCAAACGTTTCCGCAGCTCCACTGGCTGCCATCATCAGTGGTATAAAAATCCTGCACGCCGGGTGTTTACGTACAGGCCCACAGTACTGTGGTATAGGCTAAAGCTGTCCTGCCATGCTACCTTTACTTATAAATTCAGCAAAGTCCCACGTACAGGTAAAAATGACACCATCAGCCAATCATACACCATCTTTATTGTGATTGGCTGATGGTGTCATTTTTACCTGTACGTGGGACTTTGCTGAATTTATAAGTACATGTAGCATGGCAGGACAGCTTTAGCCTATACCACAGTACTGTGGGCCTGTACGTAAACACCCGGCGTGCAGGATTTTTATACCACTGATGATGGCAGCCAGTGGAGCTGCCAAAACGTTTGGTTTTATTATAAACCATGGACCACGGCCAAACAGCCCGGATATCATGAACAATTCATCTGACACCGGCCGTGAAAGCCTGAGGAATAATAAACAAATATAAATTAATTAATTTTGATATCCAAATAAGAAAGCATTGCAACATTAATATTTTTTAGATTATCATGTCAAGGCTGTAACAAAACAGATTTACATAAATAAAATATCAGATTTCTAAATTACTGTAACCAAATTAATCAAATGCGATTATATTCATGATTAGATTCTTTTGTACTAAGTTAGATGAATGTACGACTTACTTCTTACTGGAACCTTTGCTTGAAGGTTTCTGCGACTCTTTAGACTTTTTAGAGCCCAATGTTAACTTGGAAGATTGAGCACTCTTTAACTTTTTGGAACTACTTTTGCTTAAACTTTTTTCATCTTCCTTAAGAGCTTTTCTCTCCTTAGAAGATTCTCTGGAACTGCGAGAAGATTTGGATTTTTTCTTAGTAATTTTCTCAGATTTTTCAGACCCCAAACTTTTTTTTAATGCTGTAATGTCCCTGAAAATAGCAGATACCTTAAGATATAGAATATGAAAGTTTAAAAACACACAATTCATACTGGTTTATTATGTGTGAGTACTATATATTGTAACGTGTACTCTTGCCGTCGTCGTTATTATCTCTCTGTAAAATGTAGCAGTGTGTCAGAGTGTAACTTGTGTATGTGTGTCTTACCAATTCATCCTCGCACGGTAACGCAACTTACGATGCTTGAGTCCGTAATGAACGTACGGATAACCAGGTACCATAGTCCCCGATCTGAGGTTCACTAGTAGTGTATAATTCCCGGGTGGTGCCAAATTGTTTATTTAAAACAATTAAAAATGTCTTATTATCAGCGATTCTGCTCAGATGGTGTGACGGATTCAATTTGTCCCGCCGTTTCTCGAGTTGTATAATCGAGCCGGCAGTTACAGTATTCACTGCTTGAGCGCTAGTTATCACGTCAAAGACTAACAAAGACGTACGCTGTAAATTATAATTTTAAGAATACACTTTCCTACTGAAAATAAAACACATTTTAACATACACAGTACTGATTTATTAGCGATTTGGTATTACTGTTTTCATAGACACAAGCTATAATTGAATTTTTTATATAATTTTACACCGGTTATTTCTTTATGAGACGTTCTCTCCCTGGGTTTTACAATCCATTTTGAACGTAATTAAACATACAGTATGGCGTTCTACCAAATGAGTCAACAAATGATTTCGTTCAAATCGTACGGATTCTTTTGATCATGTTGCAGGCTCAGATTCAATTACAATAATAAAAATACACAACCTTACAATGTTTCCACTTAAATATTGTAACGTGTAACTATAAATGGTTTGTTGAAGTGTAGTACAAGTGTTTTAAAGGTTCGTACATTAATACTAGGTTAGCTTTCTAATTTAACAAATTTTCAGTGTCTTAATATTTTCATTTAATCTTTGAAAGAGAATAAAATTGATTCAGTGGTATTTCAGAATATAGTGAGAAATATTCAAAGTGCGTTAATTCGGAAGTTTATATAATTTATTGGATACTTAACAGCTTTGTAGCATGTGATTACACTGTTGGTCGGGAGTGAAGGAATGTGGCTGCAATATAATTCAGTTTTCATTTATTCGGGCTTCGGGCATCTTTTTCCAAGTATTTTGATTCACTTATTCACTTCGTCTTGAAATAAAACGTCTTCTCCATCAGGTAATTGTGTTCAGTGATAGTCAGCCTCCTTCTCGTTCAATTTGGATAGTTTAGTTTACTTTTAAAACATTTTAAATGAGAAAATAGTATGTTCTGAATTCTGGCGTCTGTTTTACTTAAGCGTCACTTTCTGAGTAATGATATTCAACGGTAATTTCGTCTTCAACCGTTGTTTCCATGGTTACCCAATTATTCTGATTGGGCTAGCTTGACATCAATCCATTGTTATCAAAATTTGAATTCTTTTCAAATCTTCCTATATCTTCTGACTTCCTTCCTTCTCTTATCTTCCTTCTTAAGTATTAATTATTAGCACTGTCATTTGTATTTTCTCACAAAGATTATTTTGGTATCCCACAATATTGGGTTTTCTCATGTTCTATAAGTTTACAATTAATTTAATACTTACTAATTACATTTCTCTGTTTACTTAACTCCTTATTTTAATATTTTGTCGTTAATAATATTTACCATTTATCCTTGGTTAATTAGTTACCTTGGATTTGTTAATTACTTGGCTATTTTCATACAATTAGTATTTGTTTATGTTTCACCGTTAGGCCTGTTTCAAGTCTAAGTAGCCATTACTGGTTTTTGATTGTTTCATACACATTATATCTAATTTTGTCCTAGATCGTTATTTTGTTATTTATGATTAGGTTTATTATCTATGGAGGTGTTTTGGTTCAGTCTTTGTGTGATTTTTGTGTGTAACAACTGTGTTATTCAATATTTCTTGCTAATTATTTACTAACATTTTTCTCTTTTATAACTCAAACATTGTTTTCTTTCCTTATTTTTAATTACTCTGCCAATGTCAATAATATGGCTAATAATTACTATTTATTTATCATATAACATATAATATTTTGGTCTATGTCTGGGATAATTACCCAATCCATCTCCTATTCATAAACAATTGTTTATACAATTAATTAACACTTATTATTTAATATTGGTGTACAATTCATTACTTCTTATTTATTGTTCAGGTGATAAACAATCTCACCTCTATTGAACTTGTTTCATTACTCTCCCCTTCTAACCTGGGTATTTACTTATGTTTATTACATACTTATTTTCTAAAACTCTTTGCTTTCCTTTCTATGTTAACATGATCATATTACTTTTTCTTGTGATTCTCACCTTTAAATTCTACAATACAATCTTAAGTTCTATAACAATATTATTTCATAATTATTACAGTTAATATCACTCTTCAGTGTTCATTATTACTGAATCAATGTTTTATTTTAAATATTATTCATAATAACTTTATTAAATGTTATTGTTCACTCTTAAATCTTAAATATTGGTTATTTTACTAAGTCTTTATCTTAGCCTTCTCTACTCTTACTATTTTTATTACTGACAATATTTGTATTTATTTATCACTTGCACTTTTAAATTATTTTGTATTCATTATAATTTACTTAGTGTTTCTTTTTCTATCATTTCGCTTTAGGGTAAGTTCACTTTCACTAGTTTAACTTCCGTTTAATTCTCACTATTTTACTCTCTTTCCCTACACATATTATATATAATTATTAATGTCATGTCTTTCTTTATTAACAACTTACATGTATTCCTAACTCTATCTATTCCTAACTCTAGTGTATTTTTAGCTATCGTTTTTTATTAATGATTATTTACAATTGTCATTCAATCAATACTCACATTCATTAATTATTTTGGCTCTTAACCGGTTTCATTTTCTTTATTATTTTTGATTACATTAATTCTCCCTTCTCTATTTTTTATTCCTTGTCTGGGTTTTCTTGACGTGTTTCATTTTATTTTCTTCATCGTTGGTTTGTTCCCTCTTTGTTCTCATGTTTCTTCTCCTTCCTTCTCATCTTGTTTACTTTTATTTTGGTTCGTAGCTGGCCAATCTCTGGGGTTGGGTCAATGTCGTTTGTCTGTCAGTCTAGTAGTTGAGTTTCTTTATTAATCACTTTTGGTTTATTACTCTTTTTCCTTCTTTCTTAATTACATTTTATATTTTTTATTCTCCACATTATTTATTTCTTAAAATATAGTATTATTTAGCATTTTTTACATACTTATTGTTATCAAAACTGATCTGAATTTGGCGATGTTATATAATGCCCTTCCACCAAAATTGATCATTTTATAAAACGTGATTCTAAGTTTGATGAAATTATCAATTGTATTGTATCATTTTCTTCTTAAATTCTCCTGCTTCCTGTGCAGTTTTATTTTTAATTCTGTATCCTTTATTTCCTTTCTTCTGATTCCTTTCTTCATTATTTTTTCTTATTACGAACTGGCTTATTGATTTTTTATTATAAATTATTCCCTATAAATCTTATTTTCCCTAACTATCCCTACTTTGTAGCTGAAATCGATTCAGATGGGCTCTATTGGCTTACCTAACTCCGTCGTTCAAAACTACTCTTATTCTGAGATGAGGGGAACATCATCCCTGCTCAGTTAAATGATTGCTGGACTTATTCAACAGTCAATCTCAATTAATGAATCTTCATTACAGTCATCTCGTGACTCATAATAATAATAATAATCATAATATTTGTTGGGAATCTTTTACTTTTGTATTTCATTATTACTCAGTTTGAGTCATATATTTTTTTCATCTTTCTTTATAGATACTACTTGATAGTACTTGAAGCATTGCTTTTCATTGATACAATTCACATTTTTATTCATTTTTAAGTACTCTTTGTTTCATCTCATTTCATATTATAACTCTTAGAATGTTTATTTTATTTATTTAGTTTTTTGATCATTGGTTTGTTTAATTTTACTTCCCATTTCTTTCTAAATAGTTGTGGAAGTTGATCATTTTGATTGATATTTTTTTTTCATAATTCTTTAAATATCATAGTAAGTTAATGCTTCTTACTAGTTAGGAATTTTTGTAGCTTATTCCTTTATAGTATGTTTTGCTTTTTTATGCCTCATATTTTGGCTAAAGATTATTGTAACTTAATCTTATTTTGTTAGGAATGTTCTGTAACTTCACTCCCTTATTATTATTTTTTATTCAAATATTATAGTAAGTTTGTTGTTCTTACTTTATATGGATTCTTTGTAACTTTATTTCTCCATTTTATAATTGGTCTAAAATATTCTCGAAATATTTGTGTAAGCTGTCCTTACATAACTTTATTGGATTTTGAAATTCATTTTTTATATTTTTCTTTATTAGGCTACTTATTAGCAAACTTATTTGTTTGTATTATTATTTCTTTTTATTCAAAGTAATCTGGTTGGTTTTTCAATTTTAAGTTTTTTCAGTCATGTTTGGCTTTCTAAATTTTTTTTTATTGATGCCTGATTGTATACCCCCTTTATTTTCTTAGTGATGGGGTTAGTGATTTCATATGTGTTATTGCCCTTGTCTTTCGTGATAGTGTGCGGTCCTACGTATAATAATAGTAACTTTTTTGTAATGCCTTCTATTGAGCTGGGTAATTCTCTGTTTTTTATCAGCACGCTCTCTCCTATCTGGTACTTGATAGTATTTTGATGGTTCTTAGAGTATTTATTTTTCTGTTGCTCTACCTTCTCTGCGATTCTGTTATAAATTCTTCTTTTTTCGAATTGGTATTCGGTATTGGTGGGAAATTTAATTATATCGTTTATCTCTCTAGGTGGTGGTCGCTCAAACATCATTGAGTATGGTGTGGCTTCAATGAAGTTGTGGTAAGCCAGGTTTATAAAGTCTTCCATGGATTTTAGGTAATTGTGCCATTCCTTTTGCTTGTTATGGCAGTAAGTCCTTAGAATTCGACCCACTTCTCTAAGTACTCTCTCAGCTGGGTTACTGCTGGGGTGATAAACGGATGTTTTGTATGTCTTAATACCATGTTCCCAGAGTTTACTTTTCCATAGGTTTCCTTTAAACTGAGTCCCATGATCGGTTATTATGGCCATAGGTTTTCCCACTTCTGGTATAAAGTTGTTTAATATAATTTCAATAACTTTCTTGGTAGTAGCACGGTTAATGGAGTACAATTTAGTATATTTGGTGAAGTGATCGAATATGATTATAATGAATATCACTATAGTATTGACGACTCGGAACACTAGATTTTTTATAAGTAAAAACGTAAAGTTTTACCTTACAGCCTAAACCGGCTTTCGCCTATAGAAGGCTTCATCAGAGGCTGTCGTAGGTAGCGCTGTTCGTCTTGTTGTTGGCGACGAGATAGTTTTTCGAAAGATCGAAGCTGTGTGTGTGTGGTGAGATGTGTTCGAATAATGCGTGCGATTTGAATTGTGTCTGTTCATTTAGGATGTCGTTTTTATTTGTTTTTGTGTGTTTGTATATTTCTAATTGTTCTAGAGTGTCTAGTTTTTGGCCTTTTGTATGTACGTGTAGTGTGTTCATGTTATTGTCGATGTTTTTATATGTGTGGTTTGCTTCAATGAGGTGGTTTGCAAAGGTAGATTCTGTAGTGGTGTGGAGTGCTTTTGTGTGTTCAATGTATCTCTGTTTGAAGCTACGTCCTGTAAATTCTACATAGGCCAGACAGGACGTAGCTTCAAACAGAGATACATTGAACACACAAAAGCACTCCACACCACTACAGAATCTACCTTTGCAAACCACCTCATTGAAGCAAACCACACATATAAAAACATCGACAATAACATGAACATACTACACGTACACACAAAAGGCCGAAAACTAGACACTCTAGAACAATTAGAAATATACAAACACACAAAAACAAATAAAAACGACATCCTAAATGAACAGACACAATTCAAATCGCACGCATTATTCGAACACATCTCACCACACACACACAGCTTCGATCTTTTGAAAAACTATCTCGTCGCCAACAACAAGACGAACAGCGCTACCTACGACAGCCTCTGATGAAGCCTTCTATAGGCGAAAGCCGGTTTAGGCTGTAAGGTAATACTTTACGTTTTTACTTATAAAAAACCTAGTGTTCCGAGTCGTCAATACTATAGTGATATTTAGTTAAGTAACGGACACGTCATGGACAACGAAATCCAATGATTATAATGATTTTAAATCAGTGTCTTCCTCCACTGCGAGGAAATGGACCACAAATATCAAGGAATACTCTTTCTAATTTTTGACTTGATATTATGGGTATCATCATACCCTCTTTTTTAGAATTATTGCACTTTACCATTTGACAGATGTGACATTTTTGTATAGTTTTGCTTACCTTTCGATAAATACTCTTGATATACACTTGTTCCTCTAGTGCTTTTATTACTTTCATGGCACCCATATGGCCGTATCGGATGTGGTAGTCCAAGATTATTTGTTCTTCTACAATAGACGGAATTACTAGTTTCCATTCTCCAATGTTAGGGTTATTTTTAATAAATAATAAGTTATCGTGTACTTTATAATACTGTACAATGGGTTCTTCTTCTTTCAATATTCTTTCTCTGATACTCACTATTTTTGGGTCCACATTTTGCTGTTTGCTTATTTCCAGCGTTATTTTTTCCAGATCTGTTCTATCCTTAATTATGTTATATACCTTGACTAATAGTTCTTTCTCTCCCTCGAATGTTTGTTGCTGGATGTTGATACGGGATAATATATCAGCAGCTGTGTTTTTCTTTCCTGGTATGTATTCCCAGTTAATATGGTATTCCTGCAGTAATAATATCCATCGGGTTAGTCTTCCATGGCTGAGCTTGCATTGTTTAAGGAAAGATATGGATCTATGGTCACTTCTCATGGTTATGTTGTATCCTAAAATGTACGTCCTGAATTTGTTGCAGGCAAACACAACACTAAGTAGTTCCTTCTCCGTGACGTGGTAGTTCCTTTCACATACATTTAAGGTTCTACTTGCAAAGCTTATGACCATATGTTGCCCCTTATCATCTTCTTGATATAATACAGCACCGACACTCACGTCGCTCGCATCACAATTCATGAAGAATGGCTTTTTGAAATCTGGATGGCGTAAAATGACGGTGTCTAAAAATTTTTCTTTTATTTGTTCAAATATCTTGTCTTGGTCGGCTCCCCATGTCTTTTATTTTTAGCGGATAACTGTTTTTTAAATTGTGCTGTTAGCTTGGAATAATTGTCCTGGAATTTCCGATAATAATTGCATATTCCAAGGAAAGACTGTAGCTGTTTTTTATTTTTAGGTGTGGGGAATCGTTGTATTGCTTCAACTTTCTCTGATGAAGGGGAGATGCCTTCTTCTGTCAGATTAAAACCTAAAAATTGTACCTTGCTGGCTATAAATTTTGATTTATTCAGCTTAAGGGTAATATGGTTCTCTGATAATTTTTTCAAAACTGTCTCCACTCTATTACAGTGTTCTTGCCAATTTGATGAGGTGATCAACAAGTCATCTACGTATACAGTAGTAAAATTAAGTACCTCTTGTCCCAATATCTGATCCATACACTTGACGAATACTGCAACCGAATTGATCAGTCCGAATGGCAGTCTTTTGAATTGGTAGTTTCTCCCATTGAACAGAAAAGCTAAGTTTTTCCTACTGTTCGGATGTAACTCTACCTGCCAGTATTCACATACTGTATCCCATGCGCTGATGTATTTTGTACCATGGAATCTCTTTAGGATTTCTCATGGAATTTCTTTAGGATCTCTTCAATTTCGCCTGGGGATGTTCTATCATTTACGATCATTTTATTGATTTCTCTAGCATCGAGGCATATTCTTACCTTTCCATCCTTTTTCGGTATCGCCACTATTGGACTTGTATATGGTGATTGGCTTAATTCTATTATATCATCTTCCATCATCTGGTTGATCTCTGCTCTCAATGCATTCCTTTGAGAGTAGGCGATAGTATATGATTTTTTCTTAAAATCAACGGGCTCTTTGAATATGATTTTACATTGGTAATCTTTTACCTTGCCCGGGGCATCAGAAAAAATGTGTCGATATTTATTGTAAATGTTTATGAGATCCTCTGCCTGATGAACACTAATCTGTTGATCTCGTACTTCTCTTTGGAATTGTCTGATCTCCAGCTTGTTTGACCATATTTCTTCATCCTTCCATTCATTTATTATTTTTCCATGTGCTTGTAGACGATAATTATTTTGTAACATGGTGGAACAGTTGGTTATTGAAGGTAAGTTACTACCCTTCACTATACTTGTTGTCCATATTCCATGTTCAGTGTTTAGTGACACTTCTCCTTGCCGTAGATCAATTATGGCAGAGTATTGTCGGAGTACATCACATCCAACAAGTATTGAGAATGGCAGGCCACTGGCAACAAGAAAAGACATAGTGAATGTTAGTCCTTTACTTTTAATTTCCAGGGACACTTGTTTCCTGACAGTTTTGTTTGGTCTGCCGGTAGCACCGATGATTGTCACATTGTTTATTGGTAGAGTCGGTATAGGTATACTACTTTCCTGTTGTAGTCTGCTTAACTCTACTTGGTCAATTAAAGATATATTAGATCCAGTATCTATCATTAATGTTGACATGACTCCATTTATTTGGGCATTTACGTACACTATCTCACTTCGGCTAAGCATTGGTTGATTACTTTCTTCAATCAACTCGTCTCTTATATTTTTTAGATAATTCGTTTGTATTATAGTGATTATATTTTTTGTCATCTTACATTCCCCAAGAGATTGGTCCAGTGATGGGCTGTTCACAGTTTTCACTGACCTTAGGCATTTAAATGAGGGTTGGCCTCATTGTCTCTAACTTCATTAGCGTTTAATGGTTGGTTAGTGATTGGCTCCTGTCGATTATTCCTGTTATCTACGTCATTCCTGGGATTTTCTTCGAATGGGTGGCTTCTTGTATCGGGTACCTGGTTAAAGTACGTTCGTCGATAGTTATATTGGGGATAGTTTCTTCCTAGACTCCGTTGTCTTTGTCCTCTTACGTAATTTACCTGTGGTCGGTATCCTTGGTTATTGTTATTATTACTGTTTCCAGGGCGATAATAGTTATTATGACCATTTGGTGGGTAGTTACCCCTGTAGTTGTTCCGGAAATTGTTATTATTATTCCCATTTCTGTTGAAGTTTCTGGATAGATTATTGCCCCGTTGGTTCCCTTGATAATTGTTAGGGTTATTTTGTGGTGGCTTATTATCCCCCTGTTGGTTTGGTGATGATTGTCCTTCGTTTACTCTATTACTTCTGAAGCTCGATACTCTATTCTTCCTGTATTGCCACTCGTGCTCATGGCTCTCCAACAAACTAGCCATGTCTTGAATGGTTTTTACCTGGCTGTACATCCGTGCTTTTTGTATGGCGTAATGGTATACATTATAATGGTAAGACAATTGTATCACAAGACACTCTTCCGGGATGCGTGGTTCCAAATTCCTTGCCATGCAGATCTTTCCCAGGAAGTAGGATGTGAGAGATTGTCCATTTTGATTCTCATACCTCCCGTTGCTTAGGTTATGGTGGACCATGTTCTGAGTCGATTCAGACCAGTATTTAGCCTTGAATTGGGTCTTAAATTCTTGAATACTTTGGATGTCTGGTCTCGTGGCAGTCCACCAGTTGTCGTAGGTCTCTTTGAACATTTCGTCCAGCATTCCTCTTATTGTTGTCCATCGGGTCTCTCGATTTTTGATTATTAACTCTTCCACCCTCTTCAGGAATTCAATAGGGTTCCTTTTATAATTACGGAAGTTAATCGTATCTCTGTTGTCCGCGTTCATGACATGGTTACTGTTACATGGCCGATCACGCCAGGCGTCCACTTCTTCCTGTAATGACTCTTCTAGTCTGTGCATCTCGTCAATCCTTTGTTTGTTTTTGTCTACTTTGTTATCGATTTTATTTAAATTGCTGTACACCCCTTCCATTCTTTCTCCCAGGTCTGTTCGTACCGTTGCTATCTCCTTCTGGTTTTCTTCCCGGACCAGATGTATGTCCTGGACCATTTGTTCACATCTTTTGGCTGTTTCTTCGTGGCATTCCTCAATTCACCTTTTATTTTCTCCTTCGATATTGTTCATTTTATTGAGTACTTCCTCACGGACTTCAGAAACATTTTCATTGGTTTTCTCTAGTTTCTCCAACGTCTCCTCTAATTTTTCATTTGTTTCAGTGATCTGTTGTATGGTTTCTTCTCGATACTCCTTTAATTGTTGGATCACCTGCTCTTTCATCTCTTCCTTAGTTATTTCATTGATTTCCTTCAGCTGTTGTTGGAGGGTTTCATTATTTCTGTTAATGGTTTGTCTCAATTCTTCTTTCTGCTTCTGAAAATTGTCGTTCGTTTCTTCTTTCATGCTGTCGAACTTCTCCTCCTGTTTCTTAAAATTTTCACTTGTTTCTTTCTTCATACTGTCTATTTTTTCATTTGTCAGTTTATTATTTTCCTCATTCTTGTCTAATTTTCTATTAATCAATTCCCATAATTGTTGTAAATCCATGCCTCCTCTGGCCTCCTCCCTGTCACCCGCCTGTATTTCCGTCTCTTTGTTTTGGGTTATTTCTGTTGTGGTTATTGTTGTCTCCACTTCTTCAATCGATGTTCCTTCCTCTTCTTCTCCTCTATTTTCTTCCATCTCCTTGTCCTTTGCCAACTTTTTCGATAAACATCTTGTATGCATCTTGATCTCCTTTCGTGACCACCGCTAGAATTTCGTATCTTCCTTTCTTCTAGCTCCACCAGTTGGTCGCCAATTTGTAACATGTACTCTTGCCGTCATCGTTATTATCTCTCTGTAAAATGTAGCAGTGTGTCAGAGTGTAACTTGTGTATGTGTGTCTTACCAATTTGTCCTCGCACGGTACGCAACTTACGATGCTTGAGTCCGTAACGAACGTACGGATAACCAGGTATCATAGTCCCCGATCTGAGGTTCACTAGTAGTGTATAATTCCCGGGTGGCACCAAATTGTTTATTTAAAACAATTAAAAATGTCTTATTATCAGCGATTCTGCTCAGATGGTGTGACGGATTCAATTTGTCCCGCCGTTTCTCGAGTTGTATAATCGAGCCGGCAGTTACAGTATTCGCTGCTTGAGCGCTAGTTATCACGTCAAA
Source organism: Magicicada septendecula (assembly GCA_034769895.1). NCBI lineage: Eukaryota > Metazoa > Arthropoda > Insecta > Hemiptera > Cicadidae > Magicicada > Magicicada septendecula. The sequence goes on from CM068372.1 coordinate 39,790,121, forward strand.
GACTAACAAAGACGTACGCTGTAAATTATAATTTTAAGAATACACTTTCCTACTGAAAATAAAACACATTTTAACATACACAGTACTGATTTATTAGCGATTTGATATTACTGTTTTCATAGACACAAGCTATAATTGAATTTTTTATATAATTTTGCACCGGTTATTTCTTTATGAGATGTTCTCTCCCTGGGTTTTACAATCCATTTTGAATGTAATTAAACATACAGTATGGCGTTCTACCAAATGAGTCAACAAATGATTTCGTTAAAATCGTACGGATTCTTTTGATCACGTTGAAAGGCTCAGATTCAATTACAATAATAAAAATACACAACCTTACAATGTTTCCACTTAAATATTGTAACATGTAACTATAAATGGTTTGTTGAAGTGTAGTACAAGTGTTTTAAAGGTTCGTACATTAATACTAGGTTAGCTTTCTAATTTAACAAATTTTCAGTGTCTTAATATTTTCATTTAATCTTTGAAAGAGAATAAAATTGATTCAGTGATATTTCAGAATATAGTGAGAAATATTCAAAGTGCATTAATTCGGAAGTTTATATAATTTATTGGATACTTAACAGCTTTGTAGCATGTGATTAGTCTGTTGGTCAGGAATGAAGGAATGTGGCTGCAATATAATTCAGTTTTCATTTATTCGGGCTTCGGGCATCTTTTTCCAAGTATTTTGATTCATTTATTCACTTCGTCTTGAAATAAAATGTCTTCTCCATCAGGTAATTGTGTTCAGTGATAGTCAGCCTCCTTCTCGTTCAATTTGGATAGTTTAGTTTACTTTTAAAACATTTTAAATGAGAAAATAGTATGTTCTGAATTCTGGCGTCTGTTTTACTTGAGCGTCACTTTCTGAGTAATGATATTCAATGGTAATTTCGTCTTCAACCGTTGTTTCCATGGTTACCCAATTATTCTGATTGGGCTAGCTTGACATCAATCCATTGTTATCAAAATTTGAATTCTTTTCAAATCTTCCTATATCTTCTGACTTCCTTCCTTCTCTTATCTTCCTTCTTAAGTATTAATTATTAGCACTGTCATTTGTATTTTCTCACAAAGATTATTTTGGTATCCCACAATATTGGGTTTTCTCATGTTCTATAAGTTTACAATTAATTTAATACTTACTAATTACATTTCTCTGTTTACTTAACTCCTTATTTTAATATTTTGTCGTTAATAATATTTACCATTTATCCTTGGTTAATTAGTTACCTTGGATTTGTTAATTACTTGGCTATTTTCATACAATTAGTATTTGTTTATGTTTCACCGTTAGGCCTGTTTCAAGTCTAAGTAGCCATTACTGGTTTTTGATTGTTTCATACACATTATATCTAATTTTGTCCTAGATCGTTATTTTGTTATTTATGATTAGGTTTATTATCTATGGAGGTGTTTTGGTTCAGTCTTTGTGTGATTTTTGTGTGTAACAACTGTGTTATTCAATATTTCTTGCTAATTATTTACTAACATTTTTCTCTTTTATAACTCAAACATTGTTTTCTTTCCTTATTTTTTAATTACTCTGCCACTGTCAATAATATGGCTATTAATTACTATTTATTTATCATATAACATATAATATTTTGGTCTATGTCTGGGATAATTACCCAATCCATCTCCTATTCATAAACAATTGTTTATACAATTAATTAACACTTATTATTTAATATTGGTGTACAATTCATTACTTCTTATTTATTGTTCGGGTGATAAACAATCTCACCTCTATTGAACTTGTTTCATTACTCTCCCCTTCTAACCTGGGTACTTACTTATGGTTATTACATACTTATTTTCTAAAACTCTTTGCTTTCCTTTCCATGTTAACATCATCATATCACTTTTTCTTGTGATTCTCACCTTTAAATTCTTCAATACATTCTTAAGTTCTATAACAATATTATTTCATAATTATTACAGTTAATATCACTCTTCAGTGTTCATTATTACTGAATCAATGTTTTATTTTAAATATTATTCATAATAACTTTATTAAATGTTATTGTTCACTCTTAAATCTTAAATATTGGTTATTTTACTAAGTCTTTATCTTAGTTTAACATTCATGTTTCGTATGGTATCCAAGTCACTTTTATGTAATAATAAGTGATTACCTGTATGCGGTCCGCCGTGTGACTTCTCAAACTTATTACGTTACGGGTTTCAAGGCGTATGCCTCATCATCAGACGTTTAAAAACCAAAAACACACATATCACACAAAACTGCGTTTGTCAAAAAATAAAATTGCAGAAACAAGCATATTATGTGCACGTGATGTAGGGTGCACACCCGTTCAAGTGTTGTCTGCTACTGATTGGAATTCGTTGAGCAGTCTCAAAGCAGTATCATACAAGCGGTTAGATACAAAGTTCAATTGTTCATTCAGAATACAATCACGACTGCTATCATTATTATATGCATTATAAATTTCCAGCTCCTCCAAGGCATTCATAAAACGGCCCTTGTTGCATATATGCAAAGGCATTAGATTGGACTTAAAATCTGTATAATTGTGATTGTGTTGGGTCAGATGACGAGTGTAATTGGATTTTATATCATTGTAATTATGTGTCTTTTTTGGTAAACGCTTCCGTGAACACTTACCAAAAAAGACACATAATTACAATGATATAAAATCCAATTACACTCGTCATCTGACCCAACAGAATCACAATTATACAGATTTTAAGTCCAATCTAATGCCTTTGCATATATGCAATAAGGGCCGTTTTATGAATGCCTTGGAGGAGCTGGAAATTTATAATGCATATAATAATGATAGCAGTCGTGATTGTATTCTGAATGAACAATTGAACTTTGTATCTAACCGCTTGTATGATACTGCTTTGAGACTGCTCAACGAATTCCAATCAGTAGCAGACAACACTCGAACGGGTGTGCACCCTACATCACGTGCACATAATATGCTTGTTTCTGAAATTTTATTTTTTGACAAACACAGTTTTGTGTGATATGTGTGTTTTTGGTTTTTAAACGTCTGATGATGAGGCATACGCCTTGAAACACGTAACGTAACCAAGTTTGAGAAGTCACACGGCGGACCACATACAGGTAATCACTTATTCTTTATCTTAGCCTTCTCTACTCTTACTATTTTTATTACTGACAATATTTGTATTTATTTATCACTTGCACTTTTAAATTATTTTGTATTCATTATAATTTACTTAGTGTTTCTTTTTCTATCATTTCACTTTAGGGTAAGTTCACTTTCACTAGTTTAACTTCCGTTTACTTCTCACTATTTTACTCTCTTTCCCTACACATATTATATATTGTTACGACGGTCTACTCGATCGTCGTAGGTACAGTGGAAACAAAATAAGTACAAGACACCAATTAAGTCACTAATCACACCTTTAATTGTTATAGTAAAACAGTTCGTAATTAACAACACAGTGTCTACAACAAATCAAATGAAATTGTTCATACGCAATAAAATGTCCACTAATATTAAAACTCAACTGTATTACAATTATACCGTCCGAATATAAAACGCAACACTTCACTAATAACTACTTGAACGTACACCGTAATAACCCGAACCGTCTGTAAATATATCGCACTAATACTCTCGAACCGCACAGTCAAAAATCTCGCATTGAACTGAAAACTAAGGCCGCGACGCGATGTATTTATAGTTACGCTAACACACCAGAAGCTTCCAAACTGCGTCTTATCTCTCGCGAACTACATAATTGCTGCGGCCTCGACACAGTCCGAGCGCCCGAGCGAAGGCTGGCATAGTCCAGAAAATTCTCGCAACATGCGTTTAGTAGCACGTACACCACACGCTTACGTCGAGATCTTTCTGGTGCATTCGATAAACGCGTAGATTGTTCTGCGCTGTCGTAGCACTGCCCCCTCCTTAAGCCTGTTCGTCCCGACTGGCAAAGCGTCTCTAAATTTGTATTTAGCCAGGCGATCTAGGTGGACGACCTTGAACTTTCGCTGTCCCTCCTGTTGAATCCGATAAACAACATAGTTAATCCTTTTTTTTACAGTGTAGGGTCCTTCCCAGTTAGACTGAAGCTTAGGTGAGCGACCACGACGGCGCTTTGGATTGAACAACCAGACCTGATCTCCTTCTTGAAAACCCACACTATTGCTGCGAATGTCATACCGAGTTTTCATTTTATCACTGGCAATCTTGAGCCGTCCTCTTACCAAGCGATTCATTTCTCGCAGTTGGTTTTCTAATTGCGAGGAATAGTTCTTTGGCTCTTGGGACTGAGTCTCAGGTGATCCAAACATCAAGTCCCCAGGAAGACGAATCTCCCGCCCAAACACCAATTTTGCTGGAGTCATGCCGGTTGTGTCATGTACTGATGATCTATACGCCATAAGGAATAGTGGTATACGTTGGTCCCAGTCTGTTTGGTTCTCGTCAACAACTTTCGAAAGATGCTGCTCAAGTGTCCTGTTGAATCTCTCAACCATCCCGTCCGACTGAGGATGCAGAGGCGTTGTCCTGGTCTTTCGAATTCCAAGTAGACGGCATAATTCTTTAAACACTCCTGATTCGAAATTTCTCCCTTGATCCGTATGGATTTCCATAGGGGCTCCATAACGGCAACAGAAGTTGTGAACTAACTGCTTTGCCACAGTGGTAACCTCCTGATTTGGAATTGCGTAGGCTTCCACCCACTTAGTAAAGTAGTCACCTACAACCATGATGTACCGGTTTCCATCGTCAGTAACTGGGAATGGTCCAGCAATGTCTATGGCAATTCTCTCGAAAGGTTGTCCAACGTTATACTGTCTCATTTTTCCCCTGCTTCTGGTTTGTGGGCCCTTGCTTGCAGCACATATTTCACACGTCCGAACCCATTCCTCTACGTCGTGGCGAAGATGAAGCCAATAGAATCGCTTCCGTATTTTGTCAAGGGTTTTGTTAACGCCAAGATGGCCTCCATCATGCATCTCCTTCAAAACAGACTGCACTTTACTTCGGGGAACTATCAACTGCATGACCACGTCTCGTCCATCTGCACTTTCCCAAGCCCTTTTCAGCAATCCGTTTTCTAAGGTGAGAGATTCCCATTGTGCCCAGTAGCCCTTCAGCACTTCGGAACCATGGCAGATATCTTGCCAATCCGGGCGGCGACCTTCCTCTTTTGCTGTCAAGATCGGTCCAATGTCTTCATCAGTCATCTGTTCTTGTCGTCAGTCTTGTGTTGTCCAGCCATCAGCCAGGAAATCTACAGTGATGGCTTGAGCATGTTCGCTTGGGTTTTGTTCTTCCTTTCTGTGGCAATGTCGGTAGTCTTCCGGGCATGGTCTTCGTGATAAGCCATCTGCATTACCATGCAGGCGCCCCCGCCGATGTTGTACCTTGAAGTTGTACTCTTGCAGACGTTCGAGCCACCTTGCCAACTGTCCTTCCGGATTTTTAAATCTCAAGAGCCATGCAAGTGCAGCATGGTCGGTACGTAGTGAAAACTCTCTCCCATAGAGATATTTATGGAAGTGCTCCAAAGCTCTGACAATTGCCAACAACTCTCTTCTTGTAACACAATAATTTCTCTCTGGTTTAGAAAGCGTCTTGCTGTAATACGCTATTACTCGTTCTTCACCGTTCTGCACTTGAGACAAAACTGCTCCTAGACCAGTATTGCTTGCGTCTGTGTCTACGATGTACTTCCCTTCGGAAGCTGGAAAAGCGAGAATTGGCTGCGAACATAATGCAATCTTCAACGTTCTGAATGCTTGTTCACACTCTCTCGACCATTGGAAGTTTCGTTTATTTTCCGTTAGCTCATGTAGTGGTTTAGCAATAGTAGCGAAGCCTTTCACAAAACGTCGGTAATATGAGCATAACCCCAGGAAACTCCGAACTTCTTGTTTATTCTTCGGAACTGGCCAGTCTCTTACGGTGTATACTTTATTAGTAGGATCCATGCTAACGCCCGCTGCCGAAACCAGATGGCCCAAATACTGTACTTCCTTCTGGAATAGAGAACACTTCTTCGGGCTCAGCTTCAGTTGTGCACCGTGAATTCTAGTTAGAACTTCCTTAAGGTTTTCCAAATGATCTTCGAAAGTCTTCCCGATCACTATGACATCGTCTAAGTAAACAAGGCAAGTTTTCCACGTCAGGCCTCGGAGTATCAGGTCCATCAATCTCTCAAATGTTGCCGGTGCATTACAGAGACCAAATGGCATGACGTTAAATTGGAATAAGCCACTTGGGGTCGAGAAAGCGGTCTTTTCCTTGTCTTCTTGATGAAGACCCACTTGCCAATATCCACTCTTCAGGTCCAATGTGGAAAACCACTGTGCTCCGGACAACGTGTCGAGTGTATCGTCAACGCGAGGTAATGGATAGCAGTCTTTCTTTGTAACATCATTTAACCTCCGGTAGTCTACGCAGAAACGCAATCCACCATCCTTCTTCGCTACCAGCACTACAGGGGAAGACCAAGCACTTGACGAAGGTTCAATTACTCCCTCTGTCAACATGTCCTGTACTAACCGAGACATCTCCTCTTGTTTAGATAATGGAGGCCTTCGAGGAGGTTGGCGTATCGGTGTTGTGTCCCCAGTATTGATGCGATGTTGCACAAGAGAGGTTCTTCCCAGTGACTGTCCCCGAACTGCAAAACAATCTTTGAATTCGTGTAAAAACTGTCCGAGTTCTTTTACCTCACCACTTGAGAGGTAGTTAGAAGATCTGTTCAATAATTCTTGCAGTTCCTCTGGTAATTTAGAAGTATCCGAAGAACTGGGTCTTCGTTGCGTTATTTCGGCTACCCAGGCCACAGGAGTCAATTTGCCTAGGAGCGTATTGCTTTGTAAAGTGATAGCTTGATCCAAAATATTCGCCACTCTAATAGGTACATTTCCGGTTTCGTCAGGTTTTACTAAACTTCTGGCAATTAGTATGCCCGGTGTGCTGACTACCTGGGGTTCGAATATAGAGCACTGATTGCCCCTAGTATCTACCGCAGTTCTAACCATGATGATATTTTCGGAGTTTGGCGGAACAGTTACGGCCACTTGGTTTATGACGTCCATCGATTTTTCTGCTGTCGTCATTGTTGATAGCATTACCTCTTCGCCTCCGATTCTCAAGACATTGTTTTTGAAGTCGACTATAAATCCGTATGCGTTCATATCGTCCACACCAAGAATTGCTTCATCCACAATGTCTGCAACAAGTACTTGATGATTAAACTCAAGTCTACCGAGGCGTAGGTGTATCTCCACTTTTCCATACACTTTTACAGGCCGTCCAGTAGCTGTTCGCAAGCTGCAAGAGCACCAGATTGGCTTGAGATCTTTCACCACGTCGGGGCGCACAATAGAAACTGTTGCGCCTGTGTCAACTGTAATCGAGGTTGGCCTTTCTTGAACAAATCCGGTAACTACCAAGCTCCCGGTGTTTTTCTGAAGCGTAGAAATTGCGTATTCTCTAGGGGCTTCGTTCCTCCAGTTAGTCAGCACACGCCCCGTTGCACCGACTATTGCTCGTTTCCCTGCTGCTGAATTCTAACCCGACAATCTCGTTGTAGATGTCCAGGTTTCCCACATCGATAACACTTCGGTCTTCCATCCTTTCTTATTTTATTCTGTGGCGCCGACCGTCGAGTCTCTGTTCCTTGTTCTTCTTCCTCATCGTCTGTGCCGTCTCGATCTTTTAGCTCGCGCACTTTATGACTTGTCCAACCAGACGCTGATTTGGCGGCCTCAATTTGCAAAGCATGTACCAGGGCGTCCGCACTGTTCTGGTGAGTAGGGGGAAAATAAGGGTTCTGACCCACAAAGGAATGCCGCCTTTCCCACGGTCTAGATCAAAGAGATGCCGCCGTTCCCACGGTCCAAGATTTTTTCCCACGCTCTCCCCACCACCGCTGGACCACAGCATCCCAAAGGACCGCGAATTTCCGCGAATAAATTTTTTTATTTTTTTTTAATTTGATATTTTTATTTTTTTAATTAAATTGATTTGCATATCCGCGAATATATGCCGCCTTTCGCGAGCCTAAATCACTTTCACTTTCTAATTTCCGCGAATATAATTTTTTATATGCAGCCTTTCGCGAGCCTAGATCACTTTCACTTTCTACTGGACCACAGCATCCGCGACTTTTTCGCTGATCTGTGTCAAGATCCGCGACTTTTTCGCGTATCTGGACCACAGCATCCGCGAATATAATTTTTTTTTTTTATATGCCGCCTTTCGCGAGCTTAGATCACTTTCACTTTCTATCACTTGATGTATTATAGTGTATATATTAAATATATGATCAGGGTTACCAACCTTGCATGAGTTCAAATTTGTTATAATGTATATTAAATCTATATGATCAGGTTTACCAACCTATGGTGAGGGGTTCCGACTTGATGCATTATAGTGTATATATTAAATATATGATTAGGGTTACCAACCTTGCATGAGTTCAAATTTGTTGTGTGTTATAATGTATATTAAATCTATATGATCAGGTTTACCAACCTATGTATGGGTTCAAACTTGATATGTGTGTGTATTATAGTGTATATTAAAATATATGATCAGGGTTACCAACCTTGCATGAGTTCAAATTTGTTATAATGTATATTAAATCTATATGATCAGGTTTACCAAGTATCCCTCCTCAGACGCTGGTGTTACTTTGCATTTTTGCATTAAATATATATATCGTAAACAATGAAATAATAATATTTCGTCATTGTAAGATTTTAATAAAACAATTATCAGTTTAAATTCTCTCTCTCTCTCTCTCTCTCTCACACTTGTTGTGTATGTTTCTCTCTCTCTCTGTGATCAGTACCGCGCGCATGTATATGAAATTAGAAAGTTTATATTTATTCGATAAATATTAACGCCCTCTCTCTCTCTCTCTCGCTCGCAGACGTCGGAAGCAATTCGAGGTCATTGACACGACTTTACACTGACACATTGCAGTCTCTCACTCTCTCTCTCTCTCTCTCGCTCTCTCTCTCTCTGGGTTAAGCTGGTGTTGTACATTACTAAAATCATAGCAAATATTTTCATTCTAAGCATGTATTACTGTTTAGTAATAATTACAGCCCCAACAAAGGATATATAAGTTTGTGTACATGGATTGTATATTGCAAGTACGGAATTATTATTTAAATCCGATATCTGTTTTTATTAAAATCATACAATGTCAAAAGAGGATAGTTGTCTGTTACGAACCAGTACTAACTCTCCTATATGGCCGTCGCTCGCATCATCCGTATTTAAAGTTCGCTACTTCCAGTACACATGGCCTCTGTAACAGATTTGGTCTCCAACAGGTGTGATTCGAACGGTAAGAGCAAGAACAATATGAACAAGGCCAAGGACATTATATGTCTAGTATCCCTCCTCAGACGCTGGTGTTACTTTGTGTCATAAAATCTCGTGGCACTCAAGATAAGAGACAATACGTTTGCAAAAAACGACAAAATTGAACTTCTGGAAACAAAATTGTACGGTTTGTAAGTAATATCGACAACACAGGTCAGCATTTTTCGGTCATTGACAGATAAAGGGATCGTCACATTAGGACTACTGACTGCTAAATCCAGTAGTACAAGAACTTAGATATTTGTTGAATCAGTAGCAAAAAAATGTTAGATCTACTGTTTTCAGCGTACATAGACATTTGATAATATTCCATTTTGGTTGTATTCGTGAAGCCATAGTGTAATGGCTGTCCTTGGAAGTCATGTAACCCTTAGTGTTTGTGCGGGAATCGTAGTCGGATTTTAGTTTCTGTCATGTCTTTCGTCCGTTTGTGTGCAGGTTGTCTTTACAGTCATGAAAATCATTTCAAGAGGTAAGCCGCATTGTATTGTTCGCGTACCGCGAGCATATGCGGTGGTGATTGCTGTACAAGAATTCTACGGACTGATGTGTTACGAAATTAGCGTGGTAACCAAGTTCTATGACATAGAGCGCGGGTTTCTCCGTACAATTGTGTAACGTCGCGTAGCATTTTTGTGCGATGTTAAGCGACCTATAAAACGTAATGAACCTGTTGTGCCATGATGACGGAGTTGCACAGATGCGTGTGATAATAATAATAATAACAATAATAATATAAAGAGGTCGCGTGCTCAAACATTATTATTATTTCGCCTTTGACATGCTCCTTGTCAGTCTGTAATTTAGAGGTAGCGAATCTTTTTGCCATTCTTCTGCCGATGATAAAATGTTCTCTGTAGAGTTATTCGTCAAGTTGTTGGTGTAACAATAACATGGTGTAAGCTACCTCTCGTTTATCCATGAGAATGAGTGTTCGGTGTCATCTGCCGTGAGGGTAAATAGCGCCTTATTTTCGCTATTATTTACAACGGTACGGCTAAAATACTAGTAAGCGTAATCAAAAATTACTTCCTACCCTGCTAACAACATCAATGGATGCATTTTGAGTACGTGGCTATGAAAATGATCCGGACACAGGTTATGTCAGGTTGTAATAAGTTAGGCCTCTCCAGTTCTATAATTTTCTACAAAAAATTAGTTTTGTTTCCGATTAAGTATCTCCATTTTAATTACTTTTAACACTACACTGAAAAGTTTGTAGTTGTGGGTAGAGGAAAAAATATCAGGAAAAGTATCCGTAGTATGTCATACGATAGTGAAGGAAAGATTTCATCGATATTTTGACATGTTCTCTCGCATATGTTATAGGTTACAGTGGATATGAGATTCGGTTAGAACATGTGCACACTAAATAGGTAGGCCTAATTGTAAGGAAAATAAGAAATTACTGTAATAGGTAAGTTGTTCAGTACTACAGGAGTAGAAAAATATTTTCATATTCATCATTGTCGTAAGGAACTCACACCCTGATGGAAGGACACACAAGGTGCAGTACAAAAATCCTCCCAGAAGGTCCTTCCAGAGGGCGACTGACTGTACGCTATCATTAAAATTATACAAAACCACTGCTGTCCCGATTCAGATGTACGACAGTGAGGAATGTAAGCGAGACATGTCTACAATTTGAAGCAGCTGAAGTGCTTTCTCTGAGAAGAGTCAAGGGTTCCACACAGTTGGACAGAACGACTGCATTCGGAACGAGCTAAACGTCTATAATCCGAACCAGCGAATAGACGATTACAGATTAAAATGGTGGGAACACGTCGACGGAATGGACGAAAACAGGCAAGCAGTCCAGCGGGCAAGTGTGACATTAGAAGTCGTGGAATGTGAGAACAAATTTATGTGACTTTACCGAGACGGAACAACCATTTATGTCTAAACCATGAAATGAAGAAGCAGAAGAAGAAACGACGTAGTTCGTTTTGTCGTTATTTGGTAGTTGTTGCCTAGCTATGCAATAAATTATTACCTTCAACTAAAGGAAATTCTGATTTTTATGTAGTCCTTCGACAACGCAGGCTTTACGTTGTACCGAGCAACACTCCGCGTGCTTTTACGGAAAATGTAACATGCGCATGCAATAACGTCACTTAAGCTGCTAGTTGGACATGTTTATGACAGCAGTTTCATGGGATGATTTGAACGGTTTGTTTCATCGAAAACTGTCTGCAGGCGAACATATATTTCTTATGTACACGGTTATGTAAACAGAATAGAGAACATGAACTATCAGCCCAAGTAACCTACAATAAATATTATATTTAATCGCTTTTCGTTATAACCGATATGAAATACCACAAAATGACTACAATTATTGCGTATAACGGAGGATTTATGCCAGCTTTAAATAACAGAAGATTTATCTGAATGGTCAGGCGGCACTAAACGTAATTTCGATTCGTTCCAACGTGCCGTTATTTACCGGTTTAAATACTATGTATTCCACAGCGTTGTGATTTATACAGTAAAAGTGATAACGAAAACGAAACGTCGGTCGGGACGGTTAATTAGGCAGCATAATGGTAGGCGATTTGACACGTACGGACAAGTTCATGACAGCGGCGGCGATGATTATTGTACGTAAGAAGAAATGTAAATGAGCTGTGGAGTCATGACGGCTGTGTACATCAATTGCTTCACAACAATACGGACTACACCGTTATCGTATAACAATGGCTTTATACAGTGATTATTGTTGTATTGATTTTTATTCAGCGATTGTCGAAGCCTTTCAGTTTTCTTTGTCTGTTTAATTTCAGTTGAAGCTAATTCGAAGCGATTGCCTGTTACATTTCGTCTTGTCGTCTTTACATTTCCTTAGTGTAACACATAGTTTTGTTTTGTGGCACGCGTATTATCTTCAGAAGAAGGTCCGTTAAATTTATTTTTTAAGACAAACCTTAATCCCACGTCACCGGATTACATATGACCTATGATGTTGGAATCGTTGTTAATTAACACGTAGACCGATTTGTATTGGTTAATTTGTAGGCGTGTTGAATTTGTTTAATAAAGGACTTGTCGGAAAATTTCTTTTCCGACCACAACATTAATCCTTTGCGTCAATTATTTGGCCATTAAGTAGTTTTATCAGTAAGTAAAATTTCGTCATTTCTTGAAGTGTTGTTTATAAAAATTCCATATGCGGCAATTACAGTAATTTACAATGCAAAAGCGATGTTGTAAGTAATCTTACAGTTATAATTTTAAATTCTTTTTTATACAAAATTATTAAGAAATTTTAAATAAAATATTTAGTATCAATGTTTAAATATTTCCAACAACTATGTTGATTAGAAGTGCTGTAAGTTCAATAACAATGTTCGCTACGTAACGTATTCAAATCTGTTTACTCACCTCTTAAATGTTGATGCACGCAATTATCGATTTCACAATGAGGTATGAAGGCTAATTGCATTCTTCACGTATATATATTGATGTATCTTACAACGGTAGGGTAGGGGTAGCTTGCGTGTTTGTTTTGAAAGTCATTGTCCGCCGTTGGAAACTTTCAGAAGTTAGCGATACTGAAAGTATTTTCGTGCATTAGTCAAAATTAGGAAAACAATGCAGAGAGAGAGCGAGTGGACACACATGTAAGTAGCTCGATACTCAGTGACAACAACACACACACACACACACACACACACACAGTTAATATTTGTCAAATATATAACAACGAGTGAGAGAGAGAGAGAGGAGGGGTCATCGACCGTGATGGAAAAGCTTTACCTCACTGCTTTAAGAAGTTAGCGATACTGAAAGTATTTTCGGTCAAGTTAACACGGCTCTTTTTAAGAAACATTCTATCATTTATTTGATGTCGATACCAGTATTAATTATAGATTACACTTAGTTCCATTCACTTCCATGTGCTTACAAATACTTGTAATTAGTTTCGTTAATAACTAGGCCAAAACATTGTCATTACATGTCAACTCTTCCGTCTGTCTCGTAAATTTTGCGCAGCACTGTTTGAGTCTTATCGTTGTAAATAAAGAGCAACAGCAACAGTGTCGTAATACTCTACTTATTTGAACAAGTCCTGTATTAAATGCACTTGTTAATGTTTTAATGTGAACAATTTTACGTTTAAATAAAATCTGTACATACAATAAAATTATGTTTCAGTATTAATGATATAAATATTACTGTTTTATTAATTTAAAATACCGTATATATATATATATAACCTAGGAACTTCGCAGGTGAAGAAATTAATTTCTATTTTTCATCTGTAACGACATGCGTGTATAATTTTAATTTATTTCACTATACACCTCTGAACCTATGTGTAATTATTTTGTAAACTGCGTTATCTATGGAGGAACTGTCGCAGCAAACGTTAACACTAGAACGATTATATTATTATTTAGTGATCAGATAATTTCATAAAAAAATAAGAAACGTAAAAGATATACGCTGACTTTACCGCAACCACGTCTATTTAGATAAACGGCTCGGAAGAAAAAATAATTCTTCACAAAGCAGAACAACAACAACTACAGTCTCAAATAAATATATTTTAAATCTGGGGCTATGCGTGTACGTAGGGAAGGTCTTCATATGCTCACTGAACAAAATATAAATATTCGCTGGCAGATAATTTCATAAAAATAAGAAACGTAAAAGATATACACTGACTTTACCGCAACCACGTCTATTTAGATAAACGGCTCGGAAGAAAAAATAATTCTTCACAAAGCAGAACAACAACTACAGTCTCAAATAAATATATTTTAAAAAAGATAAATATACATTAGATGGAAATGTTTCCTCTGTTTTTCTCTGTGAAACACAAAAAGAACTTGGGAATCGTGTTTCTTCCCTAGATGCGGTCAACACGATTAAAAGTAAAATTTTAATAACAAAGTTTTCACTGTACTTTAACAAGGATGGTAATATATTTTTTTTCTAGTGCCTAATCTTTTAAACTAAAAAACGTACAATCTTTATTACTTTTACAAATACACACAGACGTTAGGGAGAGACTGCAATGTGTCAGTGTAAAGTCGTATCAATGACCTCTTGTATTACAATAGTTTCTTACTGAAGGCTTGTACGCTTTAAATTCAGCTATACCTAAAATATATCTTCAATTAGGGTCATTGTACACACACAGTGGAATGCTTTCAGAAATTTGCGACACACACACACACACACATACATACACAACGATGTTTCTACTTATTTGAACAAGTCCTGTATTAAATGCACTTGTTAATGTTTTAATGTGAACAATTTTACGTTTAAATAAAATCTGTACATACAATAAAATTATGTTTCAGTATTAATGATATAAATATTACTGTTTTATTAATTTAAAATACTGTATATATATATATATATATATATATATATATATATAACCTAGGAACTTCGCAGGTGAAGAAATTAATTTTTATTTTTCATCTGTAACGACATGCGTGTATAATTTTAATTTATTTCACTATACACCTTCGCCACCGCTGCTACCACAGTCGTCAGTAATAAAAAAAGAAGAAAGATCAGTTAGGAAACGCATCAGTACTCGTTCGAAACTGAAACGATTAACGTACCTTACGTCTTACGTCTTACGTCTTACGTCTTACGTCTTACGTTTACGTTTTACGTCTTACGTCTTACGTTTTAGTTTCACATCTTACGTCTTACGTCTTACGTTTTACGTCTTACGTCTTACGTCTTACGTTTACGTTTTACGTCTTACGTCTTACGTTTTAGTTTCACATCTTACGTCTTACGTCTTACGTTTTACGTTTTACGTCTTACGTCTTACGTCTTACGTTTTACGTCTTACGTTTACGTTTTACGTCTTACGTCTTACGTTTTAGTTTCACATCTTACGTCTTACGTCTTACGTTTTACGTCTTACGTCTTACGTTTTACGTTTTACGTTTTTTTATTCGCTGAAATTCGCGGATGCTGTGGTCTATTGGGACTGATGTTAATCGTTTCAGTTTCGAACGAGAACTGATTAGCAATTGTGTTTGCGTTCGAGAAGTTTAAACCCTTCCTAGAACATAAAGAATTCCTTTTGGAAACCGTCAATCAGGCGTTATCTTGGTTATTGAATCACCCTAAACAGTTAGGACGAATTGGAAGGTGGATATTGAAGTTAAACTGCTACAAATTCAGAGTGCAGCATATAAAAGGTACTCAAAACGTAGTCGCTGATACCCTGTCCCGTATGTTCCAGTCGCCCACTAAAACTCCTGAAAACAAAGAGAATCCGGAAATAGCACATGCTAACGCCGTAATTACTGAATTCCCCCTTGCCTTCACAAACATTGCTCTGTATCAACAACAAGACCTCTCACTGAAGCCTATTATAGAACAACTTACGCAAGGTATTAAATCCGAGAAGTACGTATTGAGTAGAAATGTACTATGTCACAAGATAAGAATAATAGCCCCGGATGTAATTAAGCCCATGCTGATGGAATACTTCCATTCATCTACCATAGGAGCCCATATGGGAATCAATAAGACAATACATCGTGTTCGAAAGGAATATCATTGGAACAATATGAACAGCGAAATAGCCAACTTCGTAAAGAAATGTACATTATGTGCCCTCAGTAAACCGACCCGAAATAATCAAGTGAGCCAAATGATTTCAGAAATCCCTAAGACCCCTTTTTCTAAACTTTATCTAGATTTCTCAGGTCCATATCCACGATCCAAATCAGGCAATACAATGTTACTCATCTGTGTAGATTCGTTCACTAAATTTGTTTGGATGTATCCCATGCGATGAGCATTAGCGTCGACGACTGTAAAAATATTACAGGAAAGACTATTTAAAGACTACGGTACTCCAGTACGTATAGTATCTGATAACAGTCCACAGTTTAAAGCGAAAGAATTTAGGAATATGTGTTTCAAGTTAGGGATAGACCATATAACCACTACAGAGTATCGACCGCAAGGCAATATTGCTGAAAGGTATCTACGAAACCTCAAATCTGCGCTAATCGCCTATCATGCAAACGATCATACGTCGTGGGACCAAAACCTATCCTGGATTCAATATGCTTTTAATTCAGCTTATCACGAAGGTCACAAGTCGACCCCGTTTGAGTTACTGTACAAATACCGACCAAACCACCCTTTGTCCACAAGATGGAATATACACGATCTGCTGCCTCCGCAAATAACGGATAAGCAGATAAAGCGAATATGGAATAAAGCCCGCTCTAATTTAAGAGCAAACTTAGAGAAATCCAGAAAATACCACTGCATTTAATACAGGACTTGTTCAAATAAGTAGAAACATCGTTGTGTATGTATGTGTGTGTGTGTGTGTGTGTGTGTGTGTCGCAAATTTCTGAAAGCATTCCACTGTGTGTGTACAATGACCCTAATTGAAGATATATTTTAGGTATAGCTGAATTTAAAGCGTACAAGCCTTCAGTAAGAAACTATTGTAATACAAGAGGTCATTGATACGACTTTACACTGACACATTGCAGTCTCTCCCTAACGTCTGTGTGTATTTGTAAAAGTAATAAAGATTGTACGTTTTTTAGTTTAAAAGATTAGGCACTAGAAAAAAAATATATTACCATCCTTGTTAAAGTACAGTGAAAACTTTGTTATTAAAATTTTACTTTTAATCGTGTTGACCGCATCTAGGGAAGAAACACGATTCCCAAGTTCTTTTTGTGTTTCACAGAGAAAAACAGAGGAAACATTTCCATCTAATGTATATTTATCTTTTTTAAAATATATTTATTTGAGACTGTAGTTGTTGTTCTGCTTTGTGAAGAATTATTTTTTCTTCCGAGCCGTTTATCTAAATAGACGTGGTTGCGGTAAAGTCAGTGTATATCTTTTACGTTTCTTATTTTTATGAAATTATCTGCCAGCGAATATTTATATTTTGTTCAGTGAGCATATGAAGACCTTCCCTACGTACACGCATAGCCCCAGATTTAAAATATATTTATTTGAGACTGTAGTTGTTGTTGTTCTGCTTTGTGAAGAATTATTTTTTCTTCCGAGCCGTTTATCTAAATAGACGTGGTTGCGGTAAAGTCAGCGTATATCTTTTACGTTTCTTATTTTTTTATGAAATTATCTGATCACTAAATAATAATATAATCGTTCTAGTGTTAACGTTTGCTGCGACAGTTCCTCCATAGATAACGCAGTTTACAAAATAATTACACATAGGTTCAGAGGTGTATAGTGAAATAAATTAAAATTATACACGCATGTCGTTACAGATGAAAAATAGAAATTAATTTCTTCACCTGCGAAGTTCCTAGGTTATATATATATATATATATATATACGGTATTTTAAATTAATAAAACAGTAATATTTATATCATTAATACTGAAACATAATTTTATTGTATGTACAGATTTTATTTAAACGTAAAATTGTTCACATTAAAACATTAACAAGTGCATTTAATACAGGACTTGTTCAAATAAGTAGAGTATTACGACACTGTTGCTGTTGCTCTTTATTTACAACGATAAGACTCAAACAGTGCTGCGCAAAATTTACGAGACAGACGGAAGAGTTGACATGTAATGACAATGTTTTGGCCTAGTTATTAACGAAACTAATTACAAGTATTTGTAAGCACATGGAAGTGAATGGAACTAAGTGTAATCTATAATTAATACTGGTATCGACATCAAATAAATGATAGAATGTTTCTTAAAAAGAGTCGTGTTAACTTGACCGAAAATACTTTCAGTATCGCTAACTTCTTAAAGCAGTGAGGTAAAGCTTTTCCATCACGGTCGATGACCCCTCCTCTCTCTCTCTCTCACTCGTTGTTATATATTTGACAAATATTAACTGTGTGTGTGTGTGTGTGTGTGTGTGTGTGTGTGTTGTTGTCACTGAGTATCGAGCTACTTACATGTGTGTCCACTCGCTCTCTCTCTGCATTGTTTTCCTAATTTTGACTAATGCACGAAAATACTTTCAGTATCGCTAACTTCTGAAAGTTTCCAACGGCGGACAATGACTTTCAAAACAAACACGCAAGCTACCCCTACCCTACCGTTGTAAGATACATCAATATATATACGTTAAGAATGCAATTAGCCTTCATACCTCATTGTGAAATCGATAATTGCGTGCATCAACATTTAAGAGGTGAGTAAACAGATTTGAATACATTACGTAGCGAACATTGTTATTGAACTTACAGCACTTCTAATCAACATAGTTGTTGGAAATATTTAAACATTATCAAGTGCATTATTTATTGAAGTTAATACATGGCTTGTTCAAATAAGTAAAAACGTTGCTAAGTGTGCGCGTCGTAAGCAATTATACGGTATTTTAAATTAATAAAACAGTAATATTTATATCAACGTCGCTAAGTGTGCGTGTGTTTGTACAGATTTATTCTCAGTTGTATGTGCATGCGCAAATAATTCAAATGCATATACGTAGATGACTGAAAAAGAGATGATTTACATAATAAATGTACGCTTAGACCAATAGATTCTGCGTCGTGCCTTCAGGGTTATCAAATTTCCAAAAAACTTTCAACTGGTTGACCATTAGCTAAACATAGTGGAAAACTATAACTAACTGAAATACAGACGGGATGTCTGATGTTTCGTCTGCAATCAAAGAAACATACTGTGCAGTTTTTATTTCTTAAAGTGAACATAATTTTATTGTATGTACAGATTTTATTTAAACGTAAAATTATTCCCATTAAAACATTATCAAGTGCATTATTTATTGAATTTAATACATTACTTGTTCAAATAAGTAAAAACATCGTAAAGTGTGTGCGTGTGTGTGTGTATGTATGTGACGGTACAGTTATTCTTACACACAATTAGATCTCGGTACAAGGTGGAACATGAAAATTTTCTCTGTCATGTCAATTTCTAAACGATGTCAAGAGACAGTTCATTGGTTTTGTGTGTGTGTGTGTGCGCGTGTGTGCGTGTGTGTATGTTTGTATGGATTTATTCTCAGTTATTCTTACATGATTAGATCTCGGTACAATTTGGTTGAAAGCCTTATGTATATATAGCACATAATATATATAGTACTGAAGCAGGTACTGTTATTATAGGAACAAGAAGATGATGAATACTTCTCAGAACATTGAACCTAAATGGTTAACTGTAGCCAAACATACCACCAGTAAACGAGAGGGACAGGAGCAGAAGGTTAACAACAAGAACATTGAATTTAAATGGTTAACCGTACCCAAACAGACTACCAGTACACATGAGCAGAAGACTAACTGCAAAAATTTCAAGAAATTCCGTAAAGTATGTCTTTTCTCTTATTTGTCAAGCGTAAGCAATTATATGGTATTTTAAATTAATAAAACAGTAATATTTATATCTTTAATACTGAAACATAATTTTATTGTATGTACAGATTTTATTTAAACGTAAAATTGTTCACATTAAAACATTAACAAGTGCATTTAATACAGGACTTGTTCAAATAAGTAGAAACATCGTTGTGTGTGTGTGTGTGTGTGTGTGTGTGTGTGTATGTTTGCATGGATTTATTCTCAGTTATTTTTACACAATTAGAGCGCGGTACTACCTGATTTAGACAACGTACACAAGGTTAATTACCTCTGGTTTAAGTTATCGAATAATAACTATATCTAATTCTGTATCGCTGTGTGTGTGCAAAAGCTCATGTGTGTCCGTTTTTAGAGTAATTACTGTCAGCGGTGTCAAATTAGAAAGTAGAGCGTCTGATTTAGACAACGTACACAAGGTTAATTACCTCTGGTTTAAGTTATCGAATAATAACTATATCTAATTCTGTATCATTGTGTGTGTGTGTGTGTGTGTGTGTGTGTGTGTGTGTGTGTGTGTGTGCGCGCGCACTGAATATAACTTTTTAATGACAAATATTATTATTTCATTGTTTACGATATATATATAATATTTAATTAATGCAAAAATGAATTTTTAAAATTAGCAATTTCTCATTGACCGCCTGCGTGAAAGCTATCACTGCATTTTTTTTTTAAATAGTTGAAAGACTGTTGTAGGTGTGTGTGTGTGTGTGTGTGTGTGTGTGTAAGGATTTATTCTCAGTTGTATGGAGCGGTACAGTTATTTTTATACAATTAGAGCGCAGTACAAATTGGTTGAAATGACAAACACGTTGAAAGCCTTTTGTATATATATATAGCACATAATGTATATGACTACTTTTACAACTGCTATGCAGAGAGAAAATTTATTAATTCAGACACATGTTTCGTCCACCCACAACAGATTTTCTCAACGAATATATATGTTTCCTTTAATTGAAACAATTACAACAAAATGTTTACTAGTGTAAGAAAATTAATTATTGTTTGTAGCTGTTGAAACACAAACAACTTTTGTTGTTGTTGACGTGATTTTCTTCACCAAAAGTATGACTTTGTACTGTTTTGAGCTCTGGTAAATTTATCTTTAGGAGGACGTTGTTCTCTGGTAATGTTTCTGATCAAAGCAACTGTTATCTGTAGAAAAGAAGGAAAAATAGGTTATCCTCCAAGACAGATTAGTTAAAATTGCGCGTATTAAATAGATAAACCATACCTAAAATGCGTAAACAATTTTTACAAACATCACATGCAGTCGACCCCCATCACAACGCTATTAATGATTACAGCGTTACATTTTACTAACAAAGACGCGTCTATTCATACTAAATGTGTGTGTGTGTGTGTGTGTGTGTGTGTGTGTGTGTGTGTGTGTGTGTGTGTGTGTGTGTGTGTGTGTGTGTGTGTGTGTGTGTGTGTGTGTGTGTGTGAGAGAGTTGATTCAGGTCTCATTCTTGTTATAGTCTTAAAACAAAAAGGTTGTCGAACCAACATCATTTTTATTTGAAAATAGTTTCATTGTAAATATCACTTATTATTATTATTGCTACTACAATTTATATGTCGATAAATAGATACTGTACGTACATAAAATGTAAGCCATCAATTATTAAAATAATACTTTATGAAAAACTAAGGTAAACTCTAATATGCATGATTATTCCTGTTTCATATATTAAAATATAACTTTTGTATAAACATTATTCGTAATGACCGAGGCGTGGCCTTTATTGTGTGAAGATATTTGGGTAGAGCAAACACGTTTACGCAATATCAAGTGGTCAGAATTGATGGTAAATAAAAAAATATCCCATCGTGGTCTTAACAAATGTAGACACAAAATATGGGAACTTCGTGCTCGCTAAAGTGTTTGTACGTGTGTGTGTGTGTGTGTGTGTGTGTGTGTGTGTGAGAGAGAGAGAGAGAGAGAGAGAGAGAGAGACCGCAATGTGTTTGTACGTGTGTGATAAAACACTGAGAATGTCTTTGTTTCAGACAAGTATGTCTCCCGTTGACTGTTTTGAAAGTTACGCCTCAGATTGGTTAGAAAGGCGAGCGACTGAGGTGGCACGAAACAGGGAGCTATTACAACAACAGCGCACCGATTGCCAGTCTCATACTGAAATTTTAAAAAATAAAGACTTAGCAAATATTTACACGAGGTTTATTAACAATCATGCTGGGGGAGTTAATTATGGTCGATTTATAGAGGATTGGGTGGATGAATATTATGTGCCATTGTTTGATAATATGTAATATTTTTTTTTTATTTGTAAATATACATTTCATATATTCTGTATTTTTGTTTTATATATTTTTTATTTTGAAATATTTGAACCCTTTGAAGTTCACATGATTACTGTCAGCGCGTATGCTGATATGAAGAAGGATCTACACGTTTTTGACACATCGGATTACCCTACGTCTCATCCTTGCAAACTTTCTAATGACGAAATATTATTATTATTTCATTGTTTACGATATATATATTTAATTAATGCAAAAATGAATTTTTAAAATTACAATGGTCTGTAACCCATATTTAAGTTCGTGTGCACATACAAAACGCTTTGAATAAGGGAATTCTTGTCAACGTTTGCAACGAAAGAGAGACATACACGCACAGGTAATTACATTATAAACTAGGAATTGCTTCCGACGTCTGCGAGCGAGACAGAGAGTGCTAGCACATATGTTGTGTATATTAATTTCTAAATCGCTGTCAATGACCGTCATGTGTCAAAATTAGAAGTAGGACGCAACGATGTAGGTGATAAATATATTTCCTGGTGATTACATTTTAGTATCGCTAATTACAATAATCCAAAAGTAGCACGACTTACTGACGCTTATGTAAAACCGATGACATAAAGAGAGCTAACGAGAGAGCGAGAGAGAGAGAGATGTCACATAAACACACAGAGAGAAAGAGAGAGAGTGTGAGAGAGAGAGAGAGTTTATATCGTGATCGATAACTGTGTCTAGAGACAAAGAGAGAGGAGGGGAGAGAGAGTTGATATCGAAGTCGTCAACAATTTACTATACACTATAATGCGTCTGCTAATAAAGTTTGAATTTCCCACCGAAGAAAAATGTTGGTAGATCTGTTCTATACACACAATAATGCAGGATTGGTAACCCTGATCATATATTTTAATATACACTATAATACACACACACATATCAAGTTTGAACCCATACATAGGTTGGTAAACCTGATCATATATATTATATGCAAATCAGCTTTATTTAAAAATTGGTAACACTGATCATATATTTTAATATACACTATAATACACATATCAAGTTTGAACCCCTGCATAGGTTGGTAAACCTGATCATATAGATTTAATATACATTATAACAAATTTGAACTCATGCAAGGTTGGTAACCCTGATCATATATTTAATATATACACTATAATACATCAAGTGATAGAAAGTGAAAGTGATCTAAGCTCGCGAAAGGCGGCATATAAAAAAAAAAATTATATTCGCGGATGCTGTGGTCCAGATACGCGAAAAAGTCGCGGATCTTGACACAGATCAGCGAAAAAGTCGCGGATGCTGTGGTCCAGTAGAAAGTGAAAGTGATCTAGGCTCGCGAAAGGCTGCATATAAAAAATTATATTCACGGAAATTAGAAAGTGAAAGTGATTTAGGCTCGCGAAAGGCGGCATATATTCGCGGATATGCAGATCAATTTAATTAAAAAAATAAAAATATCAAATTAAAAAAAAATTAAAAAATTTATTCGCGGAAATTCGCGGTCCTTTGGGATGCTGTGGTCCAGCGGTGGTGGGGAGAGCGTGGGAAAAAATCTTGGACCGTGGGAACGGCGGCATCTCTTTGATCTAGACCGTGGGAAAGGCGGCATTCCTTTGTGGGTCAGAACCCTTATTTTCCCCCTACTATGGCGCTTCAGGATAGGCCAGTCTAATTAGTCTGTCGATACTTGCTTCAAACTCTTGAAGACTTTCCCCGGAATGCTGTCGCCTTGCTCTCAACTGGGTGCAGTACACATCTCGCAAATGTTTATCACCATACCGTAATTCCAGAGCTTTTATCAACTCGGCATAGGTGTTCTGGCTGTCAGGTGGCACTTTCTGTAGTAGTTCTGCCGCGGGTCCTTTTAATGCAAGAACAAGTGAAACAGCCTTGTCTTTTTCTGTCCAATTATTTGCGCATGCAGCAGCTTCAAATTGGCGGAGGTACGTTGCCCAGTGAGTGCTTCCGTCAAAGGTTGGAGCTTTGACATGAACTGCCCCTACTGCAGGCAAAGTGACTTTCTCTGTTAACTTATTTTCTGTGTATTTTTCTGTCTTGATCACTGGTACAGTCTGTTCAGAAATTTGTTTTGGTTGAATCTTCATGCACTGTTCAACTTCAATTTTAATTTGTTCTCTTATGTTTGCCATTGAGTTTTCTACTGCAGATATTTTTGTTGACACAATTTCTTCCACAGTCAAGACAGATTTTTCTACTTCAGATATTTTTGTAGACATCGATTCTTCAACACTCGAGACAGATTTTTCTACTTCCGCTATTTTGAATGTCATTGATTCTTGTACTTCCGATATTTTAATAACTTGTTTATTAAGCTCACCTCGTAGGAGACCCAATTCTGCGGTACTATGTTCTTGCAACTGTTTCTGCATAGTTTCAAAGAGAGCTTCCGTTTTATCTTTTTGTCTTTCTTCTGTTTCTAGCATTAGTGCTTTCTGACGTTCCTCAGCTACTTTTTGTCGTCTTTCTGCTTCTTCTCTTTCTTGTATTCGTTCTTCTTTTTGTCGTCTTTCTGCTTCCTCCGCCTCCTGTCTGCGTTTCTCGTCCTGTCGTTTTTCTGTCTGCAACAGCAGCGCCTGTAAATTTTCCATCATCTGACTGGCATCCATTGTTTATCGATTAATTACGAATCACACTCGTCTTGTACAAAGCGTCCACTGTTTCCACTGTTAACCGTTCTATCCCACTTCTGACACCACTGTTACGACGGTCTACTCGATCGTCGTAGGTACAGTGGAAACAAAATAAGTACAAGACACCAATTAAGTCACTAATCACACCTTTAATTGTTATAGTAAAACAGTTCGTAATTAACAACACAGTGTCTACAACAAATCAAATGAAATTGTTCATACGCAATAAAATGTCCACTAATATTAAAACTCAACTGTATTACAATTATACCGTCCGAATATAAAACGCAACACTTCACTAATAACTACTTGAACGTACACCGTAATAACCCGAACCGTCTGTAAATATATCGCACTAATACTCTCGAACCGCAAGTCAAAAATCTCGCATTGAACTGAAAACTAAGGCTGCGACGCGATGTATTTATAGTTACGCTAACACACCAGAAGCTTCCAAACTGCGTCTTATCTCTCGCGAACTACATAATTGCTGCGGCCTTGACACAGTCCGAGCGCCCGAGCGAAGGCTGGCATAGTCCAGAAAATTCTCGCAACATGCGTTTAGTAGCACGTACACCACACGCTTACGTCGAGATCTTTCTGGTGCATTCGATAAACGCGTAGATTGTTCTGCGCTGTCGTAGCAATATAATTATTAATATCATGTCTTTCTTTATTAACAACTTACATGTATTCCTAACTCTATCTATTCCTAACTCTAGTGTATTTTTAGCTATCGTTTTTTATTAATGATTATTTACAATTGTCATTCAATCAATACTAACATTCATTAATTATTTTGGTTCTTAACCGGTTTCATTTTCTTTATTATTTTTGATTACATTAATTCTCCCTTCTCTATTTTTTATTCCTTGTCTGGGTTTTCTTGACGTGTTTCATTTTATTTTCTTCATCGTTGGTTTGTTCCCTCTTTGTTCTCATGTTTCTTCTCCTTCCTTCTCATCTTGTTTACTTTTATTTTGGTTCGTAGCTGGCCAATCTCTGGGGTTGGGTCAATGTCGTTTGTCTGTCAGTCTATTAGTTGAATTTCTTTATTAATCACTTTTGGTTTATTACTCTTTGTCCTTCTTTCTTTAAATACATTTTATATTTTTTATTCTCCACATTATTTATTTCTTAAAATATAGTATTATTTAGCATTTTTTACATACTTATTGTTATCAAAACTGATCTGAATTTGGCGATGTTATAATATTTATCATATATATACTATATGATTTTACACTTGTATTAGTTGTACACACTACCAGTGGCGAAGCTAGTAGTTAATGAATGGGTAGGCAAAAATCTTATCTTAAATTTTTTTTAAGGAATCTCTAAAAGGATGGTGGTTCAAATCGGATGCTGAGGTAGAGTTTGCTGTAAGCGAATGGTTCCACAAACAGCCGTAAGAATTTTACTAGCAGGGAATCTACAGGTTGGTGCAACAGTGGAACTCATGTCTTAATGTTAATGGAGACTTCTTTTAAAATCGTTGAATAAAAAATGCTTTACAGCTCTATACGTGTTTCTATTGAACAATCCTTGTATTAGTCATACACAATAATACAACTGATTGAACTTCAAAAACTTGATTAGTTTCTACATATATGTTTAATGTTACAAATAATTCAAATAACAATCTTGATCATCTGTTAGTTCAGCAGAATAACAGGGACACTTTTAATAACCGCATAAAATAAACACACTTATAAACAACACAGCACGCTTTAATTTGAATGTTTGGACCACAGAAGTGAGGCATGCCTCAACGCTCTATGTGTACAGCACGGGACAGTCCCCCCTCCCTTCACTTCTTTCATCACTCCAGCACATTGCTTACATACGATGTATACAAAAAACGCTGAGGCAAGTTCAGGTTGCCTCATTCACTTTAAAAGGGCTATGCCGAGTCTCACCTGTCACCATCTAGCGGTCGCTCAGTAAACCACGTTTTGGCCTAATAAATTCGACAGTCGCGGTAACAATGTATAATCTTTACGTTATGTAGTTCATACGTATTTATAATTTTTATTCTACAGAATTTTTTAGGGTAGGCATTGCCTCAATTGCCTCCATGTAACTTCGCCACTGCACACTACTAGTGTACACACAGTGGAATAGCTTACTCTTAAAATATATTCATCAATTTCAAATCCCAAACAAAATACTATTCCACATTGATATCAGTCATTATTTACAAGCTGAGTTTGTTAAAATTAATGTTTTCAGTAAAATGTATAAGCCTAAGAAACAAAGGACAGGGACATTTCCGTTCCTTTATTATACGTATTTAAGGAAAAGTTTATCATACTCATAATTGTCCTAAGTAACATTACTATTAACATCATTTTTACTTTATTAATGTTATTCATTTAAAATTATTTCTTTTATTTTTGTTATATTGGTTGTACAAAATTGTCAAAATGAATAATATTTTGTTTCATTAAAATTAAAGCACAAAACAAATTCGATCTACGTAGTGTTTACAAACGAAATTGCAACAAATTCTACATAGGCCAGACAGGACGTAGCTTCAAACAGAGATACATTGAACACACAAAGGCACTCCACTCCACTACAGAATCCACCTTTGCAAACCACCTCATTGAAGCAAACCACACATACAAAAACATCGTCAATAACATGAACATTCTACACATACACACAAAAGGCCGAAAACTAGACACTCTAGAACAATTGGAAATATACAAACACACGAAAACAAATAAAAACGACATCCTAAACGAACAGACACAATTCAAATCACACGCATTATTCGAACATATCTCACCCCACACACACAACATCGATCTTTTGAAATTCGATTCCGTCGCCCACAACAGGACGGACAGCGCTACCAGCGGCAATCTCTGAAGAAGCCTTTTAAAGGTGAAAACCGGTTCAGGTTGTGAGGTAAAACTTTATGTTTTTACTTATAAAAAACTTTGTGTTCCGAGTCGTTAATGTAATAGTTGTGTTTAGATAAATATTTTAAGTGACGTTATGTTTAGATCAGTTAGTAAGTAGTTAACGTAGTAGTACACAATAATATTATTATAAATATGACAGTCAATCTTGAGTAGTGGAAATCCACCAGCAAACCAAAGAATGAACCCCTCTTAAATGCATAGTGTAGAGAGGAGGGAGGAGACTATTCGATAACAGTTCATGGTCTCTCTCCCTCTCCCTGTTAAATCCTTGCTTAATAATGACGCTAGCATGCTTCTGATGTTCTCACCAGCCTTGTTACAGCTGATTTTGATGCTATGAAACACTGTACAAGACTGTTATGTCTATGTGTGAAATGAATCCTTGCAACGCGGTGTTTGTCCACTGCACATCTCCAAGCCATTGTTCAAAATCTATTTTCAGGTTTATACCAGTATTATTGTTATAATAATAATAATAATATTATTATTATTATTATTACTATTACTACTACTATTCATATTATTATTATTAGTGGTGGTGGTGGTAGTAGTACTAGCAGTAGTAGTAGTAGTAGTAGTAGTAGTAGTAGTAGTAGTAGTAGTAGTAGTAGTAGTAGTACTAGTACTACTAGTAGTATTTGTAGTGGTAGTAGTAGTAGTAGTAGTAGTGGTAGTAGTAGTAGTAGTAGTAGTAGTAGTAGTAGTATTGTCATTATTGTTATTGACATAGTATACCTTTTATCTCCATCCAAAGTTTTTTGTTTTTTTGTTTTTTCTTGTTCAGACAGAGTTCTTTGTTTCAATGATTTTGATGCTGCTGATCGACCTGTTTTACTTTTTGCTCCTGGTTTTGTGGCCTGCTTTTTGCTAGATACTTTTGTCGCATCAGCCTTTGATCTGTAAAACAACATGTTGCCATACATTACCCATAGACTAATAAAATAGCTTATAATAATGTTGATGATACTACACTAGCATGGACACCATTTGGTAAACTAAGTTACATCTTGAAAAAATAAAAACATGCCCAGTATTTAAAAACCAAAGTATTTGACCAATTAGTTCTTTTGGTGCTCACATATAACTTCCAGACCTAAGCATTATGAAGGCAAACATCGATAAAATAAGTCAAATGCAAAGAGGGATGGTGGGGCAAATGATGAACATCAAGTTGTACTGAATAGAAGAAAAAATAAATTGGTACAAAGCATAATAAAAGTGAAAGATGTTTCAAGTCAGGTAGCAAAAATACATATGGAAATTCACCAGCCATAATGCCATTACAAGGATATCAGACGATATAAAACTATATTAACTTTATGCATTGGCAAACAAAAGGAAAAGAGAAATACCACAAAGAAGATGAATGGAAAGACATTCCAGATTGAAGGGGGAAAAGTGGCGAAATGAAGGGGAAGCCTTTGTCCAATATGTCTGAAGAATGAGTGTTAGCTGTTAATTATTGACATTGCAGTAAATTTAGGAATACCTGTGGAACAATTCACAGATACCTTAAAAATAAGACAAAGAAGGAAAAGGATAAGGCTTTTAACACTGTAGTTACCAATTTTGATGTATGGAGATGAAGCCATGACAGATAGAGACAAAGCAAAGATTCAGGCAGTGGAGATGAAGTTTATGAGGAGTACTCTGGGCTGTACAATTCTCGATAGAAAGAAGAATGTGGATATAAGGACGGAACTGGGGATCGACCTATTGTTGGAACAGCTAAGGAACAACAAAAGAAGGTGGTGTGAACATTTGGGTGGGTGACAGGATTACAGTGCTAGCAATGGAACATAGACCGGTGGGGAAGAGAGATGTAGGATGGCCGAGAGTGAAGTGGGTCCCGGAACAGGTTCAGGATTAGTCTAATCCTTGAGGTTAATGATGATGATGATGATGACAATCATATGATACTTAAGATGACAAATAAAATACACTCATAGAAGAAATTTATTATTATTGTGTTCCTACAAAATATAAATACTACAAGGAACTTCAAGAGTTACTTCAAAGAACAAGAAATATTTAATTGAAATGTAGGGTGTAGTATTAAGGTATTAATCAGCATAGCTTGCAAACAGTTTACCTTAAAGCTTGTGTATCTTCAGCTGTTTCTTGTTTATCTTTGATTGTCACCTCTTGTTGATCTTTATCCGTGTTTTCTTCTGTTCTGGACAGAGGTCCTTTTTCTTCTTTTTCTTTTTCCACTATATACAAAAATGTAATCAATAGACATATTGAGTAAACACAACATACAACTGGCAGATGCAAAAACAACTGTTTATCTTTTTTTTTTGAATACAGTAGAACCTCTGTTAACCGAAACAAAGAGGGGAAAGGCAGTTTCAGATAACAGAAATTTCAGATACTAATTAAGATGTTATTTTTTAAAGTTTGAGGTAAAATAACTGAAGGAAATATACAAAATTATCTTAATAAATTAAAACTATATACCTGAAGTCATCTTTAGCATTACTGTAGTTTTATGATTTTTGGAAAACATCTATTTTAATTTTACTTTTTCTTTTCACATCGCTTTCTTGCAGCAATATCTCGCCTGATTTATTGCCCTAACCCAAAATAAAAACTCCTACCTTCAATGGGCATTGAAGATCTCGTCAGCGGTGTCATGGCTGCTGCTCTTTGCTGTCATTGTCTTTGTTGTCCCTTTGTTGCATGAACCAAAAAAACACAGCCTCTTTCTTGTTTTGACACGTCTTCATTGTTTTCTTGTTTGGCATCTTCATAGCATGCTCGTCAAACTTATTTTTCATCTGAACCCAATCAGAAACATGAGAAACACTAACACCAAAATTGGCTGGCACAGTTCAGAAAATCTCGTAATTTTTAATTCTTTTAATTGGCTCCAGTTTTTCTTTAATTGTTATCATGTTTCCGCTTTGCTGACAAGATGCACAATTTATTATTATATGTTTATTATATTAGTTTTTTTGTTTTGTCCAGAAAACAAATTTTCATTGTAAAAATCGGGGTTTTTTTTTGGTCGATCAGTATTTTTTGGTTAAACAGTATTTTGGTTAAAAGTGTTTCGGTTAATGGAGGTTCTATTGTATTGTTCAACCTTATACCTCAGTTCTGTCTTGTTGACATAGCAACTTGTCATAAGAACAATCTTTAAGTATAAACATGTTGCTTAAACATTAATATGTTGATACTAAACGTTACTTTTCCATGAACTTGGGTTTCAACATAAACACTACAATAGATCAGGTCCAAAGAAGAACTGACATTTAAGAGAAGACATTTGAGGAAAAACATCATTGGATTTCGTTGTCCATGATGTGTCCGTTGATTAACTAAATATAATTATGTCACTACTGGCTCAGAACACAAATGTTAGCTCAAAACAATTACACTTTCCTTTTGAGAGGATTTGTATTCTTATTAAATTAGTCTCAGTTTAATGATAAAGTCTTACATGCATTTTTAATTTAAATTAAAAATATAGGAAAGAGAATTAATGCATTCTTGGATTTCGTTGTCCATGACGTGTCCGTTACTTAACTAAATATCACTATAATATTGACGACTCGGAACACTAAGTTTTTTATAAGTAAAAACGTAAAGTTTTACCTTACAGCCTAAACCGGCTTTCACCTATAGAAGGCTTCATCAATTATTGAATGAGCAAAGTGAGTTCTTGGTTTTGACTTGACCATTTAGCATTTGTCTCTCTGTCCTATCTGTTTCGGGGAGTATCTTATGATAACTTTTGAATCCATTAACTACATTATATTTTGTAAAACTTGGCACGAGTGTCCATACTTTTACCCTTTAGACTCATATTATTTTTGAGATTCATTGCCCCAAAGTGGGAAGGGGTAAAAATGTAAGGAGTTAAACTTGTGAAATATCAAATTAAAGAGAATTCTTGGATTTCATTGTCCATGACGTGTCCGTTACTTAACTAAATATAATTATTTCACTACCAACTCAGAACACAAAGTTTATTATAGGTAAAAACGTAAAAGTTTTACCTTATAGCCTGAACTGGTTTTTGCTTTTAAAAAAGCTTCTTCAGAGGCTGCTGCTGGGAGCACTGTCTGTCTTGTTATTGGCGACGGTATCGACTTTTGAAAGATCGATATTGTGTGTGTGGGGTGTGATATGTTCGAATAATTCGTGTGATTTGAATTGTGTTTGTTCGTTTAGGATGTCATTTTTATGTGTTTTCGTGTGTTTGTATATTTCCAGTAGTTCTAGAGTATCTAGTTTTTGGCTTTTTGTGTGTACATGTAGAATGTCCATGTTATTGTTGATATTTTTGTATGTGTAGTTTACTTCAATGAGGTGGTTTGCAAAGGTGGATTCTATAGTGGAGTGTAGTGCCTTTGTGTGTTCAATGTATCTTTGTTTGAAGCTACATCCTGTCTGGCCTATGTAGAATTTGTTGCAATCTGAGCAATTTAGTTTGTAAACACCAGGTAGATCGAATTTGTTTTGTGCTTTGTGTGTGTGTTTTGATAGTGTGTTCTGTTTTGTTAACAGTTTTGTATGTGATTCTGTATCCTGCTTACAAGGTTGTAAGGTAAAACTTTATGTTTTTACTTATAAAAAACTTTGTGTTCCGAGTCGTTAATGTAATAGTTGTATTTAGTTAAGTAACAGACACGTCATGGAAAACGAAATCCAAGAATTCACCTCATTGAGTAAACCACACATACAAAAACATCAACAATAACATGGACATTCTACACACACACAAAAAGCCAAAAATTAGACACTCTAGAACAATTAGAAATATACAAACACGTAAAAATGACATCCTAAATGAACACAATTCAAATCACACGAATTATTCGAACATATCACACCCGACACACACAATATCGATCTTTCAAAAGTCAATACCATCGGCAACAACAAGACAGACAGTCCTCCCAGCGGCAGCCTCTGGAGAAGCTTTTTAAAAGCAAAACCCGGTTCAGGCTATAAGGTAAAACTTTTACGTTTTTACCCATAAAAAACTTTGTGTTCCGAGTTGGTAGTGAATTAATTATATTTAGTTAAGTAACAGACATGTCATGGACAACGAAATCCAAGAACTGAAATTTACCTACTGATAAACGAATATCATGCAAAATAGTGAGCAAATTCTGTACCTCAGGGACATATGTTCACCTGTTTTTGGCAATGGCGCCAATGCATGACACAACACACACACACACACACATGCATGCAGATAAAACAACAATGATCATTTGAATGATGGTGCCGTTGCTAAAAACAGGACAGACAGCGGTCCGAGAGGCAGCCTCTGATGAAGCTTGTAATGAGCAAAAACTGATTCAGGCAGATAAAATTTTTATCTAAATTGTGTTCCACATCAGAATAATATGTTATAGTTAGTGATAAAATTTTATTTGAAAACACAGCAGTCTCAGCAATGATTTAAAGTTATTTTCTTTACTAAATATAATTATTTCACTAACGACTCGGAACACAAAGTTAAGAAGCTTTTTAAAAGGTGAAAACTGGTTCAGGCTATAAGGTAAAACTTTACGTTTTTACCCATAAAAAACTTTGTGTTCTGAGTTGTTAGTGAAATAATTATATTTAGTTAAGTAACGGACACATCATGGACAACGAAATCCAAGTATTTATTTTCTTTGTATCATCAAGGAGGTTATAGATACTCATAAAAATCAAAATACTTTCAACAGCAATGGCAGTTACTAATTACCAGTTGTTTACAGACCAGTTATAAATAACATTATAGATATACTATACTATACTATCTGAGGCTTTCATGGCCGGTGTTAATGTTATCAGAACTTCGCCTTGCCGGGCTGTAAGGTCGTGGTCAAAGGTTCTAGGATGCAAACGTTTTGCCGTGCCTTTGACGGCCATCTTCAATGCAGAAGGCTGCAACACACTGACCAAGGTTTTACAGTTAGTGACCACTGAACTGGGGCTAAGGCTAGTGGCTCTAAGTAGGACATCCATATTTATAAACTTTTGGAATCAACATCTTCGTGCAGACTCAAAAAGTTTACAAATATGGGTGTCCTACTTAGAGGCACTAGCCTTAACCACAGTTTAGTGGTCACTGACTGCGAAACCTTGGTCAGTGTGTTGCAGCCTTCTACACACTGAAGATGGCCGTCAAAGCAATGGCCAAAACGTTTGCATCCTACAACTTTGGACCACAGCTTACAGCACAGCAAGCTGAAGTTCTGATAACATACTATACTATGTTTAAGTTTTATTGGAGTTGTATTCTAAACAGGGACAATTTGTTGTAGTATGGTAATTGCCCAACCCACTGCCATTGCACAATTTCTAAAATATGCAGACTGCAAAGTCATGAGTCTCAGTCAGGTCTATAATATAATTTACTATACTCCTTCCATTCTTAGTTCATCCTTAGTAATGTATTACATGCATGTGCAGAATGTCTGTATAGTCACGTGAGAGTTATCTTGCCACTTAAATCAGGGCACGTCGTTTTAAGACTTCCTCCTTATCACTTTATTCTGAATCGTATTGAATAAATATGGAGCCAGTTGAAAGGATATGTTCCCCATCACAACACAACATTAGCTGCTTGATATAAAACAATGTATTGAAAAGGTGGCAAATGAAACAACGGTGGACAAGTGGAGTCATTGTATGCAGCATATAATCAAGGAAGGTGATAAGCTATGGCAACTGGCTCACATTACCAACGTCGTTGTGGACAATGAACAATCTTATCAATAATAATGCTGACTCAAGTGATGGTACAAGTTCAGACACAGATATGGAAGGCATTGAATTACTTTCTGACAGCAACTGATAGTGTTCAGTACACTGGTAATTATCACAGCTTCTGTGTTCGTTTTAAATAAACTTTACTTTTTTGTTTGTTGTGATATTTAAATGGTTAATTTAAAAAAAGCCATTAACTGGTGTTATAAAATGTTTCACTGCCGGTCTGACACTGTCACACGAATTTTACTTTGGTCAGGACAAATTATTACAATTTACGTGTTTTTATACAGTATCAACATTATATGTACCCTGTCTGTACTCATTCTGTCAGAATGACATGCCTCTAATTCGAGCAGCAAATAGCATTTCAGATGTGCCACGCCTGTTTGTTTACATCAGGATTAACCTAAGAACGGAAACAGTATACATAGGCTTTAGATCTGGACTGGTGATTTAAAAAGGCCTTAATTTGTAGCTGATACTTACTTGTAGCAGCATCCTTCTCTGCTTGCTGATGTTGCTCACTCTCAACTCTACACTCTTCTTGGATGGTCTGTAATTGTGTTATGTGTCGATCAGACAGAAATGGTCGTATCACTGGAGTACTAGTAAACTGATATGTTTTCAAAGGTTTATGTGTTTCTGTATCATAATGTGTCCTTTCTTTCCCATTATCAGATGCTGTTTCATTAGAGAAAACATCAAAAAATTTCTCCATTTCATCACCTTTAACTTGATATAATGTTTTCAGTTCCACACGTCCTTCAACCTTATCATTTTTTGTATAATCTTTAAACACAGTGTATGAAGAATGGCAACCACCTAGTAAGTTGGACATATCCGAGTTACTTTCAAAGAAGAAATATATACTCTTACTTTGTTCTGTTCTGTATGAAATCTTTTTCAGTTTTGTTCTGTACACGTTTTTCTTCAACATGATTGTTTTCAAAATTCTTTTTAGATCAAATGGGGATATGTACTGTTTGCTGGTTTGTCTGTGGACACCTGTCTTTATTCTATGTCCAGTAATATCAATTTTACTATACCTTTTTAATCTGCTTGTGTTGTTGGCCATCATTTTTAGATATCTGACAGCAAGTTGGGACTCCTGAAATGAAAAAAAAACATGTATTTATTTCTAGTACGTAGGCTTTCACGGCCGGTGTCACTATAATTACTTAACACTTCCGGGCTGAAAGGCCGTGGTCGAATGCTTGTTGTTATAGTGCTAGACGTTTCTGCCACACCACCAGTGGCCATCTTCAGTAGCAAAGAAAAGTTCATGAATGATGGAATGCCGAACAATTCGTCCAGTGAAAAGGGACAAGCAATAGTAAGACGGCTACGCTGGTTCTATTTTATAACTTTTTGGCCGCTTCCGGTATTTAACGCAAACCAATCAGAAGCCAGCTAATCATTCTCCACTCTGATTGGCCGTGGAAAATAAACCATTCCAGACACTATTTAAGGAGATGCTTTCACCTCGGCGGTTCATAGCGACAGACGCGTTCTTATGAATATGGATGGACTCCAAATGCAGGCGAGTGAAGTAACCCCGGACAGAAGACAACACCCGGGCCTCATCAAACATTACCCGGTGATCGTCGTGCACACTTGATAATGTCGTGCAAACGGGTAATGTTTGATGAGGCCCGGGGTATTGTCTTCTGTCTGGGGTTACTTCACTCGCCTGTATTTGGAGTCCATCCATATTCATAAGAATGCGTCTGTCGCTATGAACCGCCGAGGTGAAAGCATCTCCTTAAATAGTGTCTGGCATGGTTTATTTTCCATGGCCAATCAGAGTGGAGAATGATTAGCTGGCTTCTGATTGGTTCGCGTTAAATACCTGAAGCAGCCAAAAAGTTATAAAATAGAACCAGCGTAGCCGTCTTACTATTGCTTGTCCCTTTTCACTGGATGAATTGTTCGGCATTCCATCATTCACGAACTTTTCTTTGCTACTGAAGATGGCCACCGGTGGTGTGGGCAAAACGTCTAGCACTATAACAACAAGCACTCGACCGCGGCCTTTCAGCCCGGAAGTGTTAAGTAATTATAGTGTATTTATTTATTTGCATTCTTGGATTTTGTTGTCCATGATGTGTCCGTTGATTAACTAATTATAAATATAATACTACTGATTTGGAAAAATAAGTTTTTTATTGGTAAAAATGTAAAATTTTTATTTTATATCACTGAACCAGTTTTTGCTTATTAAAAGCTTCATAATAGGCTGCCACTAGGAGCACTATCCATCTTGTTCATGGTGATAGCGCCGTCGTTTGAAAGATCAATGTTGTGTGTGTGCAGTGTGATATGTTTGAATAGTACGTGTGATTTGAATTGTGACTGTTCATTCAGGATGTCGTTTTTATGTGTTTTTGTGTGTTTGTATATTTATAGTTGTTCAAGAGTGTCTAGTTTTCGGCCTTTTGTGTGTACGTATAGAATGTCCATGTTGCTGTTTACATTTGTGTATGTGTGGTTTTCTTCAATAAAGTGGTTTGCAAAGGTGGATATTTTACATTTTTACCAATAAAAACTTAGTGTTCCGAGTCAGTACTATTATATTTATAATTATTTATTTGTATATACATAAATAAAAACGTTAATGTAGTACTACTTAGTAGTTGTCCAGTGAATCAATGGTAGTTACTTTTTGACATCATGTAAAGCTTAGTTATATTATAGATGTACCACAGGCAAAAAAGTCCTAGTGAGCATACATTGGCTTAGTGGAGAAAGCACGTACTGCCACCCAGTTTATCACAAAAGTTGAAGGTGGGTGTACAGTTAATATCCTGATCAGGAGCATTTAGTACAAATTTGTTGTTGCTATATGCAATTTTTTTATGTTTGTGTTTCAACTTTCTTTATACATTTTTTGTACATTTATTATTTTGTTATAATAATGTATATTTTAATATCACAATTATTTTATTATATTGCTGTTACAACATAAGTTATAATATTACTGTTAGTACAAGTGATGCAACAGGAGTGTCTGATGTGCACACACTTTTAAAAGAAGGAAGGAAACTATCTACTTGTGGATGTAAAAGGAATCAACTTTCTACTAAAAAAAATCACTCATTTGAAAAAAAAAAATAAAACTGAAGTGGACACATTCACAGACACTGCAATAAAGAGAAAGTTACATAAACTGTATGGTGTGGAAAGTCTGCCCATCAATAAGGAATATTTTTTAATCTGTCGAGGTAAGTTCTTCAGTCTGAAAGAAAATATCTGAGACAATGATATGAGTACTTTGTCTTGTGGGGCTGTAAGGCTGTGGTCCATAGTTGTTTTGAGCAAACGATTCGGCCGTTCCTTCGACGGCCATCTTCATTGTAGAAGGCTGCAACACACTGACCAAGCTTCGCAGTCAGTAACCACTGAACTGTGGGTAAGGCAAGTAAGCATGAGTAGGACACGCATATTTATGAATATAAATATGAATATTTACAAACCTATGGACCACGGCCTTACAGCCCCTCAAGACAAAGTACTCATATCATTGAAGCCAACCGTGAAAGCCTCAGACAGAATCTGAGACAATGTTATAATACATTTGCTGCCGATATTACAGATCTGTACACAGCACAAACTCCCTGCAGTACTCATGGCATGGATCTGTGACATTCGCTCAACACACTTGTAATATGCTAACAACACTGAGTGAGTGTGCAACATGAGAGATTACGTTTTTGTCAACGTGTAGTGAAACCATTGCAGAATTTCTGTGTATTCTTAGATTTGTGTCACCTTTCTTAGTTTTGTGTGTGTGTGTTTTTTAATGGTGCATTGACAAAGAGAGAATAAACTGCATGAGCACCTAGGGTTTCACAACATATTAAATCTAGCAGTGAATGTGTTAAAAGGATTTAAGTTAACTCACTGCCAGTCCAATATAAATTTGAAAGAAGCAATATCAATGCACAGTAACCCAGTCCTTGCCGAGCAAGTATGATACTGCTCAGATGAGGATTATTTTGATAATTCCTTATGAAATTCTTGGATTTTGTTGGCCATGATGTATCCGAGTCTTATCATTAACTATAATAAATTATTCTAAAATGGAACACATTTATTTTAAATGAAAATTTAAAAAAAATTGTATCTAAAATATTTGTTGGATTTCGTTGTCCATGACACGTCTATTGATTAACTAAGTACAATTAAATCACTACCGACTCGGAACACTAAGTTTTTTATGGGTCAATTGAAGCAAACCACACATACAAAACCATCATGGATATTCTACTCGTACACACAAAAGGCCAAAAACTAGACACTCTTGAACAAATGGAAATATACAAAAACACTTAAAAACTACATTCTAAATGAACAGACACAATTCAAATCACACCCATTATTCGAACATATCACACCCCACACACACAACATCTATCCTTCAAAAGTTGACACCGTCACCACACAACTCCTCCAATCACCCAATACAACATAAATATATAATTAATATATTAAAATTAACTTACACAGATTACTGTAAAGATATTATATGTTATTGTTAAGTATTGAACAATAACTTCTGACCCTCTGAATAATTAATTCCCATTTCCAATTTAATTAACACGTTGATACGTGTACACCACAAATTTTTGTCATCAAGACATGAAAATTATTAAGTACAGTAGATGACTTTGTATATAAAAATAAAAATTAATAGGTGTTAGAGTATACCCCAGGCATTGTTTCAATGAACTCCACCTCAAAGAATATACTTCATTAACACAGTGTAATTATGTACCGAGTGGGGCACAGATCACATGTCTCAAATATATATTTTTATAATTATTTATCTATTTTTAGACGACTTATGGCCTACAATATAGTTAAATATACCCTTGTTTAATTGATACAAAATAGTAAGCAAAATGAATTTTTAATTAAGTTTGATATGTAATTTTTTCAATAAACGTTGACTTTCTGAAATAAATATTTTTTATTCGTGGATTTCATTGTACATGATGTGTCCATTACTTAACTAAATACAACTATTACATTAACGACTCGGAACACAAAGTTATACAGAAAACCGACTACAACTGACACACTAATACACAACTCCTCCAATCACCCAATACCAAACTAGCTGCCTTCAGAACCATGATACATAGACTTAACAACATTCTCCTAGATGAAAAAGACTACAAAGACAAACTAAACATGATAAAATATCTAGCAGAATCTAACGGATATGACAGAACAATAGTCAGTAAACTCCTACACAAAACACAAAACAAACAACAGACAAAGACAGAAAACAACAAATTAATAACACTAACATACATCAACAAACAAACTGAAAAAATAGCCCACAAATTCAAAAAAGCAGGATACAGAATCACTTACAAAACTACTAACAAAACAGAACATACACTATCAAAACACACACACAAAGCATAAAACAAATTCGATCTAAGTAGTGTTTACAAACGAAATTGCTCAAATTGCAACAAATTCTACATAGGCCAGACAGGACGTAGCTTCAAACAGAGATACATTGAACACACAAAGGCACTCCACTCCACTACAGAATCCACCTTTGCAAACCACCTCATTGAAGCAAACCACACATGCAGAAACATCGACAAAACATGGATATTCTACACGTACACACAAAAGGCCGAAAACTATACACTCTAGAACAATTGGAAATATACAAACACACGAAAATACATAAAAACGACATCTTAAACGAACAGACATAATTCAAATCACATGCATTATTTGAACATATCACACCCCACACACACAATATTAATCTTTTGAAAGTCGATACCGTTGCCAACAACAAGACGGACAGTGCTCCCAGTGGCAGCCTCTGAAGAAGCTTTTTAAAAGCGAAAACTGGTTAAGGCTCTAAGGTAAAACTTTTATGTTTTTACCCATAAAAAACTTTGTGTTCCGAGTTGGTAGTGATTGAATTATATTTAAAATAATTGTGTTCCACCATTTGAATAATTTATTATAGTTAGTGATTTCCTTGTTCTCAGCAGTACTAATTCACAATGGCCATGCTTCTGGCAGAGACAAATGGAGACAGTGGTTGGCAGGGTGCCCATCCCCCCAAAGGTCATGATGCAATTCCCACCATTTGATTTTGTGGGTAGAGGGGCACAATACGGGAGTATGGAATAAACCCCCTCTGTTCTTAGTGGATCTTGGGAATTTATTTAAACATTTTTGGAAAATTGAAGTCATTTAAGCAATTATTGGAATAAAAAAAACTAATGTTATTCTTTTTACCACTACCAAGAGGTTTTCTAGTGTGCCTAATCAATAACTAAATTATGAGAAATGTAAAGCTTGGTCAAACCTAGCCTAACATAATTAGTAGTACATTATTGGATTTCGTTGTCCATGACATGTCCATTACTTAACTAAATATCGCTATAATATTGACGACTCGGAACACAAAGTTTTTTATAAGTAAAAACGTAAAGTTTTACCTTACAGCCTAAACCGGCTTTCACCTATAGAAGGCTTCATCAGAGGCTGTCGTTAGTAGCGCTGCTCGTCTTGTTGTTGGCGACGAGAAAGTGTTTCGAAAGATTGAAGCTGTGTGTGTGTGGTGAGATGTGTTCGAATAATGCGTGCGATTTGAATTGTGTCTGTTCGTTTAGGATGTCGTTTTTATTTGTTTTTGTGTGTTTGTATATTTCTAATTGTTCTAGAGTGTCTAGTTTTCGGCCTTTTGTGTGTACGTGTAGTATGTTCATGTTATTGTCGATGTTTTTATGTGTGGTTTGCTTCAATGAGGTGGTTTGCGAAGGTAGATTCTGTAGTGGATTCAATGTACATTGAACACACAAAAGCACTCCACACCTCTTATATTGCCAACATATATTGGAATTATATTGCCAAATACAGTTAGACAACACGTTGATTAGAAAAGACTTTATTCATTGAACTAAAATTGATAGAATACATACATCCGTTATAATAATAATAATACGCGCATGCGTATTGTACATACATTGTTTAACCATATTTAAATTGTACATATGATATATTTGACATTCCCCCTCTACCCATACCCATATAATTTAAATACCCTTAATTTACATTTGGAACAGTTTTGGTATGAGTACAGTTGATAAATATACTTAAATAAAAAAAATAAATGCAAAATTGAAAATGTTTGGTATCTGAAAACTATTTTATGTTGAGTTTTTCAAAAAACTTTGCAAACTTTATATTATTTAAGGATTTTGTGAAAATATCAGCTACATTATCTTGGGTTTTTATGTACTCTAATTCAATAAGTTTTTTGTGTATAAGATCCTTAATATAGTGATATTTAATGTCTATTTGTCTAGTACGTCTGCTATTCTCATAGCTTTCACACATGTTAAGTGCACTTTGGTTGTCTACATAAATTAAAGGAATTAAGACATTGCACTTCAAGTCCACAAGTATGCGTTGAAAGTATACCACATCCATCACTGCCATTGCACATGCTATGTATTCCGCTTCAGCTGTTGACTGGGATACTCATGTTTGTTTCTTTGTAAACCAGGATACAGGGTTGTTACAGTGATATATAATACATCCACTTGTACTCTTTCTGCTGGTGATGTCTCCTACCCAATCTGCATCTGAATATGTGATTAATCCAGTATCTTGATTTTTATGAAATGTGAGATTCAAATGCTTGGTACCGTTTAAGTACCTCAATACCCTCTTCGCAGCAATCCAGAGTTGTTTAGTGGGTTTATCAAGATATCTACTTAAGACAGATGTAGCGTAAGCTATGTCTGGTCTACTTACAATTGATATGTAGATAAGTGAACCAAGGAGTTCTCTGTAAGGTAAGTTTTTGTCCACTGGTAGAGATAAGTCAACCTGGAAATTGTGTTCCATAGGTGTATCCATCGGTTTTCCATTTTCCAGACCAAATCTTGAGATTACTTTTTGTATGAATTCCTTTTGAGAAATGGTGATCTGCTCTTTATTTACATTGATTTCTGTGCCCAGAAAGTTGTTGATGATTTCTAATTCTTTTGCATTGAACTCCTTTTTAAGGAACTCAATGAGTTTTAGACATTCGCTCTTGTCACCTGTGGTGATTATATCATCAACCCATATAATAAGGTAAGCATTTTTACCCAAGTACAAACAAAAGTCATTCTGAGATCTGATTAGACCATGATGTTGCACAGCCTCGTTAAACCTTTCATTCCATTTTCTGGGTGAAGAGCGAAGACCGTATAATCTTTTCATGAGTTTTAGAGCATTCGTTGGACATTTTACTCCTTTGGGTGATTTTATATAAACTTCAGTGTCTAGCTTGCCATTTAGGAATGCTGTAGGGATATCAAGTTGTTTAATTTCCCATCCATTTTGCAGTGCTACAGACAGTAAGATTATGATGGTGGAAAGTTGAGTGACTGGTGCATAAATGTTGGAGGACACTTCCTCTTGAAATCCTTTTGCTACTAGACGAGCTTTCTTAGTGCCATCAGGCTTGATTTTGAAAAGCCACATTGTGTCAATAGCTTTGATGCCTTTGGGTAGATTTGTTGCCTTTCAAGTTTGATGTTTTTTGATGGCACTTATTTCCTTTTGTATCGCTTCTTCCCAACCATCTCTAGTACATATGGCATCTTCATAAGAGATTGGTACTCCTGCACAAAGACAGTACACCAAGTGCATCTCATCTTCATTTTGACTAAAACTTTCATTATAATCCTTGTACAGTATATAATCTTTAAATTTCTCTGGAACAGTTTTAATTCTTTCACTTCTACACAGTGATGTTTGATCACCCTGTTGGACAGTATCGCTTATACTGCTGTCTCTATGTGCAGGTGAGGTGCCAGTGACATTTTGAACCTGGATGTCTCCTTCGCTCATACTTTGATGCTCTTTATCGCCTACACTGTCACCTCCA
This sequence comes from Magicicada septendecula, assembly GCA_034769895.1. Taxonomy (NCBI): domain Eukaryota; kingdom Metazoa; phylum Arthropoda; class Insecta; order Hemiptera; family Cicadidae; genus Magicicada; species Magicicada septendecula. Next base: position 39,833,347 of record CM068372.1, read on the forward strand.
ATTACCATTTGTGGGATATCTTCTAAGGCTTTCTGACTGGTATAGTTGATGTTAATTTCATCAAAGGTAAAATCCCTTGAGATTATAATTCCACTTGTTTTGGGTACCCATAGTCTATACCCATTTTTAGCATAGCCTACCATAATGCATTCAACTGATCTTGTTTCTAGCTTGTCTGCTGGAACAGGCAGTTTATATGCCCAAGCCTTTGAACCAAAAACCCTCAACTTGTCATAATTCACTTTACCTAGGTAGACTTCAGTGGGTACCTTATTTTCCTTCAGGGCAACTGTTGGAGAGCGGTTCAATTGGTATGCAGCACAACGTATTGCTTCACCCCACAAGAACTTGAGCAAATTTGTTTCAGCGAATAGTGTTCGTACTCTACTCATTAGAGTGAAATTGATTCTTTCGCTAACTCCATTCTGCTGCTGTGTGTGTGGCAAAGTGTATTCATTGACTATTCCTTTTTGTATACAGAAATTTTTAAACACATGTGATGAGTACTCTCCACCACAATCTGACCTGATTCTTGAAGAGTAATATCCTCTGGCTTTTAACTCTTGGACATAATTCATAATATTTCTTTCTGCTTCATTTTTGTTTTTTAAAAGGAACACCTGGGTAAAATGTGAATACTCATCGATAATTGTTTGATAATATTTTTCACCTTTCATGGTGTGTATTTTAAAAGGACCAGCCAAGTCACTGTGAATGAGTTCTCCAATTCTGTTTGACCTTGGTAGGGGTACATCCTTAAAAGGCTTTCGTTTTGCTTTACCTTGGTTACAGGGACTGCATACTCCAAAATTGTGTGGAAAATTTAGTGATCCAAGACCTTGAGCATTGAGATGTCCAAGTCTTCGGTGCCATAGTAGATCCTTACTTAATGAAATGCAACAAGTTTCACTCATCGAAGGGTGTGCTATTGAAAATTTAGCCACATACAAATTTCCTTCGGATTCACATTTCATTTGCAATTTGTTATTTGAGATAGTAACTGATTTTCCACCACTTTTGAATTGAACATCAAATCCCTTTGAACTCATTCTTTTCAATGATAAGAGATTGTAGGGAAACTCAGGTACAATAATAGCAGGTATCTTTATGAAAACATAACTGTTATTTTTATTGTTCAACACTTTCAAGCGAATTATACCTCTTTTTGTACCTTTTATAGTGTAAAAATACCATTTGCTATTTTTATTTCCATTTTATTCTCCATTTTCTATAAGCTTTTCCAAATTTTCTGATACCCAATGATTTGTGGCACCACTATCTAAAATGAATTTAATGGATCGAGTATTTCCTAGTAATTCTGAGGATAAAGCGCCATTTTTCTCAATATTTTCAGCGGAAATGAAATCAAATTCTTCTTCTTGATCATCTTCACTGTGTGCAACATTTGACGTATGTCTTGTCATCTTGCCTCTTCCACGTCCTCGAGAGTTTCCTCTCCCTCTCTTATCGCAATATCCATGGCCGCGATATGACGTCTGAGGCGTCTGTTGAGTTTGCACATCCTTGTTTGATGGACACTCATGTTTGAAATGTCCTTTGCCTCTACATGTGTGACATATTACATTTTCGTACCTCATCTGTGAGCTATTCTTATATTCACCTGGAGAGTAGAAAGAGCAGTTACCGTCGTTGTCGACCTTATCACCTGTATTGGAGTTCTCTTTGTTTTTGAGTTCAGTATCCAATAACCTTGTTTTTACATCAGAATACGAATATACTGTCGTGTCTTTATTCATTATCGTTTCTATCGATGTAATGACGCTCTCAAAGCTTTCCGGCATTGTCAGAAGAAGGTAACACGTTTTGTCGGTATCATCGGTTGCAACTTTGCTTACGCCATCGAGTTCTTTTAGGAGTTTTTCGAATTTAGTGAAATGATCTTGTAATTCGCCATCGACGAATTTCATTTTCAATAGCTTTCACATTATAATCATCTTAGATAATGCGCTTTTTCTCTGGAAGACATTTTCCAGATTTTCAGTCATTTCTTTGGCATTTTGTGCACTCTCTATGTATTCAATATACTTATCTGATATTGACTGTGCAATGATGGATTGAGCTTTTATGTCTTTAGCTTGGAAACTGGTCAAATTTGCACCTGTGAGTGCTACGATTTCTGTGTCTGTTTTATCTAATGCTATGAGTGCACCCTCTTTATTCAGAACAAGACGTATTCTATATTTCCAAGTGGAAAAATTATCTGCCTTTAGCAGGGGAAAGGGAACTGTAGACGTAGCCATTTTAGGTTAAGCATGTGAACTCTTTCACTTTGAGCCTGTATATGTAAACTAACTTTTCTCTGTAAATAATTCCGACGTAATTACAACTAACACACGTTTATATATCTCCAAATTACTAGTGTCGGCCCATAACCTGTGAGAGATATTATTTAATATTGGAATTATATTGCCAAATACAGTTAGAGAACACGTTGATTATAAAAGACTTTATTCATTGAACTAAAATTGATAGAATACATACATCCGTTATAACAATAATAATACGCGCATGCGTATTGTACATACATTGTTTAACCATATGTAAATTGTACATATGATATATTTGACATGTAGGGGTCCCTGGTTACACAACTGGCTTAAATTCATTAACTTCTATTTCCAACAAGGGAGTATGAAAGGAAAAAGATGACAAAAATCGCCTTGATAAATTCCCTCCAAAAATTCCAATGGTGCGACTTGCACCATTGCACCATGTTGTGGCCACGCCTGGTGATTGGGAGAATGAAGTTAGTAATAGGTAAAGGTAGCTACTAGGCCTACATTTAAGAATTACAAGGGTCCAGTAAGTAAGTTTCCCTCTTTCAGATATCATGAACAGATGAGGGAATTTTAGCACCACTGGTAAGTTTTGTTGGATTGTTGTGTTGTTTTGGAACAGTGTAGGGACCTCACAGACGCCAGATTCTCCGTTCCAAATAAATAGCAATTGCACTGACATTAATTACTATGTCGACTTTAAGCAGCATGATGTCATTCAATTTTTGTGACTGTTCAGACAGTCTATTGATAGCTGGCAAAAGGACAACTGTCAACACTAGAAAATGCTGTCTAAACTTTAAAGCTCATAACTGAGATCAAACAGAAGGGACATGGCATGTTGTCTCTTTCATGCACAGGCTACTTGTCAGCCTCAAGAACTAAACAAATTTGGATGGCAGAATTTTGAACATTCACTCTATTTTCCTGACCTTGTGTCTAGAGACTTTTCTCTCAGATCAGAGTTTATTTGGAAAGAAAAATACATTCAAGAATGAAGATGTTATACAACAGATCACCAAGGTACAGAAACAGGACCAACTTTTCTATAAGATGGGCTTGGAAAAATTGGTACCATCCTTTGGCAAGTGCATAAATAGAAGTGGAAAGTTATGTAGTGATGTGGGGTCATATTGTTTATTATAAATAAATATTTGTCTATGTATCCATGTTATTTGTATTTCATTGGAAGTAAGGAAACTTGCTTTCTGGGTACATTTTGTGAAAAATTCCACATAGTTTAAATGGTTTGAAGAGCTGATAAAATAATAATATGTAACAAATAAATTCATACCTAATACCTAATTTCTTTTTTGTTCTGATTCAGTTTATTTCAATTGAGATTTTTTTTATTGATTCTGAAGAGCCTTCATGTTTTTTTTTTTTTAATAAGCACACTGTTGATTACTTTAAAAGTTGACATGACCCCATGCAGTCCCTTTCATTGTTGAAAAAACCTTTCTTAACACCAATTTAAAGACAAAGCCACCAAGTAAAAGTTTTGATAAAATACAACATCTGCATAGCAATGGACAGTTAACATATTGTTATGTAATGTGGAAAAGTGTACACCATTACAGAACATTCTACGTGTTTCTCGGCTATTCCAGTGGAATCCGGCTGCAATATGTGTGTGCATATGCACACACATGTGTGTGTACATATTGCTGCTACTTTGAGATGAAGGACTGTGACGATTTAAATTGTGACATTTACAGAATAAAAAAAAAAATTTTAATTAATTAAGGTTGCGTACAATTGACCATTTAAATCTCACAATAATAATAATAAAAACATGTAGGTACTAAGTGTGAATGGAAGAAGTAATTAATAAGGGCAAAGTATCCATAAAGAAAAGGCATATTGTAAATAATTATTATGTTCGTATTTAACCCTTTGCTTGCTATCAAGCGCCTACCTGTTGATACCGGACTCGACATGTTTTCCGAGTCTACTGTAATTAAAAATAATAGAGTAAACTAATGTTAATAATTAAAGTATCTGTAGACACAGGTAGTAACTAAAACAATTAATTTAAATGATGTATTTTTATCTAGCGATAGTCTGTATAAATAAAAAAGTTTATTTAAAGAGAAACAGGAACTATATATGCTCGCAGAATAAACACCCCACTCTCTTTCGTCATGTACGAGGGTAGCAGATGAAAAATCGCTCTCTTGCGATGACGACGCCCAGCTGTGCAGACGCACGAGCAAAATGCTCTGTTCAAAAGTTATACAATTTGTTGTTAGTGTGGATTAATTAATTATTATTTTGTATTTTACTAACCGTTACAAAAAGTGTAACATGTAACGTTAACAAAAAGAACATTCCAAAAACTTTGTAACAAGAAGAAAGATGTAACTACAAACGACGAGTGTTAATAAAGAAAAAACGATGACTGCAATCTTCACCGATGGACGAATCTTTTCAACATCTGACCTGTGGTCATGGACCATCTAAATGAGAACTCTAGTATACCCTACCGATGATGCAGTTCGAGACATCTGAGAATCGACGAGTATCGGCGTAGAAGACTCTACCTATTCTGCAGACGTATTAACCCATGAACAACAGAGACCAGACCAAGACGAGGACGACGTTTTAGGACTCCCAAGACGGAACCACATGGAGGCGATTACTACATCCAAAAAAATAGAGGTGACTCGATAGCACGTCTATCGAGGAATAATGATAATATTTTTGTAACACAATACTCTATTTAAGAGACTTACAGAGACGATTGAATTTATAAGAATATAAAAACTTAAATTTGAGAACTTAATTGTAACTATTCAATATCATTCAATTGTAACAGTTTAGCTATTAACGTAACGTAGTGTTATTAATACCATTCTTCTAATGGAATATATATGAAGCAAAAAGGTAAAGGTCTTGCAAGATAAAATTTTGAATTAAATATAATTAAAAGATTAGAGACTAAATACCAATGGTTACCCGGATCCGGGGGTATAGCTAGATAAATTTGTTGTGATCCCATATTCTAAATAAAGCATTTCACTTAATTTAACTAATTTAATTAATAACGTCATGGGATCTGTTCTTTGGAGTAAATGTTATATTTCAAATGTTTAATAAAGCCAGTCTTCTTGTTACACACATATACTGAGTATATAAATCAACAGTTTCACCTTCCCTGATTCCTTGTATGTCTTACTGTGTGTTGTTCTGATTTAAATTTCAGCTCGTCTCGAATAAGGCAGCCTGAAATAATTGGCAGAACCAATTATTTTGGGTTCCCTCCATTATAACTCTAAAGAAGAGGTTATAAGATGCGCCACTCTGCTAATTTGTTTAAATTTTGCTACTAATAACACAAAAATTTTGTGACTTGTGTTGCTAAACAGTAATTGTGTCCCTATTCATAAGCTGTTGATTTATTTACTCGTGTATTTTAATATGTGTCAGAAATTTAAATAAGGTAAAAATAATAATTAATATTATAGTAATATAGTAGAGATAATTTTATTAGTAAATATGATATGTGTAAAGTAAGAGTAACATATAATCACATGTAAACAAAACATGTACGAGCTTGTCAAAAGTTCATTCAACAACACGTCTGTTTGTAAACAATACCAGACCGGTTGAATTCTTGTGTGTTCCTGTTAGTGTGTATTTTGTCATTGTGAGCCTCCCCCATCGCGGAATGAAACAATTACTTCACCCTCTGTGATAGCTCTATTGTTATAAGAAGCGTGTCCTTTCCTGTGTGTCGTCTTGTGCCTAGTAAACATGTATCTCCCCTTTGTTGAAAATTAAATCGAATTAAATAAAACAAGTGTAATAATTAATTTAATGGAATGATGTTTCCCTAAGTAAATAAACTAGTTCGAAATAAAAAAGAAACCGTCTCTTAAATCAGACCAAAGTACTAATAATAAATAATAAGTCATTTAAAATAAAAAGTTTAATAATATCGTAAATTATTATAACACGTTAGTAGAATTATAATTATAAAAGTGTATTAGTGAAATAAGTAAAAAGGAAATGAATAATATGTGTGAATAATAATAAATAAGTTGTGTCCTGCTTGAAAATAAGTCCCTAGCCGCCAGCTATTGTTAAATGGAACAATAGAGAAATATCCACTCTCGAGTTGACTTCTGCCCTTTGTACGCATAAACGATGCCATTGTTTGAAGAAAACTAGTTTGACCCACATTCCAGCGTAACAGCTGATCGTTGAAAGTAAAGTGTTTGTCCCTTCTTGTCTAGTGTGTGACAATTGATTGTTTAGTAGTGAATAAAATTCCCCTTCGTGACATTCCGCTTATCTCAGTAAAGTAAGCAACTAGAATTAGAAATAATCTAAGGTTGAGTATGGGATCAACTTTAGATTATCTTAAGTAAAAATAAGCGAAATAGATATGAGGAACGTAACACAGTCACAATGGCGCCGCACAAAAAAAAATTCCTTACAAGAGTTAAAGAAAGTAGCAGAAAACTAACTACTAGAGTTAGAGTATACAAGATGTAATCAGTCGGGCCACGATGTTGTGAGGTTACGTAAATTAGTAGTAAAAAAATAAAATTAAGTTAGATTTTAAGAAACGAGATAAAGGGAAGGTCACGGAAGAAAAGAAAATGAGTACCAAGAGCTGATCGTTTAAATAGAATTTAATGCTTAATGCCAAAGGTTTAATAATAATCTCTGTTAATAAATGTTTACCATGTGTTAAAGTGTGTAGGAAATAATTGTGTATAGTATTGTGGAGCAAATAATATTGTGATTTAAATTTTTAAAAGAATAAATGACTTAGTTAACCCTCCCTTGTTAGATAAAGTATTAAACCCCATGTCCCTTAGTAACCTTGTAAACTCAGCCAAATAAAATATGGTAAGTAAATAAGGTAAATAAATAGACTAAAGTAAATATGGTAAGACTATAGGAAATAATTCTACATAATTTTTAAAACCCCAAAGTAATAATAAGTGATTAATAATTGCTAAATAAATCTTAAGTTAAACAAATTTGTGTAACGTGTAAATAAGTAGTAGTAAATCGTATCGCAGTAAATAAGAGCAAAGTAAATAATAATACGAATAACGTTGTATAGTCAACAACCAGTGGTGGCCAGTACGAGAACAATAGAGTGTGTTATGAAATGTAGTAAGCCACGCACCCTCTCTCAATTGTATTAACGGTAGCACTCCCTAAACGATGAATACCACCACGTATTACAATGCCTTGTGTAAAGTGTCTCCCCTTCCGCATTGTTTGTCGAGTAATTGTTAAAGAGTTAAATGAAAAGTACCTTCGTGAAATTCCGCTTCTCTCAAACCAGTGATCTAAAGTGGAGTATGGGATCCTCTTTAGATTACATTAGAAATAAGTTTATGATATATAATCCAGAAGTGATTATACATGTTAAGTAACGAGTCACAACGGCGCCGACTGAAAAGGATAATGATGAGCCAAGAGAGCCAAGAGATCATTTTTTTTTGAATGCTGAAAGCTAACGTGTAGAGTTAGAGTAAGCTGATGTCAGTCGGGCCACGATATTGTGAGTTGCTGAAATTAGGGAAATTAGTATTATGAGTAAGTACTGTATTTAGTGAGAAAAAGGGAATTTCACGGAGGAAGATCATTTAAAGAGAATTTAAAACAAATAAACCGTGCAATAATAATAGTAAAAGAGAATAATAATTAACAATAATAATAATAAGAAATTTCACACGGAACTCCCTAAGCATACTCTCGGTACATAGCTGACCAAAATTTTAGGAGTCTGTGTTGGTAAGGAGGCGGAGTATGTGACGATTTAAATTGTGACATTTACAGAATTAAAAAAAAAATTTAATTAATTAAGGTTGCGTACAATTGACCATTTAAATCTCACAATAATAATAATAAAAACATGTAGGTACTAAGTGTGAATGGAAGAAGTAATTAATAAGGGCAAAGTATCCATAAAGAAAAGGCATATTGTAAATAATTATTATGTTCGTATTTAACCCTTTGCTTGCTATCAAGCGCCTACCTGTTGATACCGGACTCGACATGTTTTCCGAGTCTACTGTAATTAAAAATAATAGAGTAAACTAATGTTAATAATTAAAGTATCTGTAGACACAGGTAGTAACTAAAACAATTAATTTAAATGATGTATTTTTATCTAGCGATAGTCTGTATAAATAAAAAAGTTTATTTAAAGAGAAACAGGAACTATATATGCTCGCGGAATAAACACCCCACTCTCTCTCGCCATGTACGAGGGTAGCGGACGAAAATTCGCTCTCTTGCGATGACGATGCCCAGCTGTGCAGACGCACGAGCAAAATGCTCTGTTCAAAAGTTATACAATTTGTTGTTAGTGTGGATTAATTAATTATTATTTTGTATTTTACTAACCGTTACAAAAAGTGTAACATGTAACGTTAACAAAAAGAACATTCCAAAAACTTTGTAACAAGAAGAAAGATGTAACTACAAACGACGAGTGTTAATAAAGAAAAAACGATGACTGCAATCTTCACCGATGGACGAATCTTTTCAACATCTGACCTGTGGTCATGGACCATCTAAATGAGAACTCTAGTATACCCTACCGATGATGCAGTTCGAGACATCTGAGAATCGACGAGTATCGGCGTAGAAGACTCTACCTATTCTGCAGACGTATTAACCCATGAACAACAGAGACCAGACCAAGACGAGGATGACGTTTTAGGACTCCCAAGACGGAACCACATGGAGGCGATTACTACATCCAAAAAAATAGAGGTGACTCGATAGCACGTCTATCGAGGAATAATGATAATATTTTTGTAACACAATACTCTATTTAAGAGACTTACAGAGACGATTGAATTTATAAGAATATAAAAACTTAAATTTGAGAACTTAATTGTAACTATTCAATATCATTCAATTGTAACAGTTTAGCTATTAACGTAACGTAGTGTTATTAATACCATTCTTCTAATGGAATATATATGAAGCAAAAAGGTAAAGGTCTTGCAAGATAAAATTTTGAATTAAATATAATTAAAAGATTAGAGACTAAATACCAATGGTTACCCGGATCCGGGGGTATAGCTAGATAAATTTGTTGTGATCCCATATTCTAAATAAAGCATTTCACTTAATTTAACTAATTTAATTAATAACGTCATGGGATCTGTTCTTTGGAGTAAATGTTATATTTCAAATGTTTAATAAAGCCAGTCTTCTTGTTACACACATATACTGAGTATATAAATCAACAGTTTCACCTTCCCTGATTCCTTGTATGTCTTACTGTGTGTTGTTCTGATTTAAATTTCAGCTCGTCTCGAATAAGGCAGCCTGAAATAATTGGCAGAACCAATTATTTTGGGTTCCCTCCGTTATAACTCTAAAGAAGAGGTTATAGGACAATTACGTGACACTTGTCATGCGTCTACAACGAAACTTTTCCTGACCATACTGGTACGCGCACGCTGTGTTCAAGGCCGGAATCAATTACGCTCTAGTGTTTTTTAGTAGACCCATATTATGAAATATGCTGGAATCTCAGTGGGGTATAAACACAAGACTTCAGCGACGCTTAGTCAGTTTTTAGTAGCGATTTATTCCAGTGTGGTTTGTAGTATTGTGGTGAAGTGTTATGTGTTTTATAATTGTGCAAGACTATATTAGTTGACATTATTATTGCGTGTGAACAGTTTTTATTTGATTTGCTGTAAGAGACTATCTTGTTGATTACAAACTGTTTAATTATGATAATTAAACCTGGTGATTAGTGACTTAATTGGTGTCTTGTATTTAGTTTTCCACTGTAACATCCGATGATCAGTAGACCATCGTAACAATAAAGAATTCTGAGATGCTGTCACAATTTTCTGGTTTGTTACGCTGTGAACCAGATTGTCTACATATTCTTCCAGACGCTTCACCTGTACCCATGACAGACAACATATTCAGTGTTATGGGAACACAGATCACAAATACCTGTGAATGAATACAAACAGTAACATAGGTTGAAACGTCATGGGTATGTCTGGATGAGTACAGACAATCTGGTCCATGGCCTAACTTCTTCTTCTTCTTCAGTGGCGCAACAACCCATTACTGAGTCAAGGCCTCCTTTAACACCCTCCGCCAGTTGTCCCGGTCAAATGCCTGGCTGGCAAAAGAAACTGACAGGTTTCTGGACATAAAAGTTTTACAGACGAGCTATGTATATTCTCCAATCCAACCCCCACCCTGGAGGACCAGGAACTTTGATTTCTGGGTGCTCTTCCCCTAGAGAGTTGCTTTCACCTCAGCTGACGAGCTCTCTCTACCTGGTCGCAGTAGGCTAACTGACTCAGCCCATGTGTGCAGCCATTGGGCTACTATAGCCTCCTCCGCCTCCACACTAGATGCACACCCTGCTGCCGATGTGCACCAGCCTGCCTGGCCAGGACCTAGGATACCCCCAGGCTGTCCTGACAGAACCCCCATCTCTCGTTTGCTTACCAATCCACTCTGCCAAAGGGATTGGTTACCACAACCTTGGAGTGGATGCTTGGCGTAACAGGACCCACCGACATGTAGGTGAGAGTGGAGTTGGGGTGGAGAGATTGGTGCATTTCTCTTCTGTGAAAGCATATGTTTGCATCACACCCCCTTTGGACTCCCCATGGCCTAACAGCCCAGAAAATTGTAACAGTGTACAGACCAAATGGGAAACCTAACGTTCACTTATCAGTTCTGAAATGGTTTTGTGTACTGTAGATTGTGGTTTGGTGCTACAACTATGAGGCCATACGGCCGTAAGACTGCATGAGGGTGTTGACATAAAAATAACTCATTGTTTTATTTTGATTCTCCAGCCACGAACACTAAGAATAACAATAATTTAGTGATGTTCAACAGTTATATCTATATACAAAAATCGTTAGTCAATATTTGATTTAACAAAATGTTTACTTCTTGGATTTTGTTGTCCATCACATGTCTGTTGATTAACTAATTATAAGTATAATACTACTGACTTAGAACACGTTTAGGATGTTGTTAAATGTGACAAAAAAACATATAAAAATGACGTCCTGAACAAACAGACACAATTCAAATCACACATATTATTTGAACATATCACACCTCACACACACAACATCAATCCTTCAAAAGTCGACACCATCACCAAGAACAAGATGGACAGTGCTCCAAGTGGCAGCCTCTGACAAAGCTTATAATAAGCGAAAACTGGTCCAGGCTATAAGGTAAAAATTTTACATTTTTACCAATAAAAAACTTAGTGTTCAGAGTCAGTAGTATTATAGTTATAATTAGTTAAAATGTTTACACAAAAATTTGGAATTAATCTTTTTATTCTTAATTGTATCCATACCTGCAAGTAATGAAATATATTTCATACCTTTTCTGATATAAACAGTTTAGAACTGCTGCATTTCCTTGGTCCACTGATAATTTCAACATCCATTAGATTTTTTTTTAATTATATAGTATATTTTATATTATATATTTCTCTGTAAAAATTGTACAGATTTGTGTCATAAGAAACATTAATATTTATATGTTTTACAAGCAGAAACCTATATACTACACATGGTTATGTATATTGTGTATCCATGTGCATGAGCGTGTGAAGAGCACACACACACACACACAGAGGACAATACTGTGATGCTTTTGGACTATTAAAAAGATGGTCAAATGCCTGCTTATCATTTTTCATACTTTCGAAGGTGGCTAAGGTGCTCTGTAAATCTTTTATTTAAAATCCTACTTATGAACTAGTCTTCTGTATTATGATTGGTTTGTGACCTAGTGTTCTGTATATATCTGTATGATTAGAAGTTCCTGTGATAATTCTAAAATATAAAGATTAAGTTAATAACTTCAGCAAGAAGGAGAATATTATGAAATGAGGGAGAATGTCACGGGTGTTCACTCACTTCACTCTTGTTTAATATAAATCTTGGTGATCCCATTTGAGAATGGAAAACAATAATAATCTAGGTTTTAAGTTAAACAATTTTAATTTATTTATTTTACATTTATTAAAGTAAGGTTCAGACAGTTGTTTACAGATATAATTTTATATAGGCAATATTAATAGACTGTATAGTCTGAAATGTCTATTAAGGAAACTAATTTGATGCTTTTTAGAGAAAGTCTGTACACTATAAAAGAAAAATTATTCATCACAAAAATCAAATTTGAATGTCAATATTTTTTATTATTTGAAATATCAATTAAGTTATAAGTAAAATTATGAGGCCAGAATGTATAATTATTGTAAAATATGCAAGGCACATTTATAAATATGCTTAAAAAATAAAACACAAGGATATGTTTAAATTTAATGAAATAATAGTGGTTAAAGATGTGCTTCATGAATGTGAAACATGGACGTTAACTAGAAAGGACTACCAGCTTGTACAAACTGCTGAAATGAACTTTTTGAGAACTATAACTAGTTATATTTTTGCATAAGAGAAATAAGGAAGTAAGAGCTGAATTGAGGATATATATATATATATATATATATATATATATAGTCCCTTTGGGATTACATTGTGGGGCTGTAACAGACAGTGGTGACATATGGTAGAAGTTGATGATGATGATTAATACGTATTAAATTCTAAGACTAACAAATAGTCAATTTCCATCAAATACAAGGGACCACCTTCTCAAGAATAACTTCTAGTTACATCAGTGAGTATAAACTTATGAGATTATCAAAAAAGATTTACCTTCCATGTGATTACAAATTATGTAAAGTTTAAGGGTGAAGGGTGTGTGGTAATCATATCAGTCTGAATATATGTTTTCACTTACTAACTTCAAAAAATTTCAATGAATTTTTATTTTGATTATGATCTTTTAGTTGTGTGCAGGCATACTCATGTTTTACTTAAATGCAAAAATTCCCAAATTTTAGAATTTTATAATCATGTTCGTTTAACAGTGAAACTTGCATAAAAGTTACATAACATTAAAAAGTTGTTAAGACAACAAACTGTTTCCTACAATTTTTTTTATTGATGTTTAGCATTGCCCATAGAGATTACAATGTAGATTTTCGTAATTACCTTGTATTTTACATAAGTTTATCACTTTAAAGTGTGTATATGGCTCTAAACTTACAGCTAAAAAAATTTTTATTTAAAATTGTCAAAAGCGCAGTAAATTATTATTAGTTTTTTATTCTTTTGTTAGGTTTAGACCTTTTTAACTAAATGTGTTGTACACTTAAAAATACGCGCCCGACGGCAGCCAAGAGCTGTACCGACTTTCAAACTGTCTAACAGCTGATGAGTTTTGCACCTAAATAAAACTGCGATTCTAATTCAAGTAAATATGATACTGATTTATGAAATGTCCAACTTACATTTTGTATAAATATCAACTTAAAATGTGGTAATAATCAGTTTAGAAAATATTTGTTACGGTTCTGAAATATTTTATTTTATTTTTGTTCAACTGGCTGATATTGCGCGGCATTGCTAAGATTCGAAGTTATTTACAAAACATTACAAAGGATTGTGGGATTTACTTTATCAGCTGTAAATGTTTAATGACACTTGTTTGTAGGTTATGTCGCGTATCCTCTAGTGTTATAACGTGTGCGTACTTTAATTATAAAACGTTTTGAGCGAAGTGTTCTTAATCGAAATCTTCGTAAAGATGGATGAAAATATTGTTAAAGGTATATTTGCGGTACTGAAGCCCGTGTGTGACAGTGTAGTCGTAAACTGTAACAAAAAGAATGTAGAAAATTTGAAAACTTTACTTTCGGAAATTCCGCCTAAAGCTTTGCAAAATTACCAAAGCTATGTGTTATTTCCCATCGAATTACAGTTGTGTAAATCTTCAGAGTGAGTAATTTCTGTTATTGTTATTTTTTGTTTTGTTTAATTAAGCTTACATTGGGTAGCAGAACTAATGTTAACAAATAAACGGACTCATTCCTTATGACAATGCAATACAATACAAGTGATAAATTGCACTTATGACAGAGGAAAAGCATGTTTGCAAAGAAGCTTTGCCTTCTATATACACATAAACATTCATAAAGTTCTATTTTGTACTGGGACCATCATCGGCTTCGTACCCTGGGGATTCTGAATTAGTGCTAACGTTTCTGTAATCAGGCCCTTACAAGATTTATTTGTAGGCGATATTAGTAGTTTGTCGCTGGATTAAAATGTGTGACAACTAAAGTACCTAGTATCATCGTTCGCGGAGCCCCGTTTTTTGCTTGCTTCACTAGTACATCAACTACTTGCCTCGCTTTTATCATAGATTATTGTTCATACACCTAAACTTTCCATGACAAATGCTTCATGTAAAAAAAACCTCCCAGTGGATTTCAAGATTAGGCAAACCAAAAGAGGCAGACCCTATTAGGGATTGTAGTGTAATAGAGAAGACATTTTTCTGCATTTTCATTAAAACAATACCCTCCTATAGTATACATGTAAATTATATAATGTAAAGGACATTTTTCAATATTAAGTAGATATGTGACCTGAATGAGCAGTTTACAGATCGCACTTTTTTCTTTGACTTGCTTCACTGACCTCGTCACTGTTTGAATCCCTGTCACCAGGCCTATATACATAAACTTTCCAGTACTTAATACTCTGTAGAACAGTAAAAGGAGCACCAGAATACACGCAGAGATTCTTGAGATTAGGCTGAACTGACAGATGCTTATAATGAGGGACTTCATTGTATACTGTATAGAGATCATACCAATGCAGATTTTGCTTACAAAAGAGAAAGACATACAGGTGAAACAAAGCATCCTACATGTTTTTATGTATACTGTTTCCATTCTTAGGTTAATCCTGATGTAAACAAACAGGCATAGCACATCTGAAACGCTATTTGTTACTTGAATTAGGGGCATGTCACTCTGACAGAAGGAGTACAGTAAGGGTACATATAATATAACACTAATACACTGTATAAACACATGTAAATTGTAATAATTTGTCCTGACCAATATTAAATTTGTGTAACAGTGTCAGACCGACAGTGAAATATTTTATAACACCAGTTAATGGCTTTTTTTAATTAACTGTTTAAGTATCGCAAAAAATTTTATTTAAAATGAAAATAGAAGCTGTGATAATTACCAGTGTACTGAATACTATCAGTTACTGTCAGAGAGTAATTCAATGGCTTCCGTATCTGTGTCTGAACTTGTATCATCACTTAGTCAGTGTTATTGATAAGATTGTCCATTGTCCACAATGATGTCGGTAATTTGGGCCAGTTGCCATAGCTTATCATCTTCCTTGAGTATATGCTGAATACAATGACTCCACTTGTCCTCCGTTGTTTTATTTATCGCCTTTTCAATAAATTTTTTTATATCAAGCAGCTAATGTTGTGTTGTGACGGGCAACATATCCTTTCAACTGGCTCCATAATAATTCAATGCGATTCAGAATACAGTGATAAGGAGGAAGTTTTAAAACAACATGCACCAATTTAATTGGCAAGATAACTCTCACATGACTGTACAGACATTCTGGACATCCGCGTAATACATTACTGTGCGAACAGTGTCAACGCCCCTGTCCAATAGCGTTTAAGATTTTCCACGTGGGTTTGTTCACATCAGGATTGAATAAAGAACGGAAAGAGTATAACTGCATTTATAAAAGAAATTATGCAGGAGAACAAACAAGTATTATTAGTTTTGTTTGTTTATAATTATTGCAATATCATTGCACACACACACACACACACACACACACACACACACACACACACACACACACACACACACACACACACACACACACACACACACACACACACACACATGGTTGATTAGTCTGAAAAAATCATACACTAAATGATAAGACTTAAGGTTTGTTCATGATATTTAAAGGATTCGACAAATTATTATTATAAAAAAGTAATGAAGAAAATGAAAGCTTTGACGAACTTAACCTATTAGAATCTGGAGACTGTAAAATCTAGCGAGTGTAAGTATAATATGTTATCAGGTTTAACAGAATGTTGTTTTTTTAAATTTTTAGTGCAGTTTTCCTGTAGATAATTTGTATAACTTTATATAACATTGCAGTATTTTTCAAAAGTATCCTGAAAGGTAAAGAATCAGGACTTGTGACTTTTTGATTTATACTTTCCCATTAAATCCACACCACACTACTTTCTTATCTATTCTGTTTCATGTTTTGACTTACTGTAGTTGTTACCATAAAGCTGTTCAGTGGCTTCCTTATTTAATTCCGTTCAGAATTCTGTGCATTTGGTAACATATTATATTCATAAGGACCTTAGTTAAATTATACAAAATCTTTTTAATGGTACTGTTATAATATTACCGTTAGTTATTCTAAAAGTAACTGTACAATTTAGCTGTAAGGGGATTTAGGACAAGCTGTGTTTGTTCTTACATATGTAACGCTTTATATCACTATTCATGAAAATATTTTTGTTTACTCTAGAAAGATCTAAGACTTGCCAAAGGATACTTTCTCATTTAATCTAGTAATTAGAATAGTAAACAAGTACACTATAAAAACTGACAGGATACAATGTAAAAGCATCAGTTATAGCGAACTGCTTGGTTTTGCTTGGCTCGAGCTTGTGGCTTGTGCCGTATTATACATGTTAATTGTTTGTTAGATTTGAGTTGACTTGAAGTTATAATAATTGTTTTCTTAGTAAATTCTTGAAGTATTAAATTTGTTCAAACTATAAACTGATATTAATTTACAAAAGTATAATGTTATATTCAATAAACCAATAATTCAGAGTTTCTTGAATTTTTAAATTCTTTATTTAGACAACGTGTCTCTAATGGTTACTTCACTTAGCCACTCGAGTGAGTGATCGGGGTGTTTTACATTTAGGTAGAACATAAATGGTGTCAGGTGTGGGGTACACCTGAAAGATATCCTGAAGAAAGGTTGTTCGAATAGAAGAAAGAAGAAAGAAAAATCTCCATCACCTGTACCTGAAGGACTTCACTTGAGACTTGAGACTTGGCAGCACACACAAGTAAGTGACAACTAGTAGGTTAGTGTGGAACACCACAGAGAAATACGTAATTTCAAGTACCGAGTATAATTACTATAATGTGTCTTATAAAATTAGATACCACTTTACAACTAATACCAGAGTATGGTGATGATAAAAACACAGATTTACAATCTTATATTGATGGTGTAAATTTCGTCTTACATGGAAATTATATGTAGACATGACACTCCTGAGACATTGCTTATGGACCAAGGAACGAATTTTACTAGCGAACTATTTCAGGAGATATGCAGATTATTAGACATCAGTAAAATCCAAACTACCGGCTGTCACCCAGAGTCAAACGGAATTTTAGAAAGAAGCCACCAGATGATAATGGCGGGATTAAGTCAGTTTATTGAC
Source organism: Magicicada septendecula (assembly GCA_034769895.1). Lineage (NCBI taxonomy): Eukaryota > Metazoa > Arthropoda > Insecta > Hemiptera > Cicadidae > Magicicada > Magicicada septendecula. Next base: position 39,851,037 of record CM068372.1, read on the forward strand.
GAAGATCAAAGAAACTGGGACATGTGGTTACCTTATGTAATGATGGTTTACAGATCGACGCCCCATAGTACAACAAAGTACTCTGCGTATTATTTGTTACTACAATCATCAGTGACGCAACAACCCATTACTGAGTCAAGGCCTCCTTTAACAGCCTCCGCCAGTTGTCCCGGTCAAGTGCAGCTGCTCTCCAGTTCCGGGTCCCAAGGATGTGGCGCGCATCATAGCTCACACTGTCTTCCCAACATAGTTTGGGTCTACCAACTCTCCTGGTGCCATAGATCTGTTCTGTGGGTGCCTTTCTTGGTATTTCATTCTCCCCCATTCTGACCACGTGTCCAGCCCACCTGAGTCTACCATGCTTTATAATTTTCACAATATCTGGTTCATTCAGAAGTGTGTTCAGTTCTTGGTTGGTTCTTTTCCTCCATTCACCTCCCACACATATTGGACCAAATATACTACGGAGGATTTTGTGTTCATGAACCAGCAGGCTTGACTCTGACTTTCTAGAAATGGTCCAGGTCTCAGAACCATAGGCGAGAACTGGGCAGATCAGTGTTTTATACAAAAGCAGCTTGATGCTCCTGGCAATTATTCTGCTTTGGAACAGGGGTCTGAGACCAAAGAAGCACCTATTAGCTGAGGTGATTCTTCGCTTTATTTCCTCTGTTGTTTCCCCATCAGCGTTAACTTGGCATCCTAAATAAACAAAGTTGTTGATTTTTTCGAAGGAATAGATGCCAATTTGGATGTGCTCTCCTTCTCTAGCCTCCTGTCCTGTGGCCATGTATTTTGTCGTGCTTTCATTTATTATGAGACCCAGTCTCCTTGCGGGACCTTCAAGAGCAAGAAAGGCTTCAGTGACTGCTCGAAGGGACCTCCCGATTATATCTAGGTCATCAGCGTATCCTAGGACCTGCACCAACCTGTTGAATACAGTCCCAGAGAAATCTATTCCAGCATCTCTCATAGCTTTTTCTAAGGCAAGATTGAAGAGGAGGCAAGCAAGAGCATCGCCCTGGAGGACTCCCTTTCCATAGTCAAACTCTCCTGATAAGTCATTCTGAATCCTCACCATGCCCTTCACTGTCAGCATTGTCATCCTACACAATCTTATTAAGTTCCTTGGTATGCCCAGTTCTTCAAGAGCAGTGTAAAGTTCTTTTCTGTCAATGCTGTCGTGTGCATTTCTGAAATCATTATTTGTTACACGGATGGGAAATGCGCTTACTAACAGACTGGATACGATAAGAAATACAGCAAGATTTAAGCGAAGATGATCTAATACAAGAAATTAAATGAAGAATACAGCTAGCAAATCAGAAGGTGATAGATAATATTCAACGGATAAAGGAAAACAGTAAAATACAGTACGATTTGAAAGCAAGAGGAAAAAGGTTTAACGTTGGTGATAAGATATTATTACACCAGAAGACGAGGTAGAAGTAAGAAGCTAGTTAAACCTTGGGTAGGACCCTATACTGTAGTAGAAGTAAATAGTGATGTTAATATAACTATAAAAAGGGGAAAACATCTACAAAAGGTTCATTTAAACAGGGTGAAACCTTTTAGAGAGAGAAATTAACGAAAGAAAATTCGTTTCCAGAGAATGAAGACACTGTGCATTACCCTGCTACTGTGGTGCACATTACAACAGGTATACAGCAGGCAATACAACATCCAATTTCTAGACAACAAACCAGGGTTATATTTTTCTAAGAGATTTCAGTTTCTTCTGACTTCAGAGCACTGGACCATTGCAGTAGATACAGATCTAAAAGATGTCAAAACCAAGCTGGACCAAATAAACAAGATATGGAAAGAAGCAACATCTGTACGTAAATCCAATAACATAGCGATTGGAGCAGGATTATACACACAACCATGGAATGCGATTGAATGTACCACAAGGTCAGACAACTCTATGCAATTGTAGGAGCGGAAGTAGTACCAGCAAGGACGAGAAGAGGAATTTTTAACTCCATCGGTTTTGGACTAAAAACGTTGTTCAGAACAATGGATAGCGATGACGCCGAGTACTACAACAACAAAATAAGTACAATTGACAGTAACCAACACTGTATTTATCAATTAGAGAAAGATCAATTGACAGCTGTAAATCATACCATGCGAGACTTTAAAAACAACCAAGACGTGATGCTACAGACAGAAGAGTACTTAAGGAAGTTACAGGAGATTAATCGTGCGCATATTGAGAGTTTAGAAAATGTGATTACAAAACGTAGTACAGTTTTAGATGCGTTGAAGGTAATTGAAACAGCTTGTAATGATATAGAGAGAGAAGTGAACACGTTCTATTTAGGCATTGACGCCATGCGTCAAGGTAAACTTAGTATGATGTTAATACCACCAGAAAAACTCAGTACGTATCTAAATAAAATAAATCAACAATTAAGGACAGGTTCCACACTGCCGCTTGTTGTCACTCAACAAACAATATATATGTACTATGACTGTATAGAATCCGTGGGGTTACTAGTTAATGTCCACATTATCCGCATTTTCCTAAGAATCCCACTGAAATATGTTAACCGTACCTTTACTCTATACGAAGCACTACCTATTCCAACTCCCACTCCTAAGACTAAAGAAAATTTGCTGTATACTTTTATCAATCCTGGAATGGAGTTTCTAGCCATCTCCATAAACGAACAACACTTCATCCCGATGACGCAGAGACAAGTAGACGAGTGCAAAGGAGGAAGTACCAAGATCTGCAATGGCCCGAACGTTGTTAATCATCTGAACTCTGGACTGGAAGCCTGTGAGATAGCCTTCTTCAAGGGAATAACACCTCCGCTGAACAGATGCGACACAAGAGTGACACGTTGGAACGTCCATGTGGGCAGAGATTCCGAAGACAACAGGTTGGCTGTTCGTCATCTCAAAAGAAGAAAGCCTCACCATGACCTGCATAGGCCGCGATGGACATCCAGAACATGATGGGACTGAATGGGTTCACGGAAACAGGAATACTAGAATTACCAACGAAATGCCAGATGACGGGATCATCCTTCACGATTTACAGTAGATTAGCATATAGATCTTTAGAAAAGGAAAATATCAATAATGTAATTACCATACCAAATGTAAATTTTAATAGTTATTTTAATCTTAGCAATAAAATGTATGATGTAATCTCTAAGAAATTGGCTGAATCTAGTAATCATTTCAAATATGTGACTAGTAGATTTCAAGATCTATAAACAGCTAGTATTAAACTAAATATGTTAGATGAAATTATGCGTCAGTACGAACCAAATAATTTTATTCCAGAACCTAGGCATTAAATTTCAGCCTATTAGCTTGGTATTTTAGAATAGATAAACTATGTAGAAACAAGAAACATGTAAAATTTCTCCCAATTATTTTTAAAAGAAATAGAAAAAACAAAGAAGAGGAATTAACAGTTGATGAACTAGAGAATATTCCATTAAAAGAGAGAATAAAAATGAATAGGAGGAAATAACTTTGTATTTAGGACCAATGCATCAGGCAAGACGCATTGTCCTAAATAAGGGGGAAAGTGTTATAATATTATCGTTAGTTATTCTAAAAGTAACTGCACGATTTAGCTGTACGGGGATTTAGGACAAGCTGTGTTTGTTCTTACTTATGTAACGCTTTATATCACTATTCATGAAAATATTTTTGTTTACTCTAGAAAGTCCTTAGACTTGCCAAAGGATACGTTCTCATTTATTCTAGAAATCAGAATAGTAAACAAGTACACTATAAAAACTGACAGGATACAATGTAAAAGCATCAGTTACAGTGAACTGCTTGGCTTTGCTTGGCTCGAGCTTGTGGCTTGTGGCGTATTATACGTGTTAATTGTTTGTTAGATTTGAGTTGACTTGAAGTTATAATAATTGTTTTAACTTAGTAAATTCTTGAAGTACCGTATTAAATTGTTCAAACTATAAACTGATATTAATTTATAAAAAGTGTAATGTTATATTCAATAAACCAATAATTCAGAGTATCTTAAATTTCAAAATTCTTTATTTAGGCAAACGTACCTCTAACGGTTACTTCACTTAGCCATTCGAGTGAGTGATCGCGGTGTTTTACATTCAGGTAGAACAGTACACTCACTTTTTATATCTTCCAGTATGGACTGCGTCAATAATGTCTTGTATGACAATGTTTCACTCATATTACAATGAGTATCCTCAGGTCTAAGTGACTGAGTCACTTTGTAATATGAGTGAAACGTTGTCATACAAGACATTTTTGATGCGGTCAATACCGGAAGAAGATTTTAAAACATAATGGATACTGGCCGCGGAAGCCTATGTGACAACATAGGCTCAATTGTCCAAATTCAGGTAGTAAATTCAGTAACCGTAGAATACTGATGTCAGCCAACAATTCCAATACCATTAATACCTTTTTTTCCATAGGGTTATTCAAATAGTTCAACTGCTAATTGTGATGAATGTGATGTTTTGATACAGAATGTTCCAGTTCCTGGAAGTCATATAATTAATTGTATATGTCAGTGTATTATATTATAATGGTATGTTGTTACAGTGCAGAGGTGAAGCGCGATTTGATTGACTGTATGACGAAGCTGCTAAACTGCACGTACATTCCTTCAGTGAAAATGCTACTTAGTTTTTGTGGACTTATGTATCAGGCAGTCTGTGGTTTCAACGAAAATATTCCTGGTAATATATTTCCATCTCAGTTGAGAAGCTACATCTTAATTGACAAAATAATGCTTAATAAAAATACTCATTACACACTCCTTACCTTCATCGGGTCCCAGGGTCTTCACGTGAACTCGTGACCTATAAGTGATTTAGGGTTGCGTTCTTTAATAAATTATACTCTCATTGTATCTGTTAACTATTTCAACTTTATTGAATATTCTTTTTATTAAGCTCCTTTTTGTGAATAAAATAATAATATAACTTTTCTTTTGTATCACTTCAGAATTTAAAGCAGACAGATTTTAACATTGAGACATAGGCTCAATTCAACAAAGACAAACAAAATTTAACATTTTCTTTTTATACCTAAAATAACTAGTTAATTATATCATATAAAGGCAACCCAGCATTTGCTCATTCACTCATTCACACACTTTTTATCCCCTTTTTATTTAGCGCATTGTTTTACAATATTATATGGATTTAGTTAAATGTATTTTTATTTAAATACAGTTACTTCCCTGTTGCCGCCATGAAGCACACGGGTTGTAATTAGTCCATTTTTGTTCACTTTTTTGTCCGAATAGTTTTCACTGTTAAATTTTTTATCACTGCCGAAATGTTGTGTTGCACTACTGTTTGAATGTCATATCACTTTACTATTGATAGTTGAATTCCATTTTTAACACTTTTTCAAATTTAAGGCTCGAGAGCCTGTTCAGTAAAACCTGCCGGTTTGGCTGAGTGACGCTAAGTAAAGTTTTTCAAGATGGCCAAAGTCCTCCTGCTCGTGGCAACTTGCATTCTCATTGGTGAAAAATTTTATGTAGACTCGCGCTAGCCGAGCCGCGAAAATATACGTGACGTTCACTCTGTGCGGACAGGCATACGCGCACTTTTACACATTCCAACGCAACAGGATTTGGCGCATGAGGCCTATCTGACAGAACAAACGTGCAACTGGGTGTTTCGAAAGTTACGCACTGCTTTAAAATTGAAACCCTGTCCAGGGTATTTCCCGTCATCACCATTTACATCATAATAAAATAAACCCCAAACTTCTGTACTGTTACAATACCCCCCCCCCCCCCCACCACAATGAGAGGTTTCCTGGTTTCCTGCCGAAGCAGAAAAACTCATTGCTAACCTAAGAGGACCAGCAAGGATATGGTGCCAACAACCCCCCTTAATTCCTTACTAAATCATGGGTAATCTACCCCCCTAGTTCGGCGACAATGGCTGTACCTGAATGACTCTACTGGACTTCTCTGTTCGAGATCCCAATACCGTAAAACCAGACAGGCACTCACCACAGTATCACCTAACCTTGCAACATCTCAGATAAAAATCAACAACTGGTCTTATACCAAACCAGATCCTCAGCTGATATATCTCCCCTTATACATACTGGATTGCCTTTAGCAAAGTACTGGGTGTGTACACATGTGCCTTACTATCTTAAACATAATACACCTTAACTCAAATAAACATTTCCTCATTGTACAAAACCCGAACCTCCAAATAAGCATAATCACTTTTAAATTAACATAATCTACAATTCATTAGCATTATTCTCTTTTTATTTTAATTTCCATTAATTGAATATTTTAACTGTTTCTCTTTCATTAATCCAAATCAAAATAAATTATTTAGCTTTCAATCATTTACCCAAATGAATCTAACTTCATGATCAAATATTCACATTTTAATTTAATTTCCATCGTCTCTTTCAGTTAATTACTTTAACTGCATTTTGTATTCATTAACTTCCTTTATCTTTGTAACCTTCGGATCACTACTATTTCAACCAATCTGCTACTAACATTTCCCAATTTTTTTTTTTTTTTAGAATTAAATGAATTTAATTTCCAGAAATATATATTTTGACAATTCATAAAAGAAACAAAATTACTACTACCGTCAATTCAACTGAACCTATGAATTAATTACACAAAACATATGATACATTTAACACCAGTCATCAGCTGATGTCTGATTACCAGGTGAACAACCTTACTCTAGGCACATTGAATATAAGTAACACAAATACACAAAATTATACAATTTAAGTCATCAAATGTTCTAGTTAAATATAAAATTATTGCAATATTAGGTCTAGTATTTAAATCATTAATTCTCATAACCCCGTGTCTACTAAAGTCTTAACTTCCTTACCTTCTATGTGGATCTTTATTTCTGTTAACCCCGGCTCATGTCTTACTGCCTCCATGTCTTCTTCCTCCATCAATTCCTTGGACACGTCTGTGATGATGATATTGCTCTGGTAGTTGCATTCTTCTTGGACCCCACTGCTACCTGCTGACAATGGGTGGGTCCTGTCATCCACTGTCCCTGCTAGTTTCCCTGTGGTACTGCTACGCTGCTCGATGAATATCCTCCTCTACCTCTCATCGCATCTCCACCTCCTCTGCTGTTACCTCCGGCTTGTTGCTGCTGACTATGATGGGTGGAGGCCACGTTGCTCCTTTGGCACCCTCTCACCTTGTTGCATCTGTAACATACTGTTCGGGTAGCAAAATTTTCGTATTCACAATCCGGACATTGCCACATCTTGCCTCTACGATTACTACTATCTACCCTCGCACCCCTGTCTGCTGTAGGATACCCCCTTGTTTGGTTATTATTCCCGTTATTGAATGCTACGGATTCGGACGCCTGCCTATCTCCCTGTCTCTGATGCTCTGAAAAATATCTAATATTTTTTCGAGTTCATTTATCTCAGCTATCTCCCGTGTCATTAATGATATCTGTACCTCCCGGGGTAAATGTTTGCTGATGTGTCTCACAAACGATCTAAAAGGTAGCAGAGGTTCGAGGTATTTAGCTTCATTATACAATCTTGTAACATATATGGTGACATTATTATTATGACCCCAAAATTACCCGGGCCCATAATTCGACTTCTCAAAATTTCTTGATCTTCCTCCAACCAGTATTTTTCTTGGAATGCACTTTCAAAACTTTCATAATCTCCCCACTCAGTTCTATGAGCCTCCACCCATATCGCGGAACTCCCTTGGAAACACTTAATTATTTTTAATAACTGTACTTCCGAACTATTATGGTTAAACTTATTAAACTCCCTCACCCGATTTAAAAACTGCATGGGGTGTACCCTCCTACTATCGCGACTAAATGATTCTAATTCTATGTCATTGTTGGCATATCACGTCACTAATATTCTCTCGGTAATATTATTCATCTTTTGGCTTATGGCCACTTGCAATTCGTCTTTAACATTGTTTATATTCTGTTCAACTAGATTGAATTTCCTATCATTAGTACATTCAGATTGAATACATTTTTGGTTTATGGTGTTAACAGTGTCATGCAATAATTGTATTTCTGTTTCACAACTAGCACTTATTTCGCTAAGTTTACTATCAGTATCTACTTCACATTTTTTAATATTTTTATTCATCTCTTCGATGTGACTTATTGTATTAGTTTGATATTCATTTATTCGAATTTCAACATTCTCTTTTACATCATATATTTGTTTGTCATTTTTTCTGTCATTCTATCATCTATTT